>JASWHV010000008.1:73981228-75281270 GCA_030760725.1 Neostapfia colusana | reverse complement strand
TGAGAGAAGGTTCTCTTTGCGTCGCACCAACTTATGGGAGCTGCCGCTGACTGGTTGGACGCCCTATGCAACACCCATGTCAACCCGGAGACAATCACTTGGACTGAGTTCAAGGAAAGTTTCCGCTCTCACTACATCCCTGCTGGTGTAATGATGCTCAAAAGGCAGGAGTTCGAAGGTCTCCGCCAAGAACAGAAAAGTGTGAATGAGTATCTCAACAAGTTCGTACAACTGTCCCGGTATGCCCCCGAAGATGTCAACTCAGACCAAAGGAAGCAGTACCTGTTCATGAGAGGGTTGAACAATGAGATCCAGGTTCAGCTCCTCAACAATGACTACGTAAGCTTCCAGAAGCTGGTTGACAAGGCCATAGTGGTTGAAAACAAGATCCGAGAGATCGAGCGAGAGTGCAAGAGGAAGATGCCATACCAGCCCCAAGGGAGCAACGTACGACCTAGGTACATGCCCCCTGCACCGCAGTATGGAACGACCACTCCTGCATACCACCCTGGTCAGCCACCACAGCAACAATTCGTTGCACCGGCACCTCGTGTGCCCATGCCTCCTGCGTCCCGACCTAACAATGGCGCCCCTGTTCAAAACCCCCTCCTCAACGCACCTGCTGCCGTAGGCAGCAGGGCATGCTTTGCATGCGGGGAAGTAGGACACTTCACGAACCAGTGCCCGAGGAGAGGCCCTGGACAGCAAGGCAACATGCCCAAGCAGAACCCGCGACTGAACGGAGGAGACAATCAAGGGAACCGTGGACAGCAGAACTATGCTCGCGGCCACGTAAACCATGTCACTGCCGAGGAAGCACAACAATCTGAGGACGTCTTAATTGGTATGTTCCTTGCCAACTCCAACCCAGCCACCATCTTATTTGATTCTGGAGCATCGCATTCCTTCATATCATCCAAATATGTTGCCAAACATCATCTACCCGAATCCCACTTAAAATGTGCTATGTTAGTTAATTCTCCCGGAGGAGAAATGAGGACTAATATAGTATGTCCTAAAGTAAGCCTTAAAATAAGGGGGGTAGACTTCCTTGCCAACCTTATTGTCTTGGACTCCCAAGGGATTGACATCATACTAGGAATGGATTGGCTAAACAAGCACAATGGAGTAATCCAATGTGCTGAAAGGAGCGTGCAGTTGACAAACGAGCACGGTATTCGTGTCGAGTTTGAGTGAGCCCAGCAAACAACCGAACGGGCAAATTTGAACCACATCGAAGGAACAACATTGGACAGCATTCCAGTGGTTCAGGAATTTTCGGACGTATTCCCGGAAGAGCTTCGAGGTATGCCACCTGACCGGGGCATTGAGTTTGCCATTGATTTGGTACCTGGAACTGCACCCATAGCCAAGAGACCCTATAGGATGCCCGTCAACGAGCTAGTTGAACTCAAGAAGCAAATTCAAGAACAGTTGGAAAAGGGTTTTATCCGTCCAAGCTCGTCACCATGGGGAGCTCCGGTGCTCTTCGTAGACAAGAAGGATGGAACCCAAAGGATGTGCTTGGACTATAGGTCTCTCAACGAGGTAACAATCAGGAACAAGTACCCTCTGCCCCGTATAGTGGACCTATTCGACCAAATGAAAGGAGCCCGAGTGTTCTCCAAGATCGATCTTCGGTCGGGATACTTCCAGCTGAAGATTAAGCCCTCCGATATACCTAAGACAACCTTTCGGACACGGTATGGTTCGTATGAATATACCGTTATGTCGTTTGGGTTGATAAATGCACCCGCATACTTCATGTACCTTATGAACAAGGTTTTCATGAAGTACTTGGACAAGTTCGTCGTGGTTTTCATCGATGACATTCTGGTGTATTCAAAAAGCGAGGAGGAGCATGAAAAACATCTGAGATTGACCTTGCAGAAGTTGCGTGAGCATCAATTGTATGCCAAGCTCGACAAGTGTCAATTTTGGCTAAAGGAAATATCTTTCCTAGGCTACATTATCTCCGAGGAAGGGGTATCGGTTGATCCTGGAAAGGTGAGAGATGTTCTGAAGTGGGACCAACCGAAGAGCGTGAGGGATATTCGGAGTTTCCTTGGGATGGCAGGATACTATCGGCGCTTCATTAAAGACTTCTCTAAGATAGCAAAACCTATGATGGAGTTGCTAATGAAGGGAAAGGTCTTTCAATGGACACCAGCCTGCCAAGAAAGTTTTGAGGAACTCAAGAAAAGGCTAACCACAACACCAGTTCTGGTATTGCCAGACGTAAGCAAGAGCTTTGACATATATTGTGACACATCCAGACAGGGGCTCAGATGTGTTCTCATGCAGGAAGGACAAGTGGTAGCCTATGCCTCACGACAATTAAAGAAGCACGAGCTTAATTATCCTACACATGACTTGGAGTTAGCAGCAGTAGTGCATGCATTGAAGATTTGGAGACATTATATCCTTGGCCATCGATGTGAGATCTATACGGATCATAAAAGCCTCAAGTACATATTTACCCAAACGGATTTAAATTTGAGGCAACATCGATGGCTAGAGCTTATCAAGGATTATGATGTTGGAATCAACTACCACCCCGGAAAGGCCAATGTAGTAGCTGATGCATTGAGCCGAAAGGGAGCATGTCACCAACTCACGGTTCGGGAGGTACCACCCGAACTACGTAAAGAATTCGAACGGTTACACCTCGGATTCTTGAATAACATGGAAATAATAGAGATCCACTCCTCATTGGAGCAAGAAATAATAGAGGGCCAAGCAACGGATGAGGAGATCAAGGAGATCAAGGAAAGAATCCAACAAGGAATAGAGAAGGATTTCAAGGAGGATGAAAAGGGTACGCTTTGGCTAGGAAAAAGGATTTGTGTGCCGAACATAAGATACCTCCGCGACATGATATTGAAGGAGGCACATGATTCCCCCTATTCCATACATCCCGGAAGCACCAAAATGTACAAAGACTTGATAACTTGTTATTGGTGGGATGGTATGAAGAGGGATATAGCCGAATAAGGGATATAGCCGAATACGTTGCCCTATGCGACACATGCCAACGGGTGAAGGCCAAACATCAAAAACCCGCTGGATTGTTGCAACCTTTGAAAATACCCGAATGGAAGTGGGAGGACATCAGTATGGATTTCATCGTCGGATTGCCACGTACTCAGTCGGGATACGACTCCATCTGGGTCATTGTGGACCGATTGACGAAAACCGCCCATTTTCTCCCTGTAAAGACCAATTACAATGTTGCACAATTGGCAGAGTTGTACATGGAGCAAATCGTGTGCCGTCATGGAGTTCCAAGGAGGATAGTCTCAGATCGAGGTTCTCAGTTTACCTCTAGATTCTGGAGGAAGCTGCAGAAAGCCATGGGTACACAATTGGATTTTAGCTCCGCCTATCACCCACAAACAGATGGACAAACCGAAAGGACAAACCAAATTTTGGAGGACATGTTGAGAGCTTGTGCCTTGAAACGTGGGCGTAGTTGGGATAGGAGTTTACCGTATGCCGAATTCTCCTACAACAACAACTATCAAGCTAGCTTGAAGATGTCGCCTTTCGAAGCATTATATGGTAGACGGTGTAGAACGCCACTGTTCTGGAACGAGACTGGAGAGAACCAGGTGTTTGGACCCGAAGTACTACAAGAAGCTGAAAAACAAGTCCAGATGGTACGGGAGAACTTAAAGGCTGCTCAGTCACGACAGAAAGGCTATGCGGACAATAGGCGAAGGAAGTTGACTTTCGAAGTAGGAGACTTCGTATACCTTAAGGTATCGCCTATCTGAGGCCAACGACGTTTCAACGTCAAAGGCAAGCTAGCACCTCGCTACATCGGACCATTTAAGGTTCTGGACAAGCGAAGAGAAGTAGCCTATCAACTAGAGCTCCCAACCCACCTCTCCGACGTACATGACGTGTTTCATGTATCCCAGCTCAAGAAGTGCGTGAGAGTACCAGAGGAACAAGTATCAATGGGAGAGCTTGAACTTCAAAAAGACCTGACTTATGCGGAACACCCTGTCCGAATCTTGGACGTAAAGGAAAGGGTCACCCGGAACAAGATGATTCGATGGTGCAAGGTACAATGGAGCCATCACACCGAAGCTGAATCCACATGGGAGCGTGAAGAGGATATCAAGGCAGAATTTCCCCATCTATTTTCTACTAACGAATCTCGAGGGCGAGATTCAATTTAAGGGGGGTAGATTTGTGACACCCTCATCTCGGGTGCCAGCATATGTTCATGCTTTATGAAGAGGAAACATTTTAAGAAAAGAAGGAACAGAGAAGAAATATCAGAAGGATGACCAATAAGAGCCGAATCTAGCTCTCAGAAAAACGCCGAAGACAACTCACCGCAGCCGACGGCCACGAGGCGTGTTCGGAGCTCGTCCCCGTGAGGTGGGGAGAGGTCCGCCGCTAAAATAGCTACGTGGCAGGTTCGGGACTCATCTCCGCAAAAGGGGAGAGGTCCGACCCTGGGGGGACATGTGTTGCTCTCGGAGCTTTTCTCTGCGGAAGAAGCAAAGGCGTTTCCGCAGGACACATGTCACCTGCGGAGCTAGTCATCACGGAAATCAGAGGACCGGTCGCTCGGGATACGTGTCAATCTCGGAGCTCACCTCCGAGAGGTCTGGTTCCCTCGGACACATGTCGCCACCGGAGCTTATCTCCGGGAAGTCTGTCGCTGCTGGACACGTGTCGACCTCGGGGCATGTCCCTGAAGAAGGAAGAAAGGAAAGACTGACGCCAACATGTGGCGTGCGCGGAGCTCACCTCCAAAGGAGGGGGGAGGTCTCGCTCGTAGACACGCGGCACAACCGGAGCTCGTCTCTGCAGAGGAGATATCTGGCCCCGGAAGGACACGTGGAGCCTCCGGAGCTCATCGCCACGAAGGTAATGAGTTCTGGAGCGGCTGTTACGCGTAAGAATACTGGTACGTAAAGGAAATCGATCTGAATTCCACAACGTTACCGCACCAAATCAACTAAAGATAAGATGGTAGGATCCAACGACAATCTGAATAAGACTCTTATTCGGGATACAATCAGATTAGGACTCTTCTCTTCCCGATTATAAATGAAATCCAGAACCTCTAGCCGAAACCACAAACTTCTTTTCCAACTCTTGAGCCAACGACTTAGAGCCCTAGCCCTAACTCGCCGAGTAAACCGTCGCCAAAGCGCAACAAGGGAGATCATTGGAGGAGAACCGAGCGGTCTGAGGAGGACCTCGAAAACCAAGAAGGGCGTAAGGTAGGACTCCGACACCACCTTACGGCGTCGTTGTATTCTCCTTGCATCTGTTCTTTGATTTCTTCCAGAAACCTTCTCGTGGATAGATCACTTGATGATCAGATTGATGTAAAGACAAGATCATCGCCACATCCACCTTTGATCCGAACACCTCTGTCCATGCAAGCCATGCAAGAACACATACAAACCAATCTAATAAAACTAATCATAGGATAGCATGCATGTGCATCATCGCATCAAGTTTAAGGTTTGTGCATGATATTGATTGCTGTGAATCTTGTATGCATGTGATCCTACATAACAGGACAAGCTCAGGGAGCTGTCTACGATGAACTGCAGCAACAAGGTTTTGAGATCCAAGAACAACAGGAACCGCAAGAACAAGGCAAGTGCTCCTTGACCATGTTGATCCTATGTTTTGGGTAAAACTATTTTGTTTTGTGAAAAGGTGTGCGCGCTGAGTCAAACATGATGGGAAACCCTTTTATAGGAGTTTACTAGTTTTGGTTAAACCACCCTTGTCGCCTGGGAAGTTTATGAGTCGGGTATGGTTTTTGCTTTATGCTTCGCTGAGTCTATGGGATTGGGAAGCAAGATAGATGTGTCTAGCTAACTGCACTAGTAATGATATGAGAATATTGATGAGGATAATGAACATGGATCGGAGGGTGATCTAGGCAACCCCGGGTTTGTGAATGAGGTAGCTTGAGATGGTGGTTTACTTGCCATAGATCTAAGGACCGGTTCATGCATGCACATGCCAGGATAACAGTGCCACCACAAGGCCAAGTATGGGTGCGGCTTAGCTGAGTAATTAGGTAAGTTGCTAGAGTGTTATGGACTGTGGAAGGCGCGGGGAATGGGAGTCGAGTGAGGACTGCCCTGGGAACTGCATGGCACAAGAGGGGGCCTGTGGGAGGGAGAATTGGAGATTCTAGCCTGCCGGTGAAACCTTAGTGAGTCCATACATCTAGTAACCCCTTTGTAAAGGCTATTTTGTGATCTTTTGACCATACACCGATGGTTGTGTACTGGTATAATGGAGGTTCTACAGTCGCCGACGGGTGACAAAATCACAAACTTGTGGGTAAAGAGGTGCAAACTCTGCAGAGTCTAAAACTATCCTGATAGCCGAGCTTACGGTCATGAGCGCCTGGCTAAGCTGCCATGATTAGTTGGGATGGATATTGGGAAGGGGTTCTTAGTTATGGTTATTGGTCTTGGTTATGGTATGGTTGTTGGGACTGTTGAGTCCGGGTGATAAGATGGTTGCTTGACTGTTGAGTCATGGCAGCGAAACTGGTCTCGGTGTGAGACAAAGTTGTTTATGAGATAAGATGGTAGCAAATACGTGAAGGTATTCGTGAGATGGTAGCAAATACGAGGAGGTATTCGTGAGTAAGAATGAGGTTGGTTAATGTTCGGTTGGAACATGGAAAGCGATGGAGGTATGTTGGTAATTTAATACATGCTGGGATTACATTCATCTAAAGTTAAGTTGCTGTTTTATCATGGTTTTATAAATCTTCTTTTCTGCAAATAAGCCTTTTTATATCTACCTTGTTTATGAGCAGCATATCATGTGTTTCCCCGCACTTGCTGAGTACATCATTGTACTCAAACTTGCATTATTATTTCGTCATCAACAGCGGGAGAAGCCTACTATGAAGACCGAGTGGAGCATTACGGCGTGTGATCTGTTCTCAACCTTGCCTGTGGAGGGAGTAGAGATGGAGCCACTTCTGCTTAGATTTGCTTCCGCATTAGCTAAATTGCTTCCGCTTTAGAATAAAGACTTCCGCTGGAGCATGAGTCCAAGACTCATGAGATATTGTAATAAACTCTGTTATTCATGGTGATATATAATCTGAATTCAGTTTGTGGAACGTATGTGTATGTGTGATGAACATCCTGGGCACACATATGCATTAGTTCTCAGTTCCCTGGTTTTCCCACAGAATTGAGGGCGTCACAAGTGTAGACCAAACTATTTTGTTGTAAAAATGTTCATAAACTGGTTTATGTAATAAAACTTTGCTTCCGCTTTGTATCTTTGATGTGTATTATCCGGTGCTGTGCAACGCAGCACCCCTCAGCGTGATCTTGGCTCGATGAGGCCGTGGGGCCGCGTCAGCGTGGTATCAGAGCTCGCTTGAGGTTTAACGCACTACAAAGGTCATCTTTTTCAAAAATTCAGTGAGGAACGAGTTAGTAGCCCTTATAAGGATGTTATTAGTGTATAGAAAGTGGCATACTAACCAATTTGCTTATGTCGGAAAATCATGCATCTCAGGACGTTTTATGTCTTGGGGGGTGCACGTAAGCGCTGTCCACCGGTGCGCACAAGCTGAAGGGTGGAGCCCCACGAGTGGCAGGTAACCCGACCCGCTTTGATATCCTCTACGACTCTCCATGTCGTTTGGGGTATTTGAGCAACGCCCTTCCCTGGCGTGCTTTGGAAAAGTTTGGGAGACCCCGTCATGTGTTCAGTAACGTGAACACGTAGCTCAAGGAGTGTTTGGCTTGAGAACATCCGGGCGAGTGATGACGGCCGGGTGTATGAACTGTATGGATACTGGGCTCGGTTTGCAGCTGAGTCTGATGATTGTATGAGTTATTTGCAGGTAGTCTAACCACGAAATGGTAGACGTGTAGCATCCGAGTGCGAGAGACACTTAGTGCCAGTGAACTAACGAAGCCGGCTAAGTCAGGTATAGGTTTTTCTTTGTGAGGACGTAGTACCGACATGAACTGGTGACGCATCGACGTCACACCCCACTAAATGAGCAACTTCATTGTAAAACTAAAAAGTTTCAATCTAGAGCACTAAAATTGTGATGTAACTCCTTCCCTTAATCAGGATATTCAAAGGTAACAAGTTTTTAACTTATAGGATACTAAGGACAGAGTCCCCTGTTTTCAGCTGAAATAAGGCTGAAGTCAATCAGAGGTTATAGGTTGATTTATTTCGAGGTTGGGGTCATATGATACATTTATGGAAAACTTTGGAAGAGCTTTACAACTTTTCTGTTGATGTCCAGAGGTGTTTCATCCCTTAACCAGTCGAAAAATGCAGTAGAGTTGAAACTGTCCAGAAAACAGGGCAGAGCAAACACTCTCTGTAACTCTCTGTAAATTGAGCATAACTTCCTGCACAAAAATCGAAAATAGAAAAGGAGGTAGTTCTAAAAAGTTAATGAGATCGGTTACAACTTTATAACAGAAAGTTTTGTCAAATTTGGTGTAGAATTAACTGGAATTCTTGGATCAAATCAGTACCTCAAGCAGGGAGGTGCTGTCCAATTTTCTCCAAAAGTTCTGTCAACTTTGACATCTCATAACTTTTGAACCAGGACAGATATTAGGCCAAGCAAATACTTTCTGGAAATCAATTGAAGTTATCTTTAACTTTGATGTTGATATACAGAATTGGTTTTTCTTTAGCATGGCCTAAATCAGGTTGAAATGGAAACTGGTCAGGGCTGTCATCTTGAACAGCAGATCAGCAGTCAAATTTGTTTAAAGTTTGAACTATGTTTCCAGTTTTTATGAGTTAAATGACATGTTTTATGTTATAACTCAATGGTTTACTGTTCAAATAAATATTTGACATTTCTCAAATATATTTCTACAGATGACAGCAGATAGACGATTGGAGAACGGGTGGGTGGTATCCCACTGTTCTCACTGCAGCGGTTATCCGGAAGCGATGAAGCAAATGCTTCAATATTTCGGGTACGTCGAGATGCCGCAGTACCTCACCAAGGAAGAAGGCGAGGAGGGGAACAAGATGTGGACGATCCATGTCAAAGTTCCTGCCGGACCTACGCCACCCGGTTGGGCGCCGTTCACCGTCACGGTGAGAGGTAGTCAGCCGGAGGAAATGTGGCAAGTGGCAGCCCGCGACACCATGTCGCGTTTCTGTCAACTACACGTGAGAGATATGGAGGGAACTTCATACGCGCTCGTTCCGGTGGAGGGACGAGCTAGTCTTGTGTGGGTAGAAAGGTACATGGAGGCAACAGATCCGGGTTGCCCAAGGTACAACCCCGCGGAGGGGAACCTCAGCCTCCAGTTGAGTGCAGGAAAGGCTGTGATGGACAGCCAAGCTGTTCATATGGGTTGTCTTGCTGCAAAGATCAAGAAAAGCACCAGCCGTGGAGACCATTTTGAGAGTTCTCACAGCGCACTCCACAATGTGCTCCTTCCGACGATAAAGCGACTGAATGAGCAACACAATCAGTTGCATCGTCTGAAGAAGGCAAAAAGAAAAGCCACGTCGACATCACGGCTTTGCAACAGCAAGTGCAAGCCTTGACCCAGCAGAATGAGGTCCTCACTCAAGAGCGGGATGACGCTATTGAGGAGGGGCAAGGCTGGGAAGAGGACTACAACCAGGCCACGAACGAGGTGCACACGTTGCAGGACCTCGTACCTCCGGTAATGGGCATACCGGTGGTAGGTGCCGTACCCATAGTTTTGGGTCTTCTGGCAATGGGGGAACCTGAACCAGAAGAGTAGGTGGTCCTTCTCAAAAATACCGGATGGTGAATCACCCACCATCGGGTCCACGCTGGCAGCCATCACAGAGGCCGATGCCATTCCACAGTCGGCCATATTCTCCACCGGCATTCAGGCCGGCACTGCCAGCACCACCTCCGTAGCAACAACAGCAGCAGCGGGCAATGCCGCGTGCGTATGCACCTCAGCAGCGCATGCCGGGCTTTCGTCCCCCAAGCACCGGTCAGGCAGCAGCCACATGCTACAAATGTGGTCGCCCAGGACACTTCGCCAACAATTGTCCTGAGAGGCAGGGCGGCGGAGTTGCACCGCAGTTCCCGGGGAGGAACCAGCCCCAGAACCCTACTAATGCGCGGTGGGCAAATCCTAGGCCCAGCACCGTCCACCAACTTGCCATAGAGGACGTGCCGGAGGGAGAGCCCATCCTTGCGGGTATGTTCCAACTCCACCAGCATCCTGCTATAGTGTTATTTGATTCAGGTGCCACGCATAGCTTTATTATCCAAGCTTTTATTGCTAAATACAGCTTGCAAATACTACCCACCGATAGTCCATACTTGATTTGTTCACCGGGTGGGAAAATTTCAGCAAGCATGATGGTTCTGAAAGTGCTATTATGCTTAGAGGGTAGAGTATACCCTACGTCTCTCATAGTTCTAGAGGGACAAAAGGTCGATGTCATCTTAGGGATGTCGTGGTTAACCCGCCACGGTGCTGTTTTAGACACCGTCCTCCGAGTCGTGCATTTGAACTCAGAAGTGCACGAGTCTCACTCTTTATTTCTGGACAGTCCAGAAATAAAACTTCCAAGTGTATATCAATCCACAACCATCAGATTGGAAGATATTCCAGTAGTCCGTGAGTTCCCTGACGTGTTCCTAGATGATTTATAGGGGATGCCGCCCGACCGAGAGGTGAAGTTCAAGATTGAACTTGCACCGGGAACTATGCTAATATCCCGAAGGCCTTACAAGATGGCGCCCAAGGAATTGGCAGAACTGAAGACTCAGTTAACGGACCTGATGGAGAAGGGTTTTATTAGGCCGAGCTCCTCGCCATGGGGCTGTTCGGCATTATTTGTGAAGAAGAAAGAGGAGACGTTGCGGCTTTGCGTGGACTATCATCCACTAAACGCCGTAACCATTAAGAACAAGTACCCGTTGCAACGGATCGACATGTTGTTTGATCAGTTGGTCGAAGCAAAGATCTTTTCCAAGATGGACTTAAGATCCGGGTACCATCAGATTAAGATACGGGCTGAGGATATTCCGAAGACGACTTTCTCGACGAGGTGCGGACTATATGAGTACCTGGTCATGTCCTTTGGCCTCACCAACGCTCCAGCTCACTTCATGTACTTGATGAACTCGGTATTTATGCCGGAGCTGGACAAGTTTGTCGTGGTCTTCATCAACGACATATTGGTATATTCCAAGTCGGAGGAAGAACACACGAAGCATCTGCGTATAGTCTTGCAACGGCTGCGGGACTACAAGCTATACGCAAAATTCAGCAAGTGAGAATTCTGGATATCACAAGTGCCTTTTCTCGGGTATATTATCTCAGTGGAGGGCATCTCTGTAGACCCGAGTAAGATCACACAAGTGCTGAATTGGAAGTCCCCGAGAACTGTTCATGAGGTACGTAGTTTTCTCGGACTCGCAGGATATTATCGGAGGTTCATTCCAAACTTCTCGAAGATTGCCAAGCCTATGACAGAGCTGCTGAAGAAGGCTACCAAATATGTTTGGAGTCCAGCATGTGAAGCAGCGTTCAAGGCATTAGGAAGCACCTAACATCAGCACCGGTTTTGGCGCAGCCGGACACAACAAAACCGTTCGATGTGTACTGCGATGCATCCGGCATTGGGCTCGGATGTGTGCTGATGCAAGACCGAAGGGTGGTCGCATATGGATCAGGGCAGCTTAGAAACTATGAGCAGAATTATCCAACTCATGACCTGGAGCTCGCTGCCGTGGTGCTCGCACTTAAAATGTGGAGGCACTATCTACTCGGTAACCTCGTACATTTATATGCCGACCACAAAATACTCAAGTACATATTCACTCAGAAAGAGTTGAACATGAGGCAGCGAAGCTTGTTGGAGTTGATAAAGGATTACGAAATAGAGATCCATTATCACCCCGGCAAAGCAAACGTAGTGGCGGATGCGCTAAGTCGCAAGTCACACGTCAACAATCTGACCATCACACTGTTGGAAGAGAGTGGGCCACCACTGCATGTGATTGCACATGGAGCTCTCTACAACTTAGCTTTGATCCCCACCATCCATGAAGAGATAGCGGCAGCTCAGAAACATGACAAGGGCATGTCGCATTTGCGAAGACATATAGACAGTGGGGAGCTGAAATGTTTCCGGAAAGACGGAGACGGCGTCCTATGGTTCAAGGACCGGATCGCCGTACCCCGTACCCCGGAGTTACGGAAAAAAATCTTTGATGAGGCTCACTTGTCAAAGTTTTCTATTCACCCTGGCAGCAACAAAATGTATCAAGAACTCAGAAGTAAGTTTTGGTGGACACGGATGAAGCGGGAGATCCCCATGTACGTGTCCGAGTGTAATACATGTCGAAGGGTGAAGGCAGATCACATGAGGAAACCGGGACTACTATAACCACTGGGCGTTCCTGCCTAGAAGTGGGAAGATGTGAGCATGGACTTCATCATCGGTTTACCCACCACTTTTCAGAAGCATGATTCTGTGTGGGTGATCGTCGACCGGCTCACCAAAGTTGCCTATTTTATCCCGGTCAACACCAACTACAACGCCATGAAGTATGCTGAATTGTACATCTCACGGATCCTATGCTTGTACGGCGTACCCCGTACCATCATATCGGATCGCGGCACTTTATCTGTGTCCCGTTTTTGGGAGCAGCTAAACGCTGCGTTGTGGACGAAGCTGATCCGTAGTTCAGCGTACCACCCGCAGATGGATGGGCAAACCGAGCGGGTAAATTAAATTTTAGAAGATATGCTACGAGCTTGTGCTATCAACCACGGTAAGAATTGGGATGATCACTTACCATTGGCCGAGTTCTCGTACAACAATGGGTACCAAGCCAGCATCAAGATGACGCCTTACGAGGCGCTATACGAGAGAAAATGCCGCACACCACTGAATTGGTGTGAGTCTGGTGAAAGGGTCACCTTCGGGATTGATCTTGTCAACAACGCGGAGGAAAAGGTTCGACTGATTCAAGCGAACCTAAAAGCCGCCTGTAAGTGCATCTAGGTATCCCCGTGGGTTTTGGATGATTAATGACGACAATTAAGAGACTAATTAGCTGAGATGATCATAAGCACAGGATATTCCCAAGGTGGACACCTAAACTCTGAAAAAGAAAAAGGATGAAGAACGGCGTCAAAGACTCGAAGAGTAAAAATTAGGGTTTCATTTGAGTCTTTAGTAGTCTAGCCGTGTAAGAGTCAGAGTATGTGTATCAAGTGCATTGAGATCATAGAAGAGAGCTCAAAGCGTTAGAAGTGTCGAATCCTTAGTGGAGAGTACTAGTGAGGTAAACTTGGGTAGGCCGGACTTGTCCGGGCCAGAGGCCGGACTAGTTTGGATGTCCTACGGCTTAGTCCATTTTGGGGCGGACTAAGAGTTCGTGACTGAGTTTGGACTTGAGAGTGTTTTGGGACTAAGTCCTGGTAGACTGGACTTGTCCGCCTCAGTGGCCGGACTAGTCCGGGCTAGCCAGACTAGTCTGTTTTCACCCGGACAAACAGTCCATGTGTGAGTTCGGGATAGTCCGTTCTCAGGCGGACTAGTCCGTATGGTTGTGAGATGAGAACTCCCACGGCTAAGTCATGGTTGACCGGACTTGTCCGCCTGAGTGGCCGGACTAGTCCGGGCCCTCCAGACTTGTGCGTTCTCACCCGGACAAAGAGTTCCTGTGTGAGATCGGACTAGTCCGTTGTGAGGCGGACTAGTCTGGAGGTTTGTGAACGTTTGAAATTTCAACGTTGGGGAGTAGGTGGCCTTGTGACGCCAGTGGTCGCCACGGACCCGACTAGTCCGGTTACTGACCGGACTAGTCCGGACTTTTGGTAGGTGGCAACGGTTGGCTATCAGGACTTCTATAAAAGGAGATGCCCTGACTTCATTTACACAACACTGGAACCCTAGAGCCGCCACAGCCATCCTAGAGCCTCTCCAAGCTTTCTCTCTTGCCTACTCACCCTCTAGAACAAATTCTTGAGTGGATTTGGGTGTGTGAGGAGAGGAGAAGGAGGAACTTCGCGTTTTGGCTCTTGGAGTGATCTCGTGCACTTGGTGTGAGTCTTTGTGATCTGTGGCTTGTGAGATTCGTGAAGGTTGTGGAATTGCTCAAGTGGGATCCTTGGATTGTGAGCATCGCCAAAACTTTGTAAGTTCACCCTTGAGATAGTGAAGAACCGGGTTGGCCTTAGTGGCGACTTGGTGAGGAAAGGGTTGTTAGACCCGATCCATTGTGGACTCCTCAACGGAGACGTAGATTCCTGAGTAGAATCGAACCTCGAGAAAAATCTCAGTGTCTCTCCTGCATTTACATTTCCTTGAACGTCAAAATTGCTATTAGAGTATACATCATTACAATCTTGCAATCCATTTCAATATTTTATCACACCTGTCATATTAGATTGCCAGTTAATTTATCCGCATTTTGTTAAACTAAAATCTGAAGAAAAAACCCATAAAAATCAAGTTTTAGTCCTTTCCAGCAGTTTGACTAGACTAGTCCGCCCCTGAGCCAGACTAGTCCGCCCTTTTTAGGCTTTTCAGCAAGCTGACCGGACTAGTCCGCCCTTGAGCCAGACTAGTCCGGCCCTTGTGTTCTAATCTCGTTTAATTAAGCCATTTCATGTATTTTAGCCTATTCACCCCCCTCTAGACAATTTCAATTGGTATTAGAGCAGGTCTCTCCATCAAGAGTCTAACCACTCGGAGGGAAGATGGCCGGAGTGGAGGGACACAGGATTCTGCCGATGTCGCAAGGCGACAACTCACATGACAAGAACAAGAACATGGATGTGCTGCAAGACCATTCAAGTGACAATGAAGAAGTTCGCCAGCTCAAGGCACGACTTCGCGGGAAGCTAGGTCACTCAAGTAAAGAGGAGAAGAAGAAGACGAATGATCAAGAAAGGAGTGGTCAACCGGACTACTCCCAATATCCTTTCAACTATGAGAGACTAACTTCTAACAACCATTACTTGTCTATTCCTCTTGGCAAACCTCCTCAATTCGATGGAAATGATTACTCTATGTGGAAGCATAATATGAAGATGCATCTAATCTCCTTAAACCCTAGTTTGTGGCAAATTGTTCTAACAGGTGTCAATCTTCCACGGAATGAAGAATACGTTACACCAGAGCAAGCCATCCTACTTCATCGCAATGCTCAAGCAGTTGGGATCATCACCTCATCGTTGACTCGAGAAGAGTTGTGACGCCCTTGAAAACGGAACCCAGCTGATGCATATGTGTGCCCAGGATATTCATCACACATACGCATGTAATCCACAAACCGAACTCAGAATATAATCAGAATAATAGGGTTCAAGTACTTTATTACATCAATCTCTAACTTATTCTTGCAGCGGAAGTCTTCTAACTTATTCTCGCACCGGAAGTCTCTAACGATAGCGGAAGCAAACTAAACAGTAGCAGCGGCTCCATCTCCAACTCCACAGGCAAGTTGATGGTAGATTGCATGCTTAGTACTCTACATGATCTTCGAAGTACTCCTCTCCTGTTGCTGATGATCGTATGATAATGCAAGGGTGAGTACATGTCGTACTCAACAAGTGCAGGAAATGTATGACATGTAGCTTCCAACAAGGTAGGAACAAAAGGCTCATTGCAGAAAGCAAAGTTTATTTCTCAAACATGATAAAAACATCAACTAACTTTAAGTAAATTTAATCCCAACATATATCCAATTAAAACATCAACATACCTACTTTATGATTCATCACCTTTCATGTCTCAACCAACCATAAATCTTTCTCAACTTTCATCTCATGCTCATGATATACATAACCATCTCATATTCATGATATCCATAACCATCTCATATTCATACCACCATCTCATATTCATATCTTCCGAAACCAAACTTATTGTTATGACTCAACAGTCCCAAAAACCAATCCCAAAGACCATACCATAACCAAACCAATAAACATCCGCCCCAAACCTTCCCTCTAATCATGGAAGTTGGCCAGGTGCTTGGGACCGGAAGCACGGCTATCATGATAGTTTTACACCCTGCAGAGGTAGCACCACTTTACCCACAAGTTTGTGATTTCGTCATCCATCGGCGACTGCAAAACCTCCATTATACCAATACACAACCGTCGGTGTATGGCCAAGAGATCACAAAATAGCCTTTACAAAGGGGCTACTAGATGTATGGACTCATTAAGGTCTCACCAGCATGCTTGAATCATCATTCTCCCACCTACGGGCCCTCACTTGTGCCATGCAGTTCCCAGGGCAGTCCTCTCTCGACTCCCATTCCCCGTGCCTTCCACGGTCCATAACAATCTAGCCACTTACCTAATTAGTCAGCTAAGCCGCACCCATACTTGGCCTTGTGGTGGCACTGTTTTCCTGGCATGTGCTCGCATGGACCAGTCCTTAAATCTACGGCAAGTAAACCACCATATCATTCTACCACTTCCACGAACCAAGCTTTCCTAGATCTTCACTGATTCATGTTCATTATCATCATCAAGTTTTCATTATCATTATTCATATGAGTGCAGTAGCTAAACACGTTCTATCTCGCTTCCCGTAACCCGTAGATTAGTGAAGCAAAAGCAAAACCGACCATACCCGACTCATCAACTTTCCCGGCGACAAGGGTGGTTAACAAAACTAGTAAACTCCTATAAAAGGGTTCCCATCAAATTGACTCGAGCGTACACAGTTTTCGCAAACAAAACAGTTTCAAAACATGGGATCAATATGGTCAAGGGGCACTTGCCTTGTTCCTATGGCTCTGATTGCTCACGTGTCTCGAGGTTCTGGTTCTGTAGTCCTTCGTAGATAGCTCCCTGAGCTTGTCCTTCTACTCATGATCACACACATACAAGATTTACAGCAATCAAACATCATGCACAAACTTTACTTAAGATGCAATGGTGTAGGTGCATACTGATCCTATGATGCAGTTTAGTTTGTACGTGTTCTTGCATGTTTTAATGGGCTTGCATGGGGTTTTACGATAAACAAGGGTGTAAGGATCAAGTGTGGACGTGGTGATGATCTTGACTCAAGATCTAGATCAATTCCACCATCAAAAACCGATGAACACGTGATCTGTCCACACGAAAAAGCTTCTGTCCGAAGAAACAGATGCGCGATGATGTCGTAAGGTGGTAACGAAGACCTACCTCGCTTCTCCCTGGTGGCAGGGCCTTCCTCCTAGTGATGGCAGCAGCGGGGAGCTCGTCGGCGGCTCACCGGTGGGGCTCACCGTCGTCTGAACTCCGGCGAGGGGGTGGAAAGTCTAACTAGGCGAGCTGGGGCTAGGGCCTCTAAGTCGTCAACTCGGGAGGTGGAAAATAGGTACGTGGTTACGGCCAGGGGGTTTTGGGTTCTATTTATAAGGGGTGAAAGAAGAGTCTTACTCTGATTGGATTTCAAATAAGAGTCCTATTCAATTTGTTTTGGATCTTAACAACTTATCTTCAATTGATTTGGTGCGGTAGCAAGGTGGAAATCATGTCGGTTTCCTGAGTACCGAGTATTCCCACGCGCACAGGAGAAAAACCGCTTAAGGATCTTGTCACCTCCGCAGCGGTGAGCTCCGAAGGCGCCACGTGTCCAGCGGGGGTCTGGGCCTCCCTTTTCTTCAGGGGTGAGCTCCGGTTGCGCCAAGTGTCAGGCGGGTCGGGACTTCCCCTCTCCTCAGAGGCGAGCTCCGCGTGTAACACGTGTCAGTTCCGGACCTCTCTTCTCGGAGGTTATCTCCGAGGGTGACACGTATCCAGCAGACCGGACCTCTCGGAGGCGAGCTTCGAGAGGGCCACGTGTCCAGCAGTGCCGGACTTCCTTTCTCCTTAGGGACGGGCTCCGAGGTCGACACCTGTCTCGTAATATCGAACCTCCCTTCTCCTCGGAGGTGAGCTCCGAGGACGACACGTGTCCAGCAGTGTCGGACCTTCCTTCTCCTCGGAGGTGAGCTCCGAGGATGACACATGTCTGGCGGAGCCGGACCTTATCCCTTCCGCAGGGGTGAGCTCCAAAAGCGCCACGTGTCCCGCGGAGCTGGGCCTCGCTTTTCTGCAGAGACTAGCTCCGAAGCCAACACGTGTCCCGCGTGGCTGAGCCTCGCTTCTCCGCAGAGACTAGCTCCGAAGGAAACACGTGTCCAGCGGGGCCGGACCTCGCCTCTTCCTCAGAGGCGAGCTCCGAGCCTGCCATGTGGCCAGCAGTGCCGGAGCTCACACCCTCCACAGGGACGAGCTCCGAAGACGCCACATGGCCAGCGAGCCGCGGGAAGTGTCTTTGGCGCTCCTTGGCGAACTAGAATTGGCTCCTTTCGGCTATCTTTCTGATTCTTTCTCCATTTCTACTTCTTTTAAAATGTTTCTCTATATGAAATATGTATGCATGCATGGATTCGAAATTGAGGGTGTTACAAACATTGTGTGATATCCTGACTCCCGGCTTAATAGGATTGATAGAGTACTCATACCATCAAGGTATACCTTATTTTCCAGAAGCCCACCTGCAAAGGACTCTAGGGTTAAGCGTGCTTGGCCCGGAGGAATTTGGGGATGGGTGACCGACCGGGAAGTCTTCCCGGGTGCGCACGAGTGAGGACAAAGTGCGTAGAAAAGACAAGTGGTGGTATGTGGGGCCAGTCTATGATCCTAGAGAGCTGCTACAAATGGTATCAGAGCTGACCCTCACAGTTTCACGTGTGTGTACGGGTCAGTGAGAAGGATACGGTAGCGTACGGGTCAAGGACGTGGGTACGTAGGCATGACGCGTGGGTCTTCTGTGTGGGACATGGTATGGTACGTATGCTGCTAACCGAACGTACGGTATGCGTATGCCAGTACTGAATGTACGGACGTGGCTAAGAGGGGACGTTCCTGTCTTGGCGTTGACCGACGAGGACGTCGGTCTTCTAAGTGGGGTGGATTGTGTGATATCCTGACTCCCGTCTTAATAGGATTGATAGAGTACTCATGCCATCAAGGTATACCTTCTTTTCCGGAAGCCCACCTGCAAAGGACTCTGGGGTTAAGCGTGCTTGGCCCGGAGGAATTTGGGGATGGGTGACCGATCGGGAAGTCTTCCCGGGTGCGCACGAGTGAGGACAAATGTAAAAGCCTAAGAAAAGGGACTTGCAAAAACTTTTCATCACCTCACAACACCACAGTTTTTGTTGTGGATAACTTGTGAATAATTGTGAAGAGCAAGTAACTCCATCAAAAGAGGGATTAGAGGGGAAAGGCCTAAATTTCACAAAGTGGGATTTCTACATATGAACATGAGAGGTTGAGCTCACCCCTAGAACTTAAAAAGTCTTGGGAAGGTTCAAGCCAAATTTCATGTAAATCCAACACTTGTGGAGGCACTTCTGGAGACAATTCAAAAAGAGGCCAATTTGAATGCAAATTCAAATTGCAGCAACTTTCAGCACTTGGATTCAAAAGTTAGCTTCATATTCAAACTCAGCATATTTTTATGAGTTGGTCCACCAATTTTCATCCCCATTGGACTTCATCTTGTCGGGAGCTAAATTTGCAAAAATTCAAAACTAAATTTGAATTTCAGTTCAAATTTGAAGCAAATTTAGCCAAACAAATTTCAAATTTGGGAGGCCAAATTCAAACCATGACTTGGTGACTAAGTCTCACATTCAATTGTGAGTAGCTGGGGATATTTTAGCACAAACAAAAATCAAAAATTGGAAAAAAGGAATTAGAGAGGAGGTCCACTTGTCAGCAGACTTAACACAGAAGCATCCTCAGCCGACTCTCTCTCGACCGAGCATGCTCGCCAGCCAGCCACGGCGTCGGCGCCCGACCGCCTCAGCCGGCCGGCTCCTGCTTCGGCGTGGGAGGTGGCAAAGCAGGTGTCGCACCCTCCACCGCCCTCAGTGGCCTATAAAAGGCACGAGACCGCCGGCGAGTTTCTGTTTTCGTGAGTGTCCGCAACCAGCCGCCTAATCGCCCGAGTTCCGATCGCTTGCCACCCGAGCTGTGGTCACCCTCCAGCCTCGACGTCCACAGGAAAGTGGAGCGCTAGCTTGTCCTCGAGACCACCGCACAAACCGTTCCAAGGTTTGACCTTTGTGTGCGGAGAATTTTCCAGTTTATGGCGGGGAGCTCATTTCGGGACCCGATTAGGTTTAGGAGAAATTCGGGAAGATTGTCGGTTGGGAGGTCGAATGGAGCTGTGAGAGAGCATCTAGAGGTTCTTGCGAACCTTCTCGCTCAAAACCCGGAAGGAAACCACCGCCGGAACCCTAGGTTCACCATAGAACAGTTTGGGGGAGGAGGGGGTCCCCGGTGAGGTCCAGGTTGCCGGCCGTTTCGGTTCCAACCGAGGTCATACCGAGCTTCCCGAGGTCCCCCTGAACGTGGTGACGCGATTAGCGCGCGAAGGAGATGGTCAGGAGGGCGGGAACACGTTGCCGAGGTAGCACAGAGGCATAGAGCTCGTCGCCGGCGAGCTACGGCGGTTAGCCGGCGGCAGCATGGTGTCCAGCGTGTTCAGCGTCCGAAATTATGTGGGGGCGGCAAGTCTCACCACCGCCGACGAGCTAGATCGCAGGGAACGCCGACCTTGCCGGAGCTCCGGCGGTTCGGGGCGGCGGCGTCGGGAGGTAGATGAAGGGCGGGGTCCCACGTGTCAGCCGCTGTGCTAATCGCGCGCGAGCGTGCGGTTAGTTCAAATTAAACGGGCGGACCCCGCTGTCAGCCTCTGGTTTAGCGCGGGAGAGGATTTTCTGTAGGAAAATAATTCAGGGATCCGCCCAAACTTTAGATATTCATAACTTTGTGTAGGAAGCTCCAAATTCAGTGAATCAAATTTTTCCGAACTCAGAATTCTGAGTACTTTCCATCAATACCAATTTCAGCTCATGAAACCTAATAGTTTTTCAGAATTAATTCCCTAATTTTTAAACTGTTGGGAATTTTCCCTGGAGAATTACTTTATGAAAAATTCTGAAATTTGGCTGAGAGGTTCATTGGGAAATCCTTGAGTCACAGTAACATTTTCAACTCATCCAAGTTAATTTAGTCCCCCTAATGGGGTGATTAAGAGAACTGCCCTGAGAAAATAGAAAAATGTACAGAAACATTTTTCAGATTTTCTCAAAACTTGTGTAGGGCATAACTTCATCTAGAATTCTTCAAATTACATGAAACCAATTCCATTAGAACCATCTTAAATTCTAGTTTCCAGAAAGTAATGGTTGGAGCCATGAAAACCCCTGGAATTACTTAGAGGCTCAATTATTGACCAAATAGGCTTTTATTTGTACAAGGCTCAAATGAACTTTGTTTCAAATGAAACTTGGTCAAGACTCTGGTTAGGACCCTACCAAGCCACCATAAAAATTTCAGAACCAAAGGGGAGGGCTAGCTAGAGTTATTAGTAATTACTTATTCAAGTTTACACATTGCATTGACATGTAGTATTTCGTTAACGTGTAGTCACCGAAGGCGAGGAGACTCCTGGAAGTACTTGATTTCCTCCTTCTGGATGAAGGCCTAACCCCTGACCAGCAGCAACAAGGCAAGCCCCGGGTTGCACTAACCCTTTTTATAAAGTTTTGCTTTGTTTACATGTCTAGTATGAAGTATGAATGTGCATTAGGTATAGGATGGATGGAACCCCACTTGCATAACCAAAAGTTTCCTATAAGAGTGAGGGTAGTGTCTAAGACCTCGAGTAGACAGGCTATGCTTAATGATTCATAGGACTTCGGTACAAGTCGAGTAGTTGGAATCTACTCGCGAATTTAGGCTTGGGACACACGGGTTCGGTGGAGTGATGTGAGATCACATTAGTAATGAAAATGAGACTAGGCAGGGGCTAGAGCGCAGCAAGAGGAAGTCTTGTGTGCGCAGCCCTGTCCATGTTGATTGAGGACCGATCCGTGTGCGGCCCTGCTGAACATGTTTTGAACGTACCGAAGGCATATCGGATATATGGGTCCCGATAAACCGATGTAACCTAAACCTCCGGGCGTCGAGGCATAACGCACCGATTTATAGGTGTAGGCTGAGGGCAGCAAGGTAGAAATCTGCTAACGGGCATAGAGAGATGCTCCGTGTAGGGAACCTCCTGCTCGTTTCGGTGCGACCAGTTCGACGTTTGGGTTGTTGGTTGAAAGGTTGTCCCGTACGACATCGAGTGAGCGTGCTGTGCAGCTCCACGGGTGGGCGTACGTGACATGCTCTTTGGGTAACCCTGCAGGTGTATATCGAGTCGATTCGCCGTCCCTCGCGGTGATGAGTACCGCTTGTTCACTGAGTCTTGACGTAGGCTAATGTATGAAATGTGATGATTCAATATTGCTGTTATGATATAATTGCATGGTTACATGTGTGCCACCAAATATTGCTCACTAAATTTCATATTCATGAACTGTTAACTTGTGGCTAAAAGATGAACTAAGGATGAACTTGTAGGCGTGTCCGTTTGCTGAAATCTTACCGTCCCATGTTCATTGTACACTACATATAGAGTTTCATGCCTAGGTGAGTCGGTTAAGTCTTGTTGAGCCATCGTGCTGACGGTTGCTGCTTAAGTGTTTTTCAGGTGAGGAGCCACCCACGGACTCGGGTTATGAGTCCACCGGCGAGGGTTACCCTCCGTCGGGGACCACGGCTGAGTGGGAGCCATACACACCGCTCTGAGCTGAGGAGTGCAGCTAGTGTGGGTTGCCCTGGGGCGGGGCAGCCGACTTTTGCTAGATAGGCGGGCGTGAGTTGTATAATTTAGACTTCCGCTGTGTAATATAAACAATAGTTTGTAACTGAAGATTGTACCTGTTTGTACAGTTCAGTTGGTTTCCCATGTAATAAAAGTTGTCCTTATGATGTGTGCTGTCAGGTGTCGCATCGTGCGGCACCACCCTCTGCAATCCTGGATGAGTGGATTCCAGTCCGCCACAGCCTGGTATCAGAGCCGCATTGGGGATAGCACAATACTTAGGGACTGTATTACGGGAAAACTTAGGGTTACGGTGAGGATTCGGTAGTTGCCCAAGTAAGGACTATATTAGCATAGTTACTTAAAGTGGCAAAGACTAACCTATGTAATATAATTCTGAATTTCTATTATGTAACGACGCACCTACGCTCTGGTAAGAATGGTAAGGAACGCCACCGAAAGCGGTTCAATTTCGGTTAGCTCCCCTGATGAGGAACATTGTTCAGGGATAGGTCTCACAGCTTGGTGTGAGACGTCAATATGAAACTCTTGGACTCTTCATGTTCCTGAGTTCATATGAAATGCTGATCCCTAGCGTGCATTAGGCAAGTAAGTGGAGACCCCATCGCGTGGTCAGTAACGTGAGAGTGTGTTCGTCTGGAAATAGCCCAGGAGGACATACGCAGCGCTTGCCATCGGCGTGCCCTGCAGGGCAGTAGGTGATATCTGTTGTGTTGATAACATTCCCAACCGTGATGACCCGTTCATGACATACTCGGGTTCCCCGTCGTGTGGTGTGGAAACACGATCACATACCTTGAGACGTGACTTAACTCAAGGACGGCCGTATGGTAATGATACGGGCGTTTGTATTTAATTTCAAATATGGTCCTGCCTGAAATGGAAATACAACCTTTGAGTGCATCACTATTGTGTGGTCTTCTGCAGGTACTAACCACGTATGTGTCCGTGTAGTAAACGCGTGAGAGACCGTTTAGTGCCACACTTGAGACGTATGTGCCGGTATAATCCGGTTAGGGTTTTCTTTTTGTGAGGAACGTAGTACCGGTATATCTTAGGCATGTACATGAAAAATAATGATAATAAAGAATTAAAATCTCTAGGTTCAACATTTAGGACCCTGGTTGGGTAGAAAAAATTTGATAGTTGATCAGTGTAGTTCCAAAGGGATGAAAAACAGAGTGCTCTGTTTTGGGCAGCAAGTTTGCTGAATTTTAACAGAGCGTAACTCACAGATAATTTAGCCAATGGAGATGTGGGAGGTAGTTTTGGAAAGGTGTTAAAACACTCTTCAACTTTGTTTTAGACTTCCAGAGCTGAAACACCTCTTAAGATGGCTCAAATTCCAGAGGAATGTAAACTGTCCAGAACCCGGACAGAGTTAAACACTCTCTGGACTGTTCTGTTTTTCAAGCATAACTCCCAGTGGAAAAATCAAAAATTTTCATATGATTCATCGTTAGAAAGGTTAAAAGATGTGTTACACCTTTGTAATTCAAAGTTTCTGAAATTTCAGCACAGAGTTCATAGTTGAAAACAGCAACTTCCCAAAGGAGGTGCTGTTGAAACTTTTCCAGAAATTCTGTTTACTTTGAATTACCATAACTTCTAAAACAGAGCAGATATGAGGGCAAATAAGTACTCGTTGGAAATATACTGAAGTTAACTTTAACTTTGGTATTCAACTTGAGTCATGAAATTTCCCAGAACCAGGTCAAAATCTGGAATATGTAGAAATGGGTCATTCTGACAGAGGAATGACAGTGGAACTCATTGGAGAGATTGTTGTACCTTAGAGGGGGTTTAAGTACTTCCAATGGGGTAGAATATACTCATGAGAGGTTATCTTCAACTAGTGAAAGATTTGAGTATAGGTCTCACTCAAGTTTATTTTACTAGAGACCATGTTTGTGTCGTATTGAAGGTAAAAGGGTGGTATACGTGATGACAAAGCGATAGTAACGTCTCGTAGTGACCAAACCTAGTTGTGGTGAGCTTCCAAAGAGGAGGTTCATCAAGTTGGATTAAACTAGCTTGTATTTGGTTTGGTAATGGTGTAGTTTGTGCAAAGTTATTACATTATCTACATACGAGATGCACCGCATGTTTTACTGTCATTATGTTTTACGCCTATTTTATTTGACTGCATGAAATATGTTGCGGGGCTGATGTTTATTGTCGTATGATTGCAGATGGTTCGCACCCGGACCACGCATGAGATGGGTGGCTCTATCCAGCAGGGAGGCGATGACTCCCAGCCACCTGCCTACGACAGCACCCTGCAGCAACAACCACCACCGCCGCCTCCGCTTACCCTAGCGGATGTGATAGCAGCACTGGTGGGTGGTCGTGAGGAGCAGACCGACCTGCTCCACACGATTGTGCAGAATACGTCCCAGGCGGGGGGGGGGCGTCAAGAGAGGGGGCCTCGTGAGCCCCGTGAGGTGACGTACTCGGACTTCATGAGTACGCACCCTCCAGTGTTCACTGAAGCAGAAGAACCACTGGAGGCCGACAACTAACTGCGGACAATCGAGTCCATGTTCAGGCTGCTCAAATGTACGGAGCGGCAGAAGACTCTGTTCGCGGCGCAGCAGCTTCACGGTGCCGCTGGTGCATGGTGGGTGGACTATGTCGCCTCACGTCCGGCTGGCCATGCCGTGGAATGGGAAGAATTCCGGGAGGCGTTCCGCGCCTATCATATCCCTCCTGGGATAATGAAGAGGAAGTTCCAAAAATTTTTGGAACTGAAGCAGGGTGGGAGGAGTGCCCATGAATACTCCCGTGCCTTCAACCATCTGGCGCAATATGCGTCAGACTACATCTCCACCGAGGAGAAGAAGCGGGAGCATTTCTATCGGGGGTTACACCCCGAAATGAAGACGCATCTTGTTCAATGGAATCATGGCACCTTCAACGACCTCGTCAATGCCGCGATTATGCAAGAGGACGCTCAGCGGGAGTTGGCAGCTGAGCAGAGGAAGTGCAGCGCTCCACCCAGCAGTGGGGGTGGCACTCCTCAGAAGTACCGCATGGTGTATCGGACACCATCCGGACAGCAGTGGCATCCACCGGCGTGACCTCAGCGGTTCGGGGGACGTTCTTTCCAGTCACCTCTGTTCCGACGGCCGATGCCACCACCGAGACCGCAACAGCAGCAGCAGCAGATGGCACCCCGAGCGTTTCCACCGCCACAACGCGCCCCGGGTTTCCGTCCGCCGATCAGCGGAGGACCGCCCCGCTTCACTTGCTTCACGTGTGGCCAGGCGGGTCATTTCGCGAAGGACTGTCCTCAGGGGCAGCAGAGCAGTGGGCAAGCCCAGTTCCAGGGCGGTGCTCGAGGCCGACCTCCAGTCAAGAAGGTTGGTCAGCGGACTGGGGGCGTTTGCAACCTCGACAATGAGGACGCCCCAGAGGGAGACAACGTGCTGGCAGATTATTTGATTCTGGTGCAACCTACAACTTCATAAGTGCATCATATGTGGTTAAGCATCAACTGGAAGCCTTTCCAACCGAGTGTTCTTATATGATCTGCTCACCGGGAGGAAAGATTTCAGCAACTATGATGGTTCTGAAAGCACCACTATGCTTAGGTGGGAAGATATACCCCACCACTATGATTATTCTTGAGGGGCAGAAGATTGATGCAATCTTAGGAATGTCATGGCTAAGCTACCATGGCGCTGTCCTGGAAACTTTATCACGGATGGTTCATCTCAACTCCCCACTACACTGTCCGCAGTCCCTCATATTAGATAATCCAGTCCGAGAAGTTTCAGCAATCAATAATACTGAAGCTCTCAAGTTAGAGGACATCCCCGTAGTCCGGGAGTACCCCGACGTGTTTCCGGACGATCTTCCGGGCATGCCACCTGAGCGGGATGTCGAGTTCAAGATTGAACTTGCACCCAGGACTACGCCCATATCACGGAGACCATACAAAATGGCTCCGAGTGAGCTGGCTGAACTGAAAGAACAGCTCAAGGATCTGTTGAGCAATGGTTTTATTAGGCCGAGTTCCTCGCCTTGGGGATGCTCGGTGCTGTTCGTGAAGAAGAAGGATGAAACCTTGAGGCTGTATGTGGACTACCGGCCGCTCAACGTCGTCATCATCAAGAATAGTACCCACTGCCCCGCATCGACATATTGTTTGATCAACTTGTGGGTGCAAGTGTGTTCTCCAAGATGGACCTTCGCTTTGGATATCATCAGATAAAGATCCGGGCGGAGGATATCCTGAAGACGGCTTTCTCGATGAGATATGGCTTATACGAATATCTCGTCATGTCTTTTGATCTCACAAATGCTCCAGCACATTTCATGTATCTCATGAACTCGGTGTTCATGCCGGAGCTGGATAAGTTCATAGTGGTGTTCATTGATGATATCTTGGTGTACTCCAAGACAGAAGCAGAACACGCCGAACACTTGAGGATTGTTCTTCAATGATTGCGAGACCACAAACTCTACGCCAAGTTCAGCAAATGCGAGTTTTGGATCAGCCAAGTGTCATTCTTGGGACATATCATCTCCGCAGAAGGCATTGCGGTTGACCCAAGCAAAATAGAGCAAGTGCTGAAATGGAAAGCTCCCACTTCAGTTCATGAAGTCAGAAGCTTCCTCGGATTAGCGGGATACTATCGGACATTCATTCCAAGCTTCTCCAAGCTCGCTAAGCCGATGACAGAGTTGCTGAAAAAGGGAACAAAATATGTTTGGAACACGGCGTGTGAAGAGGCGTTCCAAGCATTAGTGAAGCATCTCACAACAGCCCCGGTCTTAGCTCAACCGGATACAACTAAGCCCTTCGACGTGTATTGTGACGCGTTCGGTATTGGGCTCGACTGCGTGTTGATGCAGGAAGGACGTGTGGTCGCCTATGGCTCACGCCAACTTTGGAACCATGAGCAGCACTATACGACTCATGATCTTGAGCTTGCTGCAGTGGTTTTGGCGCTGAAAATGTGGAGGCACTATCTCCTGGGGAATTTGGTGCACCTCTACACCGACCACAAGAGCTTGAAATACATTTTTACCCAGAAGGAGCTGAACATGAGGCAAAGGAGGTGGTTAGAACTAATCAAAGACTATGAGATTGAGATTCATTACCACCCCGGCAAGGCAAATGTGGTTGCCGACGCGCTGAGTCGGAAATCACATGTCCATAACCTCACCATTACACCGGTGGAGGAGGAAGAGCCAAGTTTATACTTGGTTCCTTATGGACCGCTCTACAACCTTGCCCTCATCCCTACCATTAGGGAGGACATCATTGCAGCTCAGAAGATTGATAAGGGTATGGCACATCTCCGGATACGGATAGACAACGGGGAGATCAAGTGTTTCCGGAAAGATGATGAGGGGACGCTATGGTTCAATGACCACATAGTCATAGCCCGAGATATGGAGCTGAGGAGAAAGATCCTTGATGAAGCTCACTTGTCTAAATACTCCATTCATCCGGGCAGCAACAAAATGTACCAAGATTTGAAAAAGAAATTTTGGTGGACGCGGATGAAGGAGGAGCTAGCGCAGTACGTATCCGAGTGTGATACGTGTAGACGAGTGAAGGCTGATCATATGAGAAAATCAGGGCTGTTGCAACCCCTGAAGATCTCGACATGGAAATGGGAAGATGTGAGCATGCTTTTCATTGTGGGGTTACCCCTGACGTCCAACAAGCATGATTTCATCTGGGTAATCGTTGACTGGTTAACCAAGACGGCTCACTTCATCCCGGTGCATACACATTACAATGCCAGCAAATACGCGGAGCTGTACATAGCGAAGATTCTATGCTTATATGGTGTACCCAAGACCATCGTCTCGGATCGAGGTGCACTATTTTTATCTCGTTTTTGGGAGCAGCTACACGCTGCATTGGGTACTAAGCTGATCAGGAGCTCCGCCTATCACCCTCAGACAGATGGCCAAACAGAGAGGGTGAATCAAGTACTAGAAGACATGTTGAGAGTGTGTGCCATCCACCATGGTAGGAACTGGGATGATCACCTACCGTTGGCGGAATTCTCGTACAACAACGGCTATCAGGCGAGTATCAAAATGGCACCCTACGAAGCTCTCTACGGTCGCAGATGCCGCACCCCATTAAACTGGTGCGAGACCGGTGAAAGAGTCACATTCGGGGTTGATGTGGTGAACGACGCCGAAGAGCACGTTTGGACGATTCAAGCCAACTTGAAGGCCGCTCAATCCCGGCAGAAAAGATACGCTGATAAGAGGCGTAGACCGCTGCACTTTGACGTCGGAGAACACGTATACCTCCGTGTGTCTCCGATGAAGGGCGTGCACTGGTTCGGTGTGAAGGGGAAACTCGCTCCCCGTTTCATTGGACCCTATGCTGTCACCGAGAAGTGTGGACCAGCAGCGTATAGGCTGGAGATACCGGCATCTCTTGCTGGTGTCCATGACGTTTTCCATGTTTCACAACTGCGAAAATGTCTGAAGCATACAGCTGCTGTTCCTGCCGAAGACATCGGCGAGTTGCAACCGGATTTGACAAATGATGAATACCCGGTGGCAATTATTGATGAGAAAGCCTGGACCACACGTAGCCGAACGTTGTGGTTCTACAAAATACTCTGGAGCAACCACACCGCGGAAGAAGCGACGTGGGAGAGCGAGGAATTCCTTCGCTCAAATTACCTGGAGTTCATGGCGTCTCAACACGGGTAAGTTCCTATTACATCGCTGTCTCTTCTTTTGTAATCTCGGGACGAGATTCTTTTAAGGGGGGAGGGATGTAAAAGCCCAAGAAAAGGGACTTGCAAAAATTTTTCATCACCTCACAACACCACAGTTTTTGTTGTGGATATCTTGTGAAGAATTGTGAAGAGCAAGTAACCTCCATCAAAAGAGGGATTAGAGGGGAAAGCCCTAAATTTCACAAAGTGGGATTTCTACACAGGACCATGAGAGGTTGAGCTCACCCCTAGAACTTAAAAAGTATTGGGAAGGTTCAAGCCAAATTTCATGTAAATCCAACACTTTTGGAGGCACTTTTGGAGACAATTCAAAAAGAGGCCAATTTGAATGCAAATTCAAATTGCAGCAACTTTCAGCACTTGGATTAAAAAGTTAGCTTCATATTCAAACTCAGCATATTTTTATGAGTTGGTCCACCAATTTTCATCCTCATTGGACTTCATCTTGTCGGGAGCTAAATTTGCAAAAATTCAAAACTGAATTTGAATTTCAGTTCAAATGTGAAGCAAATTTAGCCAAACAAATTTCAAATTTGGGAAGCCAAATTCAAACCATGACTTGGTGACTAAGTCTCACATTCAATTGTGAGTAGCTGGGGATATTTTAGCACAAACAGAAATGAAAAATTAAAAAAAAGGAATTAGAGAGGAGGCCCACTTGTCAGCAGACTTAACACAGAAGCATCCTCAGCCGACTCTCTCTCAACCGAGCACGCTCGCCAGCCAGCCACGGCGTCGGCGCCCGACCGCCTCAGCCGGCCAGCTCCTGCTTTGGCGTGGGAGGTGGCACAGCAGGTGTCGCGCCCTCCACCGCCCTCAGTGGCCTATAAAAGGCACGAGACCGCCGGCGAGTTTCTGTTTTCACGAGTTTCCGCAACCAGCCGCCTAATCGCCCGAGCTCCGATCGCTTGCCACCCGAGCTGTGATCACCCTCCGGCCTCGACGTCCATAGGAAAGTGGAGCGCTAGCTTGTCCTCGAGACCACCGCGCAAACCGTTCCAAGGTTCGACCTTTGTGCGCGGAGAATTTTCCAGTTTAGAGCGGGGAGCTCATTTCAGGACCCGATTAGGTTTAGGAGAAATTCGGGAAGATTGTCAGGTGGGAGGTCGAATGGAGCTGTGAGAGAGCATCTAGAGGTTCTTGCGAACCTTCTCTCTCAAAACCCGGAAGGAAACCACCCTCGGAACAGTAGGTTCACCATAGAACAGTTTGGCGGAGGAGGGGGTCGCCGGTGAGGTCCGGGTTGCCGGCCATTTCGGTTCCAACCGAGGTCATGCCGAGCTTCCTGAGGTCCCCCTGAACGTGGTGACGCGATTAGCGCGCGAAGGAGATGGTCAGGAGGGCGGGAACACGTTGCTGAGGTAGCACAGAGGCATAGAGCTCGTCGCCGGCGAGCTACGGCGGTTAGCCGGCGGCGGCATGGTGTCCAGCGTGTTCAGCGTCCGAAATTATGTGGGGGCGGCGAGTCTCACCACCGCCGGCGAGGTAGATCGCCAGGAACGCCAACCTTGCCGGAGCTCCGGTGGCTCGGGGCGGCGGCGTCGGGTGGTAGACGAAGGGCGGAGTCCCACGTGTCAGCCGCTGTGCTAATCGCGCGTGAGCGCGTGGTTAGTTCAAATTAAACGGGCGGGCCCTGCTGTCAGCCTCTGGTTTAGCGCGGGAGAGGATTTTCTGTAGGAAAATAATTTAGGGATCCGCCCAAACTTTAGAAGTTCATAACTTTGTGTAGAAAGCTCCAAATTCAGTGAACCAAATTTTGCTGAACTCAGAATTCTGAGTACTTTCCATCAATACCAATTTCAGCATTAATTCCAGAATTAATTCCCTAAAGTTTAAACTGTTGGGAATTTTCCCTGGAGAATTACTTTATGAAAAATTCTGAAATTTGGCTGAGAGGTTCATTGGAAAATCCTTGAGTCACAGTAACATTTTCAGACTCATCCAAGTTCATTTAGTCCCCCTAATGGGGTGATTAAGAGAACTGTCCTGAGAAAATAGAAAATGTACAGAAACATTTTTCAGATTTTCTCAAACCTTGTGTAGGGCATAACTTCATCTAGAATTCTTCAAATTACATGAAACCAATTCCATTAGAACCATCTTAAATTCTAGTTTCCAGAAAGTAATGGTTGGAGCCATGAAAACCCCTGGAATTACTTAGAGGCTCAATTATTGACCAAATAGGCTTTTATTTGTACAAGGCTCAAATGAACTTTGTTTCAAATGAAACATGGTCAAGACTCTGGTTAGGACCCTACCAAGCCACCATAAAAATTTCAGAACCAAAGGGGAGAGCTAGCTATAGTTATTAGTAATTACTTATTCAAGTTTACACATTGTATTGACATGTAGTATTTCATTAACGTGTAGTCGCCGAAGGCGAGGAGACTACGGAAGGACTTGATTTCCTCCTTCTGGACGAATACCTATCCCCTGACCAGCAGCAACAAGGCAAGCCCCGGGTTGCACTAACCCTTTTTATAAAGTTTTGCTTTGTTTACATGTCTAGTATGAAGTATGAATGTGCATTAGGTATAGGATGGATGGAACCCCACTTGCATAATCAAAAGTTTCCTATAAGAGTGAGGGTAGTGTCTAAGACCTCGAGTACACAGGCTATGCTTAATGATTCATAGGACTTTGGTACAAGTCGAGTAGTTGGAATCTACTCGCGAGTTTAGGCTTGGGACACACGGGTTCGGTGGAGTGATGTGAGATCACTTTAGTAATGAAAATGAGACTAGGCAGGGGCTAGGGCGCAGCAAGAGGAAGTCTTGTGTACGCAGCCCTGTCCGTGTCGATTGAGGACCAATCCGTGTGCGGCCCTGCTGAACAAGTATTGAACGTACCGAAGGCATATCGGATATATGGGCCCCGATAAACCGATGTAACCTAAACCTCCGGGCGTCAAGGCATAACGCACCGATTTATAGGTGTAGGCTGAGGGCAGCAAGGTGGAAATCTGCTAACGGGCACAGAGAGATGCTCCGTGTAGGGAACCTCCTGCTCGTTTCGGTGCGACCGGTTCGACGTTTGGGCTGTTGGGTGAAAGGTTGTCCCGTATGACATCGAGTGAGCATGCTGTGCAGCTCCACGGGTGGGCGTACGTGGCGTGCTCTTTGGGTAACCCTGCAGGTGTATATCGAGTCGATTTGCCGTCCCTCGCGGTGATGAGTACCGCTTGTTCACTGAGTCGTGACGTAGGCTAATGTATGAAATGTGATGATTCAATATTGTTGTTATGATATAATTGCATGGTCACATGTATGCCACCAAATATTGCTCACTAAATTTCATATTCATGAACTGTTAACTTGTGGCTAAAAGATGAACTAAGGATGAACTTGTAGGCATGTCCGTTTGCTGAAATCTTACCGTCCCATGTTCATTGTACACTACATATAGAGTTTCATGCCTAGGTGAGTCGGTTAAGTCTTGTTGAGCCATCGTGCTCACGGTTGCTGCTTAGAGAAGCCACCCACGGACTCGGGTTATGAGTCCACCGGCGAGGGTTACCCTCCGTCGGGGACCACGGCTGAGTGGGAGCCGTACATGCCGCTCTGAGCTGAGGAGTGCAGCTAGTGTGGGTTGCCCTGGGGCGGGGCAGCCGACTTTTGCTAGATAGGCGGGCGTGAGTTGTATAATTTAGACTTCCGCTGTGTAATATAAATAATAGTTTGTAACTGAAGATTGTACCTGTTTGTACAGTTCAGTTGGTTTCCCATGTAATAAAAGTTGTCCTTATGATGTGTGCTTTCAGGTGTCGCATCGTGCGGCACCACCCTCTGCGATCCTGGATGAGCGGATTCCAGTCCGCCAAAACAAAGTGCGCAGAAAAGACAAGTGGTGGTATGTGGGGCCAGTCTTTGATCCTAGAGAGCTGCTACAAGAGTTCAACCGAGTAGATGGATTGGAGGTGGCCAAAGACATACGGGACACACTCAAGACGGCGCATGAAGGCAACCGAGTCATGAGGGAGGCCAAGATCGAGATGATCGAAGGAGAGCTTGGGAGGTTCACCATCATGGATGGTGAGTCCCCTCAAGACATGTACAACCGTCTCAAGGTCCTTGTCAACAAGATCCGATCTTATGGATGCACCCGGTGGATGAATCATGAGGTGGTGAAGAGGATGCCTCGAGCATTCATGCCTCAAAACATTGCTCTTTGCTCCTAGATCCGTGAGAGCCCGGGATATGCTCAAATGACCCCGTAGGAAGTGCTTGGAAGAATCATCAACAATGAGATGATGGAGAAGGAAGCCATGTTCTACAGCGACCTCCAAAGGCTCGCCTCCTCCAAGAAGAAAGATGTTGCTTTCAAAGCAACATCCTCATCACAAGACTTCGAAGCAAGTGATGATGAGGATCTCGACACCGATGAAGAAGAGGCGCTCTTCATCAACAAATTCAAGAGGATGATGAGAGAAGGAAGGGGAGCAATCATTATGAGAACAAGAACAAGGAAAGGTCCAAGCCCAAGACGAAAAGAGAATGCTACAACTGTTGTGAATATGGACACTTCATTGTGGATTGTCCATATGAAGAGAGTAAGAAGAAGAGAGATGGCAAGTCCCAAGAGAAGAAATTCTTCAAGAAGAAGAAGCCATCAGGACATGCTCACCTTGGGAAGGAATGGGACTCAAATGAACACTCATCCTACGAGCATGAAGAGAAAGTGGCAACACTTGCCATTGGAAGGAGCAAGCTCTTCCCAAACCTTGAAGACTTCAAGTCTACATGTCTCATGGCTAAGGAGGGAAGAAGAAAGGTTAAATCTAAACCATCCTCCTCTACTTCTTCACTTGATAGCTTTGATAGTAGTAGTGAAAATGAATCCATGCTGAAGGATCTAATTAGGAGCACCTTGAAAAAGATGACATTGTTGTCAGAAGAAATCTTTGAGAAGGATGAACTCATCAAACATCAAGAAGACATGCTCATCCTTGAAAAGGAGAGATGTCATGAGCTTGAAGAGCTCCTTGAGGTTGAAAGGGAAAGAAGCAAGGCACTTGAGCGTGAACTCGCTCTGAGCAAGGAAACTTGCTCAAATCTTGAGGACACAACTATTGTGCTCAAGGATGAAATTGTTAACTTGACAAAAGTCAATAAGATACTTGAAACACAAGTTGAGTCTCTCAAGATCAATGCACCTTCTTCCTCTATGATTCCACCCTCCTCAAAGAAATCTTCTGAAGCAACTCAAACTTGCAAGTGCTCAAACTTAATCCTAAAACTTAAAGATGAACTCAAGTTGGCAAGCAATCACCGAAAGGTGGGACCTTTGACAAGGTAAAATTGGGATATGCACGAAGTGTATATACCAATGTAAGACCTCCACATGTCAAAGATGGTCTTGGCTATTCTTGGGAGTGGAAGCAACATGCTAAAACTCCCAAGAATGGGAAAGACTTGATTGTATTTGTCAAGGAGGGTTCATCCAACAAAGAAAATGTAAAGAACATTGCAAACTCATCTAACATGCCTAAAAATGAATCTCATCCTTTGTTCCATGACTTTGATGCTTCATATGTTTTATTGAGAGACAAATCTTGAAAGTTCTATGCTAGGTATGTTGGGCCACTCCGCAAGAGTCCAAAATCTTGTGTGTGGGTGCCCAAGTGCCTCTTGACTAACATGAAAGGACTCAACTCCGTTTGGGTACCAAAAGGTAAGGCATAACTCTATTTTGTAGGCATACTCCTCCGGTGAATCAAAATGGGTGCTTGATAGTTGATGCAGAAACTATATGACCGGAGAGAGAAGGATGTTTGTGGAATATCAGGAAAATGAAGATCCAAGTGAAGGAATATACTTTGGGGACAATAGCCAAGGGAAAATCCTTGGCACCGGTAAAATTGCTATTTCTCCCCATCATACTCTTTCAAATGTTTTGCATATTGACTCCCTTTATTATAATCTTCTATCCATATCCCAACTATGTGATAAAGGTTATAATTGTATTTTCACTAACGAGGGTGGACTATCTTAAGAAGAAGCAATGACTCAATCGCCTTTAAGGGCGTTCTCAAGGGAAAGCTTTACCTTGTGGATTTCACCACGGATAAAGCTTAACTAGACACGTGCTTAAGGGCGAAGATCAACATGGGATGGCTTTGGCATAGACGGCTAGCCCATGTTGGGATGAGAAACTTGCAAAGACTTCTTAAGGGAGAACACATTTGAGGCTTGAAAAATGTTGTTTTTGATAAGGATAGGCCATGTAGTGCTTGTCAAACTAGAAAGCAAGTTGGAGCTCAACATCCATCCAAAAATGTCATGACCACTACAAGAACTTTGGAGCTACTTCACATGGACCTCTGTGGTCCAATCACCTACATAAGCATCGGCGGTAACAAATATGGTCTTGTTGTTGTACATGATTATTCTCGCTTCACTTGGGTGTTCTTTTTGCATGACAAAGGCGAAACTCAAGGTTTGCTAAAGAAATTCTTGAGAAGAGCTCAAAATGAGTTCTCCTTAAGAATCAAGAACATAAGGAGCGATAACAGCACCGAGTTCAAGAACACTCAAGTGGAAGAATACTTGGATGAAGAAGGCATCAAGCATGAGTTTTCAACCCCCTACTCCCCTCAACAAAACAGAGTGGCTGAAAGGAAGAATAGAACTCTTATTGAGATGGCAAGAACCATGGTTGATGAGTACAAGACGTCGGACCGGTTTTGGGAGGAAGCGGTTAACACCGCTTGCCATGCCATAAACCGTTTGTATCTTCATCGACTTTTGAAGAAGACATCTTACGAACTTCTAATCGGTAACAAACCCAACATCTCTTATTTTCATGTCTTTGGGAGCAAGTTTTATATTCTAAACAAGAAGCCTAGGACTTTGAAGTTTGCTTCAAAGTCCGATGAAGGTTTCTTGCTTGGTTATGACTCAAACACCTACGCCTATCGTGTTTTCAACAAATCCTCCAAAATTGTTGAAATAGCGAGAGACGTAGTGTTTGATGAGACTAATGGCTCCCAAGTGGAGCAAGTTGATCAAAGTGTGCTAGATAGAGAAGAGGCTCCACAAGAAGCACTTAAAAGGATGTCACTTGCAGACATCTTTCCTCAAGAACATCCTCAAGACTCAAATTATCATCCAACAAACGAAGATACGTCTCCCTCCCATGATCAAGCTCAAGATGAGCAAGGCCAACCTCAACAAGATCAAAACAATCAAAGTCAAGAAGGAGGATTGGATTAAGGGGGAGACGAAGAAAAGAGCGACAATGAAGATGAAGATCAAAGAGTTCAACCACGTCATCCTAGAGTGCACCAAAGTGTTCAACGGGATCATCCCGTCGACAACATACTAGGAGATATCTCCAAAGGGGTGACCACTCGCTCTCGAATGGCTAAATTTTGTGAACATTACTCTTTTGTTTCCTCTTTGGAGCCCTGCAAGGTAGAAGAAGCACTACAAGATCTGGATTGGGTGGTGGCCATGCAAGAGGAACTCAACAATTTTGAAAGAAATCAAGTATGGGAACTCATGAAGCGACCCAACACAAATGTCGTGGGAACCAAGTGGGTATTCCGCAACAAGCAAGACGAGTATGGGATTCTAACAAGAAACAAGGCAAGACTTGTTGCAAATAAATATGCACAAGTAGAAGGTTTGGATCACGATGAACCTTTTGCTCCCGTAGCTAGGCTTGAATCAATCCGTATCTTGCTTGCTTTTGCTACTTACCATGATTTCAGGCTATACCAAATGGATGTGAAAAGCGCTTTCCTCAACGGTCCGATCAAGGAGGAAGTGTACGTATAGCAAACACCCGGATTTGAGGACGATAAGTATCCTAACCATGTCTTTAAACTTCGGAAAGCCCTCTATGGCCTCAAACAAGCTCCTAGAGCTTGGTATGTGTGTCTTAGAGACTTTCTTATTAAAAATGGTTTTAGGATAGGAAAGGCTGACTATACACTCTTCACTAAGCATTTTAACAATGATTTATCCATGTGCCAAATATATGTCGATGACATTATATTTGGTTCTACTAACAAAGCTTTTTGTGATGAGTTTTCAAAGATAATGACCAAAAGGTTCGAGATGTCAATGATGGGGGAATTGAAGTTCTTCCTAGGATTCTAAGTCAAACAACTCAAGGAAGGAACGTTCATAAGTCAAACCAAGTATACTCAAGACATAATCAAGAGGTTCGACATGGACAAAGCCAAACCCATGAAGACTCCAATGGGAACCAACGGACATCTTGACCTTCATGAAGATGGTCCAAGTGTGGACTAAAAGGTATTTTGTTCCATGATAGGTTCTTTCCTTTACCTTTGTCAATCTTGGCCCGACATAATTCTTAGTGTGTGTATGTGTGCACGGTTCCAAGCCGCTCCTAAGGAGTGTCACTTGACGTCCGTTAAGCGGATTCATAGATATTTGGTTCACACTCCTAACCTAGTACTTTGGTATCCCAAGGGATCCAAGTTCAATCTCATCGGATACTCTGATGCCAATTATGCCGGTTGTAAGGTAGATAGGAAGAGCATGTCAGGGACTTGCCAATTCCTTGGTAGGTCCTTGGTTTCGTGGTCTTCAAAGAAACAAAACTCCATTGCCTTATCCACAACCGAAGTGGAGTACGTCGCAGCCGGGAGTTGTTGTGCACAACTCCTATGGATGCGATAAACTCTTAGGGACTATGGTTACACTTTGAGCCATATTCCACTCCTATGTGACAATGAGAGTGCCATCAAGATTTCTCACAATCCCGTCGAGTATTCAAGAACCAAACACATTGATACCCGTCACCATTTCCTGCGATATCACTCTATCAAGGGAGATATCGTTATCTCTCATGTTACGAGTGAGAAGCAATTGGCGGACATCTTCACCAAGCCCCTTGATGAGAAACACTTTTGTGACCTAAGGAGTGAACTAAATATCCTAGATTCTTGAAACATTGCTTGAGTCGTGCACATCTGTTTGTTGCTTGTTTATAAACTTCAAAAAATCGCGTGCTTTCAAAATTCTACCCTAATCTCTCTTACTCTACGAAAACTATGTTCAAAGGATTCTTTGTCAAATATGGTCATTGTTTGTTTAATATACACCTACTGACCATGTTTGCCAAAGATATTTGCAAAAACTTGTCCAAAAAGGATCATATTCTTGAGCTAAAATTCAATTATATGAATGTCAGCATATAGCCGGACTAGTCCATCCATGGGCAGGACAAGTCCGAGCTGTCAAGGTCGGACTTCTCGGCGGACAAGTCCAAACGGGACTAGTCCGCCTGGGAGGCCGGACAAGTCCGACACCAGAGAAGTCCGACTCTGGTCCGCCGACTGGACTTGTCCAGGCACTAGGCCTGACTAGTCCGGCCCCTAGGGACTTAACCTCCCAGGGGCGGCCAGACCCTTCTCTCTCTCTTCACACTCTCAACTCTCAACTCTCTCTTAAGCGGGAAATGCCCCTCATTGGTGATTTTCGCTTTGCTCCACCAAAAAATCTTGTGCAATCCACGGATTGGAGCCCTAAGGAGTGCGGAAATCCTTCGCCATGCTTTGTTGCTCAAGTTTCGCCTCCGATTTCATCATATTTGAAGATCTCAAGAGGTATTCTTGACCTAACCAAAAATCTTTCCTTTTCTTCATTCTTAGGTCTTTTGCTAGAAACCTCTTCACAAATGTTGTTCCTAGTGTCAATGCAATTGTATCCTAGGAGTATTGCAACCTGATCCAATGTTTTTGCGAAAAGTTGTTAGAGTTAGGATTCTTCCTGTGCAACCCGGACTAGTCCGGTTTCTGGGCGGACAAGTCCATTCTCGAGCAGACTAGTCCGGCCCCTTAACGGACAAGTCCGGTTTACATAGGACAAACTCCAACTTTAGCCATTTTTAGTGAATTCTTTTGCAATATTCCACTTCCTTGACCTCTTATCTCTTGTTTCTCAGGCAATATGTCGGACTCCGACCAAAGCTCTCCTCTTCCAAGTCCCACGGCCGAGGAGGCTCGACAAGCCCTTCATCGGCGCATTGCCGAAGAGAGGGCGGCAAAGGAGGCCCAAGCGGCTAAGGAAGTCGTCAGTCGAGAGGCAAGAACAAAGAAGAGACATGATCTCGACGAGGAGGAATAGATTGCCCAAGCCGTTGAAGAATCCTTGGCGGATCAACGGAAGAAGAAAAGGACCGAATGTGAAGCCCATAGCTCCAAGGCTGCTACTGCTGTAGAGCCCAAGAGGAAGAGGCTGGTCACTTTGGGAGAGAAAGAGCGGGAAACGGAGAAGGAATCCGAGGGTAGGGTTCTTCTTGACCCGAAGAAAGGCAAGGCTCCACTTCCTGAGGAGCCCAAGAACAAAAAGAAAACTGCCAAGGCACTGACAAAGAGGGCAGGAGGGATAGTAATCAGGGAGAAAGGGCAACCGAAGCCCATCGGCCCCCTGAAGATGGATGCCCCTGCTAGAGATCCAAACCGGCAGCCCAACAATCCGTCATATGTGTTCAAAGGAAAGGGGGCTGAGAAGGCGAGAAGGTTGAGAATGGACAAAGTCTATGACTATGAGAAGCACACAGCCAACCCTAGGTTTTGGTGTGACTTCCATTGCGACTACTACCGCCTAGTGTACCTAAATATGAAGACTCCAGTCGCTCAAGATCAATGGGTAGATTAGGATTACATGGCCAAAAGGAAGCACAAAGCCTTTGATGCCGTGATTGAAGCCACAGAGTGCCATGGAATCAAGAAAATCATGAGCTTCAAGTATGACTGGAACATTGTGGTGATCGTGCAGTTTTACACCACCGTGTACTTCTCCACCTACGGTGACCGGAAAATCACCTAGATTACTCATGGAGAGCAGTACTCAGTCACTTATGAGAGGTTTGCTCAGATGCTTGGCCTTGGGGAGCACCTAGACCATGAGATTATCATTTCCAACCTCAAGGCAGTGGATAGGAATCAACTTGACTACATGTATCCTAGTCATGTTCCCTATGAGGTTGGGCTTGCTAGGAACATCAAGCCATTCTATAGCATCCTCAACCGGATTTTGAGGAGAACTATTGCCCCTAAGGATGGAGATGCGGGGTGATTCAAAGAAACTTAAGGCATCCTCCTGTTGACAGATGGTGAAGAGAAGTTCAACCTTGTTGAGCACATCTATGATGACATCTTCAACATCTCTCACACTCCCAACCGCTCATGTGGGTATGCACCATATATCATGTGCTTAATTGAGAAGGTGTCGGGGATTGTCTTTGTCAAGGATGTCACTCATCGACCTCTCGGTCCTCAGCTACCCCCTATTCTGCCAGAACCCTCTAGAAGGAAGAATGCTCAACCTCCTTCCAGCTTAGCGGCTCCTCCTAGCTCAGTGGCTCTCTCATCACCTCCTCCTCCGCAGTCAATGAGCGGATTCTTCAAGTGCTTCAACGCACTCTTCGCCTCTTGTCGACGTGTGGAGGTCCGGACTCGACGCATGGAGAGGCGTCAGGAGAAGTACCTCAAGGCTGTGTGTGACAAGCTTGAGGTTCCCATGTCTCCTCCCGAGGAGAGTGATGGGGAGCTCACTCCATACCCAGAGTTCACCGCTGATGAGCTCGCCCAGTTCAGGGAAGATGGAAGCTCTTCAAAGGCTGTGTCTCCATACACCGCCGTCGATGATGAGGAAGATGATATGGAGGCCACGGAGAGCGATGGAGGTGGCGATGAAGAAGAAGATGATGAAGATGATGAGTAGACTTAGGCGTATCTTCTTTCTTTTCCTTTTTGGTGCCTTGATGCCAAAGGAGGAGAGATGGAAGAGGATGTCTCTTTTATCATCTTCTAGTCTTGTAATAGATTCTTGGACATGACTATCTATGTTTTATGCATTATGTCTCTCTTATGTAAGACTAATGTGTGGATCTTATGCTTATATTTGATCTTATGGCTTATATTTGATCATTGTTGCCTTTTTGCTATGTTTTATTGTCTTATCACATTTTTTGAGCACAACAAGTAGGCACCCCACCATAAAATGTGAATGTATGTCAACTATCCTCCTTTACTGTTGCATACATCTAGGGGGAGTTAAGCATACACACACTTGTTATGAAAATCAAATTTTTACCTCTTATGTTGAAGCCTAATGTGTTGTCATCAATCACCAAAAAGGGGGAGATTGTAAGTGTGTCTAGGTATCCACGTTGGTTTTGGATGATTGATGACGACAATTAAGAGACTAATGAGCTGAGATGATCATAAGCACAGGATATTCCCAAGGTGGACACCTAAACTCTCAAAAAGAAAAAGGATGAAGAACGGCGTCGAAGACTCAAAGAGTAGAAATTAGGGTTTCATTTGAGTCTTTAGTAGGCTAGCCGTCTAAGAGTGAGAGTGTGTGTGTCAAGTGCATTGAGATCATAGAAGAGAGCTCAAAGCGTTGGAAGTGTTGAACCCTTCGTGGAGAGTACTAGTGAGGTAAACTTGGGTAGGTAGGACTTGTCCGGGCCAAAGGACGGACTAGTCCGGATGTCCTACGGCTTAGTCCGTTTTGGGATGGACTAAGAGTTCCTGACTGAGTTCGGACTTGAGAGTGTTTTGGGACTAAGTCCTGGTAGACCGGACTTGTCTGCCTCAGTGGCCGGACTAGTTCGGGTTAGCCAGACTAGTCCGTTTTCACCCGGACAAAGAGTCCATGTGTGAGTTCGGCTAGTCCATTCTCAGGCGGACTAGTCCGTATGGTTGTGAGATGAGAGCTTTCACGACTAAGTCATGGTGGACCGGACTTGTCCGCCTGAGTGGCCGGACTAGTCCGGGCCCTCCAGACTTGTCCATTCTCACACGGACAAAGAGTTCCTGTGTGAGATCAGACTAGTCGGTTGTGAGGCGGACTAGTCTGGAGGTTTGTGAAAATTTGAAATTTGAACGTTGGGGAGTAGGTGGCCTTGTGACGCCAGTGTCACAACGGACCGGACTAGTCCAGGTCCCGACCGGACTAGTCCGGACTTTTGGTAGGTGGCAACGGTTGGCTGTCGGGACTTCTATAAAAGGAGATGCCCTGACTTCATTTACACAACACTAGAACCCTAGCACCGCCACAACCATCCTAGAGCCTCTCCAAGTTCTCTATTGTCTACTCACCCTCTAGAACAAATTCTTGAGTGGATTTGGGTGTGTGAGGAGAGGAGAAGGAGGAACTTCGTGTTTTGGCTCTTGGAGTGATCTCGTGCACTTGGTGTGAGTCTTTGTGATCTGTGGCTTGTGAGATTCGTGAAGGTTGTGGACTTGTTCAAGTGGGAGCCTCGGATTGTGAGCAGCCCCAAAACTCTGTAAGTTCACCCTTGAGATAGTGAAGAACCGGGTTGGCCTTAGTGGAAATTTGGTGAGGAAAGGGTTGTTAGACCCAGTCCTTTGTGGACTCCTCAACGGGGACGTAGATTCCTGAGTGGAATCGAACCTCGAGAAAAATCTCAGTGTCTGTCTTGCATTTACATTTCCTTGAATGTCAAAATTGCTTAGGGTTTGTTTTGATTATTTCGCTATTAGAGTATACATCATTACAATCTTGCAATCCATTTCAATATTCTATCACACCTGTCATATTAGATTGCTAGTTAATTTATCCGCATTTTGTTAAACTAAAATCTGAAGAAAAACCCATAAAAATCAAGTTTTAGGCCTTTCCAGCAGTTTGACCAGACTAGTCCGCCCCTGAGCCAGACTAGTCCGCCCTTTTTAGGCTTTTCAGCAAGCTGACCGGACTAGTCCGCCCTTGAGCCAGACTAGTCCGGCCCTTGTGTTCTAATCTCGTTTAATTATGTCATTTCAGGTATTTTAGCCTATTCAACCCCCCTAGGTAATTTCACCGCCCAATCCCAACAAAAACAGTACGCGGACCGGAGAAGACGCCCTTTACAATTTGAAGTCGGGGATCACGTGTATCTATGTGTGTCTCCAATGAAGGGCGTGAACAGATCTGGGGTGAGAGGAAAGTTGGCACCCCGATTCATCGGTCCATTTCAGATTACAGAAAGATGTAGATCGGTAGCATACCGGCTGGAATTACCAGAAGCACTCTCCGGTGTGCATGACGTATTTCACATCTCCCAGCTGAGGAAGTGTCTCAAGCTATCAACTACCATTCAGCTGGAGGATATAGAAGAACTGAAACCGGATCTCACGTGTCGGGAGGAACCGGTTCAGATTATTGATGAAAAGGCCCGAACCACACGCAACCGTACATTGTGGTTCTACAAAGTTCTATGGAGTAATCACTCCGTACATGAAGCGACATGGGGGAGCGAAGGATTTCTTCGTGCTAACTACCCCGAATATTTCACGTCGCATATACAGTAATTTTTCCACCGTCCTCTCTCTCATTTTCACCTTATAATCTCGGAACAAGATTCTTTTATGGGGGAAGGAATGTAAGGGTCTAAGTTTTGCACACATTCAAAGTGTTCATCACACCACACACACCTCATTTGAAGAAACTTTGTGAACACATCTGAAGAGCAAGTATACACCACCAACATGGCCATTGGAAAATAAACTCACAAAATGCAAAAGTGGCATTTACCACATGCATCATATAGGGGTTGAGCATATGAAAAAATCCTACACCTTGCTAGGAATGCTCATGCCAAATTTCACCCAAATCCAAAACCTGTAAGGGCCTAAGTTTTTGGCACATACTCAAAGTGTTCATCACACCCCACACACACTTCATTTGAAGAAAGTTGATAAACACATTTGAAGAGCAAGTAACCACCATCAACATGATCATTAGAGAACAAACTCACACAATGCAAAAGTGGCATCTCCCACATGCATCATCTAGGGGCTGGACATATGAAAAACTCCTACACCTTGCTAGGAATGTCCATGCCAAGTTTCACCCAAATTCAAAACCTTTTTGAAGTCCTTTTGGGTATAGCTAGAAAGAGGGTGGTTTGACCTCAAATTCAAATTCAAACTGTTTTCATATCATGAATTCAAAAGTGGGAGGCATATTCTTACTCAGTACACTTTTGTGAGCTCACACCCCAATTTTGACTCCATTTGGAGTTGATCTTGACATGAGCTAAGTTTAGCAAATTCAAACCTTATTTGAATTTCAAACTGCTTATGTGATGAAATTTAGTCAAACACAAACCAATTTGAATTCTATCCCATTCAAATGGCTCAGGGGTAGATAATTCAAATCACCATGGGTATAAGGGGGATTACTGTTTATAACAGTGAGAGGGAGTTAATTTCAGAGGTTAAAAAGGAGGTGGGACCCACATGTCAGCCACTGAAACAAATTCAGCCGACTGAAACTTCAGCACTCGGGTTACCGGGCTTCCTCTGAGGGTGCCACCGAGGGAAGCCGCGCGCCACCAGCTGCTTGCCCACGCGCGAGCGCCGGGGTCGGTTCTGATCCCCTTCTTAAGCTGCTCCACGCCCTCTGCCGAAGAAAACGTCGGTTGCTTTCTTCTCCTCGCGTGCCGAATCTCTCTTCCCTCCGCTACCTCGGCTCGGTCGGGAATCCGGCCGAATCGACTGTGTCATCCCTTCCCAAGCTGCTAAACCGCACCCTGAGCTCCGCACACACCTCCCCGACCCGGAAACGAGCGAGTTCCAGCCTTCCTTGCCCAAGAACGACAGCCACAGTGGCGACCAAGCTTCAGCCGACGATCGGGTGCTCGTGGACATCCCTCCACAGGGGTTCTTACGGTCAAGCGATCAAGGCCACGGGAGCGCGCTGTGTTGGTGCTGCTCTCAACCAAGTCTCAAGCCACACCGTGAAGCATCGGTGGTGAATTTCAAGTTTTTCACTCCGGCGAGTTCTACCGAGCGGCGGTACGGTTTCTTCAAATTCTTCCTCTCTGATCCTCCGTAGGTCGTCAAACTCTGCACATAGGAGCTGGACTAGCCGGCGATCATCTTTACTTTAGGATCCGTCGCATGAAAACACCTCAGAGCAACGTATTCCGAGCTTTACCGAGCGTGTTCTTCACGGAACCAATCGGGCACACGATGCCGAGCTAGTTTCCGTAGTTTCCGAGCTAATCCATGGCCTTGCCGAGCTTTGCATTCACCCACTGGTGCTGTAGAGCTAGTCGGTCAAGGTTTTGGCGGGCTAGGGACCCCGGCCGACGCTGCCGAATTTTAACCGAGGCCGCCACACGTCGCCGGCCGTCTTCCGATCATCGGCAGCCCCAGAACACCTCACCATCGTGTTCATCGGTGTCGCATACGCCCTGGCGGTGAGTTCTAGCCCGTACGCTGGCCGGGACCGGCGAACCGGTGAGCAGCAGATCGCTCCGGCGAGCTGAGCGCGCGGGCGCGCGAAAATCAGCCGGAGGAAGAAGAAGCCGGTGAGTCCCGGCTGTCAGCGGCAGATATTTTAAAACTGGGATCTGCTGTGGCCCGGATCGGGTGTGTCTGCATGCAAAGGACTCAGTAGCCGCATGTGTCAACCTATGAGGAGCTGACACGTAGCCCCGGGTCCCACGCGCAGTGATTTGAACTTTTCCCGATTTTCAGATTTCATTCAAACTTCAAATCCTCATAACTTAGGCTAGAAAGCTCCAAATCGAGTGAACCAAAATTTGTTGGATTCAGCTCTCTGAGTACTTTCCAGCAAATCAAGTTTTACTTCATGAAAATCCCTATTTATCCAGAATTAGTTCTCCAAAGTTTAAACTGTTTAGAATTTTAACTGGAGCACCCTTTGGAGGAAAATTCTGAAATTTTGCTGGGATGTTCACCAAAATATCCCTGAGCTACCGTGAAAATTTCAGATCCATTTGAGATCATTCGATCCACCTAATGCTGTGATTAATAAAACTGTTCCAGAGAAAATAGAAAATATCCAGAAACATTTTCAGAATTTCTCTGAAATTGTTTAGCTCATATCTTTTGTTAGGAACCTTCAAATTAAGTGAAACCAACTCCATTAGAACCCTCTGAAAATCTAGTTTTCAGAAAGTCATGGGTTGCTCCATGAAAATCCCTAGAACGCCATAAGAGCTCCAATTAAGGTCAAGTACATAATTATTTGTGGAGAGCTCAAATGAGCTTTGATGCAACTAAAACTTGTCCAAGTCTCTGTTTAGATTGTATCCAAACCACAGTAAAAGTTTCAGAGTTATTGGGTCTGTCTAGTGAGACTTATAAACTTCACAAGTTTAAATTCAATTCAAATGCATTTAAATTAATACATATACTTGTTATCTCATGTAGTCGCTAAGGTTGAGGAGGAACCCGAAGTCTTAGATTTTGTTACTCTAGAAGAGCAGCTAGCCTACGACCAAGAGAAGCAAGGCAAGCTCCGGTTTGCATTAACCTTTTTATAATTTTTTATCGTTTTGAGAACTTACTTTGAGTACTATTTCTACATGCATTCGAGTCTTGTTTGAAAACCCAAATGCATAGCCAAGAAAACCATGGGCTGGGATTAGGATTGAAACCCCGTTTAGCTACTGCAATGCTAAGATAGTGAAGGATTCGGTACAAGTCGAGTAGTTGGAACAACTCGCGAGGATAGGCTAGGGGCACTCGACTCGGGTAGAGAGAGCAAATGAAACACATGGCAAGAAAATGAGACCGAGCGGAGAGTAAGGGCAGCAGGACTTTGGGGCCTGGGTGCTATAGCTCCGCTTGTGTCGATTGAGGACCGAGCCGTGTGCGGGGCTGTTGAACAAGCTAGAACAGTACCAAAGACCTACCGGCTATATGGGAACCGGGAAACCGATGTAACTCGGGTAGCTGGATGTTGTGGCATAGCTGGTCGTTCAGAGGGTAGGTTGAGAGCTCGAGGTGTAAATCGGCTGGCGGCACTGAGATGCGCGTGCAAATACCTCTTGCTCGTGACGATTGGACCTGTTCAATATTTGGCTGACGGGTGAAAGGTGGTTGCATACAACGTCCGTGATGGTTGCTGTGGGGCCTGGGAATCGCAGTGGGTGGTGCCGTGCGATGCGGCACCGAACAGCATGAACGAAAAAGAGGCTCAATAAGAACATAACGGAACCATTTTGTTACTCAAGATGATTTCTTTTACAACATAATGTACACACGCAGCGGAAATTAAAATTTGCTGGATAATCTACTCACTCTCGACCCTAACTACGCTGAAGAGAAGTCGTTCAGCCCGTGAACGCTTCCTACTAGCTTCACCAAAGAAAGGCAGCGGCTAGGTTTCCGATGAGTTGAACAAACCATGAGGTTCATCGTCTCACTGAACAACCCTCTTCATAGAAGGCATCCTGCTACCTGCAAAAACAACTCAGAAGCAACCGTGAGCACTAAGGCTCAGCAAGACTTAACTGTCACTCCTAAACATGTAACTCTAAATGCAGGGGTAGTAAGATAGTAGGAACAGGAATTTGCAAAATGCAGCTTGACTAAACTTGATCCTTATATTCAGATTCCTATAGCCTTCATTTTAGTGGTCCTCACGCCTCACAACATCGGAAGTCCACAATCAAACAAGAAACGCTTATCCCGATGTTGCTAGCCTAAGGTGGAAATGAAATTTAGTTGGCTCTATATCTACTTCAGTCAAGGTTCCAATACAGTGATTAATCCACAAACAGCAAGTTAAGAGACTTAGTTCATCTTCTTACTAAGTCACGGCGCAGTGGGCAAGTATGCTCAATCCTCTTCCGCGAGCGACAGTGATTCGAATCAATAACAGTTTCTTACGTTGTATGCAGCAACCTTTCGCATGACATCCCGACATAGAAAAACGTTTCGCGCCGAGCAGGATGGTCCTCTACGCGGACACGTCGAAGTTGCCCGCTAAAGGATTTACACCTCCTGCCTTCTCAACGCCATTCCCACGTGAAGGATGAGTTTCTATATGACGGTCCATCGAGTTACATCAGTTTCATGGGTCCCATACCCCACTATATATCCGGTACAGCTCAATCTTGTCCAGCAGGGCCGCATACATACGGTCCTTAACCGACACGGACGGGGCTACAACCAACCTCCACATTTGCCTTACCATCCCGGTCCAGGCCAAATGTGCTCTCAAGCATTGTCACACCCATCGCAGGTCGAGACCAACCTTGAGCGCTCCATCCTACAGGAACATCCCCGTCCCCATCTCATTTTCATGAGGGTTCTCTTATCATTAACATATCGCGAGTAACTCCATTACCCGAACTTTCTCGCGAGTAGCTTTTTACTACTCGACTTCTACCGAGCTAGCTACAACATTAGCCTAGCATCTACAACAAGGCAAAGCCTATACTAAACCTTCTAATCAGGGATGTAATAGCCATGCAAGTGGGTTTCAATCATCCTAGACATAATGCACAATATCAAGTCTAATAACCATGAGGTGAAGTAAAACAAAATTTAAAACGGTAACGATATGCAAACCGGGGCTTGCCTTGCTCAACGGTTTTTGTTAGAAGCTAGGAGTTAGTCTTCCTCCGGAGAATCCGTCAAACTCGTCACGAGATGGAGATCCTCGCTGCAGAGTCGAGTCCTCGTCGAACGTCGATGTCACGTGCTATTAAGATGATTTATGCACATGTATTCAAAAGCAATTTAGAAAATGATTCAAAACTGTTGTACAAGTTAACTCACACATAAGAGAGATAAACAACAGCAAGGTTTCTGTTGATGGATCTAAACCTTAGAGAAGATGAAAGCTAGGGTGAAAAGGGAGGAAGATAAATCACCATGTGATTACATCCTCATATGAACACTTAGACCTAAAAGATGGTAGCTCAAGTTCCAGAGGTCCAATGAAGCTGAAAATTTAATCACAGCTTCTATGGTAGGTATTTAGACAGTGTGCAAAAATTGAGCTCATCAAATGGCTCAAGGTGATCACCATAATTCCTTATGTGATTTTCACTAATCTTCCTTTAGCCCCTATATATTAAGCTGTCCTATGCTGCAAAGTAGACTCTTTGTGAAGTACAAAATGTCCTGAGTCCATAGGAATTGGTTTTACCATTTTTGGAGTTTCCTACATGGAGATATGGATTTTAGAAGGATTGGGAAAAAGCTGAAAATGTCTCTGTTCATTTTTCCCATTTTTCAGAGACATATGGTATGAACACATCATTTGACCAAGCAAATGAGGTCCAATGCCTCTGAAATTTTTACTGGAGTTCAAGGAATTTTGGAAGAATTCTCTGTCCAAATTTGGTAATTTTCCAATAAACAGAATTCCTGTAAAAATTCCTACAATATTTTCATTAAATGAATTAATGAGCCAAATTAAGGGATTTTCATAAACATTTGGCTGCATCCCTGGATAGTACTCTTTGAGAGGAATCCAACGAAATTTTTCACAATTTGTGGACATTCCTACACAAAGTTATGGCTCTTCAAAGATTGAACTGGAAACTGAAAATCCCAAAAATGTTTAACGCTGACGGTGGGTCCCACCCGTCAGCCTTCTCCTTCAACCTCGCGCCAAAAGCCCGAGCGGCGGCGTCCTCCGGCGAGGTTTGCCGGAACCCAGTTTCCAGTCGCCTCCCGACCTCATGTCCGCCCCCCCCCCCCCACAACTTTTGGTGTTGAACTCAGTTAGAGGTTCGTCGGCGGCCGAGGTTCGCCGGAAACTAGCCCGCACCGATCACAGAGAAGATTAGAACTCCGGCGAGGTCGGTTTCCGTCGTTCCTTCACCAAATTACCATCTCTCGGGCTCTAGAGCATCAGGGGGACTAGTAGAGGCTGTACATGGACTCTAACACCGGTGAAACGGCCGGCAAACTAGGGTTCCACGGAGACCCGAGGCGTTCTTCCATGGCGGCCCAAAAAACCGCAAGAACTCGGTCGTTTCTGGATCATTTAGCCCGATTCTTGGTCGATAGGGAGCGCTAGGATGTGAGGAATATGTTTGCAAGCTCGCTAGGCAAGTAGTTACCCGAGCAACTCAAATTCCGGGGTAGACCGAGTTCTACCCGGATACACCACGTTTCGGGAGAACTGGAAATTCTCCTCACTCGGCTGATGGATCGTTGTACGGTTTGCAGCTACACGAGCTAGGGAAGATGACACCTTTCTTGTGTAGAGGGAGAACGGTGAAATGGTTTGTAGCTCGGTGTCCACGGTGAGCCGGTCGGAGTTCCGCCGTGAGCTTCGGTTCTTGGCGCCAAATCTCAAAATCACGCCGAATCGCAGCTCCCAACTCCGAGGTGCGCCGGTGAGCAACTTGTGCACGCCCTTGCGCGCCTTTTCTGTGTTGGAAGCTTCAGCTGGGGAGGTGCGGTGGCGGCTGACGATCGGGAGATCGAGAGCGGCCGAGCTGTTGTGATCGTGGGCAAACTACCGAGGCGAGAGGGAAGAGGAGTAAGCGAACTCCTTCGGTGCACCCGCGGTGGAGTCGATCAGGTCGAGCGAGAGCAGCAAGCAGGAGCTGGCGCTGGGGAATGGCGGTAACGCCGGGCGCCAGCGCGCTGTCGGGCGCGCGCTCGTCCGAGGGAAAAACAGAGGCGGTGTCCTGTGTTGAGAGGCTGATAGGTGGGGTCCACATCTCCCAATTTTTTTCCCTCACTGTGCTTTAAGATTCCCACCTAAACATTGTCCAAATCTCCCCAAATTTGGAGGAGAGGCCAAACATGATGTGAAAATTTTGAATATGAAACCTGATTTCAAAATTGAGCACATTTGGCTCAGTTTCCAAATTCAAATTTGAATTTGAATGTGCTCAAAAATATTCCTCCAAATAAATGGTAGATGAGCTCCAAAATTCTCCAAACTTGGAATTTAAACTCTTGAAAACATGAGGAATGCATTGGTGAATTCACTCGAATGCATTTAGACAATCTGATCATGAACCCCTTTTAAATGATTCAAATTTATGTTTAAATCTCACTCACCTTCTATTCACATAGGGTGTACACATGAATGAGAGTGGTGGAGTGCATTTCTTTCCTCACGTCAACTTGTGTTAAGCATGGGCTAAAGGAGATTCTCAACTCCCTCATATGACCATTTTTGGGGTTCATTATTTCATGTGACACAATTATAGTCTTTTATCGCCTTAACTTTGTTTCATGAGCTGACATCAAACTTTACAAAAGTTAGGGCCGTTACATTCCTCCCCCCTTAAAAGAATCTCGTCCCGAGATTACAAAAAGAAAGAAGGGAGAATGACTACTGGACATATGGTACAAACAAGTCGGGAAAATTTAGCCGGAGAAATTCCTCGCTTTCCCACGTAGCTTCATCAGCGGTGTGGTTGCTCCACAAGACTTTGTAAAATCGCAATGTCCGATTTCTTGTGGCGCGAGTCTTCTCGTCAATAATCTGTATCGGATACTCAGAATAAGTGAGATCCGGTTGAAGATCCTCAATGTTCTCCATAGGAACTGCGGTTGGGTACTTAAGACATTTCCGCAGCTGAGAGACGTGGAAAACATTGTGAATACCCGAAAGTGACGTCAGTAACTCCAGAGATAGGCCACGGGTCCGCATATCTCAGTGACAGCAAACGGCCCGATGAATCGCGGAGCGAGCTTCCCTTTCACTCCGAAACGATGAACCCCTTTCATCGGAGAGACACGAAGATAAACGTGGTCCCCGATGTCGAAGTGAAGAGGTCAACGTCTTTTGTCTGCATAACTCTTCTGCCGAGATTGAGCAGCCTTTAAATTTGCTTGAATCACTCGCACTCGTTCCTCGGCTTCATTCACAAGATCAATCCCGTAGACCACTCTCTCGCCGGACTCACACCAATTCAGTGGTGTGCGGCACTTCTGGCCATAAAGAGCTTCATACGGGGCCATCTTGATGCTGGATTGGTAACTGTTATTATATGAGAATTCTGCTAACGGTAGATGGTCATCCCAATTCTTCCCATGATTGATGACACATGCCCGTAGCATATCCTCCAGAATCTGATTTATCCTCTCCGTTTGACCATCAGTTTGCGGATGATACGCTGAACTCCGAATTAACTTGGTTCCCAAGGAAGCATGCAGTTGCTCCCAAAATCTGGATACGAACAACGCACCTCGATCAGACACGATGGTGCGGGGAACCCCGTGTAAACACACGATTCTTGAGATGAACAGCTCCGCATACTTCTTTGCCACATATTTGGTATGGACCGGAAGAAAATGTGCTGTCTTGGTCAAACGATCGATGATTACCCAAATAGAATCATGCTTGTTGCTGGTCATGGGTAAACCGACGATGAAGTCCATACTTATGTCTTCCCACTTCCATGCTGGAACCTTCAGCGGTTGAAGTGGTCCGGCTTTCCTCATATGGTCGGCTTTAACCCGCCGACACGTATCACACTCGGATACGTACTTCACAATCTCTCTTTTCATCCGTGTCCACCAGAACTTAGATTTTAAGTCCTGGTACATCTTATTGCTTCCCGGATGAATGGAGTACTTGGATAAATGTGCTTCATCCAATATCTTCCTTCGTAATTTCATATTTCGGGGTACAACTATATGGTTGTTAAACCATAGAGTACCCTCTTCATCCTTGTGGAACATCTTCAGTTCACCGCTGTCCACTCTCCTCCGGATATGAGACATACCCCTGTCTCTCTTCTGAGCCTCTACAATCTCATCTCGGATTGTAGGAATAAGAGCGAGGTTGAACAGCGATCCGTAAGGAACTAAGCGCAGGCTTGGTTCTCCTTCTTCATGTGCAGCCATGGCTAAATGGTGAATGTGGGCTTTCCGACTAAGTGCATCGGCAACCACATTCGCTTTGCCCGGATGGTAATGAATTTCAAGTTCATAGTCCTTGATCAATTCTAGCCATCTTCGCTGCCTCATATTCAGTTCTTTCTGTGTGAAGATGTACTTCAAGCTTTTGTGGTCAGTGTAGAGATGTACTAGATTGCCTAGTAGATAATGTCTCCACATTTTCAATGCTAAGACCACTACAGCTAGTTCAAGGTCGTGCGTCGGGTAATTCTGCTCATGACCCCTTAGTTGTCGGGATCCATACGCGACCACACATCCTTCTTGCATCAACACACAACCCAAACCAATGCCGGATGCATCACAATAGACATCAAACGGCTTCGTGGTGTCCAGCTGGGCCAAAACTGGAGCTGTAGTGAGATACTTCACTAAAGATTGAAAAGCTTGTTCGCATGAATTGCTCCAATCATACTTGGTGCTTTTCTTCAACAGCTCCGTCATAGGTTTAGCGACTTTGGAGAAGTTTGGAATGAATCTCCGGTAATAACCCGCTAAACCTAGGAAACTCCTCACTTCATGAACAGATGTTGGAGATTTCCAATTCAGCACTTGCTCGATTTTACTTGGGTCCACAGCGATGCCTTCTGCTGAAACAATATGCCCAAGAAACGGCACTTTGCTGATCCAAAACTCACATTTACTGAACTTTGCATATAGCTTGTGATCTCTCAAGCGTTGGAGTACAATACGCAAATGTTCAGCGTGTTCTTCTTCTAACTTTGAATAGACCAAGATGTCGTCGATGAAAACCACGACGAACTTGTCTAACTCCGGCATGAACACAGAGTTCATGAGATACATAAAGTGAGCCGGAGCATTGGTCAACCCAAAGGACATGACAAGATATTCATAAAGACCATATCTTGTTGAGAACGCCGTCTTAGGTACATCTTCTGCCCGGATCTTTATCTGATGATACCCGGACCGAAGATCCATCTTGGAGAATACCTTAGCACCCACTAGTTGATCAAATAAAATATCGATGCGTGGTAGTGGATACTTATTCTTGATAGTGACAGCATTCAGTGGACGATAATCTACGCATAGTCTCAAAGTCTCGTCCTTCTTCTTCACGAAGAGTGCGGAACAGCCCCAAGGTGAAGAACTTGGGCGTATAAAACCTTTGTCCATGAGGTCATTCATCTTCTCCTTCAATTCTGCTAGCTCCTTTGGTGCCATTTTATATGGTCGCCGAGAAATAGGTGTTGTTCCCGGTGCAAGTTCAATCTTGAACTCTACATCACGTTCAGGGGGCATGCCCGGCAAGTCTTCGGGAAACACATCTAGATATTCACATACCACTGGAATATCCTCAAGTTTAGGAGCTTCAATCTGATGCACTGCTGCAACTTGTTGTGATGGATCCACAATATTCAATGTGTTGCAACCGTGTATTGGAGAATTCAGTTGGACAGTCCGAGAGCTGATGCCAAAGATAGCTCCATAATGTGTCAACCATGACATCCCCAAGATAATATCAATCCTTTGGTCTTTGAGTATGATAAGGCTCGCAGGACAGATGTTTCCACCCAAACATAAAGGTGCCCGTGAGACCATCTCATATGTTGATATCTTGCCTCTGGGTGAGCTGATATGAAACGGATGCTTAACTGTGCTAAATGGAAGATTATTCTTCAGCACATAGTCCCTGCTAATAAAATTGTGGGTGGCTCCAGAATCAAACAAAATGAAAGTGGGCTGTTCATGTAAAGTGAACATGCCCGCCAAAACTGGTTCACCTTTAGCAATGTCCTCAATAGCAGTATAATTAACCCTGCCAGCTTTTGAAAGATTCTTCTTTAAAGGTTCATGATGCTGATCTGAGCATTGACGAGACAACACACAAGTGTGGTTCTGCTCAGCTCCACGACGATTTCGTGCTGCAGGAATCCTCAGCTCTCTACTAACACGAGGTGGAGATAATTCGTGCATAGCTGGTTGAGGTAGGGTTGCACGAATAATTTCTGACCGCTGCTGTTGAGGTGGAGGCTCATAAGTGATCAACTCCAGCCGTGGTTGTGAGAGTTGCACCACAGGCTGAATTTGTTGCCTAACTGGCGAGTAATACCGCACTCGATAGTTCGGACGAACCTCGATATCACTGTCCGGCGGTATACTCCTTTTCAGCTCCTCTTCACAACGGAGATGCATGTCTTCTTTAATGATAGCGGCATTTACCAACTCATTGTAAATACCGTTATTGAACAAGGTCACTTGTTCCTTAAGTTCGACATTCAAACCTCAGAAGAAATACTCGCACTTCAACGCTTCTGAGTCAACCATATGAGTTGCGTATTGCATCAAGTCTTCAAACTCCTTGAAGTACTCGTACGCACTCCATTCTCCTTGCTTTAATTCCAGAAAGTCTTGATACTTTGTTCGAAGAATTCCCGAACAAACGTGAAGTGCCCAGAAAACATCCCGGAATTCATCCCACGTCACTCGATGACCTTCAGGAAGAGTAGCAATGTACTCCGCCCACCAAGCTCCAGCGGCTCCGTGGAGTTGTTGAGCGGCAAATAGAGTCTTCTGATATTCATCACACTCAAGCATATCAAACTTGGCTTCAATACATTGGAGCCAATGAGCCGACTCCAACGGTTCTTTTGCTTCCAAGAAAACCGGTGGTTATCTTGCCAAGAAATCCAGATAAGTGCTTGGCGGGGGATTTTGCTGTAGTGTCTCCTGTCGTATACTTTGTCGTACCAACAGATCCAGAGACTCAGCCATCTTTGCCAAGATTTCCGCCAATCCTGTTGATGATGTCGGCACTTCTGGTCGTGGCGAATTACTTTCGCCGTGACTCGACTCACCAACCTCACTCCTGGAATGAGCACGATCCATGCTGCAAGAGTGAGCAATTTACGGTTAAAATTCAAAGTTTAAACTCAACTTGAATTGAAAACATAACCGTAAAAGCATCACATCAACATTGCAGCATTACACAAGCTAACTAGGGTTTCGACAAACTCTGAAATCTACATAACTTGAGCAAATTTGTCGAAACCCTTAATTCCAATAGTCGGAAAACTGAAAAATAACTCAAGAACATGTTATGGAACTTAGAGAAGCCTAAGACATCCCTGTCCACAACAAGTCTCAAGTTAAATGGCAATAAGCACTACTCTGTTCAGAATGACCAATTGGTCTTAACCCCAGAATTTGAATATGAAAATGGCAATTTCATGTCTCAAGTTGAATATCAAAGCTATAGTTAACTTCAATATCTTTCCAACGAGTATTCATTTGCCTTCATATAAGTTCTGGGTCAAATGTTTTGATATTTCAAAGTTAACAGAAATCTGGAACAATTTTTACAGCACCTCCTTTGAAAGTGGCTGTTTTGTCCGCAAAATTTCATACAATTAAACTCCAAATCTGGGGAACTTTGAACTACAAAGTCATAGCATATATCACAAGCTTTCCAACAGTGTATTACTTGACCCTTAGAAAATTTTCTACAGAAAGTTATGGTCGGAATACTGAAATTTCCAGAGAGCAATTTGTGCCTGCCCTGTTTTTGGGCAGTTCACACCCCTCTGAGAATTTCATCCATTTGGAAGGTGATTCTGATATGGAGTTCTACTGAAGAGTTATAGAAGACTCCAATAACTTTCCAGAAATGTATCACTCACCTCCATTGGTTCAACCAAACAAAAGTTATGTCCTGTTCAACTTCAGAAAAACTTCTGCCAAAAACAGGGGAGGTTATTCCTAGTCTTTGTGAATAAATCTATACTCCCAATTGACTCTTAGTCCAATATAAAAGTTCATTACCCCCTAATAGAATCCTAGACTCCAAATTTACTCCTTTTCTTTTCAAACCTTCTTTTTCATGCGGTTCAAAACACATCACGGTACTACGTCTCCTCACCAAATTAAAATCCTAACCGGCTTTATACCGGCATATACGTTTCAAATGGTGGCACTAAAACGATCACTCACAAACGTTTTCTACACGACATGTACTAACGTGGTAAAGGTACCTGCAGAAAACCACTTAATAATGATGCACTCAATGGGTTTATCATTTCAGGCAGGTCCATATCATAGTAAAAACATACGCCCCGTATCATTGCCATACGGACCGTCCTTGAGTCAAGCCATGTCTCAAGGTACATGATCGGGTTATTCACCATCCGACGGGGGATCCACACCTTTGCAATAAAGCACACCGGTGGAACAGCGCTTCCGTAAGCCTCATAGGACATGAAGAGTCCTAGAGAACATACTTCGTGTTACAAACCACATGATGTGGTCTCCTTCTCTTGCCCCTGGGTTTGCGCACTGGAGGCTAGTGCCATTCATATGTCTCTAAGACATGAAGAGTCTTAGAAAACATATTCACTTCCCGTCCATTGCTGAACGGGACATCCCACACTACTTTCCTCGTATGGGTGAGCTAACCGAAATTGATCCGCTTTCGGTGGCGTTCCTTACCATTCTTACCTCCACGTAGGTGCATCGTTACAGAATTGAAATACTGAATGATAACACACTGTTAGCTTGCCACCTTAAGTAACTATGCTAATAATATTCCTTATGTGGGCATACTATACGTTCCTCACTCATATACCTCTAAGTTTTCGAAAATATGCTCTTTTCATGCGCGCTATTCCCAATGCGGCTCTGATACCATGCTGTGGGGCCCGGGAATCGCAGTGGGTGGTGCCGTGCGATGCGGCACCCAACAGCATGCACGAAAAGAGGCTCAATAAGAACATAAAGGAACCATTTTGTTACTCAAGATAATTTCTTTTACAACATAATGTACACACGCAGCAGAAATTAAAATTTGCTGGACAATCTACTCACTCTCGACCCTAACTACGCCGAAGAGAAGTCGTTCAGCCCGTGAACGCTTCCTACTAGCTTCACCAAAGAAAGGCAGCTGCTAGGTTTCCGATGAGTTGAACAAACCGTGAGGTTCATCGTCTCACGGAACAACCCTCTTCATAGCAGGCATCCAGCTACCTGCAAAAACAACTCAGAAGCAACCGTGAGCACTAAGGCTCAGCAAGACTTAACCGTCACTCCTAAACATGTAACTCTAAATGCAGGGGTAGTAAGATAGTAGGAACAGAAATTTGCAAAATGCAGCTTGACTAAACTTGATCCTTATATTCAATTCCTATAGCCTTCATTTTAGTGGTCCTCAAGCCTCATAACATCGGAAGTCCACAATCAAACAAGAAACGCTTATCCCGATGTTGCTAGCCTAAGGTGGAAATGAAATTTAGTTGGCTCTATATCTACTTCAGTCAAGGTTCCAATACAGTGATTAATCCACAAACAGCAAGTTAAGAGACTTAGTTCATCTTCTTACTAAGTCACGGCGCAGTGGGCAAGTATGCTCAATCCTCTTCCGCGAGCGACGGTGATTCGAATCAATAACAACCCGGAATACACGACACATACACCCGCCTCGAAAGACTCTCTCAAGAGCTCTTTCTTACGTTTTATGCAGCAACCTTTCGCACGACACCCCAACATAGAAAAACGTTTCGCGCCGAGCAGGATGGTCCTCTACGCGGACACGTCGAAGTTGCCCGCTAAAGGATTTACACCTCCTGCCTTCTCAACGCTATTCCCACGCGAAGGATGAGTTTCTATATTACGGTCCATCGAGTTACATCGGTTTCATGGGTCCCATACCCCACTATGTATCCGGTACAGCTCAATCTTGTCCAGCAGGGCCGCATACATACGGTCCTTAACCGACACGGACGGGGCTACAACCAACCTCCACATTTGCCTTACCATCCCGGTCAAGGCCAAATGTGGTCTCAAGCATTGTCACACCCATCGCAGGTCGAGACCAACCTTGAGCGCTCCATCCTACAGGAACATCCCCGTCCCCATCTCATTTTCATGAGGGTGCTCTTATCATTAACATCTCGCGAGTAACTCCATTACCCGAACTTTCTCGCGAGTAGCTTTTTACTACTCGACTTCTACCGAGCTAGCTACAACATTAGACTAGCATCTACAACGAGGCAAAGCCTACACTAAACCTTCTAATCAGGGATGTAATAGCCATGCAAGTGGGTTTTAATCATCCTAGACATAATGCACAATATCAAGTCTAATAACCATGAGGTGAAGTAAAACAAAATTTAAAACGGTAACGATATGCAAACCGGGGCTTGCCTTGCTCAACGGTTTTTGTTAGAAGCTAGGAGTTAGTCTTCCTCCGGAGAATCTGCCAAACTGGTCACGAGATGGAGATCCTCGCTGCAGAGTCGAGTCCTCGTCGAACGTCGATGTCACGTGCTATTAAGATGATTTATGCACATGTATTCAAAAGCAATTTAGAAAATGATTCAAAACTGTTGTACAAGTTAACTCACACATAAGAGAGATAAACAACAGCAAGGTTTCTGTTGTTGGATCTAAACCTTAGAGAAGATGAAAGCTAGGGTGAAAAGGGAGGAAGATAAATCACCATGTGATTACATCCTCATATGATCACTTAGACCTAAAAGATGGTAGCTCAAGTTCCAGAGGTCCAATGAAGCTGAAAATTTAATCACAGCTTCTATGTTAGGTATTTAGGCAGTGTGCAAAAATTGAGCTCATGAAATGGCTCAAGGTGATCACCATAATTCCTTATGTGATTTTCACTAATCTGCCTTTAGCCCCTAGATATTAAGATTTCCTATGCTGCAAAGTAGACTCTTTGTGAAGTACAAAATGTCCTGAGTCCATAGGAATTGGTTTTACCATTGTTGGAGTTTCCTACATGGAGGTATGGATTTTAGAAGGATTGGGAAAAAGCTGAAAATGTCTCTGTTCATTTTTCCCATTTTTCAGAGACATATGGTATGAACACATCATTTGACCAAGCAAATGAGGTCCAATGCCTCTGAAATTTTTACTGGAGTTCAAGGAATTTTGGTAGAATGTTCTGTCCAAATTTAGGAATTTTCCAATAAACAGAACTCCTGTAAAAATTCCTACAATATTTTCCTTAAATGAATTAATGAGCCAAATTCAGGGATTTTCATGTCACACCCGGTTTCTCCGAAGAACAACCGAGTGAATATCACATGTATGCCAGGATCATTTTCTCATACATGTGATGACAAATAGTGAAGCATCATTTATTACAAGTCAGGTGTCAAATATAAATAAGTCTGACATAGCATATGTCTTGATGGACGATAATAAGTTCATAACATGTAAATAAAATAGCAGCGGAATATTATTCTTGTGGGCTCCGTCACAGGCGTTGCCCAGGGGACTCCATGAACCTAGAAACCTTCTTCAGGTCCAAAGTCTTGATCGTTAAACACCACATCATCCCCTTGACCTGAGCAGCAATTTAAACCAACAAATATGCAAGTTTGAGTACCGTTGGTACTCAGCAAGTGTGGGAAAATTATGTCATGCATAGCTAGAGCAAGGATAGGTTGAACTCATGGTTAAAGCACTACGCAATTAATACCTACCACCTTAGCTTATTAAGCACCTACATTACTACACAGTTGAAATGGTCCCAATCTCCCATCCCATCATCATAATCTAATAACCATAACATCATTTTCAATGTTAAGCTCCCCGCTTAACATCGACAACTTCCAAACCATCATCCTCTAATCATGAATAAGTCCAAGACGCTCTTGACCGTGAGCACGGCTGTCATGACACTTTTGACTCTGCAGAGTTTGCACCACTGTACCCACATGTAGTGATTTCATCCCCCGTTGCTGGGTGAACTAAAAGAGCCTCCATTATGCCAGTGGCTACGAACCACATTCACACTTCCCAGGTGTGTAGCTAGGAGATCACTACGAAGCCTTTACAAAGAGATTCCCGATAAGCATGGGCCCGCTGAGGTTTCACCCCTAACAGCATACAAGAGGCTCCAACCCCGCTGCAGTGGCCCCCTCTTGAGCCTTGCGGTTCATATGGTAGTCCAGCTGACACCTATTCCTCGCACCATCCAACACACCCATACTACGCCGGGGATACACCTAATTAATTGGCCAAGCTGCCCCATCTCAGCTACCAAGTTTGCATGGAAGGTAACTTCCTACTTCAATTGAGTTTTCAGATCTTCTACCAATCCTAAACTGAAGTCTTTGGACTTGGAGACTTCATTTATCATTTTCTAGTCATGCATTCCTATTTTCCTATATTTTCAGATTTATTTTCTATGCCTAAATGTGAATTTTATTATGAAAATAGTAAGACACCTCATCTAAACAGAATTGGTTCTGATCTAAAATATTAAATAATATATTTTTGAACTTCTCCTCTGATGTGAACTAATTTAAATTCATTTTTCCAATTTTTAGAATTATTTCCTAGCCTAAAATATGTTTCTATACTAATAAATATGAACAATCAACTAGACAGATTCATTTCAGCTTAAAACTTACTTTTAGCTCATTATAAAGTTTCCCAAGTGCAAGGAGAGTTTAAATTTGAATTTACAATGTATTTGTCTCACCTTTTAAATTTTAAATCATAATCACATAATCAAATTCCTAAATTTAATATCATATAGGGTTAAAAAGGTAAACTCACCCCACCACAGGGTCTATTATATTATTACATAAATTTCCAGGGGTCTAACTACACATAACAGAGGGGTTTTCCTAATTTTTATTAAGTCCAGGGACTAAAACTGATTTATAATTGAATTTACATGAATTTCAGAAGTTCCAGGGGCTAGATCAGAAGTTTCCAGGGCTAGCTCGTATTTTCCGAGATCCCTAGGGGGTATCGTGTAAGAATTCCGGCCTTTATAATGCGGGGCCGATGTGGAACGTCCGATTTAAAACAGACGGCTGAGATTATAACGTCGAACCGGTACGTGGGGGTTTCAGTTCCACCGTGCGATTTAAAATAGACGGCGCACAAGCGGCCACGTCGCCCTGGCCGTGCGGGGGCGGCGCTGCCCGGCAGCGCGCGGCGGCGGGAGGCAGCGATCTCGCCGGAAAACTTCGGATCTTCGTCTATTCTTCCTAAAACTAGGATTTCATGGCATAGATCGGTAGAGGGGAGGTCGGGGATCTCACCTCGGGGTTTTTCTTGAGCTCGGAGGTCCTGGAAGGCGGTCGGCGACGAGGTCCGAGATGGAACAGCAGCGATGCTCGTCGGAGCTGTGTCTAGGGCGAAATCTACCGAGTTTTCTGTACCTGCGTCATTCCCCGGAGGCGGTGGAACAAGATCAGCGCGTTAGATCAGAAATCCCGAGCGAAGATCGAGAGAAATTGGCCGGAGAAACTCTGGTTCTCACCGGGAGGAAAAACAGCTAATCGTGGGGCAAAAACGGGGCGATGCCAACGTTTCTATAGACGAGGGAGGGCGGCGGGTTTGTTTAGATCGAGTTTGAGTTGTCTGGGACCGGGAGTCGGGCTGAGGGACACGAATTTCCGGGTTGGTTACGATCGCGCGCGCGCAGAAGAGTCCGGCGGTTGGCGCGAGCGGAAGGTCAGGGATGACAGGCGGGCCCTGCGTGGTAGTGAGATGGAGAGGGGGCGCGCGGCTGCGGGCTGGCGCGGGGGTGGGTGGGCCAGCTGATGGGTTTCGGCCCACTGGCCGGGGGTTTTGTTTTTTTCTTTTTCTTTTTCTTTTCTGTTTTGAGTTGAATTTGAATTCCAATTTGAATTTGAATTTCTGCACCACATGCAATACGTCCAAAAATTTTTAAATTCCCCTCTTAACAGGTTTTGGGGTGTTACAGCTCTACCCCCCTTAAAAGAAATCTCGTCCTCGAGATTGATGGTTCTAGGAAAACAATTTTGGAAACTGTGCCTTAAGCTCGTCTTCTCGCTCCCATGTGGCTTCCTCTTCCGAGTGATGCTTCCACTGCACCTTGCACATCCGGATTCTTTTATTTCTTGTGAGGCGTTCCATTGTCTCCAAGATCTTGAATGGTTGCTCGGCATATGACAGATCCTCAGCTACGACAACCTCATTCATGGGTAACATCTCTTCAGGCGTCCTCAGACATTTCTTGAGCTGTGAAACATGGAATACATCGTGCACATCCGATAGGCGAGCCGGTAATTCTAGTTGATATGCCATTTCGCCTTTCCTCTCCAGAACTTGAAAGGGTCCGATGTATCGAGGTGATAACTTCCCTTTCACCTTGAACCGACGAAGTTCTCGAATAGGGCACACCTTGAGGTAGACATAGTCCCCCACGTTGAAAACTAGCTCTCTTCTCCGTACATCGGCATAGCTCTTTTGTCGTGTTTGTGCTATCCTCAAGTTGTTGCAGATTTCCCTCACTTTCGCCTCGGCATCTTGTAGTACCTCGGGTCCAAACACTTTACTTTCCCCGGCTTGGTTCCAGAATAGTGGTGTTCTGCACTTTCTCCCATACAAAGCTTCAAAACGGTGACATCTTCATACTAGCCTGATAGCTGTTGTTATAGGAGAACTCCGCATACGATAGGTTCTTATCCCAACTCCTATTGTTCTTGAGTGCACACGCTCTCACATATCCTCAAGGATCTGATTGGTTCTTTCCGTCTGTCCGTCCGTCTAGGGATGATAGGCAGAACTAAAGTTCAGATGAGTTCCCATGGTTTCGTGTAACTTCTGTCAGAACCTTGAGGTGAACTGTGTCCCTCGATCTGACACTATCTTCTTTGGCACTCCATGGAAACACACGATCCTTGACATGTATAACTCTGCCAATTTGGATCCGCTGTAGCTTTCTTTCACAGGGATGAAATGAGCTACCTTGGTTAGCCGGTCGATGATGACCCATATCGAATCATATCCTGATTGAATTATGGGTAATCCCATTATGAAATCCATACTGATTTCTTCCCATTTCCATTCAGGCACTTTAAGTGGTTGCAATAATCCCGCGGGTCGTTGATGTTCTGCTTTCACCAACTGACATGTGTCACATAGGGCAACATGTTCTGCGACATCTCGCTTCATGCCATACCACCAATACCTGCTCTTGAGGTCATGGTACATCTTCGTACTCCCAGGATGAATGGAATAGTCTGAATCATGAGCCTGCTTCAAAATCAATTCACGGATCTCCTTTACTTCAGGCACACAGATTCTTTTCCCGTGCCACACCGTACCTTGTTCATCCTCTCTGAAACCAAGGGCTTTATTTTCCTTGATGAGTTGTCGGATTTCTTGTATCTTCTCATCATTCTTTTGACCATCGCGTATGTCTTGCTCTAAGGTGGAGTCCACTTCCATGGCAATGGCTTCACCACTATTCACCAGACATAGGTTGAGTTTTATAACCTCTTCCTTCAATTCTGTAGGCATGTCCTTCAAGCTCAACCTATTGACTTGCACCTTCCGGCTTAAAGCATCTGCCACGACGTTCGCTTTTCTAGGATGATAGTTGATGCCCACATCAAAGTCATTGATTAGCTCTAACCATCTCCTTTGTCTGAGGTTGAGATCTTGCTGTGTGAAAATGTACTTTTAAGCTCTTATGATCCGTATATATCTCTGTCCTCTTCCCCATCAAGTAATGCCGCCAAATCTTCAACGCGTGTACTACTGCAGCTAGCTCTAGGTCATGTGTAGGATAGTTCTTCTTGTGTTTCCGGAGCTGCCGGGACGCGTAAGCCACGACATGCCCCTCTTGCATGAGAACACATTCCAACCCGTTTCCAGAGGCATCGCAGTACACCGAAAAGTTTTTCTGCATATCTGGCATAACTAGCACTGGGGCTGTTGTCAATCTCTTCTTCAGTTCCTGGAAACTCGTCTCGCACTGCGGCGTCCATGTGAATGTGATTCCCTTCTCCAACAATTTGGTGAGGGGTCTCGAAATCTTGGAGAAACCCTCGATAAACCGTCGATAGTATCCAGCCAATCCTAAGAAGCTTCGAACTTCCCCGACATTCTCAGGGGTCTTCCACTTCTGTACATCCTCGATTTTGGCGGAATCTATGGAGATTCTTCCCTCCGAGATTATATGTCCTAAGAAGGGAACTCTCTTCAGCCAAAACTCACACTTGCTCAACTTGGCATATAGTTGGTGTTCTCTCAGCTTCTGCAACACCAACCTTAGATGTTTCTCATGTTCTTCTTCACCTTTGGAGAAGACGAGAATGTCATCTATGAAAACCACCACAAATTTGTCCAGATATTCCATAAATACCTTGTTCATGAGATACATGAAGTATGCCGGGGCATTAGTTAGCCCGAAAGGCATGACGGTGTATTCATATAGTCCGTACCGAGATACGAAAGCTGTCTTGGGAATATCAGTTTGCCTTATCTTAAGTTGGTGGTACCCCGACCTAAGATCAATTTTCGAAGAACACACAAGCTCCCCTCAACTGATCAAGCAAGTATTCAATGCGGCGTAATGGGTACTTGTTCTTAATGGTTACTTCATTCAAAGCACGGTAGTCTATGCATAACCTTTGGGTCCCGTCCTTCTTGGGCACAAATATCACTGGAGCTCCCCATGGTGAGGAACTAGGACGAATGTACCCCTTCTCTGTCAACTCTCTCAAATGATCCTTGAGTTCTCCCAGCTGCTTGGGGTCCATCCGATATGGTCTCTTGTATATCGGAGCTGTTCCAGGCACTAGCTCAATCGCGAATTCCACTTCACGATCGGGAGGCATACCTGGCAACTCCTCCGGAAAAACGTCTGGATACTCACTGATAGTCCTGATCTCCTCCACTTTCACCTCAACTTGATTTAATTTAATGTCCCTCCTAGGCTCTTGTATTGTTATATACTTTACTCTTGTGCCACTAGGGTGAGTTAGTTCCACCGTTCTGGTCGAACAATGGATGATCCTTTGTGTTTGGTCAACCAATCCATACCCAAAATAATATCTAATCCCTTATGAATCTATCACTATGAGGTTGGCAGTAAATACTACCCCATTAATGTCTAGATTCACCTTGGGACACACTTGTCTTGTCCTTATTTCTCCACCTGGAGAGTTTACTGCTAGCATATGGTTCATTTGTGTTGTTGCTAGATCATGCTTCTTAACAAACCCTTGGGCAATGAACGAGTGGGTAGCACCAGAATCGAACAACAGGGTTGCAATGTGTAAATTGGCAGGAAACTTAACAACTACCACGTCGGGTGCCTCTTGCGCTTCCTTCATGGTCACGTGGTTCACCCGTCCTCGCATCACATTATGCTGTTGCGGCTGCACGGGCTTCTTCTTTGGGCACTTATGGGCGTAGTGCCCCACTTCACCACAGTTAAAGCATTGCACCCCGACCTTAGGTGCCTGACCTTTGTTGTCTTGGGGTTGGTTCAGGGGTCCTTGTACTGCTGGTCGAGGTTGATATGCGGGGCGAGGCTGCCGTACAAACTAATGTTGTGGCTGTGTTGGTGCTGACGGAGGCCTGAAATTCGGGTTGTCCCTCTCGGCGCGGAGTAGGGTACCGCAGCACGGCTCGTCTGCCCTGCGGGTTGCTGCATCAGACGTGGGCGGGTGTTGCTACCCGAGGCTTGGTGTGACCATCCCGCCTTCCTCTTGTTTTCATTTTCCAAGGCCTTCAGCTTCCTTTCCACAACAAATGCTCTATCCACCATCTTTTGGAAACTTTCATACTCGTTGGAGGACATTGCACACTGCATTTCTGCTGTAAGTCCTTCTACGAAGCAATCCTGTTTCTGCTCATCAGTCTCTATGTCTCGTGGGGCATAACGGGATAGTTGGGTGAATTTAGTGAGGTATTCCCTCACCGTCATGTTTCCTTGCTGCAGCCCCAAGAACTACTTTCTCTTGTTTTTAAGTTCACCCCTTGGTATGTAGTGGTTGCGTAAGCTACGCTTGAACTCTTCCAAAGTGATGTTTTCAGGGTAATGATGGGCGGCCACGTAATCGGTCCACCAATCAGCAGCAGGTCCATGCAATTCGTGAGAGGAAAACAGCACCCTCTCATACCCCTGGCATTGTATGATCCTCATCTTGCTCTCAATGGTCTTTAGCCAATCATCTGCCTCCAGAGGTTCAGCAGCACTTGCAAACTTTGGAGGTTGAGTCCCTAGAAACTCACTCGACCTTGGTTGGCGTGGTGCAGCTTGTGGAGGTGGACCATGGTGCAAGTTGGCCACCACTTGAGTCAGGCTCTGGATGAGCTGATTCTGATTTTCAAGCATTTGGTGGATGGGATCAACTCCTTCATGGCGACCACCCCTGTCTTGTCCTCCAGAAATATGAGGGTTGCCGGCCTCATCGTTGTTGTTGGCGGGGTTGGCAGCACGACCCTTTCCTCTTCCGGCCATCTATCATGATCAACCAGATGTTAACTTACAGCATTACGTATTAACTTCCCAATTTGCTTGTTTTAAACTTAAAATTCTGAGACCTTACTATATTTATATTTTCTGAGGGTTTCATATGTCACGCGAAATAAATGCACTCTTTATTCATAGGGGTTCTCACATCAAAGCATAACAATCCTGAAGACGAGGTTGTGGACAATTGCCCATGGCTTCCACAACTCACGTCACACACCAAATATAATCACACCCTTAACTAAGGTAACGACTCGACTACTCGACATCTGCTAAACTAAGGGAAATGACTCTAAACAACTTGTATCACTGAGCTGGCCCTTCGGGGTCTTCCTCATTATTGCGGCTGCCCTCTGACTCCGCTTTGGGTGGGGAAGCTGCTGGTGGAGAAGTGCGGCGACGCCTGCTTGCCCGGCGATCTGGGGAGTCAGGAGTCCATGTGTCATTCAAGGTGACACACAGTTCATTGCCATCCCCTCTTTCTCTCGCCCGCAAGCTGGCTCGAAGCAGTGCCTCGGTCTCCTTCAGGGTGTCACGAACATCCTGAAGCTCCTGCTGGTACTCCTGCAGTCGAGTGCTAAGCATAGCAGCATCCTCCAAGCACAAGTCCATGTGCTCATGGGAAGTCCCTTGCTGCACTGGCGGATACTTGTACTCCGTTGTACCACCCTCACGCTGGAGGACATACATGTACTCAGTCCTATCAAGGTGGCGACGATAGATGTGACTCTGACAGGTGATTGCCTCCCAGGTGACATCCTTCTCCGCATCGACCTGTGTCGCTCGACAAGCAGGAGAGTGGTGGATCTTGAGCAGATGATTTTCGTGGATAATCCTCATCTCCGAGCTCCATTCTTCCCGCTTCTCACGGATGGTTTGGGTGGAGCTGTAGTGTATGATTAGCTTGCCCGTATTGCCGGCGGCTTGGAGCATGCGTCGAAGACGGCGCAACAGGCCTCCTACTGCCAATCCGTAGGAGAGGTACGTCACCGGACGGTTCTCCTCTCTCAGGGCAAGGGCAACTACGGGAACTCTCCCTCCGGTGGACTTGCGGGCGGTACGGATCATGCGAACCATCTAAAACATAAAGCATTTAAACTTAAGTTAGGTAAGATTTTAAACAAAAATCCTATTTTGAATAAAAGTTGGGTAAGATGAATAAAGTGACCCCATTAAATAACACTTTTCAACCCACACCATTGTAAAATAGTTTTTAAGAAAGTAGGGTCCTTAAATACGTCCATTTCTACCTAGGTCCACGTTCCTACGGGCAACCTTGGCTCTGATACCACTTCTGTCACACCCGGTTTCTCCGAAGAACAACCGAGTGAATATCACATGTATGCCAGGATCATTTTCTCATACATGTGATGACAAATAGTGAAGCATCATTTATTACAAGCGAGGTGTCGAATATAAATAAGTCTTACATAGCATATGTCTCGATGGACGATAATAAGTTCATAACATGTAAATAAAATAGCAGCAGAATATTATTCTTGTGGGCTCCGTCACATTCGTTGCCCGGGGGACTCCATGAACCTAGAAACCTTCTTCGGGTCCGAAGTCTTGATCGTTAAACACCACATCATCCCCTTGACCTGAGCAGCAATTTAAACCAACAAATATGCAAGTTTGAGTACCGTTGGTACTCAGCAAGTGTGGGAAAATTATGTCATGCATAGCTAGAGCAAGGAGAGGTTGAACTCATGGTTAAAGCATTACGCAATTAATACCTACCACCTTAGCTTATTAAGCACCTACATTACTACACAGGTGAAATGGTCCCAATCTCCCATCCCATCATCATAATCAAATAACCATAACATCATTTCCAATGTTAAGCTCCCCGCTTAACATCCACAACTTCCAAAGCCATCATCCTCTAATCATGAATAAGTCCAAGCCGCTCTTGACCGTGAGCATGGCTGTCATGACAGTTTGGACTCTACAGAGTTTGCACCACTGTACTCACATGTAGTGATTTCATCCCCCGTTGTCGGGTAGATTAAAAGAACCTCCATTATGCCAGTGGCTACGAACCACATTCACACTTCCCAGGTGTGTAGCCAGGAGATCACTACGAAGCCTTTACAAAGGGATTCCCGACGAGCGTGGGCCCACTGAGATTTCACCCCTAACAGCATACAAGAGGCTCCAACCCCGCTGCAGTGGCCCCCTCTTGAGCCTTGCGGTTCATATGGTAGTCCAGCTGACACCTATTCCCCGCACCATCCAACACACCCATACTACGCCAGGGATACACCTAATTAATTGGCCAAGCTGCTCCATCTCAGCATGTGGTTGGCACGGTAAAGCCAGGTTACATGCTCCATGAACCGGTCCTTAGGATCCAGGCAAGTACTAAACACAAACCCGAGTCTCGTTCACCCAGCACCAACCAAATCATCCAACTTGCCTCGATCCCTATCTCTACATAACTCATAATGTCTCATTCAAAAGTAAGATAAATAAATTGATGATCTCCTATCCCAATTATCCCATTCTAAGCATGGCTAAGCATAACAATAAATGACATGATAAAATAAATCCCAACCCAAGCTACAAGGAAACAAGGTAATGCAATTCTAGGGAAACTTCCTAGCATGGGTTTCATATTTCAATTGACAATGCAAATAATTCTATCTACACATCCTAGTATAGGATCAAAGTGGTCAAGGACACTTGCCTTCTTCCTGCTGCTCTGGGAATGGATAGTCCTGATCTTGGAAGGGAAGAACTTGCTCTGGGGCAGGTTCTATTCATGTCAACACACATAGCAAAAGACAACAACAATCCATAAGACATAGTTCACACTTTCACTTCACACATACATACATATGATAGTCATTCACATTTCCAGGTGTTGTGGTTACTCTACATGTGTTGATTTTTGATCTACATGCACTTTTAAACATATGTATATGATTTCTAACTTTTGTATTCAGATTTTCTGTTTGCACACTATATATGAATTTCCAATTAAACAACTTCTTTAATACACTCTTTTGCTACCAAGTTTGCATGGAAGGTAACTTCCTACTTCAATTGAGTTTTCAGATCTTCTACCAATCCTAAACTGAAGTCTTTGGACTTGGAGACTTCATTTATCATTTTCTAGTCATGCATTCCTATTTTCCTATATTTTCAGATTTATTTTCTATGCCTAAATGTGAATTTTATTATGAAAATAGTAAGACACCTCATCTAAACAGAATAGGTTCTGATCTAAAATATTAAATAATATATTTTTGAACTTCTCCTCTGATGTGAACTAATTTAAATTCATTTTTCCAATTTTTAGAATTATTTCCTAGCCTAAAATATGTTTCTATACTAATAAATATGAACAATCATCTAGACAGATTCATTTCAGCTTAAAATTTACTTTTAGCTCATTCTAAAGTTTCACAAGTGCTAGGAGAGTTTAAATTTGAATTTACAATGTGTTTGTCTCACCTTTTAAATTTTAAATCATAATCAAATTCCTAAATTTAATATCATATAGGGTTAAAAAGGTAAACTCACCCCACCACAGGGTCTATTATATTATTTCATAAATTTCCAGGGGTCTAACTACACATAACAGAGGGGTTTTCCTAATTTTTATTAAGTCCAGGGGCTAAAACTGATTTTTAATTGAACTTACATGAATTTCTGAAGTTCCAGGGGCTAGATCAGAAGTTTCCGGGGCTAGATCGTATTTTCCGAGATCCCCAGGGGGTAGCGCATAAGAATCCCGGCCTTTATAATGCGGGGCCGATGCGGACGTCCGATTTAAAACAGACGGCTGAGATTATAACGTCGAACCGGTACGCGGGGGTTTCAGTTCTACCGTGCGATTTAAAATAGACGGCGCACAAGCGGCCACGTCGCCCTGGCCGTGCGCGGGCGGCGCTGCCCGGCGGCGGGAGGCGGCGATCTCGCCGGAAAACTTTGGATCTTCGTCTATTCTTCCTAAAACTGGGATTTCATGGCATAGATCGGTAGAGGGGAGGTCGGGGATCTCACCTCGGGGTTTTTCTTGAGCTCGGAGGTCCTGGAAGGTGGTTGGCGAAGAGGTCCGAGATGGAACAGCGGCGATGCTCGTCGGAGCTGTGTTTAGGGCGAAATCTACCGAGTTTTCTGCATCTGCGTGATTCCCCGGAGGTGGTGGAACAAGATCAGCGCGTTAGATCAGAAATCCCGAGCGAAGATCGAGAGAAATTGGCCGGAGAAACTCTGGTTCTCACCGGGAGGAAAAACAGCTGATCGTGGGGGAAAAACGGTGCGATGCCGGCGTTTTTATAGACGAGGGAGGGCGGCGGGTTTGTTTAGATCGAGTTTGAGTCGTCTGGGACCGGGAGTCGGGCTGAGGGACGCGGATTTCCAGGTTGGTTACGATCGCGCGCGCGCGGAAGAGTCCGGTGGTTGGCGCGAGCGGGAGGTTGGGGATGACAGGCGGGCCCCGCGTGCCAGTGAGAGGGACAGGGGGCGCGCGGCTGCGGGCTGGCACGGGGGTGGGTGGACCGGCTGGTGGGTTTCGGCCCACTGGTCGGGGGTTTTGTTTTTTCTTTTTCTTTTTCTTTTGTTTTGAGTTGAATTTGAATTCCAATTTGAATTTGAATTTCTGCACCACATGCAATACGTCCAAAAATTTTTAAATTCCCCTCTTAACAGGTTTTGGGGTGTTACATTTCATAAACATTTGGCTGCATCCGTGGATAGTACTCTTTGAGAGGAATCCAACAAAATTTGTTTCACAATTTTTGGACATTCCTACACAAAGTTATGGCTCTTCAAAGATTGAACTGGAAACTGAAAATCCCAAAAATGTTTAAATGCAGACGGTGGGTCCCACCCATCAACCTTCTCCTTCAACCTCGCGCCAGAGGCCCGAGCGGCGGTGTCCTCCAGCGAGGTTCGCCGGAACCCAGTTTCCAGTCGCCTCCCGGCCTCAAGTCCGCTGCCCCCCACAACTTTCAGTGTTGAACCCAGTTAGAGGTTCGTCGGCGGCCGAGGTTCGCCGGAAACTAGCCCGCACCAATCATAGAGAAGATTAGAACTCCGGCGAGGTCGGTTTCCGTCGTTCCTTCACCAAATGACCATATCTCGGGCTCTAGAGCATCAGGGGGACTAGTAGAGGCTGGACATGGACTCTAACATCGGTGAAACGGCCGGCAACCTAGGGTTCCACGGAGACCCGAGGCGTTCTTCCATGGCGGCCCAAAAAACCGCAAGAACTCGGTCGTTTCTGGATCGTTTAGCCTGATTCTTGGTCAAGAGGGAGTGCTAGGATGTGAGGAATATGTTTGCAAGCTCGCTAGGGCAGTAGTTACCCGAGCAACTCAAATTCCGGGGTAGACCGAGTTCTACCCGGATACACCATGTTTCGGGAGAACTGGAAATTCACCTCACTCGGCTGATGGATCGTTGTACGGTTTGCAGCTACACGAGCTAGGGAAGATGACACACCTTTCTTGTGTAGAGGGGGAACGTTGGAATGGTCTGTAGCTCGGTGTCCACGGTGAGCCGGTCGGAGTTCCGCCGTGAGCTTCGGTTCTTGGCGCCAAATCTCAAAATCACGCCGAATCGCAGCTCCCAACTCCGAGGTGCACCGGTGAGCAACTTGTGCATGCCCTTGCACGCCTTTTCTGTGTTGGAAGCTTCAGCTGGGGAGGTGCGGTGGCGGCTGACGATCGGGAGATGAGAGCGGCCGAGCTGTTGTGATCGTGGGCAAACCACCGAGGCGAGAGGGAAGAGGAGTAAGCGAACTCCTTCGGTGCACCCGCGGTGGAGTCGATCAGGTCGAGCGAGAGCGGCAAGCAGGGGCTGGCGCTGGGGAATGGCGGTAACGCCGGGCACTGGGCGCCGGCGCGCTGTCGGGCACGCGCTCGTCCGAGGGAAAAACAGAGGCGGTGCCCTGTGTTGAGAGGCTGATAGGTGGGGTCCACATCTCCCAAATTTTTTTCCCTCACTGTGCTTTAAGATTCCCACCTAAACATTGTCCAAATCTCCCCAAATTTGGAGGAGAGGCCAAACATGATGTGAAAAATTTGAATATGAAACCTGATTTCAAAATTGAGCACATTTGGCTCAGTTTCCAAATTCAAATTTGAATTTGAATGTGCTCACAAATATTCCTCCAAATAAATGGTAGATGAGCTCCAAAATTCTCCAAACTTGGAATTTAATCTCTTGAAAACTTGGGGAATGCATTGGTGAATTCACTCGAATGCATTTAGACAATCTGATCATGAACCCCTTTTAAATGATTCAAATTTGTGTTTAAATCTCCCTCACCTTCTATTCACATAGGATGTACACATGAAAAAGATTGGTGGAGTGCATTTCTTTCCTCACGTCAACTTGTGTTAAGAATGGGCTAAAGGAGATTCTCAACTCCCTCATATGACCATTTTTGGGGTTCATTATTTCATGTGACACAATTATAGTCTTTTATCGCCTTAACTTTGTTTCATGAGCTGACATCAAACTTTACAAAAGTTAGGGCCGTTACAGTTTCTGTAGGCAACATCGAGTATGGGCATACGTGACGGGTTATTCGGGTAACCCTGCAGGTGTAAATTGATTATAATCGCCGTACCTCACGGTCAGTGAGTACCACTTGTTCACTGTACCGTGACGTAGAAAGAACAGGCTAGTTACATGTTAAAATGTTGCTGATTGAAAGATGGACTTTGATTGTTAATGATGTGCTTTAGTTTAGAGCTAATTAAAGTTCCTTTCAACTTTGGGCAAAGTACATGAGAGAAATGTGTTTCTTGTTTGATTGCGGCTCTCTCATGTGCCTTAGCATAAGGTTCTCCACAACCTTCTGCTAAAACTTGAAAGTAAGGTTCCACTAAGTAGGCGAGTCCTTTGCAACTTACTTTACCTCATGCACCTATCACCCCTCATGTAGAAGTTTCATGTTTAGGAGAGACGGGTCAGTCTTGTTGATCCTTCGTGCTCACTGCTTGTGTTTGAAGCTTTTGCAGGGTTCTATGAGGAAGGGACTCCCAAGAAGGAGACGGAACCCCAGGAGGGGAACCCCGTCGAGTGGGAGTCGTGCACGCCACCGTGTTAGTGTGTGTGCGTGCTAGCAGGGACACGTTCACGGGCTGAATGTGAACTTGATGCGTAGTCTACGCCCGTGAGTGTAGACTGAACATATTTTGTTGTAAAAATGTTCATAAACCTGTTTATGTAATAAAACTTTGCTTCCGCTTTGTCCCTTTGATGTGTGTTATCCGGTGCTGTGCAACGCACCACCCCTCAGCGTGATCCTGGTTCGACAAGACCGTGGGGTCGTGTCAAAACCTTTTTGAGGTATTTTTGGGTATAACTAGAAAGAGGGTAGTTTGAACTCAAATTCAAATTCGAACTACTTTTATCCCATGACTTCAAAGCTGGGAGGCATATTTATACTCAGCACATTTTTATGAGCTCACATACCAATTTTCACTCCATTTGGAGTTGATCTTGACATGAGCTAAGTTTAGCAAATTCAAACTTAAATTGAATTTCAAACTGCATATGTGCTGAATTTTTATTCAAACACCTCACAAATTCAATTCTATCAACTTCAAATGGGCATTTGGTAGATAATTCAAATTCTAGAGGGTATTAGAGGGATTACTTTTTGTTGCAGTGGAGGAGAGTTAATTTCAGAGGTTAAAACATGGGTGGAACCCACATGTCAGCCTCACTATCAAATTGAACCGATTGAAGGCAGGGCACTCGGTTTCTTGGGCTTCCTCTGAGAGCGCCACCGAGCTGATCGCTGGGACAGCTCCTGCTCTGTCTGAGCTGCTTCAACCGACGTTGCCCCTCCCTCTTATCCCTGCAGCCGAGCCGGTCGAAGGCAGAACCGCTCCATCTTTGCTCCCTCGCGCAAGAAATTGATCAGAGCAGCCGCTGCTCCTCCGATCTTCGGCCACCCACCAAACTCGCGTGTGAGCCTCGGCTGAGCTGCAAAACGGCACCATAGCATTCTCCACAACCCTCTCACACCGTCACCAAGTGAGCTCATGCTCCATACACCGAGAACCACACCTTTCCGCAGTGGCCGCTACAAAGCCGAGAGGAGGTGCTCTCGTGGGCAGCCTCACCCCGGGCTTGTCATGGCCAAGCCAAGCTGTATCCGTACGCGCAAGGACCTCCTACAGCTCACCTCCGAAGCTTGAGCTAAGAGGTTGAGCGTCGACGGCGAATTTTGCAGTTTGCTTCCAGCCGGTGCAAAGTCACCTTCGGGTAAGAAACTTTGAAATTCCCGTTTGGTTCTCGTTTAAATTCCACAAAACTTCACACATAGGAACTAGACTCAGTGGCGCACAAGTTGGCTTCACAACACCTAGCATGAAAACCCCTGTACATGGCGTATTTCCAAGTTTGCCAACGGCAGCTTATTCGGGAAGCATCGGGCGCACGGTGAGAGCTTACTTAGGACCTCTCCTGAGCTTCCTTGAGCCCAGGCCAAGCTTCCCTAGGGTGCACTTATTCTCTACGACCGATGGCTCGATCATTTGGGGTGCTAGGAAGTCTGGCCGACACAGCCGAAGTTCTTCCGAAGCCGCCGCTTGTCGCCGGCCATGTTCCGGTGATTATTACGTCGAGCTGAGCCCAGCATCGTGTTCTCTGTGTGGGATTAGGCAGAGGCGGCCAAGATCGTGGAGTTTGGCACATGGCACAAGCCCTCCGGTGAGCATTCCGGCGAGGGGGGCGGCGGTCGAGCGCGGGAGGCCGGAGGTAGACGAAGCCCCCGGTCCCACGTGTCAGCGTCCGATATTTTAAACCAGGGATTAGCTGTGGCACCGGATCGGGTGTGGCTGGACATGAAATACTCCGTAGCACTGTGTGTCGGCCGCTGAGGAGTTGACACGTAGCCCGGTCCCACGCGCAGCAATTTAAACATTTCCCCGATTTTCAGATTTAGTTCAAACTTCAAACCCACATAACTTTGGCTAGGAAACTCCAAATCGAGTGAACCAAATTTTGTTGGATTCAGCTCTCTGAGTACTTTTCAACAAATCAAGTTTCACTTCATAAAAATCCTTAGTTATCCAGAATTAATTCTTCACAATTTAAACTGTTTGGAATTTTAATTGGAGAACCCTTTGGAGGAAAATTCTGAAATTTTGCTGGGATGCTCACCAAAATATCCCTGAGCTACCATAAAAATTTAAGATCCATTTGAGATAATTTGATCCTCCTAATGGTGTGATTAATAAAACTGTTCCAGAGAAAACAGAAAATGTCCAGAAACATTTTCAGAATTTCTCTGAAATTGTTTAGCTCATATCTTTAGCTAGGAACCTTCAAATTAAGTGAAACCAATTCCATTAGAACCCTATGAAAATCTAGTTTCCAGAAAATTATGGCTTGCTCCATGAAAATCTCTAGAACACCCTATGAGCTCCAAGTAAGGTCAAGTACATAATTATTTGTGGAGATCTCAAATGAGTTTTGCTGCAAATGAAAATTGGCCAAGTCTCTGTTTAGGTTGTATCCAAACCTCAGTAAAAATTTCAGAGTCATTGGGTCTGTCTAGCAAAACTTATAACTCTCACAAGTTTAACTTCAATTCAAATGCATTTAAATTGACACATATTTGTATTTATCATATGTAGTCGCTAAGGTTGAGGAGGAACCCGAAGTCTTAGACTTCGTCACTCTGGAAGAACAGATAGCATACGACCAAGAGCAGCAAGGCAAGCTCCGGTTTGCATTAACCCTTTTTACCAATTCTTACTGTTTTGAGAACTTACTTTGAGCACCCACTTAATTCTTGCATTAGAGTCTTGTTTGAAACCCAATTGCATAGCCAAGAAAACCCTGGGTTGGGATTAGGTTTGTAAACCTCGTTTAGCTACTGCAATGCTAAGATAGTGTAGGATTCGGTACAAGTCAAGTAGTTGGAACTACTCACGAGAATGGGCTAGAGGCACATTGATTGGGTAAAGATAGCAAATGAAACACATGGCAATAAGAATGAGACCGGGCGGAGAGCAAGGGTAGCAGGATTTTTGGGCCTGGGTGCTGTAGCTCCGCTGGTGTCGATTAAGGACCGAGCCGTGTGCGGGCCTGTTGAACAAGCTAGAACAGTACCGAAGACCTACCGGATATATGGGAACCGGGAAAACAATGTAACTCGGGTAGCTGGGTGTTGAGGCATAGCTGGTCGTTTAGAGGGTAGGTTGAGAGATCGAGGTGTAAATCGGCTGGCGGCACTGTGGATGCGCGCGCAGAGACCTCTTGCTTGGGACAATTGGACCGGTTTAACATTTGGCTGACGGGTGAAAGGTGGTCACATACGACGTCCGTGATGGTTGCTGTAGGCAACATCGAGTACGGGCGTACGTGACGGGTTATTCGGGTAACCCTGCAGGTGTAAATCGATTATAATCGCCATCCCTCGTGGTCAGTGAGTACCACTTGTTCACTATACCGTGATGTAGAAAGAACAGGCTAGATACATGTTAAAAGTTTGCTTATTTGAAAGATATACATTGCTTGTTAATGTCTTGTTATAGTTTAGAGCTAATTAAAGTTCTTTTCAACTTTGGGCAAAGTACATGAGAGAAATGTGTTTCTTGTTTGATTGAGTCTCTCTCATGTGCCTTAGAGTAAGGTTCTCCACAACCTGCTGCTAAAACTTGAAAGTAAGGTTCAAATAACTAGGCGAGTCCTTTGCAACTTATTTTACCTCATGTACCCTAAAACCATTCATGTATAAGTTTCATGTATAGGAGAGACGGGTCAGTCTTGCTGAGCCATCATGCTCACTGCTTGTGTTTGAAGCTTTTGCAGGGGTTTATGAGGAAGGGACTCCCAAGGAGGAGACGGAACCCCCAGAGGGAAACCCCGTCGAGTGGGAGTCGTGCACGCCGCCGTGTTAGTGTGTGTGCGTGCTAGCGGGGACACGTTCACGGGCTGAACGTGAACTCGATGTGTAGTCTACGCCCATGAGTGTAGACTGAACTATTTTGTTGTAAAAATGTTCATAAACTGGTTTATGTAATAAAACTTTGCTTCCGCTTTGTATCTTTGATGTGCGTTATCCGGTGCTGTGCAACGCAGCACCCCTCAGCGTGGTCCTGGCTCGACGAGGCCGTGGGGCCGCGTCAGTGTCAATTTTGGCTAAAGGAGATATCGTTCCTAGGCCACATCATATCCGAAGGAGGAGTATTGGTTGGTCCTGGGAAAGTGAGGGATGTTTTGAAGTGGAACCAACCACAGAATGTGACGGATATTCAGAGTTTCCTTGGGATGGTTGGATAATACCGCCGGTTCATCAAGGATTTCTCCAAAATAGGGAAGCCTATGAGTGAATTGTTTATGAAAGGGAAAGCATTTCAGTGGACACCAGCGTGTCAAGACAGCTTTGAGGAGCTGAAGAAGAGATTAACAACAGCGCCGGTTTTGGTATCGCCATGCATGAGCAAGAGTTTCGATATATACTGTGACGCATCAAGACAAGGGCTTGTGCTTATGCAAGGAGGACAAGTGGTAGCCTATGCGTCAAGGCAATTAAAGAAACATGAGCTGAATTATCCAACACATGATCTGGAACTTGCAGCTGTGGTACATACCTTGAAGATTTGGAGGCATTACATCCTTGGTTATCGATGTGAGATATACACGGATCACAAAAGCCTCAAGTATATATTCACGCAAAAGGATACGTGAAAACTTGAAGGCCGCTCAGTCACCACAAAAGGGTTATGCGGACAATAGGCGAAGAAGATTGACCTTCGAAGTGGGAGAGTTCATATATCTTAAGGTATCGCCTATCCGAGGCCAACGATGGTTCAACGTCAAAGGCAAGTTAGCACCTCCCTACATCGGGCCATTCAAGATTTTGGGCAAGCGATGAGAAGTAGCCTATCAACTAGAGCTGCCAACGCACCTCTCTGACATGCACGACGTATTTCACATATCTCAGCTCAAGAAATGCTTGAGAGTACCGGAAGAACAACTACCAATGGATGAACTCGAACTTCAAGAGGATCTGATCTACGTGGAACACCCCGTCAAAATCTTGGACATAAAGGAAAGGGTCACGAGGAATAAAGTGATCCGTTGGTGCAAGGTACAATGGAGCCATCATACGGAAGCAGAAACTACATGGGAACGTGAGGAAGACCTCAAGGCAGAATTCCCTCATCTTTTCTCCATACTATCGAATCTCGAGGGCGAGATTCATTTTAAGGCGGGTAGGTTTATAACACCCTCAATTTTACTACCATGCATTGCATACATTTTTCATATAGAAAAGCATTTAAAAAGAAGAAGAAATAAAGAGAGGAATATAGAAGCAAATAAAATAATAAAAGGGGATAGAAATAGAAAATAATGAAAATAAATAGGAAAGGAAAAGAAATAAAAATAAATAAAATAGCCAAATTGGGCCAGCCCAAATTTTCCCAAAATTCCTCAATTTTCCCCCGAATTCCACTCTCCCCTAACTTCCCAAAATTTTCCCAAATTTCCTGATTTTCCCCAAATTCCCCTAGGTGGAATTTCCCCCACATTTGGTTGGATTTTTCCCCCAAATTGGCCGCAGCTCATTAGGGGGGGAACCCTAGTCCCCTACATCTAGGACTTTTTGGTTAGTCCCCCACCTCTAGGACTCTTTTGTTAGTCCCCCACCTCTAGGACTCTTTGCTTAGTCCCCCACCTCTAGGACTCTTTGGTTAGTCCCCCACCTCTAGGACTCTTTGGTTAGTCTGCCACCTCTAGGACTCTTTTGTTCCCCATTCCTAGGACTCTTTTTCCCACTTATAAATATAACACACCTAGACGCCCACCTCTTCTCTCTTTTTGGCCGCCCCCCCCTGCTGCAAGTTGCGCCCCATTGCTGCCAAGTCGCCGAGTCCCTCCCCCTTGCCAGAATTTGGCCGACGTCGAGCCCCGTCACGCCTCGCCATCACCGGAGAAGAAGCCCGACATTCTGCCCTACCCGCAGCCCCATAATTCTCCACGGAAAATCCTCCGCTGCTTCCATTGCTAGGAGAGAGACCCTTCCGCAAGGGAGAAGTGAGGTTGGTCTTCGTTACCCCTCTTACAACGTCGCCTCTGTTTCTACGCACCCGTTTTCTTTGCCCCCTTCGAGCAGAAACTTCTGCGTGTAGACAGACCATGTTTTGGTCAAATTTTGACGGTGGAATTGATCCACATCTTGTGTCAAGATCATCACCACGCCCACACTTCATCCCAGTAACCTTGATCACCATAAAACCCCATGGAAGCCCATTAAAACATGCAAGAACACGTACAAACTGGTTTTATAAAACTGCACCATAGGAATTGCATTCATTCACCTCATTGCATCTTGAGTAAAGTTTGTGTGTGATAATTAATTGCTGTAAATTTTGTATGTGCGTGGTCGCGAGTAGAAGGACAAGATCAAGAGGCCGTCTACGAGGAGCTACAGCACCAAGACTTTGAGATGCTTGAGCAACACGAGCCACCCAAGCAAGACAAGTGCCCCTTGACCATATTGATCCTATGTTTTCGAAACTGTTTTGCTTGCGAAAACTCGTATGTTTTAGTCAACTTGATGGGACACCTGTTTATAGGAGTTTACTAGTTTTGTTAACCATCTTTGTCTCCGGGAAAGTTGATGAGTCGGGTATGGTCGTTTTTCCTTTTTGCTTCACTTAACTTACGGGATACGGGAAGCTGAAATAAAACTTGTTAGCTACTGCACTCATGATATTAAAGAAGATGAGAACTTGATGATGTTGATGAACATGGAATCAGGGAGATCTAGGCAAGCTTGGTTCGTGGATATTGCTGAATGAGATGGTGGTGTACTTGCCGTAGATCTAAGGATCAGTTCATGTGAGCACATGCCAGGAAAACAGTTCCACCACAAGGCCAAAAATTGGTGCGTCTTAGCTAACTATTAGGTGTGTTGTTAGCTTGTTATGGACCATTGGATGGCGCGGGGAATGGGAGTCGATGAGGACTGCCCTGGGAACTGCATGACACAAGAGGGGGCCCGTGGGTGGGAGAAAGGAGATTCGAGCCTGCCGGTGAAACCTCAGTGGGTCCGTACATCCTAGTAGACCCTTTGTAAAGGATATTTTTTAATCTCTTAGCCATACACCGACGGTTGTGTACTGGTATAATGGAGGTTCTTTTTAGTCGCCGATGGGTGACGAAATCACGAACTTGTGGGTAAAGTGGTGTCACCTCTGCACAGTGTAAAACTATCATCATATCCGTGCTTCCGGTTAGAAGCACCTGGCCAACTTCCATGATAAGAGGAAAAACATGGGATGGCTATTTGGGTACGGTCATTGGGATTGGTTTTGGGACTGTTTTGGGTCATGACAATGAGTTTGGTTCGGTTCTATGAAAACGAGATGGTTATGAATATTTATGAGTATGAGATGAACTTGAGAAAGATTATTGGCTGGTTGAGGCTTGATAAATGTTGAATTATGATGAAGGAATGTTGATGAAATTACTTGGTTATGATGGGATTAAACTCACCTAGAAATAGTTGCTGTTTTTACCATGTTTGTGAAATAAAATTTGCTTGCTGCAATGAGCCTTTTTGTTCCCTACCTTGTTGTTAGCTACATGTCACACTTTTCCCGCACTTGCTGAGTACGACATGTACTCACCCTTGCATTCCCACATATACATCAGCTACAGGAGAAGAATATTTCGAGGAACATGTGGAGTACTAGGCGTGCGCACTACGGTCAACATGCCTGTGGAGTTGAAGATTGGAGCCTGCTGTCTTAGCCATTTTCCGCTGTCGTTTAGAGTCTTCCGCTGCTAAATAAGTTGGAATTCATGAGTGAGACATTGAGTCATTGTAATAAAGTACTTAAACACTATTTGTTCGTGGTTATATTCTGAGTTCAGTTTGTGGAATGCATGTGTATGTGTGATGAACATCTTGGGCAAATATATGCATTCACTTGGTTCATTTTCGGAACCGGGTGTCACAGAATCATATACTAATTTTTTTTAAATGCAATGTGATGTGGAAAAGAAAATGATGTGAAATGCAAATTGATACAAGCTACCTCAAGTGGGGGTCCTCCCCCGAGCTTGTTCTTCATCAATTTCCGTGATAAGGGCTGAACCCTTGATGACAGAAATAGGGCAAGAGGTCGGCATATTGTTGTTGCATCGTGCCTTTGACATTGTTGAACTGGGTGTCGATTTGTTGCTGCCAGTTGCGGGTGCTTGAATGTGATCTTGAAGTGTGTTAAGGATGTCTCTCGTCCTCACTTCAAGGTCTACCATCCACTGAGTGATATCCATCATTCCTTGGCTAAGGTCACAATAACCTCTAGCTGAAAAGGAACGTTGGGCCCTCATTGGGTGGATGTCACACCCGGTTTCTCCGAAGAACAACTGAGTGAATATCGCATGTATGCCAGGATCATTTTCTCATACATGTGATGACAAATAGTGAAGCATCATTATATTACAAGCCAGGTGTTGAATATAAATATGTCTTACAAAGAATACGTCTCGATGAATGATAATAAGTTCATAACATGTAAATAAAACAGCAGCGGAATATTATTCTTGTGGGCTTTGTCACAGGCGTTGCCCGGGGGACTCCATGAACCTAGAATCCTTCTTCGGGTTCAAAGTCTTGGTCATTGAATACCACATCATCCCCTTGACCAGAGCAGCAATTTAAACCAACAAATATGCAAGTTTGAGTACCGTTGGTACTCAGCAAGTGTGGGAAAGTTATGTCATGCATGGCTAGAGCAAGGAGAGATTGACTCATGATTAAATCACTACGCAATTAATACCTATTACCTTAGCTTATTAAGCACCTACATTACTACACAGGTGAAATGGTCCCAATCTCCCAACCCATCATCAAGTAACCATAATCATCATATCCAATGTCAAGCTCCCCGCTTAACATCCTCAACTTCCAAATCCATCATTCCTCTAATCATGAATAATTCCAAGCCGCTCTTGACCGTGAGCACGACAGTCATGACAGTTTTGACTCTGCAGAGTTTGCACCACTGTACCCACATGTAGTGATTTCATCCCACGTTGCCGGGTGGACTAAAAGAACCTCCATTATGCCAGTGGCACGAACCACATTCACACTTCCCAGGTGTGTAGCCAGGAGATCACTACGAAGCATTTACAAAGGGATTCCCGACGAGCATGGGCCCACTGAGGTTTCACCCCTAACAGCATACAAGAGGCTCCAACCCCGCTGCAGTGGCCCCCTCTTGAGCCTTGCGGTTCATACGGTAGTCCAGCTGACACCTATTCCCCGCACCATCCAACACACCCATACTATGCCGGGGATACACCTAATTAATTGGCCAAGCTGCCCCATCTCAGCATGTGGTTGGCACGGTAAAGCCAGGTTACATGCTCCATGAACCGGTCCTTAGGATCCAGGCAAGTACTAAACACAAACCCGAGTCTCGTGCACCCAGCACCAACCAAATCATCCAACTTGCCTTGATCCCTACCTCTACATAATTCATGATATCTCAATTCAAGAGTAAGGTAAATAAATTGATGATCTCATATCCCAATTATCCCATTCTAAGCATGGCTAAGCATAAGCATATAAGTAAATGACATGATAAAATAAATCCCAACCCAGGCTACAAGGAAACAAGGTAATGCAATTCTAGGGAAACTTCCTAGCATGGGTTTCATATTTCAATTGACAATGCAAATAATTCTATCTACACATCCTAGCATAGGATCAAAGTGGTCAAGGACACTTGCCTTCTTCCTGCTGTTCTGGGAATGGAAAGTCCTGGTCTTGGAAGGGGAGAACTTGCTCTGGGGCAGGTTCTATTCATGCCAATACACATAGCAAAAGAAAACAACAATCCATAAGGCATAGTTCACACTTTCACTTCATATAAACCACACATACATACCTATGAAAGTCATTCACATTTCTAAGTGTTGTGGTTACTCTACATGTGTTGATTTTTGGCCTACATTCACCTTTAAACATATGTATATTATTTCTAACTTCTATGTTCAGATTTCTATTTGCACACTATATATGAAGTTCCAATTTGAACAAATTCTTTATATTTAATTATTACATTTCTTAGCCACAAAGTTTGTATAAAAGGTATTTTCCTACTCCAATTAGGTTTTCAGATCTTCTACCAAATCCTAAACTGAAGTTTTTGGATTTGGAGACTTCATTTATCATTTTCTAATTATGCATACCTATTTTCCTATATTTTTAAGATTTATTTTCTATGCCTAAAAGTGAGTTTTATTATGAAAATAGTAAGACACATCATCTAAACAGAATAGGTTCTGATCTAAAATGTTCAATAATCTATCTTTGAACTTCCTCTCTGATGTGGAACAAATTAAATTTATTTTACTAGTTTTTAGAATTATTTCCTAGCCTAAAATATGTTTCTAGAACTAATAAATATGAATATCATTTAGACAGAATTCATTTCAGCCTAAAATCTATTTTTAACTCATTCTAAAGTTTTCCAAGTGCTAGTAGAGTTTAAATTTGAATTTACAATGTGTTTGCCTCACCTTTTAAATTTAAATCCTAATCACATATTCAAATTTCTGAATTTAATATCATATAGGGTCAAAAAGATAAATCCACCCTACGACAGGGTCTAATTTATTATTTCATAAATTTCTAGGGGTCTAACTACACATAATAGAGGGGTTTTCCTAATTTTTATTAAGTCCAGGGGCTAAAACTGATTTTTAAATGAATTTACACGAATTTCTGAAGTTCCAGGGGCTAGATCAGAAGTTTTCGGGGCTAGCTCGTGTTTTTCCGAAATCCCCAGGGGGTAGCACGTAAGAATCCCGGCCTTTATAACGCGGAGCTAACGTGGACCATCCGATTTAAAACAGACGGATCAGATTAGATCGCCGAACTGGTACGCGCGGGTTTTGATTCTACCGTGCGACTTAAAATAGACGGCCCTCAAGGGGCCACGTCGCCCTGGCCGGAGCCAGCCCGCGCTGCCCGGCGGCGCGCGGCGGCGGAGGCGGCAATCTCGCCGGATATCTTCGGGTTTTCATCTATACTTCATAAAACTTGGATTTCATGGCATAGAACGGTAGAGGGGAGGTTGGGGATCTCACCTCGGGGTTTTTCTTGAGCTCGGAGGCCCTGGAAGGTGGTCGGCGGCGAGGTGCGAGATGAAATAGCGGCGGTGCTCGTCGGAGCTCCGTCTAGGGTGCAAAACACCGGGTTTTCTTCACCTGCATGACTCCCCGGAGGCGGTGGAACATGATCAGCACGTTAGATCAGGAAATCCGAGCTAGGATCGAAGAAAAATGGCGGGAGAAGCTTCGGTTCTCACCGGGAGGAAAAACAGCTGATCGTGGGGGAAAACAGGGCGATGTCGACGTTTATATAGGCGAGGGGGGGCGGCGGTCTGTTGGGATCGAATTGGAGTCGTCCGGGACCGGGAGTCGGGATGGGGACGCAGTTTCCGGAGTTGGTTGCGATCGGGCGCGGGGGGGAAATCCGGTGGGTTGGCGCGAGCGGGAGGTAGGAGATGACACGCGGGCCCCGCGTGTCAGTGAGAGGAAGAGAGGGCGCTCTGTTGTGGGCTGGCGTGGGGGAATAGTGGGCCGGCTGGCGGGTTTCGGCCCACTGGCCGGCTGAGGTTTTCTATTTCTTTTTCTTTTTCCTTTTCTTTTCTGTTTTGATTTGAATTTGAATTCCAGTTTAAATTTGAATTTCTGCACCACATGCAATACGTCCAAAAATTTTTAAATTCCCCTCTTTAGCACATTTTGGGGTGTTACAGCTCCACCCCCCTTAAAAGAAATCTCGTCCTCGAGATTGGTGGTTCTTAGGAAAACAATTCCGGAAACTGTGCCTTAAGCTCGTCTTCTCGCTCCCATGTGGCTTCCTCTTCCGAGTGATGCTTCCACTGCACCTTGCACATCCAGATTCTTTTATTTCTCGTGGGGCGTTCCATTGTCTCCAAAACCTTGACCGGTTGCTCGGCATAAGACAGATCCTCTCCTACGTCAACCTCATTCATGGGTAACATCTCTTCAGGCGTTCTTAGACATTTCTTTAGCTGTGACAGATGGAATACGTCATGCACATTCGATAGGCGAGCCGGTAGTTCCAGTTGATATGCCACTTCGCCTTTCCTCTCCAGAACCTGAAAGGGTCCGATGTATCGAGGTGATAACTTCCCTTTCACCTTGAACCGACAAAGTCCTCGGATAGGGGACACCTTGAGATAGACATAGTCCCACACGTTGAAAATAAGCTCTCTTCTCCGTACATCCTCATAACTCTTTTGTCGGGTCTGTGCTATCCTCATGTTGTTGCGGATTTCCCTCACTTTCGCCTCGGCTTCTTGTAGTACCTCGGGCCCAAACACTTTACTTTCCCCCGTTTGGTTCCAAAATAGGGGAGTTCTGCACTTCCTCCCATACAAAGCCTCAAATGGTGACATCTTCATACTAGCCTGATAGCTGTTGTTATAGGAGAACTCCGCATATGGTAAGTTCTTATCCCAACTCCTATTGTTCTTGAGCGCACACGCTCTCAGCATATCCTCAAGGATCTGATTGGTTCTTTTCGTCTATCCGTCAGTCTGGGGATGGTAGGCAGAACTAAAATTCAGATGAGTTCCCATGGTTTCATGTAACTTCTGCCAGAACCTTGAGGTGAACTGTGTCCCTTGATCTGACACTATCTTCTTGGGCACTCCATGGAAACACCCGATCCTTGACATGTACAATTCTGACAATTTGGATCCGCTGTAGCTTTCTTTCACGGGAATGAAATTAGCTACCTTGGTTAGCCTGTCGATGATGACCCATATCGAATCATATCTCGATTGGGTCCTGGGTAGTCCCACTATGAAGTCCATACCTATTTCTTCCAATTTCCGTTTAGGTACTTTGAGTGGTTGCAGTAATCCCGCGGGTCGTTGATGTTCTGCTTTCACCAACTGACATGTGTCACATAGGGCAACATGTTTCGCGACATCTCACTTCATGCCATACCACCAATATTTGCTCTTGAGGTCATGATACATCTTCGTACTCCCAGGATGAATGGAATAGTCAGAATCATGAGCTTCCTTCAAAATCAATTCACGGATCTCCTTCACTTCAGGCACACAGATTCTTTTCCCGTGCCACACCGTACCTTGTTCATCCTCTATGAAACCATGGGCTTTATTATCCTTGATGAGTTCTCTGATTTCTTGTATCTTCTCATCAGTCTTTTGACCGTTGCGTATATCTTGCTCTAATGTGGAGTCCACTTCCATGGCGATGGCTTCACCACTATTCACCAAACATAGATTGAGTTTTACAACCTCTTCCTTCAGTTCTGTAGGTATGTCCTTTAAGCTCAACCTATTGACCTGCACCTTCCGGCTTAAAGCATCTGCTACGACGTTCGCTTTCCCAGGATGATAGTTGATGCCCACATCAAAGTCGTTGATTAGCTCTAACCATCTCCTTTGTCTGAGGTTGAGATCTGTCTGTGTGGAAATATACTTTCAGCTCTTATGATCCGTATATATCTCTGTCCTCTTCCCCATCAAGTAATGCCGCCAAATCTTCAACGCGTGTACCACTTCGGCTAGCTCTAGGTCATGCGTAGGATAGTTCTTCTCGTGTTTCCGGAGCTGCCGGGATGCATAAGCTACGACATGCCCCTCTTGCATGAGAACACATCCCAACCCGTTTCCAGAGGCATCGCAGTACACCGAAAAGTTCTTCTGCATATCTGGCATAACTAGCACTGGGGCTGTTGTCAATCTTTTATTCAGCTCTTGAAAACTCGTCTCACACTTCGGTGTCCATGTGAATGTGATTCCCTTCTCTAACAATTTGGTGAGGGGTCTCGAAATCTTGGAGAAACCCTCGATAAACCGTCGATAATACCCAGCCAATCCTAAGAAGCTTCGAACTTCCCCGACATTCTCAGGGGTCTTCCACTTCTGTACATCCTCGATCTTGGCGGGATCTACGAAGATTCCTCCCTCCGAAACTATATGTCCTAAGAAGGGAACTCTCTTCAGCCAAAACTCACACTTGCTCAACTTGGCATATAGTTGGTGTTCTCTCAGCTTTTGCAACACCAATCTTAGATGTTCCTCATGTTCTTCTTCACCTTTGGAGAAGACGAGAATGTCATCAATGAAAACCACCACAAATTTGTCCAGATATTCCATGAATACCTTGTTCATGAGATACATGAAGTATGCCGGGGCATTAGTTAGCCCGAAAGGCATGACGGTGTATTCATACAGTCCGTACCGAGATGCGAAAGCTGTCTTCGGAATATCTGTTTGCCTTATCTTAAGTTGGTGGTATCCCGACCTGAGATCAATTTTCAAGAACACACAAGCTCCCCTCAAATGATCAAACAAGTCTTCAATGCGGGGTAATGGGTACTTGTTCTTGATGGTTACTTCATTCAACGCACTGTAGTCTACGCACAACCTTTGGGTTCCGTCCTTCTTGGGTACAAATATCACTGGAGCTCCCCATGGTGAGGAACTAGGACGAATGTACCCCTTCTCTGTCAATTCTCTTAAATGTTCCTTGAGTTCTTCCAGATGTTTGGAGTCCATCCGATAGGATCTCTTGTATATCGGAGCTGTTCCAGGCACTAGCTCAATCGCGAATTCCACTTCACGATCTGGAGGCATACCTGGCAACTCCTCCGGAAAAATGTCTGGATATTCCCTGATGATCCTGATCTCCTCCACTTCCACCTCAACTTGATTGAGTTTAATGTCCCTCCTAGGCTCTTGTAGGGTTATGAGCTTTACTCTGGTGCCACTAGGGTGAGTTTGTTCCACCGTTCTTGTCGAACAATGGATGATTCCTTTATGTTTGGTCAACCAATCCATACCCAAAATAATATCTATCCCTATGAGGTTTGCAGTAAATACCACCCCATTAATGTCTAGATTCACCTTGGGACACACTTGTCTTGTCCTTATTTCTCCCCCTGGAGAGTTTACTGCTAGCATATGGTTCATTTGTGTTGTTGCTAGATCATGCTTCTTAACAAACCCTTGGGCAATGAACGAGTGGGTAGCACCAGAATCGAACAACAGGGTTGCAATGTGTAAATTGGTAGGAAACTTACCAACTACCATGCCAGGTGCCTCTTGCGCCTCCTCCATGTTCACGTGGTTCACCCGTCTCGCATCACATTCTGCTGTTGCGGTTGCACGGGCTTCTTCTTTGGGCACTTATGAGCGTAGTGCCCCACCTCGCCACAATTGAAGCATTGCACCCCAACCTTAGGTGCCTGGCCTTTGTTGTCTTGGGGTTGGTTCTGTGGTCCTTGCACTGCTGGTCGAGGTTGATATGTGGGACGAGGCTGCTGTACAAACTCACGCTGCGGCTGTGCCGGTGCTGATGGAGGCCTGAAATTTGGGTTGTACCCTCTTGGTGCTGAGTAGGGCACCACAACACGGCTCGTCTGCCCTGCGGTCGGTTGCATCAGTCGTGGGCGTGTGTTGCTACCCGAGGCTTGGTGTGACCATCCCGCCTTCCTCTTGTTTTCATTTTCCAAGGCCTTCAGCTTCCTCTCGACAACAAATGCTCTGTCCACCATCTTTTGGAAGCTTTCATACTCGTTGGAGGACATTGCACACTGCATTTCCGCTGTAAGTCCTTCCACAAAGCAGTCCTGTTTCTGTTCATCAGTCTCGATGTCCCGTGGTGCATAACGGGATAGTTGGGTGAAGTTAGTGAGGTATTCCCTCACAGTCATGTTTCCTTGCTGCAGCCCCAAGAACTCCTTTCTCTTGTTTTTGAGTTCACCCCTTGGTATGTAATGGTTGCGGAAACTGCGCTTGAACTCTTCCCAAGTGATGTTCTCAGGGTCATGATGGGCGGCCACGTAAGCGGTCCACCAATCAGCAGCAGGTCCATGCAATTGGTGAGAGGCAAACAGCACCCTCTCATACCCTTGGCATTGTATGATCCTCATCTTGCTCTCAATGGTCTTTAGCCAATCATCTGCCTCCAGAGGTTCAGCAGCACTTGCAAACTTTGGAGGTTGAGTCCCTAGAAACTCACTCAACCTTGGTTGGCGTGGTGCAGCTTGTGGAGGTGGAACTTGGTGCAAGTTGGCCACCACTTGAGTTAGGCTCTAGATGAGCTGATTCTGATTTTCAAGCATTTGGTGGATGGGATCAACTCTTTCACGGCGACCACCCCTGTCTTGTCCTCCAGAAAGATGAGGGTTGCCGGCCTCATCGTTGTTATTGGCGGGGTTGGCACCACGACCCTTTCCTCTTCCGGCCATCTATCATGATCAACCACATGTTAATTTAAAGCATTTCATATTAAATTCCCAATTTGCTTGTTTAAACTTAAACTCATGAGGTCTTATTATATTAACATTTTCTGAGGGTTTCACGTCGCAAAAATAAATGCACTCTTAATTCATAGGGGTTCACACATCAAAGCAAAACAACCTAAAGACGAGGTTGCGGACAAATGCCCATGGCTTCCACAACTCACATCCCACACCAAACATTAACACACCTTTAACTAAGGTATTGACTCGACTACTCGATAACCTACTGAACTAAGGGAAAGGACTCTACACGACTCGTATCACTGAGCTGGCTCATTGGGATCTTCCTCATTATTGTGGCTGCCCTCTGACTCCGCTTTGGGTGGGGAAGCTGCTGGTGGAGAAGTGCGGCGACGCCTGCTCGCCCGGCGGTCTGGGGAGTCAGGAGTCCATGTGTCATTCACGGTGACACACAGTTCATTCCCATCTCCTCTTTCTCTCGCCCTCAAGCTGGCGCGAAGCAGTGCCTCGGTCTCCTTCAGGGTGTCACGGACATCCTGAAGCTCCTGCTGACACTCCTGCAGTCGAGTGCTGAGCATAGCAGCATCCTCCAAGCACAGGTCCATGTGCTCATGGGAAGTCCCCTGCTGCATCGGCGAGTACTTGTACTCCGCTATACCACTCTCACGCTGGAGGACATACATGTACTCAGTCCTGTCCAGGTGGCGACGGTAGATGTAACTCTGGCAGGTGATGGCCTCCCAGGTGACATCCTTCTCGGCATCGACCTGTGTCGCTCGACAAGCTGGAGAGCGGTGGATCTTGAGCAGCTGATTTTCATGGATAATCCTCATTTCTGAAGTCCATTCTTCCCGCTTCTCACGGATGGTCCGGGTGGAGCTATAGTGTATGGTTAGCTTGCCCGTATTGCCGGCGGCTTGGAGCATACGCCGAAGGCGGCGCAACAAGCCTCCTACTGCCAATCCGTAGGAGTGGTACGTCACCGGACGATTCTCCTCTCTTAAGGCAAGGGCAACTATAGGAACTCTCCCTCCGATGGACTTGCGGGCGGTGCGGATCATGCGAACCATCTAAAACATAAAGCATTTAAAATTAAGTCAGATAAGATTTAAATAAAAATTGTATTTTGAATAAAAGTTGGGGTAAGATGAATAAATTGACCCCATTAAATAACACTTTTCAACCCACACCTTTGTAAAATAGTTTTTAAGAAAATAGGGTCCTTAAATACGTCCATTTCTACCTAGGTCCACGTTCCTACGAGCAACCTTGGCTCTGATACCACTTCTGTCACACCCGGTTTCTCTGAAGAACAACTGAGTGAATATCGCATGTATGCCAGGATCATTTTCTCATACATGTGATGACAAATAGTGAAGCATCATTATATTACAAGCCAGATGTCGAATATAAATATGTCTTACAAAGCATACGTCTCGATGAACGATAATAAGTTCATAACATGTAAATAAAACAGCAGCGGAATATTATTCTTGTGGGCTCCGTCACAGGCGTTGCGCGGGGGACTCCATGAACCTAGAATCCTTCTTCGGGTTCGAAGTCTTGGTCATTGAATACCACATCATCCCATTGACCTGAGCAGCAATTTAAACCAACAAATATGAAAGTTTGAGTACCATTGGTACTCAGCAAGTGTGGGAAAGTTATGTCATGCATGGCTAGAGCAAGGATAGATTGACTCATGGTTAAAGCACTACACAATTAATACCTATTACCTTAGCTTATTAAGCACCTACATTACTACACAGGTGAAATAGTCCCAATCTCCCAACCCATCATCAAGTAACCATAATCATCATATCCAATGTCAAGCTCCCGCTTAACATCCTTAACTTCCAAATCCATGATCCTCTAATCATGAATAAGTCCAAGCCGCTCTTGACCGTGAGCACAGCTGTCATGACAGTTTTGACTCTGCAGAGTTTGCACCACTGTACCCACATGTAGTGATTTCATCCCCCGTTGCCAGGTGGACTAAAAGAACCTCCATTATGCCAGTGGCCACGAACCACATTCACACTTTCCAGGTGTGTAGCCAGGAGATCACTACGAATCCTTTACAAAGGGATTCCTGACGAGCGTTGGCCCACTGAGGTTTCACCCCTAACAGCATACAAGAGGCTCCAACCCCGCTGCAGTGGCCCCCTCTTGAGCCTTGCGGTTCATACGGTAGTCTAGCTGACACCTATTCCCTGCACCATCCAACACACCCATACTACGCCGGGGATACACCTAATTAATTGGCCAAGCTGCCCCATCTCAGCATGTGGTTGGCACGGTAAAGCCAGATTTCATGCTCCATGAACCGGTCCTTAGGATCCAGGCAAGTACTAAACACAAATCCGAGTCTCGTGCACCCAGCACCAACCAAATCATCCAACTTGCCTCATCCCTACCTCTACATAACTCATGATATCTCAATTCAAGAGTAAGGTAAATAAATTGATGATCTCATATCCCAATTATCCCATTCTAAGCATGGCTAAGCATAAGCATATAAGTAAATGACATGATAAAATAAATCCCAACCCAAGCTACAAGGAAACAAGGTAATGCAATTCTAGGGAAACTTCCTAGCATGGGTTTCATATTTCAATTGACAATGCAAATAATTCTATCTACACATCCTAGCATAGGATCAAAGTGGTCAAGGACACTTGCCTTCTTCCTGCTGTTCTGGGAATGGAAAGTCCTGGTCTTGGAAGGGGAGAACTTGCTCTGGGGCAGGTTCTATTCATGCCAATACACATAGCAAAAGAAAACAACAATCCATAAGACATAGTTCACACTTTCACTTCATATAAACCACACATACATACCTATGAAAGTCATTCACATTTCTAAGTGTTGTGGTTACTCTACATGTGTTGATTTTTGGCCTACATTCACCTTTAAACATATGTATATTATTTCTAACTTTTATGTTCAGATTTCTATTTGCACACTATATATGAAGTTCCAATTTGAACAAATTCTTTATATTTAATTATTACATTTCTTAGCCACAAAGTTTGTATAAAAGGTATTTTCCTACTCCAATTAGGTTTTCAGATCTTCTACCAAATCCTAAACTGAAGTTTTTGGATTTGGAGACTTCATTTATCATTTTCTAATTATGCATACCTATTTTCCTATATTTTTCAGATTTATTTTCTATGCCTAAAAAGAGTTTTATTATGAAAATAGTAAGATACATCATCTAAACAGAATAGGTTCTGATCTAAAATGTTCAATAATCTATCTTTGAACTTCCTCTCTGATGTGGAACAAATTAAATTTATTTTACTAGTTTTTAGAATTATTTCCTAGCCTAAAATATGTTTCTAGAACTAATAAATATGAATATCATTTAGACAGAATTCATTTCAGCCTAAAATCTATTTTTAACTCATTCTAAAGTTTTCCAAGTGCTAGTAGAGTTTAAATTTGAATTTACAATGTGTTTGCCTCACCTTTTAAATTTAAATTCTAATCACATATTCAAATTTCTGAATTTAATATCATATAGGGTCAATAAGGTAAATCCACCCTACGACAGGGTCTAATTTATTATTTCATAAATTTCCAGGGGTCTAACTACACATAACAGAGGGGTTTTCCTAATTTTTATTAAGTCCAGGGGCTAAAACTGATTTTTAAATGAATTTACACGAATTTCTGAAGTTCTAGGGGCTAGATCAGAAGTTTCCGGGGCTAGCTCGTGTTTTTCTGAAATCCCCAGGGGGTAGCACGTAAGAATCCAGGCATTTATAACGTGGGGCTAACGTGGACCGTCCGATTTAAAACAGACGGCTCAGATTAAATCGCCGAACCGGTACGCGCGGGTTTTGATTCTACCGTGCGATTTAAAATAGACGGCCCTCAAGAGGCCACGTCGCCCTGGCCGGGGCCAGCCCACGCTGCCCGGCGGCGCGCGGCGGCGGGGGCGGCGATCTCACCGGAGATCTTCGGGTTTTCGTCTATACTTCCTAAAACTTGGATTTCATGGCATAGAACGGTAGAGGGGAGGTCGGGGATCTCACCTCGGGGTTTTTCATAAGCTCGGAGGCCCTGGAAGGTGGTCGGCGGCGAGGTCCGAGATGAAATAGCGGCGGTGCTCGCCGGAGCTGCGTCTAGGGTGCAAAACACTGGGTTTTCTTCACCTGCGTGACTCCCTGGAGGCGGTGGAACATGATCAGCGCGTTAGATCAGGAAATCCGTGCTAGGATCGAAGGAAAACAGCGGGAGAAGCTTCGGTTCTTACCGGGAGGAAAAACAGCCGATCGTGGGGGAAAACAGGGCGATGTCGACGTTTATATAGGCGAGGGGGGGGGCGTCGGTCTGTTGGGTTCAAATTGGAGTCGTCCGGGACCGGGAGTCGGGATGGGGACGCGGTTTCCGGAGTTGGTTGCGATCGGGCGCGCGGGGGGGGGGGGGTGTAAAATCTCCAAAAGTGGTAGCAAGAAAATTCAGCTCATGTACACTTATGAAAAATGAGGGGAATTAAAACTTTGAATTATAATGGGGTAAGTTCAAATTGAGGGTGTATACTTCCCAAAAACTTCCAAACATGGAGATCTAAATTCATAACTTCGATGTTCATAGTCCAAATATTCACCCTACCAAATGTCAGCTCATTTGGAGGAGCTTTCATATTTGTTTGGGATTAAAAGAGGAAACACTCTAATCTGAATTTCAAATTCAGTTTCAAATTCCAAATTCCTCAGTTTGCTAATTTGGTTCCACAAATGTGTTCTTCACATTTGAATTAGCAGTCATGCCAAAATTCATAAATATTTGAGTTGGTTTGCTAGGTTTTCAGAACAATGCAAAGGGAGAATTCAAATTCAAAGAGCCAAATACATTTCAAATTCCACACCAGAATTTAGTTCAATTGAATTCAAATATTCAACCCAGGACTTTGAGGTGAAGCAAAGTTTTTAATTCTGAGTAGCTGTGGAAAAAGATCAGTGGGAAAAAAATTGAATAAGAAAAGGGAAGGTGGAGCCCACTGGTCAGCCACACAAACTGCAAACCGACTGTTTTTCATCTCGGTGTGCCACCAAGCTGTGCTCTGCAGGACACTGAGCAGCTTGGGAGAACTTGCTCCCGAAGGCAGCTCTTCGTGCGTGGTTGATCTTTAGCAGTAGCAGCTGCACCACTCCTGTTTCTCCTCTGTCTACACGTTCCCCCGAAGTCCTCAGCTGCTCGAGCGCCCACAGAAGAGAAACACAGCACGCCCCCTCTCTGTGCTCGTGGTCCAGCAGCCTCCAGCCCATCCTACCATCAGTTGATCGCCAAAGGAGCTGCGCCGCCGCCTCCTCAACGTGTTCCACCGCTCCTCAGCTCATCCCCGAGCTCCCCTCGCAGTGCCCGAGCCGTTCTTCACCAGGAGAACACAGAGCACGTCGCCCCTCACTGCTCCTCACATTCCGGCCGCTCCAACGCCTCTCCTGCACGTCCAGCACCTCCCTAAGGTGCGCCAAGGTGTGTAGATCGTGCTACCGCAGTCCCCTTGCCCTTCCCCATCACTGTCTCGCTTGAATTTGGATTTTGGCGCCGGTACACGTGAAGAACCGACACACGCCAAAACTGGAAATTCGTCCAACGCGGTTGATCATCGGTTCTACAATTCAAGCAACAGAAACTAGGGATCCTAGCGCCCTCCCACGCCAAAGCACGCATCAAACCGTCCACCACACGCCCCGGGCGACGAGAAATCGCCGGCGGCGGCGAAAATGGGTCGGTCCTCCGGTGAACCCTATGTTCCGGCCATTTGCTGCAAGGTTTAGCCTGCGTTCCATGTTCCCCGATCATTGGTGATGCTTTAGGGCAAGGTAGCTCGCCGGGAGAAGCTTCGGACGTGCCACAACGCATTGATGCCGAGCTCCCGAGCCGCCCCACCGGTGCCGGCCTGTTTTCGGCCGTTTTCATGCGTGGAAACCTTGCCAGGCAGCTGCGCCATGTTCCCAGGAGCATGTAGGGCGAAACCAGAGCTTATTTGGTGGAGAAATGAGGGAGAACGAGCCATGCCATGATTTGAACTGGTGTGCACGCGCGCCTCTGGCGGTAGGTTGAAGAAGGACCTGACCAGTGGGCCCCCTGTTAAGTCTCTGTGTAGATTTTAAACAGAGAGCTATCACAGTTTGAAAAATTCATAACTTTGTGTAGACAGCTCCAAAAAGGGTGAGACAATTTTTTTCTGAATCCTTAGGAGTACTTTACAGAGGAACAAATTGCATGCTATGAAAATGCCCAAGAATTTCTGTAGAATTGTTTTTATTAAATCTTTTAGGGATTTATTACAGGAGCAATTCTTTATGAAATATTCCCAAATTTGGGCAGCTAGTCCTTTTCATAGTGCCAGACCTCCAGTAAAAATGTTAGGATTTTTGGATCTTATTTAGAGGGCTTAATCAGTAGGTTATCTCAGGATTAAATAAATTAGCTAAAAATCATAGAATTGATTTCCAGAAAATTGGTTCAAACTTCATACCTCCATAACTTTCTGTAGGGATGTCCAAAATTTGTGAAACAAATTTTGTTGGATTTCTCTCAGTCAGTACTCTGCAGAAATGCAAAGAAATTGATCTGAAGATCTCTGGATATTTCTCCAAGATTCATCAAAATTAAATCTTTGGGAATTTAGTCCAGAATATCTCTGTTATGGAATTTCTTCAAATTTGTCCAGGAAGTTCCTCATGACATTACTGATCTCCAGTAAAAAATTGAGCTTCATTGGAGTTAATTTGCTAGGTCAAATTACCTTCCCAAATTCAGCCTTTATTTGGAAATTCAAATTTAAACAGAAATTGTTCAGCACTCCTGTCCAAACTTCAAAAATTCATATCTCTCTGATGGTAGCTCCAAAAATGGTGAAACAAATTTTGTTAGAACCATGGAGACTTACCCTAATCATATCTTCCATTTCTAGCTATATCAAAGCTCCTGATTTGGGCTCGAAATTCAGATAAGCATTGTACTTGTAGGAATTTTAAAGACTACATTATGCAATGACATGTCTCCAAATTTGGCTCAAATCATCCTTATAGGGCCTAGTATCGACTGTAAAATTCCCAAAACCAATTAAGGATCCTAAATAGCAATAGCTATGAATAGTAGTTCAATTCTTATAAATCCTTAATACTTATACATCTATTTTGCTACATTTCATTTAGTGACCGAAGTTGAGGACGCACCGGAGCCTTTGGACGTCCTGCCACCTGAAGTTGACTTCACATCTAACTCGCAACCAGGCAAGCCCCGGTTGGCACTTAAGTACCTTTTATAAAATTCTTTATTTGTATCACTTATGTCTAGGGTGAATGTTTGCATTAGAGTTAAGGTGTTTGAAGCCCCACTTGCATAACCTTTTAAATACTATGAAGGGTTGGGTAGCTTACAGAGCCGACGAGTAGACAAGGCTCCGCTAATATGCTTAGGACCTCGGTAGAAGTCGAGTAGTTGGAATCTACTCGCGAGGTAAGGTTTATCACACGGTTTGGTCAGAATAGAAAATGGCTTAAGAGTGGTAAAAATGAGACCCAGCAGGGGGGTAGGAAGCAGTGAGCGGAGGTCTCATGTGCGTAGCCCTGTTGGGGTCGATTGAGGACCGAGTCATGTGTGGGCCTGCTGAACAAGTATCGAACAGTACCGGATGGCATACTGACATAAGCAGGAAACCGATGTAAATGGTTAACCTGGGTGCCGAGGCTTACCCAACCGTAAACAGGAGTGGGTTGAGGGTAGCAAGGTGTAAATCTGCTGGTGGGCACAGTCACGCTCCACGCGGGGACCTCCTACCCGTTACGGATGGACCGGTTCGGTGTTTGGGTTGCCTTTGAAAGGTGGTTGCATACAACAGAGTAGGAAGGGGTGTGGAATCACGCTTCTGAAAGTGGTTGTATGCAACGTGTTGTCCGGGTGTCTCCTGATTGCAATCACCGTCCCTCGCGGTTATTTGAGTACCGCTTGTTCACTGTTTCGTGACGTAGTAAGAAGTGAAGTAAGCCAGTTGAATGATAATATGCTGTGATGATATATTAATGTTTTGGAAACCATGTATGCTCTAGATGTAGAGCTAATTAAGTTTACTTTCCGCTTTGGACATCACCACATCGGAGGAAAGCGTTTCTTGTTTGATTGTGGACTTCCGATGTGAGGGCTGCCTAAGGCACATGAATTTGACGCTATAAAACTGAAAGTAAGGATCAACTTATAGGCGTGTCTTTGTCGCAAATTCCTTTTCCTATCATACACCTCCCTGCATGTAGAGTTCCATGCCTAGGTCAGACGGTTAAGCCTTGCTGAGCCATCATGCTCACGGTTGCAATATTTGAGCTGTATGCAGGTGAGAGCTATGAGGAGGGTTCCAAGGATGAGGCGATGCCCCCGTCAGGGTACACGGCCGAGATGGAGCCCTGCACGCCGCCATGATTTCTCCGGTTCCATGCTGCTAGCGTGTAGCGTCTCCGGGCTGGACGGCTGCACTTTTGCATAGTTAGGATGAGAGGCCATCTATGTATAATACTTCTGCTGTTAATTAGGTTTTGTAAAAGACTTCCGATGTTTTATAGTAAATAAAAGTTTGTGTGTTGTTCTCTAATCTTTTCGTGTGTGCTGTTGGGTGCCGCATCGCACGACACCACCCTATGCGATCCTGGAGTGGGTGAACCACGGGGTGGTCCTCACAGGGGGGGGGGGCGAAATCCGGTCGGTTGGCGCGAGCGGGAGGTAGGAGATGACACGCAGGCCCTGCGTGTCAGTGAGAGGAAGAGAGGGCGCGCGGTTGTGGTCTGGCGCGGGGGAGTAGTGGGCCGGCTGGCGGGTTTCGGCCCACTGGCCGGCTGAGGTCTTCTTTTTCTTTTTCTTTTTCCTTTTCTTTTCTGTTTTGATTTGAATTTGAATTCCAGTTTAAATTTGAATTTCTGCACCACATGCAATACGTCCAAAAAATTTTAAATTCCCCTCTTTAGCAGATTTTGGGGTGTTACAGTGGAGGAGGCAATCTACTTGAGCTTGAGTGAGAACCGTATAGTTCCCATCCTCCTCCGGTGGCCGTTTGGTCACTGGATGTGGATTGCCACGATGATCCTCCTGCCTCATACGGTTGAGGTGGGGTCCATCCAGGTGTATCTTCTAATGAATACACTTCCTCTTAGTACTCACGGGCAGGAGTGTATCGTGGTGGCATCACAATGGCTGCATTTCCGGATCGACTCCTTGTGATCCTTCCTGAAACATTACTCCTGCAGGCTTCTTCGAGAGGTCAAAGAGCAATGGTTAGCTTCCAGCACTTATATAAATGAAGATCTGGGTTAGGTAACCGGATTTCATTTACATAGCCGGGGAAGAAAAACAATAAAGAGCTATTGGGTCTATGTTTTAGAGTGTGTCCTTGAACAAGATAATTGTAAAAGCCCAAGAAAAGGGACTTGCAAAAACTTTTCATCACCTCACAACACCACAGTTTTTATTGTGGATATCTTAGGAAAAATTGTGAAGAGCACGTGGCCTCCATCAAAAGAGTGATTAGAGGGGAAAGCCTTCACTTCCACAAAGTTGGATTTCTACACATGAACATGAGAGGTTGAGCTCACCCCTAGGACTTGAAAAGTCTTGGGAAGGTTCAAGCCAAGTTTCATGCAAATTCAACACTGTTTGAGGCACTTTTGGAGGTATTCGAAAAAGAGGCCAATTTGAATGTAAATTCAAATTGCAGCAACTTTCATCCCTCAAATTCAAAAGTTAGCTTCATATTCAAACTCAACACATTTTTCTGAGTTAGCCCACCAATTTTCATCATCATTGGAGTTCATTTTCTCAAGAGCTAAATTTGCAAGAATTCAAAACTGAATTTGAATTCCAGTTCAAACATGAAGCAAACTTAGCCAAACAAAGTTCAAATTTAAGAACTCAAATTCAAACCAAAACCTGGGGGCTATGTCTCACATTCAATTGTGAGTAGCTGAGGATATTTTGGCACAAACAGAATTGAGAAAAAATGGAAAAAGAATAAAAGGGAGAGGCCCACATGTCAGCAGTCTTAACAGAGAAGTCTCCTCGGGTGATTTTTCCTCGGCCGAAGTCGAGCGCGCCAGCGCGACCGCGCTCCGACCGCCAGCAGCGGTCGAACGGCCACCTCATGGTGCAAAAGTCGCGGCTCAAAGGCCAGCGCACACGATACGCCGCCCCTTCTCCCGTTTTCCGAACGAGAACGACCACCACCCGAGCTCCTCCCGAGGTTCCGTGCAAGAACAGAGCACCGACCTCCATTGATCGCTGGCGTCTGAGCAACACAGGCGCTCTCGTGCCCGACGAGCAACACAAGAAAGAACCGCCTTGAGGTGCTGATCCTTCTGGCCCAAACCGTTCTTCATTTCGTGTACTGTCGGGGGAGGATTTCGCCGGCTGTGGTCTTCTTTTTCTTTTTCTTTTTCTTTTTCCTTTTCTTTTCTGTTTTGATTTGAATTTGAATTCCAGTTTAAATTTGAATTTCTGCACCACATGCAATACGTCCAAAAAATTTTAAATTCCCCTCTTTAGCAGATTTTGGGGTGTTACAGTGGAGGAGGCAATCTACTTGAGCTTGAGTGAGAACCGTATAGTTCCCATCCTCCTCCGGTGGCCGTTTGGTCACTGGATGTGGATTGCCACGATGATCCTCCTGCCTCATACGGTTGAGGTGGGGTCCATCCAGGTGTATCTTCTAATGAATACACTTCCTCTTAGTACTCACGGGCAGGAGTGTATCGTGGTGGCATCACAATGGCTGCATTTCCGGATCGACTCCTTGTGATCCTTCCTGAAACATTACTCCTGCAGGCTTCTTCGAGAGGTCAAAGAGCAATGGTTAGCTTCCAGCACTTATATAAATGAAGATCTGGGTTAGGTAACCGGATTTCATTTACATAGCCGGGGAAGAAAAACAATAAAGAGCTATCGGGTCCATGTTTTAGAGTGTGTCCTTGAACAAGATAATTGTAAAAGCCCAAGAAAAGGGACTTGCAAAAACTTTTCATCACCTCACAACACCACAGTTTTTATTGTGGATATCTTAGGAAAAATTGTGAAGAGCAAGTGGCCTCCATCAAAAGAGTGATTAGAGGGGAAAGCCTTCACTTCCACAAAGTTGGATTTCTACACATGAACATGAGAGGTTGAGCTCACCCCTAGGACTTGAAAAGTCTTGGGAAGGTTCAAGCCAAGTTTCATGCAAATTCAACACTTTTTGAGGCACTTTTGGAGGTATTCGAAAAAGAGGCCAATTTGAATGTAAATTCAAATTGCAGCAACTTTTATCCCTCAAATTCAAAAGTTAGCTTCATATTCAAACTCAGCACATTTTTCTGAGTTAGCCCACCAATTTTCATCATCATTGGAGTTCATTTTCTCAAGAGCTAAATTTGCAAGAATTCAAAACTGAATTTGAATTCCAGTTCAAACATGAAGCAAACTTAGCCAAACAAAGTTCAAATTTAAGAACTCAAATTCAAACCAAAACCTGGGGGCTATGTCTCACATTCAATTGTGAGTAGCTGAGGATATTTTGGCACAAACAGAATTGAGAAAAAATGGAAAAAGAATAAAAGGGAGAGGCCCACATGTCAGCAGTCTTAACAGAGAAGTCTCCTCGGGTGATTTTTCCTCGGCCGAAGTCGAGCGCGCCAGCGCGACCGCGCTCTGACCGCCAGCAGCGGTCGAACGGCCACCTCACGGTGCAAAAGTCGCGGCTCAAAGGCCAGCGCACACGCTACGCCGCCCCTTCTCCCGTTTTCCAAACGAGAACGACCACCACCCGAGCTCCTCCCGCGGTTCCGTGCAAGAACAGAGCACCGACCTCCATTGATCGCCGGTGTCTGAGCAACACAGCGCTCTCGTGCCCGACGAGCAACACAAGAAAGAACCGCCTTGAAGTGCTGATCCTTCTGGCCTAAACCGTTCTTCATTTCGTGTACTGTCGGGGGAGGATTTCGCCGGCTGAGGTCTTCTTTTTCGTTTTCTTTTTCTTTTTCTTTTTCCTTTTCTTTTCTGTTTTGATTTGAATTTGAATTCCAGTTTAAATTTTAATTTCTGCACCACATGCAATACGTCCAAAAAATTTTAAATTCCCCTCTTTAGCAGATTTTGGGGTGTTACAGTGGAGGAGGCAATCTACTTGAGCTTGAGTGAGAACCGTATAGTTCCCATCCTCCTCCGGTGGCCGTTTGGTCACTGGATGTGGATTGCCACGATGATCCTCCTGCCTCATACGGTTGAGGTGGGGTCCATCCAGGTGTATCTTCTAATGAATACACTTCCTCTTAGTACTCACGGGCAGGAGTGTATCGTGGTGGCATCACAATGGCTGCATTTCTGGATCGACTCCTTGTGATCCTTCCTGAAACATTACTCCTGCAGGCTTCTTCGAGAGGTCAAAGAGCAATGGTTAGCTTCCAGCACTTATATAAATGAAGATCTGGGTTAGGTAACCGGATTTCATTTACATAGCCGGGGAAGAAAAACAATAAAGAGATATCGGGTCCATGTTTTAGAGTGTGTCCTTGAACAAGATAATTGTAAAAGCCCAAGAAAAGGGACTTGCAAAAACTTTTCATCACCTCACAACACCACAGTTTTTATTGTGGATATCTTAGGAAAAATTGTGAAGAGCAAGTGGCCTCCATCAAAAGAGTGATTAGAGGGGAAAGCCTTCACTTCCACAAAGTTGGATTTCTACACATGAACATGAGAGGTTGAGCTCACCCCTAGGACTTGAAAAGTCTTGGGAAGGTTCAAGCCAAGTTTCATGCAAATTCAACACTTTTTGAGGCACTTTTGGAGGTATTCGAAAAAGAGGCCAATTTGAATGTAAATTCAAATTGCAGCAACTTTCATCCCTCAAATTCAAAAGTTAGCTTCATATTCAAACTCAGCACATTTTTCTGAGTTAGCCCACCAATTTTCATCATCATTGGAGTTCATTTTCTCAAGAGCTAAATTTGCAAGAATTCAAAACTGAATTTGAATTCCAGTTCAAACATGAAGCAAACTTAGCCAAACAAAGTTCAAATTTAAGAACTCAAATTCAAACCAAAACCTGGGGGCTATGTCTCACATTCAATTGTGAGTAGCTGAGGATATTTTGGCACAAACAGAATTGAGAAAAAATGGAAAAAGAATAAAAGGGAGAGGCCCACATGTCAGCAGTCTTAACAGAGAAGTCTCCTCGGGTGATTTTTCCTCGGCCGAAGTCGAGCGCGCCAGCGCGACCGCGCTCTGACCGCCAGCAGCGGTCGAACGGCCACCTCACGGTGCAAAAGTCGCGGCTCAAAGGCCAGCGCACACGCTACGCCGCCCCTTCTCCCGTTTTCTGAACGAGAACGACCACCACCCGAGCTCCTCCCGCGGTTCCGTGCAAGAACAGAGCACCGACCTCCATTGATCGCCGGCGTCTGAGCAACACAGGCGCTCTCGTGCCCGACGAGCAACACAAGAAAGAACCACCTTGAGGTCCTGATCCTTCTGGCCCAAACCGTTCTTCATTTCGTGTACTGTCGGGGGAGGATTTCGCCGGGGAAGTTTCGGTCGTCTTAAGACAGAGCCACCACCAAATCCTAAAATTCACGGGTATTGGCTCATCACCGGGCATACCGAGCTACACACACGATCTACACCCTGCCACGACCACCTAGGATCAAAAACCAGCAAGAACCATGGGCTAGGGTTACGGTTCTTCGAAGTTTTCTGAGCACAACCGATATCGGGCCTAGGTCGATGTTGAGTTCCTAGTTCCAGCCATTTCCATGGCCAACCGAGCTCATATTCATGCTCAGCATGCCATGGCGGAGCTGTAGGAGCAAACAGTTTGAAGAATAAAGCCCTGAGTAGCCCAGGCGACATCGCCGGAGTAGAGAGAGCCACTGTCACCGTCGCGGGCATGGTTCCGGCCATCGCCGAGCTTCGGTGAGGGCACCAGAGTGTTCTCCGAGTTGAGTTAGGCACAGGTGGCAAGTTTCGTCAAAGGTCGGGTGGTGGAACGGCCGGCGGCAAGCGCTCCGGCGATGCGCCGCCGCGGGAGCTGCGGGAGGGCGTGAGGTAGACGAAGGGAGGGCCGGGTCCACCGGTCAGCCCCTGGTCTCGCGCGGGGATCCGGTTGCGGCTGGGATTCGGTGCGGCAGCGTGGGTAAAACCCCATGGGCCGCGGTGTGGCCGAATTCTGAGTGGGCCGGCTTGAGGAATGGGCCCCACCTGCAGAATTTAAACATTTTGGGAATTTCCAGTTTTAGTTCAAACTTCAAATGAATAGAACTTTTGCTACGAAACTACAAATTCAATGAACCAAATTTTGCTGAACTCAGAATTCTGAGTACTGTCCAGCAATACCAATTTAAGCTCATGAAACCTAATAGTTTTCCAGAATTAATTCCCTAAAGTTTAAACTGTTGGGAATTCTATCTGGAGGATTACTTTATGAAAAATGCTGAAATTTGGCTGAGAGGGTCATTGGAAAATCCTATAGTTACAGTAAAATTTTCAGACTCATCCAAGTTCATTTAGTCCCCCCCTAATTAGGTGATTAAGAGAACTGCCCTGAGCAAATAGAAAAATGTACAGAAACATTTTTCAGATTCTCTCAAATCATAATTAGGGCATAACTTTCAGTAGAATTCTTCAAATGACATGAAACCAATTCCATTAGAACAATCTTAAATTCTAGTTTCCATAAAGTAAAGGTTGGAGCCATGAAAACCCCTGGAATTGCATAGAGGCTCAAATATTGACTATATGGGCTTTTATTTGTACAAGGTTCAAATGAACTTTATTTCAAATAAAACTTGGTCAAGACTCTGTTTAGGATCATACCAAACCCCCATAAAAATTTCAGAACCAAAGGGGAGGGCTAGCTATAGTTATTAGTAATTAAGTATTCAAGTTTACACATTGCATTTAAATTGACATGTAGTATTATATTAACGTGTAGTCGCTGAAGGCGAAGGGACTCCGGAAGTGCTGGACTTCCTTCTTCCGGACGAAGACCTAACCCCTGACCAGCAGCAACAAGGCAAGCCCCGGTTTGCATTAAGCCTTTTATAAAGTTTTACTTTGTTTACATACGTAGTGTGAAGTGTATATGTGCATTAGGTGTAGGATGGATGGATACCCAACTGCATAACCAGAATTTTTCCCCAAGAGTGAGGGTACTGTCCAGGGCCTCGAATAGACAGGCTATGCTAATGATTCATAAGACTTCGGTACAAGTCGAGTAGTTGGAATCTACTTGTGAGTTAGGCTTGGGACACACGGGATTGGTTCGAGTGATGTGAGATCACCTTAGTAATGAAAATGAGACTAGACAGGGGCTAGGGCGCAGCAAGAGGATGTCTTGTGTGCGCAGCCCTGTCCGTGTCGATTGAGGACCGATCCGTGTGCGGCCCTGCTGAACAAGTATTGAACGTACCGAAGGCATATCGGATATATGGGCCCCGATAAACCGATGTAGCCTAAACCTCCAGGCGTCGAGGCATAACGCACCGATTTATAGGTGTAGGCTGAGGGCAGCAAGGTGGAAATCTGCCAACGGGCATAGAGAGATGCTCCGTGTGGGGAACCTCCTTCTTGTTTCGGTGCGTCCGGTTCGACGGTTGGGCTGTTGGGTGAAAGGTTGTCCCGTACGACATCGAGTGAGCGTGCTGTGCAGCTCCACGGGTGGGCGTACGTGATGTGCTCTTTGGGTTTCCCTGCAGGTGTACATCAAGTCGATTCGCCGTCCCTCGCGGTGACGAGTACTGCTTGTTCACTGCGTCGTAACGTAGATAATTTATGGAATGTTATGATTCAATATTGCTGTTATGATATAATTGTATTGCTACATGTGTGCCCCCAAATATTGCTTACTAAATTTCAGATTCTCGAACTGTTAACTTGATGCTAAAAAGATGAATTAAGGATGAACTGGTAGGCGTGTCCATTTGCTGTAATGTTACTATCCTATGTTCTTTGTACCCTACATGTAGAGTTTCATGCTTAGGTGAGTTGGTTAAGTCTTGTTGAGCCATCATGCTCACGGTTGCTGCTTAAGTGTTTTTCAGGTGAGGAGCCACCCACGGACTCGGAGTACGAGTCCACCGGCGAGGGTTACCCTCCGTCAGGGACCACGGATGAGTGGGAGCCGTACACGCCGCGCTGAGCTGAGACATGCAGCTAGTGTGGGTTGCCCTAGGGCTGGGCAACCAACTTTTGCTAGATAGGCGGGCGTGAGTTGTACAGAGTAGACTTCCGCTGTGTAAAATAAATACTAGTTTGTAACTGAAGTCCGTACCTGTTTGTACAGTTCAGTTGGTTTTTCCCATGTAATATATTGTGTCCTTATGACGTGTGCTGTCGGGTGTCGCATCGTGCGGCACCACCCTCTGCGATCCTGGATGAGCGGATCCCGGTCCGCCACAATAATCCTCATTGATAAGATAGCGAGCTGTTGGGATATAAGCAATAGATGCATTTTCTAAAGCTCTTATTCTTATAGCAATACGGGTAACTAATAATGTGCACTCTATAGGACCCGTGGTCTTAAAATTTTCTAACCATTGATAAATTATAGCCTTTACGGTAGCAATTTTTATCTTTCGACCATCGCAAAAACGATCTTTAGTTCATCCTCTTGAACAATCCTAACATCACTTCTAGGGAACATGTAAGGGCCTAAGTTTTTGGGCACATACTCAAGGTGCTCATCACACCACACACACACTTCATTTGATGAAAGTTGATGAACACATTTGAAGAGCAAGTAACCACCATCAACATGCTCATTAGAGGGTAAACTCACCAAGTGCAAAAGTGGCATTTCCCACATGCATCATCTAGGGGCTGGGCATATGGAAAACTCCTACACCTTGCTAGGAATGTCCATGCCAAGTTTCACCCAAATTCAAAACCTTTTTGAGGTCCTTTTGGGTATAGCTAGAAAGAGGGTGGTTTGAACTCAAATTCGAATTCAAATTCAAACTGTTTTCATCCCATGAATTCAAAAGTGGGAGGCATATTTTTACTCAGCACATTTTTGTGAACTCACTCACCAATTTTCACTCCATTTGGAGTTAATCTTGTCATGAGCTAAGTTTAGCAAATTCAAACTTTATTTGAATTTCAAACTGAATATGTGCTGAAATCTAGTCAAACCAAACCCAATTTGAATTCTAACCACTTCAAATGGCTCAGGGGCAGATAATTCAAATCACCATGGGCATAAGAGGGATTACTGTTTACAACACTAAGAGGGAGTTAAGTTCAGAGGTTAAAAGGGAGATGGGACCCACATGTCAGCCACTGAAGCAATTCAACGGACTGAAGTTATCGGGCTCGGTTACTCGCGCCTGACCGAGCTGCCACCACAGCAAGGAAACGGCGAGGACAGCAGCTGCTTGCCACCCTCAGCCGCTGAACCGCCTCTCGGGGCCTTTATCTACGCGCCCGAGCGGTCTCCGGTGCTTCCCACCTCTGTCCCGACGCGTTCCCACCCAGAAAACTGAAACTCCTCGCCGCTCGGTGGAATCCTCGGTCCCTCGTTGCCCGGCCGATCCTGTGGCTTCCATGGCGATCTGAGACCAGCACCGGGTGCGCCAAGTATTCCTTGACGCCCTCGCACCGGTTCCAGGCTCGGAGCAGTCCTCCCCGAGCTCCACCGCGACGATCTTTCCTTTGCCGGTTCAGCTTGAGCCACCATCGCGGGAACGATCCATCCGGCCACCACAGCCTGCCGTTCGCCGAGCCGTGAACAGAAAAAAGGTTCGCCTTCAGTCCCTCTTTCATTACCACAAGCTCTGGTGGCATGACATAGACTGCTCACGCCGGAATTTCATGATTTCGCGACGGTGTGCAAAAGGGGAGCCCGAACCAATTCGTGAAATTCGTAGTCCACACCGCACCAATCATCCTCTCGTGGATGGGATCACTTCTAGGTGCCCGTACGAGTCCATAGGAGCAGGAACAACGAATAACCGTTGAGGGAAACCGCTGTTCTTCGAGTTTTAGAAGAATCCCCGATTTCCGGCCTAGGTTGCATGGTGACAGCCCAACACAGCCCTTTCTGAGCTCCGTGGAGCTCATGATGACCTTTCCTAGGGTCCACTGGTGCTCGACGACCTTTTGTTCGATCGGTTGAGGTGTTAGGAAGACCGGCCGACACGGCCGAAGTTCTTCCGAAGCTACCGCTCGTCGCCGACCATGTGCCGGCCATTTTCATGACAAGCTGAGTCCAGAATCATGTTCCCCGAGTGGATTTAGGCAGGGGCGGCCAGAATCATGAAGTTTGGAGCACCACAGAGGCCGCCGGCGAGCTCTCCGGCGAGGTGTCGCGGCATCAGAGCGCGGGAGGCGAGAGGAAGACGAAGGGGTGGGTCCCGGCTGTCAGTGGCAGATATTTTAAAACCAGGATCTGCTGTGGCATGGATCGAGTGCGTCTGTGCGTGAAGGAATCTGTAGCCGCGTGTGTCATCTGATGAGGAGCCGACACGTAGCCCCGGGTCCCACGCGCAGTGATTTGAACTTTTCCCGATTTTCAAATTTCATTCAAAATTCAAATCCTCATAACTTTGGCTAGGAAACTCCAAATCGAGTGAACCAAAATTTGTTGGATTCCGCTCTCTGTGTATTTTCCAGCAAATCAAGTTTCACTTCATGAAAATCCTTATTTATCCAGAATTAATTCTTCAAAATTTAAAATGTTTAGAATTTTAACTGGAGAATCCTTTGGAGGAAAATTCTGACATTTTGATGGGATGTTCACCAAAATATCCCTGAGCTACCATAAAAATTTAATATCCATTTGAGCTCATTTGATCCACCTAATGGTGTGATTAATAAAACTGTTCCAGAGAAAATAGAAAATGTCCAGAAACATTTTCAGAATCTCTGAAATTTTTAGCTCATATCTTTAGCTAGGAACCTTCAAATTAAGTGAGACCAACTCCATTAGAACCCTCTGAAAATCTAGTTTTCAGAAATTCATTGGTACTCCATGAAAATCACTAGAACACCCTAAGAGCTCCAATTGATATCAAGTACATAATTGTTTGTCGAGAGCTCAAATGAGCTTTGCTGCAACTAAAACTTGGTCAAGTCTCTGTTTAGGTTGTATCCCAACCACAGTAAAAATTTCAGAGTCATTGAGTCTGTCTAGTGAGACTTATAGCCTTCACAAGTTTAAATTCAATTCAAATGCATTTAAATTAATATATGTACTTATTATCTCATGTAGTCGCTAAGGTCGAGGAGGAACCCGAAGTCTTAGACTTCGTTACTCCGGAAGAGCAGCTAGCCTACGACCAAGAGCAGCAAGGCAAGCTCCGGTTTGCATTAACCTTTTTACAAATTTTTATTGTTTTGAGAACTTACTGTGAGTACCATTATTCCTTGCATTATAGTCTTGTTTGGAAACCCAAATGCATAGCCAAGTAAACCATGGGTTGGGATTAGGATTGAAAACCCCGTTATCTAATGTAATGCTAATATAGTGTAGGATTTGGTACAAGTCGAGTAGTTGGAACTACTCGCGAGGGTAGGCTAGAGGCACTTGACTCGGGTAGAGATAGCACATGAAACACATGGCAAGAAAATGAGACCGAGCGGAGAGTAAGGGCAGCAGGAATTTGGGGCCTGGGTGCTATAGCTCCGCTTTTGTTGATTGAGGACCGAGCCGTGTGCGGGCCTGTTGAACAAACTAGAACAGTACCGAAGACCTACCAGCTATATGGGAACCGGGAAACCGATGTAACTCGGGTAGCTGGGTGTTGAGACATAGCTGGTCGTTCTGAGGGTAGGTTGAGAGCTCGAGGTGTAAATCGGCTGGTGGCACTTAGATGCGCGTGTAGAGACCTCTTGCTCGGGACGATTGGACCGGTTCAACATTTGGCTAATGGGTGAAAGGTAGTTGCGTACGGCGTCCGTGATGATTGCTGTAGGCAACATCGAGTACGGGCGTACGTGACGGGTTATTCGGGTAACCCTGCAGGTGTAAATCGATTATAATCGCCGTCCCTCGTGGTCAGTGAGTACCACTTGTTCACTGTACCGTGACGTAGAAAGAACTGGCTAGTACATGTTAAAAAGTTGCTGATTGAAAGATGGACTTTGATTGTTAATGATTTGCTGTAGTTTAGAGCTAATTAAAGTTCCTTTCAACTTTGGGCAAAATATATGAGAGAAATGCGTTTCTTGTTTGATTGCGGCTCTCTCATGTGCCTTAGCGTAAGGTTCTCCACAACCTGCTGCTAAAACTTGAAAGTAAGGTTCCACTAATTAGGCAAGTCCTTTGCAACTTGTTTATCTCATGTACCTATCACCCCTCATGTAGAAGTTTCATGTTTAGGAGAGATGGGTCAGTCTTGCTGAGCCTTTGTGCTCACCGCTTGTGTTTGAAGCTTTTGCAGGGTTCTATGAGGAAGGGACTCCCGAGGAGGAGACAGAACCCCAGAAGGGGAACCCCGTCGAGTGGGAGTCTTTTACACCGCCGTGTCAGTGTGCGTGCTAGCAAGGTCACGTTCATGGGCTGAACGTGAACTTGATGCGTAGTCTATGCCCGTGAGTGTAGACTGAACCTATTTTATTGTAAAAATGTTCATAAACCCATTTATGTAATAAAACTTTGATTCCGCTTTGTACCTTTGATGTGTGTTATTCGGTGCTGTGCAACGCAGCACCCCTCAGCGTGATCCTGGCTCGACAACACCGTGGGGTCGTGCAAGCATGGTATCAGAGCTCGCTTGAGATTTAACGCACTACAAAGGTCATCTTTTTCAAAAATCCAATGAGGAACGAGTTAGTAGCCCATATAAGGATGTTATTAGTTTATAGAAAGTGGCATACTAACCTATTTGCTTATGTCAGAAAATCGTGCATCTCGGGACGCCTTATGTCTTGGGGGGTGCACGTTAGCGCTATCCACCAGTGCGCACAAGCTGAAGGGTGGAGCCCCACGGGTGGCAGGTAACCCGACCCGCTTTGGTATCCTCTACGACTCTTCATGTCATTTGAGGTATTCGAGCAACGTCTGTCCCTGGCGTGCTTCGGGAAATTTGGGAGACCCCGTCACGTGGTCAGTAACGTGAACACGTAGCTCAAGGCGTGGTTGGCTTGAGAACATCCGGGCGAGTGATGATGGCTGGGTGTACGAACTGTATGGATACCGGGCTCGGTGTGCAGCCGAGTCTGACGATTGTGTGAGTTATCTGCAGGTAGTCTAACCACAAAACGGTATACTTGTAGCATCCGTGTGCGGGAGACGCTTAGTGCCACTGAACTAACGAAGCCGGCTAAGTCCGGTATAGGTTTTTCTTTGTGAGGACGTAGTACCGACATGATCTGGTGACACATCGACGTAACACCCCACTAAATGAGCAACTGCATTGTAAAACTTGGAAGTTTTAATCTAGAGTACTAAAACTTGATGTAACTCTTCCCTTAATCAGGATATTCAAAGTTAACAAGTTTTCAACTTACAGGCTACTAAGGACAGAGTCCCCTGTTTTTAGCTGAATTAAGGCTGAAGTTAATCAGAGGTTAGAGGTTGAGTTCTTTCGAGGTTGGGGTCATATGATACATTTATGGAAAGCCTTGGAAGAGCTTTACAATTTTCCTGTTGAGGTCCAGAGGTTTTTCATTGCTTAACCAATCGAAACATGCAGTAGAGTGGAAACTGTCCAGAAAACAGGGCAGAGCAAAAACTCTCTGTAACTCTCTGTAAATTGAGCATAACTTCCTGCATAAAAATCCAAAAATAGAAAAGGAAGTAGTTCTGAAAAGTTCATGAGATGGGTTACAACTTTGTAACATAAATTTTTGTCAGATTGGGAGCATAATTAACTGGAATTCTTGGATCAAATCAGTATCTAAAGCAGGGAGGTGCTGTCCAATTTTCTCCAGAAATTCTGTTAACTTTGACATCTCATAACTTTTGAACCAGGACAGATCTTAGGACAAGCAAATACTTTATGGAAAGCTATTTAAGTTAGCTTTAACTTTGATGTTGAGCTACAGAATTTGTTTTGCATTTAGCATGGTCTAAATCAGGTTGAAATGGAAAATGGTCAGTACTGTAATATTGTACAACAGATCAGCAGTCAAATTTGTTTAAGTTTGAACTATGTTTCCAAGTTTTATGAGTTCAATGACATGTTTTATGTTATAACTCCATGGTTTACTGTTTAAATAAATATTTTACATTTCTCAAATATATTTCTACAGATGACAGCGTATAAACAGTTGGAGAACGGGTGGGTGGTGTCCTACTGTTCTCGTCACAGCGGCTATCCGGAAGCATTGAGGCAAATGCTTCAATATTTCGGGTACGACAAGATGCCACAGTACTTCGCCAAGGAAGAAGATGAGGAGGGAAACAAGATGTGGACGATTCATGTCGAAGTTCCTGCAGGGCCTACGCCAAACGGTTGGGCGCCGTTCACCGTCACGGTGAGAGGTAGACAACCGGAGGGGATGTGGCAAGTGGCAGCCCGCGACACCATGTCGCGTTTCTGCCAACTACACGTAAGAGCTATGAAGGGCACTCCATACACGCTCGTTCCGGTGGAGGGATGAGCTAATCACGTGTGGGAAGGGAGGTATATGGAGGCAACCGATCCGGGTTGTCCAAGGTACAATCCCGCGGAGGCAAACCTTAGTCTCCAATTGTCGGCGGGAAAAGCCGTGATGGACAGCCAAGCTGTTCATACGGATTGTCTTGCTGCGAAGCTCAAGGAGAGCACAAGCCGTGGAGACCATTTCGAGAGTGCTCACAGCGCACTCCGCAATGTGCTCCTTCCGACGATTAAGCGACTGAATGAACAGCATAATCAGTTGCATCGTCTGAAGAAGGCGAAGAAGAAAAGCCGTGTCGATATTGTGGCATTGCAAGAACAGGTGCAGGCTCTGACCCAGCAGAATGAGGTCCTTACTTAAGAGCGGGACAATGCTATTGAGGAAGGGCAAGGCTGGGAAGAGGACTACAACCAAGCCATGGACGAGGTGCACACGTTGCAGGACCTCGTACCTCCGGTATTGGGCATACCGGTGGTCTTGGGTCTTCCGTGAGAACCCGAGATGGGAGAGGAGGTTGTAGACCCAGAGCCACCAGCAGAGGTACCGGAGGAGGACGACCCACAGGAGGTCGAGTTCTACTCCGAGTAGGAGGTTACCGTTGCCAAGTAGGGCAACCCGAGTGGTGTAACTCAAACTTTTGTAACCAGTGACATGTCGTGTAGGCAGTAGCGTATGTATAGGTAGTGACGACATGAGCACGACTTCTCGGAGACCCGAGAATAATGTATCTTGTGTAAAGTTTGCGCTTTATCAATATATGTGAATGTTGTGCAAATTATTCATGCGTCACTTCAAATACCTACTGTTTCGTATGGGATTTTTAAGTATGGCATGTGCTGATCGCTGCTGTTTTGAATTTCAGAATGACTCGTACTCGTGCCAACCCGGATGTTGGGGGTTCTAGTCAAGGGGGAGAAACCTCCCAACAGCCTCCCAAGGACTCCTCGGAACGCAGCATCAACAGCAGCAACAGCAACAGCAAACACCGCCACTGCCACCGCCAACGGTTACTTTGGTGGTTATTGTAGAAGCAATGGCGGGCTCTCATCAGCAGCATACGGAGTTGCTACAGACCCTCATTGCTAATATGTCTCGACCAGAGAGGCATCAAGATCGTGATGAGCGCCAACAGAGCTCCTACTCCGACTTTCTAGCGACTCATCCCCCGGTATTCTCAAGGGCGGATGAACCCCTCGATGCGGACAACTGGCTCCGCACGATGGAGATGAAGTTCAGGCTGCTCCAAGTGAGTGAGCAGCGCAAGACTCAGTTCACGGTCCAGCAGCTAAGATAGTGTAGGATTCGGTACAAGTGGAGTAGTTGGAACTACTCGCGAGGATAGGCTAGAGGCACTCGACTCGGGTAGAGATAGCACATGAAACACATGGCAAGAAAATGAGACCGAGCAGAGAGTAAGGGCAGCAGGACTTTTGGGCCTGGGTGCTATAGCTCCGCTTGTGTCGATTGAGGACGGAGCCGTGTGCGGGCCTGTTGAACAAGCTAGAACAGTACCGAAGACCTACCGGCTATATGAGAACCGGGAAACCGATGTAACTCGGGTAGCTGGGTCTTGAGGCATAGCTGGTCATTCAGAGGGTAGGTTGAGAGCTCGAGGTGTAAATCGGCTGGCGGCACTGAGATGCGCGTGCAGAGACCTCTTGCTCAGGACGATTGGACCGGTTCAACATTTGGCTAATGGGTGAAAGGTAGTTGCGTACGGCGTCCGTGATGGTTGTTGTAGGCAACATCGAGTACGGGCATACGTGACGGGTTATTCGGGTAACCCTGCAGGTGTAAATCGATTATAATCGCCGTCCCTCACGGTCAGTGAGTACCACTTGTTCACTGTACCATGACGTAGAAAGAACAGGCTAGTACATGTTAAAAAGTTGCTGATTGAAAGATGGACTTTGATTGTTAACGATTTGCTGTAGTTTAGAGCTAATTAAAGTTCCTTTCAACTTTGGGCAAAGTATATGAGAGAAATGTGTTCCTTGTTTGATTGCGGCTCTCTCATGTGCCTTAGCGTAAGGTTCTCCACAACCTGCTGCTAAAACTTGAAAGTAAGGTTCCACTAATTAGGCAAGTCCTTTGCAACTTGTTTATCTCATGTACCTATCACCCCTCATGTAGAAGTTTCATGTTTAGGAGAGACGGGTCAGTCTTGCTGAGCCTTCGTGCTCACTGCTTGTGTTTGAATCTTTTGCAGGGTTCTATGAGGAAGGGACTTCCGAGGAGGAGACGGAACCCCAGGAGGGGAACCCCATCGAGTGGGAGTTGTGCACACCGCCGTGTTAGTGTGCGTGCGTGCTAGCAAGGACACGTTCACAGGCTAAACGTGAACTTGATGCGTAGTCTATGCATGTGAGTGTAGATTGAACCTATTTTGTTGTAAAAATGTTCATAAACCCGTTTATGTAATTAAACTTTGCTTCCGCTTTGTACCTTTGATGTGTGTTATTCGGTGCTGTGCAACGCAGCACCCCTCAACGTGATCCTGGCTCGACAAGACCGTGGGGTCGTGTCAGAACATAATCATAGCCACCCATGTACGCATGAAGTGTGAAGTAGGATTTTGGAGATGTCTATTACTATGAGCCCTACATTCTACCTGTTGGCTCTTGAAGTTACGACTAGTAATTAATAATCCGTGCGTTCGTCCTTGAGGTGGTCTAACTAAGAACAAGAGAATTATCCTTGTTCGGGCAAGGTGTCCTATGTCCAATCTGGGGTGTCTCGCTGTTCTTTCTCAATAATGCGGGTGATTCTTTTACAAGTGTGAGAGCCTCTCCTAAGGGGATCACCCGACTTCTCTCTATATCCTTCTTTCACTCTTCGATCGTATTACAAAAATGGAGAGAAGGTGGTGGGCATAGGGACGGCTTGTCCCGTCGTAGGTTAGGCAGGACACTCGATGGAGTCACCAGCTCTGTAGTCTGCCGCCACGCCTGCTCCCATCTTGTCGTTAGAGTAGACCATACCGAGGCGCACAGGTGCCCCGCGTACTGCTCTTCTTCCGTTCCTCGGAGGTGACGGGTATTTAATGCAGTCACCAGAGATGACACTCGAGTGCCGTCCCACTTTCCCCCAATGGCGACAACTCTGCATTGAAGGCCACCTGCCTCTCACCTACCCGAGGTTGGGCTCGGGCGTTCTCCCTGGGGTCCTCCTTCGTTTGAGCCTCGAGGGCGGGGCTCACGGCCTGCCCCTAGGGTCGGGATTGAGGCCCCTATATTAACCACTCCGTCTTTTCCCGAGCTCGGGCCCGAGCTCTTTCCTTCATCGCCCTTCATGGGTAGGCCCGTTGTCTCCCCATGGGGGTTTGAGGTCGAGAACCCCGTCAGTAGCCCCAGAGCCTCTGATCGATCTTGTCGATGGGTCAGGGGGTGAACACCGGTCGGCTTCAATACTGCACAACTAAAAACAAAGAAAAGATTATTAGTGCCTGGTTTAACTTACACAGCACCGACGAATGGACCTCTATTAGCCGGTCACAACTTTTGGTCGTTCCCACTAGGGCCCTGCGGCAAGCCCCCGGGCCCTCCTTCGAGGAGCTGGGTTGTCGTTATGGCGAGTTGGCCTCGCCCCCCCGTCCACTAATCGTTCGTGATTCGGAGGGGTCGGGCCAATTGGGGGCTTTCTTCGATGGTCAAGCCTAGGTGAGTTGCCTACCGGGTAGAGCACAGTGAAACCCTCTCGTCTTGTTCGTTTTGGACGGCTGGAACCATTGGCCTTGCTTCACGCCGAGGGGCTTTCTGGACAGGGCTCGTTGCCCCCGTTTCATTAGATCCCTGCTCGAGGCGTGCGCGTGATTCCTGTGCTCGTTGCTGGCTCGGGCAGCTCGCCGCCGACCCTTGAGGGGCTACCTTTGCCCTCGTGGGGCTGAGACTCAGCTAAAAGCTTAGAAGTGTCAGGTGGATTCGTCCTGCCCAAGATCATCTCTATCGCGGAAAGCCTCGCAGCGCCTGCCCCTCACTCGGGGGCGCTCCGGGCGGCTTCTGAGCCTTTCAGGGGCCAACCTACGAACCCGGAGCTTGTCGAGCCCGTAATGTGGGCTGGAGACTTACCTTCTGCCCGTGGTCGTGCCACCCTCCGTGTCCAGCGGGGTTGAGGAGGCGCCCTCGACTCAGCCCCCGCGTCTTGATCGTGGTCTTCCCGTGAAGCCAAAGCTGTCACCATCAGGTGGGGCCTCCACACCTTTCGGACGGTTTCATCATGGAGTATCGAGGAGGCGCCGCTCGACTCGACTCCCTAGCCGCCTAGATGGTTTGAATCCAGGGGCAATAAGGGGGTGCCATGGCAATGGTTTCCTTGAGATGATGTGAACGGTCGCCTACCCCCTAACGGTTGTAAGATTGGCATCGCTTTGACCACTTTATATTTCCTTCCTCCTAAGCATCTCTTACGGGTTTTCCTTTATTGTTTCCGTGCTCCCCCGCTCCGTGAAGCGCCCCTTTCTTCCGTCACCTTCGACTAAAGAAAAGACTCGTTCCCTTTTCTTCTGCCCGCCATGTGTGCATGGACCACCTCTTGTGTGATTCTCGGCCAAGTCTCCGAGTACGCCGCGCACCGCTTCATTTTGTAGAGGGAATCCTACTCCATTCATCTCACAAAGGGGGAGGGCGTACCCATGCCACACGATGACAAAGTTGTTTCCTTATTCACGTTTCACGCGTGGGCATTAGGGATTTTGGCACACCCCTTTTTCTATCGACTTCTCGAAGAGTACGATGTTGAGCTCCATCAGTTGACACCGAACGGGATCCTCCACAAGTCGGTGTTCGTGACTCTGTGTGAAGCCTCCCCGAAGTTAGATCCGGATCTGAATTTGTGGTAGTTTTTATTCTGGGTTTGAGCTTCGGCGAACGACTCTCCACTCCCTAGTTTCTGGTGCCTGTATCCAACTCCGCATGCATAAGACACACTACTTTACCGTCCCTCTCTGGTCTTCCCTCAATGGATGGCATCAGGGACGGTTTTTACATCCAGAATGCAGTGCCGGAGCTTCCACGCTTCACTGGCAGGACTCCTTTTCCGAGGCCCTCTTGGCCAAGAGCGTCTCTGATGTCGAAGTGGCCGCTCTGGCGCCGGTTCTCGATGAGCTAGAGAATCTTCAGGGGAGGGGCCTTACTGGCGCTGCCCTTCTCCCCGTATTTGTGGAGCAAAGAATTCAGCACCTTTGGGTCCGCGGGCACCAGATATTTGGGTATTTGGGCCCCTTGGACCCGATGAGGTAGTCGGAGGTGGATCTCTCTCCCTCGGAAGTGGAGGTGAGGATGGAAGAACTCACAGGGGTGGCGTATGCGGATGATGTTGCGCCTGCTGTGCCCCCTGGCCGCGGATGTGCCCTTTGCTTGTCCGTGCGTTGACTGGCGTGGGACGTCCCTGGCTCGGGACGCCCCCCAAGAGCGGGCGTCCGGGTGCGCGCCCGACCTGTTGCTGAGGAAGAGGAAGGTGAGAGGGGCACTGCCTTCTCTTCGGGTCTGATCCCGGCCATGGATATTGAGGTCGGGGCGATACTGCACCGCTCCAAAAGGTATGGTTTCCTTCTTGTTGTGGTGGCGCTGTGCGACGAGGGCGCACGGACCTCTCATTGTTTTTTGGTGGTGTAAGAGGTTGGATCCGGGAGTTGGCATTCTGCTTGAAAAGATGTTAGAGGCGGCTCGCCCGGTGGTCTTCATACGGCAGGAGCGGTCACCCTCTCCCGTTTTCCCTCCTGTGCACTCGGGGCCGGTCGGAGCCCTGGTTGAGGATGCCCCCGAGTCGGCCGCAGATCTGGCACTGCTGCCTCCGCCTCTACTGAGGCCGGTGTTGTTCCAGGGGGCCCGGGATCCCTGTCGCCTGTGGCGCCTGATGGTGGGGCGATAGGCGATGAGCTGGCTCCAGATCCTCCACTCTTTCGGGACCGAAGCCTTCGCCGATCCTCGGGGAGGTTGAGGCAGGGTCTGCCAGGATCCTGCTCCGGGCGTGGCTTTGGAGGGGTCAGCGGAGACAATTGAAATTTTGCTATCGCCAACAGTGGGCTTCGCTAAAATACTACTCCCAACATGCAACATGTCAAAATACTATTATAATGGAGCTGAGTTTGCTCGTTCGCCATCGAGACGTTATTTCAACTCTAATGTGGTTTTGTGACAGTAAGACACCCATAAATGGACCAAAATACCCTTCTGTTATGTTTTTTCTCCAATCTCCCTCTCATAAGTTTTGAAAAACAGGAAAACATATTTCAAATAGGCAAAATATATATAAAAAACATACTAAAATATATGGGAACACAGGCTAAATTATGAAACAATATTTCAGGATAGGAAAAATATGTGAAAATTTATGAAAAAATTAGAAAAATAGGGAGAAATTTGACCTGTAAGCTGGTTGCAGCTAACATCAAGTTCAGTCAGCACCATAGAGGTTTCCCGAAACAGGGCTTCTGGAATGGAGCCAGAAAAATTGTTGTTCTGCAGGCGCAATACCCTGAGGGAGATTAGAAAGTTAAATGGTGGGATATTGCTGCTGAGCACATTGAAACTTGCATCGAACACCTCAAGATTGTCAAACAATGGCATTGGATCACTATCAAATAGAGTTCCAGAGAGCACGTTGTGGCTCACATTCAAATACTGCAGCGTGCTAACCACAGATGAGTTGGCAGATTCCATTTTTCCTCTATTTTTTTTCAAATTTCCCCTATTTTTCTAATTTTTTCGAAAATTTTCACATATTTTTCCTATCCTGAAATATTTTTTCGTAATTTAGCCTGTGTTCCCATATATTTTAGTATGTTTTTTTATATATTTTGCCTATTTGAAATATGTTTTTCTGTTTTTTAAAACTTATGAGAGGGAGATTGGAGAAAAAACATAATAGAAGGGTATTTTGGTCTATTTATGGGTGTCTTACTGTCACAAAACCACATCAGAGTTAAAATAGCGTCTCGATGGCGAACGAGCAAACTCAGCTCCATTATAATGGTATTTTGGCATGTTGCATGTTGGGAGTAGTATTTTAGCGAAGCCCACTGTTGGCGATAGCAAAATTTTAATTGTCTCGGGGTCAGCGTTGCCGGTCGATAGGGAAGGCTTCGCCCCTTCCCTAGATGTCTCTCCGTCGGAGCTTGCAATGTGGGAGCGGGCTTGCGAGGACGTCGAGATCTCCTACGCCAAGCTTGTTGCCGCTCGGGCAAGCCTCATGACTAGGTATGATCGCGTGGGAGGCGCGCTCGATTGGCTTCAAAGGGCGGCTCCTGATGGTCAGGTGAGGACTTTGGCTCTGTTTTTGCCTTTTATGCTTGGGAGATTCCGTTCTATCTTTGTGTTTTTCCTGTTCTTCGCAGGGGCTGATCCGGTGGGCGACTGAGCGTCTCACTCAGGAAAGTGAGCTATGTCGATCAGAGGCGAAAACCGTACTGGCGGCAGCGCAGGCGGAGCTTACTCAAGTCCGCGCGGAGGCCGTACGAGTTGCCGAGCAGAGGACGACCTCGATTGCCAAAGCAGCAGCGGCTAATGTCAAGCTCGTGGGGGCTCGCAACGAAGCCCGGGATGCTTTGGATGAGGCTGCCAATGCACGGGTGACCGTGGAGACCAGAGCCGAGGAGGCTCAGGTTGCTCGAGATGCTGTGGTCATGGTGGATCATCAACTATCCGGTAGGTCTTCCTACTCTTCTTGTGATCCCTCCCGGCATCTTTGTACTCAGCTTTGCATCGTTTATTTAGAGACGAAGGGCCACTGGACGAGTTGGAGAAGAGGCTTGGCGACCGGGACATGGAGCTCGCGAGTCTTCGCTCTCGGCTCTCCGAGGTCCAAGAAGATCTGCAGGGGATTCATGCTGCGGCTACTGCGGCCTGCGATCTGATTCTGGGCCCGTCTGAGGAGGCTTCTTTAGACAAAGACTCCATCAAGGCTCGGCGGGGCAAGGTTTCTGAGGAGCTCGGTGCACTTCGGTCGAATCTCGACAGCCTTTGGAATGTCGGGAGTTCTCTGCTGTCTGGTGCTCGACAAGTTCTCGGAGTAGAGACTCGGGAAGGAGCTGTCATCGGTCGGGGATCGGCTGGCAACAAGTCTATCATCCTACGGGGTCACCGGAGCCATCTGCGAGGCTCAAATGGCCCTGGGCGTGGTGCTATTGCACTACCCTGGGGTCGATCTCGAGGCTGTTGGAGATAGATTTTGCTGATGGCCCCCCCAATGCAGAGCTCAGGGAGCTCCTTAGACAGGTTGAGCCGGCGACCCGATCCCTGCAGGATATGGTCCCTGACGAATGCATCCAGCAGATGGAGAAGATGGAGACGCAGATACTAGGGTAGCCCGTCCATAGTCTTGTATCTCTTCTTTACCCTTTTTGTACTAATGCTTTTTAAGGAACAAAAAGGGGGTCAGTCTGGACTTATCTCATTTGCTCGCTCGACCCGTAGCTTCTTCTAGGGCTCTCATTGCCTCCTGGATGTAGATTGCATGACTTTTGGGAAGAGGGAGCCTGGGTAATTTTTCCATCGTGCCTCATTCGGGTCATGGCTTCACCTAGGGTTTTCGTTGTCCCTTAGCCATAGGTCACGCGGTGCAGTCCGGGAAGAAGGGATCCAGGTACTTTGTCCATCGTGTCTCATTTGGACCGTGGTTTCACTTTGGATTATCGTTGTCCCTTGGCCATGAATCGCATGACACCAGACTCGGGAGGGGCAGGCCTCCTGGTGTGAGTCCTTTGGGTCTTGTGTGGATTGAGTAAGTGTGGCTCTTGTCTTGTTCGGACCATGGCTTAGTTCGGGTTTTTGTTGTCCCCTAGACGTAGGTCACCCAACCCGGAGAGGGCAAATCCCCTTGATGTGTTTTCGGGGCTCATGCAGCCGTGTAGTCTCCGAGAGCCGCAGGGCAGGGAATCGATTCTCCCTGCTGCGCGGCGCTTCTCGAGATCAGCCGATCGATGGCGCAATGTCGTACGCACAGGACTTAATGTCCTTATGCGTATAATCATCTGAGCTGCTCTACGTTCCATGCCTTGGGGAGGGGATTGTCGTCGACGTCAGCCAAGCGTTAGGCACCAGGTTGGAGGATGGTAGAGAGGACGTACGGGCCTGTGGGGACCACCCCGTGGTTCACCCACTCCAGGATCGCATAGGGTGGTGCCATGCGATGCGGCACCCAACAGCACACATGAAAAGAATTAAGAACAACATACAAACTTTTATTTGATATAAAACAGCGGAAGTCTTTTTACAACACTTAATTATACAGCGGAAGTAATGTACATAGCTACTCTCTAATACTAACTAAGCAAAAGTGCAGCCGTCCAGCCCGGGGACGCTACACACTAGCAGCATGGAAACGGAGATCACGGCGGCGTGCAGGGCTCCAGCTCGGCCGTGTACCCCGACGGGGGCATCGCCTCGTCCTCGGAACCTTCCTCATAACTCTCACCTGCACACAGCTCAAAATATTGCAACCGTGAGCATGATGGCTCAGCAAGGCTTAACCGACAACCCTAGGCATGGAACTCTACATGCAAGGATGTGTAAGATAGGAAAAAGGACTTTGCAATAAAGACACGTCTACATGTTGATCCTTACTTTCCGTTTTATAGCAACAGTTTAATTAGCCTTAGGCAGCCCTCACATCGGAAGTCCACAATCAAACAAGAAACTCTTTCCTCCGATGTGGTGATGCCCAAAGTAGAAAGTAAACTTAATTAGCTCTACATCTACAGCAGACATGGTTTCCAAAACATTAATATATCATCACAGCATATTATCATTCATTTGGCTTACTTCACTTCTTACTACGTCACAGAACAGTGAACAAGCGGTACTCAAATAACCGCGAGGGACGGTGATTGCAATCAGGAGACACCTGGACAACACGTTGCATACACCCACTTTCAGAAGCGTGATTCCACACCCCTTCCTACTTTGTTGTATGCAACAACCTTTCAAAGGCAACCCAAATGACGAACCGGTCCATCCGTAACGGGCAGGAGGTCCCCGCGTGGAGCGTGACTGTGCCCACCGGCAGATTTACACCTTGCTACCCTCAACACACTCCTATTTATGGTTGGGTAAGCCTTGACACCCAGGTTAACCAATTACATCAGTTTCCTGCTTATGTCAGTATGCCATCCGGTACTGTTCGATACTTGTTCAGCAGGCCCGCACACGACTCGGTCCTCAATCAACACCAACATGGCTACACACGTGAGACCTCCAATCACTGCTTCCTATCCCCCCTTCTGGGTCTAATTTTCTCCACTCTTAAGCCATTTTCTATTCTGACCAAACCGTGTGATAAACCTTACCTCGCGAGTAGATTCCTACTGCTCGACTTCTACCGAGATCCTAAGCATATGAGCAGGGCCTTGTCTACTCGTCGGGTCTGTAAGCTACCCAACCCTTCATAGAATTTAAAAGGTTATGCAAGTGGGGTTTCAATCACCTTAACTGTAAAATCCCCAAAAGTGGTAGCAAGGAAATTTAGCTCATGTACACTTATGAAAAATGAGGGGAATTAAAACTTTGAATTATAATAAGTGTGAGTTCAAAGTGAGGGTTTAGACTTCCAAAAATTTTTAAACATGGAGATCTAAATTCATAACTTGGATCTTCATAGTCCAAATATTCACCCTTTCAAATTTCAGCTCATTTGGAGGAGTTTTCATATTTGTTTAGGATTAAAAGGAGAAGCCCTCTAATCTGAATTTCAAATTCAGTTTCAAATTCCGATTCCCTCAATTTGAAAATTGGGTTTCACAAATGTGTTCTCCACCTTTTAATAAGCAGCCATGCCAAAAATTGGAAATTTTGGAACTGGTTTGCTATATTTTTGAGGCAATACAAAGTGGAGAATTCAAACTCATTTTCAAATTTAAATGACCAAACTACATCCAAATTTCACACCAGAATTCAAACTATTTGAATTCAGCAAATTCAAACTATGACTTGGGGTTGAAGTCAAGTATTTAATGTTGAGTTGCTGGTGGGAAATATCAGAAAAAAATTTACTGAGAAATAAGGAGAGGGGGCCCACTGGTCAGTCACCATAGAAGCAAAACCTCTCTGTTTCACTCGGCTGTTCACGCGAGGGCACCAGCTCCCGATCAAACCCGCCGGCCGATGCTCCACCGAGCTGCTTCCCCGCCGCCCCGATGTCGGTTCAGGCGCGTGGGTGCTTAAAGCGACCGCCGAGTGCCGTATCTGACCTCATCCTCATTACCCCGCAGCCTCTCCACGCTCTGCTCGAGCCTCGCGGACCCAGTTCCCCCGCCCTGCGGAAGAAACCTTCGGCTCATCGACGCCCGGTGATCTCGGCGTGCCTCTCACGCAGCTGAGCCACGGGATCGTTGCGCCAGGTTCCTCTCCTGCTCCCCGCAGCCTCAAGTGAACACCAGCACCGGTGGTTGGCACCTACGAGCTGGAATTCCTTTCGGAACTCGGGTGTTGATCGCCTGTACGCCACACCGTCGCCCGACGGTTTTGCAGCCCCTCCCGATCAACAGAAAGGTCCCTGAGGTGCGTGAGGAACCCTTCCTCCTTCCTTTCCACCAGTTCCTGTTTTCTTCGCTCCGATACCGAGTATTTTGAAGTTTGGCGCCGGAGGTTCTTTAGAAACCCGAGGACCCTTCGAAGAAATTCGTTGTGCTCGGGGTAGCTCCGCTCTAGATAAGCTTACAGTAGCTCCAGCACAGGCTTGCGCATCTCCCCGAAGTTCTAGCAGCTCAAATGAGCAAGTAGAGATGCCGGGTATCGAGTTTTTGTCGCCGCCGGAGTTTTGCGGGCTCAGGTCGCCGGTGAGGTCCCATCTCAGGTGGGTTTCAGGGAGAGCGAGCTATGGGTCGAGGATGTCCATGGGACACTGGTGCTTTTAGAGCGACTGTTGAGGGAGAGCGAGGTCGCCGAAGTAAGGTTCGACATGGTCGCCGGTGCAAGCACCGTTCCGGCCGTTGTCATCGGCCCCCGACCCCACCATCCTGTTCAGCACGGTATAGAACTCACAGGCGGCGAGTTTGACGAAGTTTAGACCACGGGAACCCCGTCCCGGCGAGCCTCGCCGGCGTGCGCCGCCGCGGAAGGCGCGGGCAGCGCGAGGAAGACGAAGGAGGGCCGGTCCCACCGGTCAGCCTCCGGGTGCGCTCGAGGATCGGTTGTGGCGCCGGATCTGGTGCGGCTGCGCGGGAATAACCCCGTAGCCCCCGGTGTTGCTCAAATCTGACTGGTCCGAATTAAACCAGTGGGCCCAGCCCAATTATTTAAAGTTTCTATTAGAGAAATAATTCCAGAAATTAGCTGATCTTTGCAAGCCCATAACTTTGTGTAGAAAACTCCAAAAAGAGTGAAACCAATTTTGTTGAAATACTCATGAGGAGTACTTCACAGAGAATAGGCTATGAAAATGCCCAGGAATTTCTGTAGAATTGTTTTTAGTAAATCCTGTAGGGATTTATTACAGGAGCAATTCTTTATGAAATATTCCCAAATTTGGGTAGCAAATTCTCTTCATAGATACTGATCTCCAGTAAAAATTTGGGCTTCATTGGAGGTCATTTGCTAGGTCAAATTACCTTCTCAAGTTCAGCCCTTATTTGAAAATTCAAATTTAAACAGAAGCTTTTTCAGAACTCCTGTCTAAGTTCAAAAATTCATATCTCTCTGATGGTAGCTCCAAAAATGGTGAAACAAATTTTGTTAGAACCATGGAGACTTGCCCTAATCAGATCTTCCACCATTAGCTATGTCCAAGCTCCTGATGTGGGCTCGAAATTCAGAGAAGCATTGTACTTGTAGGAATTTTAAATACTACATTGTGCAATGACATATCTCCAAATTTGGCTCAAATCGTCCGTAGAGAGTCTAGTATCCACGGTAAAAATCCCAAAGCCAATTAAGGATTTTAAATAGCAATAGCTATGAATAGAAGTCCAATTCTTATAAATTCTTAATACTTATACATGTATTTTATTACATTTCATAATAGTGACCGAAGTTGAGGATACGCCGGAGCCCTTGGACGTCCTCCCACCAGAAGCTGACTTTCCGTTTAACTCGCAACCAGGCAAGCCCCGGTTTGCACTTAAGTACCTTTTATAAAGTTTTCATTTGTATCATTTATGTCTAGGTTGAATGTTTGCATTAGAGTTAGGGTGATTGAAACCCCACTTGCATAGCCTTTTAAATCCTATAAAGGGTTGGGTAGTTTACAAACTCGACGAGTAGAGAATGCCATGCTAATGTATAGGATCTCGGTAGAAGTCGAGTGGTTGGAAGCTACTCGCGAGATAGTACTTATTACATGGAATGAAAAGAGGTAGAAAAATGGCTTAAGATATGAAAATGAGACCCAGCAGGGAGGATAGGAAGCAGTGAGCAGAGGTCTCACGTGCGTAGCCCTGTTGGTGTCGGTTGAGGACCGTCCGTGTGCAGCCCTGCTGGACAAGTATCAAACAGTACCGGATGCATACTGGCATATGGGAACCAGGAAACCGATGTAATTGGTTAACCTGGGTGTCGAGGCTTACCCAACCGTAAATAGGAGTGGGTTGAGGGTAGCAAGGTGTAAATCTGCCGGTGGGCACAGTCACGCTCCACGCGGGGACCTCCTACCCGTTACGGATGGACCGGTTCGGCATTTGGGTTGCCTTTGAAAGGTTGTTGCATACAACAGAGTAGGAAGAGGTGTGGAATCACGCTTCTGAAAGTGGGTGTATCAATGTGTTGTCCGGGTGTCTCCTGATTGCAATCACCGTCCCTCGCGGTTATTTGAGTACCGCTTGTTCACTGTTTCGTGACGTAGTAATAAGTAAAGTAAGCCAGTTGAATGATAATATGCTGTGATGATAGAGTAATGTTTTGGAAACCATGTTTGCTGTAGATGTAGAGCTAATTAAGTTTACTTTTCGCTTTGGGCATCACCACATCGGAGGAAAGCGTTTCTTGTTTGATTGTGGACTTCCGATGTGAGGGCTTCCTAGGGCACATGAATTTGCTGCTATAAAACTGAAAGTAAGGATCAACTTATAGGCGTGTCTTTGTCACAAATTCCTTTTCCTATCATACACCTCCCTGCATGTAGAGTTCCATGCCTAGGTCAGACGGTTAAGCCTTGCTGAGCCATCGTGCTCACGGTTGCAATATTTGAGCTGTATGCAGGTGAGATCTATGAGGAGGGTTCCGAGGATGAGGCGATGCCCCCGTCAGGGTACACGGCCGAGATGGAGCCCTGCACACCGCCGTGATCTCCGGTTTCATGCTGCTAGCATGTAGCGTCCCCAGGCTGGACGGCTGCACTTTTGCATAGTTAGGATGAGAGGCTACTAATGTACATTACTTCCGCTGTATAGTTATATTTTGTAAAAGACTTCCGTTGTTTTATAACAAATAAAAGTTTGTATTTTGTTCTTTATTCTTTTCGTGTGTGCTGTTGGGTGCCGCATCGTACGGCACCACCCTATGCGATCCTGGAGTGGGTGAACCACGGGGTGGTCCCCACATTAACCCTAATGCAAATATTCACCCTAGACATAAGTGATACAAATAAAGAATTTACAAAAGTACTTAAATACAAACCGGGGTTTGCCTGGTTGCGAGTCAAACGGGAAGTTAGCTTCAGGTGGGAGGACGTCCAAGGGCTCCGTTGCGTCCTCAACTTTGGTCATTATATGAGATGTAACAAAATATATGTGTAAGCATTAAGGACTTATAAGAAGTAAACCTCTATTCATAGTTACTGCTATTTATAATCCTTAATTGGCTTTGGGATTTTTACAGTGGATACTAGACTCTCTAAGGACGATCTGAGCAAAATTTGGAGACATGTCATTGCACAATGTAGTCTTCAAAATTCCTACAAGTACAATGCTTCTCTGAAATTTGAGCCCAATTCAGGAGCTTTGACATAGCTAATAGTGGAAGATCTGATTAGGTTAAGTCTCCATGGTTCTAACAAAATTTGTTTCACCATTTTTGGAGCTACCAAGAGAGAGATATGAATTTTTGAAGTTGGACAGGAGTTCTGAAAGTTTCTGTTTAAATATGAATTTTCAAAATAAAGGCTGAACTTTGGAAGGCAATTTAGCCTAGCAAATGAACTCCAATGAAGCCCAAATGTTTACTGGAGATCAGTTACTATGAAAAGGATTTGCTGCCCAAATTTGGGAATGTTTCATAAAAAATTGCTCCTGTAATAAATCTCTAAGTGATTTAAGAAAAACAATTCTACATAAATTCCTGGGCATTTTCATAGCAAGCAATTTGTTCCTATGTGAAGTACTCCTCATGAGGATTCCAACAAAATTGGTCTCACCGTTTTTGGAGTTTTCTACACAATGTTATGGATTTTTCAAACTTGAATAACTTTCTGTTTAAAATCTACACAGAGACTCAGAGGGGGGGGGGCACTGTCAGACGTTTCTTCAACCTCTCGACAGCCCCCCCCCCCCCCCCCCCCCCCGCGCGCACGCCGGAACCGATGGCGGCACGCCGTGTTCTCGCCTATTTCTCCACCATTCTTCCTATGGTTTCGCGCTACACCACCCTTGGATCACGGCCTAGCAGCTAGGCAAGGTTGGGACGCATGAAAACGCCGGGAAACTCATCGGTGACGGCGAGGCGGCTCGGTGGTGCGGTGCCGGCTATGACCCGCACGTCCCGAGCCTCAACCGGTGATCTAAAGGACCGTACACCATCCCTGGAGTACGTAGAACATGATGCTACCCCTAGCCGGAGCTGAAAACGGCCGCAAATAGGAGCTCAACGGTGAACCGAGCCATTTCAGCTGGCGGCGACGGATTCTCGTCGCTAGGGTTGTAGAAACGATGGTATGTGTCATGCTTTAGCGTGGGATGGCACTAGGGGCTCTAGTAGCCGTGTCTAAGACCGGAGACCCGATGATCCAACGTGTGTGAAGAATTTCCCGAAGTTGTGTCGGTCGGTCTTCCACGTGCATCGTCGGAAATCTCCAAATTCAGGCTATCCGGCGGTGGTAAAGTACCAAAGGACATCAGTGTGAGCAATTAGACTCCATGACGCACCTCTGGGTGGTTTTCCTTGAGCTGGGGAGGTCTGAGTCGACCGGAAGATGAGGAACCGAGGCGGCGATGTCGAGCTCTATTTTCTTCGGAGCAGAACGGATCGGCACCGGTGCAGATGGTCAGCCACGAGCTGAGGACGGTTAGGAAACATCGAGGAGGCTCCGGCGGAGCTGGTGGGTGGCTCAGCTAGGCGCTGGTGTCGCTGGAAGAGGATCAACAACGGGAACCTGAGCCAATCAATGGAGCTCGGTGGTTTTGCTCGTGCGCTCGAGCAGAGAAGGGAGAGGCACGTCGGTTGAAGGCCGAGAGGGCAAAGGAAATTGTGCTGCGGCTGTGGCACGGACGGATGATCATGTAGCCGGAAGAATCAGGATGTGGCGCGGTGCACCTCAGGCGCGGGTCGCAAGTGGGAGCTATCGAGCTCTCGCTGTTCGACCGAAGTCGGCAGAGGCGGTAGCCTCTTTGTGAGGCTGACCCCTGGGTCCCACTTCCTCCTTTTTAATCAAATTTTCCATTGATATTTCTCCCCCAGCTACTCAACATTTAAGTCTATACTTTCACACCAAGTCAGGGTTTAAACTTTATGAATTCAAAGATTTGAATTCTGGTGTGAAATTTGAATTGTGTTTGGTCATTTGAATTTGAATTCTCCCCTTTGCTTTGCTCCAAAATCATAGGAAACCCAGTCCAAAGTTTCTGATTTTTGGCATGGCTGCTAATTCAAATGTGGAGATCACATTTGTGGAACCAAATTTGCAAATTGAGGGAATTGGAATTTGAAACTGAATTTGAAATTCAGATTTAGAGGGCTTCTCCTTTTAATCCCAAACAAATATTGAAACTCCTCCAAATGAGCTGAATTTTGGAAGGGTGAATATTTGAAATATGAAGACCCAAGTTATGAATTTAGATCTCCATATTTGGAAGTTTGAATCCTCACTTTGAACCTTCACCGTTATAATTCAAAGTTTTAATTCTCCTCATTTTTCCTAAGTGTACATGAGCTGAAAATTCTTGCTACCACTTTTTGGGAATTTTACATCCCTCCCCCCTTAAAAAGAATCTCGTCCTGAGATTCCAAACGAAATGCAAAGTGGGGGAAACTTTACCGGGTATACGATGATAGCAAGTCTGGATAATATGTTCGTAGATAGTCCTCGCATTCCCATGTCGCTTCATCAGCGGTATGGTTACTCCACAAGACCTTGTAGAACCATAAGGTCCGATTTCTTGTGGCGCAAGTCTTTTCATCGATAATCCGGATTGGATATTCCGTATAAGTGAGGTCCGGTTGAAGAACTTCTATGTCTTCTGTGCGGATTTCAGCCGAGGGTTTTGAGGCACTTACTCAGCTGAGAGATATGGAAGACGTTGTGAATCCCTGCGAGCGACGCCGGTAAATCCAAGCGATAGGCCACGAGTCCGCATTTTTCAATGACGGCGAACGGGCCAATGAACCGTGGCGTAAGCTTGCCCTTCACTCCGAAATGATGAACTCCCTTCATCATAGACACACGGACATAAACATGGTCCCCGATGTCAAAGTGGAGAGGGCGACGTCTTTTATCCGCATAGCTTTTCTGACAAGATTGAGCAGCCTTGTGGTTGGCTTGTATTACTCGCACTCGTTCTTCAGCTTCATTCACAAGTTCAATGCCGTAGATAACTCGCTCGCCGGACTCGCACCAGTTGAGAGGTGTGCGGCATTTCCGGCCGTAGAGAGCTTCATACGGCGCCATCTTGATGCTAGATTGATAGCCATTGTTGTAAGAAAACTCCGCCAACGGCAAATGATCATCCTAATTCTTGCCGTGGTGGATGGCACAAGCCCGTAGCATGTCTTCCAGCACTTGGTTCACCCGTTCAGTTTGACCATCCATCTGCGGGTGATACCCGGAGCTCCGGATCAGTTTGGTCCCCAATGACACGTGCAGCTGTTCCCAAAACTGAGCGACGAACAGCGCACGCGATCCTAAATAATGGAGCGGGGAACACCGTGCAAGCATAAAATTCTTGCAATATAAAGCTCCGCATATTGCTTGGCCACGTAACTTATATGTACGGGAATGAAATGAGCCGACTTGGTTAGTCGATCGACTATCACCCAAATCGAGTCATGCTTGTGAAACATGAGAGGTAATCTCACTATGAAGTCCATGCTGATATCCTCCCACTTCCACGCCGGAATGTTCAATGGCTGCAGCTGTCCGGCTTTACGCATATGGTCGGCTTTCACTCGCCGACACATATCACATTCGGATACGTACTTTGCGATTTCTCTTTTCATCCGTGTCCACCAAAATCTGGTTTTAAGATCCTGGTACATCTTGTTGCTGCCCGGATGAATAGAATACATGGACAAATGCGCTTCGTCCAAGATTTTCTTCTGAAGCTTCATGTCACGGGGTACCACTATACGGTCTTTAAACCATAGTGTACCGTTATCATCTCTTCGGAAGCATTTCATTTCGCCATTCTTCATCCTTCTCCGAATGTGCGACATTCCCACGTCTTTCTTCTGCGCTTCCATAATCTCATTTCTTATGGTAGGGATGAGAGCAAGATTATATAATGGCCCATATGGAACCAAGTACAGACTCGGCTCCTCTTCAAGTGGGGGAATAGACAGATTGTTGACATGGGATTTGCGGCTTAAGGCGTCGGCAACCATGTTCGCCTTTCCGGGATGGTAGTGAATCTCGATCTCATAGTCTTTGATCAGCTCTAGCCATCTCCGTTGCCGCATATTCAACTCCTTTTAAGTGAATATATATTTCAAACTCTTGTGGTCGGTGTAGAGATGCACTAAGTTCCTGAGTAAAATAGTGCCTCCACATTTTGAAGGCCAACACCACAGCAGCGAGCTCAAGATCATGCGTTGGATAGTGCTGCTCATGGTTACGAAGTTGACGTGAGCCATAGGCGACCACTCTTCCTCCTTGCATCAATACACAGCCAAGCCCGATGCCAGATGCATCACAATATACATCGAAGGGCTTGGTTATATCCTGTTGAGCTAACACCGGGGCTGTTGTAAGATGCTTCACTAATGCTTGGAAAGCTTCTTCACAAGCTGAGTTCCAAACATATATGATCCCCTTCTTCAACAGTTCAGTCATCGGCTTAGCAAGCTTGGAGAAGTTCGGTATGAATCTCAATTAATATCCTGCTAACCCGAGGAAACTCCTGACTTCGTGGACTGATGTGGGGGATTTCCATTTCAGCACTTGTTCGATTTTGCTTGGATCAACTGCAATGCCTTCTGCAGAAATAATATGATCAAGAAATGGTACTTGGCTGATCCAAAACTCACACTTGCTGAACTTGGCATAAAGCTAATGGTCTCGCAATCGTTGAAGCACAATATGCAGGTGTTTGGCGTGTTCCTCTTCAGACTTAGAGTAAACCAAGATGTCATCTATGAACACCACAAACTTGTCCAACTCCGGCATAAACACAGAGTTCATGAGATACATGAAGTGTGCCGGGGCGTTGGTGAGACCGAAGGACATAATGAGGTATTCATACAATCCGTATCTCGTTGAGAACGCCGTCTTCGGAATATCCTCCGCTCAGATCTTGATTTTGTGATATCCGGAGTGAAGATCCATCTTTGAAAATACACTCGCACCCGCAAGTTTATTGAATAATATATCGATGCGGGGCAGTGGATATTTATTCTTGATAGTGACGGCGTTGAGAGATCGGTAGTCCACAAACAACCTCAAGGTTTCATCCTTCTTTTTCACAAACAGTGCCGAGCATCCCCATGGCGATGAACTCGGTCGAATGAAACCCTTCTTCATTAAATCATTGAGCTGTCCTTTAATTCAGCTAGCTCATTCGGAGCCATCTTGTATGGTCTTCGCGATATCGACGTCGTTCCGGGTACAAGTTCGATCTTGAACTCAACATCTCTTTCGGGTGGCATGCCCGGAAAGACATCCTGGTATTCAAGGACCACACGAATATCCTCAAGTTTTGTGGCTTCCGTGTTATATGTGGCTGGAGTTTCTTGAACTGAACGGTCAAGAATAAGAACATGTGGTTCATGAAGTGGAGAGTTTAAATGAACCACACGTGGAATGATGTCAAGAACAGCACCATGGCGATGTAGCCATGACATTCCTAAAATGACATCAAGTTTTTGACTCTCTAACATAATTAGAGAAGTCGGATATAGATTCCCACCCAATTGTAATGGTGCTCTATAGACCATCCTATCTGCTGTTATTTTCCCACCCGGAGAACATATCAAGTATGAATTATTTGTGGGAATGATAGGAAGTTGATATTTAATAACATAAGACTGACTTATGAAATTATGGGTGGCACCGGAATCAAAAAGTATGACTATGGGATGATCTAAGTAAGAAAACGTACCCGCGAGGACGGGTTTGCCTTCCGGCACGTCTTCGATGGCTAAGTGGTGGACGTTGCCGGGTTTTGGTGCTGGTTTCTTGGGATGATTACTGGGCTGATTAGCACCCTGATACGGTGCGGCACCCCTGCCCTGTCGCGGCTCGGGGCAGTCCAATATGCCCGACACGGCCACATGTGAAGCACGTGTAAGGTGTCGGGGTCCCTCCAACTTGAGGACGGTATCCCGGTGCACGCTGTTGAAACGGAGGTGCACGCGGAACCATCCTTTGCTGCTGCTGTTGCTGTGGTGGATACGTTGGTCGGAAGCCCGGCGCATTATATTGCCTACCGCAAAACTGAGGCGGTCGCGCCGGTGGCTGCCATCTCTGACAGGATGGTGAGCGATACACCACTCGGTATTTTTGTGGCGTCCCACCACTGCTGCTTGTCAGCACGCTGCGTTTCCTCTTATCAGAACCGCGCTCGTGCTGAGCATTCCCTTGTAGAATCGCGGCATTAACGAGATTGTTGAAGGTGCCGCGATTACTTTGGGCGAGATGGACCTTCATCTTTGAATTCAGGCCCCGGAAGAATGCGTTCTGCTTATCTTCCTCTGTTCTCACAAATCCTGGCGCATACTGCGCCAGCCGGTTGAATGACCTGGAGTACTCATGAGCACTCCTCTCGCCTTGTCGTAGCGCCAGGAACTCTTGGAGCTTCCTTTCCATAACACCGGGAGGTATGTGATAGGCGTGGAACGCCTCCCGGAACTCCGTCCATGTGACGGCATGGCCAGCCGGTAAGGAGGCGGTGTAATTTGCCCACCAGGTACCGGCTTCTCCTTGAAGCTGTTGCGCTGCATACAGCGCCTTTTGGTGTTCGGTGCACTGAAGTAAAGCGAACTTTGCTTCAAGAGTGCGGATAAAGCTGTCCGCCTCCAATGGTTCTTCAGCCTCCATGAAGACCGGTGGATGGGTCACCAGGAATTCTGAATAAGAACTTTGTTGGGGCTGGCGTTGCCCATTGTCTTGGCGTCCTCCTGGACGGGACACATTCTGCTGCACCAGCATGCGCAGCAACTCGGTTTGCTCGTTGCGCGAGCCGAGCACTGCAGCGAGAACCTCCGCAAGATTTCTTGGAAGTTCTGGTGGCGGAGGAGGTGGTTGTTGCTGCGTCGTGGTTTTCTCTGGAGGTGGAGACTCATCACCACGAACCTGACTCGGACCTCCCTCCTCTTGCGTAGACCGTGTACGCACCATTCTGCATTCATACCATTCAAACGATCAGCACATGTTGGTATATTTCATCCAGTCTATACAATAGTAGTGCGAGAATGGAATAAATAATACGCATAACAATCACACATATGGATAAAGTATACACTTTATACAACATATACATCCCTGGACCGTGTCACACGATCAAGTTCTAAAGTATTGAACTTTATGGGTTAAAAGTTCATTTCGACCATCGTAGGTCGCCATGGGATGTTAAGTGTGTTAGCCTGCGTAATTTCTCGCTATTGTACTGGGCCCTAACATGTCCTCGCTCGAAATGATATGTCGAATGCATAAACTTTTCGAATCCCCTCGCTGTTTTTGAAAAGCCGCTGGATATCAAAAGGTGAAACAGAGTGTTTTAGTTGAAACACCTCAACATGGTGTTCACTGTCCAGCTTCTGGTCCAGCTGACCAGTCTGGATAATTCAACAGTTTCGACCATCTTAGAAGCAAAATCTGGACTAGAGTGCAACAACAAAGTTGTAGCATATGTCCTATACTTTCCAACGATGTCTTGCTTGACCCTTAGAAATTTTTCTACAGAAAGTTGTGGTTGAAATACAGAAAATTCCAGAGAGCATTTTGGTCTGCCCTGTTTCTTGACAACACCTACCCATCTGAGATTTTCATCCATTTGGAGGGAGATTTAGTTCTGGAGTTCTACAGAAAGATTGTAGAAGACTTCCAAACCTTTCCAGAATAGTATCCACACTTCCATTGGTTCAACCAATCCTAAGTTATACCCTGTTAAAGTTCAGCAAAGTTTCTGCCGAAACAGGAGAGGTTGTTCCTAATTCTTAGAGATTGAATCTATACTCCCAATTGACTCTTAGTTCAATATAGGAATTTACTAACCCCTAAATGGAATCCTTTTATGCAGTCTCGGTACTACGTTTCCTCACCAAAGAAAAACCCTAAGCCGGTATTCTGGGGTATACGTGTCAAATGGTGGAGCTAATAACGTCACTCACAAATGGTTGGTAAACGTCATGCACTAACGTAGTTAATGTACCTGCAGAAGAACACACAATAATGGTGCACACAAAGGTTTTTGACATTTCAGGCAGTTCCATATCATAATAAAAACATACGGTCCGTATCATTGCCATACGGATCGTCCTTGAGTCAAGCCACGTCTCAAGGTACATGGTCGTGTTTTCACACCACACGACGTGGAACCCGAGTAGAGCGCGAACGGGTCATCACAGTTGGGAATTTTATCAACCCAACGGATACCACCTACTGCCTCATGACCGTTGAGGCACACCGATGGGAGCGCTGCGTATGGCACTTTGAACATTGAACTTTCAAGAGTTGCATACTATCCTGTTGCTTACAACACGATGGGGTATTCTCACTTTTGCCTAAAGCACGCTGGAGATCAGCGTTTTCATATGCTCTCAGGACCATGAAGAGGTTCAGAGACTCATATTAACTACCATGCTAAGCCACGGTATATCGTTCCATACTATTGCTCGTATGGCGAGCTTACCGCAATTGATCTGCCTGCGGTGGCGTACCTTACCTCTTACCTGACGGCGGAGCGTCGTTACAGAATGTATAACAAGTATGTTAGCATTTCCACCTTAATATTTACTATATCATAGACCTTATGTGGGCATAGTGACTAATCCTCACTCGACTACTTCTAAATTTTCAAATTAGGCTCTTTTCAAGCGTGCTATTCCCAATGCGGCTCTGATACCACGACTGTGGGGACCACCCCATGGTTCACCCACTCCAGGATCGCATAGGGTGGTGCCGTGCAATGAGGCACCCAACACGCGAAAAGAATTAAGAACAACATACAAACTTTTATTTGATATAAAACAGCGGAAGTCTTTTTACAACACTTAATTATACAGAGGAAGTAATGTACATAGCTACTCTCTAATACTAACTAAGCAAAAGTGCAGCCTTCTAGCCCGGGGACGCTACACACTAGCAGCATGGAAACGGAGATCACGGCGGCGTGCAGGGCTCCAGCTCGGCCGTGTACCCCGACGGGGGCATCGCCTCGTCCTCGGAACCTTCCTCATAACTCTCACCTGCACACAGCTCAAAATATTGCAACCGTGAGCACGATGGCTCAGCAAGGCTTAACCGACAACCCTAGGCATGGAACTCTACATGCAAGGATGTGTAAGATAGGAAAAAGGACTTTGCAATAAAGACACACCTACATGTTGATCCTTACTTTCCGTTTTATAGAAACAGTTTAATTAGCCTTAGGCAGCCCTCACATCGGAAGTCCACAATCAAACAAGAAACGCATTCCTCCGATGTGGTGATACCCAAAGTAGAAAGTAAACTTAATTAGCTCTACATCTACAGTAGACATGGTTTCCAAAACATTAATATATCATCACAGCATATTATCATTCATTTGGCTTACTTCACTTCTTACTACGTCACAGAACAGTGAACAAGCGGTACTCAAATAACCGCGAGGGACGGTGATTGCAATCAGGAGACACCCGGACAACACGTTGCATACACCCACTTTCAGAAGCGTGATTCCACACCCCTTCCTACTCTGTTGTATGCAACAACCTTTCAAAGGCAACCCAAATGCCAAACCGGTCCATCCGTAACGGGCAGGAGGTCCCCGCGTGGAGCGTGACTGTGCCCACCGGAAGATTTACACCTTGCTACCCTCAACCCACTCCTATTTACGGTTGGATAAGCCTCGACACCCAGGTTAACCAATTACATCGGTTTCCTGCTTATGTCAGTATGCCATCCGGTACTATTCGATACTTGTTCAGCAGGCCCGCACACGACTCGGTCCTCAATCAACACCAACAGGGCTACGCACGTGAGACCTCCGCTCACTGCTTGCTATCCCCCCTGCTGGGTCTCATTTTCTCCACTCTTAAGCCATTTTCTATTCTGACCAAACTGTGTGATAAACCTTACCTCACGAGTAGATTCCAACTACTCGACTTCTACCGAGATGTCACACCCGGTTTTTCCGAAGAAACAACCAAGTGAATATCACATGTATGCCAGGATCATTTTCTCATACATGTGATGACAAATAGTGAAGCATCATTTATTACAAGCCAGGTGTCGAGTATAAATAAGTCTTACATCGCAAATGTCTCAATGGACACTAATGCTTCATCACAAGTAAATAAACTAGCAGCGGAATTTTATTCTTTTAGGGCTCCATCACAGGTGTTGCCCGGGGGTCTCCTTGAACCTAGAAGCCTTCCTCGGGTCCAAAATCTTGGTCAGTATACACCACCTCATTATCTTGACCTGAGCAGCAATATAAACCAACAAATATGCAAGATTGAGTACCGATGGTACTCAGCAAGTGTGGGAAAATTTTATCATGCATGGCTAGAACAAGGAGAGGTTGAACTCATGGTTAAAGCACTACGCAATTAATACCTATCACCTTAGCTTATTAAGCACCTACATTACTACACAGGTGAAATGGTCCCAATTTCCCATCCCATCATTGTAATCCAATAACCATAACATCATTACCAATGTTAAGCTCCCCGCTTAACTTCCAAAACCATCAATCCTCTAATCATGAATAAGTCCAGGCCGCTCTTAACCGTGAGCACGGCTGTCAAGACAGTTTTGACTCTGCAGAGTTTGTACCACTGTACCCACAAGTAGTGATTTCATCCCCCGTTGCCGGGTGGACTAAAAGAACCTCCATTATGCCAGTGGCTACGATCCACATTCACACTTCCCGGGTGTGCGCCCAGGAGATCACTACGAAGCCTTTACAAAGGGATTCCCGACGAGCGTGGGCCCACTGAGGTTTCACCCCTAACAGCATACAAGAGGCTCCAACCCCGCTGCAGTGGCCCCCTCTTGAGCCTTGCGGTTCATATGGTAGTCCAGCTGACACCTACTCCCCGCACCATCCAACACACCCATTCTACGCCGGGGATACACCTAATTAATTGGCCAAGCTGCCCCATCTCAGCATGTGGTTGGCACTGTAATGCCGGGTTACATGCTCCATGAACCGGTCCTTAGGATCCAGGCAAGTACTAAACACAAACCCAAGTCTCGTGCACCCAGCACACAACCAAAACATCCAACTTGCCTTGATCCCTACCTCTACATAACTCACAATGTCTCATTCAAGAGTATGGTAATATAAAATGATGATCTCATTTCCCAAATATCCCATTCTAAGCATGGCTAAGCAAATGCATGTAAATAAATGACATGACAAAATAAATCCCAACCCAAGCTTCAAGGAAACAAGGTAATGCAATTCTAGGGAAACTTCCTAGCATGGGTTTCATATTTAACTTGACAATGCAAATAATTATATCTACACATCCTAGCATAGGATCAAAGTGGTCAAGGACACTTGCCTCCTTCTTGCTGCTCTTGAAATGGGTATTCCTGGTCTTGGAAATGAATCACTTGTTCTTGAACAGGTTCTACTTCATACCATCACACATAGCAAAAGAAAAACAACAATCCATAAGACATAGTTCACACTTACACTTCATACAAACCACAAATTCACATTTATGAAATTCATTCACCATTATATGTGTTGTGTTTCAGTTTTAAATAAATTCCTTATATTAAACTACTACACCTTTTCACTACCAGGTATGTATGAAAAGTATTTTTCTTCTCCATATATGCCTTCAGAATTTCTACCAACCCTAAACTGAATTCTTTGGATTTTAGAAACTCCATTTATCATTTACTAGTTGCTATATTTTCAGATTTATATTCCTATGCATATTTGTGTATTTTATTATGAAACTAGTAATACACATCATCTAAGCAGTATAGGCTTTGGTCCTAAATAATTTAATAACGTATTTTGACCTTGGCCTCTGATGTAAACTATTTCATAATTATTTTCCCCTTTTTTTCTATAGCTATTCGTTACTTAAAAATGTGTCCTTATACTAAATAATGTGAATAATTAAATGAAACAGATTCATTTCAGCCCAAAATATATTTTTATCTCACTCCAAAGTTTTCTAAGTACTGAGAAAGTTTTTAAATAAATTTTGACAATTATGTTTGTCCCCCTTTTTAATTTTTAAACACTAGTTACATATTCAATGTTTTAAATTAAACACTAAACAAGGCTAAAATAATGAATTCACCTCATTACAGGGTCTATAATATTATTTTCATAATTTCCAGGGGTCTAGCTACACTTATCAGAGGTGTTTTTCCTAATTTTTATTAAGTCCAGGGGCTAAAACTGATTTTTAAATGAATTTACATGATTTTCTGGAGTTCCAGGGGCTAGATCTGAAGTTTCCGGGGCTAGCTCTCAATTCCAGAGAACCCCAGGGGGTAGCACGTAAGAATTCCAGTCTTTATAATGCGGGGTTGACGTGGACCGTTCGATTTTAAACCGACGGCTGAGATTATAACATCGAACCGGTACGCGGGGTTTTAAACCCTACCGTGCGATTTAAAATAAATGGCGCACAAGCGGCCACGTCGCTCTGATCGAGAGCGGGCGGCGCTGCCGGCGGCGCACGGCGGCGCACGGCGGCGGGAAGCGGCGATCTCGCCGGAAAGTTTCGGATCCTCGAGAATTCTGCCTAGAACTGTGATCTTATGGCCTAGATCGGTAGAGGGGAGGTTAGGGATCTCACCTCGGGGGTTTTCTCGAGCTCGGGGGTCCTGGAAAGTAATCGGCGGCGAGGTCCGAGGCAAAACCACGGCGAAGCTCATCGGCGCTGGATTTACACCGTAAGTCTTCGGGTTTTCTGCACCTGCAAAGTTCCCCGGAGGCGGTGGATCAAGACCAGCGAGTTAGATCAGAGTTTCCGAGTTTAGATCGGCCAGAATTCACCGGCGAAGTCTCGGTGCTCACCGGAGTAAAAATCGGCGATCGCGTGGGAAAAACTGATCGGGGCTGGGGTTTTTATAGCCGGGGAAGGGCGGTGGGTCTGTTGTGATCGAGTTGGAGTCCTCTGGGACCAGAATTCGGGCGGCGGGACGCGGTTTCCGGGCGGTTAAGATCGCGCGCGCTCGGGGGAAAAGTCCGGGGTCGCGGGGGCTCAGGGTTAGGGATGACATGTGGGTCCCACCTGTCTGTGAGAGACAGCGCGGCGCGCGCGGGGGCGGGCTGGCGCGGGGAAACTGGGCCGGCTGGCGGGTTTCGGCCCACTGGCCGGTTTTTTTCCCGTTTCTCTTTTTCTTTTTCCATTTCTTTTCTGTTTTGAGTATAATTTGAATTCCAGTTTGAATTTGAATTTTTGCAAAACATGCAACACTTCCAAAATTTTTTAAATTCCCCTCTGAACATGGTTTAGAGTTTTGAATCAAACTTTGGGGTGTTACAGCTCTACCCCCCTTAAAAGAAATCTCGTCCTCGAGATTGGTGTTTCTAAGAAAACAATTCCGGAAATTGTGCCTTGAGCTCATCTTCCCGTTCCCAGGTAGCTTCCTCTTCTGAGTGATGCTTCCACTGCACCTTGCACATCCGGATTCTCTTGTTTCTGGTGAGGCGTTCCATCGTCTCCAAAATCTTGTATGGTTGCTCGGCATAAGACAAATCTTCAGCTACATCCACTTCATTCATGGGTAACACCTCTTCAGGCGTCCTCAGACATTTCTTGAGTTGTGACACATGGAATACATCGTGTACATCTGATAGATGAACCGGTAACTCTAGTTGGTACGCCACTTCGCCTTTTCTTTCCAAAACTTGAAAGGGTCCGATGTATCGAGGTGACAACTTCCCTTTCACCTTGAACCGACGAAGTCCTCTGATAGGGGACACCTTGAGATAAACATAGTCTCCTGCGTTGAAAACGAGTTCTCTTCTTTGTACATCAGCATAACTCTTCTAGCGTGTTTGTGCTATCCTCAAGTTGTTGCGAATCTCCCTCACCTTCGCCTCGGCTTCTTGTAGCACTTCTGGACCAAACACTTTACTTTCTCCTGTTTGGTTCCAAAATAGGGGAGTTCTGCACTTCCTTCCATACAAAGCTTCAAACGGTGACATCTTCATACTAGCTTGATAACTGTTGTTATAGGAAAACTCCGCATACGGTAGGTTCCTGTCCCAACTCCTATTGTTTTTGAGTGCACATGCCCTTAACATATCTTCAAGGATCTGATTGGTTCTCTCCGTCTGCCCGTCAGTTTGGGGATGATAGGCAGAGCTGAAGTTCAGATGGGTTCCCATGGTTTCATGCAACTTTTGCCAAAACCTCGAGGTGAACTGTGTCCCTCGGTCCGACACTATCTTCTTTGGCACTCCATGGTAACACACAATCCTTGACATGTACAATTCTGCCAATTTGGATCCGCTGTAGCTTTCTTTCACAGGAATGAAATGAGCTACCTTGGTTAGCCGATCAATAATGACCCATATTGAATCATACCCGGATTGGGTCCTAGGCAATCCCACGACAAAATCCATGCTGATTTCTTCCCACTTCCATTCAGGCACTTTGAGTGGTTGCAGCAATCCCGCGGGTCGTTGATGTTCTGCTTTCACCAACTGACATGTGTCACATAGGGCAACATGTTCCGCGACATCTCGCTTCATGCCATACCACCAATACCTGCTCTTGAGGTCCTGGTACATCTTCGTACTCCCAGGATGAATGGAATAGTCAGAATCATGAGCCTCCTTTAAAATCAATTCACGGATCTCCTTTACTTCTGGCACACAGATTCTTTTCCCGTGCCACACCGTTCCTTGTTCATCCTCTCTAAAACCAGGAGCTTTATTTTCCTTGATAAGCTGTCTGATCTCTTGTATCTTCTCATCATTCTTTTGGCCCTCTCGTATGTCTCGCTCGAGTGTGGAGTCCACTTCCATGGCGATGGCTTCACCACTATTTACTAGACATAGATTGAGCCTTATAACTTCGTCCTTCAATTCTGCGGGCATTTCTTTCAAGCTCAAGTTATTGACCTGCACTTTCCGACTCAAAGCATCGGCCACGACGTTTGCTTTCCCAGGATGATAGTTGATGCCCACATCAAAGTCATTGATTAGCTCTAACCATCTCCTTTGTCTGAGGTTGAGATCTGGCTGTGTGAATATGTACTTCAAACTCTTATGATCCGTATATATCTCTGTCCTCTTCCCCATCAAATAGTGCCGCCAAATTTTCAACGCGTGTACCACTGCAGCTAGTTCTAGGTCATGTGTAGGATAGTTCTTCTCGTGCTTCCGAAGCTGCCGGGATGCATAAGCCACGACATGTCCTTCTTGCATGAGAACACATCCCAACCCATTTCCAGAGGCATCGCAGTACACTGTGAAATTCTTCTGAATATCTGGCATAACCAACACTGGGGCTGTTGTCAATCTTTTCTTTAGCTCCTGAAAGCTCGTGTCGCACTGTGGCGTCCAGGTGAATGTGATTCCCTTTTCCAACAGTTTGGTGAGAGGTCTCGAGATCTTGGAGAATCCCTCAATAAACCGTCGATAGTATCCAGCCAATCCCAAAAAGCTTCGAACTTCCCCGACATTTTCAGGGGTTTTCCACTTCTGGATATCTTCGATTTTGGCGGGATCTACGGAGATTCCTCCCTCCGAGATTATATGTCTTAAAAAGGGAACTCTCTTCAGCCAAAACTCACACTTGCTCAACTTGGCATATAGTTGGTGTTCTCTCAGCCTCTGTAACACCAAACTTAGATGTTTCTCATGTTCTTCTTCATTTTTGGAGAAGACGAGAATATCATCTATGAAAACCACCACAAATTTGTCCAGATATTCCATGAATACCTTGTTCATGAGGTACATGAAATATACCGGGGCATTGGTTAGCCCAAAAGGCATGACAATGTATTCATACAGTCCGTACCGAGATACGAAAGCTGTCTTGGGAATATCTGATTGCCTTATCTTGAGTTGGTGGTACCCCGACCTGAGATCAATTTTCGAGAACACACAAGCTCCCCTCAACTGATCAAACAAGTCTTCAATGCGGGGTAATGGGTACTTGTTTTTGATGGTTACCTCATTCAAGGCACGGTAATCCACGCATAACCTTTGGGTTCCGTCTTTCTTGGGCACGAATATCACCGGAGCTCCCCATGGTGAGGAACTAGGGCGAATATACCCCTTCTCCGTCAATTCTCTCAAATGATCCTTGAGCTCTTCTAGCTGCTTGGAGTCCATTCGATAAGGTCTCTTGTATATCGGGGCTGTTCCCGGTACTAGCTCAATCGCGAATTCCACGTCACGGTCAGGAGGCATACCTGGCAATTCCTCCGGAAAAACATCTGGATATTCCCTGATAGTCCTGATTTCCTCAACTTTCACCTCCACTTGATTTAATTTAATGTCCCTCCTAGGCTCGTGTATCGTTATGAACTTTACTCTTGTGCCATTGGGGTGAGTTAGTTCCACCGTCCTGGTCGAACAATGGATGATTCCTTTATGTTTGGTCAACCAATCCATACCCAAAATAATATCTATCCCTTGTGAATCTATCACTATGAGGTTAGCCGTAAATACTACCCCATTAATGTCTAGGCTCACTTTGGGACACACTTGTCTTGTCCTTATTTCTCCACCTGGAGAGTTTACGGCTAGCATATGGTTCATTCGTGTGGTTGCTAGGTCATGCTTCTTAACAAACCCTTGAGCAATGAACGAGTGGGTAGCACCAGAATCAAACAGCAGAGTTGCAAGGTGTAAATTGGCAGGAAACATACCAACTACCACATCGGGTGCCTCTTGTGCTTCCTCCATAGTGACGTGGTTCACCCGTCCTCTCACTACATTCTGCTGTTGTGGCGGCGCAGGCTTCTTCTTTGGACACTTATGGGCGTAGTGCCCCACTTCACCACAGCTGAAACATTGCACCCCAATCTTAGATGCTTGGCCCTTGTTGTCTTGGGGTTGGTTTGGGGGTCCTTGTACTGCTGGTCGAGGTGGATATGCGGGGCGAGGCTGCTGCACAAACTGACGTTGCGGCTGCACTGGTGCTGCGGGAGGCCTGTAGTTTGGGTTGTACCCTCTTGGTGCTGAATAGGGTACCGCAGCACGGTTTGTCTGCCCCGTAGGTTGCTGCATCATACGTGGGCGGGTGTTGCTCCATGAGGCCTGATGTGACCACCCAGCCTTCCTCTTATTCTCATTTTCCAGGGCCTTTAGCTTCCTTTCCACCACAAATGCTCTATCCACCATCTTTTGAAAGCTCTCATACTCATTTGAGGACATTGCACACTGCATCTCTGCGGTAAGTCCTTCCACGAAACAATCTTGTTTCTGCTCATCAGTCTCTATGTCTCGTGGAGCGTAACGGGATAGTTGAGTAAATTTAGTGAGGTATTCCCTCACCGTCATGTTTCCCTGCTGCAGTCCCAAAAACTCTTTCCTCTTGTTTTTGAGTTCACCTCTTGGGATGTAGTGGTTGCGGAAACTACGCTTGAACTCTTCCCAAGTGATGTTCTCAGGGTCATGATGGGCGGCCACGTAGGCGGTCCACCAATCAGCAGCAGGTCCCTGCAATTGATGAGAGGCAAACAGCACCCTCTCATACCCTTGGCATTGTATTATCCTCATCTTACTTTCAATGGTCTTCAGCCAATCATCTGCCTCCAGAGGTTCAGCAGCACTTGCAAACTTTGGAGGTTGAGTTCCTAGAAACTCACTCAACCTTGGTTGGCGTGGTGCAGCATGTGGAGGTGGAACTTGATGCAAGTTGGCCACCACTTGAGTCAAGTTCTGGATGAGCTGATTTTGATTCTCCAGCATTTGGTGGAGAGGATCAACTTCTTCACGGCGACCACCCCGGTCCTGGCCTCCAGAAAGATGAGGGTTGCATGCCTCATCATTGTTGTTGGCGGGGTTGGCAGCACGTCCTTTTCCTCTTCCGGCCATCTGGCAGAATCAACCAATGTTAATTTGATACCATTTAGTATCATCTTACTACTTTCATTTGTTGGTACTTTAAGGTGTTGAGGCTTTGTTAAAATTTTACGAGGGTTTATATCTCACACCAAATAAATGCACTATTATTTCCTATGGGTTCACACACCAAAGCAAAACAATCTGAAGACGAGGCTGTGGACAATTGCTCATGGCTTCCACAACTCACGTCACACACCAAGCATCATCACACCATTAACTACGTAACGACTCGACTACTCGACCTCTTGCTAGCTAGGGGAAAGACTCTACACTACTCGTCCTCTTGAGCTGGCTCCTCGGGATCTTCCTCCTCATTTCGGCTACCTTCTGACTCTGCTTTGGGTGGGGAGGCTGCTGGTGGAGAAGTGCGACGACGCCTGATCGCTCGGCGATCCGGGGAGTCAGGTGTCCATGGATCACTCACGGTGACACACAGTTCATTCCCATCTCCTCTTTCTCTCGCCTTTAAACAAGCTCGCAGCAACGCCTCCGTTTCCTTCAGGGTGTCTCGGACATCCTGAAGCTCTTGTTGACACTCCTGCAGTCGAGTGCTGAGCATAGCAGCATCCTCCAAGCACAAGTCCATGTGCTCATGGGAAGTCCCTTGCTGCACCGGTGGGTACTTGTACTCCGTGGTACCACTCTCACGTTGGAGGATATACATGTACTCAGTTTTGTCCAAGTGGCGACGATAGATGTGACTCTAGCAGGTGATGGCCTCCCAGGTGACATCTTTCTCCGCATCAACTTGTGTTGCTCGACAAGCTGGAGAGTGGTGAATCTTAAGCAGCTGATTCTCGTGTATAATGCTCATCTCCGAACTCCATTCTTCCCTCTTCTCACGGATGGTCCTGGTAGAGTTATAGTGGATGATTAGCTTGCCCGTATTGCCGGCGGCTTCGAGCATACGTCGAAGACGGCGCAACAAATCTCCAACTGCCAATCCGTAGGAAAGGTAGGTCACGGGACGACTCTCCTCTCTTTCGGCAAGGGCCACTACGGGAACTCTCCCTCCTGTGGACTTACGAGCGGTGCGAATCATGCGAACCATCTAAAACAAAAGAATTTAAAATTAGGTTAGATAAATTCTCAAATAAAAATCCTATTTTGAATGAAAGTTGGGGTAAGATGAAGAAAATGACTCCTTTAATAACACTTTTCCACCCACACCTTGGAAAATAGTTTTTAAGAAAATAGGGCCCTTAAATACGTCCATTTCTACCTAGGTCCACGTTCCTACGGGCAACCTTGGCTCTGATACCACCTCTGTCACACCCGGTTTTTCCGAAGAAACAACCAAGTGAATATCACATGTATGCCAGGATCATTTTCTCATACATGTGATGACAAATAGTGAAGCATCATTTATTACAAGCCAGGTGTCGAGTATAAATAAGTCTTACATCGCAAATGTCTCAATGGACACTAATGCTTCATCACAAGTAAATAAACTAGCAGCGGAATTTTATTCTTTTAGGGCTCCATCACAGGCGTTGCCCGGGGGTCTCCTTGAACCTAGAAGCCTTCCTCGGGTCCAAAATCTTGGTCAGTATACACCACCTCATTATCTTGACCTGAGCAGCAATATAAACCAACAAATATGCAAGGTTGAGTACCAATGGTACTCAGCAAGTGTGGGAAAATTTTATCATGCATGGCTAGAACAAGGAGAGGTTGAACTCATGGTTAAAGCACTACGCAATTAATACCTATCACCTTAGCTTATTAAGCACCTACATTACTACACAGGTGAAATGGTCCCAATTTCCCATCCCATCATTGTAATCCAATAACCATAACATCATTACCAATGTTAAGCTCCCCGCTTAACTTCCAAAACCATCAATCCTCTAATCATGAATAAGTCCAGGCCGCTCTTAACCGTGAGCACGGCTGTCAAGACAGTTTTGACTCTGCAGAGTTTGTACCACTGTACCCACAAGTAGTGATTTCATCCCCCGTTGCCGGGTGGACTAAAAGAACCTCCATTATGCCAGTGGCTACGATCCACATTCACACTTCCCAGGTGTGCGGCCAGGAGATCACTACGAAGCCTTTACAAAGGGATTCCCGACGAGCGTGGGCCCACTGAGGTTTCACCCCTAACAGCATACAAGAGGCTCCAACCCCGCTGCAGTGGCCCCCTCTTGAGCCTTGCGGTTCATATGGTAGTCCAGCTGACACCTACTCCCCGCACCATCCAACATACCCATTCTACGCCGGGGATACACCTAATTAATTGGCCAAGCTGCCCCATCTCAGCATGTGGTTGGCACTGTAAAGCCGGGTTACATGCTCCATGAACCGGTCCTTAGGATCCAGGCAAGTACTAAACACAAACCCAAGTCTCGTGCACCCAGCACACAACCAAAACATCCAACTTGCCTTGATCCCTACCTCTACATAACTCACAATGTCTCATTCAAGAGTATGGTAATATAAAATGATGATCTCATTTCCCAAATATCCCATTCTAAGCATGGCTAAGCAAATGCATGTAAATAAATGACATGACAAAATAAATCCCAACCCAAACTTCAAGGAAACAAGGTAATGCAATTCTAGGGAAACTTCCTAGCATGGGTTTCATATTTAACTTGACAATGCAAATAATTCTATCTACACATCCTAGCATAGGATCAAAGTGGTCAAGGACACTTGCCTCCTTCTTGCTGCTCTTGAAATGGGTATTCCTGGTCTTGGAAATGAATCACTTGTTCTTGAACAGGTTCTACTTCATACCATCACACATAGCAAAAGAAAAACAACAATCCATAAGATATAGTTCACACTTACACTTCATACAAACCACACATTCACATTTATGAAATTCATTCACCATTATATGTGTTGTGTTTCAGTTTTAAATAAATTCCTTATATTAAACTACTACACCTTTTCACTACCAGGTATGTATGAAAAGTATTTTTATTCTCCATATATGCCTTCAGAATTTCTACCAACCCTAAACTGAATTCTTTGGATTTTAGAAACTCCATTTATCATTTACTAGTTGCTATATTTTCAGATTTATATTCCTATGCATATTTGTGTATTTTATTATGAAACTAGTAATACACATCATCTAAGCAGTATAGGTTTTGGTCCTAAATAATTTAATAACGTATTTTGACCTTGGCCTCTGATGTAAACTATTTCATAATTATTTTCCCCTTTTTTTCTATAGCTATTCTTTACTTAAAATGTGTCCTTATACTAAATAATGTGAATAATTAAATGAAACAGATTCATTTCAGCCCAAAATATATTTTTATCTCACTCCAAAGTTTTCTAAGTACTGAGAAAGTTTTTAAATAAATTTTGACAATTATGTTTGTCCCCCTTTTTAATTTTTAAACACTAGTTATATATTCAATGTTTTAAATTAAACACTAAACAAGGCTAAAATAATGAATTCACCTCATTACAGGGTCTATAATATTATTTTCATAATTTCCAGGGGTCTAGCTACACTTATCAGAGGTGTTTTTCCTAATTTTTATTAAGTCCAGGGGCTAAAACTGATTTTTAAATGAATTTACATGATTTTCTGGAGTTCCAGGGGCTTGATCTGAAGTTTCCGGGGCTAGCTCTCAATTCCAGAGAACCCCAGGGGGTAGCACGTAAGAATTCCAGTCTTTATAATGCGGGGTTGACGTGGACGGTTCGATTTTAAACTGACGGCTGAGATTATAACATCGAACCGGTACGCGGGGTTTTAAACCCTACCGTGCGATTTAAAATAAACGGCGCACAAGCAGCCACGTCGCTCTGATCGAGAGCGGGCGGCGCTGCCGGCGGCGCACGGCGGTGGGAAGCGGCGATCTCGCCGGAAAGTTTCGGATCCTCGAGAATTCTGCCTAGAACTGTGATCTTATGGCCTAGATCGGTAGAGGGGAGGTCAGGGATCTCACCTCGGGGGTTTTCTCGAGCTCGGGGGTCCTGGAAAGTGATCGGCGGCGAGGTCCGAGGCAAAACCACGGCGAAGCTCGTCGGCGCTGGATTTACACCGTAAGTCTTCGGGTTTTCTGCACCTGCAAAGTTCCCCGGAGGCGGTGGATCAAGACCAGCGAGTTAGATCAGAGTTTCCGAGCTTAGATCGGCCAGAATTCACCAGCGAAGTCTCGGTGCTCACCGGAGTAAAAATCGGCGATCGCGTGGGAAAAAACTGATCGGGGCTGGGGTTTTTATAGCCGGGGAAGGGCGGTGGGTCTGTTGTGATCGAGTTGGAGTCCTCTGGGACCAGAATTCGGGCGGCGGGACGCGGTTTCCGGGCGGTTAAGATCGCGCGCGCTCGGGGGAAAAGTCCGGGGTCGCGGGGGCTCAGGGTTAGGGATGACATGTGGGTCCCACCTGTCTGTGAGAGACAGCGCGGCGCGCGCGGGGGCGGGCTGGCGCGGGGAAACTGGGCCGGCTGGCGGGTTTCGGCCCACTGGCCGGTTTTTTTCCTGTTTCTCTTTTTCTTTTTCCATTTCTTTTCTGTTTTGAGTATAATTTGAATTCCAGTTTGAATTTGAATTTTTGCAAAACATGCAACACGTCCAAAAAATTTTAAATTCCCCTCTGAACATGGTTTAGAGTTTTGAATCAAAATTTGGGGTGTTACACGAGATCCTAAGCATATTAGCAGGGCCTTGTCTACTCGTCGGGTCTGTAAGCTACCCAACCCTTCATAGGATTTAAAAGGTTTATGCAAGTGGGGTTTCAATCACCTTAACCCTAATGCAAACATTCACCCTAGAAATAAGTGATACAAATAAAGAATTTACAAAAGTACTTAAATGCAAACCGGGGCTTGCCTGATTGCGAGTCAAACGGGAAGTTAGCTTCAGGTGGGAGGACGTCCAAGGGCTCCGGTGCGTCCTCAACTTCGGTCACTATATGAGATGTAACAAAATATGTGTAAGCATTAAGGACTTATAAGAAGTAAACTTCTATTCATAGTTACTGCTATTTAGAATCCTTAATTGGCTTTGCGATTTTTACAGTGGATACTAGACTCTCTAAGGACGATCGGAGCAAAATTTGAAGACATGTCATTGCACAATGTAGTCTTCAAAATTCCTAAAAGTACAATGCTTCTCTGAAATTTGAGCACAATTCAGGAGCTTTGACATATCTAATAGTGAAAGATCTGATTAGGGTAAGTCTCCATGGTTCTAACAAAAATTTTTTCACCATTTTTGGAGCTACCAACAGAGAGATATGAATTTTTGAAGTTGGACAGGAGTTCTGAAAAGTTTCTGTTTAAATTTGAATTTTCAAAATAAAGGCTGAACTTTGGAAGGCAATTTGGCCTAGCAAACGAACTCCAATGAAGCCCACTTTTTACTGGAGATCAGTTACTATTAAAAGGATTTGCTGCCCAAATTTGGGAATGTTTCATAAAGAACTGCTCCTGTAATAAATCTCTAAGTGATTTACTAAAAACAATTCTACAGAAATTCGTGGGCATTTTCATAGCAAGCAATTTGTTCCTCTGTGAATTACTCCTCATGAGGATTCCAACAAAATTGGTCTCACCATTTTTGGAGTATTCTACACAAAGTTATGGATTTTTCAAACTTGAATAACTTTCTGTTTAAAATCTACACAGAGACTCAGAAGGGGGGCCCACTATCAGACGTTTCTTCAACCTCTCGACAGGCCCCCACGCGCGCACGCCGGACCCGATGGCAGCGCACCGTGTTCTCGCCTATTTCTCCACCATTCTTCCGACGGTTTCGCGCTACACCACCCTTGGATCACGGCCTAGCAGCTGGGCAAGGTTGGGACGCATGAAAACGCCGGGAAACTCATCGGCGACGGCGAGGCGGCTCGGTGGTGCGGCGCCGGCTATGACCCGCACGTCCCAATCCTCAAACGGTGATCTAAAGGTCCGTACACCATCCATGGAGTAAGTAGAACATGATGCTACCCCTAGCCGGAGCTGAAAACGGCCGCAAATAGGAGCTTAACGGTGAACCGAGCCGTTTCAGCTGGCGGCGATGGATTCTCGTTGCTAGGGTTGTAGAAACGATGGTATGCGTCATGCTTTAGCGTGGGAGGGCGCTAGGGGTCTAGTAGCCGTGTCTAAGCCCGGACACCCGATGATCCAACGTGTGTGAAGAATTTCCCGAAGTTGTCTCGGTCAGTCTTCCACGCGCATCGTCAGAAATCTCCAAATTCCGGCTACCCGGCGGTGGTAAAGTACCAAAGGACATCGGTGTGAGCAATTAGACTCCATGACGCACCTCTGGGTGGTTTTCCTCGAGCTGGGGAGGTCTGAGTCGACCGGAAAACGGGGAACCGAGGCGGCGATGTCGAGCTCTGTTTTCTTCAGAGCCGAATGGATCGGCGCCGGTGTAGACGGTCAGCCACGAGCTGAGGACGGTTAGGAACCTTCGAGGAGGCTCCGGCGGAGCTGGTGGGTGGCTCAGCTAGGCGCTGGTGTCGCTGGAAGATGATCAACAATGGGAACCCGAGCCGATCAATGGAGCTCGGTGGTTTTGCTCGTGCGCTCAAGCAGAGAAGGGAGAAGCACGTCGGTTGAAGGCCGAGAGGGCAAAGGAAATTGTGCTGCGGCTGTGGCACGGAGGGATGATCATGTAGCCGGAAGAATCAGGAGGTGCCGCGGTGCACCTCAGGCGCGGGTCGCAAGCTGGAGCTGTCGAGCTCTCGCTGTTCGACCGAAGTCGGCAGAGGCGGTAGCCTCTTTGTGAGGCTGACCCCTGGGTCCCACTTCCTCCTTTTTAATCAAATTTTCCACTGATATTTCTCCCCCAGCTACTCAACATTTAAGTCTGTACTTTCACACCAAGTCAGGGTTTAAACTTTCTGAATTTAAATGATTTGAATTCTGGTGTGAAATTTGAATTATGTTTGGTCATTTGAATTTGAATTCTCTCCTTTGCTTTGCTCCAAAAACATAGCAAACCCAGTCCAAAGTTTCTGATTTTTGGCATGGTTGCTAATTCAAATGTGGAGATCACATTTGTGGAACCAAATTTGCAAATTGAGGGAATTGGAATTTGAAACTGAATTTGAAATTCAGATTTAGAGGGCTTCTCCTTTTAATCCCAAACAAATATTGAAACTCCTCCAAATGAGCTGAATTTTGGAAGGGTGAATATTTGAAATATGAAGACCCAAGTTATGAATTTAGATCTCCGTGTTTGGAAGTCTGAATCCTCACTTTGAACCTTCACCGTTATAATTCAAAGTTTTAATTCCCCTCATTTTCCTAAGTGTACATGAGCTGAAAATTCTTGCTACCACTTTTTGGGGATTTTACAGGGCCCTCACATGTGGAGGACAGCTTGTGTCTGTCCTTGCTGATCTGGATCCTTTGGAGGACCAGATCTCCTGCTTGGAGGGCTCGGAGGTGGATCTGCCACTCTTGGTAGTGCCGTAGTGCTTGTTGGTATTTAGCCGATCGCAGGAGTGCAACCCCGCGGGCCTCATCGAGCTGGTCGATGGAGTCTTGCATTGCCTGTCCAAACCGGGTTTCTTCATATGCTTTGGTTCAGGGTGAACCGTACTCCAGTTCAGTTAGTAGGATCGCTTCTGCGCGGTACTCCATGTAGAAGGGTGAGAAACCGATGGAGCGGTTGGGCGTGGTGCGTAGACTCCATAATACGGAAGGCAGCTCGGTGGCCCAGCGCCCGGTGCCCTTCGAACCTGTCCTCCAGCTTTCGCGCCTCTCGACAGTTGGCTTCCATGCGTGCGTCATGGTAGCTCGAATCCTTCATCATCTGGTTGATCACGAGTTTGGGGTCACCTCGTATATAGAGGCGACGTACGCGAAGCTTGGCCGCAATACGAAGTCCGTTGAGGAGGGCTTCGTACTCTGCGATGTTCTTGGTTGCCTTGAAATGCAACCACCATGTGTACCAGAGCTGATCCCCTTCAGGAGAAATGAGGACGATGCCGCTTCCTACGCCGTTGAGGGTCAATGACCCGTCGATGTACATCGTCTAGTACTTAGGACAGGTTGGGGCTGGTGCCGTCTGTACTTCCGTCCACTCGGCATTGAAGTCGGCCGAGACATGGGACTTGATCGCCGTTCGGGCGATGTAGGATATGTCGTATCCCATGAGTTCTAGCGCACACTTCACGATTATCCAGGATAAACCCCAGTTTTTGATGATCGCCCCAATCCTGTGTGCGGTCACCACCCGCACAGGGTGGCTCTAGAAGTAGTGCAGGAGCTTCCGCTATGTTATGAGGATCGTGTATAGGAGCTTCTGCACGTGCGGGTAGCGTGTCTCACAATCAGACGGAGCCTTACTCATGAATTAGACCGGCCTTTGGATTCGGTGGGCGTGCTCAGACTCCTCCTGCTCAACGACGAGGGTGGTCCTGACACTTGGCTGGTGGCGGCGATATAGAGAAGAAGTGGCTTGTTTGGCTCAGGCGATGCTAGTACTGGGGGATTTGTGAGGAGAATCTTCAGGTCGTCGAGGGCTCTCTGGCCCTCCTCCGCCCATTTGAACGGTTGGGACTTCTTCAGGAGCTGGTAGAGGGGAAGCCCCTGCTCCCCGAGCCGGGCGACGAAGCGACTTAGGGCTGCGAGGCAGCCCATCAGCCTCTGCACACCCTTGACGTTTCTAATGGGGCCCATGTTGGCAATCACCATGGTATTCTCGGAGTTGGCTTCGATGCCACACTCTGAGATGATGTACCCGATCAATTTTCCTCGAGGGACGCCGAACATGCACTTTTCTGGGTTGAGCATGATGTTGTTGCGGCAAAGATTGCCGAAGGTTTCTTTGAGGTCAGAGATGAGGCTGGACGCCTTTCTTGACTTTACCACGATGTCGTCGATGTAGACTTCGAGATTCCACCTGATTTGCTGCTGGAAACACTTCTGCAAACATTGCTCGTATGTTGCTCCCGCATTTTTCAGCCCGAAGGGCATCATTATATAGCAGTAAGAGCCGATGGGGGTGATGAACGTTGTTGCCTGCCGCTCTTCCTCGTAGAGGGCGTTCTGGAGGTATCCTGAGTAGGCGTCGAGGAAGCACAGGGATTCGCTCCCTGCGGTGATGTCGATGACCTGGTCCATACGAGGCAGCATGGTTTTTTCAGGCATCGAGGGAAGCACAGGGATTTTTCAGGCTTGTGTAATCGACGCACATCCTCCATTCCCCGCTCTTCTTTTTGATGAGCACAGGGTTGGCGAGCCACTCGGGGTGCTGCACCTCTTCGATGAATCCATCTCATAGGAGTTTGCTAATCTCAACCCCGATGGTCCGTCGCTTCTGCTCGTCGAAGTGATGCAATCTTTGCTTGACGGGCTGGGAGCCCGGCTTGATATTAAGGGTGTGCTCGGTGATATCTTTGGGGATGCCCGGCATATTGGAGGGCTGTCAGGCGAAGATGTCCCAGTTAGAACATAGGAACTCGACGAGCGTGGCCTCCCGTTCTTGGCCTAGTGCAGTACCAACCCGGATTGTCTTGGATGGTTCTTCGGGGTTGATCCAAACCGCCTTCGTGTCCTCTGCGGGCCAGAAGGTTCTGGATGTGGTAGTATGGTCGAGCATGCTTCCTGTCACGTGCTGTCGGAGTTCTGTGAGCTCCACCGCTGCAGCCGCTGTCGATGCCAGCTCGCACGCGTCTTGTTCGCATAGGAGAGCTTGTCGTACGTTCGATTATACGATAATGACTACCTTGCTGTCGGGCATCTTAATCTTGAGGTAGGCGTAGCTCGATACGGCCATGAACTTCGCGTAGCATGGCTGTCCTAGTATGGCGTGGAACGGGCCATCGCACTCGAGGGACCCCAAACGTGATGACCTCTGTGCGAAAGTTTGCTTTGTCCTCGAAGGTGATGGGGAGGTCGATTTCTCTGAGTGGCATCACCTGTCCGCCAGGAATGATGCCTTTGAAAGGGTCTCGAGCCAGCCGGAGGTGGGAGCGTGGTATCCCCATAGTGTCAAGGGTCTTAACATACAAGATGTTAAGGCCACTACCGCCGTCCATCATTACCTTGGTCAGACGCTTGGTGCCGACTATCGGGTCCACGATTAGGGGCAGGCGCCCAGCTTGCAGGAGATGGGCGGGGTGGTCTGCCTGGTCAAATGTGATCCTCTATCTGGACCACCGGAGGGGGGTGCAGTGATTTCTATGGTGACGTTCACCTCCCGGGCGTTGTGGGGAGCTGATTGAGTGAGCTTGGTTGTCCCTGTGCGGGAGGGCGAGCCACCATATGTGATGCTTCCCCTGGAGCCGCGGGTGGGCTTGCCTGTCAGGGGCGAGGTGGCCAGCTGCCTCCCGGGGTCCTCGGGGACGCTCGGGTCATGGGCGAGGGAATCCCGGCTCTTTGGTCGTGCAATCTGGATCGTGGGACGGATAGGGGCGTATTCCAAACAGCCGTCGTTGCCGGCGATGAATTTGAAGTTGCCGTAGGATATCTTCATGCCGGGTGTGAAGGTCAATCGAAGTGGATCCATTGATTTTGGGAAGAACAGAACACACGGCAGTCCCCCTACCTGGTGCACCAACTGTCGACGTTTGGATTTTTGACTAGTAACTAATGTGTTGCACGTTTGTCCTCGAGGTAGCTTAACTAAGAACACAAGGGAATTATCCTAGTTTGGGCAAGGTGCCCTACGTCCAGCCTAGGGGTGTCTCGCTGTTCTTTCTCAAGAATGGGGGTGGTTCTTCTACAAGTGCGAGAGCCTCTCCTAGGAATCGCCGGCTTCTCTATATATCTTTCTCTCACTTCCCGCTCGTATTACAAAAATGGAGAGGAGGTAGTGGGCATAGGGATGGCTTGTCCCGTCGTACGTCGGGGAGGGCACTCGATGGAGTTGTCACCTCTGTGGTCTGCCGTCACGCCTGCTCCTGTCTTGTCGTCAAAGTAGACCATACCAAGGAACACTTGTGCCCCGCGTACTGCTCCTCTTCCGTTCTGTTGGATGTGATGGGAATTCAATGCGGTCGTCAGGGATGACACTCGAGTGCCTTTACACTTAGCCCAAAATGGGGCTGCTCGGCATTGAAGGCCACCCGCCTCTCAACTACCTGAAGTCAGGCTCATGCCGTCTCCTCGGGGTCTTACTTCGTCTGAGCCTCGAGGGTGAGGCTCACGGCACGCCCAAGGGGCAGGGATTGGGACCCCTATCTTATCCGCTCCATCTTCTCCTGAGCTTTGGCCCGGGCTCTTTCCTTCATCGCCCCTCGTGGGGAGGCTCATCGTCTCCCCTTGGGAGGTCGGGGTCGAGAACCCCGTCACTGCCTCATTGGTTATTTCTTGCCAAAAGATTTGTTTATTAAGTTTAGACCTATGGTCTAAATCTAGTAAACAACGCCTATGGAAAACTAGTTGCTCACTTAATTCTTTCCATGAATGAAAGTATTCTTTTTGAAAAAACCTAAAAGAAATACCTTCATTTCCATGTGTAAAGGTGCATAGGAATTGAATAATGAGGAGGCGTGAACCATTCTCATCAATTTGAGCAAAATTATCCCATCCTAATGCATACCAAAAGTAAAGAATTTGGAGTTCGTACGTATTTTGGAGAGTAGCACGGGATCGTAGGCGTTTGTGTGAGAAAACTCACAATCTCGTATGAGGTTGTAGGCTTGTTGCTCAACGTCTCTTTCCAAGTCAAGGTCGTTGTCGTGGAGATGTTTGGGCATAGCATCACCTCCCTCCATCAGGATATTGTCTTGCACATTCCTCCACCGAGGACTTGGAGTAGGCTCAGAGGAGTTGTTTGTTATAGAGTCATCCATCCGATGACTTGAGCTGCATGAAGCACCTTTTTTCTTCCCAAGCAACCTCTTAATTCCTTTATTCATGGTTGCAAAACTTGTGAGAACAAAATAAACCGAAACTCGAATAAGGTTACGTTAGTGGAACCAAAACGAAGCCTTCAACAAGTTGCCTTACTTAACTTAAGAGCAACTTGTGAATGCAATCAAAGCAAATACTTTTGGTTGAATGAGAGAGTGTTAGAGAAAAAGTGAGAGAGTGTTAGAGAGATGACAATGGGATGAAGTGTGAAGGAATACTCTCACCTGGGCACCAGTTTATAGTGCTTCATTCCCCCTGGTCGGCCGAACCAGAAGTTCAGCCACACCTACAGGTGGGACCCTCTGGTTCCCCTTTTTGCATTTGGTTCTCCAACGGCTATATTTCTAGCCATTGGATGCAATGGCCACAAATTATGCTCAGAAAATTGTTTTCCAAATAGAACTTATTTCAAATCCAAATTTTCAAAAAATGAAAAATAAAAATGTTGTTGAGACTACAAAATTATCAACATGCAAATAAAAATTCAAACTTGCTGTGGAAAATTGCAAACTATATGGGAGAAATCAAAATGGGATGAAAAAGCAAACATGGGATAACTACCAATTAACCTATTTGCATGGTCTCACCCAACTTTTTAATGTCCGGTCAGAGGGACTTTTCTCCGTCTCGTTCAGCTTGATGTCTTGGCATCCGGTGCCGGACAAGAAGACGTGGATGACTTCTCTTGCTTCTTCCTCCATTCTTTTCATGGCTGTCTTGTGGACTTGGGCCATTCAACCAGCCCTGGCCTTCCCGTTGGCTTGAATTGTTTCCTTGGGTGTAGCGACGAGGTATCCTCATATAATAATTTCCTCGTGAATGAAATGAGGCTGTCCATTGGCAGGTGTCACATCAACTTTATGATGTGTTTGACATTCGGGCCATACTTGATCTTGATCATGGAGCATTGCTCCCTCCTTGGCCAAAAGTAAAAGTTTTCTTCTTTGTCGTTGATGTGGAAGCGGATTTTTCCGCCACATCGATGCGAGCATCCGCGGTGCTAAGGAATGGTCGCCCAAGAATGAGCGGCATTTCCTTCTCAACCTCCATGTCTAGCACCATGAAATCCACGAGGATGAAGCAGTTCCGGATTCTCACCAGGACGTCTTCAGCTATTCCCGTGGGACAGCGAACCAAAGAATCGACCAGCTGGAGTTGCATCAGCGTTGGTGATATTGCTGTGAAGTTGAGCTTGTCAAAGACCACCTTTGACATGACACTCACACTTGCTCCAAGGTCAAAAAGGGCCTTGCCAAAGTGTTGAGTCCCAATTGAGCATGATATGGTGGGACACCCTGGATTCTTCTTCTTTTCTAGAAGACTGTTGAGTATGGCAGCACTGCAGTCTTCCTTAAACTTGACAACTTCTATGGTGGACAATGGCCACTTTGAATGTAGCCTAGAGGGGGGTGAATAGGCTTTTCGATTCTTTGTTAATCCCTGAAACACTTAATGGATGTAAAGGTCCCAAAATATGCATACAAAGAAACTCATATGTATGAAAAATGGGACTTGTTAAAAAAAATTTCCACATGTGATAACACACATGAGAGCTTTCTTCACACAAGTTCAAACATTTATTTGAAGACTTGGAACCCAAGAGGGATCTAAAACCAAAGTGGGAAGTTCCGATATGAGTGAGAAAGCTAAAGCCAGATTTTGGAACAACTTGTTCTACTCAAAATTTTAAATGAGAGTAACACAATGAATTTCAAACTGTTGTGTTAAAAATCTCATTTGCAGCAGCCAAATCAAAGAACGGATTTCATATTTGAATTCCTTAGGTCCAATTTAGGGGGTAGGCAAAGTCTCATGAATTTTTGGAGATATTTGCTAACCATTTTCCAAATGGACTCAAATTTGCAAAGAATTTAAATATACATTTGAATTTGGATGGAATTTGTCCAACTATCCAAATGCAGCTCAGATTTTAAAATACAAACATTTGAATTGGTCACTTGCCAAGTTTTGGAGATCTTTTGAGGGATGAGGAGGGACTGCCGGTGGGGCCCACATGTCATAAGGATAAGTAGACTTACACCCTAAGTTTTTCCCCTCTGTCCCTCACTCAACCGAGGAATTGCTCCTGAGCGACACCAGCTGCTTCGCGCCATCTCCCGGAAGCCACCTCCTGCTCCTCACGACGCTCTGGCACCGGGGTGTTAGTTTCCTCTCCACGTTATCCTCCCTCCCAGACCGAAGCAAACGCAGTTTTCCTTCTCCTCGCTCACAAAACGCAAAGAACAGAGCCACCACGCCTCCAGCCCCTCGGTTGATCGCGCTGTGCATTTCCAACGAGTTGGACGCCTGGCTGAGCATCTCAGAGGCTGCACCGATCCCTTCCCGACATGTTCCGACCATCCACAGGCCGTGGCCGGCCACCTACAACCAGTGCCGAGCAGTTCGTCGCCGGAAAAACAGAGCCGACGTCGCCCGCCTTTTCTACACTTCGCCCGGCCGATTCCGCGGCCTCCCCGACGTGATCAACAGCTCCCAGAGGTGCGCCATGAGGTCTTGATCCTCCTCCCGGGGTCCTTTTGCTTTCCCACGACGCCAGCTCGCCGGAATTCAATTTTTGACACCGGTGCACGTGACAGACCCTAGATAAATCTTGAAATTTGCCCAAACCGCTTGATCATGCCTCCTACAATTCAAACCCCAGCAACTAGCTTCCCTAGCGCCCTCCCACGCCGAGAAAACCAAAGAAAACCGATCACCACACACCCCGGGCGACGAGAAATCGTTGGCGCCAGCGAAAACACGTCAGTCCACCATCGAGCTCATGTTTGCCGCCATTTGCTGCGAGAGATGAGCTCCATTCCATGTTCCCCGACCACTAGAGATGCTTTAGAGAAAACTAGCTCGCCAGGAGAAGCTTGGGACACGCTAGAACTCGTCGATGCCGAGCTCCCGAGCCGCCCGCCGATGACGACCTATCTCCGACCATTTTCATGCGGGGAAACCTTGCCCGGCAGCTGCGCCACGTTCCAAGGATCGTGTAGGACGAAACCGGAGCTAATTTGGTGGAGAAATGAGGTAAAATGAGCCGCGCCACGATCTCTGCCGGTGTGCACCCGCGGGCTCTGGCGAGAGGTGGAAGAAACACCTGACCCGTGGGTCCCACGTTGGACTGTTCTGTGTAAAATCAAACAGAGAGTTGTTCAAACTTGGAAAATCCACAACTTGGTGTAGGAATGTCCAACAATTATGAAACAAAATTTGTTGGATTCCTCTCAGAGAGTACTACCCAGGGGTACAGCCCAATATTTATGAAAATACCTGGTTTTGGCCCATTAATTCATATAAGGAAAATTTTGTAGGAATTTTTCTAGGAGTTCTGTGTATTGGAAAATTCCCAAATTTGGGCAGGATATTCTTCCAAAAATACTTGGACTCAAGTAAAATTTTCAGAAGCATTGTACCTCATTTGCTTGGCCAAATGTGGTGCTAATTTCTTATGTCTCTGAAAATTGGAAATAAATAGAACAGAGGGCAATTTCAGATTTTCCCAAACTTTAGAACCTCATAACTTTTGTTAGGAAGCTACAAATTTGGTGATTCAAATTGGTTTGGGTTCATATTTAATATATCTATCTAGATACGCAACCCAATTTGTATGAAACCCATTATTTATTTCTGGAAAATTCTTTAAAGCTTTTCAGCAAAAGAATTTTAGAGTGAGTTTGGTTCATCCAAAAATCATCAACTTTTGCCAGAACATTATTTATGATATTAGTGAACTCCTGTAAAAGGTTCAGCTCATTTGGAGTTGATTTGATTAGGTAAATTCAGATTTGAAGTTGCTGTGTTCAATTGAATACAAAAACATTTTCAGAGAATTTCCAAAACTTGGAAAGATTCAGTTCTGTGTAATTCTTAGCTCCACAAATCCTAGGAAAATTCATGCAAGCTCAATGACCTATAATTGAAATTTTAGTTCACTAATTTTAGCATGAACATGTGAGTTATTTCAGAATTAATTCCTTTTTGCTTAATTGCTTAGAGAATTGTTCTGAACAAACCACTCAAGGAACAGTGCTAATTTTTGGTCCAGAGGACTTTATTGTGACAAGGAACTCACACAAAAATTCTCAGCTCTATTGGAGCTCTGGATCACCCCTGCTCTGTTTAACCTATTAAGGTGATCAATATAGAAGAGGGGGAAAACACTTAGCACTTCATCATGTTGCTTAGACCCAAACCCAAACTACTAGCACCAGTCTCATTTTAAATTCTTAAACAGAGTTCCAGTTTTTAAAACTTGTCACTAGAACTTGTAGCAAAAGCTTTATAAGTAAACATATGTGCATATTCATTACGTGTAGCATCTACGTGAAGGATTTGAAGTCATCGAAGTGGAGATCAAGGAAGGAGGAAAACAATTAATCAAGCCAAGTGGTCTTCACTAACTGAATTTCATATATTTATAAGTCCCCTGCAAAACAAAGGCAAGCCCCGGTTTGCACAAAACTTACAAGTTTTTATTTGTATTCACTTTATGTGTCTAGCATTTTGTTTATTGTATTAAGTCTAGGTGGTATGACACTCCAAATGCATGACCCAGAAAACCCTGGAGTATAATGTAGAGTAGGTTAACACTTGATTATAACTGCTGATCTCAAGTTAACAAAAGTGGATTAAAAGAGGCATAACTCGAGTGGGCAGTTTCCTACTCGTGAACCAGGATTAAGGGGGATCAATCGGAAGAGTTGGGAATTGATCCTCATAGTTGGGAATGGAGACCGGGTAGTGGATGGAAGGATCAAGGACGTGGTCCTGTGAACCTAGTCTATGTCTGAGTCGATTAAGGCCCGTTCCCGTGTGCGGCCCGTTGGACAAGTTTGAGTTGTGTACCAGATGCATACTGGCTATATGGGACCCAGGAAACCGATGTAACATGTTAACCTGGGTGTCGAGGCATACCTCACCGTCTGATGCCGAGGCTGAAAGGATAGAGAAGTCGGCTCTACGAGGGTTTGCCGTAGAGAGACTTAATCCCAGTCGGTGGGACCGGTTCACATTTGGGTGTCATGTGAAAGGTTACCATGTACGACGTCAGTGACGGTTGCTGTGTGCAACGTCGAGTATGGGCGTACGTGTCGTGTCAGTCGGGTGTTTTTTATTGCAATCACCGTCGCTCGCGGAATGGACCGAGCATACATGTTCTCTGCGTCGTGACGTAGTAATAAACTGGGAAAAAACTTAAAAATGCTCGTGAGTAATCCTCATAATGGAGATGAGGAATGATCAACACTTCACTAAATTTATTTTCCACCTTGGGCTAGTAACGTCGAGGCAAAGTGTTTCTTGTTTGATTGTGGAGTCTCGACGGTAATGGCGCAAGGTCTGTATGAGTCTAGGGTAGCTCACTAAAGTTACTTTCACCTCGGGCAAGTGACATCGAGATGAAGCGTTTCTTGTTTGATTGTGGATTCTCGATGTAAATTGCGCGAGGGTTATAAAAGTGGCTCAAAACTTGAACAAGGACCTTCCTTTAGCTCAAGAGCATCTTTTGTGCAAACTGCTATATTGAGCCCTCTATTTTCAGCATGTAGAGTTTCATGACTAGGGTGACGGTTAAGTCTTGCTGAGCTTCGTGCTCACGGATACTGCATAGGTTGTTTTGCAGGTAATAACTGTACGCTGATATGTACGGGTGTCCGATGAGACTCGGAGCTCTCCGAGTGGTGAACTCATGGCAACCCCTGCCGCTGCTATTGTGATAGTGTTGCTAGCAAGAAGGGTCCGCGGGCTGGAAACCTTCTCTGTTGCTTAGCATAAGTAAGAGACGTGAGTTGTAATAGTCTTCCGCTGTAGAATATTTTGAGAAGTATTTGTAAAATTTACACTTTGTAAGCTTCCGCTTTATTTATGTAATATGATGCTTTATTATGTGTGCTGTTGGGTGCTGCATCGCACGGCAACACCCAATGTGATTCCCGGGCGAGCGGCACGGCCCCGTGATCGGGACCGGGCCCTCACAGCGTGGTATCAGAGCCGCATTGGTAATAGCGCACTGAATAAGGATCGTATTACGACATAAACTTAGGATACGGTGAGGAAACGGTATTAGGCCCACATAAGGACTATAGTAGTATAGTTACTTAAAGTGGCATGACTAACATACTTGTTATAATTCTGAAATATTGATTATGTAACGACGCACCTACGCTCAGGTGAGAATGGTAAGGAACGCTACCGAAAGCGGTTCAATTTCGGTTAGCTCCCCTGACGAGGAAAGCGGTTCAGTGATAGGTCTCACAGCTTGGTGTGAGACGTCAATATAAACTCTTGGACTCTTCATGTTCCTGAGTTCATATGAAACGTTGATCCCAAGTGTGCATTAGGCAAATAAGTGGAGACCCCATCGTGTGGTCAATAACGCGATAGTGTGTTCGTCTGGAAATAGCCTAGGAGGACATACGCAGCGCTTGCCATCGGTGTGCCCTGCAGGGCAGTAGGTGGTATCTGTTGGGTTCATAACATTCCCAACCATGATGACCCGTTCGCGCTCTACTTGGGTTCCCCGTCGTGTGGTGTAAAAACGCGACCATGTACCTTGAGACGTGACTTGACTCAAGGACGACCCGTATGGAAATGATACGGGGCGTATGTTTTTATTATGATATGGAACTGCCTTAAATGAAAAAACTATGTGTGCATCATCATTAAGTGTTCTTCTGCAGGTACTAACCATGTACATATCTCATGCAGCACATGTGTGCAAGAGACCGTCTAGTGCCACTGATAAAACGGATATGCCGGTATAATCCGGTTTAGGATTTTCTTTTGGAGAGGCAACGTTGTACCGACATGTTTCTTACGGTGCATCGACACCGTACTACACTTAATAACCTCTTCCCTATGAATAAATAATTCATGAACTAACTTTCAACTAAAAATGGAAGTTTGAAACAAGTATTAGTTACTGAACTCTTATTTTGAGCTAAGATTCAAATGAGAGAAGGTTTAGGTTTCAAAGATTTAAAAAACAGAGTGCTCTGTTTCTGGCAGGAACTGTTGCTGAATTTTAATGGAGCATAACTCTGAGTAGCTTTAACCAATTAAGGTGTATGATACATTTCTGGAAATATTTTCAAGTTCTATACAACTTTATTGTAGACCTCCAGAGCAAAATCACACGTTAAGTGGGTGAAAAGTCCAGTTGAAGGCAAACTGTTCCGAACCAGGACAGCAGCAAAACCTCTCTGGACCTTTCTGTTTTAAAGCCAGAACTTTCTGTAGAAAAATCCCTAAGGAGCCTGTGATACACCGTTGGAAAGGTTATGAGATATGCAACATTGTTGTAGTTCAAAGTTGGTTCAGATTCATATTGTATCTATGTATACAACTGTGATAAAGTCAGCCACATACAAAGGAGATGCTGGCAAATTTTATCCAGAAATTCTGTCAACTTTGAGCAATCATAACTTTTGATTCGGAAGTGATATGGAGGCATTTGAATACTCGTTTCAAAGATAATGAAGTTAACTTTAACTTTGGTATTCAACCTGAGTTATGAAAATGCTTCTAAATGAATCAAAATCTGGGTTAGGACAGAAGAGCCTGTTCTGCACAGCAAAGAGAACGGTTGAAGAAGCAACTAAGGGAAACCATGAGCATATGTGTTATACAACCAAACTCATGACCTTGGGGTTGCTCTGCGCTGTGTAGTAGGAAGAAGGATGAAACACTACGGCTTAGTGTTAATTTCGTCCGCTTAATATTGTGACAATCAAGGACAAGTACCCGTTACCACAGATCGACATATTGTTTGATCAGTTGGTCAAAACAAGGATCTTTTCCAAGAGGGACTTAAGGTAAGGGTACCATCACATTGAGATGAGGGCTGAGGCTATGCTGAAGACAGTTTTTTGACGAGGTACGGAGTTTATGATTACCTGTCATATTCCTTGGCCTTACCAACACTCCAGCTCAGTTCATGTACTTAAGGAACTTGGTATTCATGCCGGAGCTGGATATGTTTGTCGTGGTCTTCATCGACGACCTACTGGTTTATTCCAAGTGGGAGGAAGCACACGAGGAGCACCTTCGTATAGTCTTGCAACGGCTGCGAGATCACAAGCTATACGTGAAATTCAGCAAGTGCGAATTCTAGATATCACAAGTACTCTGTCTCAGGCATATCATCTCAGCAAAGGGCATCGCTGTAAGCCCGTGTAATATCGCACATGTGCTGCATTGGAAGTCCCCGAGAACTGCTCACAAGGTACGGAGTTTCCTCGGACTCGTGGGATATTATCGGAGGTTCATTTCGAACTTCTCGAAGATTGCCAAGCCTAGGACATAGCTGCTGAAGAAGGCTACCAAATAAGTTTGGAGTCCAGCATGTAAAGCAGCGTTCAAGGCATTAGTGAAGCACCTAACCTCAGCACCGGTTTTGGCGCAGCCAAACACAACAAGACCGTTCGCTGTGTACTGCGATGCATCCGGCTTTGGGCTAGGATGTGTGCTGATGCAAGACCGAAGTGTGGTCGTGTATGGATCATGGCAACTCAGGAATCATGAGCAACACTATCCGACTCATGACTGAGAACTCGTTGCCGTGGTACTCGCACTCGAAATGTGAAGGCACTACCTACTCGGTGACCTCGTGTATTTATATATCGACCACAAGCGCCTCAAGTACATATTCACTCAGAATGAGTGGAACATGAGGCAGCAAAGATGGTTGGAGTTGATAAAGGATTATGAAATAGATATCCATTATCACCCCGGCAAGGTTAACGTGTGTGAATGCGGGAGTCGCAAGTCACACGTTCATAATCCAAGCAGCACCCCGTTGGAAGAGAGCGAGCCACCATTACGTATGGTTCACCCTAGAGCTCTCTACAATTTAGATTTTATCCCCACCATCCGTAAAGGAAGGATGGCAGCCCAGAAACATGACAAGGGCATGTCACATTTGCGGAGATGTATAGACAGTGGGGAACTGAAATAATCCCGGAAAGATGGAGACGACGTCCTGTGGTTTAAGGACAAAATCGTCGTACACCGTAACCCAGAGTCGAGGAAGGAAGATTTTTGACAAGGCTCACTTGTCAAGTTTCTATTCACCACGATTCGTCGGTCCGTTCCAGGTTTTCGGAGAGATGTGGGTCAGTTGCACACCGGCTGGAATTACCAGCGATATTCACCGGTGTGTACGACATCTTCCACATTTCTCGGATGAGGAAGTGCCTCAAGTGTTTAACCACCATTTAGCTGGGAAATACCGGGGAATTGAAACCAGATCTCACACCTCAGGAGGGACTGGTTCAGATCATCAACATAACGGACTGAACCACACGCGACCATATGTTGTGGTTCTATAAAGTTTTAGGGAGTGGTTGCTCCAAGATTGAAGCGACATGGGAAAGCGAAGGATTTCTTCGCACCAATTATCCCGACTTTAGACATCGCCTGTTAGTTAATTTTTCACCATCCTCCCTCTCATTTTTACCCTGTAATCTCTGGACGAGATTCTTTTAAGGGGGGAGGATTGTAAAGGTCCCAAAATATGCATACAAAGAAACTCTTGTTTGCACAAAGTTGGTTTCATATGTATGAAAAATGGGACTTGTTAAAAAAAATTTCCACATGTGATAACACACATGAGAGCTTTCTTCACACAAGTTCAAACATTTATTTGAAGACTTGGAACCCAAGAGGGATCTAAAACCAAAGTGGGAAGTTCCCATATGTGTGAGAAAGCTAAAGCCAGATTTTGGAACAACTTGTTCTACTCAAAATTTCAAACGAGAGTAACACAATGATTTTCAAACTGTTGTGTTAAAAATCTCATTTGCAGCAGCCAAATCAAAGAACGAATTTCATATTTGAATTCCTTAGGTCCAATTTAGGGGGTAGGCAAAGTCTCATGAGTTTTTGGAGATATTTGCTAACGATTTTCCAAATGGACTTAATTTTGCAAAGAATTCAAATATGCATTTGAATTTGGATGGAATTTGTCCAACTATCCAAATGCAGCTCAGATTTTAAACTCCAAACATTGGAATTGGTCACTTGCCAAGTTTTGGAGATCTTCTGAGGGATGAGGAGGGACTGCCGGTGGGGCCCACATGTCATAGGGATAAGTAGCCTTACACCCTAAGTTTTTCCCCTCTGTCCCTCACTCAACCGAAGAATTGCTCCCGAGCGACACCAGCTGCTTCGCGCCACCTCCCGGAAGCCACCTCCTGCTCCACACCACACTCTGGCACCAGGGTGTGAGTTTCCTCTCGACGTTATCCTCCCTCCCAGACCGAAGCAAACACAGTTTTCCTTCTCCTCGCTCACAAAACGCAAAGAACAAAGCCACCACGCCTCCAGCCCCTCGGTTGATCGCGCTGTGCATTTCCAACGAGTTGGACGCCCGGCTGAGCATATCAGAGGCTGCAGAGATCCCTTCCCGACGTGTTCCAACCATCCACAGGCCGTGGCCGGCCGCCTACAACCAGTGCCGAGCAGTTCGTCGCCGGAAAAACAGAGCCGACGTCGCCCGCCTCGGCAACACGTCGCCCGGCCGATTCTGCGCCTCCCCGACGTGATCAACAGCTCCCAGAGGTGCGCCATGAGGTCTTCATCCTCCTCCCGGGGTCCTTTTGCTCTCCCCCGATGCCTGCTCGCCGGAATTCGATTTTTGACACCGGTGCACGTGTAGAACAGACCCTAGATAAATCTTGAAATTTGCCCAAACCGCTTGATCATCCCTCCTACAATTCAATCCACAGCAACTAGCTGCCCTAACGCCCTCCCACGCCGAGAACCAAAGAAAACCGATCACCACATGCCCCGGGCGACGAGAAATCATCGGCGCCGGCGAAAACACGTCAGTCCACCGTCAAGCTCATGTTTGCCGCCATTTGCTGCTAGAGATGAGCTCCGTTCCACGTTCCCCGACCACTAGAGATGATTTAGGGCAAACTAGCTCGCCGGGAGAAGCTTGGGACACGCTAGAACGTGTCGATGCCAAGCTCCCGAGCCGCCCGCCGATGACGACCTATCTCTGGCCGTTTTCATGCGGGGAAACCTTGCCCGGCAGCTGCGCCACGTTCCAAGGATCGTGTAGGACGAAACCGGAGCTAATTTGGTGGAGAAATGAGGGAGAACGAGTCGCGCCACGATCTCTGCCAGTGTGCACCCGCGGGCTCTGGCGAGAGGTGGAAGAAACACCTGACCCGTGGGTCCCACGTTGGACTGTTCTGTGTAAAATCAAACATAGAGTTGTTCAAACTTGGAAAATCCACAACTTGGTGTAGGAATGTCCAAAAATTGTGAAACAAAATTCGTTGGATTCCTCTCAGAGAGTACTACCCAGGGGTATAGCCCAAAAATTATGAAAATACCTGGTTTTGGCTCATTAATTCATATAAGGAAAATATTGTAGGAATTTTTCCAGGAGTTCTGTGTATTGGACAATTCCCAAATTTGGGAAGGATATTCTTCAAAAAATACTTGGACTCCAGTAAAATTTTCATAAGAATTGTACCTCATTTGCTTTGCCAAATGTGGAGCTAATTTCTTATGTCTCTGAAAATTGGAAATAAATAGAACAGAGGGCAATTTCAGATTTTCCCAAATTTTAGAACCTCATAACTTTTGCTAGGAAGCTCCAAATTTGGTGATTAAAATTGGGTTGGATTCATATTGAATATCTATATCTAGATATGCAACCCAATTTGTATGAAACCCATTATTTATTTCTGGAAAATGCTTTAAATCTTTTCAGCAAAAGGATTTTAGAGGGAGTTTGGTTCATCCAAAAATCCTAAAATTTTGCCAGAATATTCTTTATAATATTAGTGGACTCCTGTAAAAGTTTCATCTCATTTGGAGTTGCTTTGGTTAGGGAAATTCAGATATGAAGTTGCTGTGTTCAATTGAATACAAAAACATTTTCAGAGAATTTCCAAAACTTGGAAATTCAGTTCTGGGTAATTCTTAGCTCCAAAAATCCTAGGAAAATTTATGCAATATTTATGACCTATAATTGAAATTGTAGTTCACTAATTTTGGCATGGACATGTGAGTTATTTCAGAATTAATTCCTTTTTGCTTAATTGCTTAGAGAATTGTTCTGAACAAGCCACTCAAGGAAAAGAGCTAATTTTTGGTCCAGAGGACTTTCTTGTGACAAGGAACTCACACAAAAATTCTCAGCTCTATTGGAGCTCTGGATCACCCCTGTTCTGTTTAACCTTTTAAGGTGATCAATATAGAAGAGGGGGAGAACACTTAGCACTTCATCATGTTTCTTAGACCCAAATCCAAACCACTAGCACCAGTGTCATTTTAAACTCTTAAACAGAGTTCCAGTTTTTAAAACTTGTCACTAGAACTTGTAGCAAAAGCTTTACAAGTAAACATATGTGCATATTCATTACGTGTAGAATCTACGTGAAGGATTTGAAGTCATCGGATTGGAGATCAAGGAAGGAGGAAAACAATTAATCAAGCCAAGTGGTCTTCACTAACTGAATTTCATATATATATATATATATATGTATATGTATATGTATATATATATGTATATATATATGTATATGTATATATATGTATATATATATATATACACATATATACATATATATACATATATATATATATAAGTCCCCTGCAAAACAAAGGCAAGCCTCGGTTTGCATCAAAACTTACAAATTTTTATTTGTATTCACTTTATGTGTCTAGCATTTTGTTTATTGTATTAAGTCTAGGTGGTATGACACTCCAAATGCATGACCCAGAAAACCCTGGAGTATAATGTAGAGTAGGTTAACACTTGATTATAACTGCTGATGTCAAATTAAGAAAAGTGGATTAAAAGAGGCATAACTCGAGTGGGCAGTTTCCTACTCGTGAACCAGGATTAAGGGGGATCAATCGGAAGAGTTGGGAATTGATCCTCATAGTTAGAATGGAGACCGGGCAGTGGATGGAAGGATCAAGGACGTGGTCCTGTGAACCTAGTCTATGTCTCAGTCGATTATGGCCCGTTCTCGTGTGTGGCCCGTTGGACAAGTTTGAGTTGTGTACCGGATGCATACTGGCTATATGGGACCCAGAAAACCGATGTAACATGTTAACCTGGGTGTCGAGGCATACCTCACCGTCTGATGCCGATGCTGAAAGGATAGAGAAGTCGTCTCTACGAGGGTTTGCCGTAGAGAGACTTAATCCCAGTCGGTGGGACCGGTTTGACATTTGGGTGTCGTGTGAAAGGTTGCCATGTACGATGTCAGTGACGGTTGCTGTGTGCAACGTCGAGTATGGGCGTACGTGTCGTGTAAGCCAGGTGTTTTTTATTGCAATCACCGTCGCTCGCGGAATGGACCGAGCATACTTGTTCTCTGCGTCGTGACGTAGTAATAAACTGGGAAAAACCTTAAAAATGCTTCGTGAGTAATCCTCATAATGGAGATGAGGAATGATCAACACTTCACTAAATTTATTTTCCACCTTGGGCTAGTAACGTAGAGGCAAAGCGTTTCTTGTTTGATTGTGGAGTCTCGACGGTAATGGCGCAAGGTCTGTATGAGTCTAAGGTAGCTCACTAATGTTACTTTCACCTCAGGCAAGTGACATCGAGATGAAGCGTTTCTTGTTTGATTGTGGAGTCTCGATGTAAATTGCACGAGGGTTATAAAAGTGGCTCAAAACTTGAAGTAAGGACCTTCCTTTAGCTCAAGAGCATCTTTTGTGCAAACTGCTATATTCAGCCCTCTATTTTCAGCATGTAGAGTTTCATGACTAGGGTAACGGTTAAGTCTTGCTGAGCTTCGTGCTCACGGATACTGCATAAGTTGTTTTGCAGGTAATAACTGTAAGCTGATATGTACGGGTGTCCGATGGGACTTGGAGCTCTCCAAGTGGTAAACTCATGGCAACCCCTGCCGCTGCTATTTTGATAGTGTTGCTAGCGAGAAGGGTCCGCGGGCTGGACACCTTCTCTGTTGCTTAGCATAAGTATGAGATGTGAGATGTAATAGTCTTCCGCTATAGAATATTTTGAGAAGTATTTGTAAAATTTACACTTTGTAAGCTTCCGCTTGATTTATGTAATATGATGCTTTATTATGTGTGCTGTTGGGTGCCACATTGCACGGCACCACCCAATGCGATTCTCGGGCGAGCGGCATGGCCCCGGGATCGGGCCCTCACAGTAGATTTATTAAATACAGGGAAATCGAACTAGTCTGGTACAGTGTGGACTTGTCCGATATGCGTGGACTAGAAAGATCAAGGTTGATCAATATTTTCACTTCTAGTACCCTATGCAGCGGAAATTAATTGGGAACTTAGATGTATTACAACAGTGAAACAATGAATGACAGAGATCAACTTTACTTCAATGTTTCAACGTGAATTACACAAGATTAAGTAAACCCTAGAATATGATGAACAATAAAACACAAGAGCAAGATATAAGATTTTATCCCGAGGTTCGATTCCACGAAGAAAATCTACGTCCCCGTTGAGGAGTCCACGAAGGACCGGGTCTTCACCAACCATACCCTCATCAAATCGCCACGGAGGCCGATTCTCTTCCACTAATCACAAAGGGCAAATAAATCGTTCAAGGGGCCTTCTCACAAGTTGAGGGCTCCCCAAAAATTACAATGAATGAATACCACCAAGCACACTCAAAAGATGTACAATAAATGAACAAGAGTGTGCGAGAGATCAAACCCAAAGCTCAAGATGTGTAGAACAAGTCTCTCCTTTGATCAATTGCTAATCCTCAAAGATTTGATCCTATTAGGGTTAGAATGTGTGGAGAGATGTGAATTTTGGGCTCTTGGAAGGTGTGACGGTGCAGGGGGGCGAGAGATGTTGTAGTATGGCCGTACACCTCTATTTATACTAGGGTTTTCAAAGGTTACCGTTAGGGTTTGCGATGTCCGGACTAGTTTGTGGTGGACTCCGGATTAGTCCGGTATGCGGCGTGTGGAAAACCCTAAGTGTTGTGAGATACCGGACTAGTCCGTAAGAGTGCGGACTAGTCCATTTCTACTCAGAGACAAATCGGACTAGTATGGTCCATATCGGACTAGTCCGCTGTTGTAAGAACTTTGTAGATTATGGACAAGTCCGGACTTGGCGGACTTGTCCGTTCTCTAGTTAGAGACATATCGGACTAGTCCGGTCCATATTGGACTAGTCCGCTGTGTGGAGAAAGTGAGGACTGAGGACAAGTCCGCACTTGGAGGACTTGTCCGTTTTCTAGTCAGAGAGAAATCAGACTAGTCCTATTGATATCGGACTAGTCCGTACATGCTGATATTTGTGCAGTTAGTGTGATTTCTTTCACTTGAGCTCTTGGGGTGTGTTTCTCCAACACATTCCATACTAATTAATCTAATCTTTTCAACTCCTGAGCTCTTATCATTTTAGATCCTCATTCTCCTTTCTTTTTGCTCTTTCTTCCTAATTTCTTTAAAAACCTGCGCTCATCTCAACGATTTTGTTAGGGTCTCATTTGTTTGTCATAAATCAACCAAAACCCACAAGGGATGCCTAGATACACTTTTAATCTCCCCCTTTTTGGTGATTGATGACAACCAATTGAGATCACACAAATATGATAAAAAAATCAGATTTTCATAAAGTGTGCACATATGAGCTTTGAGCAAAATAGGCAATGTAGACATAAGACATATTTGCACTCTTTACGGTGGGGTGCAAAACTATGTGTGTGAGCAATAATTTTGATGTGAATATCATAATAAGCATAATCATAATATCATCAAGAGTCTCAAGCCTACATAGCAGTTTTAAACATACACCATTAATCATAAGCATAACATAGTCATCATTTCACAGCACATGTCCAAAAGCATAATGATAACATATAAGTGTTACAAAAGCCCACTTCTTAAACTAGGACACAAAAAGAAGAACCTACGACCTAAGACTCCCCCTCAATCTCTCCCCCTTTGGCATCAAGGCATCAAAAAGAAGGAGAGGAGGGATCTACTTGTCGTCGCCGGCTCACTCCTCGCTGTCGGTCCTTTCTTCGTCTTCATCATCAGGCTGAGGAGGAGGAGGAGAAGAACCACTCGTCGTGCCCCGGGAGCCAAAGTAGGCACGCTCTAATGGAGAAAGAGAGGAGGAAGCTCTATGAAGACAGATGCAGAGTCCTCTGAGATGACTGGAGATCCAATGGGCTCAATCTCCAGTTTTTGGCATATTGCTTTGACATTGGCCTTCATGCATCTCATTTCTTATTTTCTTGCCTTGTTCATCTTATGAAGCTTCACCTCAGTTTTGTGGCAAGAACCAAAGATAGCAGCCAAATACTTCATAATCCCACTAGGGGACCCTTTGTGAGGAGGGGCCCTAGTCTTGAATGAAGGCCTTGCATCTTCTTGAGCTCTCTCTGGATTTTATTCAGGTGAACCAGGTGAGGGAGCAGCTGGGAGAGAGACTTGAGGAGGCTTCTGAGGCCTTAGATAAGTGTGCTCCACATCCTTCACAAACTCAATTCCTGTGACTTTTTCAATGATGAACATCAAGTATGGTGCATAGCCACAAGAACGGTTTGGTGTGCAGGATATGTTCACCATGTCATTCTAAATGTAATCGAAGATATCAAATTTTCTCCTTCTGCTGATTACTTTCATCAAGATTCTCAAGTAACCTTGGACACTCCCGGCATCTCCATCCTTTGGAGCAATGGTCTTCAGGAGCACTCTGTTGAGAACAATGAAGAAGGGCTTCATGTTCTTGGTTGAGGGAGGATTGTATGGGAGTCGAGTATCATAGAGGAATTCCATCTTGTCCTTCTCCACAACACCAAGATTGTGAATCACAATCTCATTACTGCCGGTGTTCTCAAGGTACAGCAGTCTGGCAAACTCAACATAGGAAACTATGTACTTGGATCCATATGTCATCCAAGTCACTCTCTCTTCTTCATCGTGGGCAAAGTGGCGAGTTGCAAAGAACTGGGCGATGATCTCATCATTCCAGTTGTATCTGAAGGAGAGCAAGTCCTTGAGTCCGTGTCTCTCTGCAACCTCTATTACCTCCTCAAAGGCTTCACAACTCTTCCTTTCAAAATATGTCCAGTTGATCCATTGGCTGCGGACCACTGGAGTCTTCATTTGAAGGTACACCGAACTGCAGTAGTCCAAGTGAAAGTTGCTCCAAAATCTCATGTCAGCTGCCTTTTGCCAGTGCTATAAGCGTCAACCTTCCTCAGCTTCCATGCCACATCACTCCCCTTGCCATTGAACTTCTCCTTCGAGGGATCCCTATTCCCCTGTCTTGGAGCTGTCATCTTAAGGGGACCAATCGGGCCGGAAGAAAGTCCATTTCCCTTGCCCTTGGTTTGGCGTTGAGCCGCCAAGCTAGAACCAGCCATATTTGCTTTTGAAGCTGGTCTCTTGACTGTAACCTTTCGACGCACCCTAGGTGGGGTGGGCGAAGGCTTGGCAGCACGTTCTTGTCTTTTGTTAGAGCGAGACTCTGGAATACGAGACATCACATCTTGATCCATCTTGGCTTCAAAGTCAAAGATATTCTCATTCGATCTCGACTTGATTCTGACAAGGAAGATATAAAGGATATGAATAAGCAAGGATGACAAGGGATTGCCTTGAATTGATATAAGCTAAGTTTTTGATCAGGGCATACCAGACTTGTCTGGTGTTCAGGGTCAGACTAGTCCGGAGTACCGGACTTGTCCGCCCTAAGAACGGACTAGTCCGTTATGAGGCTGCTCAAACCCTAACTTGTCAAAATTTGAGGTTATTCAATGCAAATATGATCTAGGGTATATGGAATACATCAATAGAGCATGTATTGAATGGAGGAGCTAAGCTAATTGAGCAAAAACAAGGAAAATTGAAGGTCCTAGGGTTTGGAGAGAAATTTACCAAATCCTACGATTTGAGGCGTTGAAGGAGTTCTTGATGCGGACTAGTCTGGGGTCTTCGATCCCCTTGCATTGGATATCGATTCCCATGGATATTTGAGTGGATTTGATGGAGGACTCGCAAATACGCTCTGGGAGCACTTGAGTGAGGAGAGAGAACGTGGGAGGAGTTGTGAGGTTGGAGGAGATTAGGTCTGAGCCGACCCTAGGGTTATGGAGTCGAAATATCGGACTAGTCCTTGGTCCCTTGTACAGAAAAGTACAAAACACTTATATATATGTATTCAATGGTTCCTAATAAGGAATAAGGGACAAAGACACACAGATATTCTTGATGAATATGATCAGTAAACATACAACAATAAAGCTATGACCGTAATTCATCAAGATCAAGTAACTAACATAGCTTTTAGGAGAAAATTTGAGAGAGATGATTTTCAATACAATTAACATGATTTCGAGGATGGCATACAGGTATGCAAGTTTTCAAGCCACGTTCCGAGCATCAAGGATATTTAGTTCATGTTGGAGCTCACAAAAGCATTTTTCATCAAGTGGCTTGGTAAAGATATCGGCTAGTTGTTTTTCAGTGTTGACATGGGAAATGGCTATGTCTCCTTTCATTGAGTGATCTCTCAAAAAATGATGCTGTATATCTATGTGTTTAGTTCTAGAGTGCTCAACAGGGTCATGGGCAATTTTAATTGCACTCTCGTTGTCACAAAGGAGTGGAATACGGCTCATATTGTAACCGTAATCCCTTAGAGTTTGTCGCATCCAAAGGAGTTGTGCACAACAACTCCCGGCTGCAACATACTCCGCTTCTGCCGTGGCTAAGGCAATTGAATTTTGTTTATTGGGGGACAAAGAAACTAAGGATCTACCTAGGAATTGACAAGTACCGGAAGTACTTCTATCTACATTGCATCCGGCACAATCTGAATCGGAGTATCCAATGAGATTGAATTTTGAACCATTGGGATACCAAAGGCCTAGGTTGCATGTATGAACTAAATATCTCAAGATACTTTTAACGACTGTCAAATGACATTCCTTAGGATTGGCTTGAAACCTTGCACACAAACATATACTCAACATGATATCAGGCCTGGATGCGCATAAATAAAGTAAGGAGCCAATCAAGGAACGATATACCTTTTGATCCACATTTGGTCCGTCTTCATTGAGATCCAAGTGTCCATTTGTCGCCATGGGAGTCTTTATGGGATTTGCTTTGTCCATTCCAAACTTCTTGAGAATGTCTTGAGTGTACTTTGTTTGGCTTATGAACGTCCCGTCCTTTTGTTGCTTCACTTGGAATCCCAAAAAGTACCTCAACTCTCCCATCATGGACATCTCGAATCTATCTGTCATAATCTTACTAAATTCTTGACAAAAGGATTTGTTAGTTAAACCAAATATAATATCATCAACATAGATTTGGCAAATGAAGAGATCATAATCAAAGTGTTTAGTAAACAAATTGTAATCAGCTCTTCCAATCTTGAAGTCATTTTCAATCAAAAAATCTCTAAGGCACTCATACCAAGCTCTAGGAGCTTGTTTGAGGCCATAGAGAGCCTTACTCAATTTGAACACATAGTCGGGGTACTCTTGATCTTCAAAATCGGGTGGTTGCTCCATGTACACCTCCTCCTCGATCGGTCCGTTGAGAAAGGTGCTTTTCACGTCCATTTGATAAAGCTTGAAATCATGGTGAGTAGCATATGCAAGTAATATACGAATCGATTCAAGCCTAGCTACGGGAGCAAAAGTCTCGTCGAAATCCAAACCTTTGACTTGTGAGTACCCTTTTGCCACAATTCGTTCCTTGTTCCTTGTTACCCCTCCATGTTTGTCTTGCTAGTTGCGGAAGACCCATTTAGTGCTGACGACGTTGGACCTGGGTCTTTCAACAAGTTCCCACACTTCGTTCCTTTTGAAGTTGTTCAATTCTTCTTGTATCGCCATCACCCAATCCGGATCTTTCAATGCATCCTCAACCCTGTATGGTTCCAAAGAAGATACAAAAGAATAGTGTTCACAAAAATTAGCTATGCGAGATCGAGTTATTACTCCCTTTTGGATGTCACCAATTATGTTGTCGACGGGATGATCTCTTTGGATGTTTTGGTGTACTCTTGGATGTGGCACTTGTAGTATTGAATCTTTATTATCATCTTCTTCTCCCCCTGGATAGTTGCCCTCATTAATGTTTTGATCTTCTTAATTTTCTTGAGGTTGGTCTTGTATGGAAGCTCCCCCTTGATCATTTTCCTCCACTTGTGGTTCATTTTCTTCATTCACATTTGAAGGTGGCACTTGTGGCCGAACATCGCCCAATGCCATTCTTCTCAATGCTTGACATGGAACCTCTTCTTGATCTAGCACACATTGATCAACTTGCTCTTCTTGAGATCCGTTAGTTTCATTGAACACTACGTCACATGCTACTTCAAAAAGTCCGGAGGTTTTGTTGAAGACACGATAAGCGTAGGAGTTCAAATCATAGCCAAGTAAGAAACCTTCATCGTACTTCGAAGCAAACTTCGAAGCCCTTATCTTCTTGTTTAAAATATAACATTTTGAACCAAAAACTCGAAAATATGAAATATTCGGCTTGTTACCCGTCAGTAGTTCATATGAAGTTTTCTTGGGCAACGGATGAAGATATAGTCGGTTTATGGCGTGACAAGCGGTGTTAACCGCTTCAGCCCAAAACCTGTCCGAAGTCTTGTATTCATCGAGCATTGTCATCATCATCTCAATGAGAGTTCTGATCTTCCTTTCGGCTACTCCGTTTTGTTGAGGAGTATATGGTGCTGAAAATTCATGCTTTATCCCTTCTTCGTCTAGATACTCCTCAACTTGGGTGTTCTTGAATTCTGCCCCATTGTCACTTCATATGTTCTTGATCTTCAATGAAAATTCATTTTGGGCACGCTTGATGAACTTCTTGAGGGTTCCTTGAGTTTTTGTCTTATCATGCAAAAAGAAAACCCACGTGAAGCGTGAAAAATCATCAACAATGACTAGACCGTATTTATTACCGTCGATGCTTATGTAAGCAATTGGACCGAATAGATCCATGTGGAGGAGCTCAAGCGGTCTTGTTGTTGCCATGACATTCTTCACGGGATGGGGTGCTCCTACTTGCTTCCCTGCTTGGCACGCTCTACATGGTCTGTCTTTCTCAAAAACAACATCCTTTAAACCTCGGATGTGATCGCCTTCAAGAAGTTTTGAAGATTCCTCATACCAATATATGCTAGCCGTCTATGCCACAACCAACCCATGTTGATCTTTGCAATCAAGCATGTGTCAAGTTCGGCTTTATCTTTGTTGAAGTAAACTAGATAAAGTTTTCCCTTTAACACACCCTTGAATGCAATTGAGTTATCACTCCTTCTAGAGATAGTCACACCCTCATTAGTGAATAAGCAATTATAACCCTTGTCACATAATTGAGATATTGACAAAAGGTTATAATCTAAGGAGTCAACGTGTAAAACATGAGACAGAGTATGTTGTGATGAAATTGCGATTTTACCGGTACCAAGCACTTTTCCTTGACTATTATCACCAAAGTAAATGCCTTCGCTTGGATCTTCATTTTATTCATATTCCACGAACATTCTTCTTGCTCCAGTCATGTGATTGGTGCATCCACTATCTAGCACCCATTTTGCTCCACCAGATGAATAAGTCTGCAAAAGAAAAATTATGCCTTGGTCTTAGGTACCCAAGCTTGCTTGGGTCCTTTGAGGTTAGTCACAAGTGATTTGGGCACCCACACATGAAACTTGGTGTTCCCATGGCGTGGCCCAACATATTTAGCATAAACTCTTCCAAGATTACTTTTCATAAGTACATATGAAGCATCAAAAGTTCTAAATAGAAGTTGTTGTTCATATGTGTTCACAGTGTTAAATTTATCAATATTATTAAGTTTTCTAACTTGAGAAGAGTTTCCCTTGACAAAGGCAATGCAACCCTTGTTATTCTTGTGGCTTCTAGAGTTTTGCTTTTCACCATAAGAATATCCAATGCCATATTTGACATTAGGAGGTCTTGTGACCGAGTATGCACTGTGTGCATACTTGATCTTCTCCTTGTCAAATATGCCACTTTGAGAAGATTGCTTGTCCTTTGTCGAGTTTGGTTTTTTCTTCAAGTTAGTGTCACTTTTGGCACAAGCACAAGTAATACTAGTTTCAGATTTTATATGTTGATAAGGTGAGCTTGAAGTGGATGAAGAACCACATTGCTTGAGTGACTCAACTTGTACCTCAAGGATCTTGTTAACTTTGGTTAAGTTAGCAAATTCATCCTTGATGGTGGCGTTTGAGTCTTTTAACTTCAAGCAAGCTTCCTTGCTTGAAGCTAACTCAAGTTCTAGTGATTTACTTCGCTCCTTTTCAAGTTCAAGAAGCTTTTCAATCTCAAGATATTCCTCCTTTTGGGAGATGATCATATCTTCCTGATGATTGACTAACTTCTCCATATCAACAAGCTTATCAAATAGAAATTTCATCTTAGCAGCTGTCTTTTTGTCTAAACCCCTAAGCATATATTCATTTTTATCACTGCTATCATCCTCACTAGAATTATCACTATCACTAGTAACAGAATGCGATAAGAAAGATTTAGTTGTTACCTTTCTTTTACCTTCCTTTGCCATTAGACAAATGTTGTCGTTGTCTTTCCATGCGCCCATGGTTGGGAAGAGAGTGGATTTCTTGGTAGTCTTCTTTATCGCTATGGTGGCCATCTCCTCTTCTTCTTCGGATGAGGATTCATCATTGGAGTCTCACTTCTTCCGTAGATGCGCTTGTCCATATTGCTTCTTCTTCTTGAACATTTTCTTTGGTTGAGGCTTGTTGTCTTTAGTCTTCCTCTTGTTTTCTTCATATGGACAATCTACTATGAAGTGATCATATTCTCCGCAGTTGTAGCTCGCCCGTCTCATCTTGGGTCTTTGTTTGCCCCTTTGTCTTCCTTCATTTTAGCTGCTACCCTTTCTTCTTCTCATCATTTTCTTCAACTTCTTCATGAACAAGATCATGTCTTCTTCATCGATATCACTACTTTCATCATCATTGTCGTCTTCTCCATGATCTTCTCGAGCTTCTTATGATACGGGTTTACAAGTTGACTTCAAAGCAACTCCTTTCTTCTTTGCCGAGGTGAGATCGGCAATTTCCTTGACATGCTTGGCTTGCTTTTCCATCATTTCAAAGTTGATGATCTTGCCAAGAAGTTTGTCTGGGGTCATTTTCTGATACCCGGGGCTTTCTCTAATCATAGAGCTAAGAGTCACGTTGCGAGGCATGAATGCTCTGAGAATCAACTTCACGACCTCATGATCATTCCACTTTTTGCTGCCATAAGCTCAGACTTTGTTGATAGATTCTTCAGTCAATTGTACATATCTTTTGGTGATTCATCTTCCTCTATCGCAAATCTTCCCAGTTCACCTTCAATCATTTCTATCTTGGCTTCGCGTACATGACGGTTACCTTCATGTGCGGTTTGTAGTGTGTCCCATATCTCCTTGACAATTTCGAGTCCATCCACCTTGGTGAACTCATCTCATCTAAGTGATGATGTGATCACAGCTACAGCTTGAGCATTCTGATGAACGGCTTGTTCCTGGCTTGGAGTCAGCTCTTCATCATCATCCGGGATATCTATCCCTGTACACACTATATGCAACAAACTTGGGTTAAGAGATATAAGGTGCATTTTCATGTTTTGTCTCAACATTGAATAGTCATTGCCATCAAAGTAAGGTGCTTTCCCTAGAGGAATTGATAAGTAATGACTATTGTTAGAATTCAAACATTCATAGTCAAAAGGATATCGGGAGTAGTCTGTGTGACTACCCCCTTTCTTCTTCTTTTCATCATCGATCTTCTTCTTCCCTTTTGGGGAGAGTGCCTTCTTCCGTAGAAGAGTCTTGAGTTGGAGCACCTCCTCATCATCATCCTCACTGTCTTGAATGGCGTCGAGTAGCTTCTTTAGATTTAGAGTCCTTTCATCATTACCATTTTCATCGTCGATCTTCTTGTGTACATCCTTGATGTCCGACATCGTCTCTTCGAGCGGTGAGTCTCTGTTGAAGAGTTTGGCTCTGATACCAATTGAATATAGCCTAGAGGGAGGTGAATAGGCTTTACGATTCTTTGTTAATCCCTAAAACACTTAATAGATTTATCAAATACAGGGAAATCGGACTAGTCCGGTACTGTGCGGACTAGTCAGGTATGCGTGGACTAGAAAGATCAAGGTTGATCAATATTTTCACTTCTAGTACCCTATGCAGCGTAAATTGATATGGAACTTAGATGTATTACAACAGTGAAACAATGAATGACAGAGATCAACTTTAGTTTCAATGTTTCAAAGTAAATTATTGAAAGTGCATCTAGGCATCTCTTGTGGGTTTTGGTTGATTTATGACAAACAAATGAGACCCTAACAAAATCGTTGAGATGAGCGCAGGTTTTTAAAGAAATTAGGATGAGAAGCGCAAAAAGAAAGGAGAATGAGGATCTAAATTGATAAGAGCTCAGGAGTTGAAAAGATTAGATTACTTAGTATGGAGTGTGTTGGAGAAACACACCCCAAGAGCTCAAGTGAAAGAAATCACACTAACTGCACAAAAATAAGCATGTGCGGACTAGTCCGATATCAACCGGGCTAGTCCGATTTCTCTCTGACTAGAAAACGGACTAGTCCGATATGGATCGGACTAGTCCGATTTGTCTCTGGAATGACAACGGACTAGTCCGATTTGTCTCTGGATAGACAACGGACTAGTCCGGTATCTCACAACACTTAGGGTGTTCCACACGCCACATACCGGACTAGTCCGGAGTCCACCACGGACTAGTCCGGACATCGCAAACCCTAACGGTAACCTTTGGAAACCCTGGTATAAATAGAGGTGTACGGCCATACTACCAACTCTCTCGACCCCCTCCGTCACACCTTCCAAGAGCCCAAAATTCACATCTCTCCACACATTCTAACCCAAAAAGGATCAAATCTTTGAGGATTAGCAATTGATCAAAGGAGAGACTTGTTCTACACATCTTGAGCTATTGGGTTTGATCTCTCGCACACTCTTGTTCATTTATTGTTCATCTTTTGAGTGTGTTTGGTGGTAGTCCTTCATTGTAATTCTTGGGGAGCCCTCAACTTGTGAGATGGCCCCGTGGAAGAGAATCGGCCTCCGTGGCGATTCGACGTGGGTAGGGTTGGTGAAGACCCGGTCCTTCGTGGACATCTCAACGGGGACGTAAATTTCCTTCGTGGAATCGAACCTCGGAATAAAATCTTGTCTCTTGCTCTTGTTCATTTATTGTTCATCATATTCTAGGGTTTACTCAATCTTGTGTAATTCACGTTGAAGCATTGAAACCAAAGTTGATCTCTGTCATTCATTGTTTCACTATTGTAATACATCTAAGTTCCCAATTAATTTCCGCTGCATAGGGTACTAGAAGTGAAAATATTGATCAATCTTGATCTTTCTAGTCCACGCATACCGGACTAGTCCGCACAGTACCGGACTAGTCCGATTTGTCTCTAAGTAGACAACAGACTAGTCCGCACTCTACCGGACTAGTCCGATTTCCCTGTATTTGATAAATATATTAAGTGTTTCAGGGATTAACAAAGAATCGAAAAGCCTATTCACCCCCCTGAGCATTCATGCCTCGCAACGTGACTCTTAGCTCTATGATTAGAGAAAGCCCCGGGTATCAGAAAATGACCCCAGACGAACTTCTTGGCAAGATCATCAACTTTCAAATGATGGAGAAGCAAGCCAAGCATGTCAAGGAAATTGCCGATCTCACCTCAGCAAAGAAGAAAGGAGTTGCTTTGAAGTCAACTTGTAAAGTCGTATCAAAAGAAGCTCGAGAAGATCATGGAGAAGACGACAGTGATGATGAAAGTAGTGATGTCGATGAAGAAGACATGATCTTGTTCATGTAGAAGTTCAAGAAAATGATGAGAAGAATAAAGGGTAGTAGCTCAAATGAAGGAAGACAAAGGGACAAACGAAGACCCAAGATGAGACGGGCGCGCTACAACTGCGGAGAATATGATCAGTTCATAGTAGATTGTCCATCTGAAGAAAATAAGAGGAAGACTAAAGACAACAAGACTCAACCAAAGAAAATGTTCAAGAAGAAGAAGCAATATGGCCAAGCGCATCTACAGAAGAAGTGGGACTCCAATGATGAATCCTCATCCGAAGAAGAAGAGGAGATGGCCACCATAGCCATAAAGAAGACTACCAAGAAATCCACTCTCTTCCCAACCATGGGCGCATGGATAGACACCGACAACATTTGTCTAATGGCAAAGGAAGGTAAAAGAAAGGTAACAACTAAATCTTCCTTATCGCATTCTTTTACTAGTGATAGTGACAATTCTAGTGAGGATGATAGCAGTGATGAAAATCAATATATGCTTAGGGGTTTAGACAAAAAGACAGCTGCTAAGATGAAATTTCCATTTGATAAGCTTGTTGATATGGAGAAGTTAGTCAATCGTCAGGAAGATATGATCATCTCCCAAAAGGAGGAATATCTTGAGATTGAAAAGCTTCTTGAACTTGAAAAGGAGCGAAGTAAATCACTAGAACATGAGTTAGCTTCAAGCAAGGAAGCTTGCTTGAAGTTAAAAGACTCAAACGCCACTATCAAGGATGAATTTGCTAACTTAACCAAAGTTAACAAGATCCTTGAGGTACAAGTTGAGTCACTCAAGCAATGTGGTCCTTCATCCACTTCAAGCTCACCTTATCAACATATAGAATCTGAAACTAGTATTACTTGTGCTTGTGCCAAAAGTGACACTAACTTGAAGAAAAAGCCAAACTCGACAAAGGAGAAGCAATCTTCTTAATGTGGCATATTTCACAAGACCTCCTAATGTCAAATATGGCATTGGATATTCTTATGGTAAAAATCAAAACGCTAGAAGTCACAAGAATAAAAAGGGCTGCATTGCCTTTGTCAAGGGAAACTCTTCTCAAGTTAGAAAATTTAATAATGTTGATAAATTTAACACTGTGAACACATATGAACAACAACTTCTATTTAGAACTTTTGATGCTTCATATGTACTTATGAAAAGTAATCTTGGAAGAGTTTATGCTAAATATGTTGGGCCACGCCATGGGAACACCAAGTCTCATGTGTGGGTGCCCAAATCACTTGTGACTAATCTCCAAGGACCCAAGCAAGCTTGGGTACCTAAGACCTAGGCATAATTTGTCTTTTGCAGACTTATTCATCTGGTGGAGCAAAATGGGTGCTAGATAGTGGATGCACCAATCACATGACCGGAGAAAGAAGAATGTTCGTGGAATATGAAGAAAATGAAGATCCAAGCGAAGGCATTTACTTTGGTGATAATAGTCAAGGAGAAGTGCTTGGTACCGGTAAAATCACAATTTTATCACAACATACTCTCTCTCATGTTTTACACGTTGACTCCTTAGATTATAACCTTTTGTCCATATCTCAATTATATGACAAGGGTTATAATTGCTTATTCACTAATCAGGGTGTGACTGTCTCTAGAAGGAGTGATAACTCAATTGCATTCAAGGGTGTGTTAAAGGGGAAACTTTATCTAGTTTACTTCAACAAAGATAAAGCCGAACTTGACACATGCTTGATTGCAAAGACCAACATGGGTTGGCTGTGGCATAGACGGCTAGCACATGTTGGTATGAGGAATCTTCAAAAACTCCTTAAAGGCGATCACATCCGAGGTTTAAAGGATGTTGTTTTTGAGAAAGACAGACCATGTAGAGCGTGCCAAGCAGGGAAGCAAGTAGGAGCACCCCATCCCGCGAAGAATGTCATGACTACAACAAGACCGCTTGAGCTCCTCCACATGGATCTATTCGGTCCAATTTCTTACATAAGCATCGACGGTAATAAATATGGTCTAGTCATTGTTGATGATTTTTCATGCTTCACATGGGTTTTCTTTTTGCATGATAAGACAAAAACTCAAGGAACCCTCAAGAAGTTCATCAGTCGTGCCCAAAATGAATTCTCATTGAAGATCAAGAACATACGAAGTGACAATGGGACAGAATTCAAGAACACCCAAGTTGAGGAGTATCTAGACGAAGAAGGGATAAAGCACGAATATTTAGCACCATATACTCCTCAACAAAACGGAGTAGCCGAAAAGAAGAACATAACTCTCATTGAGATAACGAGGACAATGCTCGATGAATACAAGACTTCGGACAGGTTTTGGGCTGAAGTGGTTAACACCGCTTTTCACGCATTAAACCGACTATATCTTCATCGGTTGCTCAAGAAAACTTCATATGAACTACTCACGGGTAATGTGGCAGACCGGAATCCGCTCATCCAGGATCGCAGAGGGTGGTGCCGCGCGATGCGACACCCGATAGCACACGTCATAAGAACGCATTATATTACATGGAAAAAAACAACTGAACTGTACAAAGTAGTACACTTCTCAGTTACAAACTAGGGTCTTTATTACACAGCGGAAGTTTCTTTTGTACAACTCACGCCCGCCTATCTAGCAAAAGTCGGTTGCCCAGCCCTAGGGCAACCCACACTAGCTGCACGTCTCAGCTCAGCGCGGCATGTACGGCTCCCACTCAGCCGTGGTCCCCGACAGAGGGTAACCCTCGCCGGTGGACTCGTACTCCGAGTTCGTGGGTGGCTCCTCACCTGAAAAACACTTAAGCAGCAACCGTGAGCACGAAGGCTCAGCAAGGCTTAACCGACTCACCTAAGCATGAAACTCTACATGAGGTGTACCATGACGTAGGATAGTCATATTGCAACAAATGGACTCACCTACAAGTTCATCCTTAGTTCAACTTTTAGCAACAAGTTAACAGTTCAGGAAGCTGAAATTTAGTAAGCAATATTTGGTGGCAAACATGTAGCAATACAATATTATATCAAATCAGCAGTATTGAATCACCATATTTCATACATTAAACTACGTCACAACTCAGTGACCAAGTGGTACTCTTCACCGCGAGGGACGGTGAATCGACTCGATATACACCTGCAGGGAAACCCAAAGAGCATCGTACGCCCATCCATGGAGTTGCACAGCACACTCACTCGATGTCGTACGGGACAACCTTTCACCCAACAGCCCAAACGTCGAACCGGTCGCACCGAAACGAGCAGGAGGTTCCCCACACGGAGCATCTCTCTATGCCCGTTGGTAGATTTCCACCTTGCTGCCCTCAACCTACACCTATAAATCGGTGTGCTATGCCTCGACGCCCGGAGGTTTAGGCTACATCGGTTTATCGGGGGCCATATATCCGATATGCCTTCGGTACGTTCAAACTTGATCAGCGTGGGCCGCACACGGATCGGTCCTCAATCGACACGGACAGGGCTGCGCACACAAGACCCCCTCTTGCTGAGCCCTAGCCCCTCCCTAGTCTCATTTTCATTACTAAAGTGATCTCACATCACTCAACCGAACCCGTGTGTCCCAAGCCTATCTCGCGAGTAGATTCCAACTACTCGACTTGTACTGAAGTCCTATGAAACATTTAAGCATAGCATGTCTACTCGAGGTCTTAGACACTACCCTCACTCTTAGGGAAAAATTCGGGTTATGCAAGTGGGGTTACATCCATCCTATACCTAATGCACATTCACACTTCATAAGACACATGTAAACAAGTAAAACTTATAAAAGGTTAATGCAAACCGGGGCTTGCCTTGTTGCTGCTGGTCAGTAGTTAGCTCTTCTTCCAGAAGGAGGAAGTCCAGCACTTCCGGAGTCTCTTCTTCAGTGACTACACGTTAATGAAATACTACATGTCAATTTAAATGTAATGTGTAAACTTGAATACTTAACTACTAATAACTCTAGCTAGCCCTCCCCTTTGGTTCTGAAATTTTTACTGTGGCTTGGTAGGGTCCTAACCAGAGTCTTTACCAAGTTTCATTTGAAACAAAGTTCCTTTGAGCTTTGTACAAATAAAAACCTATTTGTCCAATAACTGAGCCTCTAATTAATTCCAGGGGTTTTCATGGCTCCAACCATTACTTTCTGGAAACTAGAATTTAGGATGGTTCTAATGAAGTTGGTTTCATGTCATTTGAAGAATTCTACAGAAAGTTATGCCCTACTTAAGATTTGAGAAAATCTGAAGAATGTTTCTGTACATTTTTCTATTTTCCCAGGGCAGTTCTCTTAATCACCCCATTAGGGTAACTAAATTAACTTGGATGAGTCTGTAAATTTTACTGGGATTCAGGGATTTTCCAATGAACATCTCAGTCAAATTTCAGAATTTTTCATAAAGTAGTTCTCCAGATAAAATTCCCAACAGTTTAAATTTTAGGGATTTAATTCTGGAAAACTATTCACCTCCATGAGCTGAATTTGGTATTGCTGGAAAGTACTCAGAATTCTGAGTTCAGAAAAATTTGGTTCATCGAATTTGGAGTTTCCTAGCCAAAGTTCTATTCATTTGAAGTTTGAACTAAAACTGGAATTTCGAACAAAATTTAAACTCTGCGGGTGGGGTCCCCCGGCTACGTGTCAGCTTCTCAGCTAACCCACACCGGAGCCCGCAGAATCACCCGCGCAGCCACACGGAATCCCGGTGCCACAGCAAATCCCGAGCGCTCTCAGCAGCGACTGACACGCGGGGCCCGCAAGGCGTCTTCCACCTCGCGCTCCCGCGGCTCCCCGCCACCGAGCTCGCCGGAGCTCTCGCCGGAGAGGGGTTCCGGCCCTCGGAGCTTGCTGATTCTCGCCGCCTGTGCCTAACTCGACTCGGAGAACACGCTGGTGCCCTCACCGGAGCTTGACAACGGCCGAAACAGGGCTCCCGACGGCAACAGCGGCCGGAAGCTCACCGGCGACGTCGAACTCGGCGTTCCCTACACCTTTTCCGATGCTGTTTGCTCGGAGAGCTCCGCTGACACCCGCTGATCACGGATATGGGCACCGATCTCTGTGGAAACAGCTGCAACTACGACCTCACCGGTGACCTAGACCGGAAATCGGCGCCGATACAGAAAGCTCGAAGAACATCGCCCCTACTTGATGAAACTCGATGATTTCTGATCCCAGAGACACGTGGGCGAGTCTAGATCATATCTTTAGCTCGGCCTAAGGAGTGGTGGCTTACTTGCTCCGAATTTCTGTATTTCTCACGGTTTGGTTCTAAACACCCCGACGCGCTAATCCCTCAAATACTTTGCCGATCGTGCGAGAGAGAGAGCGAGGTCGGTACGGTTGTGATCAGTACCTCGAGGCGGTTCTTTCTTGTGTTACTCGCCGGGCACGAGAGCGCCTGTGCTGGCCGGACACCGGCGATCAGTGAGGTCGGCGTTTCTGTGCTCGCGCGGAACCGAGAAAGAAGCTCGGTCGGGGGGGGTTCTTGTTTGGGAAACAGGAGGAAGGGCGGCGTGGCTGTGCGCTGGCCTTTGAGCCGCGGTTTTGGCACCGTGAGGTGGCCGTCTGCTGCCTCGGTGGCTCGCCGCCTATCCCCTGCCGTGCACGCGAAGCCGAGACCCGGCTGCAACAACCGACTGAATACTCGTGTGTGCAGCTGACATGTGGGCCTCCCCTTTTCTTCTTTTTCCAAATTTCTTTTCTGGTTTTTGCTAATTATCCCACCAGCTACTCATAATTTAATGTGATACTTAGCCCCCAAGTTTTGGTTCAAATTTAAGTTCTCCAATTTGAAATTTGGTTGGGCCAATTTGCTTCATATTTGAACTGAATTTCAAATTCAGTTTTGAATTATTGCAAATTTGGCTCCCGACAAGATGAACTCCAATGGGGATGAAATTTGGTGGGCTAGCTCAGAAAAATGTGCTGAGTTTGAATATGAAGCTAACTTTTGAATTTGAGTGATGAAAGTTGCTGCAATTTGAATTTACATTCAAATTGGCCTCTTTTTCACATACCTCCAAAAGTGCCTCAAAAAGTGTTGGGTTTGCATGAAACTTGGCTTGAATCCTCCCAAGACTTCTCAAGTCCTAGGGGTGAGCTCAACCTCTCATGTTCATGTGTAGAAATCCTACTTTGTGAAAGTGAAGGCTTTCCCCTCTAATTACCCTTTTGATGGAGGTTACTTGCTCTTCACAACATTTCCTAAGATATCCAAAATAAAAACTGTGGTGTTGTGAGGTGAAGAAAAATTTTTGCAAGTCCCTTTTCTTGGGCTTTTACATCCCTCCCCCCTTAAAAGAATCTTGTTCCGAGATTACAAAAAGAAGAGATAGCGATGTAATAGGGACTTACCCGTGTTGAGAAGCCATGAACTCCGGGTAATTTGAGCGAAGGAACTCCTCGCTCTCCCACGTCGCTTCTTCGGTGGTGTGGTTGCTCAAGAGTATTTTGTATAACCACAACGTTCTGCTATGCGTGGTTCGGGCTTTCTCATCAAGAATTTCCACCGGATACTCATCATAGGTCAAATCCGGTTTCAGCTCGCCGATGTCTTCGGTAGGAACAGCAGCCGTATGCTTCAAACATTTTTGCAGTTGAGAAACATGGAAAACATCATGGACACCAGCAAGGGATGCCGGTAACTCCAATTGATACGCCACTGGTCCACACTTCTCGGTGATAGCGTAGGGTCCAATGAAACGGGGAGCGAGCTTCCCCTTCACACCGAACCGGTGCACGCCCTTCATCGGAGACACTCGGAGGAACACGTGTTCACCGACGTCAAAGTGCAACGGTCTACGCCTCTTATCAGCGTAGCTCTTCTGCCGGGATTGAGTGGCCTTCAAATTGGCTTGAATTGTCCGAACGCGCTCTTCGGCGTCGTTCACCACATCAACCCCGAATGTGACCCTTTCACCGGACTCGCACCAGTTTAATGGGGTGCGGCATTTACGACCGTAAAGAGCTTCGTAGGGTGCCATCTTGATACTCGCCTGATAGCCATTGTTGTACGAGAATTCCGCCAATGGTAGGTGATCATCCCAGTTCCTACCATGGTGGATGGCACATGCTCTCAACATGTCTTCCAAAACTTGATTCACCCTCTCTGTCTGGCCATCTGTCTGAGGGTGGTAAGCGGAGCTTCTAATCAGTTTAGTACCCAAAGCAGCATGCAACTGCTCCCAAAAGCGATATACAAACAATGCACCTCGGTCTGAGACTATGGTCTTGGGTACGCCATGCAAACATAGGATCCTGGCGATATATAACTCCGCATATCTGTTGGCATGAAAATGTGTATGCACGGGGATGAAGTGAGCTGACTTGGTTAGTCGGTCAATGTTAAGGGTAATCCCACAATGAAATCCATGCTCACATCTTCCCATTTCCATGCTGGAATTTTCAGGGGTTGCAGCAGCCCTGATTTCCTCATATGATCAGCCTTCACTCGTTTACACGTATCACACTCGGATACGTACTTCGCTACCTCCCGCTTCATCCGTGTCCACCAAAATTTCTTTTCCAAATCTTGGTACATTTTGTTGCTTCCTGGATGAATGGAGTATTTAGACAAGTGGGCTTCGTCGAGGATCTTCTTCCTCAGCTCCATATCCCGGGGTACGACTATGCGGTCATTGAACCACAGCGCCCCCTCATCATCTTTCCGGAAACACTTGATCTCTCCATTGTCTATCCGTCTCCGGAGATGTGCCATGCCTTTATCCGTCTTCTGAGCTGCAATGATGTCCTCCCTAATAGTAGGGATGAGGGCAAGGTTGTACAGCGATCCATAAGGAACCAAGTATAAACTTGGCTCTTCCTCCTCCACCGGTGTAATAGTGAGGTGATGGACATGTGATTTCCGACTCAGCGCGTCGGCGACCACATTTGCCTTGCCGGAGTGGTAGTGAATCTCAATTTCATAGTCCTTGATTAATTCTAACCACCTCCTTTGCCTCATATTCAGCTCCTTCTGGGTGAAGATGTACTTCAAGCTCTTGTGGTCGGTGTAGAGATGCACTAGATTCCCCAGGAGATAGTGCCTCCACATTTTTAGCGCCAACACCACGGCAGCAAGCTCAAGATCATGAGTCGGATAGTGCTGCTCATGGTTCCGAAGTTGGCGTGAGCCATAAGCGACCACACGTCCTTCCTGCATCAACACACAGCCAAGCCCAATACCGGACGCGTCGCAATACATGTCGAAGGGCTTTGTTGTATCCGGCTGAGCTAAGACCGGGGCTGTGGTGAGATGCTTTACCAATGTTTGGAATGCTCCTTCACACGCCGTGTTCCAAACATATTTCGTCCCTTTCTTCAGCAATTCTGTCATCGGCTTAGCGAGCTTGGAGAAGCTTGGAATGAATCTCCGATAGTATCCCGCTAACCCGAGGAAGCTTCTGACTTCATGGACTGAAGTGGGAGCTTTCCATTTCAGTACTTGCTCTATTTTGCTTGGGTCAACCGCAATGCCTTCCGCTGAGATGATGTGTCCCAAGAATGGCACTTGGCTGATCCAAAACTCGCATTTACTGAACTTGGCATAGAGCTTGTGGTCTTGCAATCGTTGAAGAACGATCTGCAAGTGTTCAGCATGTTTGGCTTCTGTCTTGGAGTAAACCAAGATATCGTCGATGAACACTACCACGAACTTGTCCAGCTCCGGCATGAACACTGAGTTCATGAGATACATGAAATGGGCTGGAGCATTTGTGAGACCAAAGGACATGACGAGATATTCATATAATCTATATCTCGTCGAGAAGGCCGTCTTTGGGATATCCTCCACCCGGATCTTGATCTGGTGATATCCAGAGCGAAGGTCCATCTTTGAGAACACACTTGCCCCCACAAGTTGATCAAACAAAATGTCAATACGGGGCAGTGGGTACTTATTCTTGATGGTGACGGCGTTGAGCGGCTGGTAATCCACACACAGCCTCAAGGTTTCATCTTTCTTCTTCACGAACAGCGCCGAGCATCCCCAAGGCGAGGAACTCGGCCTAATGAAACCTTTGCTCAACAGATCATTGAGCTGTTATTTCAGTTCAGCCAGCTCATTTGGAGCCATTTTATATGGTATCCGTGATATGGGCGTAGTCCCGGGTGCATGTTCAATCTTGAACTCGACATCCCTCTCAGGCGGCATGCCCGGAAGATCATCCGGGAACACGTCGGGATACTCCCGGACTACGGGGATGTCTTCTAACTTGAGAGCTTCAGCATTATTAATTGCTAAAACTTCCCGGACTGGCGTGTCTAATACCATGGAATGCGGACGGTGGAATGGGGAATTTAAGTGAACCGTCCGCTTCCGAGTCTCTAGGACAGCGCCATGGTATTGTAGCCATGACATCCCTAAGATTGCATCAATCTTTTGCCCCATAAGGATTATCAAGGTGGTGGGATATAGTTTCCCACCTAAGCACAGAGGTGCCTTTGGAATCATCATATTAGCTGAAATCTTCCCTCCCGGTGAGCAGATCATATAAGTGCAGTCGGTTGGGAAGACATGCATTTGATGCTTAGCCACATAGGATGCACTTATAAAGCTGTGGGTTGCTCCAGAATCAAACAATATGACGATGGCTTGATTGTTGAGAGTAAACGTACCCGCCAGCACGTTGTCTCCCTCTGGGGCATCCTCATTGTCGAGGTTGCGAACGCCCCCAGTCTGGTGACCAACCTTCTTGACCGGAGGTCGGCCTCGAGCACCGCCCTGGAACTGGGCCTGCCCGCTGCTCTGCTACCCCTGGGGACAGTCCTTCGCGAAGTGGCCCGCCTGGCCACACGTGAAGCAGGTAAAACGGGGCGGTCCCCCGCTGATCGATGGACGGAATCCCGGGGCGCGTTGTGGCGGTGGAAACGCCCGGGGTACCATCTGCTGCTGCTGCTGCTGCTGTCTTGGTGGTGGCATCGGCGGACGGAACGGAGGTGACTGAGAAGGACGTCCCCCGAACCGTTGAGGTCGCGCTGGTGGGTGCCACTGCTGCCTTGATGGTGTCCGATACACCATACAGTACTTCTGGGGAGCGCCACTCCCACTGCTGGGTGGAGCGCTGCGCTTCCGCTGCTCAGCTGCCAACTCCCGCTGAGCATCCTCTTGCATGATCGTGACATTGACTAAGTCGTTGAATGTGCCGCGATTCCACTGAACGAGATGTGTCTTCATTTCGGGGTGTAACCCCCGATAGAAGTGCTCCCACTTCTTCTCCTCGGTGGAGATGTAGTCTGACGCGTATTGCGCCAGATGGTTGAAGGCACGGGAGTAGTCATGGGCACTCCTCCCACCCTGCTTCAGCTCCAAGAATTCTTGGAACTTCCTCTTCATAATTCCGGGAGGGATATGATAGGCGCGGAACGCCTCCCGGAACTCTTGCCATTCCACGGCATGGCCAGCCGGACGTGAGGCGACATAATTCGCCCACCACGCACCAGCGGCACCGTGGAGTTGCTGCGCTGCGAACAGAGTCTTCTGCCGCTCCGTACATTAGAGCAGCCCGAACTTGGACTCGATGGTCCGCAGCCAGTTGTCAGCCTCCAGTGGTTCTTCGGCTTCTATGAACACTGGAGGGTGCGTACTCATGAAATCCGAGTACGACACTTCCCAGGGCTCACGAGGCCCTCTGTCTTGACGCCCCCCCCCCCCCCCCCGCCTGGGACGTATTCTGCACGATCGTGTGGAGCAGGTCAGTCTGCTCCTCACGACCTCCCACCAATGCCGCACATCCGCTAGAGTAAGCGGAGGCGGCGGTGGTGGCTGCTGCTGCGGGGTGCTGTCGTAGGCTGGTGGCTAGGAGTCATCGCCTCCCCCTTGGCTAGAGCCACCAACCTCGTGCGTGGTCCTAGTGCGAACCATCTGCAACCATACGACAATAACATCAGTCCCGCAACAGATTGCATGCAGTCCAATAACAATAGGTGTAAAAACATAATGACAATAAAACATGCGATACATCTCGTAAGTAGATAATGTAATAACTTTGCACAAACTACACCATTACCAGACCAAACACAAGCTAGTTAAATCCAACTTGGTGAACCCCCTCTTTGGAAGCTCACCATAACTAGGTTTGGTCACTACGAGATATTACTATCGCTTTGTCATCACGTATACCACCCTTAGGGTACAACACCCTCTCCAATGAGTTCAACTGTCATTCTTCTGTCAGAATGACCAGTTTCTACCTATTCCAAGTTTTGATCTGGTTCTGGGCATTTTCATGACTCAAGTTGAATACTAAAGTTAAAGTTAACTTCAGTATCATTCCAACGAGTATTCATTTGCCCCCAGATCATCTTTGGTTAAAAAGTTATGCTAATTCAAAGTCAGCAGAATTTCTAGAAGAATTTTAACAGCACCTCCCTTGGAGGTGGCTGTTTTCAACCCTGGTTTCCACCGAAATCTGTGCTGAAATTTCAGAAACTTTGAATTGCAAAGATGTAACACATCTTCTACCCTTTCTAAAGATGTTTCCTATGAAATTTTTTATTTTTCTACTAGGAATTATGTTTGAAAAACAGAACAGTCCAGAGAGTGTTTAACTCTGTCCTGATTCTGGACAGTCTACATCCCTCTGGGTCTTAAGCCATCTGAAGGTGAGTTTCAGCTCTCGAAGTCTACAACAAATTTGTAGAGACTTAAATACCTTCCCAGAACTATACACCACACCTCCCTGGGCTAAAAGACCTGTGAGTTATGCTCTGTTGAAGAACAGCAAACTTGCTGCCCAAAACAGAGCACTCTGTTTTTCATCCTTTTGGCTATCCTGCTCCACTATCCCATTCTCATACCCAACCAGGGTCTTAATTGTTGAACCTAGGGATTTTTAATTCCTTGTTATCGTTATTTTCATGCATATGCCTACAATATCTCAGTACTACGTTCCTCACAAAAGAAAATACTAACCGGATTCTACCGGCATATACGTCTCAAGTGTGGAACTAAACGGTCTCTCGCACACGTTTTCTACACGGATACATACGTGGTTAGTACCTGCAGAAGACCACACAATAGTGATGCACTCAAAGGTTTTGTTTCCATTTCAGGCAGTTCCATATTTAAAGTAAATACACACGCTCGTATCATTGTCATACGGCCGTCCTTGAGCTAAGTCACGTCTCAAGGCACGTGATCGTGTTTCAACACCACACGACGGGGAACCCGAGTAGGTCATGAACGGTTCGTCACGATTGGGAATGTTATCAACCCAACAGATACCACCTACTGCCCTGCAGGGCACGCCGATGGCAAGCGCTGCGTATGTCCCCCTGGGCTACTTCCAGATGAACACACTTAGGCGTTACTGACCATGCGATGGGGTCTCCACTTACTTGCCTAAGGCCCGCTAGGGATCAGCGTTTCATATGAACTCAGGAACATGAAGAGTCCAAGAGTTTCATATTGACGTCTCACACCAAGCTGTGAGATCAATCCTTGAACCACGTTCCTCGTCAGGGGGAGCTAACCGAAATTGAACCGCTTTCGGTGGCGTTCCTTACCATGCTTACCAGAGCGTAGGTGCGTCGTTACATAATTAAAATTCAGAATTATAACACATAGGTTAGTTTTTGCCACTCTAAGTAACTAGACTAATATAGTCCTTACTTGGGCAACTACAGAATCCTCACCGTAAACCTAAGTTTTCCCATAATACAGTCCTTAAGTACTGTGCTATCCCCAAAGCAGCTCTGATACCAGGCTGTGGCGGACCGGAATCCGCTCATCCAGGATCGCAGAGGGTGGTGCCGCGCGATGCGACACCCGATAGCACACGTCATAAGAACACATTATATTACATGAAAAAAAAAACAACTGAACTGTACAAAGTAGTACACTTCTCAGTTACAAACTAGGGTCTTTATTACACAGCGGAAGTTTCTTTTGTACAACTCACGCCCGCCTATCTAGCAAAAGTCGGTTGCCCAGCCCTAGGGCAACCCACACTAGCTGCACGTCTCAGCTCAGCGCGGCGTGTACGGCTCCCACTCAGCCGTGGTCCCCGACGGAGGGTAACCCTTGCCGGTGGACTCGTACTCCGAGTCCGTGGGTGGCTCCTCACCTGAAAAACACTTAAGCAGCAACCGTGAGCACGAAGGCTCAGCAAGGCTTAACCGACTCACCTAAGCATGAAACTCTACATGAAGTGTACCATGACGTAGGATAGTCATATTGCAACAAATGGACTCGCCTACAAGTTCATCCTTAGTTCAACTTTTAGCAACAAGTTAACAGTTCAGGAAGCTGAAATTTAGTAAGCAATATTTGGTGGCAAACATGTAGCAATACAATATTACATCAAATCAGCAGTATTGAATCACCATATTTCATACATTAAACTACGTCACGACTCAGTGACCAAGTGGTACTCTTCACCGCGAGGGACGGCGAATCGACTCGATATACACCTGCAGGAAAACCCAAAGAGCACGTCACGACGCCCATCCGTGGAGCAGCACAGCACGCTCACTCGATGTCGTATGGGACAACCTTTCACCCAACAGCCCAAACGTCGAACCGGTCGCACCGAAACGAGCAGGAGGTTCCCCACATGGAGCATCTCTCTATGCCCGTTGGCAGATTTCCACCTTGCTGCCCTCAACCTACACCTATAAATCGGTGTGCTATGCCTCGACGCCCGAAGGTTTAGGCTACATCGGTTTATCGGGGCCCATATATCCGATATGCCTTCGGTACGTTCAAACTTGATCAGCGTGGGCCGCACACGGATCGGTCCTCAATCGACACGGATAGGGCTGCGCACACAAGACTCCCTCTTGCTGCGCCCTAGCCCCTGCCTAGTCTCATTTTCATTACTAAAGTGATCTCACATCACTCAACCGAACCCGTGTGTCCCAAGCCTATCTCGCGAGTAGATTCCAACTACTCGACTTGTACCGGAGTCCTATGAAACATTTAAGCATAGCATGTCTACTCGAGGTCTTAGACACTACCCTCACTCTTAGGGAAAAATTTGGGTTATGCAAGTGGGGTTTCATCCATCCTATACCTAATGCACATTCACACTTCATAAGACACATGTAAACAAGTAAAACTTATAAAAGGTTAATGCAAACCGGGGCTTGCCTTGTTGCTGCTGGTCAGTAGTTAGATCTTCTTCTGGAAGGAGGAAGTCCAGCACTTCCGGAGTCTCTTCTTCAGTGACTACAAGTTAATGAAATACTACATGTCAATTTAAATGTAATGTGTAAACTTGAATACTTAACTACTAATAACTCTAGCTAGCCCTCCCCTTTGGTTCTGAAATTTTTACTGTGGCTTGGTAGGGTCCTAACCAGAGTCTTGACCAAATTTCATTTGAAACAAATTTCCTTTGAGCTTTGTACAAATAAAAAACTATTTGGCCAATAACTGAGCCTCTAATTAATTCCAGGGGTTTTCATGGCTCCAACCATTACTTTCTGGAAACTAGAATTTAGGATGGTTCTAATGAAGTTGGTTTCATGTCATTTGAAGAATTCTACAGAAAGTTATGCCCTACTTAAGATTTGAGAAAATCTGAAGAATGTTTCTGTACATTTTTCTATTTTCCCAGGGCAGTTCTTTTAATCACCCCATTAGGGTAACTAAATGAACTTGGATGAGTCTGAAAATTTTACTGGGATTCAGGGATTTTCCAATGAACCTCTCAGTCAAATTTCAGAATTTTTCATAAAGTAGTTCTCCAGATAAAATTCCCAACAGTTTAAAATTTAGGGATTTAATTCTGGAAAACTATTCACCTTCATGAGCTGAATTTAGTATTGCTGGAAAGTACTCATAATTCTGAGTTCAGCAAAATTTGGTTTATCGAATTTGGAGTTTCTTATCCAAAGTTCTATTCATTTGAAGTTTGAACTAAAACTGGAATTTCGAATAAAATTTAAACTCTGCGGGTGGGGTCCCCCGGCTACGTGTCAGCTTCTCAGCTAACCCACACCGGAGCCCGCAGAATCACCCGCGCAGCCACACGGAATCCCGGTGCCGCAGCAAATCCCGAGCGCTCTCAGCAGCGACTGACACGCGGGGCCCGCAAGGCGTCTTCCACCTCGCGCTCCCGCGGCTCCCCGCCACCGAGCTCGCCGGAGCTCTCGCCGGAGAGGAGTTCTGGCCCTCGGAGCTTGCTGATTCTCGCAGCCTGTGCCTAACTCGACTCGGAGAACACGCTGGTGCCCTCACCGGAGCTTGACAACGGCCGGAACAGGGCTCCCGACGGCAACAGCTTCCGGAAGCTCACCGGCGACGTCGAACTCGCCGTTCCCTACACCTTTTCCGATGCTGTTTGCTCGGAGAGCTCCGCTGACACCCGCTGATCACGGATATGGGCACCGATCTCTGTGGAAACAGCTGCAACTACGATCTCACCGGTGACCTAGACCGGAAATCGGCGCCAATACAGAAAGCTCGAAGAACATCGCCCCTACTCGATGAAACTCGATGATTTCTGATCCCAGAGACGCGTGGGCGAGTCTAGATCATATCTTTAGCTCGGCCTAAAGAGTGGTGGCTTACTTGCTCCGAATTTCTGGATTTCTCACGGTTTGGTTCTAAACACCCCGACGCGCTAATCCCTCAAATACTTTGCCGATCATGCGAGAGAGAGAGCGAGGTCGGTACGGTTGTGATCAGTACCTCGAGGCGGTTCTTTCTTGTGTTACTCGCCAGGCACGAGAGCGCCTGTGCTGGCCGGACGCCGGCGATCAGTGAGGTCGGTGTTTCTGTGCTCGCGCGGAACCGAGAAAGAAGCTCGGTCGGGGGGGGGGGGGGGGGGGGTCTTGTTTGGGAAACAGGAGGAAGGGTGGCGTGGCTGTGCGCTGGCCTTTGAGCCGCGGTTTTGGCACCGTGAGGTGGCCGTCTGCTGCCTCAGTGGCTCTCCGCCGCTCCCCTGCCTTGCGCGCGAAGCCGAGACCCGGCTGCAACAACCGACTGAATACTCGTTTGTGCAGCTGACATGTGGGCCTCCCCTTTTCTTCTTTTTCCAAATTTCTTTTCTGGTTTTTGCTAATTATCCCACCAGCTACTCACAATTTAATGTGATACTTAGCCCCCAAGTTTTGGTTCAAATTTAAGTTCTCCAATTTGAAATTTGGTTGGGCCAATTTGCTTCATATTTGAACTGAATTTCAAATTCAGTTTTGAATTATTGCAAATTTGGCTCCCGACAAGATGAACTCCAATGGGGATGAAATTTTGTGGGCTAGCTCAGAAAAATGTGCTGAGTTTGAATATGAAGCTAACTTTTGAATTTGAGTGATGAAAGTTGCTGCAATTTGAATTTACATTCAAATTGGCCTCTTTTTCACATACCTCCAAAAGTGCCTCAAAAAGTGTTGGGTTTGCATGAAACTTGGCTTGAACCCTCCCAAGACTTCTCAAGTCCTAGGGGTGAGCTCAACCTCTCATGTTCATGTGTAGAAATCCTACTTTGTGAAAGTGAAGGCTTTCCCCTCTAATTACCCTTTTGATGGAGGTTACTTGCTCTTCACAACATTTCCTAAGATATCCACAATAAAAACTGTGGTGTTGTGAGGTGAAGAAAAATTTTTGCAAGTCCCTTTTCTTGGGATTTTACAGGTAACAAGCCGAATATTTCATATTTTCGAGATTTTGGTTCAAAATGTTATATTTTAAACAAGAAGACAAGGGCTTCGAAGTTTGCTTCGAAGTCCGATGAAGGTTTCTTACTTAGCTATGATTCGAACTCCTACGCTTATCGTGTCTTCAACAAAACCTCCGGACTTTTTGAAGTAGCATGTGACGTAGTGTTCAATGAAACTAACGGCCCTCAAGAAGAGCAAGTTGATCAATCTGTGCTAGATCAAGAAGAGGCTCCATGTCAAGCATTGAGAAGAATGGCATTGGGCGATGTTCGGCCACAAGTGCCACCTTCAAATGTGAATGAAGAAAATGAACCACAGGTGGAGGAAAATGATCAAGGGGGAGCTTCCATACAAGACCAACCTCAAGAAAATTAAGAAGATCAAAACATTAATGAGGGCAACTATACAGGGGAAGAAGAAGATGATAATGAAGATTCAAGACCACAAGTGTCACATCCAAGAGTACACCAAAGCATCCAAAGAGATCACCCCATCGACAACATAATTGATGACATCCAAAAGGGAGTAATAACTCGATCTCGCATAGCTAATTTTTGTGAACACTATTCTTTTGTATCTTCTTTGGAACCATACAGGGTTGAGGATGCATTGAAAGATCCGGATTGGGTGATGGCGATGCAAGAAGAATTGAACAACTTCAAAAGGAACGAAGTGTGGGAACTTGTTGAAAGACCCAGGTCCAACGTCGTCGGCACTAAATGGGTCTTCCACAACAAGCAAGACGAACATGGAGGAGTAACAAGGAACAAGGCACGACTTGTGGCAAAAGGGTACTCACAAGTCAAAGGTTTGGATTTCGACGAGACTTTTGCTCCCGTAGCTAGGCTTGAATCGATTCGTATATTACTTGCATATGATACTCACCATGATTTCAAGCTTTATCAAATGGACGTGAAAAGCGCCTTTCTCAATGGACTGATCGAGGAGGAGGTGTACATGGAGCAACCACCCGGTTTTGAAGATCAAGAGTACATCGACTATGTGTTCAAATTGCGTAAGGCTCTCTATGGCCTCAAAAAAGCTCCTAGAGCTTGGTATGAGTGCCTTAGAGATTTTTGATTGAAAATGACTTCAAGATTGGAAGAGTTGATTACACTTTGTTTACTAAACACTTTGATGATGATCTCTTCATTTACCAAATCTATGTTGATGATATTATATTTGGTTCAACTAACCAATCCTTTTGTCAAGAATTTAGCACAATTATGACATATAGATTCGAGATGTCCATGATGAGAGAGTTGAGGTACTTTTTGGGATTCCAAGTGAAGCAACAAAAGTATGGAACGTTCATAAGCCAAACAAAGTACACTCAAGACATTCTCAAGAAGTTTGGAATGGACAAAGCAAAGCCCATAAAGATTCCCATGGCGACAAATGGACACTTGGATCTCAATGAAGACGAACCAAATATGGATCAAAAGGTATATCATTCCATGATTGGCTCCTTACTTTATTTATGTGCATCTAGGCCTGATATCATGTCGAGTGTATGTTTGTGTGTAAGGTTTCAAGCCAATCCTAAGGAGTGTCATTTGACAGCCGTTAAAAGGATCTTGAGATATTTGGTTCATACACCCAACCTAGGCCTTTGGTATCCTAAAGGTTCAAAATTCAATCTCATTGGATACTCCGATGCAGATTATGCCGGATGCAAGGTAGATAGAAAAAGTACTTCCAATACTTGCCAATTCCTAGGCAGATCCTTAGTTTCTTGGTCCTCGAAGAAACAAAATTCAATTGCCTTATCCACGGCCGAAGCAGAGTATGTTGCAGCCGGGAGTTGCTGTGCACAACTCCTTTAGATGCGACAAAATCTAAGGGATTATGGTTATAATATGAGCCGTATTCCACTCCTTTGTGACAATGAGAGTGCAATTAAAATTGCCCATAACCCTGTTGAGCACTCTAGAACCAAACACATAGATATCCGGCATCATTTTTTGGGAGATCACTCAATGAAAGGAGACATAGCCATTTCCCATGTCAACACTGAAAAACAACGAGCCGATATCTTTACCAAGCCACTTGATGAAAATGCTTTTGTGAGCTCCAAAATGAACTAAATATCCTTGATGCTCGGAATGTGGCTTGAAAACTTGCATACCTGTATGCCATCCTCAAAATCATGTTAATTGTGTTAAAAAATCATCTCTCTCTCTATTTTCTCCTAAAAACCATGTTAGTTACTTGATCTTGATGAATTATGGTCATAGCTTGATTGTTGTATGTTTACTGATCATAGTCATCAAGAATATTTGTGTATCTTTGTCCCTTATTCCTTATTAGGAACCATTGAATACATATATATAAGTGTTTTGTACTTTTCTGTACAAGGGACCACGGACTAGTCCGTGGTCACCCCGGACTAGTCCGTACATTGTAGACTAGTCCGCACTTGGTCCGCTAGTCCGGACTAGTCCGGTTCGACCACGGACTAGTCCGATATTTTGACTCCATAACCCTAGGGCCGGCTCAGACCTAATCTCCTTCAACCTCCCAACTCCTCCCACGTTCTTTCCCCTCACTCAAGTGCTCCCAAGGTGGATTTGTGAATTCTCCATCAAATCCACCCAAACCTCCGTGGGAAACGATCTCCACTGCAAGGGGATTGAAGACCCCGGACTAGTCCGCATCAAGAACTCTTTCAATGCCTCGAATCGAAGGATTTGGAAACTTCTCTACAAACCATAGAACCTTCGATTTTCCTTATTTTTGCTCAATTAGCTTAGCTCCTCCAGTCAATACATGCTCTATTGATATATTCCATGTACCCTAGATCATATTTGCATTGAATAACCTCAAATTTCGACAAGTTAGGGTTTGAGCAGCCTCATAACGGACTAGTCCGTACTTAGGGCGGACAAGTCCGGTGCTCCAGACTAGTCCGACCCTGAACACCAGACAAGTCTGGTATGCCCTGAATAAAACCTTAGCTTATATAAATTCAATGCAATCCCTTGTCATCCTTGCTTATTCATATCCTTTATATCTTCCTTGTCAGAAATCATGTCGGGATCGAATGAGAATATCTCCGACATTGAATCTGAGATGGATCAAGATGTGATATCTCATGTTCCAGAGTCTCGTTCCAACAAGAGACAAGAGTTTGCTGCTGAGCCTTCGCCCACCCCACCTAGGGTGCGTCGAAAGGTTACAATCAAGAGACCAGCTTCAAAAGCAAATATGGCTTGTTCTAGCTCGGCGGCTCAACGCCAAACCAAGGGCAAGGGAAAGGGACTTGCTTCCGGTCCGATTGGTCCCCTTAAGATGACAGCTCCAAGACAGGGGAATAGGGATCCCTCGGAGAAGTTCAATGGAAAGGGGAGTGATGTGGCATGGATCCAGAGGAAGATTGACGCCTATAGCACTGGCAAAAAGGCAGCTGACAAGAGATTTTGGAGCAACTTTCACTCGGACTACTACAGTTCGGTGTACCTCCAAATGAAGACTCCAGTGGTCCGCAGTCAATGGATCGACTAGACATATTTTGAAAGGAAGAGCTATGAAGCCTTTGAGGAGGTAATAGAGGCTGCAGAGAGACATGAACTCAAGGACTTGATCTCCTTCAAATATAACTTGAATGATCAGATCATCACCTAGTTCTTTGCAACTTTCCACTTTGCCTACGATGGAGAAGACAAAGTGACTTGGATGACACATGGATCCAAGTACACAGTTTTCTATGTTGAGTTTGCTAGACTGCTGCACCTTGAGGACACCGGCAGTAACGAGATTGTGATTCACAATCTTGGTGTTGCGGAGAAGGACAAGATGAAATTCCTCTATGATACTCGACTCCCATACAATCCTCCCTCAACCAAGAACATGAAGCCCTTCTTCATTGTTCTCAACAGAGTGCTCCGGAAGACCATTGCTCCAAAGGATGGAGATGCCGGAGTGTCCAAGGGTACTTGAGAACCTTGATGAAAGTAATCAGCAGGAGGAGAAAATTTGATATCTTCGATCACATTTGGAATGACATGTGAACATATCCTGCACACCAAACCGTTCCTGTGGCTATGCACCATACTTGATGTTTATGATTGAAAAACTCACAGGAATTGAGTTTGTGAAGGATGTGGAGCTCACAACTCTAAGGCCTTAGAAGCCTCCTCAAGCCTCTCTCCCAGCTGCTCTCTCACCTGGCTCACCTGAAGAACATCCAGAGAGAGCTCAAGAAGATGCAAGGCCTTCATCCAAGAATAGGGCCCCTCCTCACAAAGGGTCCCCTAGTGGGATTATGAAGTATTTGGCTGCTATCTTTGGTTCTTGCCGCAAAACTGAGGTGAAGCTTCATAAGATGAACAAGGCAAGAAAAGAAGAAATGAGATACATGAAGGCCAATGTCAAAGCAATATGCCAAAAACTGGAGATTGATCCCATTAGATCTCCAGTCATCTCAGCGGACTCTGCATCTGACTTCACGGAGCTTCCTCCGCTCTCTCCATCAGAGCGTGCCTACTTTGGCTCCCGGGGCACGACGAGTGGTTCTTCTCCTCCTCCTCCTCAGCTTGATGATGAAGACGAAGAAAGGACCGACAGCGAGGAGTGAGCCAGTGACGACAAGTAGATCTCTCCTCTCCTTCTTTTTGGTGCCTTGATGCCAAAGGGAGAGAGATTGAGGGGGAGTCTTAGGTCGTAGGTTCTTCTTTTTTGTGTCCTAGTTTAAGAAATGAGCTTTTGTAAGACTTATGCTATCATTATGCTTTTGGACATGTGCTGTGAAATGATAACTATGTTATGCTTATGATTAATGGTGTATGTTTAAAACTGCTATGTAGACTTGAGACTCTTTATAATTTTATGATTATGCTCATTATGATATTCACATCAAAATTATTGCTCACACACATAGCTTTGCACCCACCATAAAGAGTGCACATATGTCTTATGTCTACATTGCCTATTTTGCTCAAAGCTCATATGTGCACACTTTATGAAAATCTGAATTTTTTTATCATATTTGTGTGATCTCAATTGGTTGTCATCAATCACCAAAAAGGAGGAGATTGGAAGTGCATCTAGGCATCCCTTGTGGGTTGAGTTGATTTATGACAAACAAATGAGACCATAACAAAATCGTTGAGATGAGCGCAGGTTTTTAAAGAAATTAGGAAGAAAAGCGCAAAAAGAAAGGAGAATGAGGATCTAAATTGATAAGAGCTCAGGAGTTGAAAAGATTAGATTACTTAGTATGGAGTGTGTTGGAGAAGCACACCCCAAGAGCTCAAGTGAAAGAAATCACACTAACTGCACAAAAATCAACATGTGCGGACTAGTCCGATATCAACCGGACTAGTCCGATTTCTCCCTGACTAGAAAACGGACTAGTCCGATATGGATCGGACTAGTCCGATTTGTCTCTGGATAGATAACGGACTAGTCTGCACTCTTACGTACTAGTCCGATATCTCAAAACACTTAGGATTTTCCACACGCCGCACACCGGACTAGTCCGGAGTCCACCACGGACTAGTCCGGACATCGCAAATCCTAAAGGTAACCTTTGGAAACCCTAGTATAAATAGAGGTGTACAGCCATACTACCAACTCTCTCGACCCCCTGTGTCGTCACACCACGCAAGAGACCAAAATTTACATCTCTCCACGCATTCTAACCCAGAAAGGATCAAATCTTTGAGGATTAGCAATTGATCAAAGGAGAGACTTGTTCTACACATCTTGAGCTCTTGGGTTTGATCTCTCGCACACTCTTGTTCATTTATTGTTCATCTTTTGAATGTGTTTGGTGGTAGTCATTCATTGTAATTCTTGGGGATCCCTTAACTTGTGAGAATGCCCCTTGAACGATTTATTTGCCCTTTGTGATTAGTTGAAGAGAATCGGCCTCCGTGGCGATTCGACGAGGGTAGGGTTGGTGAAGAACCGGTCCTTCATGGACTCCTCAACGGGGACGTAGATTTCCTTCGTGGAATTGAACCTCGGGATAAAATCTTGTCTCTTGCTCTTGTTCATTTATTGTTCATCATATTCTAGGGTTTACTCAATCTTGTGTAATTCATGTTGAAGCATTGAAACCAAAGTTGATCTCTGTCATTCATTGTTTCAGTGTTGTAATACATCAAAGTTCCCAATTAATTTCCGCTGCATAGGGTACTAGAAGCAAAAATATTGATCAACCTTGATCTTTCTAGTCCACGCATAACGGACTAGTCCGCACAATACCAGACTAGTCCGATTTGTCTCTGAGTAGACAACGGACTTATCCGCACTCTACCGGACTAGTCCGATTTCCCTGTATTTGATAAATCCATTAAGTGTTTCAGGGATTAACAAAGAATCGAAAAGCCTATTCACACCCCCCCACTAGGCTACATTCAATTACACAAGATTAAGTAAACCCTAGAATATGATGAACAATAAAACACAAGAGCAAGAGACAAGATTTTATCCCGATGTTCGATTCCACGAAAGAAATCTACGTCCCCGTTGAGGAGTCCATGAAGGACCGGGTCTTCACCAACCCTACCCTCGTCGAATTGCCACGGAGGCAGATTCTCTTCCACTAATCAAAAAGGGCAAATAAATCGTTTAAGGGGCCTTCTCACAAGTTGAGGGCTCCCCAAGAATTACAATGAATGAATACCACCAAGCACACTCAAAATATGTACAATAAATAAACAAGAGTGTGCGAGAGATCAAACCCAAGAGCTCAAGATGTGTAGAACAAGTCTCTCCTTTGATCAATTGCTAATCCTCAAAGATTTGATCCTTTTAGGGTTAGAATGTGTGGAGAGATGTGAATTTTGGGCTCTTGGAAGGTGTGATGGCGCAGGGGGTCGAGAGAGGTTGCAGTATGGCCGTACACCTCTATTTAAACTAGGGTTTCCAAAAGTTACCGTTAGGGTTTGCGATGTCCGGACTAGTCCGTGGTGGACTCCGGACTAGTGCGGTGTGCGGTGTGTGGAAAACCCTAAGGTTTGTGAGATACCGGACTAGTCCGTAAGAGTGCGGACTAGTCCATTGTCTACTCAGAGACAAATCAGACTAGTCCGGTCCATATCGGACTAGTCCGCTGTGGTGAGAACTTTGTAGATTATGGACAAGTCCGGACTTGGCGGACTTGTCCGTTCTCTAGTCAGAGACATATCGGACTAGTCCGGTCCATATCGGACTAGTCCACTGTGTGGAGAAAGTGAGGACTGAAGACAAGTCCGCACTTGGAGGACTTGTCCGTTTTCTAGTCCGAGAGAAATTGGACTAGTCCTGTTGATATCGGACTAGTCCGCACATGCTGATTTTTGTGCAGTTAGTGTGATTTCTTTCACTTGAGCTCTTGCGGTGTGTTTCTCCAACACACTCCTTACTAAGTAATCTAATCTTTTCAGCTCCTGAGCTCTTATCATTTTAGATCCTCATTCTCCTTTCTTTTTGCGCTTTCTTCCTAATTTCTTTAAAAACCTGCGCTCATCTCAATGATTTTGTTAGGGTCTCATTTGTTTGTCATAAATCAACCAAAACCCACAAGGGATGCCTAGATTCACTTTGACACTTATTTTTCAATATGTCCTTGAGATAGCGAGCATAACTAGGCACTTGCATCGCATCTAGCAAGGTCACATTGATGTGGATTCTCTGTATTACTTCGATGAAGCAGTATAATTGTCATTCACTGTTGGCTTTCTGAGGGAATGGCATGAAGGTTGTCTCCTCACATTGCCTTGCCAATCTCTCACTTATCTTTTCACCTTTGCTAGAAGGTACCTCTTCCTTGTCTTGTCTAGCTGCCTCCTTCTCTTGTTGAGGGTACAGTGGGTCACAAGTGGTTTTGCCTCCTCTCACGGTCAGCGCATTAACATTTTCTAGGGAAGCTTCAAGTTGCCCCGGAATCTTCCCATTCTCCATTGGTGGAACAACATCTGCCACTTGAGCTAGGTTAGTCTCCAACATACTATTGAAGCTCAACTGGTTCTTGAGGGCTGAAGATAATCCTTCTATCTTGGTGTTTATACATCTTAGGGTCTTGTCATTAGTCGACATCTTCTTGGACATAACTTAATAGATCTTTAGCTGTCTAATGGCATGTTTTTTCATGTTGGCCCGATTTCCATTGTTTCCATTGTTGTAGCCCCCATGAAAGAAAGGGTGTGGTTGGCCCCACCCTTGACCTCCTAGACGATAGCATTGTTGTAGTTTCCATTATTGCTCAAGTATAAGGCATCCTCACGGGTTTCTGCGCACTCACTCCCCATATGACCCGTGTTGCCACAGACTTTGCATGTCATGTGAGCATCCACAGCCTGGTTAGTTCCATACACTTCTCCATTGGCTTGGCAATCTAATTTCTTCATGAGGAGGTCTAATTTTGCAGCGATCATGTCCACCTCTTTCAAGGTGTGCATGCCTTGCTGACAGGATTAGATTTGCTCATCGTTCCAACCCATATTGGAAACCATCCTCTCGATCAATTCTTTGGCCTTTGGAACCATTAGCGAGAAGAAGGCACCTCTAGCAGCAGCATCCACATGATCATGGGCTGATGGTGTCAACCCGTTGTAAAAATTATGGATGATGAGTCAATCATCCATCCCATGGTGAGGACAGGCTAGGATGTTCCTGAACCTTTCCCAAGCCTCGGGGATGGATTCCTTAGGCTCTTGCTGGAAGCTTGAAATTCTTCCGTGTAAAGCATTGGTTCTGCCTAACGGGAAAAATTTCATGAGGAACGACGTAGAACACTTTTCCCAAGTATCTACACCACTTCGGTTCGTGTAGAACCACTGCTTTGCTCTCCAAAGAAGGGAAAACGGAAACAGTCTATGAGGGATGGCATCTTGAATGACATCCTTAATCTTAAAAGTGCTGCAAATCTCTAGAAATTGTAGCAAATGGGCACTTGCGTCCTCGTTGGCTTTCCCTCAGAAGGGATTAGCCTGCATCATGTGATAAGGCCAGTCTTGATTTTGAAGTTCGCGTCTCTCATGATGACAGTGGGCCTAACAGGCACATTGTCAGCAGAATGAGCCGAAAACTCACAAAGGGTCTTTTGAGCCAGTGGCGTGAAGCTTGATGGTGCAGAAATGATTGGTTGATTTGCCGAAAGGACTACTTGAGGAGGAACGACACGAGGTCGAACTCTTCTCAAGAGTGATTCGGGATTTTCGTCGTAGATTGTCGACAAGTGGAAACCGGTCATACACTACCCTGTTTTCACATCAAAGGAATGCCAAAACAAGTTGGGTTATCCTACTAGGTCACTACTAGAATCCTAATCTATCGTAAGCAATCCTACACTACTTTTGTGCCTTCCCAGGCAGCGGCGCCAGAAATGCTTGTTGGAATTTCTTATGTCTACAGTTCATCCTAGCAGTAGATGTCATCAAGCCTTATGACAACTAGGCTAACATAGGGCCAAAGCTAGATGAGTTCCGCAAGTGCACGGAAGATACCGCTGTAGCATTTACCGCAAGAGTATTCCCTAAGGTATCATATTTCCCAAAGGAAGGTGAAAGGTAGCAAGATCATGGATAGGATAGGGTGTTATAGTGGGAAAACAAGGAGGATGGGTAAAAAGGATAATGATGGGGTAGTGTGACACCCACTGAGCAATCTACTCTAAAGGTATGATCATCCTAGTGAGAGTTAGACTAAGGTAAGGGGTTGTTTCTAATGTGCTTCTACTATACATATGCATAGCCTAATAATGTACATATGGATATGCTAATAGTGAATACTAGGGCTTAGTGGTCCAACATATCGGGTACGGGCTTGCCCCTAGTAATACTAGTGCAACTTCTGTCAAGAGCCTGTGGCATAGCCGAACGTGGGGGATTACGTTGGACGAACAGGGCTGTCACCACCTGCTCGTCTACCCCTACAATCCATGGGTCTACGACATCCAATGCTACTTAACTATCCAAGCACCACCCTTGTATGCTAAGTAAATACCTTAAGAGCTACAGTACAATTACCATTCTAAGGCCATGACTAACCTAAACATCATTGAACCAATGTTGGGATCAAGCACTATATTATTCATACCAACATATTCATATAATATCTAACTAGACTATAGTGGAGGCCTATAGTGTTTATGATAACATAATAACAAGGTTACTATACTATCATAAGAACATCTAAACCTACCACATACATGGATTCACCAATCAAATAAGAAACGCTTCATCCAAGCATATGAATAAAAGAAGACTAATATTATTAAATAGAATAAAGTCAAAAACAAAGGAAAAGATACATGGGCTATACCTTTCCCAAAGCAGAGGGATGTCGGCGCACTCAATTATCCCTACCAAAGTTGGCGCCAAGACGCCACAGGCGGCACATGCGTCGGGGGCGTCGGTCGCCCAACTTTCCCTAGATAGGGCACTAGGTCCCCTGTTGGAGACCCGTAGGGTGCCGAAGTCGCTGGCAAAGAAGTCCACGCTCCCAAAACGGAGGGTCTGACGCGTGAGGGTAAAGTCAGACTCCGTATCGTCGCCTGCGGCAGCGACAAACTCGAAGTCGTCGAAGAGGACTCTTGTTCCCGACACGAGAGCTGAACGTGGAGAATCCATCGAGGAAGCGGAAGGTGGAAACACGCGGCACCCCCTACCTGGCGCGCCAACTATCGGTGTTCGAATTTCCGACTAGTATCGAATACGTGCACATTTGTCCTCGAGGTGGCCTAGCTAAGAAGACAGTGGGATTATACTGGTTCGTGCAAGGTGCCCTACATCTAGTTGGTGTGTCTCGCTGCTCTTTGTTGAAAATGGGGTGGTTCTCTTGCAAGCGAGTTGCTTCTTGTGCGAGGATGGCCCTTGGTCCCCTATGATTGGCCTCTCAATCGAACCTTTTCTCCATTCGCACCCTTTCCTCTGTGCTCATAAATGGGGTCCTAGTTACAGGGACGTCTACTCGCTACAGTGTCGGACAGGGTACTCGATGAGGTCGCTGTGTTGGGGTGATCGCCGTTTGGCGTGCTCTTGTCTTATCACCGGGCAGAACCGTACAGGAGCGGACGGTTGCCCCCCGTACTATGCACTCCCCCTCCGTTCCATTGGACATTACGGGGCTTCAAGCGCACGTCAGCGGTCCACCCGAGTGCTCTTGACTTGATAGTGACAGTGCCCACTCCGCATTGTAGGCTACCTGGTCGCTGTAGTTGGTACTCGGGCTCTGGCCCTCCCCTCAGGACCCACCCGCCGTCTGGGCGCCAAGGGGGAGGATGCCGCTCCTGGTCTCTCCGTGGGAGCCAAATCTCATTGAGGACTCGGACGAGCACACAAGCAAATTACAAACAGTCCATACCTCCTGGTGGCCGGGGCCGGGAACCCCGTCAGTAGGATTGAGCAACTTTAGAGATGTAGTATTGAGAGGTGCCGAAGAGTCGTAATACTTGTCCTACTGCTCGTTTTTGTTGAGACTAGAGTGACAAGACAAGCTATGAGATCAAGATTGAGGAGGGAAGAAGGATGACATGGCATCCACATGATAATACCACTGTCCAAACAGAAAAAAGTAGTTTAGGTTAGTGGCTAAAGATGAAAAATGAGCCAATTTTAAGATTTTTAGGCGTTAAATAAATGGTTTAATAGTTTAGGGGTTGTGTACACTTAGACCATACTTGAAGAGGGTAATGTGAACTTTGTCTATTTAAAAGAGTAATTTTTAGTGGAAGGACCTGTTGTTTGTTGAGAAATGATATGGTTTTCGACAAAACCCCTACCAAAATCTGCATATAGGTAGTCTACTGAGGAACTCATTGGTTGCAGTTCTAGATGTTGTTACAAAGGTGTGAAGACTAGCAAGCAAGGTTGTTGGAGGCATGTCTGACACATTGAGATGCTTGACGTGCATATATTTATCAATAATGGATAGAAATTTGATATTATGATTGCTCAATAATTTTTTATCATTCATATATTATGTTACTCCCTCCGTTTTGAAATATTTGACACTGGTTAGTTTAAAATTAAACTAACCACCATCAAATAATTCAAAATGGAGGGAGTAGTGTTTTTCTTATTTCATAACATTTGGCATGAGTGTGGGCAGACGGATGCGCTGCTGAATTTGGCATGAGTCCAAAGCCAAAACATATTTATTTTCCATTACCTAAAAAGAAAATCTAACCTCTTGATTGAATTCGTTAATGATCGTCTAATATTTGTAGTTTTTCCATCACATTTTTTCTCCCATTCTTTGAGGGCGAGCGGAGCAGGAGCGTAGTGTGTAAGCTTTGTTAGAGTAGTACTCTCTCCGTTCTAAAATAAATGACTTGTAGAAAAAAAATAGTTCAAATTAATTGTTCTAAATGTCATTTATTTTAGAAGAGATGGGAGTAAATGACAAAGGCGGCTCCAAGAGGCGCCAGTTGTTTTGACAGCAGCGGCTTCAGGACGACTCATGATGGCCAACGACGGGCTCTCTGTTTGAAGAGGGAGAGACCAGAAGCATGAAGCAAACAAAACATACTTTCCGCATGCTGGTGACGCCGCGTCTCGTCAGATACGTACCGTACCAGGCTACCAGCGACGACCGTGCGCCGGCGACGACAACGAACAAGGAGGGTCCGGCGGGGGCGACCTGAGAACACATGCAGAATTGGATGCGGGCGTCGGCAAAGAATCCCGTGTTTTTTCAGCAGCTCGCCCCTGCCGGAGCTCCCTTGCGTTACTTGTTTCTTCTCTCCTGTGTCTGTGTCCCAGGATCAGGAAGAATGGCTGGCCAAGCACGCGCTACTATCATTATCACCATCTGCCACCGAATGCAGATTGAAATCGCACTATAGAGGTCTTCTAACAAACGAGGATGTTGGGAGACTATTGGTGGCCTCGATCGCGTGTACTACGTCCATCTCAGACGCTCGCTAGAGGCAGCGGCCGAGAGAGCCAGAGCGAGTACAGCTTGTACTGCGCTTCTGGCCCTTCGGGTCTTCGGCAATCGTCGCCACGGCGCCGCCGGGTACTCTGGTGTCAGCTTCAGACAGCGGTTACCTTCAGAAAAAAGCAAGAATTTGAGACAGCATCATTTTCACGAAAGTTTGAAGCCTTAAATTGTTTCAATGGTTTTTATATTAACACCTACTTGGTTTTAAAATATATAGGATTGTATGTTTTTTTCATGAGATGACTGATTTTTTTATCATGTGTCAGCCAAAATTTTCAGTGCACAAGATTGCAATCCGACAGTCCATATTAGGTGACGTCTCTTTGATCCTAATCAGGCCGCCAAAGCCGAGTGCTGTGGCTTGTGGTTAACTGGGTGCTGCTAATTTTTTATTAGAACCATACCAGCCATAACGGATCAGTTTTGCATGATCAAAGAACTACTCAGAATACTTACGCAAAAAATAATTAATGAGAGCTCGACGATTCAATATATATATATATATATATATATTAGTACCATAGAACATAACAAAACGTTGTATAGATAAAAAAACACAATCAAATAAAAATTCTGGTGAGCACCATCTGAAAGGAACTGAAACAAGTTAAAAATTGATGACAATATTACGAGCTCGGATATGACCATATTAACGGATTTTGACCCAGATGTGAATTAATTTTATATGCAGATTACTTTTAATACATATGATATTAAATTGATACTGCACCATAAAATTTGTACATTTCTATTTTTAGAACTTTATATATATATATATATATATATATATATATATATATATATATATATCAAGCAAAGTATTGAATTCATATGAAAGGCACTGGGGACTAAAAAGTTGATTAGTGACAAATTCAAGTATCCTCAACGTCATCCACCAGACCGCCACATTGCTTTTAGCTCAAAAATAAACAAATATATCAAATCCCACACGTTCTCTTAGTTGGATTTTAATTGCAGAATAATACAAATCTCCTTCAGACGTTTAAGTACTTGATGGAAAGTTTATGAAGTCTACCTTCAAAAGAATCTGACAACACATATTTCGATTGTTCGGAATCAACCAAAATGTCAATTTACTATGAACACTTGTTTATGCTCAAGGTGTCGTGTCACCCTATTTGGCCCGATGTGTTATTTATAGAGTTGAGTCCATTAAAAATGCATCCTAGCTAGGATTGGAGCACGACCCCACTAAGGTTTTGTTGAGTTGTAAGTTTATATTCTACTACTTTGTGAAAGATAAGTGTGTCGGCTATATCATTCATTTTTCTTGATTAAAAACTACATCTTGTGTTTCTAGATTGGCTCCAATATCCAAATTCGTGATTGAGTTGCCTCTTTAATTTTTTTTGCTAGTTTTTCGTTTGCTTGCAGGAATTACCTTACTGGTTTGGTGATTGTGATCTACAAGTGACAAACGTTGTAGTTGGTGTATCGATCGCTAAGGCGCCACATCCTTGAACGACTATATTTGGGTCGTGAATGTATCCCCAATTCAAATTAAAGTTATGAAAAATCAGTGAGACTTTTATTTATCATTCTTATTTACCTACAGTCCGAAAAAGCTAAGAACAATAGTCACTACAGGAAACACGACAATTTACGATGGCCAGCTCAATTTACGACGGCTCTAGTGTTGGCCGTCGTAAGTTAAATTAATTACGACCATCAACTCTGGCCGTCGTAAATAAAGAGTTGTTTATGACAGCTTGACCTAGTCCGTCGTAAGTAACAAGTTATTTACGACGGCTAGGGCTTGACCGTCGTAAATAAGCTTATTTACGATGGCCAGACAACGGGCCGTCGTGAATAAGTCTTATATACCCCGCGCCTGCCCCCGCCACCGCTGCCCACAGCCGCCCCGGCCGCCGCCGTCGCCGGCCTCCGCTGCCCCGGGCCTCCCTCGCCGGCGCTGCCCCGGATACCTCCGCCCCCGACCACTGCAAGCCGGCGCAACGCTAGAGCCGCCTCCGCGGGCCGCCCCCGAGCTCCCATGCGCCTCTCCGGAGCTCCCGGCGCCACCCCGCGTCGCCCCTAGCCTCCCCCACGCCTCCCCCGTGTGTCGCGTCGCCTCCGATCAAGTAAATGGAGTTTTATATTTAATTTTATGCAAATCGTTGGTATGAGTTTAATTGAATTGAATCGAATTTGTATGAATTGAATTGAATCAAATTAGTATGAATTGAATTGTATGAAATGAATTGAATCAAATTAATAGGAATTGAGTTGAATTGAATCAAATTAGTATGAATTGAATTGAATTTAGTTGTTTTAGTTTATGTAAATTACTACTATTATTGCATAATTGCATTGTTTTAGTTTATGTAAATTGCTTTTATTAGTGTTGAATTGAATTGTTTTAGTTTATGTCGTTGTCAATGTTTTCAAGTCGTCCGACTAATCGTGATTAGTCGCATTAGTCGTCCTTATCGGTATGTGGTGCACGACTAGGTCAGCCGATGCGATCAGCTCGACTAGGAATCTAGTCGTCCGACTAGTCGGCCGATCAGGGCAAGTAGTCGGGCGACTAGTGATCAGAGCGATCAGGATGACTTGGCCCTCCTGGCGCCTTTGGTGCCTCTCTTTCTGCCCCTCCCCTGAATAGTGTCGCCTGCCTTCTGACCAGCGCCGCCCGATCCCGAGCCACTCTCCTGGTGTTGGCGCCGCCCCTCCCCTGAGCCGACCCTCTGCTATGTTGTGTGAAGCCGGTGCCGCCCCTTCTGTTTTGTGTTCCGTGAAGCTGACAATCATCGAACCGGAGACGGAAGCGAACGCTACCGACGTGGAAGGCAAACACTCATTGGAACAAGGGCACGGAGGCTAATGGAATCAATAGCGTGCGAACACGGCCATTTCTTAAGCCTTTTCACTCTTTCTATTTCTTTCCTATCTCTCTCTCATTGGAACACATGAAAAAATATTTTAACGTAACCTATGCGTCACCCATTTCGAACCTATACGTGACACACGTTTAGGTTCGGAATTGTGCCTTTTTTGGACAGCCTCGGAGTGACTGAGAGAGCTTGCTTATGGCGAGACGCGAGAGATCTGGATCCTGATGAAGTTTCGGTTGTATAATCCTGATGTTCTCTGCTGCACCATTTTGGGCGTGTAGTTGACGAACTGTGGGGTTATGCTGCCGAAATTTCGTCTGGATCCGGACCCCGCGTCTCGATGTAAGCAAGCTCTCTCGGTCACTTTTGGTTGGGTTTAGGACACATCCTTCCTAATATAGATGTAGATGCATGATATCTAATACTGAATTTGTTTGTAGGCTCAAATATGGGTGAAGACCGTAGTTGGATGTATATTGGTTGGAAAAAGAATGGAAGTCACTCAGATGCGTGGGTGACCAAGACTACAACTTTTTTGAACCGTGCTTTTTTATTATCCAAGATAAATAAGATGTGGTGTCTATGTAGCAGATGCCAAAACATGAGGTATTTGGACAAGAGAACACTTTCACTGGACTTGTGCCGATACGGTTTTGTGCCACATTATGAGGTGTGGGTCTTTCATGGAGAATCAGCACCTAAACCCGTAGAAGAAGTGGAAGAGAATGCTTACAACATGGGGGTTGATAGGATGGACGAGATTCTTGAATCTTTACAACCAGAATTTAACAAAGACTTTCCTACACCAGAGGTTGAAGCGTTCTTCAATCTTCTCAAAGCCTCAGAAGAACCGCTACATGAGAACACAAAAGTGACACTTCTTTATTTCTTGACAAGACTTATGGTAATCAAGTCTAATTATTTTTTCTTAAATAATTGCTACAATGATCTTTTTAAATTGATCAGCGACATTCTTCCGAATCCTCATAAAGTTTCTAAAGACATGTACCAGTCAAAGAAAACACTTTCTGGTTTGGGTATTAAATATGAGAAAATTGATGTATTCCCAGACAACTGCATGCTTTTCTGGAAAGAGCATGGCAAAGAGAACAAATGCTTACAGTGTGATAAATCGAGGTTTATCAAACTTATTAATGACGACAGTGATAAGATGATGACAAAAGTCGCACATAAGAAACTTCATTACTTCCCCGTCACAACTCGTTTAAAATGATTGTTTCTCTCTAAAAGTACTACCAGACATATGAGGTGGCACAAAGGTGCGCGTGACAACGATCGAGTAATGGTGCACCCGTCCGATGGTGATGCATGGAAATCGCTAGATAGCTTCGATGCAAACTCGCTAGTGATGCGATAAATATTCGCATCAGTTTACCGACACATGGCTTCTCACCTTTCAGTACAAATGCCTCACCTTACTCATGTTGGCCAGTTTTTGCTATTCCGTACAACCTACCACCTGCTCTTTGTATAAAATATGAGTTCATGTTCCTTTAACTCATTCTACCTGGACCAGATCATCCTGGTCCACGCCTGAATGTGAGGTTGAAACACTTAATCGAAGAGTTGAAACAGTTGTGGACTGGAGTTCAAGAGTACGACTGTTACAAAAAACAGAAATTCAACCTTCAAGTTGCGTACCTAGGATCTATCTATGATTTCCCAGCATACGACATGTTTGCTGGCTGGAGCGTCCACGGACGTTTGACATGTCCGATATGTGCTTCAGACACGGATTGTTTTCGTCTTACTCATGGTGGCAAGATCTGCTACTTTGATTGTCATAGATGTTGGTTGCCCCAGAATCACGTGTTTAGAGAATAGAAGAATACTTTCAAAAAGAACACTATTGCGACGAAGAGACCGCCAAAGCGTTTAAGTGGATCGGAAATTGCTAATATGTTGGAGAAACTGGTGTTAGATAAAGAACGTCCGGGATATTTTATAGATTACGGAGAGGTACATAATTAGACTCACATATGTAGACTATAAGATCTACCGTACATTAAGTTGTTGATTTTAATATACAATATTGATGTCATGCATCAGGAGCGTAACATGGGCGAATGCATCATAAGCATGTGCATGGATATACCTGGCAAAACAAAAAAAACAATATAAAGGCTTGAAAGAATTTGGCAGATCTTTGTAATAGTCCAACGCTGTGCTCTCTGAAAGTGGTGGCAAGTCACGTGCTTCTTTCTGTCCTAAACCTAACCAAAAGAAAGAAGTTTTGAATTGGTTGAAAGGGTTAAAATTCCCCGATGGTTACGCTGCCATCTTGATATGAGCCGTTAATGTCAGGACGAGAAAACTAACTGGGTTAAAGAGTCATGATTATCACATAATTATGGAAAGACTCCTGCTCGTTATGTTTCGAGGCTACCTTGATGATGCAGTTTGGAAATGTGTTAGTCGAGCTTAGCTATTTTTATAGACACCTATATGCTAAAGAAATTAGGATACAGATGATGGAGAAGTTGGAAAAGGAGATACCAGTTCTTTTATGTAAGATGGAGAAAATATTTCCTCCAGGATTCTTCAATCCAGTGCAGCATCTCCTTACTCATCTGCCGTATGAAGCTAAAGGGGCGGCCCTGTGTAATATAGGTGGATTTATCACATTGAAAGAGCTCTAAGATATATTAAACCAATGGTTGGCAATAGGGCTAGAGTTGAAGAGTGCATCGCTGAAGCATTTACTCTTAAGGAGGTTGGATACTTTTCAAGTGTTTACTTTGCAGAGGAAAACAATGTCAATGCTTCTACGATGCGGTACAATGTGGACGAAGACCCCCCTTGTAGTGACCTATCCATTTTTACGATGAGGGGCACCCCTGTCGATAGTAGCACGAGCTACAATTGTACCGCGGAAGAAAGGAAGGCTGCTTTGATGTATATTTATGCTAATATAGATGGGATGGACAAATATTTCGAGTAAGTATTTGTTCTACTTATATGCTACGTAGCATTCTTTACTATACCTTAATGCTAATATTCATGTTTTCGGGACAACGCGTTTCATAAGCAAAATTGGACACTTACACATCAATCGACAAGCAAGCAGGTAGAAACGATACGACGAGATGGCATTAATGGAGGACCTAATTTTCTATCTTGGTTTCGAGATCAAGTAACATTTTCTTGCCTCTTCTCTATGCTAAATTATTGAACTATGTAAAAAATATTCTTATAAGTTCATATTATGGACAGTGTGTAAAAGATGCCGACGCCCATCAAGACTTGCGATAACTATCTTACGGAATATTTAAAGTTAGAATGTACGGTCGGTACGACGTCAACGGGTTCCGATTCCGTTCGACTCAATTTGAAGCTCTTCGTCCTCTTGCGGCAACGACTAATACCGGAGGTGTGACGAGAGCAATCGATGTTGAAGGACGGGAAACAAATTATTATGGGATCATTAACAAAATCCTCGAATTCAACTTTGCTAGCAATAAGGAATTTAAAGTAGTTTTATTTGATTGTGACTGGTTTGATAACCACAATGGAATCCGTGAAAACTAGTTTGGCATGGCTGAAGTGAAACACAACGAAAGGCTGCAAGGGTACGACTCTTTTGTCCTTGCAGACCAAGTTGAGCAAGTGTATTATCTACCTTATCCATGCCAGAAGATGAGTGCTTGGTGGGTCGTACAAAAGGTCAATCCTCGTGAACGGTTATTTACCCCATGTGATGTTCGGTACCATGATACTCCGACGTCTGGTGGTGAGTTCTATAATGTTTACCAAGAAGAAGATCTCCCATCCTCATATGTCGTTGAGCCTGGTCAAGAACTCGATGATTTAGTTGGATATGCCGATGGTGTACAGACTCGTGAGAAGCGCAAACGGAAACCAATCACTAAAACAATTTGATGGTCTTGTTTAAGGAGTAGAGTAAATGAGCGAGATTCTGATGACTTCTAAAATTAATACAAGTAATGCTTTCTTCATTTAATATTCATGTTGTATAAATTATAATAACTATACTTATCAAAGCATCGTTGAAATAGGATGTTGTGAGACAAGGGTAAGGGGATGAAGAGGACCGTGAAGAGGTTTCTCAGTAGTGCGAGCATGATGGCTCGCACACGAGACGTGGCGGACACCCTTTTTCAGGGTAGTAGCTCTGGAGAGAGCATACGGTCTCAGTTGTTGAGACACGTGCCTTCACAACTATCAAGCACACCTGCTGCCTTTCAGCGGACCAAGGTAATTTCACTTAACAAACAATCTTATTTCATTACAATATTAATTAATCTATTTATATTTCTTAAAACTATTATAATATTGCAGGATGATTCAGAGTCAGGGCCAGAGGCCGAGTTCAAGGCCAAGGCTCCTCCTGCGCCACAGTCGGCTGGCCACCCATCTGGATCGGCGAACCACTCTTCCTGGTCGGCGGGCCACCCTTCCGGGTCAGCGGACCACCCTTCCGGGTCGTCCGAGGACACGGAGGCATAGAGAAAGCGACGGACGAGGAGGAGCCATTATGCGGCTCCTCCTCCAGTTCCTAGAGAAGAAGCAACATTACCGGCTATTCGCCCTATTGGCGATAGGTAAGAAGCCTTTATGGTGTACCTTTAGAAAATTACATAGTGCTAAAACTCTTTAATGTATAATTGTTATTGCAGCTGATGGGAGGACACTACCTTCAAGGGTAGAGGATGTCAGAGATAGGTCAACACTGTCTTAGGGAACCTTGTGCGTTTGCACTACCCTGGTGAGGTCCCTGGCAGCGGCGACGAGCGTATCCCTGCCAAGTCATGGGATGATTACGCTCGTGCTACTGACCTGACGTACGGGACGGCTCAGAGTGCAGTGTGGGCCTACTTTTGGGTAAGTATGTTTAATATATGTTTTAAATTTAGTTCTTCAATAGCTACAATGTTTAATATATGTTTCTATCTTCTTGTACAGACGGTACCGTTTGGTGGATCCAGCGGATGCCGACCACGCGAGAGCCGTCGTAAACAAGAACGCCAGAAATCTTGTTACACAGGCAAACTCCTATGCCCGCATTCAAGCAACAAACGATTATTTGAAGAGACATCAAGGGCAGAAGCTTGCAACGTTCAGAGACGGCTCGGACACATACTTGACCGAGGAGCTGTACGCCGAGGTAGACTAGTATAATTTATGTAGGAGTATGATTTGGTAACGTCAACGTTATTTCAATCAATTAAATGCATACATGTACGGATTTCATGGTTGGAGGACCGTTCGGAGGCGTACCGGGCCCTCTGTCACTTGTGGTGCAGCGAGGACTTCGTCGCCAAGTCCAAGAGGGCCCGACAGTGCAGAGGCTCTACCGGAGGCCATACGTATGGTCCGGATGGATATCTACGTCTTGCTAGACGAATGGTAAGTAAAATATGTTCAAAACTTTACCTATAGTATATTTATGCTACTGACTCATATTTACAGGAAAAAGAGCTTTTTGGTGAACGATCGAGCGACGTTCAGGGTATAAAGAGGTCACAGGGCAAGTAACCCTTCACAGCCCGACCAACTATGCACTCCGGTGGCCACAGCAAGACTGGTGAGTACTTTAAATAACATGTTGCTTTACTTGTAACTAACATTGCTACTGATGCGTTATTATGTATTGCTTGTGTTTGTAGGAGAATTATGGGGAGGAGGCGGTGAATATTCACGGCCAAGATTTCGATTGGCAGAACGCACCAATCGATGCGAACGCTGTGTATGCGAGTGGTGGTGGTAAAGCCCATAGATGATGAGATGCTACTTGTTTATTATTTTGTCAATTCGACTTACATTATCTAACTTTTAATATTTTTTTGTATAGTTTTGTAATTTTTGATGGAGTGGTTGACTCGAGGGAGGCAAGGCCTTCGAGAGGCTTCTCCTCGCAGTCTTCATCCACTGGACCCAGCCAGCGGATGTCAGCGAGGGAGCTAGAGCTTCTAAGTGTCCAGAGGAGCTACGTCGGACACAGGAAAAACTCCAGGAGCAAGAAGCCTTATTGAAGGCCACTCAAGACTCTCAAGCCACCTACAACACACAAATAGCAAAACTTAGCCAAAACTTAGTCAAACTTAGCTATATTTTCTCGGACATAGCCATAATTGCGCTTACATATTACAGGGGTCGATGGCGGAGGCTCAGACTCCATCGCATGTGCTACCGCGACCTGGATTCCGACGCGAGGACGATATTTCGGGCTTTGGAGGTAGCGGACGTGGGAGTGTGTAGTGTAGTTGGTTATGTGTGATAGTATTGCATATTGAACAACCTATGTCTTTGATCTATATAATTTTGTGTCTGCCTGTGAGATGGCCATCATGTCAGGTTAGCATTTTTCTGTTTTTAAAAAGAAATTACATACCTTATTTACGACAGCCTGGAGCTAGCCGTCGTAAATAAGGCTTTGTTGTTTATGATGGCCAGTGGCTGGCCGTTGTAAACAACCTTCCAGAGGGTGCCACCTGGCACCCTCTCGACGGGTGCCATCGTAAATAAGCTTATTTATGACCAAAAATTTGTGACGGCCTTTTGCCGTCGTAAATAAGCGGAAACCGTCGTAAATAGCTTAATTACGATAGTTTAGGGCTTAATTATGATGGTTATGGCCGTTGTAATTTGATAGTTTTCATGTAGTGAGTAGACCAATTTCTTATAATTTACCAAAAAACACTTTAAACTATTTTTCTATTACTACTAAGTTAATGTTTGTTGATTTTGTGGTTGCATCATTGTGTTGTATTGTTGGTGTTAGTGTCTAGTACTTTATAGTTTTGAGTTCTTGTCATGTTTGAATATGCACAACTAACATCATTGCTGTTATTTTGTGTTGCATCACATCTAAAAATAGATATCCGAGTCCTAAGTTACATCTACAAAAGAATTAAAAATATGTTTGGATTTCATTATGAGTATAATTTCTATTTAAGAAGAGAAACATATTTTCTTAACCCATAGCCTGTTAGGAACGTTTAAGCATAATTTGGAAATCTTACCTTATCATGTTTTCGACATATACAACTTTGCTTTAAAATTCTGTTTGAGCGCATTGCAATCATCAAGAATATCCTTATATGTGATGTGCAGTTTCTTTTAGAAAAGAACAATCTACGAGAATCTGCAAGAAATCTACAAGAATTTGCAAGATTGTTATGCTATGTGTAGTTTACATTTAGATTCTTTGTGTGAACTTTTCAGATTTTGAGCCTTGCAAAAAAGGGAAAACATAATAAAAGAAAAGAAGAAAAAAAGAGAAGAAAAGTGAGATTTAGTTGTTGTTGTACTGAGCTTATTGTGTTATTTATGTGACTCCTTTTATGTCTAGACCTGTGTATCATCTAGCATGGTCTAGGCTATGACCAGCATGTTACCGCTGTTATTCAGCTTGGTTTTGACTAATGTGGTTCTAGCTAACCTTGTACATTACTTGTAAGCTATCCTAGAGCTTCACATAATTAATGACATCTTGATGGGGGGTTTTGGGTACGGTCTCTATACATCACCTCCTATTTGGCTTGGTAAAAAACTTGTAAGAGCTTGTTTGAGCAGGTTGAGATTGAGAAAATTATGGCAATCACATCCGAACAATTTATAGGACCACACATATTATTTGTGTGTGTTTCTTGGTTTCTACTAATCGTGGCAGTGATATATAGATTTTTGAGGCAATCAAACTATACATGATATTAAGAACATCATTCAACACTTATCTTTTATGCTGGTGAGTTTAATTCAGAAGCATATGTTAATTGGAAGCTAGCGATATATAAAGAATTTAGAGAAGATGATTTATCTGAAGAGCAAAAGGTTATAGATGCTTCTACTATTTTAATTGATTATACCTTAACTTTGGGAAGCAATTGTGTACACATGATGAAGTTTTGAAATGTCAAAGGATATAAAAAGAATTTAAGAGGATTTTTTTCTGAACATTATGTTATGCTTGGTAAACTACAACGTTTGAAACAAGAAGGTAACTCTATTGAGGTATACCACCAAGATCTAAAATTCCGCATTTCATGTTGTGATTTAGACAAATATCAAGAAGCTACTAAAAATATATTCTTGAGAGGGCTTAATACTAAAATCTAGGTTATCCTTGTACATGAAACATGTGATTCTCTTTCTTGTTTAATTGAGCTTCCTTCCAATATTGAGACTCAGGCTCTATTTTGCACATCTTTAATTCGGACTTGTTAAAAAACAGCTTATTCGAAAATCTGGTGAAAAGCGGCTTGTGCTTATATCCTGCTCTTAATTAATTCTTAGAAGCAACTGAACTAATTAAGCTGCTTCAGAAGCTAGATGTTTGGCACACCCACTGCTTAGTTTTGTTAAAAGTTGTTCCATAAGTTGTACCAAATGGGGCCTCAGCTTGCTAATAAATTGCATGAAGAAAAAGCATCTGACAAGCTACCCACTTGTAAAAAAACTTGTATGAATGAGATGCTTTTTATTGTGTGTTCCACTACGGAAACTTTGAACAAGATAAAAAGGATTTAGTTGAAGACCCCTCAAAGGTAGAGAGTAAAAAAGATAAGTCTGTTTAAGCTGAAATCAGCTATGTGGATAAAGAAGCATGAGCTCTAATTATGGCTCGATGCAAAACCATTGCTTTAGTGTTGAATTTATCAACTCCTGCTAGACTAGAGTAATAATTAGTAGAAACTTTTTCTAAATTATTTTTTTAAAAGATGATCATAGGATTGTTCTTTGTGATAGAGAAGGTTGTGTGATCATGTTTTGTTTATGTATACAACAAAACCAACGCATGGACATGTTAGTTATATTTTGGAGGATACACATGCTAAAATAAGATGTGTTCATTGCATTGATAGTGAGTAAGAAGAGTTGAAAATAGTATCTTCTTCAACTTATTTAGGTTATATCATATTTTATTTTCTTGGTGACCTAAATAGTTTAGGAAAAGAATTATTTCAGAAGTCTAGTTTGCTATGTTTTAACTATGTTCATGCAATTGGTAAATATGACAATTACAATAAATACATGGTGTGTAGGGCATATATTTGTTCAGATTTGAAAAATTCTTTGATGCTGTCCTGAAGTGATCAAATAATGACTTCTATTCAAGCTATTTTACTCATATCTAGTTTCTCTACTATTGATTACATGTCGCAGGTCGATTTTTAATAAGGGAAGCAATTCTTTGTTGCCATGTACTTTATTGATGAACTTTAATAATAAAACAAAAATCAGGATGATTTGCAGTTAATAAGGGAGGATTGATAAGAACATCATTAGCTCGGTTATGATTATATTAATGGCTTTTGACCTAAATGTCAATTTTACATTTGGATCACCTTTAATACATATAGTAAATTAATGCCGCACCATAAAGTTTGTGTATTTCTATTTTTAGAACTACTTACATAAATCAAACAAAGTATTAGTATACAAATAAAGGCATGGAGTGTCGGAGAAGTTGATTGGAAACCAAATTAAGTATTCTCAATGTTACCCACTAGGCAACCACATAGCTTTTAGCCAAGCAAATAAAGAGGTCAAATCCAACACGTTTTCTAAGTTGGATTTGTATTTCAGGACAATGTCAACTTGTGATGGTCAATATGACTTTATACAGACTACAATTCATGCGTAAGTACTTGATGCAAAGTATATGAAGTCTACTTTCAAACGGATCTGTCCACACGTCCTAATCCGTTTAGAGTAGGTGCAATCGCCAATTTGCTAGACACATATTTCCATCAATAGTGTTGGGTCACTCTATTTTGACCTGATAGGCCATGTATTAAGTTGGATCCATTAAGGGCGCGATCCTAGGACTAGAGCACGACCCAATACCCCTATGGACATTCCTCCGCCTATTTATAACTCTTGATCACCGCTAGGATCACTTGGATTTTATTTATAAGTATGTTTAGCTCCTGCTACTTTCTTGTAGACGTATGTGTCGGCTAGATCATCAGTTCTACTTGTTTCAAAACCCCACCTTGTGATTTCAGTTTGGTTCTCAATTTGGAATTCGCAATTCAGTTGTTTATTCATCTCATTTTTGCTAGTTTTTCGATTGCTTGCAGTAATTATCCTAGTGCTTTGGTTGATCGTGTTACACAAGATTATGAGTAAACACTGGAGTTAGTGTATTGGTCACTAAGGTGCAACATTCTTGGATGATTGTAGGCATACCATGAATCTCTACAGTTCAAATCGAAATTATCCCCCTCATCAAAAGATGAGGCCACAGTTGTGTTTATTACAAATAAAGAACACTTTGTTCCATCTATGGCTGGATAAACAGACTAATAAAATAACAAAAAATTACACTGTTACACCGAAGTGTAATTCTAGTACATATATTATATTCAAGTTAACACCCATAATTTTTTTAAAAAGATTACCATACCTCAACTGATTATCCATCGCAGGTCTAAAGCGAACCAGCCCAATAGAACAAGATAGCCCCCGCAGAGACAATAACATTAGTCAGCTGGCCAACCACAAATGAACACAAGCTAGTTCATCCGCAATAATATTTAGCAATTGGATTCAAATCACCATATCTCAGTAAACTGAGGAGGATATATACAAAATAAAAATGATAATTATTTGATTCACTTGAATTACTTTTTATATAAAAATGTTAGTCAAGGTCAAAAAGGTTTTATCTTAACCAAACATATAATGCCTTATATTTGAGGACATAGGGAATAGTGAACGACATGGGAGCATTTGTGCCAACAGAAATTTGGACAAGTTCAATTTCAAGAAATATTATGGAAACAAAGAAATATCTGTAAATCCTATCTTGATGGTTATGTCGATGTTCTACATTTTATTGGCAAGACCAGAAAGATAAAAGAAGTATCATATAGTAAAGTGAGACATCATGCACCTTCCTAATGATTAAGGCAAACTTGAAATCATACACCTCCAGGTTAAGAACCCATATTTGTTATGCAAATGGATTATAATGTTGCTTAACAAAAAGGAACATGACAACCTCTGCTTAGGAATAAATATCTCTTTCAAAAGTGCGAACTAAAATCAATGACTCTCATTTTTTGAAAGGGGCTGAAAAATAAAAAATTAGATACAAACTCTTGGTTCCTTCAAATTTAATAAAATACAAACAAAATTATGATAAGATACATGGATAGGCAGTCACTCGTTCAAGTATCTACGCCCCATCCATTTATAATATAGTGAGTCACCTGAATGATACTGTCGACGTTTGGATTTCTGACTAGTAACTAATGTGCCGCGCGTCTGTCCTCAAGTTGGCCTACCTAAGAACACAGAGAGATTATACTGGTTCACGCAAGGTGCCGTACATCAAGTCAGGGGTGTTTTGCTATTCTTCCTCAAGAATTGGGGTGGTTTCTTGACAAGTGCGAAAGCTCATCCTCGCAGAGGATCGATCGGCTCCTCGCTTTATACTCGCTAGCGTCGCCTCTCTCATTACAAGTGGGGTGGAGGTCGTGGGCACAGCTTGTCCCGTCGTACGTCGGCCAGAGTACTCCATGGAGTCGCTGCCTCGGGAGTCCGCCGCCCTGCCTACTCCCGTCTTGTCACCGGGGTTAACCATAGCGAAGCGCACACGCGTCCCTCGCATTACTCCTCTTCTGTTCCTTCGGAGCGGACTGGCATTTAATGCTTCCGCTAGGGATGGCACTGGAGTTGCTTCCCACTTGACTTAGAGAACTACTTCTAGACGTCCGTACGAGTCCATAGGATCAGAAAATTCGGAGAACCATCGGGTATAGCTACTGTTCTTTGAGTTTTGCTAGCGTTTCTGATTTCCGACCTAGGTCGCACGGTTGGGGACGTTTCCAAGCTCATTTGAGTTCATGACAACCTTCCCTAGGGTGCACTGATGCTCTACGACCTTTTACTCGATCCTTTGGGGTGCTAGGAAGCCCGACCGACATGGCCGAAGTTCTTCTGAAGCCACCACTCATCGCCGGCCATGTTCCAGTTGTTGTCATGTGGAGCTAAGGCCAGCACCATGTTCCAGTGCGGGATTAGGTAGAGGCGGCGAAAATCTTGGAGTTTGGCGCATGGCAGAGCCCCTCCGGCGAGGGGGGCGGCGGCCGAGCGCGGGATGGCGGGAGGTTGAAGAAGCCCCCGGCCCTACGCGTCCGCGAGCAGATATTTAAACCGGGATCAGCTGCAGCTCCAGATCATTTGTGGCTGCGCTGCGTAAAACTCCGTAGCCCCTTGTGTCAGCCGCTGAGGAGCCGACACGTACCCCCGGCCCCACGCGCACCAATTTAAACATTGGCTAGGAAACTCCAAATTGAGTGAAAAAAATTTTGTTGGATTCAGCTCTCTGAGTACATTCCAATAAATCAAGTTTTACTTTCTGAAAATCCTTATTTCTCCAGAATTAATTCTTTAAAATTTAAACTGTTTAGAATTTTAACTGGAGAACCCTTTGGTGGAAAATTATGAAATTTGGCCAGGATGTTCATCATAATATCCCTGAGCTACAATAAAAATTGCAGATCCATTTGATCTTATTTGATCCACCTAATGGTGTAATTAATGAAATTGTTCCAGAGAAAATGAAAAATGTCCAGAAACATTTTTAGATTTTCTCTGAACTTGTTTAGCTCATATCTTTGGCTAGGAATATTCAATTTAGGTGAAACCAATTCCATTAGAATTCTTGGAAAAATCTAGTTTCCAGAAAGTCATGGCTTGCTCCATGAAAATCCGTAGAACATCCTAAGAGCTCCACTTAAGGCCAAATACACATTTATTTGTGGAGGGCTCAAATGAGCTTTGACCAAGTCTTTGTTTAGGTTGTATCCATACCACAGTTTAAAATTTCAGAGACATTGGACCTGTCTAGCAGTACCTATAGTCTTAATAATCTTAACTCTCAACTTATATGCATTTAAATTGATATGTACATGTATTTGTCTCATGTAGTCGCTAAGGTTGAGGAGGAGCCAGAAGTCTTAGACTTCATAACTCCGGAGGAACAGCTAGCCTACGACCAACAACAGCAAGGCAAGCTCCAATTTGCATTGGCCTTTTTATAAACTTTATTGTTTTGAGAACTTACTTTGAGTATCCACTTCATTTATGCATAAGAGTCTTGTTTGAAAATCCAAATGCATAGCCATGAAAACCCTGGTTTTGGGCTTATGTTTTTAAACCTCGATTAGCTACTGCAATGCTAAAATAGTGTAGGATTCAGTACAAGTCCAGTAGTTGGAACTGCTCGCGAGAATAGGCTAGAGGCACACTACTCGGGTAAAGATAGCAAATGGAACACATGGCAAGAAAAATGAGACCGAGCGGAGAGTGAGAGCAGCAGGACTTTGGGGCCTGGGTGCCATAGCTCCGCTTGTGTCGATTGAGGACCGAGCCGTGTGCAGGCCTATTGAACAAGCTAGAACAGTACCGAAGACCTACCGGATATATGGGAACTGGGAAACCGATGTAATTTGAGTAGCTCAGTGTTGAGGCATAGCAAGTTGTTCAGAGGGTAGGTTGAGAGATTGAGGTGTAAATTGGTTGGCGGCACTACGGAGACGCGCGCAGAGACCTCTTGCTCAGGACGATGGGACCGGTTTGACATTTGGCTGACGGATAAATGTAGTCGCGTACAACGTCCGTGATGGTTGCTGTAGGAAACATTGAGTACGGGCGTACGTGACGGGTTATTCGGGTAACCCTGCAGGTGTAAATCGATTATAATCATCGTCCCTTGCGATCAGTGAGTATCACTTGTTCACTGTACCGTGACGTAGAAAGAACATGCTAGAGTCATGTTGAAAGTTGCTGACTGAAAGCTATACCTTCGTTGCTAATGAAATGTTGTAGCTTAGAGCAAATTAAAGTTCTTTTCAACCTTGGCAAAGCACATGAGAGAAATGTGTTTCTTGTTTGATTGCGGATCTCTTAGGTGTCTTAGCGTGAGGTTCTCCACAACTTGCTGCTAAAACTTGAAAGTAAGATTCAACTATTTAGGCGTGCCCTTTGCAACTTACTTTCTTATTACACATTGAAATTCTAGCATGTAGAGTTACATGTGTAGGTGAGACGGGTCAGACTTGCTGAGCCATCGTGCTCACTGCTTGTGTTTGAAGCTTTTGCATGGTGTTATGAGGAGGGGACTCACGAGGAGGAGATGGACCCCAAGAGGGAAACCCCGTCGAATGGGAGTCGTGCACGCCGCTGTGTTAGTGTGTGTGCGTGCTAGAGGGAACATTTTCACGGGCCGAACGTGAGCTCTGTGCTTAGTCTATGCCCGTGAGTGTGGACTAAACATATTTTGTTGTAAACATGTCTATAAACTCTTTTATGTAATAAAACTTTGCTTCCACTTTGTACCTTTTACGTGTGTTATCCGGTGCTGTGCAACGCAGCATCCCTCAGCGTGATCCGGGCTCGTCGAGGCCGTGAGGCCCGTATGAGTACCACTTGTTCACTGTACCGTGACGTAGAAAGGATAGGCTTGATGTCAGGAATAAAAGTTCTTGCTTGGAAGTCTTACATTGATTGTTAATGAAGTGTTGTAGATTAGAGCAAATCAAAGTTCTTTTTAATCTTAGGTAGGGCACATAAGGGGAATGTGTTTCTTGTTTGATTGCGGACTTCCTATGTGACTTAGCGCAAGGTTTTCCACTAATTTGAGGCTAAAAACCTGAAAGTAATAGTTAACTAATTAGGTGAGTCCTTATGAAAAGTGCTTTCCCATTGTACACTTAAATTCCAACATGTAGAGTTGCATGTTTAGATGAGACAGGTTAGTCTTGCTGAGTCTTTGTGCTCACTGCATGTTGTTGAAGTGTTTGCAGGAGATTATGAGAGGGGGCTCACGAGGAAGAGACGGGTCCCCAGAGGGCACCACCGTCGTTGGGAGTCGTGCACCCCGCCGTGTTAGAGTGTGCGTGTGTGCTAGTGAGGACACGTTCATGGGATGAACGTGAACTCTTTTGCATAGTCTATGCTTGTGAGTGTAGGCTATAATGATATTTTGCTGTAATTATGTCTATAAACCAGTTATGTTATAAAACTTAGCTTTCACTTTACGTATTTTCTGTGTGTTATCCGGTGTTGTCTATCGCAGCACCCCTCAGCGAGATCCTGGAATATCAGGACCATCAGGTCTTCACACTCCATTACTCGATCGTTGTCACACACACTTTCTTTGTGCAACCTAATGTGTCTGACAGTTGTTTTAGAGAGGAACAATCGTTTTAAACGTGGTGTGACGGACAAGTAACGAAGTTGCTTATGTGCGACTTCTATCATCACCTTATCACTATCGTCGTTAACAACTTCGACAAATCTTGATTTACCACACTTTAAGCACTTGTTCTTTTTTCCATGCTCTTTCTAGAAAATCATACAGTTTTCTGAGCACACATCAATCTTCTCATATTTTATGCCAAGACCAGAATGAATTTTCTTTGACCGGTACATATCTTTAGGCACTTTATGGGGCTTTGAAAGAATATTGCTTATCAATTTGACAAGATCGTTATAGCAGTTATTTGAGAAAAAGTACTTAGACTTAATTGCCATAAGTCGTGTCATCAAAGAAAGGAGGGTCACTTTTGTGTGCTCATGTAGCGGCTCTTCTCAGGCTCTGAGAAAATTGAAGAACGCTTCAACCTCCAGTGTAGGAGAAGTTTCGTTAAAGTCTGGTTGTATAGATTCAAGCATCTCCTCCATCCTATCAACCCCCATGCTACAAACATCCTCTTATTCTTCTATGGGTTTAGGCGTTGATTTGCCGTGAAAGACCCACACCTCATAATGTGGCACGAAACCGTATCGACACAAGTCTAATGAAAGTGTTCTCTTGTCCAAACACCTCATATTCTGGCATCTGCTACATGGACACCGCACCTTATTTATCTTGGCTAACGAAAAAGCACGGTTTGCAAAAGCCGTAGTATTGGCCACCCACTCATCTGAGTGACTTCCATTCTTGTTCCAACCAGTATACATCCAACTACGGTCTTCACCCATATTTGAGCCTACAAACCAAATGCAGCAACGTTAGATATCACACGTCTACATCTCTAATAGGAAGGATGTGTCCTAAACCAACCCAAGAGTGACTGATAGAGCTTGCTTACAACGAGACGCGGGGTCCGGATCCTGATGAAATTTTGGCAGCATAACCCCAAAGTTCTCCAACTGCACGCCCGAAATGGTGCAGCACAGAAAAGGGACAATTGGGACAATTCTGAACCTACACGCGTCATGTGCGTAGCGCAAGTGACACGTGCCGATTTAAAACGGGTGACACATAGGTTATGCTACTCATTTTTTATTCATTCAATATTGTTGTAAAAAAGGTTATTTTTGATGGTTTTTAAATGTTCCAATGAGAGAGAGAGAAAAGAAATGGAGAGAGAGAGAGAGGGATTATGAAATGATCCGCACGCTATTGAAAGTATAATGTATAACATCATGTTGCAACAAGCGCTTGCCTTCCGCACCAGCACAGTTCACCTCCATGTCCGGCTTGATGGTTGTTCTACTAATTATTGTCGTACTACTTGCGACCACCTAGTACGAAGCCGTTGTAAATAACGTATTATACACATGCTCTCACGCTGGTGCATATTGGTAACCGTCATGAGAGTATATAATTATCACTCAATTTTATAACAGTTTTTAACTAAATAATCAAATGAAGCTAATAATTAACAATTAAACTAACAGAATAATAAATTATCTAATGTAACAACTACTTATTGCCTAAATAAAACTAATTATTAAACTAAAGACAATTTTCACCAAAATAATTTAAAACTAAATTTACAATTCAATTTACAACTAAACTAAATTCAATTTATAACTAATACAAACAATTTACAACAAATTACAACTCAACTAAACAAAATTTACAAACTGAATAATTTACAACTAAACTAAATTTAAATTTGCAACAAATTACAACTAAACTAAATTCACAAACTACATAATTTACAACTAAACTAAATAATTTACAACTGAAATAAGTTCAATTTAAAACTAATACAAATAATTTACATAAATTAAACAACAAATATAAAAATTACTTGATTTCAGAGGTGGCGCGGTGCGGGGAGGCCGAGGGCGGTGCGGATGAGGCCGGGGTGGCGCAAGGAGGCCGGGGGCGACCGGGAGCGCCGGGCGGCAGCGGCTGGGGGCGGGGCCGAGCGGCGGCGGGCGACCGGGCGCGGGGGCGGCCGGCAGCGCGGTGGAGGCCGCGGGCGGCCAGCGGCCCGACGGGGTGGGTGGAGCCGGGCGGCGGTGGGAGAGAAGTGGGAGCGAGCGAGCCCGGAATGCTCGCGAACTGGTAATATAGTATGAGGAAATGGTAATATTGTATTATAGAGTAGAGAATATTTTATAGTAAGATTCTAGAGTAAGGCGAGTACAGACAATCTTAGAAATTTGCCAGTCATCCTGTTCTTTCTTATTGATTTCGTTTTTTCTTAATTGTATCCATAAGACCAACAAGAGCGGTTGTGCAGGCTGCTAGCAGAGCAAGACAACGTTTTCGATCTAGGTTTCGGAGTTTTTTAGGGCAGATTAGCCGAGCAGGTCCAAAACAGAGTCCAGCAGCCGTCTCTGCTTCTTTCGGTCTCACGCGGGGAAAGAAATTGAGTATGCCAGCGGTACGGATAGCAAGCCAAAACGGTTCTTATTTGCCACAAACTGCCGTGATGACATGCTTTGCCTCTCTGTGTTGTGACTACCTGATACAAGCAAAGAAAAAGAAAATACAAGGATTCTTTTCAATATTCTGAATTGTGTATGCATGCGCAGCAGAGGTCAGCCTCGCCTAACAGGTATGCTCCACGGGATAGGTTCTGTGGATGCTGAGACATTTTGTTGTGGGAGATGAGGATACTAATTTATGAGGTATGATTGTATGGGTACATTCTGAATTATGTGATGTTTGCTAGGAGTTTGCTCAAGAAATATATAACATTGTAAATAATGGAAATGCAATGCACACTCTATTGATCATTGCAGAGAGTATTGATACATGAGAGACTCAACTGAATGAGGACTAAAGCCTAGCTAACGTGGCCACAAAACCAGGAGATCACTAACTGTATTCCTAGGCTAAACCATCCTGCTGACACACTCCCTCAGTTTGGACATTGTTGTTTAAAACGCCCAAACTAGATCGAAAGCTTGCAAACATCACCCTTTTATCATCAAGTCTGCAAACTGAATTGCAGTGGAAACTTGTAGAACTTGTAGCTGGCTAAGTGCAACTTTTTCCATGACAAAACGAATGTCTAGCTCAATATGTTTTGTTCTCTGATGATGGACAGGATTATAGTCATATAAACAACAGAGATGTTGTCACAATAAACCAACTTAGCATTGTTGATTGGCATGTGCAGTTCTTGGATAAGATTGCAAATCCAATAAAATTCAACAGTCATATTGGTCACTGATCTGTATTATTCCTCAGCATTTGTTTTGGTGTTTTCACCACCGGCAAGTAATCGAATGTTGCATGTTTTATGTCTGGATGGCTAGCTGATAAAGTCAATGATTTATACTGGTCTGGACAATGTGTCCTACGTCTAGTCTGGGGTGTTCGTTGGCCTTGTATTAGCTTAGGTGGTTCGAGGAACTGTGGTTACAAGCAAGGCTATCCCGGGTGCAAGAGTGAAGAGGGGGAGCCTAAGTGTCGCGTGTGTGCGTGAGCCGTTTCGCCGTGCGAGGGAAGGTTCCGAGCCTCCCCTTTTATAGCCCGAACGCCTATACCTACCCGCCAGCTCCTCATAAATGGGGCCGGGGTTTACATGGTGTGTCGGTGCTTAAGGCGGCCTAAAGTGGCACAGAAGCGATGAGTACACCTGCCCCCGTCTAGTATACAGTCTACTTCTACTTTCCGTCTCTGTACACCCGCGCCGAGCGGGATGAAAAGGATGTTGATGATGGCTCGGCATTGTGCTTGTCTTGTCACACGTGGCCTCCCACTCCGTTTTGAATTCCTTCTGCCGCTCCGTCACGTCGGCATTTAAGCCTCCCGTCTGCCTTCGGACCGGGCTCTAGCCCGGATTGCTCTTCACTCCGGCCTTGTTGGCCGGGCTTGAAGGTCAGACGTCTCTTCTGAGCTCGGAGGTCGGCTGACTCCTCGGGGCTGAGTCTTGTGGTTGCGTCATCCTGAGTCTGGGCCCTAGGTTGGGGCCCGCGGAGCCATGCATCCTCTCATGACTGTCTAGATGGTTGCCTTTTGGGTATCCTAGGTACGTTACCCCGTCAGTAGCCCCTGTGCCTTCGGTTGATTTCCTTCTGAAAAGGATAGGAGAAAACGGAAGCTATGTGAGATCATTGTTTCGTTTTGGTTCGTGGCTACGTCCGATATCAAAGTCTTGAACGCCAAGCCCATCATGACCTTGAGTCATTCGATAGTCCCCGAACCTCCCTCATGGGCTGGGCTTGGTTCCTTTAGTGAATCCACTTTGCTCCCCGTTCGCAATCCGTTCACGGGCTTGGAGGAGTTGAGCTAGACGGGAATTTACCTCGATGGCCGATTTCCCAGGCTTGGTGAGCTGCCTAACGAGTAAGTCCAAGTGGAACCCCACTGCCTCTCTGCAAGGATGGGGGGAATCAGGTTGACCTAATTGAGGCTCAATGCCCACATTCCATAAGATCCCTCTTGGTAAACTCATGCGGATCACGGGCCGTTCTCGAGCCTGGGCGGCTTGATGCCAACCCTTCGAGGGATTACCAACAGTCACCAAGACAAGACTCGGATATCAAACTTAGAGGTGTCGGGAGCGTCGGAGCTCCCGAGTGCGCCATTGATGGCCACCTCACATCACCTTTCACTCGCTCGAGTTCGTTCTAGGTGGTCCTTTCAACCTGCATGACAGGTATACCTTAGAACCCAAAACTTGATCGAACCACAAAAGTGGGCTATAAGAAACTTACCTACTTACCTGGGTCTTTGATTTATTTGGCCCGTCGATGTTGCATCAAAGGTAGGTGAGGGGGCGCGGTGGAGATCTGGTTGGGAAAGAGAAAAAGGAAGCACACGGCTCTTCAAGTCGTCGTGGATATCAAAGAGGCAGATTCGTCTGACCAAAATTATGGCGGGTGTCGTGTCCCGAGGTCTCGGGAGATGTGCGACCACTCTACGGATAGGAGGTGGTGGGGATCCCGATTCTGACCCCTTGGGAGAAGCGGAAGTCCTCCCCTCAAGGGGTTACGAGGGAGAATGCCTGAGCCCGAGCTCGGGACAAGACGGAGCAGATAGGTGTGGGGACCCCTTTGGTATCCACACTGCCCGGGAATCGCATTGGGTGGTGCCATGCGATGCGGCACCCAACAGCACGCGTATAAAGACACCGTATTACATAAATCATTGCGGAAGCTTACAAAGTCTTAAGTTTACAAATACTTTACTTCAAAATACACTACAACAGAAGACATATACCACTCATGTCTCATATCTACACTAAGCCAAAGAAAAGCCGTCCAGCCCGCGGATGCTCCTCACTAGCAACACAAAGACATAATGCAGTGGTAGGGATGCTCATGAGTAAACCACTCAGAGATTTCTGAGTCTCACCGTAGAACCATACTCATAAGCGTAGCGGTTATTACCTGCAAAGCAACTTGTATAGTATCTGTGAGCATAAATCTCAGCAAGACTTAACCGTCGAACCTAATCATGAAACTCTATATGAGAGTAAAGACATAACATAGGTTAGCAAATGGCATAATGAACTCGCCTAAATGTAGATCCTTATTTCCAAGTATTATTAGAAGCAGATTAAGAATAACCTTGGGCACCCCACATCAGAAGTCCACAATCAAACAAGAAACGCTTTCCACCGATGTAAATTGCCCAAGGTGGAATTGAATCGAGTTTGCACTTAATCTAATCCGTACAAGCTAATCAATACAATGCTAATATAAACTTCAACACAGCAGGGATTTAGTTCTTATCTCAAGTGCAAGTAATTACTACGTCACGACTGTGAGAACAAGAATGCTCAAATATCCACGAGTGATGGTGATTCGAATCAAAAGACACCCGGAGTACACGACACGTACGCCCATACTGGAAGTCACCTCTGTGCACTCCACGAACGTCGTACGTGGCAACCTTTCCCAAGTTTCATCAACGCCGAATCGATTCGATCATCCCGGACAGTAGCCTCACCTCATGGTGCACCTTCCGACGTGAAGATGTCATAAGTGAGTTGCCCGATAATAAGCACTACCCGGTTGGTGAAGCATAATTCTAGCGTGAGGAAATTCTATACGTTTAGTTGGTTCTCCTCCAAGCAGAATGAAGGAGGCCATGGACGCGGCTATTCCGAGGCATATTGTATATATATATATATATATATCTCGTGTCACCGTTACAACGTCGTCGCGGCCTTCCTCTCAGGGGTGACCTGTGAGTCCCTTGTGCACAAGATCAGCTACGTCAAGCCAAGACGCATGAGGGACCTCCTCGACATCGCAACAAACCATGCCTCCAGCGAGTAGGCGGTTGGGGCCATCTTCGACAAAAAAGCCAAAGAACCCCAACGTAGAGAGCAGAGAGGCACCCCACAAAGGCGACAAGAGGAGGCAAGCAAGCGACGGCAGGCGACAATACACAGACAACAGCAGCTCAGACCTCGTCGCAGCCATCAAATGCCGTGAAGGCAAGAGACCATCCATGGGGCAGACGGACTACTTTAAGAAGCTCTTCGAAAAGCTGTGCACGAACCACGCTTTTCTGGTAAGGCACGCCCTCAAAAACTGCGCCCTGCTAAAGAAGTTTGTCAGAACAGAGCCGGACGCAGCGGACGACAAAGGCAAGAGACACGCCGAGACGAGTCCCGAGCCCAACGAGCTGAGATTCCCCATGCCGGAGGGCTGCCTCATGATCTTCGGAGAAACCAGGCATATGAAAGCCGCCGTCGAAAGAAGCTGATGTGAGGTCCGGGGTGCCGACATACCAGGATCTCGCTGAGGGGTGTTGTATTGCCAACACTGGATAGCACATGTATAAAGACAAACATCTTTTACGCAGCGGAAGCTTAATTGATATTACACAAAGAGTTTCTGAAAATTAATTTACATTAACATATGTAAGTGTTTCATAGTCTACACTCTCGAACGTAGGCTAAAGAAAAGGCTCATGTTCAGCCCTTGAACATGAGACACTAGCAGCACACACACAAGATCAGTACTGCGGCGTGCATGGCTCCCATTCAACAGTAGAACCCCCTGGGGGACCCGTGTCATCTTTGGGAACCTCTTCTTCTACTTCCTCACCTGCAGCACAACTTAAACACAACCAGTGAGTAAGAAGGCTAAGCAAGTCTTACCCGACGCTGCTAAATCGTGCAACTCTACATGCTAACATTAACCGACTATGGATAGTAGTTTTGCAGAAAACTTGCCTAATTAATGGAAGCTTACTTTCAGATTTTAGCATCAAATTAATAACCTCATGCTGAGCAACATAGGAAATCGACAATCAAACAAGAAACGCTTCATTCCCATGTTACTTGCCTAAGGTGGAAAATAACTTTAATTTGCTATACTCTACAACACATACTAAAAAATCACAAGTCATTGATCAAACAACACTTTATTTCATGAAAACAATCCTCTTTATCTATGTCACGATATAGTGAACAAATGGTACTCACTGACCGTGAGGGACGGCGATTATAATCGATTTACACCTGCAGGGTTCACCCGAAAACACTTCATGTACGCCCGTACCCGATGTTGCCACGACACACATCCCGGACGTTGTACGCGACAACCTTTCACCTGTTAGACAAACTTTGAACCGGTCTTACCGTCCGGGGCAGGAGGTCCCTACATGGAGAAACCACGTGTCCGCTAGAAGATTTACACCTTGCTGACCTCAACCAACCCCTATGGACGGCAAGCAATGCCTCAACACATAGCTACCTGAGTTATATCGGTTTACCGGTTTCCATATTCCTGGTATGTCTTCGGTACATGTCAAGCTTGTTCAACAGGGCCGCACACGACTCGGTCCTCAACCAACACAAGCAGAGCTACGGCTCACAGGCCCCCAAAGTCCTGCTCCTACCCTCTTCTTGGTCTCCAATTCATGTCATGTTCTCAAATTTTGTCTCTAAACCCAAGTGGTGTCCCCCTTAAAACCCTAAACCTCGTGAGTAGTTCTGACTACTAGACTTGTACCAAAACCTATGCAATTTAGAGCATGGCGGTGGCTACTCGAGGAGTCTAAAATAGACACAAATCCCCCGGGGTTCATAGGCTATGCACTTGGAGTTTTCAACCAAAGACCTAATGCACAATTCATCTAACTCCTATATCAAAGATAAAAGTAAAACTTTATAAAAACGGTGTTAATGTAAACCGGATCTTGTCTTGCTGTGAGTCATCTACTAAGTTAATCTCCGGAGGTATACTGTCGAGGATCTCCAGGGCTTCTTCGATTTCGGCTACGATACGTAATGAAATCAACAATTCATATGTCAATTACATGCAATTGAATTGATTGGCGATGTAAAGACTATAACTTAGGCTAGACAGAAGTACTGACTTAGAAGTTTTTACAGTGACTTTGTCAAGACCTAAACGGGAGCTTGACCAAATTCCATTTGAATCAAAGCTCAATTTAGTTGTGTACAATTAAATGTATGAAAGGTCATTTTTAGAGTCTATAAGTATTTCTGTCGATTTTCATGAAGCAAATTTAGTATTTTTAGAAACTAGAGTTTATACTGAGTCTAATGGAAGTGGTTTCATATTTTTCTAAGCATTCTAGAGAGAGTTATGGCTTTGGGAAGATTGGGGAAAATTCTGAAAATGTTTCTGTACATTTTCCAATTTTCAAAGAGCAGTTCACTTAATCACACAATTAAGTAGACTTAATAAACTCGGATCGATCTTAAATTTGGCATGTGAGTCAAGGATATTGAAAGGAAGTTCCTTACCAAATTTGAAAATTTTCTACCAAGTAGATCTTCAGTAATTAATAATAACAGTTTAAATTTAGGGATTAAATTCTGGAAAATTATGGACTTTCAAGGAATGAAACTGGTAATGTTGGATAGTACTCAGAGAGATGAATCCAACCAATTTTTGACAAAATTTGTACGATTCATTCAGAAGTTATGGATTTCTAAAGTTTGGATCGAATTCGGATTTGTTTTCCTACTGGAAATCCATTTCACGTCAGCCGGCCCCACTTCATTTAAATTACAGCGGCTGACCGGTGGACCCGTGATTTTTAAACAGGCAGGTGGGCGTGCAGTTCTCTATCTCTAACTGACACCGGGCCCCACCCATCTTCTTCTACCTCTCGCTACCCCCGACCTCCCCGCGGTGGTGCACGCCGGTGAGCCTCGCCGCCCGCTGTTCTACTGCACCAAGTGCAATGAAACTCTTCGCTAGGGCCCAGTTTTTCACAGGGAATATGCTCGTGGGGTTGGTGGTGCCTGGGGATGACCAGAAACAAGCTCGCGACGGTGAACCGCGGTGGATGAACTCCGGCAACCTCGCTAGGGCTCGGGAAAACATCAAATTATCGACGGTTGCCTCCTACAGCACCAGTGCAACACGTAGATCACAAAATTGGATCAAGATGTCAGTAAAAATGGTCGCAACCTAGACCTCACCGGTGACCCGAGGTGTTTTGGCCGGCTGTCACAAAAACTGGAGCAACCCAATGCTATGATCGATGATTTTGATCACGGTTTGCTCGAGGATGATTGCAGTGAGCTTGAGAAGCTAACCCTAGACCCCGATGAACCCTCACCGTGTATAGTCGACAAAATTCAAGTTTTTATCACGTCGGTTCAAAGAACCCGTCATGTCAAAACCTCAAATTCTGGCCGTTGTGGTCTACAGCATGGTTCCAAACTTTGAGGACAGAGAGGAGGGTCGAAGACGAACCTCTCAGACCGTTTGAATGATCGGAAGCCAGACAGAGGCGGCCGGTCGACGAGTTGGCGTGGTAACGGAAAACTAGGACACCCGGAAGAAGAAACCAGTCGGTGCTTGGCAACGGCGCGAAGGCACGTCGGTTGCTGGTGTCGAGGAGGTATAGGAGGGTCTCACGATCCTTTCAACAGCCGCAGCTCAGAGTGAAACCACCCGGGAACACGTCAGCAATGGTGAAGCTGTGCGGCGCGGAGGAACGTCGAACGCAGCGATTTTTCTGTGCGCGAGGTGAGCGAAAAGGGAGCGAAATACTCCTGGGTTGATCGGTGCACGAGGACAAGAAGTCCTTGGAAGTGATCGGCGGACCATATGCCCAAAAGAGGTAGCGGCAGCGGTCGATCAGTGCATGACGCCTGCACGGGCGAGGCGCCAAGGACTCCAGCCTTCGGCTTTGAGTCGGTTCGAATCAAGTGTGGCTGACTAGTGGGCCCCATCTCCAAATTTTTGTCCTCAAAAATTGAATTTTCACTGCTCCAAATATTTGGGACCCTAATGCCCCTTTTAATTTGCTTCAACCACTGAATTGGTATTTGGGTTTTTGAATGAATCAAATTTTAAACTGGTTTTGCTGAATTTGAATCAAACTTGAATCTGAAATTCAAATTCAGTTTTGAATGGGGCAAGATTAGCTACTGTCAATATTAACTCCAAATGAGATGAAACTTGGTGGAGTAGCATAGAAAAATATGCTGAGCGTGAATCTAAAGAAATTTTTTGAATCCATATGATAGAAGTGGTTTGAATCTGAAATTTGAATTCAAACTGTCCTTTTAATAATTGTATCCAAAAGTACTTCAAGCATGCTTGGATTTGCATGAAACTTGGCATGAGTATCTATAAGGAGGTTTGGGACTTAATAGGGAGCTCATCCTATAAAATATGGCATGTTTGAATCACCAAATTGGTTTTGGGTTACTTCTTCCTTTAGATGATCTATTGATGGTTGTTACTTGCTCTATAATCATGTTCATTTGATTTCTATAAAGTGAGCTGAGGTGTGTTGAGTTGGTGAAACTTAGCAAGCTAAAAAATTGGTCCTTTACATTCTTCCCCCCTTAAAAGAATCTCGTCCTGGGATTACAATGTGAGAATAGGGAGAGGATAGTGGAGATTTACCAAAGATACGACGTTAGAAAATCCGGGAAGTTGGTACGAAGAAAATCCTCGCTCTCCCACATCGCTTCTTCCTTGGAATGATTGCTCCAAAATATTTTGTAGAACCAAAGCATCCGGTTACATGTGGTCCGAGCTTTCTCATCGATGATCTGAACCAGTTCCTCCCGATACGTGAGATCCGGTTTCTGTTACTCGATGTCTCCCAGATGAACTGTGGTTGAAAACTTGAGGCACTTTCTCAGCTGAGATATTGACACGACCCCACGGTCTTGTCGAGCCAGGATCATGCTGAGGGGTGCTGCGTTGCACAGTACGGAGTAACACACATCAAAGGTACAAAGCGGAAGCAAAGTTTTATTACAGAAACAGGTTTATGAACATTTTTACATCAAAATATGTTCAGTCTACACTCACGGGCGTAGACTACGCTTCAAGTTCATGTTCATCCCGTGAACATGTCCTTGCTAGCACACACGCACACTAACATGGCGGCGTGCACGACTCCCACTCGACGGGATTCCACTCCTGGGGTTCCGTCTCCTCCTCAGGAGTCTCTTCCTCATAGAACCCTGCAAAAGCTTCAAACACAAGCAGTGAGCACGAAGGCTCAGCAAGACTGACCCGTCTCTCCTAAACATGGAACTTCTACATGAGGGGTGATAGGTACAGGAGATAAAACAATTTGAAAAGGACTCGCCTAATTATTGCAACCCCACTTTCAAGTTTTAGCAGCAGGTGGCAGAGAACCTTACGCTAAGGCACATGAGAGAGCCGCAATCAAACAAGAAACACATTTCTCTCATGTACTTTGCCTAAAGTTGAAAGGAACTTTAATTAGCTCTAAACTATAGAAAATCATTAGCAATCAGAGTCCATCTTTCAATCAGCATCATTTTAATATGTAACTAGCCTATTCTTTCTACGTCACGGTACAGTGAACAAGTGGTACTCACAGACCACGAGGGACGGCGATTATAATCGATTTACACCTGCAGGGTTACCCGAACAACCCGTCACGTACGCCCGTACTTGATGTTGCCTACAGCAACTATCCCGGACGCCGTACGCAACCACCTTTCGCCCGTTAGACAAATATTGAACCGGTCCCATCGTCCTGAGCAAGAGGTCTCTGCACGCGCATCTCAGTGCTGCCAGCCGATTTACACCTCAAGCTCTCAACCTACCCTTTGAACGACGCGCAATGCCTCAATACCCAGCTACCCGAGTTACATCGGTTTCCCGGTTCCCATATAGCTGGTTGGTCTTCGGTACTGTTCTAGCTTGTTCAACAGGCCCGCACACGACTCGGTCCTCAATCGACACAAGCGGTCTCATTTTTCTTGCCATGTGTATCATGTGCCATCTCTACCCGAGTCGAGTGCCTCTAGCCTATGCTCGCGAGTAGTTCCAACTACTCGACTTGTACCGAATTCTACCCTATCTTAGCATTGCAGTAGCTAACGGGGTTTTCCATCCTAATCCCAACCTATGGTTCTTTTGGCTATGCAATTGGGTTTTCAAACAAGACTCCAATGCTAGAAATAATCATACTCAAGTAAGTGCTCAAAATAATAAAAATTGGTAAAAAGGTTAATGCAAACCGGGGCTTGCCTTGCTGCTCTTGGTCATAGGCTAGCTGCTCTTCCAGAGTAACAAAGTCTAGGACTTCGGGTTCCTCCTCGACCTTAGCGACTACATGAGATACAAGTATATGTGTTAATTTAAATGCATTTGATTTGAATTAAACTTGTGAACCTTATAAGTCTCACTATACAGACCCACTGACTCTGAAATTTTTACTGTGGCTTGGTTACAACCTAAACAGAGACTTGGTCAAGTTTTAGTTGCAGCAAAGCTCATTTGAGCCCTCCACAATTAATTATGTACATGACTTTAATTGGAGGCTTTAGGATTTTCTAGGAATTTTCATGGAGCAAGCCATGACTTCCTGAAAACTAGATTTTTGGAGGGTTCTAATGGAGTTGGTCTCACTTAATTTGAAGGTTCCTATCTAAAGATATGAGCTAAACAATTTCAGAGAAATTCTGAAAAATGTTTCTGAACATTTTCTATTTTCTCTGGAACAGTTTCATTAATCACACCATTAGGTGGATCAAATGAGCTCGAATGGAGCTGAAACTTTTATGGTAGTTCAGGGATATTTTGGCGAACATCGCAGAAAAATTTCAGAATTTTCCTCCAAAGGCTGCTCCAGTTAAAATTCCAAACAGTTTAAAATTTGAGGAATTAATTCTAGAGAAATAAGGATCTTCATGAGGTGAGACTTGATTTGCTGGAAATTACTCAGAGAGCTGAATCCAACAAAATTTGGTTCACTCGATTTAGAGCTTCCTAGCCAAAGTTATGAGGATTTGAAGTTTGAATGAAATCTGAAAATCGGGGAAAAGTTTAAATCTGCCGGTGGGTCCACAATACACGTGTCGGATACGGGAGCGATTGCACACTGGGGTCTACGAGGTTTTTGCGCGCCAGCACACCGGATCCGAGCCACAGACTGATCCTGATTTAAAATCTGAGCCGCTGACAGACGGGACCCACCCCTTCGTCTACCTCTCGCCGCCCGCGCTCTGCCGCCGCGATCCCTCGCCGGAGAGCTCGCCGGCAGCCTCTGTGTTGCTTCAAACTTCCTGATTCTGGCTGCCCCTGCCTACTTTCACTCGGGGAACATGATTCTGGGCTCAGTTCTTCATGACAACGGCCGGCACATGGTCGGCGACGAGCGGTGGCTTCGGAAGGACTTCGGTCGTGTCGGCCGACCTCCCTAGCACCTCAATCACTCGAGCAACTGGTCGGGGAGCATCACGGGACCTTAGGGAAGGTCGACATGAGCTTGAAGCAGCTCGGGGGAGGCCCGAAGTAGGCTCTCACTGTGCGCCCGATGCTTCCCGCATGATCTGCCGTTGGAAATCTTCGAAATACGCCGTGTACAGGGGTTCTCCGGCTAAAGGTTGTGAAGGCAACTTGTGCGCTACCAGGTCTAGTTTGTGTAGGAGCGGATTGAGACTCTCTAACCCTTCCTAGAGTGTGAATTTGACAGAACCGCACCCAAAGGTCGGTCTGTACCGAGAAAGGGGAAAACTGGAAATTCACCGCCGGCGATCCAGCACCCAGGCTGTGGCTCGGGGGTGAGCAGCACTGGTCACCAACGCGTCCAGGGACGCCTTAGCTTGGCCGTGACAACCCCCCGGTTGTGCTGTCCACGGGAGACCGAAGTTCGGCGGCTTGGTGTCTCTGAATGGAACTCTCGGATTAACCGAGATCAACCAGTTTCAGCCGAGTTCTAGCGACAGGGAAGAAGGAGGAAGGTTCCTAGTACCTTCCATAGCTCTGGAGGGAGTGGAGAGGCGGTGATCACGCTTCCCTGATCAGCTCCGAGTGATCGGCAGCGATGGCGCGTTTCTGGTGCGAGGAAGCAGCAGAGTGCGTGGTGCTCTCTCCGATCAGGGCGGCTGCGGAGATAAGAGGACCGCGAGGCGGTTCAGCAGGTCAGGGCGGCAAGCAGGTGCTGTCCCGATCAACTCCTCGCCGTGGCGGCTGCTCAGTCCAGCGCAAGAACCCGAGCTGGGTTTTCAGTCGGTTGTTTTTGCTTCAGTGGCTGACATGTGGGTCCCACTTTCAATTTTAACCCCTGAACTTAACTCCAATTCACTGTTGTAAACAGTAAGCCCTAAACTGCCCAGGGTTATTTGAATTATTCACCCCTGAGCCATTTGAATTGGTTAGAATTCAAATTGGGTTTGGATTGACTAAATTTCAGCACATGTTCAGTTTGAAATTCAAATAAAGTTTGAATTTGCTAGACTTAGCTCATGTCAAGATCAACTCCAAATGGAGTGAAAATTGGTCGGTGAGCTCACAAAAATGTGCTGAGTAGGAATATGCCTCATTTTTGAAGTCATGGGATAAAAACAGTTTGAATTTGAATTTGGGTTCAAACTACCCTCTTTTCTAGCTATACCCAAAAGTACCTCAAAAAGGTTTTGAATTTGGGTGATACTTGGCATGGACATTCCTAGCAATGTGTAGGATTTTTCATATGTCTAGCCCCTAGATGATGCATGTGGGAAATACCACTTTTTCATCTTGTGAGTTTATTCTCTAATGAGTATGTTGATAATGGTTACTTGCTCTTCAAATGTGTTCATCAACTTTCTTCAAATGAGGTGTGTTGTGTGGTGATGAACACTTTAAAAATGTGTCAAAAACTGAGGCCTTTACAGATATGTGGAATATATCATGCACACCGGCGAGTGACGCTGGTAGTTTCAGCCGGTATGCCACGGGTCCGCACTTCTCCAAAATCTCGAATGGACCAATGAATCGGGGTGCCAATTTCCCTTTGATCCTGAATCTATTCACCTCGTGTCACCAGTTCAAATCTGGTTCCTGGCCCTTTATTGGAGACACACATAGATACACGTGATACCCGATATCAAACTGCATGGGGCGTCTTCTATGATCTGCGTAGTGTTTTTGTCGGGATTGGGTGGCTTTCAAGTTCGACTGAATAATCTGAACTTGTTCTTCCGCATTGTTGACATGACCAATTCCGAAGGTGACCCTCTCGCCAAACTCACACCAATTTAGCGGTGTGCCCCATTTTCTTCCATACACCACCTTGTAGGGCGCCATCTTGATGCTGGCCTGGCACATTATTGTACGAGAACTCCTAACGGTTAGTGCTCATCCCAGTTCTGACCATGATTAATAGCGCAAGCTCGTAGCATATCTTCCAAGATTTGATTTACCCGCTCGGTTTTCCCATCTGTCTGTGGATGGTAAGCTGAACTCCGGATCAGTTTGGTACCCAACGCTGCATGTAACTGTTCCAAAAAATGAGACACAAACAAAGTGCCTCAATCCGAGATAATGGTGCGGGGTACTCCGTGTAAACACGGGATCCGTGAGATGTATAGTTCAGCATACTTCTTGGCATTATAGTTGATATTTACCAGGATTTCATGAGCCGGTCGACAATCACCCAAATTGAATCATGTTTTTGGAACGTCATGGGCAAGCCAACAATAAAATCCATACTCACATCCTCTCATTTCCAGACTGGTATACTCAACGGTTGTAGCAGTCCTGGTTTCTTCACGTGATCTGCCTTCACCCTCCGGCATGTGTCGCATTCGGACACGTATCTAGCAATTTCTCGCTTCATTTGTGTCCACCAAAATTTGCCTTTCAGCTCTTGGTACATCATGTTACTGCCAGGTTGAATAAATTTTTTTGACAAGTGAGCCACATCAAAAAATTTCTTCCGTAGTTCCGAATTACGGGGTACGGCGATTCTTTCCTTGATTCGGAACTACGGAATTTCCATCTTTCTGAAAAAATTTCAGCTCTCCGCTGTCCACTAGTCTTCACAAATGGGACATACCCTTGTCTTGTTTCTGGGCTGCCGCTATTTCTTCACGGGTGGTGGGAATGAGAGCTAAGTTGTAGAGAGCTCCATACAGCACCAAATACAGATTTTGTTCACTCTCTTCACCTGGTCTGATGGTTAGATTATTGATGTGTGACTTGCGACTCAGCACATCCATCACCATGTCTGCTTTCCCTGGGTGATGATTTCAATTTCGTAGTCCTATATCAGCTCTAACCATCTCTGCTGCCTTATGATCAACTCCTTCTGAGTGAATATGTATTTGAGGTTTTTGTGGTCATATAAAGATGCACGAGGTTTCCAAGCAAATAATGGCTCCACATCTTGAGAGCGAGCACCACAGCAGAGAGTTCTAAGTCATGAGTTGGATAATTCTGCTCATGATTCCGGAGCTGCCGTTATTGATACGTGACCACCCTCCTATCTTGCATCAGCACTCATCCGACTCCGATGCTGGATGCATCGCAATAAACATCAAATGGTTTTGTGGTGTCTGGCTGCGCCAAAACCGGTGCTGATGTAAGGTGCTTCACCAAAGTTTTGAATGCCGTTTCACATGCTGGACTCCAGATGTATTTGGAGGTCTTTTTCAGCAGTTCGGTCATCGACTTCGCAATTCGTGAGAAGTTCGGGATGAACCTCCAATAATACCTCGTGGGTCTGAGGAAACTCCGTACCTCGTGAAGAGACCTCGGGGATTTCCAATTCAGCACTTGTACAATCTTACTCGGATCTACAGCGACTCCCTCCGCTGAGATTATATGCCCGATAAAAGGTACTTGAGATTTCCAGAACTCACATTTGCTGAATTTCGCGTATAACTTATGATCTCGCAGCCGTTGCAAGGCTATACGCAAGTGATTTGCGTGCTCTTCTTCCGACTTGGAGTAAAGTATAATGTCGTCAATGAATACCATGATAAATTTGTCCAGCTCCAGCATGAATACCGATTTCATTAAATACATGAAGTGGGACGGAGCGTTGGTGAGGCCGAAAGACATGAAAAGGTACTCATATAGTCCGTACCTCATCAAGAAAGCCGTCTTCGGAATGTCCTCTGTTCGGATTTTGATTTGATGGTACCCTGACCTCAAATCTGTGGGGAACCCCTTCTAGGATCGACACTCCAGGATACACATTGGGTGGTGCCGTGCGATGTGGCACCCAACAGCATGCACGAAAAGAACCATAAACATACAAAGTATTTTATTTATCAACATAGTGTCATTTACAAAACAATGTACCATGAAGGTACAGGCAGCGGAATATACATAACACATACTCTTGGTCCTAACTATGTAAAAGTGAAGACGTCCAGCCCGCGGACGCTTCTTACTAGCTTCAACGAAGATGAGTGCAGCGGCAGGGTTTTCCGGTGAGTCTCCGATGGCTCACCAAACAACCATCTTCATAGCAAATTTTTTATAACCTGCAAAACACTAATAATGCAACCGTGAGTTCGATGGCTCAGCAAGACTTAACCGACACTGCTAACCATGAAACTCTACATGCAGGGATTAATACTATAGGATTAATATGTTGCAATACGAACACGCCTACATGTTGATCCTTACTTTCAGATTAATAGCAGCACATTATTATGCCTTAGGCAGCTCTCACATCGGAAGTACACAATCAAACAGGAAACACTTTCCTCCGATGTGGTGATGCCCAAAGTGGAATATAAACTTAGTGAGCTCTACAACTATAGCATACATGGTTGACAATACAATGAATTTAAGAACTTCACATCAGCACTGATTCATCTCACTTCATCTGGAAATAGTTACTACGTTACAACTCAGTGAACAAGTGGTACTCATATAACCGCGAGGGATGGTGATTCGAATCAGGACACAACCGGAACATCACATCAGCACTTATTCATCTCACTTCATCTGGAAATAATTACTACGTTGCAACTCAGTGAACAAGTGGTACTCATATAACCGCGAGGGATGGTGATTCGAATCAGGACACAACTGGAACACACGACACATTCACCCTCCTCGAAAGACAGAGCTCTTTCTTACATTTTATGCAGCAACCTTTCACCCATCACTCCAATGCCGAACCTGTTCTGCCGATCCATCAGAAGGGCCACTTCCCGGAACACGTCGAAGTTGCTCCGCTAGCGGGTTTACACCTCTGACACCAACCCCCAAAGGACGGCCATATAAGTTTCGACACGAGAGTACCCGAGTTACAACGGTTTTCTGTATCCCATAATTCCAGTATGCATCCAGTACTGTTCAAACTTGCTCAGCAGGGCGGCATACGCATCGGTCCTTAACTGACACAGACAGAGCTACGGCAACACAGGCCCAACGTCCTGCTGCTCCTACTCTCTGCCCGGTCTCATTTTACATTCCAGTTATTCCATACTCTAGAATCATACCCCGTTGAACCAACTTCCTAAACTCGCGAGTAGCTTCCAACTACCCGACTTGTATCGGATCCTATACATCTTAAGCCTAGCCGAAACTACACGAAGGTAACCTGTTCTACCCTTTAACCATAAGGGTTTGTGGGTCATGCATTTGGAGTATAAATTACCTTGACCTAATGCACAATTCATACTAGACCAATAGAAGTGATACAAAGTAAAATATAACTAAAAGCTGTTAAATGCAAACCGGGACTTGCCTTATGTTGCTGCAGGTTTATTTCTACTTTGAAGTAAGTAGCTTGGCGACGATTTAATCCTCAACTTGCTGCTCCGCGTCGAACTCCTTCGTCGTGTTTCCTACCGATATCAATATGCACAAGTTCATATTGCGAGTAAATGAATTATAAAACAAATGTGTTTTATGAACTAAGAATGGTTTATACCAACTCTAAAGTGATAGATGAGCTCTGTTATGGACAGAAACAGAGGATAACTTTAGGTGGGCAGTGGATGTTTGTGGGAGTAAAATTAAAAAAACTATTTATAATGGACATAAGAAAGGTATTGGAAAGAACCAGCAGAAACTGGAGAATATGATATCAAGTTTCTCTGAAATTTTTACAGTGGTCCATAGATCATACAGAGATATGGCTTGCAAAATTTAAGACAAAGTTAATGTAAGATGTGGCCTAAGGAATTTTCTTAGCTATTTGGCTTCTCTGAATTCCTATGGCAACTCTAGGATCTTTTCCTTCTCCAAATGGTTTTTCGGAAACTTGGGAGTCTTATGAGTCCATAGGATTTGGTTTCACCATATTTGGAGCTTCCTACACAGAGATATGGAATTTACAAGATTGAGTAAAAGTCTGAAAAAGGACTCTGTTTATTTTCCTATTTTTCAGAGACATAGAGAATTGAAACAACATTTGGCCAAGCAAATTGAGTCTAATGCCTCTTAAATTTTTACTGGAGTTCAAGTTTTTTTGGTAGAATGTCCTGCCAAAATTTGGGAATTTTCCAATACACAGAATTCCCGTAAAAATTCCTACAAGATTTTCTTTAAATAAGTTAATGAGCCAAATCCAGGGATTTTTATAAATATTGGGCTGCACCCTCTCTTGAGGAATCCAACAAAATTTATTTGACAATTTTTGGACACTACTACACAAAGTTACGGCTCTCCAAAGTTTGAACTGAATTAGGGAAAATCTGGAAATGTTTAAACACCGACAGTGGGTCCCACTCGCCAGTCTTCTTCTTCTACCTCGCGCCAAACAGGGCAGTGGCGGCATCCTACGGTGAGGGTCGCTGGACCGGCCTTACCGGATGCCTCCCGACTCCAAAGTCGCCCCCCCTCCCCATTATTTGGCCTGCTGAACACGTCTAAAGGGTCGCTGGCGGCCGAAGCTCACCGAAAACCACCGCGCACCGGCAACAGCGAGAATTAGGGCTCTGGCGAGGTACTGGCAGCTCGTTTCTTCACCAACCGATGGGTTCTTGGCTCTAGAGCACCAGGGAACCGTGTAGAAGCTAGTCATGGAGGTTAAAGGGACCACGGAGCGCTCCAAACCCATCGGTACTGTGCGCCCGATGGGGTCCGGCGGTGCGCCATGGACAAGACACGGAAATTCTCCCTCTACACCCCATATATAGGTTAAAATCAATGGAGGAGGTGTGCTAAGTAGTAATGAAGCTTTGTGCAAGGTTTGAATCAATAAGAACATGAATTAACGATGAATTTTGCAAACTCCTACCTCAGAGTCGGTTTGTGCCGCCTGGGAGAAAATCACAAAATTCTCCCCCGACAAACCACGGCTAGGGCTGAGCTTTGGAGAGGAGTAGCTCCAGTTGTGGGTGCACCGATGAGTAAGCTCGTTTGGGCTTGATCTTCCTTGGTTCGGGCTGCCTACTGGAGCCAAGCTCAGTTTCTTCGGTGTTCAACATGGGAGCAGCGGCAACTTGCCGTTTTCCGGTGCAAGCGAGCTTGGGACAGTGGAGGGAAGGGGCTAGCCGGCTAGAGAACACGTTGGCTCTGCTCTTTGCTGTGGAGAGCTCAAGCATCCGGTGCTCGGATCTATGGCGTACTCGGAGAACAGAGAGCGTGGCTGTTCTTGCGTGCGGGAGAAAATCACTGAGAGCGAGCTCGAGCAGGGAGAAAGCAAAATAGACTTTGTTGCACTAATGTGCGGTGATTAGACCGAGCAAAGAGCGAGCAAGCAGGAGGTGGCACCAAAAACTTCACCCCGAATTCTTCTGCCAGCGTGCTGTCCAGTGCTCGAGCGAGGGAGGAAAGACAGGGTCAGTTCAAGCCTTGTTTGTATGACATGTGGGGTCCACCTCTCCCCCTTATCTCCCAATTCCGTTTAAAATTGCAAACGAGCTCCAAATTTGATCAAACTCGGAGGATAGGCCAAAAGAAATGTGACCAACACAATGGTGCACTCAAATTTGATTTTTGGTGAAGTTGGAATTTGAAACTGAGATTTAAATTCAAAATCGACTTTTCTCCCGTTTTAATTTCAACGACTAGGAAATCCTTGCCAAATGCTCTGAAAATTGTTCGGGCTATTATTGGATGTGTGGAGACCCAATTTGTAGCTTTAGATCTCTGTTTTTGTAAATTTTTGCAAGTTCAAGTTTAGACTTGGAGCTCACACCTTTAAATTCAAAAGTTCAAATTCCCTCTCATTTTCTCGGTGTGAATTGCAGCTCAACTTGCTATAATTTTTGGGATTTCACATCCCTCCCTCCTTAAAAAGAATCTCGTCCCGAGATTCATAAAGAAGAGATAAAGTGGTAGAGAAGGAGTTACCGTATATGAGTGGACAGCAAGTCCGGATAGTTCGAACGGAGGTATTCTTCACTCTCCCATGTTGCTTCCTCCGTGGTATGATTGCTCCATAGCACCTTATAAAATAGGAGCGTCCCCGACTCCTGGTTGACCGAAGTTTTCATCGATAATCCGGATTGGATGCTCGGTATAAAGAGATCCGGTTGCAATGTCTCAAGATCTTCAGTGCGGACAGCAGTGGTATTCTTGAGACATTTTAAAACTGAGAGACGTGAAATATATCATGCACCCCAGTGAGATTCATTGGTAGCTCAAGCCGGTAGGCTACGGGTCCACATTTCTCTGTGATAGCGAATGGACTCATAAACCCGGGAGCGAGCTTCCCTTTTACGCAGAATCAATGAACTCCCTTCATTGGAGATACGCAGAGATATATGTACTCTCTGACATTGAAGTTCAGCGGTCGACGTCGCTGGTCTGCATAACTCTTATGTCGAGATTGAGCAGCCTTTAAATTTGCTTGTATGAACCGAATTCGTTCTTCGTCGTCATTGACAAGGTCAATACCGAATGTCACTGTTTCACCGGATTCGCACCAGTTCAGCAGTGTGCGACATCTCCAGCCGTAGAGAGCCTCATACGTTGCCATCTTGATACTCGTTTGATAGCTGTCGTTGTACGAGAATTCCGCCAACGGTAGATAAGCATCCCAATTCTTACCGTGGTGAGTGGCACACACTCTCAACATATCTTCCAAGACTTGATTCACCCTCTCAGTTTGTCCATCGGTTTGAGGGTGATATGCGAAGTTTCTAAGCAATTTTGTTCCCAAAGATGCGTGCAGCTGTTCCCAGAAACGAGAAACGAACAGAGCACCACGATCTGAAACTATTGTTCTTAGAACTCCATGCTGGCATAAGATCCGTTCAATGTATAACTCCACGTATTTCTTGGCGTTGAATCCCACATTCACCGGTATGAAGTGTGCTGACTTGGTTAATCGGTCAACGATGATCCAAACCGAATCATGCTTCCGTGATGTGAGCGGTAACCCAACAATGAAATCCATATTCACATCTTCCCACTTCCATGCCGGAATATGAGGGGCTGTAGCAAACCAGGTTTCTTCATGTGATCTGTTTTTACCCTTCAACACGTATCACACTCGGATACGTACTTATCTATTTCCCGCTTCATCTGTGTCCACCAAAATTTGTTTCCCAAATCTTGGTACATCTTGTTGCTGCCCGGATGAATGGAAAATTTTGATAAATGAGCTTCGTCTAATATATTCTTACGAAGCTTTATGTCCCTCGGTACGACTATACGGTTTTTGAACCATAACTTACCATTCTCATCTTTCCAGAAGCACTTAACTTCTTCTTTGTCTATTCTCTTCTGGATATGGGCCATGCCCTTATCTTTCCTTTGAGCCTCTACAATTTCATCTCGAATTGTAGGAATGAGGGCAAGATTAAATAGCAACCCATAAGAAACCAAGCGCAGGTTCGGTTCTTCTTCTTCCATTGCAGCCATGGTTAGGTTATGAACATAAGATTTCTGACTAAGTACGTCGGCAACCACATTCGCTTTTCCAGGATGGTAATGTATCTCTATCTCATAATCTTTAATTAACTCTAACCATCTTCGCTGCCGCATATTTAATTCCTTTTGTGTGAAGATGTATTTTAAACTCTTGTGGTCGGTGTAGAGGTGGACTAAGTTTCAAAGTAAATAGTGCCTCCACAATTTTAGAGCAAGGACCACAGCAGCTAGCTTGAGATCATATGTCGGATAATTCTGCTCATGATTCTGAAGCTGCCTGGATCCATATGCGACCACTCGCCCTTCTTGCATAGCACGCAGCCAAGGCCGATGCCAGATGCCGCAATAAACATCAAAAGCCTTAGTTGTATCGGGCTGCGCCAAGACTGGGGCTGTTGTGAGGTGCTTTACCAACGCTTTGAACACCTCCTCACATGCTTCACCCCACACATATTTCTTGTCCTTCTTCAGAAGTTCCGTCATCAGTTTAGAGACTTTGGAGAAATTCAGAGTGAATCTCCGGTAGTAACCCGCTAAACCGAGAAAACTACGGACTTCGTGGACTGACTTTGGTGAACTCCAATCCAGCACTTGGACAATCTTGATCAGATCAATTGCGATGCCCTACGTAGAAATAATGTGCCAAAGAAATGACACTTGGTTGATTCAGAACTCACACTTGCTGAATTTTGCATATAGTTTGTGATCCCGTAGGCTTTGGAGCACAATATGCAGATGTTCGGCGTGTTCTTCCTCCGACATAGAATATACCAAGATATCGTCGATGAAGACCACGACGAATTTGTCCAGCTCCGGCATGAAGACTGAATTCATCAAGTACATAAAATGAGCCAGAGCATTAGTGAGTCCGAATGACATGACGAGATACTCATATAACCCGTATCTCGTCAAGAATGCCGTCTTGGGTATGTCTTCCGCCCAGATTTTTATCTGGTGATATCCTGACCGAAGATCCATCTTCGAGAAAACATTAGCACCCACTAGTTGATCGAGAAGCATATCAATACATTGTAGTGGATACTTGTTCTTGATCGTTACGTCATTGAGCAGACGATAGTCCACACATAACCTCAGAGTCTCGTCCTTTTTCTTGACGAACAGCGCAGAGCATCCTCACGGTGATGAACTGGCTCGAATGAAGCCTTTGCTTAACAAATCATTCAGCTGCTCCTTCAGCTCCGCGAGTTCCTTCGTTGCCATTTTATACGGCCTCCGAGAGATGAGTGTGGTTCCTGGTGCTAGTTCAATTTTGAACTCCACTTCACGTTCGGGTGGTATGCCAGGTAAATCATCGGGAAATACATCCGGATATTCCTGGACCACTGGAATGTCCTCCAGTTTCTTAGCTTGAACATTGTCTACAGCAGTAACTTCAGGTGCAACATTTCTCAGATTCAACGTGTGTTGCCCGTGCTTCTTTGAATTCAGCTGCACCGTTCGTGAACTAATATCAAAGATAGCTTGGTGATGTGTCAACCAAGCCATTCCCAAGATGATGTCAATCCACAAGCCTTCCAGTATGATAAGAGTAGTAGGATATATCCGCCCATCCAAACATATAGTCGCTCGAGCAACAATCCTGCCCGCTGTCCTACTACCTCCCGGTGAATTAATCTCATAAGATGCAGCCAAGGTGGTTGATGGTATTTGGTCCTTAACAACACGAATGTGGGCTGATCACGTAGGCTGAACATACCCGCAAACACGCGTTCTCCCACGGGAACATCTTCAACTTCCATATAGTTGACGTTTCCCACTTTCAGTGCTGTCCTCCTTGGCTGACCATGGAATTTCTTTGCAGCTTGAGATGACATGTGACAGCTGCTTTGCTGGGTCACTTGACCCTGCTGAGGAATATGCTCTACATTGCTACAAGTGCTGTACGATGCGAGCTTAGGATCTTCATAATATGAAAGTGGTTGATATTCTTGTGCACTTTGCTCAGGTAGGGGTGCACAAATACTCATTTGCTGCTGTTGCAGCAGTGGCTGAACATCCATGGTTAAATATGGACAGTATTGGATCTGAGGTGGTCCGTCAAAAGACTGAATTTCCACCCCAGATGGTAAGCAATATATCACCGGTTGTTCTTGAGGATAATCATCCCTACTTGCCGGTGATAATCTTCTTTTCCTCTTACTTTCCTTATGCTCGAGTTCAGCTATTTCTGGAATCATAGCAGCATTGACTAAGTCGCTATAATTCCCTTTATTGCATTGTGCCACTTTCACCTGAAGCTTCACATCGAGGCCTCGGAAGAAGTAATGACACTTCATCGTCTCTTTATCCACATAAGTTGGATGCATATTGTACTAAATGGTTAAATTTCGTAAAGTACTCCATAACACTCATGTCTCCTTGTTTGAGTTCATAGAACTCTTCAACTCTAGTTTGGACGATGCCCTCACAGATATGACGTGCACGGAAAGCATCACAAAACTACGTCCACGTCACACGATGGCCTTCAGCGATCTTAGCAAGATATTCAGACCACCAAGCCCCAGCGGATCCATGAAGTTGCTGAGCGGCAAATAAAGCCTTCTCATATTCATCACACTGGAGCATTCCCAATTTAATTTCAATACCCGGAGCCAATGATCTGCTTCCAAGGCTTCTTTAGCTTCCGAGAATACCGGTGGTTGTCTTGCTAGACAATCCAAATAATTGTTCAGTGTGGGGTTTTGCTGAGAGGTCTCTTGTCGGATACCTTGCTGCACCAACATCTCAAGAGACTCAGCCATTCTTCCCCAACACCTCTGCCAGTCTGGTTGATGATGGCGTTGATCGTCGCTGCGACGAATCATTTCCATCCCGGCTGGAACCACCAACCTCATACCTGGAATGAGTATGATCCATACTGCAAGAGCGAGCAATTTACGGTTAATATCCAAGATTGTAGTCAACTTGAACTCAAAATTATTAACCGCAAAAGCATCACATCAACAGTGCAGCATACATGAAAGGGAACAAGGTTTTTGACAATTCTGAATTACAACTAATGATTGATCAAATTTGTCAAACACTTACACCAACAACAAGGAATGATGAAAAATAACTAATAAATATGTCATAAAACTTAGAGAAGTATAAAAACCTTCATGTCCACAACAAAACTCAAGTTACATGGGCAATGAGCAATGCTCTGTTCAGAATGAACATTTGACCTAATTCCCGGAATTTGATTATGAAAAGGGCAGCTTCATGTCTCAGGGTGAATATCAAAGTTATAAATAACTTCAATATATTTCCAACGAGTAGTTATTTGCCTTCATAGCCATTCTGGATCCGGAGTTATGATATTTTCAAAGTTGACAGAAATCTGGAACAATTTTGACAGCACCTCCTCTGAAAGTGTCTGTTTTATCCGCAAGATTTCATAAAGTTATACCCCAAATCTGTAGAAACTTTTAACTACAAAATCGTAGCACATATCACAAACTTTCCAACGGTATATCACATGACCCATACAGATTTTTCTACAAGAAGTTATGGTTGAAATACAGAAAATTCCAGAGAGCATTTTTGGTCTTCCCTGTTTCTGGACAGTTACCACTCATCTGAGATTTTCATCCATTTTGAGGGGAGATTCTGTTCTGGAGTTCTACAGAAAAATTGTAGAAGACTTCAAATCCTTTCAACAAATGTATCTCTCACATCCATTGGTTCAAACAATCAAAAGTTATGCCCCATTCAATTTCTGAAAAAATTCTGCCGAAAACAGGGGAGTTTGTTTCTAAATGTTTGAGATGAAAACTATACTCCCAATTGACCCTTAGCTCAATATAGGAGTTCATTAAACGCTAATGTAATCTTAGACTCCAAATTTACTCTTTTATTTAAAAATTTCATTTTTCATGCAGTTAAGAACATATTAAAGTACTACGTTTCCTCACCAAATCAAAAATCCTAACCGGCGTTACACCGGCATATACGTCTCAAGGGATGGCACTAAAATGATCACCCACACATGTTTTCTAAATGCAATGTTCTAGTCGTGGTTAAGGTACCTGCATAAAAACAATCAATAGTGATGCAGACAAAGGTTTTCCATTTCAGGCAGGTCCATATCATAGTAAAAACATACGCCCCGTATCATTGCCATACGGGCCGTCCTTGAGTGAAGTCACGTCTCAAGGTACATGGTCGCGTTTTCACACCACACGATCGGAACCCAATTAGAGCGCGAATGGGTCGTCACGGTTGAAAATTTTATCAACCCAACGGATACCACCTACTACCCTGTAGGGTACACCGATGGCAAGCGCTGTGTATGTCCTCCTAGGCTATTTCCAAAAGAACACACTATGGCGTTACCGACCACGCGATGGGGTTTCCACTTTCTTGCCTAATGCACGCCAGGGACCAGCATTTCATATGAACTAAGCAACATGAAGAATTCAAGAGTTTCATATTGAAGTGTCACACCAAGCTGTGAGACCTATACCCTGAACCACTTTCCTCGTCAGGGGAGCTAACCGAAATTGATCCGCTTTCAGTGGCATTCCTTACCATTCTTACCTCCACGTAGGTGCGTCATTACAGAATTGAAATACTGAATGTAACACACTGTTAGCTTGCCACCTTAAGTAACTATGCTATTAATAGTCCGTATGTGAGCATACTATACGTTCCTCACTCGTATACTTCTAAGTTTTTGAAAATATGCTCTTTTCGTGCGTGCTATTCCCAATGCGGCTCTGATACCACGCCTGTGGGAACCCCTTTCGGGATCCACACTCCAGGATACACATTGGATGGTGTCGTACGATGAGGCACCCAACAGCATGCACGAAAAGAACCATAAACGTACAAAGTTTTTTATTTATCAACAGTGTCATTTACAAAATAATGTACCACCAAGATACATGCAGCGGAATATACATAACACATACTCTCGGTCCTAACTATGCAAAAGAGAAGACGTCCAGCCCGCGGACGCTTCTTACTAGCTTCAACGAAGATGAGTGCAGCGGCAGGGTTTTTCGGTGAGTCTCCGATGGCTCACCGAACAACCATCTTCATAGCAAATTTTTTATAACCCGCAAAACACTAAAAATGCAACCGTGAACTCGATGGCTCAGCAAGACTTAACCGACACTGCTAACCATGAAACTCTACATGCAGGGATTAATACTATAGGATTAATATGTTGCAATACGAACACGGCTATATGTTGATCCTTACTTTCAGTTTAATAGCAGCAGATTATTATGCCTTAGGTAGCTCTCACATCGGAAGTCCACAATCAAACAGGAAACGCTTTCCTCCGATGTGGTGATGCCCAAAGTGGAATATAAACTTAGTGAGCTCTACAACTATAGCATACTTGGTTGGCAATACAATGAATTTAAGAACTTCACATCAGCACTGATTCATCTCACTTCATCAGGAAACAATTACTACGTCACAACTCAGTGAACAAGTGGTACTCATATAACTGCGAGGGACAGTGATTTGAATCAGGACACAACCGGAGCACATGACACATACACCCGCCTCGAAAGACTCATACCAGAGCTCTTTCTTACATTGTATGCAGCAACCTTTCACCCGTCACTCCAATGCCGAACTAGTTCTACTGACCCATCAGAAGGGCCACTAACCGGAACACGTTGAAGTTGCTCCGCTAGCGGGTTTACACCTCTGACACCAACCCCCAAAGGACAGCCGTATAAGTTTTGACACAAGAGTACCTGAGTTACATCGGTTTCCTGGACCCCATAATTCCAGTATGCATCCGTACTGTTCAAACTTGCTCAGCAGGGCAGCATACGCATCGGTCCTTAACTGACACAAACAGAGCTATGGCAACACAGGCCCAACGTCCTGCTGCTCCTACTCTCTGCTCGGTCTCATTTTCCATTCCAGTTATTCCATTCTCTAGAATCATACCCAGCTGAACCAACAACCTAAACTCGCGGGTAGCTTCCAACTACCCAACTTGTATCGGATCCTATACAACTTAAGCCTAGCCAAAACTACACGAAGGTTACCTGTTCTAACCTTTAACTCCAAGGGTTTGTGGGTCATGCATTTGGAGTATCAGTCACCTTGACCTAATGCACAATTCATACTAGACCAATAGAAGTGATACAAAGTAAAATATAACTAAAGCTATTAAATGCAAACCGGGGCTTGCCTTATGTTTCTGCAGGTTTATTTCTACTTTTAAGTCAGTAGCTTGGCGACGATTTAATCCCCAACTTGCTGCTCCGCGTCGAGTTCTTCATCGAACTCCTTTGTCATGTTTCCTACCGATATGAATATGCACAAGTTCATATTGCGAGTAAATGAATTATAAAACAAATGTGATTTATTAACTAAGAATGGTTTAGACCAACTCTAAAGTAAGAGATAAGCTCTTTTATGGACAGAAACAGAGGATAACTTTAGGTGGGCAGTGGATGTTTGTGGGAGTAAAATTCAAAAAACTATTTATAATGGACATAAGAAAGGTATTGGAAGGAACCAGCAGAAACTGGAGAAGATGATCTCAACTTTCTCTGAAATTTTTACAGTAGTCCATAGATCATACAGAGGTATGGCTTGCAAAAATTCAGACAAAGTTGATGTAAGATGTGGCCTAAGGAATTTTATTACCTATTTGGCTTCTCTGAATTCCTATGGCAATTCTAGGATCTTGTCCTGATCCAAATTTGATTTTTCAGAAACTTGGGAGTCTTATGAGTCCATAGGATTTGGTTTAACCATTTTTGGAGCTTCCTACACAGGGATATGGAATTTACAAGATTGAATAAAAGTCTGAAAATGGGCTCTGTTTATTTTCCTATTTTTCAGAGACATAGAGAATTGAAACAACATTTGTCCAAGCATATTGAGTCCAATGCCTCTGAAATTTTTACTGGAGTTCAAATATCTTTGGAATAATGTCCTGCCAAACTTGGGAAATTTTCCAATACACAGAACTCCTGTAAAAATTCCTACAAGATTTTCCTTAAATGAATTAATGAGCCAAATCTAGGGATTTTCATAAATATTGGGCTGCACTCCTAGATAGCTCGCACGGGAATATGGCAGAAACGAGACATGGCATCACGGGCTGCCAACTGCCACACATCCTCCGGGTACCCACCGTTCACCGTGAACGGTGCCCACCCTGGTGGAGTCGGCCCTGCCGAAACATCAACATGTATCAAACACGTCGTGTTCTCCTCCTCGACTTCTTCTCTTGCAAGAAAGCGTGGAACCTCAGTATACCCCAAATATTGAAGAGTTAGCCTCAACATATCCGGGTAACCTTGATGTTGAGAACAGTGGGAAACTATCCACCCATTCCCCAACTGCATATCGTCTTCCATCTGTGGAAAAATATTTGAAAGTGTCGAATATTAATTTTAACATTAAAATAATAATTTATAACATAAAAACATGTTACTGAACTCATAGAATTTGGAAACAAGAATCAAACTTGTGAACAAGTTGATTTCTGGTACACTGCCCAAAATTTTACAGTGCTGACCAGTTTCCATTCTACCCAGAATTTGGTCACACTAAGGGCAAAATCATTTTTGGAGTTCAATACCGAAGTTAAAGTTAACTTCAAGAGCTTTAAATAATGGATTTGCTTGCCCTCAGATATGCTCTGGTTCAAAAGTTATGAGACATCAAAGTTAACAGAATTTCTGGAGTAAATTGGACAACATCTCCCTGCTTGAGGTACTGATTTGTTCCAACAATTATAGCTAATTCTGTACAGATTTGACAAAACTATAAATTAAAAAGTTGTAACTTATCTCATAAAAGATTCATAAGTGTCTTATTTACTATTTTTGGATTTTTATGCAGGAAGTTATGACCAAATTACAGAGATTTCCAGAGAGTTTTTACTCTGCCCTGTTTTCTGAACAGTTTCAACTCTACTGAAGATTTCGACAAGTTAATGGAGGAAACACCTCTTGATGTCTATAGAAAAGTTTTATCACTCTTCAGGATCTTTCCATAAATGTATAATACCACTCCAATGTTGAAGAGACTCAACAGCCATACTCTGTATAGCTTCAGCATTGTTTCAGCTGAAAACAGAGGACTCTGTTTCTAATGTTATATGGTTGAAACATGTGTAATTTTGAAATCCAGATCAAGATAAGAAGTTCTAATCAAACTTTTAGTTCTCTGGATCAAAATTTTCATCTTTTATAGTGAGGTTGATCATTTAGTGGAGTGTGATGTCGATGCATCACCATATCATGCCGGTACTATGTTGCCCCACAAATAAAATCCTGTACCGGACCAAGCCGGCTTCGTTATTTCAGTGGCACTACTTGACTCTCACACACGTGTTCTACACTGGATACATAATTGTGGTTAGTTTACCTGCAGAAAGTACTCAATCATCGGATTCAGTTGCAAAACTGAACCCGGCTCCATCAACAGTTTCAACATGCTCGTATGTCGTCAGTCACACAGACGTTCTGAAGCCAAACACGCCTTGAGCTACGTGTTCACATTATCAACCACGTGACGGGGTCTCCACCTACTTGCCCGCAGAATGTCGGGTACTAGCATTGCTCACATACCCCAAACGACATGAAGAGTCGTAGAGAATACATAAGCTGGCCGGGTTACCTGCCACCCGTGAGGCTCCACCCTTTAGCTTGTGCGCGCTGGTGGACAACGCAGCCATGCACCCCACGAGATATAAAACATCCCGAGATGCATGTTTCCGACATAATAAATATGTTAGTATTGCCACTTATCTATACTAATAACAATCCTTATGTGGGCTATTAATTTTTCCTCAACGAACTTTTGAAAGTTGAGCCTTCTCCAGTGTGCTAAACTTCTACGGGGCTCTGATACCATGATGTGAGGACCGGGGTCCCGAAGTACCAGGATCTCGTTTAGTGGTCTTGTATTGCACAACACCAGATAGCACACGTATAAAGACAAACATCTTTTACACAGCGGAAGCTTAATTGATATTACACGAAGTGTTTCTGCAAATTAATGTACATTAACATACGTAAGTCATTTATAGTATACACTCTCGAGCGTAGGCTAAGCAAAAGGTTCATGTTCAGCCCTTGAACATGAGACACTAGCAGCACAGACACACAAGATAGGTGCGGTGGTGTGCATGGCTTCCATTCGACGGTAGAACCTCCTGGGAGACCCGTCTCATCTTCAGGAACCTCTTCCTCTACGTCCTCACCTGCAGCAAACTTAAACACATGCAGTGAGCACGAAGGCTCAGCAAGTCTTACGCGGCGCCGCTAAATTGTGCAACTCTACATGCTAACATTAACCGACACTGGATGGTAGTTTTGCAGAAAACTTGCCTAATTAATGGAAGCTTACTTTCAGATTTTAGCATCAAATTAATAACCTCATGCCAAGCAACATAGGAAATCCATAATCAAACAAGAAATGCTTCATTTCCATGTTACTTGCCTAAGGAGGAAAAATACTTTAATTTGCTCTACTCTACAACACATACTTAACATCACAAGTCATTAATCAAACAACACTTTATTTCATGAAAATAATCCTCATTATCTACGTCATGAAACAGTGAACAAGTGGCACTCAATGACCGTGACGCCCGTACACCCGTACCCGAAGTTGCCATGGTACACATCCTGGACATCGTACAGGACAACCTTTCACCTTCAGCCAAACGTTGAACCGGTCCTTTCGTCTCGGGCAGGAGGTCCCTAAGCGGAGCAACCACATGGCCGCTAGCAGATTTACACCTTGCTGCCCTCAACCAACCCCTCTGGATGGCAAGAAATGCCTCAACTCCCAGCTACCCAAGTTACATCGGTTTACCGGTTCCCATAATCCCGGTATGTCTTTGGTACATGTCAAGCTTGTTCAATAGGGTCGCACATGACTCGGTCCTCAACTGACACAAGCAGAGCTACGGCTCAAAGGCCCCCAAAGTCCTGCTGCTCCTACCCCCTGCTTGGTCTCACATTCAAGTCATGTTCTCATATTTTGTCTCTAAACCCGAGTGGTGTCCTCCTTAAAACCCTAAACCTCAAGAGTAGTTCCGACTACTCGACTTGTACAGAAACCTATGCAATTTAGAGCATGGCAGTGTCAACTCGAGGAGTCTAAACTAGACACACAAGGCTCTGCACTTAGAGTTTTCAACCAAAGACCTAATGCACAATTCATCTAACACCTATACCAAAGGTGAAAGTAAAACTTTACAAAATGATGTTAATGTAAACCGGGGCTTACCTTGCTGCGAGTCATCTACTAAGTTAATCTCCAGAGGGATATTGTCGAGGATCTCCGGAGCTTTGTCGATTTCGGTGACTATACGGAATGAAATCAACAATGCATATGTCAATTACACACAATTGAATTGATTTGCGATGTAAAGACTATAATTTAAGCTAGACAGCAGTATTGACTTTGAAATTTTTACAGTGACTTGGTTAAGACCTAAACAGGAGCTTGAACATTTGAATCGAAGCTCAATTTAGTTGTGTCCAATTAAATGTATGAAAGGTCGTTTTTAGAGCCTCTAAATATTTTTGTGGATTTTCATGAAGCAATTTTAGACTTTTTAAAAACTAGAGATTATATTGATTCTAATGGAAGTGGTTTCATGTTTTTCTAAGCATTCTAGAGAGATTTATTGCTTTGGAAGATTGGGGAAAATTCTGAAAATGTTTATGTACATTTTCCAATTTTCCAAGAGCAGTTCACTTAATCCCACAATTAAGTGCACTTAATGAACTCATATTGATCTGAAATTTGGCATGTGAATCAAGGATATTAAAAGGAAATTCCTGACCAAATTTGATAATTTTCTACCAAGTGGATCTTCAGTAATTAATTATAACATTTAATTCTGGAAAATTACTGTTGGATAGTACTCAGAGAGATGAATCCAACAAAGTTTATTTGACTAAATTTGGACGATTCATTCAGAAGTTATGGATTTCTAAAGTTTGGATCGAATTCGAATTTAATTTCCTATTGAAAATCCATTACACGTAAGCCAACCCCACTTCACTTAAATTACAGCGGCTGACCGGTGGACCTGCGATTTTTAAACAGGCAGGTGGGCGCGCGGTTCTCTCTCTCTCACTGACACCAGGCCCCACCATCTTCTTCTACCTCTCGCCACCTCCAAGCTCCCCGCGGTGGTGCACGCCGGTGAGCCTCGCCGCCCACCATTCTACTGCACCAAGTTCAATGAAAATCACTGCTAGGGCCTAGTTTTTCACAGGGAATATGCTGGTGGGGTTGGTGGTGGCTGGGGAAGACCGGAAACCAGCTCGCAACAGTGAACCACGGCGGATGAATTCCCTCAATCTCGCTAGGGCTCGGGAAAGCATCAAATGATCGATGATTGCCTCCTACAGCACCAGTGCAACATGTAGATCATGAAACTGGATCAATATGGCAGTGAAAATGGTCGCAACCTATACCTCACCGGTGACCCGAGGTGTTTTGGCCAGCGTTCACGAAAACTGGTGCATACCGAGGCTATGATCGATGGTTTTGATCACAGTTTGCTCGAGGATGATCGCAGTGAGCTTGAGAAGCTAACCCTAGACCTGGATGAACCCTAACCGAGTATAGCCGACAAATTTCAAGTTTTTCTCGTGTCGGTTCAAAGAACCCACCGTGGCAAAACCTCAGATTCCAGCCGGTGTGGTCTACAGCATGGCTCCAAACATGGAGGACAGCGAGAGGGTTGAAGACGAACCTCTGAGACCGTTTGAACTATCAGGAGCTAGATGGAGGTGGCCAGTCAACGAGTTGGCGTGGTGGAGGAAAACTAGGGCGGAGGAAAGAAGAAACTTGTCGGTGCTCGGCAACGGCGCGGAGGCACGTTGGTTGCTGGGGTCGAGGAGGTAGAGGAGGGTCTCACGATCCTCTCTACGGCCTCAGCTCAGCGTGAAACCACCGGGAACGCGTCGGTGACGGTGGAGGTGTGCGGCACAGAGGAACATCAAACGCGGCGGTGTTTCTGTGCGTGAGGTGAGCGAAGAGCGAGCAAAATGCTCCTAGGTTGATCAGTGGACGAGGATAATAAGTCCTTTGAGGTGATCGGCGTACCAGATGCCCAAAATAGGTGGTGGCAGCGGTCGATCAGTGCGTGGCGCACGCACGGGCGAGGCGCCGAGGACTCCAGCCTTCGGCTTTGAGTCGGTTCAACTCTAGTTTGGCTGACTAGTGGGCCCCATCTCCAAATTTTTGTCCCCAAAAACTGAATTTTCACTGCTCCAAATATTTGGGACCCTAGTGCCCCTTTTAATTTGCTTCAACCACTGAATTGGTATTTGGGTTTTTGAATGAATCAAAGTGTAAACTGGTTTTGCTGAATTTGAATCAAACTTCAATCTGAAATTCAAATTCAGTTTTGAATGGGGCAAAATTAGCTACTGTCAAGATTAACTCCAAATGAGATGAAACTTGGTGCATCAGCTTAGAAAACTATGCTGAGTGTGAAACTGAAGAAATCTTTTGAATCCATATGATAGAAGTGGTCTGAATTTGAAACTTGAATTCAAACTGTCCTTTTAATAATTTTATCCAAAAGTACTTCAAACATGCTTGGATTTGCAGAAAACATGGCATGAGTATTTCTAAGGAGGTTTGGGACTTAATAGGGAGATCAGCCTAGAAAAGATGGCATGTTTGAATCACCAAATTGGTTTTGGGTTGCTTCTTCCTTTAGGTGTTCTATTGATGGTTGTTACTTGCTCTTTAACAATGTTCATTTGATTTCTATAGAGTGAGCTAAGGTGTGGTTGGTTGGTGATACTTGGGAAGCCAAAAACTTGGTGCTTTGGAGCTGACAGACCAAAAGTTCAGTATCGTCGCTCCCGCCATCCCAACCTTCCTTCGGTGGTCCGAAATAGCGGTCACTTTCGACTGATCGGACCACCCCGACCTCATTCCACAACCCGGGCACTTCCCCTTGGTTGTGGATCCGGTCATTGGTCCGAAATGCCTGACCAGGGTTTTAATGGACGGGAGAAGCGGTCTCAACATCCTTTATGTTGGGACCATTGACGCCCTATGGATCCCGTGCTCGAGCCTCCGCCCGATGTGAGTCCCTTTCCATGGCGTCATCCCCGGCCAGCAGGCAGTGCCGTTGGGAAAATCAACCTCCCCATCACTTTCAGGGACAAATCCAACTTCCACATGGAGACCCTAACCTTTGAGGTCCCCAATTTTGACGACACCTATTATGCCTTTTTGGGGAGGCCGGCTTACGCAAAGTTTCTGGCCATCACAAACTACACCTACCTCAAGTTGAAGATGCCCGGCCCCAGAGGAATCGTTACAGTAGAGGCGAAATTCTTGCAAGCCCTTTTGTGCGAGAAACACAGTTGTGAACGAGCCGCATTGGCGGCTGCAGCGGCAGTGCCCAGCTCACGTCGATGAGTAACGCCAAGAATCGCTCATGACCAACCCTCAACTGGTCCACCGAAAGACACGAGGATGGTCGATGTTCACCTCGGAGGCTAAGCAAAGGCTGCAGGGACAACACCCATGCCGCCCGACAACTAAAGGAGGATGCCACCCACCAAAAATCATAGTCTAGGCGCCACTAATTGTATCTGTAAGCCCCTAGTAGGGCAGATATAATATATAGACACCAAGGCTCATCTCTTTTTCATGTTCGGTCTCTTCATGGTCGGACATCCTCCTCCCTACGCCGAGACCGGACCCGACCTCCGGTATCATACAATCACCTAAAAAACATACATAGGGAAGCACCGCGCGACAGAAGGAAGGAACCGACCCTCGCACGGTGCTCAGGGGCTACCCATTCACCTAGAAATCCAAAACACAACCAAGATATCAAAGACTTTTTTCATTTCACAAACGAAAGGAGAAGTCACAAGTCCCAACAAATTACAAGGATGAAATGAAAAACCAAGTATAACCCCTAGCTACGAAGGGGGACTATCCGACCTCCAGCCCCTGTCCACCCCCTACATGATCGCCCTTCCCGAAACGAGCTCGGCCAATGAAAACGTAGCTGAAGAAACCATGTCCCCGAGCTCTTTGGAGTCATCCGGCCCGTCTTCGCGAAGAGTATGAAGGAGTTGAAGGTCGAGGGCAGGGTAGTGAGATAGCAGGACACCCAACGCGACCTGGGCCCCGCAGAAGACCCTGGCCTCCCTGACGGCCAGCCGCCGATCACCCACTTCACCGATTACACTGCCCAACCGGCCGGCGAGCTCGATCCCAGACCAGTCCCCGAGCACCAGATCACATATCAACTGCCCAGCGTCCCGGAGTCCGGTGAGCTCTGACTGAATCACCACAAAGTGCTAAGGAACCTGCTGAAGCTGCGAATTGGGGAAGCAAGGCCTGCTGAAGTGGTCACCAGCATCAGGCCCAGCATTCTATCGCAAGATGCGGCCACCGAATGCCGAGTCTTCTCCAGCTTCTGCTCCGCAGCAGCAAGCCGAGCACGTAGGTTTTTGGCGTCCCCTTCCCGAGCTTCAACCAGATCTTCAGCAATAGTGATACGCTCCTGCGTCTTTGAAAAGAGCGCACCACAAGAACGTCAGATCCGCATGGCCTCATAAAATCAGAAGAAGGATATAGAGAAGGAACTAACCTGCGATCTGGTCCCTCGTCTTCCCCACAACGACCAGGGCTTCTTGAACTTCCCGGCCGTGGTTCGCCAGCTCCTCCGCAGCCTGAGCCGCGCGGCCTTAGCAACGGCACGGAGCCAGGGAAGCTCGGTAGAAGATGACGCCGCCGCCTCGACCGCCACCACCACCGCTCGAGCTGCTTCCTCCGTGGTGGCTCGGGCCCTCTGGAGCTCCGCCCGCACCTCAGCCAGCTCAGCCTATGCACGACGTCAATGACCCCCAATCTCGCAAAGGAGCCGTGAGTCTTCAGCAGCTCGGCGAACCAGCTCCTGCCGACAAGAAGGAATCTCCTCATCAAAATCCAAGAACCTGCAATGAAAAGAAAGAGGGGTGAAAAATCTCACCAGTCCGCTCAGAAGTACCCCCCGCAATCACCCGAGCACAGCGTCCAGACGATTGTGTTCCACCGAGAGGCTTGACCGAACGCCGACAAATTGGGAACAAAGGGAGCTCTGGTCTTCCTCGTCCTGACTCTGATCATCTGACCCAGGGGCACTGCTGGCCTCGGCTCCAGTGACCCCCCCTCGTGCCCAGGGCCAACGAGTGCCCCAACATCGGGAGTTGAGGAAGGGCATGTGAAGCCTGACCCCCTCCCCCCACCCCCCCGAGGAGGGACCAAGATCGGTGTGACCGATGTAAAATCCCAAGAATTGACCTGCTAAAATGCTCATCACATCACCACAGCACAGCTCATTTGGTGGATAGCTTATGAACATTTGTGAAGAGCAAGTAAACACAATCAAGAGGGTGATTACAGGAAAAACCATAACTTCAAAAAGTAGTAGTTCATACACATAAACATGAGAGGCTGAGCTCACCCCTAGACCTTAAATATTCTTGGGAAGGTTCAGGCCAAGTTTCATGCAAACCCAAGCCTTTTTGAGGCACTTTTGGAGACATTTGTAAAAAGGGCTATTTGAATGCAAATTCAAATTTCAGCTAGTTTTCATCACTTGAATTCAAAAGTTGACTTCATATTCAAACTCAGCACATTTTTCAGAGTTAGTCCACCAATTTTCATCCCCATTGGAGTTCATCTTGTCAGGAGCTTAATTTGCAATGATTCAAAACTGAATTTGAATTTCAAATTTAAATGTGAAGCAAATTTGGCCAAACCAAATTCAAACTGATGAATTCAAATTCATCCCCTGAATTGGTGGCTAAGTCTTCCATTCAAGTTTGAGTAGCTGAGATATTTGCACCAACAAAGGAGAGGATTAGGGGGAAGCATGGGCCCACCTGTCAGTCTAATGCACTGATCAAAGCACTCACGCGGGCTCTGTTTCTATGGGACACTTCACCGGGCGCCACCGAGCAGCTGCCGGACAGCCACCGCGGCGAGCTGATGTCGTGCTGGAGGCTAGAGTCAGGTCCTTTCTTGCCCACGAAGCCACCTCTCGCAGCAACCACAGAGACTCTGCCGGCTATCGCACGCTCGACCGAAAGTATTGCCGTTTCGGCCGCCCTCTCGGTTCCCCGGTGCGCCGCCATTCTAAGCACACTCATGGCCGGCGATCAACAGCAACTAGACGCGCCATAGGCTGTTCGAACTCACGGTGAAAACCCTACCCCCTTTCGTGCCCTGTCGAGGGAGAGTTTCCCCGTTTATTTCTCGGTGTTCAAAGAACCGAGTCGCTCAAAACTCCAAAATTCGTAATGGTTAGTCCACCACAGAGGATTCTGAGCTACACACACGTTCTGCACCTGTCAACGGCCACCTAGGATCAACAACCATCGAAAACCATCGACTAGGGTTGCTGTTCTTCAAATTTTTCCTATCGCCGCCGTTTTAGCCCTAGGTCGATGGTGAGGTCCTAGTTGTGGCCGTTTTCATGAGAATCAGTGCTCATATTCGTGATCAGCATGTCTCAGCGGAGCTCTCCGAGCAAACCGCGTCGAAAAAGGTGTAGAGAACACCGAGTTCGACGTCGCCGATGAGCTCCCGACCGCTGTCACCGCCGCGAGCACTGTTCTGGCCATCGCCGAGCTCCAGTGAGCGCACCAACGTGTTCCTCGGGTGAAGATGTGCACAGGCGGCGAGTTTCGTCGATGGTCGGGCAGTAGAACGACCGGCGGCGAGCTCTCCAGCGAGGGGGGCGGCGGTGGGCCGCGGGAGCAGGAGGAAAACGAAGCCTCACGGGCGCCACGTGTTGGCCTGTGTTAAAACAGCGCCAGATCTGCTGTGGCACCGGGATTTCATATGACTACGCGGGAGATTCAGCGGACCCCCGTGTGGTTTGGATGTAGAGCTGACACGTAGCCCTGGGACCCACCAGCCGGTTTAAACATTTCTTTGAATTTCAGAATTTGGTTCAAACTTCAACTAGCTATATTTTTTGCTAGGAAGCTCCAAATTTTGTTGGATTCAGCTCTTCGAGTACTATCTAGAAAAACAAGTTTCAGCTCATGAAACTTATTATTTTTCCATAATTAATTCCCTAAAATTTAAACTGTTGGGAATTTTATCGAGAGAATTCTTTCATGGAAAATTCTGAAATTTGGTTGGGATGTTTATTTGAAAATCCTTTAGTCACAGGAAAAATTTCAGATCCATCAAAGTTCATTTATTCCCCCTAATGGTGTGATTAAGTGAACTGCCCTGAGAAAATGGAAAAATGTACAGAAACATTTTTCAGATTTTCTCAAATCTTGTTTAGGGCATAACTTCCTCTAAAATTCTTCAAATGACATGAAACCAATTCCATTAGAACCATCTCAAACTATGGTTTCCAGAAAGTAATGAGTTGAGCCATGAAAATCCGTGGAAATCCTTAGAAGCTCTAGTAATGACCAAATAGACTTTTATTTATACAGAGCTCAAATGAACTTTGTTTCAGATGAAACTTGGTCAAGTCTCTGGTTAGGATCCTACCAAGCCACCATAAATATTTCAGAGCCAAAGGGGAGGGCTAGCTAGAGTTATGGTATTTACATATTCAGTTCCAAACTTTGCATTTAAATTGACATATCATTAATTTGCTTACGTGTAGTCGCTGAAGGCGAAGAGACCCCGGAAGTCTTGGACGTCCTACTTCCGGACGAAGCGCTAACATCTGACCAGCAGCAGCAACAAGGCAAGCCCCGGTTTGCATTTAACAAGTCTTATAAAATCTTTGCTTTATATACACATAGCTTGAGGTATATTTGTGCATTAGGTGTAGGATTGATGAAATCCATGTGCATAACCAGATTATTCCTACCAGGGTGAGGGTAGTGTCTAAGTCCTCAAGTAGTCAGGCTGTGTTTAATGTTCATAGAACTTCGGTACAAGTCGAGTAGTTGGAATGTACTCGTGAGTATAGGCGTCGGGACACACGGGATTGGTTCGAGTGATGTGAGATCACTTTAGTAAGAAAATGAGACTAGGTAGGGGCTAGGGCGCAGCAAGAGGAAGTCTTGTGGATGCAGCCCTGTCCGTGTCGATTGAGGACCGATCCGTGTGCGGCCCCGCTGAACAAATTTTGAACGTACCGAAGACATATCGGATATATGGGCCCCGATAAACTGATGTAACCTATACCTCCGGGCGTCGAGGCATAACACACCGATTTATAGGTGTAGGTTGATGGCAGCAAGGTGGAAATCCGCTAATGGGCATAGAGAGATGCTCCGTGTAGGAAACCTCCTGTCCGTTTGGGTGCGACCGGTTCGACGTTTGGGCTCTTTGGTGAAAGGTTGTCCCATACAACATCAAGTGAGCGTGCTGTGCAGCTCCACGGGTGGGCGTACGTGACGTGCTCTTCGGGTATCCCTGCAGGTGTATATCGAGTCGATTCGCTGTCCCTCGCGGTTATGAGTATTGCTTGTTCACTGTGTCGTAACGTAGCTAAATTATGGAATATTGTGATTGAATTCTGCTGATATGTATAAATTGTATTGTAACATGTGTGCCACCAAATATCGCTTACTAAATCTTAGATTAATGAACTGTTAACTTGTGGCTAAAAGATGAAATAAGGATGAACTTGTAGGCGTGTCCTTTGCTGCAATATGCCATCCCATGTTGGTTATGAACTGCATGTAGAGTTTCATGTGTAGGTGAGTCGGTTAAAACTTGCTGAGCCATCGTGCTCACGGTTGCTGCTACTGAGTGTTTGCAGGTGAGGAGTACCCCACGGACTCGCGGTACGAGTCCACTGGCAGGGCTACCCTCCGTCGGGGACCACGGCTGAGTGGGAGCCGTACACGCCTCGCTGAGCTGAGGAGTGGAGCTAGTGTGGGTTGTCCATGGGGCTGGACAACCGACTTTTGCTAGTTAAATGGGCGTGAGTTGTAAAAATTTAGCTTCCGCATTTATAAACTCTATACTTAGTTGTAAACTAAAGGTTTGTACTACTTTGTACATATTCAGTTGTTTTCTATGTAATACAATATGTTTGCCTTATGATGTGTGCTATCGTGTGTCGCATCGAGCGGCACCACCCTCTGAGATCCTGGGCGTACAGATTCCGGTCTGTCACAGGCTGACATCAGAGCTGCTAAGGGGATAGCACACTAATTAAGGACTGTATTACAGGAAAACTTAGAATTACGGTGAGGATTCGCTAGTATGCCCAAATAAGGACTATATTAGTATAGTTACTTAAAGTGGCATGACTAACATATGTGTTGTAATTCTGAATTTTGATTATGTAATGACGCACCTACGCTCAGGTAAAAATGGTAAGGAACGCCACCGAAAGCGGTTCAATTTCGTTTAGCTCCCCTGACGAGGAATATGGTTCAGGGATAGGTCTCACAGCTTGGTGTGATACGTTAATATGAAACTCTTGGACTCTTCATGTTCCTGAGTTCATATGAAACGCTGGTCCCTGGCTTGCATTAGGAAAGAAAGTGGAAACCCCATCGTGTGGTCGGTAACACGATAGTGTGTTCTTCTAGAAATAGCTTAGAAGGATATACGCAGCGCTTGCCATCGGCATGCCCTGCAGGGCAGTAGGTGGTATCTGTTGGGTTGATAAATTTCCCAACCGTGACAACCCGTTCGTGTTCTACTCGGGTTCCCCGTCGTGCGGTGTGAAAACACGATCACGTACCTTGAGACGTGGCTTAACTCAAGGACGGCCGTATGGCAATGATACGGGCGTATGTATTTACTTTCAAATATCGTCCTGCCTGAAATGACAACAACCTTTGAGTACAACACTATTGAGTATTCTTCTGCAGGTACTAACCACGTACGTATTCCGTGTAGTACACATATGCGAGAGACCGTTTTGTGCCATAATTGAGACGTATATGCCGGTATAATCCGGTTAGGATTTTCTTTTTGTGAGGAAAGTAGTACCGACATATAATAGACATTTGCATTGAAGATAATGGTAACAAGGAACTAAAATAACCAAGTTTCAACATTTAGTACCCTGGTTGGGTAGAAAAATTCAATAGTAGATTGGTTTAGCTCAAAGGGATGGAAAAACAGAGTGCTCTGTTTTGGCAGCAAGTTTGCTGAACTTTAAAAGAGAATAAATCACAGATTATTTAGCCAATGGAGGTGTGGGATATAGTTAGGGAAATTAGTTTAAGTGCTCTACATCTTTGTTGTAGACTTCCAGAGCAGAATCACACCTTAAACTGGTTGAAATTCCAGATGATTGTAAACTGTCCGAACCAGGACAGATTCAAAAACTCTCTGGATTGTTCTGTTTTTCAAGCATAACTTCCTGTAGAAAAATCTAAAATTATCATATGATACATTTTTGTAAAGGGTAGGAGATGTGTTATATCTTTTTAATTCAAAGTTTCTGCAGTTGCAACACGGAATTCAGTGGAATTTAGAGTTGAAAACATCAACTTCCAAAGGAGGTGCTGTTGAAATTCTTCCAGAAATTCTGTTGACTTTGAATTATCATAACTTTTTAACCAGAGCTGGTATGAGGGCAAATAACTACTCGTTGGAAATCTACTGAAGTTAACTTTAACTTTGGTATTCAACTGGAGTTATGAAAATGCCATGTACCAGGTCGAAATCTGGGATATGTAGAAACTGGTCATTCTAGGCAGAGGGATGGACAGTTAAACTCATTTGAGAGATTGTTGTACCCTAAGGAGTTTGATTACTTTCCATGGGGTAGCACATACTCATGAGTTGTTATCTTAAACTAGTGAAAGGTTTTAGGATAACTCCTACTCAAGTTTCTTTTGCTAGAGACCAGGTTTGTGTCGTATTGAAGATAAAGGGTACTATACGTGATGACAAAGCGACAGTAACGTCTCGTAGTGACCAAATCTAGTTGAGATGAACTTCCAAAGAGGAAGTACGTCAATTTGGAGTTAACTAATTTGTATTTGGTCTGGTAATGGTGTAGCTTGTGCAAAGTTATTACATTATCTACTTACGAGATGTATCGCATGTTTATTGTCATTATGTCTTTACGCCCTATTTTATTGGACTGCATGAAGTATGTTACAGGACTGATTTTATTGTCGTATGGTTGCAGATGGTTCGTACTCGGGCTAAGCATGAGGTAGGTGGCTCTAGTTAGCAAGTGGGTGATGACTCCCAACCACCTTCCTACGACAGCACCCCGCAGCAACAACCACCACCGCCACCCCCGCTTACACTAGCGGATGTGATCGCGGCGCTGGTGGGCAATCGTGAGGAGCAGACCGATCTGCTCCGCACGATCGTGCAGAATACGTCCCAGGTGGGGGGGCGTCAAGAGAAGGGGCCTCGTGAGCCCCACACTACGACGTACTCGGATTTCATGAGTACTCATCCTCCGGTGTTCACCGAAGCGGCAGAACCACTGGAGGCAGACAACTGGCTGAGGACAATTGAGTCCAACTTCGGGCTGCTCCAATGCACGGAGCGGCAGAAGACTCTTTTCACGGCTCAGCAGCTTCACGGTGCCACTGGTGCATGGTGGGTGACCTATGTCGCCTCACTGCCTGCTGGCCACGCCGTGGAATGGGAAGAATTCTGGGAGGCATTCCGCGCATATCATATCCCTCCCGGGATAATGAAGAGGAAGTTGCAAGAATTCTTGAAGCTAAAGCAGGGCGGGAGGAGTGCCCACGACTACTCCCGTGTGTTTAACCATCTCGCGCAGTATGCGTCGGATTATGTCTCCACTGAGGAGAAGAAGCGAGAGCAGTTCTATCGGGGGTTAAATCCCGAGATGAAGACGCATCTCGTACAAAGCAATCACGGCACATTCAACGATCTCATCAACGCCGCGATCATGCAAGAGGATGCTCAGCGAGAACTGGTGGCTGAGCAGCGAAAGCGAAGCACTCCACCAAGCAGCGGGGGTGGAGCTCCTCAAAAATACCGCATGGTGTATCGGACACCATCAGGACAGCAGTGGCATCCACCGGCGCGACCTCAGCAGTTCGGGGGTCGTTCTTTTCAGCCACCCCCTTTCCGACCGCCGATGCCACCTCCGTGACTGCAACAGAAGCAGCAGATGGTACCGCGGGTGTTTCCACCGCCACAACGCGCCCCGGGTTTCAGTCCGCCGATCAGCGGAGGACCGCCTCGCTATACATGCTACACGTGTGGCCAGGCGGGCCATTTCTCGAAGGACTGTCCCCAGGGACAGCAGAGCAGCGGGCAAGCCCACTATCACGGCGGTGCTTGAGACCGACCTCCGGTCAAGAAGGGAGGTCAGCGAATGGGGGGCGTTCGCAACCTCGACAATGAGGACGCCCCAGAGGGAGAAAACGTGCTGGCGGGTACGTTCACTCTCAACGATCAAGCAACCATCAAATTATTTGATTTGGGTGCAACCCACAGTTTCATAAGTGCATCCTATGTGGCTAAGCATCAACTGCAAGTCTTCCCAACCGATTGCTCATATATGATCTGCTCACCGGGAGGGAAGATTTCAGCAAATATGATGATTCCAAAAACACCACTGTGCTTAGGTGGGAAGATATATCTCACCACCTTGATAATTCTTACGGGACAGAAGATTGATGCAATCTTACGGATGTCATGGTTATGCTACCAAGGCGCTGTCCTGGAAACTCTATCACGGACGGTTCATTTGAATTCTCCATTCCACCGTCCGCATTCAATGGTATTAGACAACCCTGTCCCGGAAGTTTCAGAAACTTATAACACTGAAGCTCTCAAGTTAGAGGACATCCCCGTAGTCCGGGAATACCCCCATGTGTTTCCGGATGATCTCCCGGGCATGCCACCTGAACGGTTTGTGGAGTTCAAGATTGAACTTGCACCCGGGACTACTCCCATATCACGGAGACCGTACAAAATGACTCCGAACGAGCTGGCTGAGTTGAAAGAACAACTCAATGATTTGTTGACAAAAGGTTTCATTAGGCCGAGTTCCTCACCTTGGGGATACTCGGCGCTTTTCGTCAAGAAGAAGGATGAAACCTTGAGGCTGTGTGTGTATTACCGGCCGCTCAACACCGTAACCATCAAGAACAAATATCCAATGCCCCACATTGACATCCTGTTTGATCAGCTTGTGGGTGCAAGTTTGTTCTCCAAGATGGACCTTCGCTCCGGATACCATCAAATAAAAATCGGGGCAGAGGATATCCCGAAGACGGCCTTCTCGACGAGATATGGCTTATATGAATATCTCGTCATGTCTTTTGGTCTCACTAACGCTCCAGCACATTTCATGTATCTCATGAACTCGGTGTTCATGCCGGAGCTGGACAAGTTTGTTGTGGTGTTCATTGATGATATCTTGGTTTACTCCAAGTCATAAGTAGAACACGCCAAGCACCTGAAAATCGTACTTCAATGACCGCGAGACCATCAGCTTTATGCCAAGTTCAGCAAATGCGAGTTTTGGATCAGCTTTATGCCAAGTTCAGCAAATGAGAGTTTTGGATCAGCCAAGTGCCATTTTTGGGACATATCATCTTAGAGGAAGGCATTGCGGTTGACCCAAGCAAAATTGAACAAGTGCTGAAATGGAAAGCCCCAACTTCTGTCCATGAAGTCAGAAGCTTTATCGGTTTAGCGGGATATTACCGGAGATTCATTCCAAGCTTCTCCAAGCTTGCTAAGCCGATGATAGAATTATTGAAGAAAGGAACAAAATATGTTTGGAACTCAGCATGTGAAGGAGTGTTCCAAGCATTGGTGAAGCATCTCACAACAGCCCCGGTCTTAGCTCAACCGGATACGACCAAGCCCTTCGACGTGTATTGTGATGCGTGTGGTATCGGGCTTGGCTGCGTGTTGATGCAAGAAGGACGTGTGGTCGCGTATGGCTCACGCCAACTTTGAAACCATGAGCAGCACTATCCGACTCATGATCTTGAGCTTGCTGCTGTGGTTTTGGCGTTGATAATGTGGAGGCACTATCTCCTGGGGAAAAAATATATCTTCACCCAAAAGGAGCTGAATATGAAGCAAAGGAGGTGGTTAGAACTAATCAAAGATTATAAGATTGAGATTCATTACCACCCCGGCAAGGCGAATGTGGTTGCCGACGCGCTGAGTCAGGAATCACATGTCCATAACCTCACCATTACCCCGGTGGAAGAGGAAGAGCCGAATTTATACTTGGTTCCTTATGGATCACTCTACAACCTTGCCCTCATCCCTACCATTAGGGAGGATATCATTGCAGCTCAGAAAAGTTGACAAGGGCATGGCACATCTCCGGAGACGGATAGACAGTGGGGATATCAAATGTTTCCGGAAAGATGATTAGGGGACGCTGTGGTTCAATGACGGCATAGTCGTACCCCGCAATATGGAGCTGAGAAATAAGATCCTTGATGAAGCTCACTTGTCTAAATTCTCCATTCATCTGGGCAGCAACAAAATGTACCAAGATTTGAAAAGAAAATTTTGGTGGATACAGATGAAGCGTGTAAGGGCCTCAGTTTTTGACACACATTTGCAGTGTTCATCACCACACCACACACCTCATGTGAGGAAGGATGATGAACACAAATGAAGAGCAAGTAACAATTATCAACATGCCCATTAGAGAACAAACTCACATATTGCAAAAGTGGTATTTCCCACATGTGATATAGATGGGCTGGACAAATGAAAACTCCTACACTTTGCTAAGGATGTCCGTGCCAAGTTTCACCCAAATTCAAAACCTTTTTGAGGTCATTTTGGGTATAATTAGGAAGAGGGCAGTTTGAAACCATATTCAAATTCAAACTGTTTTTATCCCATGAATTTAAAAGTGGTAGGCATATTCTTACTCAGCACATTTTTGTGAGCCCACACACCAATTTTCACTCCATTTGGAGTTGATCTTGACATGGGCTAAGTGGGGCAAATTCAAACTTCATTTGAATTCAAAACTGCACTTGTGCTGAAATTCACTCAAACCAAACCCAATTCGAATCCTATTCAATTCGAATGGCTCAAGGGTGAATAATCTGAATCACCAGGGGTATTATGGGGTTCACTGTTCACTACAGTATTAGGAGTAAATTTCAGAGGTTAAAACCCCGGGTGGGACCCACATGTCATAGAGGGAAGAAGGAGAAACTTGCAACCAAAGTCAGAGTCTCGGTGGGAAATTCCACCGAGCAGCTGTCCGCTGTGCCACCGAGCAGCTACCGGCGCCACCAGCTGCTTCCCCTCCGCGCGCTGGTGCCCAGGGCGGCTTGCTCGCGCCCCCATGCGACCGGCACCGTGAGAGTAGACTGAACGAGCAAGGGCACGTTCAAGGGCTGAACGTGCACTTGATGCTTAGTCTACGCCCGCGAGAGTAGACTGAACTTATTTTGATGTAAACATGTTCATAACTTGTTTATGTAATAAAATTCCGCTTCCGCTTTGTATCTTTGACGTGTGTTATACGGTGCTGTGCAACGCAGCACCCCTCAGCGTGATCCTGGCTCGACAGGACCAAATGGGGTCGTGTCAGCGTTGGTATAAGAGCTCGCTTGAGGTTTAACACAGTACAAAGGTCTTCTTTTTCAAAAATCCAGTGAGGAACGAGTTAGTAGCCCGTATAAGGATGTTATTAGCATATAGAAAGTGGCATATTAACCTATTTGTTATGTTGGAAAATCGTGTATCTCGGGACGTTCATGTCTTGGGGGGTGCACGTAAGCGCTGTCCACCAGTGCGCACAAGCTGAAGGGTGGAGCCCCACGGGTGGCAGGTAACCCGACTCGCTTTTATATCCTCTACGACTCTTCATGTCGTTTGGGGTATTCGAGCAACGTCTGTCCCTGGCGTGCGTGGTGCAACTTGGGAGACCCCGTCACGTGGTCTGAAACGTGAAAACGTAACTCAAGGCGTGTTTGGCTTGAGAACATCCGGGCGAGTGATGACGGCCGGGTGTACGAACTGTATGGATTCCGGGCTCGGTGTGCAGCCGAGTCTGATGATTGGTTGAGTTTCTGCAGGTAGCCTGACCACGAAACGGTAGACGTGTAGCATCCGTGTGCGAGTGACGTTTAGTGCCACTGAAATAACGAAGCCGGCTAAGTCCGGTATAGGTTTTTCTTTGTGAGGACGTAGTACCGATATAATCTGGTGACGCATCGACGTCACACCCCATTAAATGAACAACTTCATTTAAAAACTTGAAGGTTTTGATCCAAAGTAGTAGAACTTGATGTAACTCCTTCCCTTGAACAGGATATTCAAAGTTAACAAGTTTTCAACTTATAGGTTGTTAAGGACAGAGCACTCTGTTTTCAGCTGAATCAAGGCTGAAGTTAATCAGAGGTTAGAGGTTGAGTTCTTTCGAGGTTGGGGTCGTATGATACATTTCTGGAAAGCTTTGGAAGAGCTTTACAACTTTTCTGTTGAGTTCCAGAGGTGTTTCATCCCTTAACCACTCGAAAAATGCAGTAGAGTTGAAACTGTCCAGAAAACAGGGCAGAGCAAAGACTCTCTGTAAACTCTCTGTAAATTAAGCATAACTTCCTGCTTAAAAAACCAAAAATAGAAAATGAGGTAGTTCTGGAAAGCTTATGAGATGGGTTACAACATTGTAACAGAAAGTGTTGTCAGATTAGGAACAGAATTAACTGGGATTCTTGGATCAAATCAGTACCTAAAGCAGGGAGGTGCTGTCCAATTGTTTCCAGAAATTCTGTTAACTTTGATATCTCATAACTTTTGAACCAAGACAGAACTTAGGCCAAGCAAATACTTTCTGGAAAGCTATTGAAGTTAGATTTAACTTTGATGTTGAGCTCCAGAATTAGTTTTGCTTTAAGATGGCCTAAATCAGGTTGAAATGGAAACTGGTCAGGGCTGTCATGGGAACAGCAGATCAGCAGTCAAATTTGTTTAAAATTTGAACTATGTTTCCAAGTTTTATGGGTTCAGTGACATGTTTATGTTATAACTCAGAGGTTTACTGTTTAAATAAATATTTGACAATTCTCAAATATATTTTTACAGATGACAGCAGATAAACAGTTGGAGAATGGGTGGGTGGTTTCCCACCGTTCTCACCGTAGCGGCTACCCGGAAGCATTGTGGCAAATGCTCCAATATTTCGGGTACAACCAGATGCCGCAATACTTTACCAAGGAAGAAGGCGAAGAGGGGAACAAGACGTGGACGATCCATGTCGAGGTTCCTGCAGGACCTATGCCATCCGGTTGGGTGCCGTTCACCGTCACGGTGAGAGGAAGACAACCGGAAGGGATGTGGCAAGTGGCGGCCCATGACACTATGTCACGTTTCTGCCAACTACACGTGCAGGATATGGAGGGCACTCCATACGCACTCGTTCCGGTGGAGGGACGAGCTCAGCATGTGTGGGAAGAGAGGTACCTGGAGGCAACGGACCCGAGTTGCCCAAGGTACAACCCCGCGGAGGCAAATCTCAGCCTCCAGATGAGGGCGGGAAACACCGTGATGGACAGCCAAGCTGTTCATACGGAGCATCTTGCCACAAAGCTCAAGGAGAGCACAAGCCGTGGAGATCATTTCAAGAGTGCTCACAGCGCACTCCGCAATGTGCTCCTTCCGACGATCAAGCGACTGAATGAACAACACAATCTGTTGCGTCGTCTGAAGAAGGCAAAGAAGAAGAGCCATGTTGACATCGCGGCGTTGCAAGAGCTGGTGCAGAACCTAACCCAGCAGAATGAGGACCTTGCTCAAGAGCGGGACGACGCTATTGAGGAAGGACAAGGTTGGGAAGAGGACTACAACCAAGCTATGGACGAGGTGCATGCTTTGCAGGACCTCGTGCCCCCGGTGTTAGGCGTACCGGTGGTCTTGGGTCTTCCAGCAATGGGAGAACCCGGAATGGGAGAAGAGGTGGTAGATCCAGAGCCACCAGCAGAGGTACCGGAGGAGGACGACCCACAGGAGGTCGAGTTCTACTCCGGGTAGAGGGTTACAGTTGCCAATAAGGGCAGCCAGGGTAGCGTAACCCATTTTTTGTAATCGGTGACATGTCGTGTAGACAGTAGCGTATGTATAGGTAGTGACGACATGAGCACGACTTCTCGGAGATCCGAGAATAATGTATCTTGTATAAAGTTTATGCTTTATAAATATATGTGAATGTTGTGCAAATTAATCATGTGTCACTCCAATACCTACTGTTGCTTATGGGATTTTAAGTAAGACATGTGCTAATTGCTGCTGTTTGGGATTTCAGAATGACGCGTACTCGTGCCAACCCTGACGTTGGGGGTACCAGTCAAGGGGGAGAGACCTCCCAACCACCTCCTGAGGACTCCTCGGGACAGCAACAGCAACAGCAAACACCGCCACCGCTACTGCCAACGGTTACATTGGCCGACATCGTCGCGGCAATGGCGGGTTCACATCAGCAGCACACGGAGTTGCTGCAAACACTTATCGCTAATACGTCTCGCCCATAGAGACATCAAGATCGTGAGGAGCACCAACAGAGCTCCTACTCTGAATTCCTGGCAACTCATCCCCCGGTATTCTCAAGGGCGGATGAACCACTTGACGCGGAAAACTGGCTCCGCGCCATAGAGATGAAGTTCGGGCTGCTCCAAATAAGCGAGCAGCGCAAGACTCAGTTCGCGGTCCAACAGCTCCAAGGATCCGCGAGCGCATGGTGGGCCAACTTCTGTGCTTCACAGCCCACCGACCGAGTAATGACCTGGACGGAGTTCCGGACGGCCTTCAGGGCCTATCATATACCGCCAGGTTTAATGAAGAGGAAGATGCAGGAGTTCTTACACCTGCAGCAAGGGAGCCGGAACGCGCTGGAATACTCCAGAGCGTTCAACGATCTCGCGCTCTACGCGTCGTATCATGCAGATACGGACGAGAAACGGCGGGACCACTTTTACCAGGGGCTTAACCCGCTCCTAAAGGACAAGTTGGCGATGTTCAATCGCGGCAGCCTCAACGACATCATTGATGCTGCGATTGTTCAGGAGGACTCCGGCAAGGAGTTGGCGGCAGCAGAGCGAAAGCGAAGCGCGCCGCAGAGCAGCGGAGAAGGAGGCGGTCCTTCTCAGAAGTTTCGGATGGTGAATCGCCCACCATCAGGTCCACGCTGGCATCCACCACAGCGGTCGATGCCGTTCCGCAGTCGGCCGTACTCTTCACCGGCATTCCGGCCGGCACTGCCAGCACCACCGCAACCACAACAGCAGCAGCGGGCGATGCCGCGTGCGTTTGCACCTCAGCAACGCATGCCGGGCTTTTGTCCACCGAGCACTCCACCAGCAGCGGCCACATGTTACAAGTGTGGTCGTCCAGGACACTTCGCGAGCAGTTGCCCGGAGAGGCAAGGCGGCGGAGTGGCACCACAGTTTCCGGGGAGGAATCAACCCCGGAACCCTACTAATGCGCGGCGGGCAAACCCTAGGCCCAGCACTGTCCACCAACTTGCCATTGAGGACGTGCCGGAGGGCGAGCGAATCCTTGCGGGTATGTTCCAAATCCACCAACATCCCGCTATAGTACTGTTTGATTCAGGCGCCACGCATAATTTTATTAGCCAAGCTTTCATTGCTAAACACAGTTTGCCAATACTACCCACCGATAGTCCATATTTAATTTGTTCACCGGGTGGGAAGATTTCAGCAAGCGTAATGGTCTCCAAAGCACCATTATGCTTAGCGGGTAGAGTGTACCCCACGTCTCTCATTATCTTAGAGGGACAGAAGGTCGATGTCATCCTAGGGATGTCGTGGTTAACCCGCCACGGCGCTGTTTTAGACACCGTCCTTCGAGTCGTGCACTTAAACTCAGAGCTGCATGGTTCTCAGTCATTATTTCTGGACAGTCCAGAAATAAAACTTCCAAGTGTCTATCAAGCCACAACCATCAGATTGGAAGATATTCCGGTGGTCCGAGAGTTCCCTGATGTATTCCCGGACGATTTGCCGGGGATGCCGCCTGATAGAGAGGTGGAGTTCAAGATTGAACTTGCACCGGGAACCACGCGAATATCCCGAAGGCCGTACAAGATGGCGCCCAAGGAGTTGGCTGAACTGAAGACTCAGCTCACGGACCTTCTGGAGAAGGGTTTTATTAGGCCGAGCTCCTCGCCATGGGGCTGTTCGGCATTATTTGTCAAGAAGAAGGATGATACGTTGCGGCTTTGCGTGGACTATCGTCCATTGAATGCCGTAACCATCAAGAACAAGTACCCGTTGCCACGGATCAACATGTTGTTTGATCAGTTGGTCGAAGCAAAGATCTTTTCCAAGATGGATTTAAGATCCGGGTACCATCAGATTAAGATAAGGGCTGAGGACATTCCGAAGACGGCTTTCTCGACGAGGTACGGACTTTATGAGTACCTGGTCATGTCCTTCGGCCTCACCAATGCTCCAGCTCACTTCATGTACTTAATGAACTCGGTATTCATGCTGGAGCTGGACAAGTTTGTCGTGGTCTTCATCGACGACATCCTGGTATATTCCAAGTCGGAGGAAGATCACAAGAAACATCTGCGTATAGTCTTGCAACGGCTGCGGGATCACAAGTTATACGCAAAATTCAGCAAATGCGAGTTTTGGATATCGCAAGTGCCTTTCCTCGGGCATATCATCTCAGCGGAGGGTATCGCTGTGGACCCGAGCAAGATCACTCAAGTGCTGAATTGGAAATCCCGGAGAACTGTTCACGAGGTACGGAGTTTCCTCGGACTCGCGGGATATTATCGGAGGTTCATCCCGAACTTCTCGAAGATTGCCAAGCCAATGACAGAGCTGCTGAAGAAGGCTACCAAATATGTTTGGAGTCCAGCATGTGAAGCAGCATTCAAGGCTTTAGTCAAGCACCTGACATCAGCACCGGTTTTGGCGCAGCCAGACACAACAAAACCGTTCGATGTGTACTGCGATGCATCCGGTATTGGGCTCGGATGTGTGCTTATGCAAGACCGGAGAGTGGTCGCGTATGGGTCACGGCAGCTTAGAAACCATGAACAAAATTATCCAACTCACGACTTGGAGCTCGCTGCCGTGGTACTTGCACTAAAAATGTGGAGGCACTACCTACTCGGTAACCTCATACATTTATATACCGACCACAAAAACCTCAAGTACATATTCACTCAGAAGGAGCTGAACATGAGGCAACGAAGATGGTTAGAACTGATAAAGGATTACGAGATAGAGATCCATTATCATCCGGGCAAGGCAAACGTAGTGGCAGATGTGCTGAGCCGCAAGTCACACGTCAACAATCTGACCATCACACCGTTGGAAGAGAGCGAACCACCACTACATGTGATTCCACATGGAGCTCTCTACAACCTAGCTTTGATCCCCACCATCCGTGAAGAGATAGCGGCAGCCCAGAAGAATGACAAGGGCATGTCACATTTGCGGAGACGTGTAGATAGTGGGGAGCTGAAATGTTTCCGGAAAGATGGAGACGGCGTCCTATGGTTCAAGGACCGGATCGTCGTACCCCGAAACCCGGAACTACGAAAGAAGATCTTTGATGAGGCTCACTTATCAAAGTTCTCTATTCACCCCGGCAGCAACAAGATGTATCAAGAACTCCGAAGGAAGTTTTGGTGGACACGGATGAAGCGCGAAGTTGCAAAATACGTGTCAGAGTGTGATACATGTCGAAGGGTGAAGGCAGATCATATGCGGAAACCGGGACTGCTGCAACCACTGGGCATTCCTGCCTGGAAGTGGGAGGATGTGAGCATGGACTTCATCGTCGGTTTACCCACCACCTTGCAGAAACATGATTCTGTGTGGGTGATCGTTGATCGGCTCACCAAAGTTGCCCATTTCATCCCGGTCAACACCAACTACAACGCCAAGAAGTACGCTGAACTGTACATCTCACGGATCCTATGCTTGTACGGTGTACCCCGTACTATCATATCGGATCGGGGCACTTTATTTGTGTCCCGTTTTTGGGAGCAGCTACACGCTTCCTTGGGGACGATGCTGATCCGTAGTTCATCATACCACCCGCAGACGGATGGACAAACCGAGCGGGTAAATCAAATCTTAGAAGACATGCTACGAGCTTGCGCTATCAACCACGACAAGAATTGGGATGATCACTTGCCGTTAGCTGAGTTCTCGTACAATAATGAGTACCAAGCCAGCATCAAGATGGCACCTTACGAGGCGCTATACGGACGGAAATGCCGCACACCACTGAATTGGTGTGAGTCTGGCGAAAGGGTTACCTTCGGGATTGACCTTGTCAACAACGCGGAAGAAAAGGTTCGACTAATTCAAGCGAACCTAAAAGCCGCCCAATCCCGTCAAAAACAGTATGCGGACTGGAGAAGGCGCCCATTACAATTTGAAGTTGGAGATCACGTATACCTACGGGTGTCTCCAATGAAGGGCGTAAACAGATTTGGGGTGAGAGGAAAGTTGGCACCCCGATACATCGGTCCATTCCAGATTACCGAAAGATGTGGATCAGTGGCATACCGGCTGAAATTACCAGAAGCACTTTCCGGTGTGCACGACGTCTTTCACATTTCCCAGCTGAGGAAGTGTCTCAAGCTATCAACTACCGTTCAGCTGGAAGACATTGAAGAACTGCAACCGGATCTCACCTATCGGGAGGAACCGGTGCAGATTATTGATGAAAAGGCTCGAACCACACGCAACCGTACGTTGTGGTTCTACAAGGTTCTATGGAGTAATCACTCCATGGACGAAGCGACATGGGAAAGCGAAGAATTCCTTCGCACTAACTACCCCGAATTTTTCACGTCGCATATCCGGTAATTTTCCACCGTCCTCTCTCTCATTTTCACCTTATAATCTCGGGATGAGATTCTTTTAAGGGGGGAGGAATGTAAGGGCCTCAGTTTTTGACACACATTTGCAGTGTTCATCACCACACCACACACCTCATGTGAGGAAGGATGATGAACACAAATGAAGAGCAAGTAACAATTATCAACATGCCCATTAGAGAACAAACTCACATATTGCAAAAGTGGTATTTCCCACATGTGATATAGATGGGCTGGACATATGAAAACTCCTACACTTTGCTAAGGATGTCCATGCCAAGTTTCACCCAAATTCAAAACCTTTTTGAGGTCATTTTGGGTATAATTAGGAAGAGGGCAGTTTGAAACCATATTCAAATTCAAACTGTTTTTATCCCATGAATTTAAAAGTGGGAGGCATATTCTTACTCAGCACATTTTTGTGAGCCCACACACCAATTTTCACTCCATTTGGAGTTGATATTGACATGAGCTAAGTGGGGCAAATTCAAACTTCATTTGAATTCAAAACTGCACTTGTGCTGAAATTCACTCAAACCAAACCCAATTCGAATCCTATTCAATTCGAATGGCTCAAGGGTGAATAATCTGAATCACCAGGGGTATTATGGGGTTCACTGTTCACTACAGTAATTAGGAGTAAATTTCAGAGGTTAAAACCCCGGGTGGGACCCACATGTCATAGAGGGAAGAAGGAGAAACTTGCAACCAAAGTCAGAGTCTCGGTGGGAAATTCCACCGAGCAGCTGTCCGCTGTGCCACCGAGCAGCTACCGGCGCCACCAGCTGCTTCCCCCTCCGCGCGCTGGCGCCCAGGGCGGCTTGCTCGCGCCCCCATGCGACCGGCACCGCCTCAGCCGAGCAGGAGTCGGCCGGCTTGATCTTCTCGCGGGCAAACCTGAGCAGCGGCATTGTCTCTCGCTGCAGATCTCTGCTCAATCGGGAAAATCAGCAAAAACCATCTCCCCCTTCGTTCCTGAGCTGCTAGACAGCCACCTGAGGTCGCACTTCACCTCCCCAACACCAGAAACCCCGAGTTCCGACCTCCTTTGCCCAAGAGCGATCGCCACCGCGGCGACCTAGCCTCAGCCGAGAGTCAGGCGCCCATGGACAGCGTTCCACAGGCGTTTACATGGTCCAGCAAGAGAGGCAACAGGAGCGCGCGACCACCGTGCTGCTCTCCTCCAAGTTTGGAAGCCAACCGTGAAGAATCCGCAGAGAATTTCTAGTTTTTGCTCCGGCGACCGTAACCCGAGCTTCCGGTACGGTTTCTTTAGATTCTCGCCCTATGATCTTTCGGAGGTCATCAAATCTTGCACATAGACGCTGGACTAGCCGGCGATCAAGTTCTTTTCTGTATCCGTAGCGTGAAACTCTCTAGGAGTAACGAATTTCGAGCTCGATCAAGGGCGGTCATGGCGGACACAATCGGTCACACGGTGCCGACCGACTTGCCGCCATTTCTAAACCCTTTTGGCACCTTGTCGAGCTTCCTAGAGGTAGACTGATGTTGTAGGACCGTTTGTTCGGGGTGTTGGCGGGTTAGGACCCACGGTCGACAGCGCCGAACCTCAACCGAGGCTGTGGCACATCGCCGAGCTATTTCCGGTCACCCCCAGCTCGACCTGACACCACCGACGTGTTCCTCGACGTCGACAACCCCCTAGCAGCGATTTTCAGCCCATGGGAGGTCCGGCAGCGGCGAGCCGGCGAGCTCCGAGTCTGCTCCGGCGAGGTCGGCGGCGCGGGCGCGAGAGAACGGCGGGAGGAAGACGAAGCCGGCTGGCCCACGTGTCAGCGGCTGAAGAATTTAAATCGGGATCAGGTGTGGCTGGGGATCGGCTGTGCTGGCGCGCAAATACCCTGTGAGCTCCAGTGTGCCGGACACCTCTGCGCTCGACACGTGTCCCCGCAGGCCCCGAGAGTTTAAACTTCTTCCCGATATTCAGATTTCCTTCAAACTTCAAATCCTCATAACTTTAGCTAGGAACCTTCAAATTAAGTGAGACCAACTCCATTAGAACCCTCTGAAAATCTAGTTTCCAGAAAGTTATAGTTTGCTTCATGAAAATCCTTAGAACACCCTAAAAGCCTTTATTTAAGGTCAAGTACATAATTAATTGTGGAGGGCTCAAATGAGCTTTGCTGCAACTAAAACTTGACCAAGTCTCTGTTTAGGTTGTAACCAAGCCACAGTAAATGTTTCACAGTTATAGAGTCTGTCTAGTGGGACTTATGAGCTTCACAAGTGCAAACTTAATACAAATGCATTCAAAGTAATACATGTATTACTTCTATCATTTAGTCGCTAAGGTCGAGGAGGAACCCGAAGTCCTAGACTTCGTAACTCCAGAGGAGCAGCTAGCCTACGACCAAGAGCAGCAAGGCAAGCTCCGGTTTGCATTAACCTTTTTACAAATTTTTATTGTTTTGAGCACATACTTGTTTACTTTATTCTTTGTATTAGAGTCTTGTTTGGAAACCCAATTGCATAGCCAAGAACACCATGGGTTGGGTTTAGGATTGCAAACCGCGTTAGCTACCGCAATGCTAAGATAGTGTAGGATTCGGTACAAGTCGAGTAGTTGGAACTACTCGCGAGCATAGGCTAGAGGCACTCGACTCGGGTAGTGTTAGCACATGAAACACATGGCAAGAAAATGAGACCAAGCGGAGAGTAACGGCAGCAGGACTTTGGGCCCTGTGTGCTGTAGCTCCGCTTGTGTCGATTGAGGACCGAGCCGTGTGCGGGCCTGTTGAACAAGCTAGAACAGTACCGAAGACCTACCGGCTATATGGGAACCGGGAAACTGATGTAACTCGGGTAGCTGGGTATTGAGGCATTGCCCGTCGTTCAGAGGGTAGGTTGAGAGCTTGAGGTGTAAATCGGCTGGCGGCACAGAGATGCGCGTGCAGAGACCTCTTGCTCGGGACGATGGGACCGGTTCAATATTTGGCTGACGGGTGAAAGGTAGTTGCGTACAGCGTCCGTGATGGTTGTTGTAGGCAACATCGAGTACGGGCGTACGTGACGGGTTGTTCGGGTAACCCTGCAGGTGTAAATCGATTATAATCGCCGTCCCTCGCAGTCAGTGAGTACCACTTGTTCACTGTACCGTGACGTAGAAAGAACAGGCTAGTTACATGTTAAAATGTGCTGATTGAAAGCTGGACATTGATTGTTAATGATATGCTGTAGCTTAGAGCTAACTAAAGTTCTTTTCAACTTTGGGCAAGGGACATGAGAGAAATGCGTTTCTTGTTTGATTGTGGCCCTCTCATGTACCTTAGCGTAAGGTTCTCCACAACCTGCTGCTAAAACTTGAAAATAAGATTCTACTAATTAGGCGAGTCCTTGCAAATGATTTTTACCTCATGTAACCCATTACCCTCATGTAGAAGTTCCATGCTTAGGTGAGACGGGTCAGACTTGCTGAGCCTTCGTGCTCACTTCTTGTGTTTGAAGCTTTTGCAGGGTTCTATGAGGAAGGGACTCCCGAAGAGGAGACGGAACCCCAGGAGGGGAACCCCGTCGAGTGGGAGTCGTGCACGCCGCAGAGTTAGTGTGCGTGTGTGCTAGCAAGGGCACGTTCAAGGGCTGAACGTGCACTTGATGCTTAGTCTACGCCCGCGGGAGTAGACTGAACTTATTTTGATGTAAACATGTTCATAACTTGTTTATGTAATAAAATTCCGCTTCCGCTTTGTACCTTTGACGTGTGTTATACGGTGCTGTGCAACGCAGCACCCCTCAGCGTGATCCTGGCTCGACAGGACCAAATGGGGTCGTGTCAAAGCGAGAAGTGGCTACATATGTATCCGAGTGTGATACGTGTAGACGACTGAAAGAGGATCACATGAGAAAATCAGGGCTGTTACAACCCCTGAAAATTCCAGCATGGAAGTGGGAAGATGTGAGCATGGATTTCATTGTGGGATTACCCATGACTTCTAACAAACATGATTCCATTTGGGTAATCGTTGACCGGTTAACCAAGTCAGCTCACTTCATTCCGGTGCATACCAACTACCATGCTAGCAAGTATGCGGAGCTGTACATTGCAAGGATCCCATGCTTGCATAGGGTACCTAAGACCATAATCTCATATCGAGGGGCACTATTTGTATCTCATTTCTGGGAGCAGTTGCATGCTGCTTTGGGTACTAAGCCGATTAGAAGCTCCGCCTATCACCCTCAGATAGATGGACGAACTGAGAGGGTGAACCAAGAATTAGAAGACATGTTGAGAGTGTGTGCCATCCACCATGGTAGAAACTGGGATGATCATCTACCGTTGGCGGAATTCTCGTACAACAACGGCTATCAAGCAAGTATCAAGAGGGCACCATATGAGGCTCTCTACGGTCGCAAGTGCCGCACCCCATTGAACTGGTGAGAGTCCGGTGAAAGGGTCACATTCGGGGTTGATGTGGCGAACGATGCCAAAGAGCACGTTCGGATGATTCAAGCCAACTTGAAGGCCGCTCAATCCCGGCAGAAAAGTTATGCTGATAAGAGGCGTAGGGGGCTACACTTCGATGTCGGGGAACACGTGTACCTCTGTGTATCTCCGATGAAAGGCGTGCATCGATTCGGCATGAAGGGGAAGCTCGCTCCCCGATTTATTGGACCCCATGCGATCACCGAGAAGTGTGGACAAGTGGCATATAGACTGGAGCTACAGGCATCTCTCGCTGATGTTCACGACGTTTTCCATGTTTCACAACTACGGAAATGTCTGAAGTATACAGCTGCTGTTGCCACCGAAAACATTGGCGAGATGCAACCGGATTTGACATATGCTGAATATCCGGTGGCGATTATTGATGAGAAGGCTCGGACCACACGTAACCGAATGCTGTGGTTCTACAAGATACTGTGGAGCAACCACACCGCTCAAGAAGCCATGTGGGAGAGCTAGGAGTTCCTTCACTCAAACTACCCAGACTTCATGGCGTCTCATTACGGGTAAGTTCCTGTTACATCGTCGTCTCTTCCTTTATAATCTCGGGACGAGATTCTTTTAAGTGGGAGGGATGTAAAAGCCCAAGAATTGACTTGCTCAAATGCTCATCACATCACCACACCACAGCCCATTTGGTGGATAGCTTATGAACATTTGTGAAGAGCAAGTAAACACAATCAAGAGGGTGATTAGAGGAAAAACCATAACTTCAAAAAGTAGGAGTTCATACACATAAACATGAGAGGCTGAGCTCACCCCTAGACCTTAAATATTCTTGGAAGGCTCAGGCCAAGTTTCATGCAAACCCAAGCCTTTTTTAGGCACTCTTGGAGACATTTGTAAAAAGGTCTATTTGAATGCAAATTCAAATTTCAGCTAGTTTTCATCACTTGAATTCAAAATTTGACTTCATATTCAAACTCAGCATATTTTTCAGAGTTATTCCACCAATTTTCATCCCCATTGGAGTTCATCTTGTCGAGAGCTAAATTTGCAATGATTCAAAACTGAATTTGAATTTCAAATTCAAATGTGAAGCAAATTTGGCCAAACCAATTTCAAACTTATGAATTCAAATTCATCCCCTCAATTGGTGGTTAAGTCTTCCATTCAAGTTTGAGTAGCTGAGATATTTGCACCAACAAAGGAGAGGATTAGGGGGGAAGCATGGGCCCACCTGTCAGCCAAATGCACCGATCAAAGCACTCACACGGGCTCTGTTTCTACAGGACACTTCACCGGGCGCCACCGAGCAGCTGCCGGACAGCCACCGCGGCGAGCTGGTGTCATGCTGGAGGCTAGCACCGGGTCCTTTCTTGCCCACGAAGCCACCTCTCGCAGCAACCACAGAGACTCTGCCGGCTATCGCACGCTCGACCGAAAGTATTGCCATTTCGGCCGCCCTCTCGGTTCCCTGGTGTGCCGCCGTTATAAGAACGTTCATGGCCGATGATCAACAGCAACTAGACACGCCAGAGGCTGCTCGAACTCATGGTGAAAACCCTACCCCCTGTCATGACCTGTCGGGGGAGAATTTCCCCGTTTATTTCTCAGTGTTCAGAGAACTGAGTCGCTCAAAACTCCAAAATTCGTAATGGTTAGTCCACCACAGAGGATTCTGAGCTACACACACGTTCTGCACCTGTCCACAGACACCTAGGATCAATAACCGGCGAAAACCATCGACTAGGGTTGCTGTTCTTCAAATTTTTCCGATCGCTGCCGTTTTAGCCCTAGGTCGACGGTGAGGTCCTAGTTGCGGCCGTTTTCACGAGAATTAGTGCTCATATTCGTGATCAGCAAGTATCAGCGTAGCTCTCCGAGCAAACCGCGTCGAAAAAGGTGTAGAGAACACCAAGTTCGACGTCGCTGATGAGCTCCCGACCGCTGTCAACGTCGCGAGCACTATTCCGGCCATCGCCGAGCTCCGGTGAGCGCACCAACGTGTTCCTCGGGCGAAGCTGTGCACAGGCAGTGAGTTTCATCGTAGGTCGGTCAGTAGACCGACCAGCGGTGAGCTCTCCGGAGAGGGCGGCGGCGGTGGACCGCGGGAGCGCGAGGAAGACGAAGCCTCACGGGCCCCACGTGTCGGCCTCTGTTAAAACAGCGCCGGATCTGCTGTGGCACCGGGATTTCGTGTGACTACGAGAGAGATTCAGCGGACCCCCATGTGGTTTGGATGTAGCCCTGGGACCCACCAGCCGGTTCAAACATTTCTTTGAATTTCAGAATTTGGTTCAAACTTCAACTAGCTATAATATTTGCTAGGAAGCTCCAAATTTAGTGAACCAAATTCTGTTGGATTTAGCTCTTCGAGTACTATCCAAAAAATTAAGTTTCAGCTCATGAAACTTAATATTTTTCTAGAATTAATTTCCTAAAATTTAAAATGTTGGGAATTTTATCTGGAGAATTCTTTTATGGAAAATTCTGAAATTTGACTGGGATGTTCATTTGAAAATACTTGAGTCACATGAAAAATTTCAGATCCATCGAAGTCCATTTAGTCCCCCTAATGGTGTGATTAAGTGAACTGCCCTGAGAAAATGGAAAAATGTACAGAAACATTTTTCAGATTTTCTCAAATCTTATTTAGGGCATATCTTCCTCTAGGATTCTTCAAATGACATGAAACCAATTCCATTAGAACCATATCAAACTCTAGTTTCCATAAAGTAATGGATTGAGCCATGAAAATCCCTGGAAATCCTTAGAAGATCTAGTAATGACCAAATAGACTTTTATTTGTATAGAGCTCCAATGAACTTTGTTTCAGATGAAACTTGGTCAAGTCTCTGGTTAGGATCCTACCAAGCCACCATAAAAATTTCAGAGCCAAGGGGAGGGCTAGCTAGAGTTACGGTATTTACATATTCAGTTCCAAAATTGCATTTAAATTGACATATCGTTAATTTGCTTACGTGTAGTCGCTGAAGGCGAAGAGACCCCGGAAGTCTTGGACTTCCTACTTCTGGACGAAGCGCTAACATCTGACCAGCAGCAGCAACAAGGCAAGCCCCGGTTTGCATTTAACAAGTCTTATAAAATCTTTGCTTTATATACACATAGCTTGAGGTATGTTTGTGCATTAGGTGTAGGATGGATGAAATCAAGTGCATAACCAGATTATTCCTACCAGAGTGAGGGTAGTGTCTAAGTCCTCGAGTAGTCAGGCTGTGCTTAATGTTCATAGAACTTTCGTACAAGTCGAGTAGTTGGAATCTACTCGCGAGTATAGGCGTCGGGACACACAGGATTGGTTCGTGTGATGTGATATCACTTTAGTAAGAAAATGAGACTAGGCAGGGGCTACGGCGCAGCAAGAGGAAGTCTTGTGGGCGCAGCCCTGTCCATGTCGATTGAGGACCGATCCGTGTGCGGCCCCGCTGAATAATACCGAAGGCATATCGGATATATGGGCCCTGATAAACCGATGTAACCTATACCTCCGGGCGTCGAGGCATAACGCACCGATTTATAGGTGTAGGTTGAGGGCAGCAAGGTAGAAATCCGCTAACGGGCATTGAGAGATGCTCCGTGTAGGGAACCTCCTGTCCGTTTGGGTGCGACCAGTTCGACGTTTGGGCTGTTTGGTGAAAGGTTGTCCCATACGACACCGAGTGAGCGTGCTGTGCAGCTCCACGGGTGGGCGTACGTGACGTGCTCTTTGCGTATCCCTGCAGGTGTATATCGAGTCGATTCGCCGTCCCTCACGGTTATGAGTACTGCTTGTTTACTGTGTCGTGACGTACCTAAATTATGGAATATTGTGATTCAATTCTGCTGATATGTATAAGTTGTATTGTTACATGTGTGCCACCAAATATCGCTTACTAAATCTCAGATTCATGAACTGTTAACTTATGGCTAAAAGATGAATTAAGGATGAACTTGTAGGCGTGTCCTTTTCTGCAATCCATCCCATGTTGGTTATGAACTGCATGTAGAGTTTCATATTTAGGTGAGTCGGTTAAGACTTGCTGAGCCATGGTGCTCACGGTTGCTGCTATTGAGTGTTTACAGGTGAGGAGTATCCCACGGACTCGAGGTACGAGTCCACCGGCGAGGGCTACCCTCCGTCGGGGACTACGGCTGAGTGGGAGCCGTACACGCCGTGCTGAGCTGAGGAGTGGAGCTAGTGTTTGTTGTCCATAGGGCTGGACAACCAACTTTTGCTAGTTAGATGGGCGTGAGTTGTAGAAATTTAGCTTCCACATTTATAAACTCTGTACTTAGTTGTAAACTTAAGGTTTGTACTACTTTGTACATATTTAGTTGTTTTCTATGTAATACAATATGTTTGTCTTATGATGTGTGCTGTCGGGTGTCGCATCGAGCGGCACCACCCTCTGAGATCCTGGGCGTACAGATTCCGGTCCGTCACAACCGACGTCCGCAGACAGGGCCCCCTCCACCGGCACGGTTACCGGCAAAGCGGACCTCCTCGTTGAGCCCTCAGCCAGAACCACGACACTTGGAGGAGTCCTGAGCGCTGGGACGGACCTCGTACATGAAAGCGGAGGTCAAAAAACCGAACTAAAAGAAGATGATGCAACAGGAGAAAGAAGAAAGTTACATCCCCCACTGCTGAAGAATGGCACACGACTTGCAAGGCGAAGTTGTACCATCTGGGGAACAGGGAACGGCAGGCGGCGGAACGAGATCTGGAACCACCACCGCGATGGCGGCAGGATCCAGAATGACCTGGACCTCTGAGATTCGAGCACTCAAGGACGTGGAGACCGGCTCAACGAGAGCCGTCGGTCCAGGCTAGGCGCCCGACTGACCTCCCTCCAATGCTTGACCGCCCATCCACTGTAATCCTCCGCCTAAGGGCAAAGACCCCCGAACGATCCGAGCATTCAACATCCGGCCCCTCGAAAGGCCGGCATCGTGCCCCCTGCAGGAATGCTCGGTGGGGTCGGCGCCCGCTCAGCGGAGGCTGGAATTTCAGCCGAGTCTCCGCCACTCTCCTCCAAGCTGCTGTCATCCTCCGATGATGACCCCAGAGTAGTCTCACCGGCCGCCCACACTGCACGCCTCCGCTTCTCGCGATGGATCCTGTGAATTTTGGCCTCGTCCTTCTTCTACTACTTGGCGGCCTCAAAAGCGGCTCGCGACGCCCGCTTCTCCATGTCTTCAGGGGCCTTGGGAAGGCTGACGATGCCCCAAAGCCCGTGGAGATTAGGAGAAGCCGGGTTGAGAGAGGGTGGTCCAGGAGAGCAGGGCTTGCCTGCGTCCGGCCCTAGGATCATCCGGAAGCGAGGGGAAAGCTCCTCCTTGGAGAGCTCTTTGCCCGACTCCCGGGATGGATCACCCGGCCCCCTGTAGAAATTCAGAGTATGGGGCCGGTCTCGGATTGGCAGCACCCTCCACTGAAGAAATGTATGGAGGCACCCGAAAGGCCGCTGTTCTTAAGACCCTGAACATGTCGAAGGATTGGGTCAAGCTTCCCCATCTCTCTCCTCGGGGTCCCCCACTTCCAGGAATCCTGCTTCCGGGGAGGCCTGCCCGAGAAAGGCGGAAGGGCAGGAGCGTCGTTCTTAATATAGAACCACTGAGGCTCCCACCTGACTGGGAGAAGGGGCGGGTGCATGCCGAAAGTCCATTCGCCGTTGGCGCAGCTCGATGATAGCACCCCCCCCCCCCCATGGAAGGGAGAAGATCCTGATCAGATGACGGCAGAACACAGAAGAAGTGCCTCCACAACCCAAAATGAGGAAGCATTCCCAGATATGCTTCACACAAGATGATGAATAGCACCACTTGAAGCACGCCATCTAGAGTCAGGTGGTGAACCTCGAATCTGTACTCATGCAGCAAGCCACGGAAGAAGTGCTGCGCTAGCAGACCAAGCCCACTAAGGATAAACACGCTCAGCGATACGACCTTGTCGGCCCGAGGAGCGGGAAATGGCTCATCTGTGGGAACGCGGATGGCGCGGACATCGCGCTCCAACAACAGCCCCATCTCCTGGAGGATGGCGACGCGGCTCTGGCGGAATTTGGACTTCAACCACGAACACATCTCGCCAAAAGAGCAGAGGGTGCATCTCACAAGAAAGGTAGCATTTTCTTTTCTCTCTGGTGGAGACGCTGGGAGTAAGGAGCAACAGCAGAAAGAACACGGATAGGGAAGAGGAAGATGGAAACGCAACACAGGAAGGAAATATAATGCGGGAAAAGCAACGCCAGAACCGGCAACCATCAGGTGGCAGGCTACCGTCCATGACTGCCTCAAAGAAACCATCACTGTAATTTTGCCCAACTGCCCCAAGATTAAAACCGCTTGGGGTACCAGGGAGTCGAGTCAAGCGGCATCTCCTCGGTTCCCAAGTGGAGAAATCGTCCCAAAAAATGTGGAGGCCCCACAAGGCAGTGACTCTTTGGCCCCACGAAGCGAGATCATGATCGTAACATGGGTGTTGAGTCGAGCAGTGCCTTCTCAACCCCAATGGACATGGAGGACACGGGGTACGACGTGACCCATTGAGAAAGGTAAGTCTTCATCCCACATCACGGGCTCGACAATGCCAGGTTCATAGGCTGGCTAGCGAAAGGCTTAGAGGCCGCCCAGGACGATCCCAAGTGAGGGGCAAGCAACGCGAGGTGGTCCGTGGTAGAGACAACTTCGGGCAGGGCGAATCCACCTGACACCTCTAAGCTCGTAGCCGAGTCCCAGCCCCGCAAGCGCCACGGTAACCCCCCAAAGAGTCAGCAGTGAGCCACCCGAGCCAGCGACAAGCTCAGGAATCACACGCACGCCTCGAGCAGAGATTTAATGAAACGCAGGCACTGAGCCCCGACCAGGAAGCCCTTCGGCGTAAAGCAGGGCCAATGGTTCTAGCCATCCAAAATGAACAGGGCAAATGGGTTCACTTAGCTTTACCCGGTGGGCAACTCATTGGGCTCGGGGGCTCGATCGTCGAGGAAATCCCACGATTGACCCGACCTCTCCGAGCCATGGACCACTCGCAGATGGGGAACGAGGCAGACTCGCCATGATGACAACCTGACCCCTCGAAAGAGGGCACGGGGTTAGCCGCAGGGTCCCAGCGGGCGCGTCCAAAGGTCACGACCGGCCGCTGGAGATCCATACGTCGTGGCTGCATAAGTCGGGTTGAGTATGTTGATTGATGATCCAAATTCTAATGAAGATAAAAGAGGCAGGATTTTCCGTAGCGAAGCGGAGGAAATCTGCCCATATGGTGGGCTGTGCAGCAGCCAAGGCCCGCTCGGGACGCCGGGGGGTTCCCCCCTCCCCCCCCCCCCCCCACGGTATGCATCGTCTAGGGTTAGTACTCTAAGTCGCCACCTATAAATATCCCTTGTGAGCCGCCGGGAGAGGCATGAAAAAGGATTGTAATCTCCCACGATTGTAAACCTCCTGATATAGTGATATTTGCCGGCCGGCGCCCGTGGTTTTTTCCCCTTCGACTTGGAGGGGTTTTCCACATTAAAATCTGTGTCTCCTCTGTTTTGATCTACACTTTCTTGTCGTCTGATTCTAACAAGTGGTATCAGAGCCAAAGTTTTGATCCCCTATTATAGAGTTCGTGCCACTAGGCACATGACATCAACGATGGTGAAGTATGATCTTCCGCTGTTGGATTTCGACACAAGATTTTCATTGTGGCAAGTGAAGATGCGGGTAGTGCTGGCGCATCATGATCTAGACGAAGCCCTTGAGGGTTTCGGGAAGAACCAGAATGAGCGGACGGCCGAAGAGAAAAGAAAAGATCGTAAGGTCTTATCTCAGATCCATCTGCAACATTCGACCAATGTTTTGCAGGAGTGCTTGGAGGAGCAAACCGCTGCGGTGGTTTGGTTGAAGCTAGAATCGATCTGCATGTCGAAAGATCTAACTAGCAAGATGCACAACAAGATGAAGTTGTTCACGCACAAGTTTCAGGAAGGTGGATCTGTTCTCACACACATATCTGTGTTCAAGGAGATCGTTGCTGATCTGTTATCAATGGAGGTAAAATTTGAAGATGAAGACCTGGCTCTTCTTCTCCTCTGTTCACTTCCGCCTTTATATGCAAACTTTCGAGATACTATTCTATATAGTCGTGATACTCTAACCGTGGCCGAGGTCTATAAGGCTTTGACATCAAAAGAAAAGATGAAACAGATGGTAAACTTGGAAGGTGCTGATCATTCTAACGGAGAGGCATTGAATGTTCGTGGCCGAAGTGAACAAAAGAAATCAAATTCAAGAAATAAAGGTAACGACAAGAAAAATCAAAGAAGTCGTTCCAAGTCCAGGGGGCGATGAGATGATAAATTCTTCCGGTACTGCAAGAAGGACAATTATATCATCGATGATTGTTGGAAGCTGCAGAACAAAGAAAAGACAAACGAAAAAAAGGGTAAGCCTGAAGGTAGTGCTTCCGTTGTCTCTGGTGAGAATTCTGATAATGATACTGTACTCATTGCATTTGTCGGATGTGTCACTGAAGATGCTCAATGGATACTTGATTCTGCTTGCTCATATCATGTCTGCACTAACAGAGATCTTTTTAGTGTTTATGAGCCTATACAGAAAGGTGGCATCGTGAGGATGGGTGACAACACGGCATGTGAGGCCCCAGGCATTGGTACTGTTAAGATCAGAATGTTTTATGGGATTGTATGAACGTTAACAGAAGTACGGAATGTCCCAACCATGTCCAGGAATTTCATCTCCCTTAGTACCCTCGACGTGAAAGGGTACAAATATTCCGCTGAAAGTGGAGATTTGAAGGTAACCAAAGGTTCTCTCATTGTCATGAAAGGTGATTTAAAAGCTACCAACTTATATGTGCTTCGAGGTAGTACATTTACTGCTAATGCCGTGGTTGCTCCTGATCAGTCTAATACCACTAAAATTTGGCATATGCGTCTTGGGCATATGAGTGCACTTGGTTTGGCAGAATTAAGCAAAAGAGGCCTACTTGAAGGTTGCAAGGCAGAATCACTTGACTTTTGTGAGCATTGTGTGTTTGGTAAGCATAAAGAGTCAAGTTCAATACTGCTATCCATAATACTAAAGGTATTGTTGATTATGTGCATGCTGATTTATGGGGTCCTTCTCGAAAAACATCTCATGGTGGTGCTAGTTACATGTTATCTATTATTGATGATTACTCACGTCGAGTTTGGCCATATTTTTTGAAGCATAAATCAGATGCATTTCAGTCATTCAAAGAGTGGAAGGTTATGGTTGAAAAGCAAACAGAAAGAAAGGTAAAAATTCTAAGAACTTACAATGGCATGGAGTTCTGTTCTAGTGCATTTAAATATTATTGCAGGAAGGAAGGAATTGTGAGGCACCATACAGTTCCATACACTCCTCAACAAAACGGTGTTGTGGAACGCATGAACAGAACAATAATTTCAAAGGCCCATTGTATGCTTTCCAATTCAGGTCTAAGAAGAAAATTCTGGGCAGAAGCTGCTTCCACGGCATGCTACTTAATAAACCGTTCTCCTTCCACAATTATTGATAAGAAAACTCCAATCGAGGTATGGTCTGGCTCACCTTGTGACTACTCTAAATTGAGAGTTTTTGGCTGCACTGCTTATGCACATGTTGATAATGGAAAACTTAAGCCTAGAGCTATCAAGTGCATTTTCTTGTGTTATGGTACTGGTGTCAAAGCTTATAAATTATGGGATACAGAAAAACAGAAGGCATTTTATAGTAGAAATGTTATATTCAATGAGTCTACTATGTTCACAAATGACTTGGCAACCAGTTCTAATAACCAGAAACCTGAGACTATCAGCGTGCAGGTGGAGCTAGTTAATGATGATGTTGCTGCTCCAAGTCAAAGTGTTGTTAATGTTCACCCTGCTACTGAAGATTTGTCTCCTGCTACACATTCCTCACCTATTGTGCAGCCACCACAGGAGTCTCTCGCTGAAGCTCGGCCTCGGAGGGAGATTGTTCGCCCAACAAGGTGGATTGAAGAATGTAATGTTGCTTTTGCCTTGAGTGTTGCAGAAGAAATTGAAGGTGTTCATGAGTCTTCCAATTATACAGAAGCTATCTTGTCTGCTAATAATACAAAGTGGGTTGGTGCAATGCATGATGAGATGGAGTCACTTCAGAAAAACGGTACCTGGGAAATTGTTCCTTTGCCCACTAGCAAGAAGCCTGTTAAGTGCAAGTGGATTTATAAAAGAAAGGAAGAAATGACTCCAAATGAACCTGCAAGGTATAAAGCAAGGTTAGTTGCTAAAGGATTTAGTCAAATTCCAGATATTGATTATACTGATGTCTATTCTCCAGTTGTGAAGCACAGTTCTATTCATACTTTCCTCAGTATTGTTGCTATGCATGATCATGAGCTTGAGCAGCTAGATGTGAAACCGCTTTTTTACATGGAGACTTGGAGGAGGACATTTACATGGACCAACCTGAGGGGTTCATTGTCCTTGGAAAAGAAGGCTATGCTTGCAAGTTGAAGAAGTCATTATATGGCTTGAAGCAATCTCCAAGGTAGTGGTATAAGAGGTTTGATTCTTTTATGATTTCAAATGGCTTTGCTAGATCTCAGTTTGATAGTTGTGTATGCATTAAAGTTGTCGATGGATCACCTATATACCTATTGCTATATGTTGATTGCTGCCAAGAGCAAGAAAGAAGTGACTACTTTAAAGGCACGCTTGAGTAGTACATTTGATATGAAGGATCTTGGTGCTGCTAAGAAAATCCTTGGCATGGAGATAATCAGGGATAGGAAATCCGGGCTTCTCTATTGGAGTCAGAAAAATTATATTGAAAAGGTCCTTCACCGCTTTAACATGGATAATGCTAAACCTGTGAGTACACTGTTGGCCCCTCATCTTAAGTTATCTATTTCTCAGTGTGCAGAAACTGATGATGAAATTGAGTATGTCAAAAGTTCCATACTCTAGTGCTGTTGGGTCTCTCATGTATGCTATGGTATGCTCACGTCATGACTTATCACATGCTATGAGTGTTGTTAGTAGATACATGTCTAACCCTAGCAAAGAACACTAGAAGGCAGTGCAGTGGATTTTCAGGTATTTGTGTGGTTCTTCTAGTGCTTGTTTGTGTTTTGGAAGGACTAGAGATGGTCTCATTGGCTATGTTGATGCTGATTATGCTGCTGATTTAGACAAGAGAAGGTCTCTCACAGGATATGTTTTCACTGTTGGGGGTTGTGCTGTGTGACACCCTCAATTCTGTGGAAAACCACGGAACCGAGAACTAATGCATATGTGTACCCAGGATGTTTATCACACATACACATATGTTCCACAAACTGAATTCAGATTATATATTACCACGAATAACAGAGTTTGTTACAATTTCTCATGAGTCTTGGACTCATGCTTACAGCGGAAGTCTTTATTTCTATGCAACGGGAGTCTTTATTCTTATGCGGAAGAAATTTAACTAATGCGGAAGCAAATCTAAGAAGCAATAGCTCCATCTCTACTCCATCCCCCACAGGCAAGGTTGAGAATAGATCACACGCCTAATGCTCCACTTGATCTTCATAATAATCTTCTCCTGTTGCTGATGATGAAATAATAATGCAAGTTTGAGTACAATGATGTACTCAGGAAGTGCGGGAAAATATGATATGTAGCTCATAGCAAGGTAGGTATAAAAAGGATCATTGCAGAAAGCAAAGTTATTTATCAAAACCATGATAAAACAGTAACTCATCTTTAAGTGAATGTAATCCCAACACGTATTGAAATACCGATCATACCTCCATTATGATTATTGCCTTCCGTGTCACAACCAGACATCAATCAACCTCATTCTTGCTCACGAATACCTCCTCGTATTCGCTACCATCTCACGAATACCATCTCGTATTCGCTACCATCTCATCTCATAGACAACTTCGTCTTACACCGAGACCAAACTCGTTGCCATGACTCAACAGTCATGCAACCCATCTTACCACTCGGACTCAACCGTCCCGAAAACCAAACCAAAACCAAACCATCCAAAACCATATACAGTAACCATATCCAATAACCATCCCAACTAATCATGGAAGTTGGCCAGGCGCTCGTGATCGTAAGCTCGGCTATCATGATAGTTTTAGAACTCTGCAGAGTTTGCACCTCTTTACCCACAAGTTTGTGATTTCGTCACCCGTCGGCGACTGCAGAACCTCCATTATACCAGTACACAACCGTCGGTGTATGGCCAAGAGATCACAAAATTGCCTTTACAAAGGGGTTACTAGATGTATGGACTCACTAAGGTTTCACCGGCAGGCTAGAATCTCCAATTCTCCCACCCACGGGCCCCCTCTTGTGCAATGCAGTTCACAGGGCAGTCCTCACTCGACTCCCATTCCCCGCGCATTCCACGGTCCATAACAATCTAGCAACTTACCTAATTACTCAGCTAAGCCGCACCCATACTTGGCCTTGTGGTGGCACTGTTATCTTGGCATGTGCTCACATGAACCGGTCCTTAGATCTACGGCAAGTAAACCACCATCTCATGCACCTCATTCACAAACCCAGTCTTGCCTAGATCTCCCTCCGATCCATGTTCATCAGTTTCTCATTATCATTACGAGTGCAGTTAGCTAGACACATCTATCTCACTTCCCAATCCCATGGACTCAGCGAAGCATAAAACAAAAACCATACCCGACTCATAAACTTCCCTGGCGACAAGGGTGGTTTAACCAAAGCTAGTAAACTCCTAATAAAAGGGTTTCCCATCATGTTTGACTCAGCACACACACATTTTCGCAAAACAAAACAGTTTTTCCAAAAACATAGGATCAATATGGTCAAGGAGCACTTGTCTTGTTCTTGCGGTTCTGGTTGCTCTTGAATCTCGAAACGTTGTTGTTGCAGCTCGTCATAGACAGCTCCCTGAGCTTGTCCTGCTATACAGGATCACGCACATACAAGATTCACAGCAATCAATATCATGCACAAACTTTAACTAGATGCGATGATGCATATGCATGCTATCCTATGATCAGTTTTATTAGATCGGTTTGTACGTGTTCTTGCATGGCTTTATGATGAACAATGGTGTTTGGATCAGATGTGGACGTGGCGATGACCTTGTCTTTAGATCAACCCGATCAACAAGTGATCTGTCCACGAGAAAGCTTCTGTTCGAAAGGAATCGAAGAACAGATGCAAAGAAAACACAACGATGTTGTAAGGTGGTATTGGAGGCCTACCTTACGTTCTTCTTGGTCTTGGGTCCTTCAGATCATTGGGCTCTCTTCCGGTGATCTTCCTTGCTAAACTCCGGCGATGGCTTACTCGGAGAGTTGGGGCTAGGGCTCTAAGTCGTCGGCTTAGGAGTTGGAAAAGAAGTTCGTGGTTTCAGCCAAGGGTTCTGGGTTCTATTTATAATCGGGAGAAGATGAGTCCTAATCTGATTGGACTGTGAATAAGAGTCCTATTCAAATTGTCGTTGAATCTTAACAACTTATCTTTAGTTGATTTGGTGCGGTAACATTGTGGAATTCGGGTCGGTTTCTTCTCCGTACCGATATCTCTACGCGTACAGAATCCGAAAACCGCTCCAGAACTTGTTACCTCCTCGGTGATGAGCTCCGGAAGCTCCACGCGTCCACCGGGGCCTGGTCTCCCCTTTTTTTCCGCAGAGACGAGCTCCGGTTGTGCCGCGTGTCAAGCGAGCAAGACCTCCCTCTCCTTCGGAGGTGGGCTCCGCGTGTGCCATGTATTCATTTCGGACCTCCCTCTCTTCGGATGCGAGCTCTGTTAATTTCACGCGTCAAGTAGTGCCGGACTCCCTTTTTCCTCAGAGACGGGCTCCGAGGTAAACGCGTGTCCAACAGTGACGGACCTCCCGGAGATAAGCTCCGGTGACGACGCGCGTCCAATAGAACCGGACCTCTCGGAGGTGAGCTCCGAGATCGACACGTATCCCGTGCGACTAGTCCTCTGATTTCCGCGGTGACTAGCTCCGAAGGTGACATGTGTCCTGCGGAAATGCCTTTGCTTCTTCCGCAGAGGCTAGCTCCGGGGGCAACACGTGTCCCACAGGGTCAGACCTCTCCCCCTTTGCGAAGATGAGCCCCGAGCCTACCACGTAGCCAGTTTAGTGGCGGATCTCTTCCCACTTCGCAGGAATGAGCTCCGAACACGCCACGTGGCCAGCGGGCCGCGGAAGTTGTCTTCGGCGCTCTCTGTGAACTGGATTCGGCTCTTTTTGGCTGTCTTTTTGATATTTTCTCTGTTCCCACTTCTTTTAAAATATTTTCTCTACATAAAACATGAATATATGCAGAAACCAAAAAATGAGGGTGTCACAAATCTACCCCCCTTAAATTGAATCTCGCCCTCGAGATTCGTTGGTAGAGAATAGATGAGGAAATTCTGCCTTGATGTCTTCTTCACGCTCCCATGTGGCTTCAGCTTCAGTGTGATGGCTCCATTGTACCTTGCACCATCGGACCACTTTCCCATTATTGAAAATTGTCTTCGGCGCACCTCCCATAGGGCAACGTATTCGGCTATATCCCTTTTCATACCATCCCACCAATAACAAGTCTTCAAGTCCTTGTACATTTTGGTACTCCCGGGATGTATGGAATAGGGTGAATCATGTGCCTCTTTCAATATCATGTCGCGGATGTGCTTCATGTTAGGCACGCAAATCCTTTTTCCTATCCAAAGCGTACCCTTCTCATCTTCTTTGAAATCTAGATCTATTCCTTGTCGGATCCTCTCCTTGATCTCCTTGATCTCCTCATCCGTTGCTTGGCCATCTCTTATTTCTTGCTCCAATGAAGAGTGGATCTCCATCATTTCCATGTTGTTCAAGAATACGAGGTGTAAACGTTCGAACTTCTTATGTAGTTCGGGTGGTAGCTCCCGAACCGTGAGTTGGTGACATGCTCCCTTTCGGCTCAATGCATCAGCTACTACATTGGCCTTCCCAGGGAGGTAGTTGATTCCAACATTGTAATCCTTGATGAGTTCCAACCATCGACGTTGCCTCAAATTCAAGTCCGTTTGTGTAAATATGTACTTGAGGCTTTTATGATCCGTATAGATCTCACATCGATGACCAAGGATATAATGTCTCCAAATCTTTAATGCATGCACTACTGCTGCTAGCTCCAAGTCATGTGTAGGATAATTAAGCTCGTGCTTCTTTAATTGTCGTGAGGCATAGGCTACCACTTGTCCTTCTTGCATGAGCACACATCCGAGCCCCTGTCTAGATGCGTCACAATATATGTCAAAGCTCTTGCTTACGTCCGGTAATACCAAAACCGGCGCTGTGGGTAACCCTTTCTTGAGCTCCTCAAAACTTTCTTGGCATGCTGGTGTCCATTGAAAGGCTTTTCCCTTTGTTAGCAACTCCGTCATAGGCTTTGCTATCTTAGAGAAGTCTTTGATGAATCTTCGATAGTATCCATCCATCCCAAGAAAACTCCGAATATCCCCCACGTTTTGCGGTTGGTCCCTCTTCAGAACATCTCTCACTTTTCCGGGATCAACCGATATCCCTTCTTCGGAGATAATGTGGCCTAGGAACGATATTTCCTTTAGCCAAATTTGACACTTGTTAAGCTTGGCATACAATTGATGCTCACGCATTTTCTGCAAGGTCAATTTCAAATGTTCTTCATGCTCCTCCTCACTTTTTGAATACACCATAATGTCGTCGATGAAAACCACGACGAACTTATCCAAGTAATCCATAAAAACCTTGTTCATGAGATACATGAAGTATGCGGGTGCATTTGTTAACCCAAAAGACATGACGGTATATTCATACGAACCATACCGTGTTCGAAAGGCTGTCTTGGGTATATTGGAGGGCTTAATTTTCAGCTGGAAGTATCCCGACCGAAGATCATTCTTGGATGTAACACCCCAAAATCCTGTTAAGAGGGGAATTTAAAAATTTTTGGACGTGTTGCATGTGGTGCATAAATTCAAATTCAAATTGGAATTCAAATTCAAATGAAAACAGAAAAGAAAAAGAAAAAGAAAAAGAAAAAAAACAAAGCCCCCGGCCAGTGGGCCGAAACCCACCAGCCAGCCCACCCACCCGCGCGCCAGCCCGCAGCCGCGCGCTCCCCTCTCCCTCTCACTGACACACGGGGCCGCGTGTCATCTCTGACCTCCCGCTCGTGCCAACCGCCGGACTCTTCCGCGCGCGCCCGATCGCAACTAACCCGGAATTCCGTGTCCCCAGCCCGACTCCCGGTCCCGGACGACTCCGGCTCGATCTAAACAAACACGCCGCACTCCCTCGTCTATAAAAACGCTGGCATCGCCCCGTTTTTTCCCCACGATCGGCTGCTTTTCCTTCCGGTGAGAACCAAAGCTTCTCCGGCCGTTTTCTCTCGATCTTCGCTCGGGATTTTTGATCTAACGCGCCGAGCTTATTCCACCGCCTCCGGGGAATCATGCAGGTGCAGAAAACTCGGTGGTTTGCGCTCTAGGCACAGCTCCGACGAGCACCGCAGCGATTCCATCTCGGACCTCGTCGCCGACCGCCTTCGAGGACCTCCGAGCTCAAGAAAAACCCCGAGGTGAGATCCCCGACCTTCCCTCTACCGATCTATGCCATTGAATCCCAGTTCTAGGAGGTATAGACGAAGATCCGAAGTTCTCCGGCGAGATCGCCGCCTCCCGCCGCTGCGCGCCGCCGGGCAGCGCCGCCCGCGCATGGCCAGGGCGACGTGGCCGCTTGTGCGCCGTCTATTTTAAATCGCACGGTAGAATTGAAACCCCCGCGTACCGGTTCGACGTTATAATCTCAGCCGTCTGTTTTAAATCGGACGGTCCACGTCAGCCCCACATTATAAAGGACGGGATTCTTACGCGCTACCCCCTGTGGATCTCGGAAAACACGAGCTAGCCCCGGAAACTTCTGATCTAGCCCCTGGAACTTCAGAAATTCATGTAAATTCAATTAAAAATCAGTTTTAGCCCCTGGACTTAATACAAAATAGGAAAACCCCTCTGTTATGTGTAGTTAGACCCCTGGAAATTTATGAAATAATATAATAGACCCTGCAGTGGGGTGAGTTTACCTTTTTAACCCTATATGATATTAAATTTAGGAAATTGAATATGTGATTAGGATATAAATCTAAAAAGGTGAGGCAAACACATTGCAAATTCAAATTTAAACTCTCCTAGCACTTGGAAAACTTTAGAATGAGTTAAAAGTAGATTTTAAGCTGAAATGATTTTGTCTAATTGATTGTTCACATTTATTAGTTGTAGGGACACATTTTTAGGTTAGAAATAATTCTGAAAATTGGTAAAATAAATTTAAATTAGTTCACATCAGAGGAGAAGTTCCAAAATATATTATTTAATATTTTAGATCAGAACCTATTCTGTTTAGATGATATGCCCTACTATTTAATATTAAAATTTACTTTTAGGCATGGAAAATAAATCTGGAAAATATAGGAAAATAGGTGTGCATGACTAGAAAATGATAAATGAAGTCTCCCAATCCAAAGACTTCAGTTTAGGATTGGTAGAAGATCTGAAAACCCATTTGGAGTAGGAAATTACCTTCCATGCAAACTTAGTAGTTAAGAAGTATATTAATTAATATAAAGAATTTGTTCAAATTGAAAATTCATATATAGTGTGCAAACAGAAATCTGAAATACAAAAGTTAGAAATCATATACATATGTTTAAAAGTGCATGAAGGCTAAAAATCAACACAGCTAGAGTAAACACAATACTTAGAAATGTGAATGACTATCATATGTATGTATGTGTGGAGTGAAAGTGTGAACTATGTCTTATGGATTGTTGTTTTCTTTTGCTATGTGTGTTGGCATGAGTAGAACCTGCCCCAGAGCAAGTTCTTCCCTTCCAAGATCAGGACTATCCATTCCCAGAGCAGCAGGAAGAAGGCAAGTGTCCTAGACCACTTTGATCCTATGCTAGGATGTGTAGATAGAATTATTTGCATTGTCAATTTAAATATGATACCCATGCTAGGAAGTTTCCCTAGAATTGCATTACCTTGTTTCCTTGTAGCTTGGGTTGGGATTTGCTTTATTATGTCATTCATTCATATTACTTATGATTAGCTATGCTTAGAATGGGACAAGTGGGATATGATATCATCAATTTGTTTACCTTACTCTTGAATGAGATATTATGAGTTATGTAGAGGTAGGGATCAAGGCAAGTTGGATGATTTGGTTGGTGATGTGTGCACGAGACTCGGGTTTGTGTTTAGTACTTGCCTGGATTCTAAGGACCGGTTCAAGGAGCATGTAACCTGGCTTTACCGTGCCAACCACATGCTGATGGGTATCCCCGGCATAGTATGGGTGTGTGGGATGGTGCGGGGAATAGGTGTCAGCTGGACTACCATATGAACCGCAAGGCTCAAGAGGGGGCCACTGCAGCGGGGTTGGAGCCTCTTGTATGCTGTTAGGGGTGAAACCGCAGTGGGCCCACGCTCGTCGGGAATCCCTTTGTAAAGGCTTTGTAGTGATCTCCTGGCTACACACCTGAGAAGTGTGAATGTGGTTCGTGACCACTGGAATAATGGAGGTTCTTTTAGTCCACTCGGCAACGGGGGATGAAATCACTACATGTGGGTACAGTGGTGCAAACTCTACGGAGTCAAAACTGTCATGACAGCCATGCTCACGGTCAAGGGCGGCTTGGACTTATTGATGATTAGAGGATGATGACTTTGGAAGTTGTGGGTGTTAAGCGGGGAGCTTAACACTGGAAATGATGTTATGGTTATTTGATTATGATGATGGGATGGGAGATTGGGACCATTTTACCTATGTAGTAATGTAGGTGCTTAATAAGCTAAGGTGATAGGTATTAATTGCGTAGTGCTTTAACCATGAGTTCAACCTCCCCTAGTTCTAGCCATGCATGACATAACTTTCCCACACTTGCTGAGTACCAACGGTACTCAATCTTGCATATTTGTTGGTTTAAATTGCTGCTCAGGTCAAGGGGATGATGTGGTGTTCAATGACCAAGACTTCGGACCCGAAGAAGGATTCTAGGTTCATGGAGTCCCCCGGGCAACGCCTGTGACGGAGCCCACAAGAATAAATTTTCCGCTGCTATTTTATTTACATGTTATGAACTTATTATCGTCCATCGAGACATATGCTATGTAAGACTTATTTATATTCGACACCTGGCTTGTAATGAAACCGGTTGTGACAGAAGTGGTATCAGAGCCAAGGTTGCCCGTAGGAACGTGGACCTAGGTAGAAATGGACGTATTTAAGAACCCTATTTTCTTAAAAACTATTTTACAAAAGTGTGGGTTGAAGGTGTTATTTAATGGGGTCACTTTATTCATCTTACCCCAACTTTTATTCGGAATAGGATTTTTGTTTAAAATCTTGTCTAACTTAATTTTAAATGCTCTATGTTTTAGATGGTTCGCATGATCCATACCGCCCGCAGGTCCACCGGAGGGAGAGTTCCCATAGTAGTCCTTGCCCTGAGAGAGGAGGACCATTCTTTGACGTATCTCTCCTACGGATTGGCAGTAGGAGGCTTGTTGCGCCGTCTTCGACGCATGCTCCAAGCCGCCGGCAATACGGGCAAGCTAATCATACACTATAGCTCCACCCGGACCATCCGTGAGAAGCGGGAAGAATGGAGTTCAGAAATGAGGATTATCCACGAAAATCAGCTGCTCAAGATCCACCGCTCTCCAGCTTGTCGAGCAACACAGGTCGATGCGGAGAAGGATGTCACCTGGGAGGCAATCACCTGCCAGAGTCACATCTATCATCGCCACCTGGACAGGACTGAGTACATGTATGTCCTCCAGCGTGAGAGTGGTACAACGGAGTACAAGTACCCGCCAGTGCAGCAAGGGAATTCCCATGAGCACATGGACTTGTGCTTGGAGGATGCTGCTATGCTCAGCACTAGACTGCAGGAATGTCAGCAGGAGCTTCAGGATGTATGTGACACTCTGAAGGAGACTGAGGCGTTGCTTTGAGACAGCTTGAGGGTGAGAGAAAGAGGAGATGGGAATGAACTGTGTGTCACCGTGAATGACACATGGACTCCTGACTCCCCAGATCGCCGGGCAAGCAGGCGTCGCCACACTTCTCCCCCAGCAGCCTCCCCACCCAAAGCGGAGTCGGAGGGCAGCCGCAATAATGAGGAAGATCCCGAGGAGTCAGCTCAGTGATACAAGTAGTGTAGAGTCCTTTCCCTTAGTTTAGCAGATGTCGAGTAGTCGAGTCGTTACCTTAGTTAAGGGTGTGATTATGTTTGGTGTGTGACGTGAGTTGTGGAAGCCAGGGGCAATTGTCCACAACCTCGTCTTCAGGATTGTTTTGCTTTGATGTGTGAACCCCTATGAATAAAGAGTGCATTTATTTCTCGTGAGACATGAAACCCTTAGAAAATATAAATATAATAAGGTCTCAAAATTTTAATTTTAAAACAAGCAAATTGGGAAGTTAATACGTAATGTTTTAAGTTAACATCTGGTTGATCATGATAGATGGCCGGAAGAGGAAAGGGTCGTGCTGCCAACCCCGCCAACAACAACGATGAGGCCGGCAACCCTCATATTTCTGGAGGACAAGACAGGGGTGGTCACCATGGAGGAGTTGATCCCATCCACCAAATGCTTGAAAATCAGAATCAGCTCATCCAGAGCCTGACTCAAGTGGTGGCCAACTTGCACCAAGCTCCACCTCCACAAGTTGCACCACGCCAACCAAGGTTGAGTGAGTTTCTAGGGACTCAACCTCCAAAGTTTGCAAGTGCTGCTGAACCTCTGGAGGCAGATGATTGGCTAAAGACCATTGAGAGCAAGATGAGGATCATACAATGCCAAGGATATGAGAGGGTGCTGTTTGCCTCTCACCAATTGCAAGGACCTGCTGCTGATTAGTGGACCGCTTACGTGGCCGCCCATCATGACCCTGAGAACATCACTTGGGAAGAGTTCAAGTGTAGCTTCCGCAACCATTACATACCAAGGGGTAAACTTAAAAATAAGAGAAAGGAGTTCTTGGGGCTACAGCAAGGAAACATGACGGTGAGGGAATACCTCACTAAATTCACCCAACTATCCCGTTATGCACCACGGGACATAGAGACTGATGAGCAGAAACAGAACTGCTTTGTGGAAGAACTTACAGCGGAAATGCAGTGTGCAATGTCCTCCAACGAGTATGAAAGCTTCCAGAAGATGGTGGACAGAGCATTTGTTGTGGAAATGAAGCTGAAGGCCTTGGAAGATGAAAACAAGAGGAAGGCGGGATGGTCACACCAAGCCTCAGGTAGCAACACCCGCCCGCGTCTGATGCAGCAACCCGCAGGGCAGACGAGTCATGCTGCGGTACCCTACTCCGCGCCGAGAGGGTACAACCCGAATTTCAGGCATCCGTCAGCACCAACACAGCCACAACGTCAGTTTGTACAGCAGCCTCGCCCCGCATATCAACCTCGACCAGCAGTACAAGGACCCCCGAACCAACCCCAAGACAACAAAGGTCAGGCACCTAAGATCAGGGTGCAATGCTTTAACTGTGGTGAAGTGGGGCACTACGCCCAAAAGTGCCCAAAGAAGAAGCCCGTGCAGCCGCAACAGCAGAATGTGATGCGAGGACGGGTGAACCACGTGACCATGGAGGAAGCGCAAGAGGCACCCGACGTGGTAGTTGATAAGTTTCCTGCCAATTTACACATTGCAACCCTGTTGTTTGATTCTGGTGTTACCCACTCGTTCATTGCCCAAGGGTTTGTTAAGAAGCATGATCTAGTAACAACACAAATGAACCATATGCTAGCAGTGAACTCTCCAGGTGGAGAAATAAGGACAAGACAAGTGTGTCCAAAGGTGAATCTAGATATTAATGGGGTAGTATTTACTGCCAACCTCATAGTGATAGATTCACAAGGGATAGATATTATTTTGGGCATGGATTGGTTGACCAAACATAAGGGAATCATCCATAGTTCGACCAGAACGGTGGAACTAACCCACCCTAATGGCACAAGAGTAAAGTTTATAACAATACAAGAGCCTAGGAGGGACATTAAATTAAATCAAGTTGAGGTGAAAGTGGAGGAGATCAGGATTATCAGGGAATATCCAGACGTTTTTTTCGGAGGAGTTGCCAGGTATGCCCCCCCGATCGAGAAGTGGAATTCGCAATTGAGCTAGTGCCTGGAACAGCTCCGATATACAAGAGACCTTATCAGATGGACTCCAAGCAGCTGGAAGAACTCAAGGATCATTTAAGAGAATTGACAGGGAAGGGGTACATTCGTCCTAGTTCCTCACCGTGGGGAGCTCCAGTGATATTTGTGCCCAAGAAGGATGGGACCCAAAGGCTATGCGTGGACTACCGTGCGTTGAATGAGGTAACCATCAAGAACAAGTACCCATTACCCCGCATCGAAGACTTGTTTGATCAGTTGAGGGGAGCTTGTGTGTTCTCGAAAATTGATCTCAGGTCGGGATACCACCAACTTAAGATAAGGCAAACTGATATTCCAAAGACAGCTTTCGTATCTCGGTACGGACTGTATGAATACACCGTCATGCCTTTCGGGCTAACTAATGCCCCGACATACTTCATGTATCTCATGAACAAGGTATTCATGGAATATCTGGACAAATTTGTGGTGGTTTTCATTGATGACATTCTCGTCTTTTCCAAAGATGAAGAAGAACATGAGAGGCATCTAAGGTTGGTGTTGCAGAAGCTGAGAGAACACCAACTATGTGCCAAGTTAAGCAAGTGTGAGTTTTGGTTGAAGAGAGTTCCCTTCTTAGGACATATAATCTCGGAGGGAGGAATCTCCGTAGACCCCGCCAAGATCGAGGATGTACAGAAGTGGAAGACCCCTGAGAATGTCGGGGAAGTCCGAAGCTTCTTGGGATTGGCTGGGTATTATCGACGGTTTATGGAGGGTTTCTCCAAGATCTCGAGACCCCTCACCAAACTGTTGGAGAAGGGAGTCACATTCACATGGACGCCGCAGTGCGAGACGAGTTTCCAGGAACTAAAGAAAAGATTGACAACAGCCCCAGTGCTAGTTATGCCAGATATGCAGAAGAACTTTTCGTTGTACTGCGATGCTTCTGGAAACGGGTTGGGATGTGTTCTCATGCAAGAAGGGCATGTCGTGGCTTATGCGTCCCGGCAGCTCCGGAAACACGAGAAGAACTATCCTACACATGACCTAGAGCTAGCTGCAGTAGTACACGCGTTGAAGATTTGGCGGCATTACTTGATGGGGAAGAGGACAGAGATATATACGGATCATAAGAGCTTAAAGTACATTTTCACACAGCCAGATCTCAACCTCAGACAAAGGAGATGGTTAGAGCTAATCAACAACTTTGATGTGGGCATCAACTATCATCCTGGGAGTACGAAGATGTACCATGACCTCAAGAGCAGGTATTGGTGGTATGGCATGAAGCGAGATGTCGCGGAACATGTTTCCCTATGTGACACATGTCAGTTGGTGAAAGCAGAACATCAACGACCCGCGGGATTACTGCAACCAATCAAAGTGCCTGAATGGAAATGGGAAGAAATCGGTATGGATTTCATAGTGGGACTACCCAGGACTCAATCAGGATATGATTCGATATGGGTCATCATCGACAGACTAACCAAGGTAGCTCATTTCATCCCCGTGAAAGAAAGCTACAGCGGATCCAAATTGGCAGAATTATACATGTCAAGGATCGTGTGTTTCCATGGAGTGCCAAAGAAGATAGTGTCAGATCGAGGGACACAGTTCACCTCAAGGTTCTGGCAGAAGTTGCATGAAACCATGGGAACTCATCTAAATTTTAGTTCTGCATATCATCCCCAGACTGACGGACAGACGGAAAGAACCAATCAGATCCTTGAGGATATGCTGAGAGCGTATGCACTCAAAAACAATTGGAGTTGGGATAAGAACTTACCGTATGCGGAGTTCTCCTATAAAAACAGCTATCAGGCTAGTATGAGGATGTCACCATTTGAGGCTTTGTATGGGAGGAAGTGCAGAACTCCCCTATTTTGGAACCAAACAGGGGAAAGTAAAGTGTTTGGGCCCGAGGTACTACAAGAAGCTGAGGCGAAAGTAAGGGAAATCCGCAATAACTTGAGGATAGCACAAACACGACAAAAGAGCTATGCCGATGTACAGAGAAGAGAGCTCGTTTTCAACGTGGGGGACAATGTTTATCTCAAGGTGTCCCCTATCCGAGGACTTCGTCGGTTCAAGGTGAAAGGGAAGTTATCACCTCGATACATCGGACCCTTTCAAGTTCTGGAGAGGAAAGGTGAAGTGGCATATCAACTAGAACTACCGTCTCGCCTATCGGATGTGCATGATGTATTCCATGTGTCACAGCTCAAGAAATGTCTAAGGACTCCTGAAGAGATGTTACCCATGAATGAGGTTGACGTACAAGAGGATCTGTCTTATGCCAAGCAACCGGTCAAGATTTTGGAGACAATGGAACGCCTCACAAGAAATAAAAGAATCCGGATGTGCAAGGTGCAGTGGAAACATCACTCGGAAGAGGAAGCCACATGGGAGCGAGAAGACGAGCTTAAGGCACAGTTTCCGGAATTATTTTCCTAGAACCACCAATCTCGAGGACGAGATTTCTTTTAAGGGGGGTAGAGTTGTAACACCCCAAAATCCTGTTCAGAAGGGAATTTAAAAATTTTTTTGGACGTGTTGCATGTGGTGCAGAAATTCAAATTCAAATTCAAATCAAAACAGAAAAGAAAAAGAAAAAAACAAAAACAAAAACCCCGGCCAGTGGGCCGAAACCCACCAGCCGGCCCACCCACCCCCACGCCAGCCCGCAGCCGCGCGCTCCCCTCTCCCTCTCACTGACACGCGGGGCCCGCGTGTCATCTCTGACCTCCCGCTCGCACCAACCGCCGGACTCTTCCGCGCGCGCCCGATCGCATCTAACCCGGAATTCCGCGTCCCCAGCCCGACTCCCGATCCCGGACGACTCCGGCTCGATCTAAACAAACACGCCGCCCTCCCTCGTCCATAAAAACGCCAGCATCGCCCCGTTTTTTCCCCACGATCGGCTGCTTTTCCTCCCGGTGAGAACCAGAGCTTCTCCGGCCGTTTTCTCTCGATCTTCGCTCGGGATTTCTGATCTAACGCGCCGAGCTTGTTCCACCACCTCCGGGGAATCATGCAGGTGTAGAAAACTCGGTGGTTTGCGCTCTAGGCACAGCTCCGACGAGCACCGCAGCAATTCCATCTCGGACCTCATCGTCGACCGCCTTCCAGGACCTCCGAGCTCAAGAAAAACCCCGAGGTGAGATCCCCGACCTCCCCTCTACCGATCTATGCCATGAAATCCCAGTTCTAGGAGGTATAGACGAAGATCCGAAGTTCTCCGGCGAGATCGCCGCCTCCCGCCGCCGCGCGCCGCCGGGCAGCGCCGCCCGCGCACGGCCAGGGCGACGTGGCCGCTTGTGCGCCGTCTATTTTAAATCGCGCGGTAGAATTGAATTCCCCGCGTACCGGTTCGACGTTATAATCTCAGCCGTCTGTTTTAAATCGGACGGTCCATGTCAGCCCCGTGTTATAAAGGACGGGATTCTTACGCGCTACCCCCCTGGGGATCTCGGAAAACATGAGCTAGCCCCGGAAACTTCTGATCTAGCCCCTGGAACTTCAGAAATTCATGTAAATTCAATTAAAAATCAGTTTTAGCCCCTGGACTTAATAAAAATTAGGAAAACCCCTCTGTTATGTGTAGTTAGACCCCTGGAAATTTATGAAATAATATAATAGACCCTGTAGTGGGGTGAGTTTACCTTTTTAACCCTATATTATATTAAATTTAGGAAATTGAATATGTGATTAGGATTTAAATCTAAAAAGGTGAGGCAAACACATTGCAAATTCAAATTTAAACTCTCCTAGCACTTGGAAAACTTTAGAATGAGTTAAAAGTAGATTTTAAGCTGAAATGAATCTGTCTAATTCATTGTTCACATTTATTAGTTGTAGGGACACATTTTTAGGTTAGAAATAATTCTGAAAATTGGTAAAATAAATTTAATTTAGTTTACATCAGAGGAGAAGTTCCAAAATATATTATTTAATATTTTAAATCAGAACCTATTCTGTTTAGATGATATGCCCTACTATTTAATATTAAAATTTACTTTTAGGCATGGAAAATAAATCTGGAAAATATAGGAAAATAGGTGTGCATGACTAGAAAAAGATAAATGAAGTCTCCCAATCCAAAGACTTTAGTTTAGGATTGGTAGAAGATCTGAAAACCCATTTGGAGTAGGAAATTACCTTCCATGCAAACTTAGTAGTTAAGAAGTATATTAATTAAATATAAAGAATTTGTTCAAATTGAAAACTCATATATAGTGTGCAAACAGAAATCTGAAATACAAAAGTTAGAAATCATATACATATGTTTAAAAGTGCATGAAGGCTAAAAATCAACACAGCTAGAGTAAACACAATACTTAGAAATGTGAATGACTATCGTATGTATGTATGTGTGGAGTGAAAGTGTGAACTATGTCTTATGGATTGTTGTTTTCTTTTCCTATGCGTGTTGGCATGAGTAGAACCTTCCCCAGAGCAAGTTCTTCCCTTCCAAGATCAGGACTATCCATTCCCAGAGCAGCAGGAAGAAGGCAAGTGTCCTTGAGCACTTTGATCCTATGCTAGGATGTGTAGATAGAATTATTTGCATTGTCAATTTAAATATGATACCCATGCTAGGAAGTTTCCCTAGAATTGCATTACCTTGTTTCCTTGTAGCTTGGGTTGGGATTTGCTTTATTATGTCATTCATTCATATTACTTATGCTTAGCTATGCTTAGAATGGGACAAGTGGGATATGATATCATCAATTTGTTTACCTTACTCTTGAATGAGATATTATGAGTTATGTAGAGGTAGGGATCAAGGCAAGTTGGATGATTTGGTTGGTGCTGTGTGCACGAGACTCGGGTTTGTGTTTAGTACTTGCCTGGATCCTAAGGACCGGTTCATGGAGCATGTAACCTGGCTTTACCGTGCCAACCACATGCTGAGATGGGGCAGCTTGGCCAATTAATTAGGTGTATCCCCGGCGTAGTATGGGTGTGTTGGATGGCGCAGGGAATAGGTGTCAGCTGGACTACCATATGAACCGCAAGGCTCAAGAGGGGGCCACTGCAGCGGGGTTGGAGCCTCTTGTATGCTGTTAGGGGTGAAACCTCAGTGGGCCCACGCTCGTCGGGAATCCATTTGTAAAGGCTTCGTAGTGATCTCCTGGCTACACACCTGGGAAGTGTGAATGTGGTTCGTGGCCACTGGCATAATGGAGGTTCTTTTAGTCCACCCGGCAACGGGGGATGAAATCACTACATGTGGGTACAGTGGTGCAAACTCTGCAGAGTCAAAACTGTCATGGCATCCGTGCTCACGGTCAAGAGCGGCTTGGACTTATTCATGATTAGAGGATGATGACTTTGGAAGTTGTGGGTGTTAAGCGGGGAGCTTAACACTGGAAATGATGTTATGGTTATTTGATTATGATGATGGGATGGGAGATTGGGACCATTTCACCTATGTAGTAATGTAGGTGCTTAATAAGCTAAGGTGATAGGTATTAATTGCGTAGTGCTTTAACCATGAGTTCAACCTCCCCTTGTTCTAGCCATGCATGACATAACTTTCCCACACTTGCTGAGTACCAACGGTACTCAATCTTGCATATTTGTTGGTTTAAATTGCTGCTCAGGTCAAGGGGATGATGTGGTGTTCAATGACCAAGACTTCGGACCCGAAGAAGGATTCTAGGTTCATGGAGTCCCCCGGGCAACGCCTGTGATAGAGCCCACAAGAATAAATTTTTGCTGCTATTTTATTTACATGTTATGAACTTATTATCGTCCATCGAGACATATTCTATGTAAGACTTATTTATATTCGACACCTGGCTTGTAATAAATGATGCTTCACTATTTGTCATCACATGTATGAGAAAATGATCCTGGCATACATGTGATATTCACTCGGTTGTTCTTCGGAGAAACCGGGTGTGACATTGGAGAACACTCGGGCTCCTTTCATTTCGTCGAATAGGTCCTCTATATGGGGCAGAGGGTATTTGTTCTTGATTGTCACCTCGTTGAGAGACCTATGGTCCACGCACATCTTTTGGGTTCCATCCTTCTTGTCCACGAAGAGCACAGGAGCTCCCCATGGTGACGAGCTTGGACGTATAAAACCCTTCTCCAACTGCTCTTGAATTTGCTTCTTGAGTTCTACTAGTTCATTGACAGGCATCCTATAAGGTCTCTTTGATATGGGTGCAGTTCCGGGTACCAAATCAATGGCACTCAATGTCCCGATCAGGGGGCATACCTGGAAGCTCCTCTGGAAACACGTCCGAGAATTCTTGAACCACTGGAATGATGTCCAATGTTGCTCCTTCAATGTGGTTCAAGATTGCCTTTTCAGTTGTTTGTTGGGTTGACTCAAACTCGACACGAAACCGAAGAGGAGCATTACGCGGGGCGCACATGCGCCACGGTATGGTCTACCCTGACGACAAGATGGGAGTTGGAGCGGCGGCTGACGATGGGTACGGCGACCCCATCGAGTACCCTGCGAGACGTATGACGGGACAAGCTACCACAGTTCCCACGACCATAACCCCGCTTGTAATATGAGAGAGGGAGTATAAAGAGAGAGGTCGGTCGATCGTTTAGGGACAGGCTCTCGCACTTGTAAGAACCACCCCCATTCTTGAGAAAGAACAGCGAGACAACCCAGGCTAGACGTAGGGCACCTTGCCCGAACCAAGATAATTCATTTGTGTTCTTAGCTAGGCCGCCTCGGGAAAGAACGCGCGGTACATTAGTTACTAGTCAGAAAACCAAACGCCGACAGGAGGCATTGCTGTCGGGCAAGTGCACCCATGGGCCTCGGTGCCTTTACTTGCTGCCGTCGTACGTCGGCTATATATGCCATCCTTTGGGGTGCAAGCCTTCATGCCTGTGTTTTCCCCTTACTCTCCAGCCCTATCATGTACCTGCTTCCCTGCAATACTTGGCGACGCGAGTTAGGAGAAGATTTGGAGGAGAGGATGTGCGGTATTCCCTTCTACTGAGTCTCGCTTCGAACTATGATGGAGTTCCTTCTGGGTGTGGACACCGACTGCTGACCCCTTGACCCTGATGGGTGGCGGCGCCTTTTTCACGCCACTGCTGAAGCCTGTGGGGAACTGGCGTCGAGACCAGCTTCATCTCTGCGATGAAGGTCCGGCGCTTCCGTTCCTCACGGACTGGTCCTCTGTCGTTCAGGGCTAGCATTGCTGGGACGTCATGGAGGTGTTCGAGCAGTTAGTCGTCATGGTCCAGATGCGAGTCGAAGCATAAGGATGACCGAAGGAAAGTGAGCTTGCAAGAACGCTACCCGGGGGTAAGTGAGCTTGCAAGAACATTGAACTGCGGATGTTGCCTGTAATCATTAATTTTCTTATTGACATCAACCTTGCTCCTGTAAGCCTTTTCTCGGTCATCTGTACTCTTCCCTTGTATTGTGAATGTACTAGCCCTTCGTGACTCTTCTACTGAAGAAAAGCGGAATACTTCCTTGTAATGCAAATGTATTAGCACTTCGTGGCTCTTCTAATGAAGAAAAGCAGAAAGTTTATGCGTGTGAGATTTTTCCTTTGCGTTGTATTTTTGGTTCGTAGTTTCGAGAACTTTCGCAGTTCTGGTTACGAACGCTAGGTCAGAAAAAAGTAGCACATTGCTTTGGTTCCTGCACCTCGCTCGATCTCCGTAGCTCTGAGAACTTTTGCAGTTCTAGCGGTAGCTTGCGAAGCGCGAAGGAAGTACTTAGAAAATTTTTGTAAGTGCCTTGAGGGAAGTAAAAATCCAAAAAAGAGAACGAGATCACTTATCTTCTGGCTTCCGACTTGCTTCCTTTCGCTCAGAGGTCAGGGTCGCTACGGGTAAAACCGCCTAAGGTGTTTGATCTTCCAGGTGTTGGGGAAGATGTCTCGTCGGCATCCTTCAGTCGCTACGCGCTGGGACGTAGGATGCTTGCCACCACATTGGGGCCTTCCCATACGGAGAATAGCTTGTGCTTGTCCTTGTTGGGCTGGATCCTTCGGAGGACCAGATCACCAACCTGGAACGCTCAAGATCAGACCCGCTGCGGGTGGTAGCAGCGAAGTTCCTGTTGGCAATTTTCCGTTCTTAGGAGGGCAACGTCACGAGTTTTGTCTAGTTGGTCGATGGAGTACTACCTGGCCTCTTCAGACGGAGCCTCATCGTAGGCTTTCGTTCGGGGAGAGCCATATCCGAGCTCGGTCAGGAGGACCACTTCTGACCCGTAAGTGTTGAGGGACCCCTATGGCCCTCCCACTCCGGGATCGCAGAGGTTCGTGCCGTGCGATGCAGCACCCAATAGCACACAAGGAAAGAATATGAAAACATATAAACTTTTATTTACATAAACAGTGGAAGTCTTTTACAAACTTATTTACAGCAGAAGTCTATATTCATAGCTAACCCTCAGCCTAGTTATGCAAAAGTGTAGCTATCTAGCCCAGGGATGCTACACATTAGCAGCATACATCCGGAGATCATGGCAGCGTGCAGGGCTCCAACTCGGCCGTGTACCCCGACGGGGGCATCGCCTCATCCTCGGACCCTTCCTCATAAGTCACACCTGCAACATCTCAATTGTAGCAACTGTGAGCACGATGGCTCAGCAAGACTTATCCGACACTCCTAAATATGAAACTCTACATGCAGGGATACTAACATCGGATAGTGAGATTGCAATAAAGAACTCACCTATATGTTATTCCTTACTTGCAGTTTTACAGCAGCAATTTCATATGCCTTGAGCAGCCCTCACATCGGAGTTCCACAATCAAACAAGAAACGTTTCCTTCCGATGTGGTGTCGCCCAAGAGAAATATAAATTTAATGAGCTCTACATCTACATCATACATGGTTGCAATACAATGATAATTCAATGCCTCATATTCTTCTGGCCTCTTAATATTTACTACGTCACAGCGCAGTGAACAAGCGGTACTCAAAAAACCACAAGGGATGGTGATTGCAATCTATAGACACCCGGATAACACGTCACATACAACCATTTCAGAAGTGTGGTGCCTCACACCTTCCTATTCTGTTGTATGCAGCAACCTTTCAAAGGAAACCCAAATGCCAAACTGGTCCATCCGTAACAGGCAGGAGGTCCCCGTGGGGAGCGTGTCTGTGCCCGCCGGCAGACTTACACCTTGCTACCCTCAACACACTCCTATAAAATGGTTGGGTAAGCCTCAACACTCAGGTTAACCAATTACATCAGTTTCCTGGTTCCCAAATAGCCAGTATATATCCGGTACTGTTCAAACTTGTCCAGCAGAGCCGCACACGACTCGGTCCTCAACCGACACCAATAGGGCTACGCAAGTGAGACCTCCGCTCACTGCATCCTATCCCCCTGCTGGGTCTCAATTTCACATTCTTAAGCCGTTCTTTACTTCCTTCTATCCCTGTGATAACAATCTATCTCGCGAGTAGATTCCAACTACTCAACTTCTACCGAGATCCTAAGAACATTAGAACGACATTTTCTACTCACCGAGCTTTAGACTACCCAACACTCCATAGGATTTGGGTCATGCAAGTGGAGTTTCACTCATCTTAACTCTAATGCAAACATTTCATCCTAGACATAAGTTATACAAATCCAAACTTTGCAAAAGTAATGAAATTCAAACCGGGGGTTGCCTCGCGCCAACAGAGCTTGGGAGGTGGCGCACGGCAGCGAGGTTCAATGAAACTGGGTTCTCGGCCGCCCCCGGAGCTGAAACTCGCCGCCTAGCCCTAACACGACCTGCTGAACACTTCTAGGAGGTCGGCGACGATGGCCGGGAAATACGCGTGTGACGGCGGCAACAGCGGCTAGGGTTCCGGTGACGGTGTTCTCGCACTAGGATGCACCAAACCGGCTGGTCTTTGGTCAGTGAAAGTGCATATAGGCATCCCTTGTGGGTTTGTGTTGATTTATGACAAACAAAAGAGGCCCTAACAAAATTGTTGAGATGAGCGCATGTTCTTAAAGAAATTAGGAAGAAAGCGCAAAAAGAAAGGAGAAGGAGAATCCAAATTGATAAGAGCTCAGGAGCTGAAAAGATTAGATTACTTAGTATAGAGTGTGTTGGAGAAACACACCCCAAGAGCTCAAGTGAAAGAAATCACGCTAACTGCACAAAAATCAGCATGTGCGGACTAGTCCGATGTCAACCGGACTAGTCCGATTTTCTCTCTAACTAGAAAACGGACTAGCCTGATATGGACCGGACTAATCCGATTTGTCTCTGGACAGACAATAGACTAGTCCACATTCTTACGGACTAGTCCAGTATCTCACAACACTTAGGGTTTTCCACATGCCGCACAGCGGACTAGTCCGAAGTCCACCACGGTCTAGTCCGGACATCGCAAACCCTAACGTAACCTTTGGAAACCCTAGTATAAAAAGAGGTGTACGGCCATAACACCATAGATTTTCGACCCCCTGCGCCATCACATCTCCCAAGAGCCCAAAATTCAGATCTCTCCACACATTGTAACCCAAAAATGATCAAATCTTTGAGGATTAGCAATTGATCAAAGGAGAGACTTGTTCTACACATCTTGAGCTATTGGATTTGATCTCTCGCACATTCTCATTCAATTATTGTTCATATGTTGAGTGTGTTTGGTGGTGTTTACTCATTGTAATTCTTGGGGAGCCCTCAACTTATGAGAAGGCCCCTTAAATGATTTATTTGCCCTTTGTGATTAGTGGAGGAGAATCGGCCTCCGTGGCGATTCAACGAGGGTAGGGTTGGTGAAGACCCGGTCCTTTGTGGACTCCTGAACGGGAACGTAGATTTCCTTTGTGGAATCGAACCTCGGGATAAAATATTGTCTCTTACTCGTATTCATTTATTGTTCATCATATTCTAGTGTTTAATTAATCTTGTAAAATTCACGTTGAAGCATTGAAATCAAAGTTGATTTCTGTCATTCATTGTTTCACTGTTGTAATACATCTAAGTTATCAATTAATTTCCGCTGCATAGAGTACTAGAAGTGAACATATTGATCAACCTTGATCTTTCTAGTCCACACATACTGGACTAGTCCGCACAGTACCGGACTAGTCTAATTTTTCTTTAAGTAGAAAACGGACTAGTTCGCACTCTACCGGACTAGTCCGATTTTCTTGTATTTGATAAATCTGCTAAGTGTTTCAGGGATTAACAAAGCATCGAAAAGCCTATTCACCCCCTCTAGGCTATATTCAGTCAGAGAGCACCGTGTCAACTCGAGGAACCAGAAAATGAGCCCCAATCATGATGAAAAGGCCGGCAACTATACCCTCGACATTGAGCCGAGGCGTTTTTCACCGGCGGCGAGAAAAATGTCTAGAACCTAGCAAATTCTCTATCATTTTCATCGTTTCTTCTTCGAGGAGGGGCGCTAGGATGTGAGGAAGCTTCTTGTGAACTAGCTCGACCATTGGTTACATGTGAACTCGGAATTTGGGGTTAGACCAAGCTCTATGACTATGAACTAGGTTTCGGAAAAATTGAAAATTCAAGCTACCGGGTTCAGCAAATGAGTGACGGCTTTCTGCTACACAATCTAGGCAGGTAAGCACACCCTTTTTGTGTAGGTAGGTGGAGGAGAAGCGGTCCATAGCGGGCGGTCGACGGTGAGCCGAAACAGGGTCGCCGTGTTCACCTCGAGACTTCGGAGCCAATTCTCGGTTTGCGAGCAGCTCGGAGCAGTGAACTTTGGAGAGGAGAGGGGAGATGCTAGTGCACGTTGTGGCACTACTTTTGCTGTTTGGAGCTTAATAAACCTGAGCTCGAGCGACTGGGCGAGCGAGAGCAGAGGAGGCGCGAGCGCTGGTTTGTGTCCGCGGGAGAAGAATAGAGGGAGCGAGCTACGAGTGAAGAGATCGTCAGCTGTTCGAGGTGTGAATGATAAGAGTGAGCAGGCGATCGAGGAAGCAGGAGCTGGTGCCGGAATTCTTCGGGCAGGGTTTCTACCAGTGCTGCTGGCGAGCGCTCGGTGAACGGACGAAGAGAGCAGAGGCGGTTTGATCCTGTGGGTGGCTGACAAGTGGGCCCTCTCCCCTCAATTCTTTTCCATTTTCACTGATTTTACCATAGTAACTCACACTTAAAGGCTAGACTTCCACACCAATTTATGGTTTGAATTTTTGGAATTCAAATGGATTCAATTCTTGGTGTGAAATTTGAATTGTATTTGGATGTTTGAATTTGAATTAGGAATTGAATTCCCCCTTTTCATTGATTCAAAACCATGGCAAACTAAACCTGAATTATCTGAATTTTGTCATTGATACTATTTCAAATGTGGAGAACACATTTGTGAACCCAATTTGTCATTTTTCTATGAAGTTCTAATTTGGAACTGAAATTTGAATTCAGATTTGGGTGCTTCCTCACTGAATTCCAGACAAATAGTAAACCCCCTCCAAATGAGCTAAATTTCGGCAGGTTTATATTTGAATTATGGAGAACCAAATTGTGAGTTTAGCTCCGCATGTTTGAAATTTTTTGCAAATTTGCATCAGCTCTTTGAACTCATACCATTATAATCCAAAGTTTTAACCCCCCTCATTTTCCTAAATGGGAATTGACTGAGCCAATTGCTAGACTTTTAGGGGTTTCACAGTAAGTCATGAAGAAGGGCGTGAAGCCGGTCGTCCGGTTGGTGTGGTGCGCAGGCTCCAGAGGACGGAGGGTAGTTCAGTGACCAATTGCCTGGTGGACATATGGAGTTGATCGAAGATGCGAGGTTTGAACCCTTGCAGGATCATACCATTGGCTCGTTCGACTTGCCTGTTTGTCCGGGGGTGAGCTATCGAAGCCCAATCGACCCGGATGTTGAATTTGTCGCAGCACTCCAGAAACCTTTTCTGAGCGAATTGTGTTCTGTTGTAGGTGATGATGGAGTTGGGTACTCTGAAACGGTACACGATGTTTTAGAAAAAAACTTGTCACGCCTCGGGCGCCTTTTTGAATGGTCCAAGGAGGTTGAGCCCACAAACGGCGAAAGGCCAGGTGATGGGGATGATCTGGAGGTCCTACGCTGGCACGTGCGTCTGTTGGGCGAAGTAATGGCAACCATTGCAGGTGCGTGCGAGGACCCGACGGTCCTGACAAACCAGGATCTCGCTGAGGGGTGCTGCGTTGGACAGCACCGGATAACAAACATAAAAGGCAATAAGCAAAAGCTAAGTTTTATTATGTAAACTGTTTATGAACATAGTTACATCAAAATATTGTTAAGTCTACACTCGCGGGCGTAGACTAAGCAAAAGGTCTCATGTTACGCCCATGAACGTGATCCCACTAGCACACAGAAATACACTAACACGGCGGCATGCACCGCTCCGACTCGATGGTGGTTCCCTCTTGGGGGTCCATCTCCTCCTCGGGAGCCTCCTCCTCATAGGACCCTGCAAACGCGTCAACCACAAGCAGTGAGCACGATGGCTCAGCAAGACTGACCCATCTCACCTAAATGTTTGAATCTACATGATGGGTTTGCAGTGTATAGTAGGAAAGTATGTTGCAAAAGACACGCCTAATTAGTTGATTCTTACTTTCAGGTTTTAGCTGCAAGTTAGTGGGGAACCTTGTGCCAAGACACATAAGAAATCTGCAATCAAACAAGAACCACATTTCTATTATGTGCTTTGCCTAAGGTTGAAACAAACTTTAATTGGCTCTAAACTAAAGCATTTCATTAACAAACAATTTAAAACTTTCAACCAACAACATTGTATCATGACAACTAGCCTGTTCTTTCTACGTCATGGTACAGTGAACAAGTGGTACTCACTGACCGCGAGGGATGGCGATTATAATCGATTTACATCTGCAGGGTTACCCGAATAACCCGTCACGTACGCCCGTACTTGATGTTTCCTTCAGCAACAATCATGGACGTCATATGCAACTACCTTTCATCCGTTAGCCAAGTGTTGAACCGGTCCTTTCGTCCCGAGCAGGAGGTCTCTACGCGGAGCATCCGCAGTGCCCGCTAGCCGATTTACACCTCGCTGCTCTCAACCTACCCTCTGGACGACAAGCAATGCCTCAACAGATCGCTACCCGAATTACATCGGTTTCACGGTTCCCATATATATGTTAGGTCTTCGGTACTGTTCTAACTTGTTCAACAGGCCCGCACACGGCTCGGTCCTCAATCGACACAAGCAAAGCTATGGCACCCATGCCCCAAAGTCCTGCTGCCCTTACTCTTCCCTCGGTCTCATTTTCTTGCCATGTGATTCATTGTCTATCTCTAACCGAGTAGTGTGCCTCTAGCTTATTCTCGCGAGTAGTACTCGACTTGTCCTGAATCCTATACCATTTTAGCACTACAGTGGCTACTCGAGTTTCGAATCCTAAGCCCAAAACCCTTTGTTTTCTTGGCTATGCAATTGGATTTCCAATCAAGACTCCAATGCACAATTGTAGGAAATGCGTAAAGTGATCAAAACATAAGATTTTGTAAATGGGTTATTGCAAACTGGTTGCATGCTTCTATCGTTAGCCAATTATTTTTCCGGAGTAATGAAGTCCAGAACATCCGGGTCTTCTTCGATTTTAGTGACTACACGAAAAATAAATACTATGCGTGTCAAATTTGAATGCATTTGTATTGAGTTGAGATGGTGAAGACTATAAGTATATCTAGAAAGTCCTTTTAACTCTGAAATTTTTACTGTGGTTTGGAGACAACCTAAACAGGGACTTGGCCAAATTTCATCTGAAGCAAAGCTCATTTGAGCCCTGCACAAATAAATGTGTATTTGGCTATAATTAGAGCTCTTATAGTTTTCTAGGGATTTTCATGGAGCAAGCCATGACTTTATGGATACTAGATTTTCAAAGGGTTCTAATGGAACTGGTTTCACCTAATCTGGTGAATCCTAGCAAAAGATATGAGCTAAACAAGTTCAGAGAAAATCTGAAAAATGTTTCTGGACATTTTTCTTTTTCTCTGGACCAGTTTCCTTAATCACACCATTAGGTAGACTAAATAGCTAGGATGGATCTAAAATTTTTATGGTGGCTCAGAGATATTACAAGGAATCCTGGAAAAATTCAGAATTTTCCACCGAAGGGGTCTCCAGTTAAAATTCTCAACATTTTAGATTTTGGAGAAATATAGGTTTTCGTGGAGTAAAACTTGATTTGCTGGAAAGTACTCAGAGAGCTAAATCCAACAGATTTTAGTTCACTCTATTTGGACCCTCTACTCAAAGTTGTGTGTGTATGAAGTTTGAACTCAAAACTGAAAATCGGGGAAATGTTTAAAACTCTGCCAGTGGGTACCACTTATCAGTCATCCGCTACCTCGCGCCCACCGCGCCCGGGCGGAGCAGCACGTTGGTGAGGTCGCCGGAACCAAGGTTCCCGGTCGCCCCCCGAAGCCAAACTCGCCCCCCCCCCCCAAATTCTGGATGCTGAACTCATCTAGATGGTTGGACTTCGCTGGCGGTAGCCGGAAACTGTTGCGCACCAGCGGCAGTGCTAGTTAGGGTTCCGCGAGCTTGGAAAACTCCATTTCTTCATGAAAACGTCAGGTTCTTGGCTCTAGAGCAACGAGTGTGAGGTGTCTAGAATTCGCAACCAACCGGACCGGGAAGCTCGCTAATCACGTTGGCACCATGCGGCCGACGGGTCTGAGTATTTTCGCTCGGGAAGAACTCGGAATTCTACCCTACATCCATTTTCCCGGCCTAATTTCAATGGAGAACGTGCGATAGCTAGTGAGGAGATCGTGTGCAGCGTTTGAAAGGCTAGACACAAGAATCAATGAAGAATTTGCCGAATCCCTACCTCAAGGTCGGTTTGCGGCACCCGGGAGAAAAACTTCAAATTCCCGTTCTACGTTCGACCGTTAATGATGAACTTTGGGGAGGAGCAGCGCTGATCACCGGTGCCTCCTCGGGTGTGCTTGCTCAGGTGTGGAAGACAACCAGTCGGGCTGTCCACGAGAGCACCTCGTGGCGTTAACTTTCGGTCGCCGCGAGCACTACCGGTTCTAGTGTCACGAAGCTCAAAAATGGATCACTTTCATGTAGTGGAGGTGTAAGACGAGCACCCGGTGCGGTTTTACAGCTCGGGGATGCTCGGTGCACGGTGGTTTTGCCGGCGCCCGATCACTCGACAGCAGCGGCCGTGGCAGCTCTGTTGGTGCGTGCGAGGAGGAAGCAAAGCCGAGTTGGTTCTGTTTGTGTGGGCAAAAGATCATCTCGTGGTGTGATGTAACCCGAGCAGGTCTCCAGCTTGATGCCACAGAAAGGAGGTGGCGGCATTGGTGGGGCTCAGTGAGTCTTCAGTCTGATCCGAGTGAAACAGAGCATCAAGCCTTCGGGAGCAAGTCAATTGGCTCACTGACATGTGGGTCCCAATTTCCATTTTGTCCTAAAAACTTGAATTTCCCTACTGCTCTGAATATGGTGGCCTAAATACCCATTGCCATTTGATCGAACCACCAAATGACCATTTTGATTTGAATACTTCAAACTATGATTTGGTTTAAATCAATTAATAGAAAATGTGAAGCTGAAATTCAAATTTGGTTTGAATTTGCCCAAATGGCTCATGTCAAGATCAACTCCAAATGGAGTGAAAATTGGTGTGTGTGCTCATAAAATTGTGCTGAGTCTGAATATGAATCTCACTTTTGAATTTATGGGATGAAAGGAGTTTGAATTTGAATTTAAGTTCAAACTAGCCTTTTAATGATTATACCCAAAAGTACCTCAAATAGGTTTGGAATCGGCATGAGAATTCCTAACAAAGTTTAGGAATTAATTATGTACTCAGCCCCTATATGATGAGTGTGGGAAATACCACTTTGCATTTTGTGAGTTCATCTCCTAATAAATCTATTTACGGTGGTTACATGCTCTTCAAATGTGTTCATGTGATTACCACAAATGAGGTGAGGTATGGGTGTGATGAACTCCTTTAGCAATTGAAAATCTTGGGCCCTTACATTCCTCCTCCTTAAAAGAATCATGTCCCGAGATTATAAGGTGAAAATAAGAGACAGGACGGTGGAAAACTACTGGATGTGTGACATTAAAAATTCTGGATAATTAGCGTGAAGAAATTCTTTGATCTCCCATGTCGCTTCATCCTCGGAGTGATTATTCCATAAAACCTTATAGAACCACAAAGTACGGTTGTGTGTGGTTCGGGCCTTCTCATCAATAATCTGAACCGGTTCCTCACGATATGTGAGATCCGGTTGCAGCTCCTCGATATCTCTCAGCTGAATGGAGGTTGCAAACTTGAGGCACTTCCTCAGCTGAGAAATGTGGAAGATGTCGTGCACACCGGAGAGTGTCGCTGGTAATTCCAGCCGATATGCAACAGATCCACATCTTTCCAGAAACTAGAATGGACCGATGAATCGGGGTGCCAACTTTCCTCTGACCTCGAATCTGTTCACACCCTTCATTGGAGACACACGTAGATACACGTGATCCCTAACTTCAAGTTGTAGAGGACGCCTTCTCCGGTCCTGTAGGATCGAAGTACACGTGTAAAGCTACCATAGGGGGGTGAATGGTAGATAAAAACTTTTCAGCGGAAGCAACAAAACACCCCTCAGCAGAAAACCGATCTGTTAAAGAAACCGTGTGTGCGACTAATCTAAACGTGTTAAACTGTGAAAAAACTAGTATAAATTGTAGAGAATCAAGCCACGAAGACTTCACAACAAGAATCATGAAAATCCATTGAGAGAAACTCAAGTTACAATCGAAAGATCGAACAAAGATCAATCTGTCCTATGCGAGAAAAACAGTTCTGGAATACTGCAAAGAAACTCGTATAGATCAGAAACCACAAATTCAATGACCGTGCAATTTTCACAGATAATATATAATCAAGTTGTGAAGACAACCCAAAATGAATCACATCAATTGGATCTGTAAAACTCGAGTTATGATAAAACCAGCGAAGCAAGGTAGTGCTGAACAGAAACTCGACGAGAAAAACTTGTCTGAAACAAGTCGGACGAACAAGGCACAAAAGTTCCTTTAGAATACAACTTTTATTTATCAAAACACAACAGGAACAGCCCCAATGTCGTGGTCCACAAGCTCTGGTCTCCCTTGCTTATATAACCAGCCCGAAGGCCAACTCAACTCAAACTAGGACTCCTACTCCTACTTGGATTCAAACTGTAACTTTCCAATACTGCTCAAGACTCTTCTATACGCAGACAAAAGCAATCTAAAGACTTCCAAACACCTTAGGAACGTCCCAAACATTCCTAAAATAACTCAACTTCATGTCCCACATGAAATCCTATCATAACCAACTCAAAACTTTCCATATTTGAGTCAAACACGACTCAGCCGCAGCCTGAGTCCATAACCTAGTAGGTTGGACCTTTCCGACCAATTATTTACGTCCACATCTCTTCATCACGCCCTGGAACCATGCAGCCACGTCCATGCACTCCTTGCACACTTGCAAACATCTTCCAACGATGTCCAATATACCTTCATATGCATTGTTCTTGATTCAAACATACTGCGCAACCTCCCGATCAACTCAACCACAATTCCTCCCGAACTTGGTTGTTGAACCTCATCTTCTCCCTAAGACTAGTTCAATGGATCCCTTCACCAGCCATGTCTTGAACTCAAGCAACACCTGCACATGAATAAACAACCAACACTTCCGAGCACAAGTCCTCGACTTGACTCTCGTTAGTTCCGAAACTACAACATCTTACGTGAGCACCTCACATAAGCATGTTGTAAACCATAGCAAAATGATATCAGCCATAACCACCAAAACACACCAAAAACTTAGTAAAATAATACTAAGCAAACTTTCCATAAGAGTAAAGCAAGTTCGAAACATTGCAAGTTAAAAACGGAACCATTGCAATCAAGCTCCGAACCTTACCAAAGCTAACCGGATCTTGAACCGGAGCTTACCAAAGCTAGTCGGACCTAGCGCCGGAGCTTACTAAAGCTTAGTCGGACCTAGCATGGAACTTACCAAAGCTAGTCAGACCTAGCACCAGAGCTAGCAAAAACAAGTCGGACCTAGTCAAAATAAGTCAGACCTAGACAAAGCAAGTCGGACCTTACGTCGGACCTTGCCGGAGCTCGGACCTAGAGTCGGACCTTGTTAAAAAGGTGTTTTGGTAGTATTCAAAACTTTTATCGTCAAATCCATTGTATTCAGCACACATAGGTCTCACAATCTCCCCCTTGATGGATGCATTGGCAACACCACTTAAAATCCGAACATTGGCTTATTCACATGAAAAGTTTTGAAAACAATTTCTCCCCCTTTGTAAATCAGAAATAAAATGAGAAGAAAAACAAAAATACCAAAAAATCTCCCCCTGAGAAGAATCGTGCCAAAACACTTGTGAATGTGTGCAATGTGTGTTCAATTTCTCCCCCTTTGACAATGTATTCAGCAAAATACAAAAGAGAAATTTTAATTTGTTATGAGCACATTATAACATATACATATAGAACAAAGCTCATCCAAATCATACTATCAAGTAACTTAAACTATCACATCAATGAGATACATAAAGTAGTGTAAGCCATGCTAGAGATCAAGTGTAATTTTCAATTTAAGCAAGTCATGATCTCACAAACTTAACTCTTTCAAGACTTGAAAGCATGACACTTGTTGCTGCATTTTATTTATCATTTAAAGCACAAATTTTGATCTTATGACATTTGAAGAGATTATATGCAGCATCAGCCTTATTCTAACCAACCAAGCCAAGCTTATGTCATTTGACAGTCAGAAGCTTAAGGACATGGCTTTAGTCATACACAACTCCTTTCAAGTTCATATCTAAGTGCAATGATAAGCCATCTCAAAAGAAGAAGTGCGATGCATGCATATTCTCTTGATCTTTTCTCATTTTTTTATTTGAACATAAAAACTCAACATGTGAGTTGATTACTTGATTTATTCTTTATGATTAAAAGCACTTGTGAGCATGCAACAAGTTCAAAACAGAAAGAAAGTTCGACCATGACAAGATTTAGTGTAAGTAATTATTCCAATTACTAGACATGGTAAAAACTACAAAATGTATAACACGAGTAATGTAGTAAGAAATTTCAGCATGAAAAAGGAATCACAAAGTCATATATGCATGAAATACTATGCTCATATTATTTTAATTTCAGATTCACACATAGACTTTCCAAGTTTCAAAATTCTTCCTCAATTTAAGCCATGAGGATGCATAACCCCTATTTCACTACGAATGTAACAAAAACGAGTGAAATCCAAAGGTTTTGTTAAAATGTCAGCCAATTGTTGTTCGGTATCTACATGGTGAAGCACAATGTTCCCTTTTTCGACATTATCACGGAGAAAGTGATACCTTATGTCAGTGTGCTTAGTTCTTAAATGTTGCACGGGGTTTTAGCAATGCAAATGGCACTAGTGTTATCACAAAACAGTGGAATACTATCTAGATCAACCCCATAGTCCTTAAGTTTTTGAACAATCCAAAGAATTTGTGAGCAAGCACTAGCAGCAGCTACATATTTAGATTCGGCTGTGGATTGTGCAACTGAACTTTGTTTTCTAGAGGACCAGACAACAAGTGAATTACCAAGAAAATGACAAGCACCAGAAGTACTTTTCCTATCAATCCTACAACCCCCAAAATCAGCATCGGAAAAAGCTTTCAAAGTAACGGTTGAGGAAGAAGGAAGAAAAATGCCAAATTCTTGAGTTCCATGTAAGTACCTGAGAATCCTTTTGACGGCTTGACGATGTGAAGCACGTGGGGAGGCTTGAAACCGTGCACAAAGACATACGCTGAATTGTATGTCCGGTCTTGATGCCATGAGATATAAAAGTGATCCGATCATGCTTCTATATTCTTTTTCATCAACGGGATCACAATCTTGATCAAGTTCAAGTGTTGTTGCTGTTCCCATTGGTGTCCGAAGAGGCTTGCTTTTGTCCATGTTGAAGCGCCTTAGGAGATCTTTTGTATACTTTGTTTGATGCACAAAGGTACCCTCCTTGGTTTGCTTGATTTGCAGCCCCAAAAAGTACGTGAGTTCTCCCATCATACTCATCTCAAATTCTGAACTCATCATAGCTGAAAACTTAGACACAAGATCATAAGAAGCACAACCAAAGATAATATCATCCACATACACTTGAACGAATAATGAGTCATAGTCATGCTTAAGCACAAAAAGAGTTTTATCAACCTTGCCCATGGTAAACCCCTTATCAAGTAAGAATGTTTTAACCTATCATACCATGCTCTAGGGGCTTGTTTGAGACCGTACAAGGCTTTGGACAGTTTGTAAACATGATTAGGAAAATTTGGATTTTCAAAACTAGGTGGTTGTTTGACATAAACCTCCTCATCTATGTAGCCATTAAGAAAAGCACTTTTAACATTCATTTGATATAGCTTAAAACCTTTAGATGCAGAAAAAGCTAACAAAATTCTTATGGCTTCTAATCTAGCAACAGGAGCAAAAGTTTCATCAAAATCTAGACTTTTAACTTGTGTGAAACCTTGAGCAACCAACCTAGCCTTATTCCTAACCACAACCCAATCCTCACTTTGTTTATTTTTAAGCACCCATTTAGTTCCAATTAAAGTGTGACCTTGAGGTGGAGGTACAAGTTTCCAATCATTATTTCTTTCAAAATTTTCTAACTCTTCTTGCATGGCAATAATCCAAGATTCATTAGTGAGTGCGTGTGATATATCTTTGGGTTCAAAAGAAGCAACAAAAGCAGAATGAGCATGAGAATTGGGGTCGAAAAACCTGGATCTTGTAACTCGTTCATGCAAGCTTCCAATAATTTGTTGTGGAGGATGACTTTTGAGAATCCAGAGGGGAATGGACACTTCACAAGCTTCTTCTTCTTCATGTTCATCACAAATAGATGAGCTTGTGACGTGAGGAGGATCTTGACCAGCAATGGTGGTCGTCGGTGCTGGCTGTGAATCAAGATCAGGAGCTGGAAAAATGTCATTAGCTGCTGAATTTTCGGGCAGCAGCACCACATCTTCCTCTTCTTCAACGAAAATACTCTCCCCCTGCGGATATGGATCCAGACCTGCAATATTTGAACTAGTACCTGGGCTAGCTTCATCAAAAGAAACCTCACAAGTCTCCACAATTTTGTTAGTATCAAGTAAAAGCACACGGTAGCCTCTAGTATGAGATGGATAACCAAGAAACATGCCTTCAACAGATCTAGCTTCAAATTTATCAAGATTACCATGTTTCTTAACAAAGAATTTGCAACCAAAGACCCTAAAGTGTGTGACACTAGGCCTATGTCCAAACCTGAGCTCATATGGTGTTTTACCTAGCTTAGCACGCAAGAAAACACGATTCGAGACATAACAAGCAGTTGCAATTGCATCAGCCAAAATTTCTTAGGAGTTTGATATTCATCAAGCATAGTCCTAGCCATCTCAACTATGGTTCTGTTCTTTCTCTCTACAACACCGTTTTGTTGAGGTACATATGGTGAATAAATTGATGATCTATTGCATTTTCAGCACAAAAGTGATCAAACGATTGATTTTTAAATTCGGTTCCATTATCACTTCTAATTGCTCTTAAAGATCATGGGTGATCAATTGATAATCTAAGAAATAAAGTTCTAAAGTGACTAAAAGATTCATTCTTAGATGCCATAAAGTAAACCCAAGAGTATCTAGAATAGTCATCAACAATCACAAGAACATACCATTTACCTCCAAAGGATTGAACACGTGAAGTTCCTACAGTGTCAAGGTGTAAAAGTTGACCCGGTTCAGTTGTCATGGTCATTGTGAGAGGAGCATGTGAACCTGCAACCATCTTAGCATGTCTACAAGAAGAGCACACAATTTCTTTGCCTCCTTTAAGCTTAGGCAGCCCACATATGCGATCAAGAGCACTAACACGCATGAGATGATCAAAGCCTACGTGACCAAGTCTACGATGCCAAAAATATAAATCTTTGGAATCATTTGCAACTAGACATCTATGCTTAGAGGAAGACATATCAAAATCAGCTTTAAAAACTCTTCCAAACCGATACATGTCAAAGATAAGCTCACTATTTGAACCTACAACTTTGCAGCGGTTTTTATTGAAAATAATTTCCAGATTTTCATCTAGCAATTGTGAAACAGAAAGCAAGTTGTATTTCAAATTTTTTACAAGTGCCACATCCTTACTCAAAGCCAATGTATTCAGCACACATAGGTCTCACAGGTCCTCATATTGTTTTTATCAGGATTGGGCGGCTTTTAAGTTCGCTTGAATCAGCCAAACTTTTTCTTCTGTATTGTTGACAAGATCAATCGCGAAGGTGACCCTTTCGCCGGATTCACACCAATTCAGCGGTGTGTGGCATTTTCTTCCGTATAGCGCCTCGTAAGGCGCCATCTTGATGCTGGCCTGGTATCCATTATTGTACGAGAACTCGGCTAACGGTAAGCGATCATCCCAATTCCTACAGTGGTTGATAGCACAAGCTCGTAACATGTCTTCTAGGATTTGATTTACCCGCTCGGTTTGCCCATTCCTCAGCGGGTGGTACGCTGAACTATGGATCAGCTTCGTACCTAAGGCATCATGTAACTGCTCCCAAAAATGAGACACAAATAATGTGCCTAGATCCGAGATAATAGTGTGGGGTACGCCGTATAAGCAAAGAATCCGTGAGATGTATAGTTCAGCATACTTCCTGGCATTGTAGTTGGTATTGACTGGGATAAAATGGGCAACCTTCATGAGACGGTCGACGATCACCCACACTGAATCATGTTTCTGAAATGTAGTAGGTAAACCGACGATGAAGTCCATGCTCACATCCTCCTGCTTCTTGGTAGGAATGCCTAGCGGTTGTAACAATCCCGGTTTCTTCATTTTGTCAGCCTTAACCTTACGGCATGTATCACACTCGGACACGTATTTTGCGATCTCCCGCTTCATCCGTGTCCACAAAAATTTGCCTCTGAGTTCTTGAGACATCTTGTTGCTGCGGGGTGAATAGAAAACTTTGACAAGTGAGCCTCGTAAAAAAATTTCTTCCTCAATTCTGACTCCGTCTCCGTCTTACTGGAAACACTTCAACTCCCCACCGTCTACACGTCTCCGCAAATGCGACATGGCCTTGTCATGTTTTTGGGTTGCCGCTACCACTTCACGGATGGTGGGGATAAGAGCTAGGTTGTAGAAGCTCCATGGGGAACCACATACAAATGTGGTTTACTCTCTTCCAACGGGACGATGATCAGATTATGTACGTGTGACTTGCGACTCAGCGCATCCGCCACCACATTTGCCTTGCCGGGATGATAATGGATCTCTATTTCGTAATCCTTTATCAGCTCTAACCATATTCTCTGCCTCAGGTTCAACTCCCTCTGAGTGAATATGTACTTGAGGCTCTTGTGGTCGGTATATAAATGTACGAGGTTACCGAGTAGGTAGTGCCTCCAAATCTTGAGTGTGAGTACCACGGCAGCAAGTTCGAAGTCATGAGTTGGATAGTTTTTCTCATAATTCCGGAGCTGCCATGATCCATACGCGACCACCCTTCCGTCTTGCATCAGCACACATCTGAGCCCAATGCCGGATGCATCAAAGTACACATCGAACGGTTTTGTTGTGTCTGGCTGCGCCAAAACCGGTGATGATGTTAGGTGCTTCACTAAAGCCTTGAATGCTTCTTCACATGCTGGACTCCAAACATATTTGGTAGCCTTCTTCAGCAGCTCGGTCATAGGCTTGGCAATCTTCGAGAAGCTCGAAATGAACCTCATATAATATCCCGCGAGTCCGAGGAAACTCCATACCTCGTGGACAGACCTTAGGGACTTCCAATTCAGCACTTGTGCAATCTTGCTAGGGTCTACAGCGATTCCCTCCGCTGAGATAATATGCCCAAGGAAAGGTACTTGCGATATCCAGAATTCGCACTTGCTGAATTTCGCGTATAGCTTGTGATCTCGCAGTCATTGCAAGACTATACGCAGGTGCTTTGCGTGTTATTCCTCTGACTTCAAATATACCAATGTGTCATCGATGAAGACCACGACAAACTTGTCCAGCTCCGGCATGAATACCGAGTTCATCAAGTACATGAAATGAGCTGGAGCGTTGGTGAGGCCGAAGGACATGACAAGGTACTTATAAAGTCCATACCTCGTCGAGAAAGCCGTCTTCGGGATGTCCTCAGCCCGTATCTAAATCTGATGGTACCCAGATCTTAAATCCATCGTGGAAAAGATCTTTGCTTCGACCAACTGATCAAACAACATGTCGATCCGTAGCAATGGGTACTTGTTCTTGATCGTACTGGCGTTTAGTGGACGATAATCCACGCAAAGCCGCAACGTTTCATCCTTTTTCTTGATGAATAATGCTGAACATCCCCATGGCAAGGAGCTCGAGCTAATAAACCCCTTTTCCAGCAGGTCCGTCAACTGCATTTTCAATTCCGCCAATTGTTTTGGCGCCATCTTGTACGGCCTTCGGGATATGGGCATTGTTCCTAGTGCAAGCTCAATCTTGAACTCCACCTCCCGTTCGGGCGGCATACCTGGTAAATCATCCGGGAATACGTCGGGAAACTCACGGATTACTGAAATATCTTCGAATCTGATGGTAGTGGATTGGTATACCGCTGGAAGTTTTTATTTCTGGACTGTCCAGAAATAAGGAATGAGACTCGTGCATTTCTGGGTGCAAATGCACGACTCCTAGGACGGTGTCTAAAACAGCGCCGTGGTGGGTTAACCACGACATCTCTAAGATGACATCGACCTTTTGTCCCTCTAAAGCTATGAGAGACGTAAGATATAATCTACCCCCTAGGCACAATGGTGCTTTTTGAACCATCCTGCTTGCTGAAATGTTACCACCTGGTGAACAAATCAAGTAAGGACTTTTGGTGGGTAGTATTTGCAAACTGTACTTAGCAATATAAGCTTGGCTAATGAAATTATGCATGGCACCTGAATCAATTAAAACTATGGTGGAATGTTTGTGGAGTTGGAACATACCCATAAGGATGGATTCTCCCTCCGGCACATCCTCTATGGCGAGTTGGTGGATGGTGCCAGGCCTAGGGTTTGCCCGCCACGCATTAATGGGACTCCGGGGATGATTCCTCCCTGGAAACTGTGGTGCCATTCCGCTGCCTTGCTTGTTGGGGCAGTTATTGGCGAAATGCCCCTGGTGACCGCACTTGAAACATGTGGTCGATGGCTGGCCGGTGCTTGGGGGACGAAATCCCGGCATGCGCTGCTGAGGTGTAAACGCATGCGGCGTCGCCCGCTGCTACTGTTGTTGCTATGGAGGTGCTGGTAATGCCGGTCAGAATGCCGGCTGTGGATACGGCTGACTGCAATACTGCATCGGTTGCTGCGGTGGCTGCCAGCGTTGTCCCAATGGTGAGCGATACACCATCCGATATTTCTGGGGAGGACCACCCCCCTCTTCGCTGCTTTGCAGCATGCTGCGCTTCTTCTCCGCTGCTGCCATCTCCTTGCCGTAGTCCTCCTGTACAATCGCAGCATCAATCATCTTGTTGAGGCTGCCGCAATTGAACATCGCAAGCTTGTCCTTCAGGAGCGGATTTAGCCCCTGGTAAAAGAAATCCCTCCTCTTCTCGTCGGTATCAGCATGATACGACGCATAGAGGGCGAGATCATTGAACACACGGGCATACTCCAGTGCATTCCTGTTTCCCTGCTGCAGGTGGAGGAATTCTTGCAGCTTCCTCTTCATAAGACCTGGCAGTATATGATAGGCCCTGAAGGCCGTCTGGAACTCCGCCTAGGTCAGCACTCGCTCGGTGGGTTGAGAAGCGCAAAAGTTCGCCCACCAAGCGCTCGCGGACCCTTGAAGTTGCTGGGCTGCAAACTGTGTCTTCCGCTCACTAACTTGGAGCAGCCGAAACTTCATCTCCATCATGCGGAGCCAGTTGTCCGCATCGATGGGTTCATCCACCCTTGAGAATACTGGCCGGGGATGCGTCGCAAGGAAATCCAAGTAGGAACTTTGCTGTTGTTCCTCCCGGTCTTGACACCTCTCTGGTCAAGACGTATTAGCAATTAGTGTTTGCAGCAACTCGGTGTGCTGCTGGTGCGAGCCCGCCATGGCCGCAACAATATCTGCCAACATGACCGTTGGCGGCGGCGGTGGCTGTGGTTTCTTCTGCTGCTGTCCCAAGGAAGTCTCGGGAGGCTGTTGGGAGGCATCTTCCCCCTGACTAGAACCCCCAACCTCTGGGTTGGCACGAGTACGAGTCATTCTGAAATTCGAGACAGCATTGATCAGCACATGTCATACTCAAGAATCCATGGAAAACAGTAGGTACTGCATTGACACATTGAGAAATTTGCACAACATTCACATATATTGATAAAGCAAAAACTTTATACAAGATACATGATTCTCGGGTAAAAATTACAGCCACTTTTGACCACCCGAGGTGTTGTGCTTATGTTGTGACTACATACTCACACGCTTCTGTCTTTCTAGTGACATGTCTCTGTTTCAAAAGTTATTACACACCACACTTGTTGCCCTACTTGGCAACGGTAAACTCACTACTCGGAGTAGAATTCGACCTCCTGCGGGTCTTCCTCCTCCGCTAGTTCTGCTGGTGGCTCAGGGTCCATGACCTCCTCTTCGGGTTCAGGTTCCGGCATCCCCGGGATACCCCAAACAATGGGTACTGCACCTACCATCGGTAGGCCCACTACCGGAGGCACGAGATCCTTCAAAGCATGCACCTCGTCCATGGCCTGGTTATAATCCTCCTCCCAGTTCTGCCCCTCCTCAATAGCGTCATCACGCTCTTGAGTAATGACCTCGTTCTGCTTGGTCAAGGTTTGGACCTGCTTCTGCAAAGCCGTGACGTCGACACGGCTTTTCTTTCCCGCCTTCTTCAGACGACGCAACTGATTGTACTGCTCATTCAGTCGCTTGATCGTCGGAAGAAGCACATTACGGAGTGCGCTGTGGGCACTCTCAAAATGGTCACGGTGGCTGGTACTCTCCTTGAGCTCCACAGCAAGTCGAGCCGTATGGACAGCTTGGCTGTCCATCACATTCTTCCCGGCTGTCAAATGGAGGATGAGGTTCGCCTCCGCTGGATTATACCTTGGGCAACTCGGATCAGTCGCCGCAAAGTACCTCTCCCACCACACGTGGTTAGCTCGTCCCTCCACTGGGACAAGTGCGTATGGAGTGCCGTCCATAGATCTCACGTGTAGCTGGCAGAAACGCGACATGGTGTCGCGGGCTGCCACTTGCCACATATCTTCCAGTTGTCTCCCTTTCGCCGTGACGGTGAATGGTGCCCAACCTAGTGGCGTAGGTCCTGTTGGAACATCGACATGGACAGTCCGTGTCTTGTTCCCCTCCTCGTCTTCTTCCTTGGCGAGGTAACACGGCGTCTCCACATATCCGAAATATTGAAGCATTATCTTCAACAAGTCTGTATATCCGCTGCGTTGAGAACAATGAGATACAACCCACCCGTTCTCCAATTGTTTATCCTCTGCCGTCTGTAGATAATATTTGAAAAGGTAAAATATTCATGTCAACAGTAAATAAGTGAGTTATAAAATAAAACATGTCATTGAACTCATAAAACTCGGAAACATAAATCAAACTTAAAACAAATTTGATTTCTGGTCTGCTGCCCAAACTGACAGCACTGACCAGTTTCCATTCTACCCTATTTTAGACCATGCTAAAGGCAAAACCAATTATGGATCTCAACATCAAAGTTAATATCTTTCCATAATGTATTCGGATGCCCTCAGTCTGTCCTGGTTCAAAAGTTATGAGATGCCAATGTTGACAGAACTTCTGGAGAAAATTGGGCAGCACCTCCCTGCTTGATGTACTGACTTGATCCAAGAATTCCAGTTAATTCTACACCAAATTTAACAAAACTTTATTTTAAAGACTTATAAAATATCTCATGTACTTTTCATAACTGTATCATTTTCTATTTTTATATTTTTATGCATCAAGTTGTGCTCATTTTATAGAGAGTTACAGAGAGTATTTGCTCTGTCCTGTTTTCTGGACAGTTTCAACTCTACTGCAATTTTCGACCAGTTAAGGGATGAAACACCTCTGGACATCAATAGAGAAGTTTTAAAGCTCTTCCTATGATTTCCATAAATGTATAATATGACCCCAACATCGAAAGAACTCGACCTCTAACCTCTGTAAAACTTCAGCATTATTTCAGCTGAAAGCAGAGGACTCTGTTCCTAGTCTTACATAAGTTGAAAACTTGCTTACTTTGGAAATACTGATTAAGGGAAGGAGTTAAATGGAATTTTTAGTGCTCTGGATCAAAACTTTCAAGTTTTGTTGATCATTTAGTGGAGTTTGACGTCGAAGCGTCACTACAATCGTGCCGGTACTGCATTCGTCACAAAGAAAACCTATACCGGACTTAGCCGGCTTCGTTGATTCAGTGGCACTAAATGTCTCTCGCACATATATTCTACTCGTCTACGATCCATGGTTAGACTACCTGCAATAAACCACACAATCATCAGTTTTAGGTGCACACTGAACCCAGGCCTAATACAGTTCCATACACCCGTCCTTCATCACTCGCACGGGTGTTCTCAATCCAAACACGCGTTGAGCTACGTGTTCACGTTACTAACCACATGACAGGGTCTCCCCTACTTGCCCGTAGCACGCCAGGGAAGGGTGTTGCTCGATTACCTTAAACGACATGAAGAGTCGTAGAGGATAAAAAAGCTGGCCAGATTACCTGCCACCTATGAGGCTCCACCCTTAAGCTTGTGCACACTGGTGGACAACGCTTACATGCACACTCCAAGACATATGAAGTCCCAAGATGCAGGATTTTCTGACATATCAAATAGGTTAGTATTGCCACTTTCTATACACTAATAACATCCTTATGTGGGCTAATAACTCGTTCCTCATCGAGTTTTTGAAAATTTAACCTTTTTAAGTGTGTTAAACCTCAACGATGCTCTGATACCATGCTGCGAGTACCCGATGGTCCCGACAAACAAGAATCTCGTTGAGGGGTGCTGCGTTGGACAACACCGGATAACACACATAAAAGACAATAAGCGGAAGCTAAATTTTATTACATAAACTGTTTATGAACATAGTTACATCAAAATATTGTTAAGTCTACACTCGCGGGTGTAGATGTGAGGACCCGCCGTCACGGTTCACGGGAACGGGGCACCTCGCCCGGGAATCACATTGGGTGGTGCCGTGCGATGCGGCACCCAACAGCACACATAATAAAGCATCATATTACATACATCAATCGGAAGCTTACAAAGTGTAAATTTTACACATACTTCTCAAAATAAACTACAGCGGAAGACTATTACAACTCACGTCTCATACCTATGCTAAGCAACAGAGAAGGTGTCCAGCCCGCGGACCCTTCTCGCTAGCAACACTGTCATAATAGCAGCGGCAGGGGTTGCCATGAGATCGCCACTCGGGGAGTTCCGAGTCTCGTCGGGCATCCGTACATATCAGCCTACAGTTATTACCTGCAAAACAACTTGTGCAGTATCTGTGAGCACGAAGCTCAGCAAGACTGACCCGTCACCCTAGCCATGAAACTCTACATGATGGAAATAGAGGGCTGATTACAGAAGTTTGCACAAAGTATAAACTTGAGCTAAAGGAGAGTCCTTACTTCAAGTTTTAGGCAACTTTTATAGCCCTCGCGCAACCTACATCGAGACTCCACAATCAAACAAGAAACGCTTTGCCTCGACGCTACTAGCCCAAGGTGGAAATTAAATTTAGTGAAGTGTTGATCGTTCCTCATCTCCATTATGAGGATTACCCACGAAGCACGTTAAATGTTTCCCGGTTTATTACTACGTCACGACGCAGAGAACAAGTATGCTCGGTCCATTCCGCGAGCGATGGTGATTGCAATCAAAAACACCCGGCTGACACGACATGTACGCCCGTACACGACGTTGCACACAGCAACCGTCACTGACGTCGTACGTGGCAACCTTTCACACGACACCCAAATGTCGAACCGGTCCCACCGACTAGGATTAAGTCTCTCTACGGCAAACCCTCGTAGAGCCAACTTCTCTATCCTTTCAGCATCGGCATCAGACGGTGAGGTATGCCTCGACACCCAGGTTAACAAGTTACATCGGTTTCCTGGGTCCCATATAGCCAGTATGCATCCGGTACACAACTCGAACTTGTCCAATGGGCCGCACACTAGAACGGGCCTTAATCGACTCAGACATAGACTAGGTTCACAGGACCACGTCCTTGACCCTTCCATCCGCTGCCCAGTCTCCATTCCCAACTAGGAGGATCAATTCCCAACTCTTCCGATTGATCCTCCTTAGCCCCGTTTCACGAGTAGGAATCTGCCCACCCGAGTTATGCCTCTTTTAATCCACTTTTGTTGAGATCAGCAGTCATAATTAATTGATAACAGATCCTACATTAAACTCCAGGGTTTTCTCGGTCATGCATTTGGAGTTTCATACCATCTAGACGTAATGCAATAAATAAAATGCTAGACGTATGAAGTGAATACAAATAAAAACTTGTAAATTTGATGCAAACCGGGTCTTGCCTTTGTTTTGCAGCGGCTAATATATATAACTCAGTGAAGATCACTTGTCTTGATTTCTTGCCTCCCTCCTTTGATCTCAACTCCGATGACTTCAAGTTCTTCACGTAGATGCTACACGTAATGAATATGCATATATGTTTAATTGTAAAACTTCGCTACAAGTTCTAATAACAAGTTTCAAAACTGGAACCCTGTTTAAGAATTTAAAATGACACTGGTGCTAGTGGTTTGGGTTTGGATCTAAGCACATGATTTGTGCTAAGTGCCTTCCCCCTCTTCCATATTGATCACCTTAAAAGGTTGAACAGAACAGGGGTCATCCATAGCTCCAATGGAGCTGAGAATTTTTTCATGTGAGTTCCTTGTCACAAGAAAACACTCTGGACCAATATTTGGAATTATCCACTGAATAGATCACTCAGAATAATTCCCTAAGCTTTTAGGCAAAAAGGAATTTATTCTGAATAAAATTGCATGTTCATGCCACACTTTCTGAACTACAATTTCAATTATAGTTCATACGACTTGCATGAATTTTCCTAAAATTTTTGGAGCTAAGAATTTCCCAGAACTGATTTTCTAAGTTTTTGGAAATTCTCTGAAATTGTTTCTGTACTCATTTGAACACAGCAACTTCAAATCTAAATTCCCCTAACCAAATAACCTCCAAATGAGTTGCAAATTTTACAGAAGTTCACTAACATCCCAATAGTATTCTGGCAAAATTTGAGGATTTTTGGATGAGCCAAACTCCCTCACAAATTCTTTTGCTGAAAAGCTTTAAAGAATTTTCCAGAATTAAATAACGAGTTTCATACAAATTGGGTTGTAGATTTGGACAGAGCTATCCAATAGGAATCCAACCCAGTTTGAATCACTAAATTTGGGGCTTCCTAGCAAGAGTTATGAGGTTCTAAAGTTTGGGGGAAAATTCTGAAATTGAACTCTGTTTATTTTCCAATTTGCAGAGACATAAGGAATTAACACCACATTTGGCCAAGCAAATGAGGTCCAATGCTTCTGAAAATTTTACTGGAGTTCAGGCATTTTTGGAGGAATCTCCTGCCCAAATTTGGGAATTTTCCAATACACATAGCTCCTGGAAAGATTTCTACAAGATTTTCCTTATATGAATTAATGAGCCAAAACCAGGGATTTTCATAAATATTGGGCTGTACCCCTGGATAGTACTCCTTAGAGGAATCCAAAAAAATTTATCTCACAATTTTTGGAGCTTCCTACACCAAGTTATGCATTTTACAAGTTTGAACAACTCTCTGTTTGATTTTAAACAGAACAGTCACACGTGGGGCCCACGGGTCAGGTGCTTCTTCAACCTCCCGCCAGAGCCCTTGGGTGCACACCGGCAGAAAGCGTGGCATGGCTATTTCTCTCTCATTTCTCCACCAAATGAGGTCCGGTTTCGCCCAACATGCTCCTTGGAACATGGCGCAGCTGTCAGGCAAGGTTTCCACTCATGAAAACGGCTGTAGGTTGGTCGGCACCGGCGGGGCGGCTCGGGAGCTCGACATGGACGCGTTCCAGCGTGTCCAAGGTATCTCCCGGCGAGCTACGATGTCCTACAGCATCCCTATGGGTCTAGGAACATGGAACGGAGACCAAATCGTGCAGAACATGGCTGCAAACTAGTCGTCACCGTGGACCGTGGCAGTTTTGGCCGCCGGCGACGATTTCTCGTAGCCCGGGGCATAGGGGGGTCGGTTTTCTTTGGTTCTCGGCGTGGGAGGGCGCTAGGGCATCTAGTTGCTGTAGGTTGAATTGTATGAGGTACGATCAATCGGTTTGGGAGAATTTCACGAATTAAACACGGTCTGTTCTATACGTGCGCCGGTGCCAAAAATCGAATTCCGGCGAGCCGGCGTCGGGGGAGAGCAGGGAGACGACGGGATGAGGATCAGTACCTCCTGGTGCACCTCTGTGGCCTCTTGAGCCTGCCGGAGAGGTGCTTGGCTGGCCGGGAGACAGGGAGCAGTGGAGCAGCGCCGGTGAGGGAAAACAACGCACGTTGCAGCTGCTGATCGTGAGGAGGATAACAAACACGTTTCGCTCAGCTGTGTGGGGTAGTGGATCACGTAGAGAGGGCGCTGCCGACTCCCGTGCTGCCAGCAGCCCTGGGCAAAGAGCAGAAGGTGGCTCGGGTAGCCCCTGCGGTGGCACCCGATGAAGACCCCGTGCGATGAGTGTAGACTTAAGGCTGAAGAAATGGGAGATCTTTTACAGTTTTTAACCTCCCCAATGACAGGTGGGGCCCACTCAACTTCCCTGCAAAAAGATCTCCATAGTTTGACAAATATTCAACCCCAAATGTTGGAAAGTTGGAATTTGAGCTGCATTTGGATAGTTGGACAAATTTACTCCAAATTCAAATGTATATTTGAATTCTTTGTACCTTTAACTCCATTTGGAAAAATAGGCAGCAAATTTTTTCAAAAATTAATGAAACTTTGCCTCCCCACTAATTTGGACCTAAGGAATTCAATTATGCCCTCTGATTCTTGAGTTGGCCATTGCAAATACAAATTTTCAGACAACAGCTTGAATTTCCTTTTTGGAAAGGGACTTCTTTGCCTTGAAGTAAACCATTTTATTCAAACTGAATATTTAAGTCTTCTTTTGTGAAGACCCATTTGAATTTGGGTAGAAAACTTTGGTTTGCTTCTAGCCCATGCTTGATCAACCTTAGTCTTAATCTGAACTTCACAAGTTCAGTTTGACTAAGCCCCTCAACTTGAGTTTGAAGGTGATCTCAAATAATGCCTTGAACACATGGTATATGAGCTCAAAATTTCTCCAAATTTAGATCTTAAGCTCTTTTATACCTGAGGACTGCAAAGGTCATCTCACATATAGGCCTTTGGACCATCTGAACATGAATGCTTTGCAAGGGTTCAAAAATGGGGTTTAAACTTCCCTCCCTTCTACTCATAGGGAATCTACATATGTGTTAGGTGTTTGGGAATGAAATTCTTTCCCGGGTTAACATGTGTTCAACAAGAGTTAAAGGAGATTTTAGCTCTTCCCACATGTCCATGTTTGAGTTTATCATTTTATGTGACATAACTCAAGTCATTCCCTTGTCGTAACATGTTTGAATTCAGCATGAACTCAACATGATCATAGTCCATTCCCTTTTGGCTCACCCTCAAATCAGAAAGTTGCCACCACATTCTCCTCAATTCAAATGTATGAGGCCCCATGTGTATACAAAAGTTTGGCGGCAATTTGAGCTGAGCATTTGAGACTAAAGACCTTATTTTTGTTCTTTCTCATGTTCATGTATGCTTACACATGAGTTTAACTCCACCTTGGTCCAACACTTTCAAAGGCATGCTTGAACCCATGTGGTTGCACCTCATGTGTACCATCCCATGTAAGAAAGTTTTTGTAAGTCCCATTTTTCATGAACAGAAACACAATGACGTTCAATCATACGTTCCTTTGCATTCACGTTTTTGGGACTTTTACATTCCTCACCCCTTAAAAAGAATCTCGTCCCGAGATTCCAATAGGAGAACGAGACGGGAGAGGTAATGCCAAGTGGTATGACGATAAAAACTCCGAATAGTTCATGCGGAGGTAATCTTTGCTCTCCACGTTCTTTCTTCCATGGTATGATTACCCCACAGCACCTGGTAAAATCTTAATATCCGATTCCAGGTGTTCCGGATTCTTCTCATCGATAGTCTGAACCGGTCGCTCGGTGTTGGTACGGTCCGGCTTCAACTAGTCAAGTTCTTCAGTGTGGACGGCAATGGTAGCTTTAAGCCACTTTCATAGCTGTGACATATGAAATATGTCCTGAACGGCAGCAATATTTTCTGGTAGTTCCAGCCGGTAAGTCACGATCCCACACATCTCCGTGGTAGCCGTCGAAATGCAACGGTCTATGCCTTTGACCATCATGACTTTTCTTTCGGGATTGAACAGCCTCCAAGTTCGCTTCTATCATTCGAACTCGGTCATCAGCTTTGTTGACTAACCAACCCCGATCAGTACCCTTCTGCCGTACTCACACCACTTTAGTGGTGTGCGACATTTCCGGCAGTCTAGAGCTTCATATTACGAGGTATCAGTATATGGTCTTTAAACCATAGAGTACACTCATTGTCCTTTATAGTGACGACATTGAGTGAACGACAATCAACACTTAATCTTAGTGTCTCATCGTTCTTCTTAACGAACAGCGCAGAGCAACTCCAAGGTGATGAGCTCGGTCATATAAAACCTTTGCTCATCAGTTCACTTAGTTGATCCTTCACTCCGCCAGTTCATTGGGTGCCATCTTATACAGCCTTCGTGAAATCGGTGTTGTTTCCGGCGTCAGTTCAATCTTGAACTTGACGTCCCATTAGCCGGCATGACCGGTAGCTCATTGTAAACACATCGGTTCTTCACGTCCCACCGGAAACTCCTCGAGTTTAATCACTTCCGTGGGATAGGCCTAGCCTGTTCTCTTTGCTGTACCGAACGGACTCTTCTGTCCTCATCCAGATTTTGATCCATTTAATCAGCATTTTCATAACTCAAGTTGATTACAAAAGTTAGAGTTAACTTCAGTATCTTTTCAACGAGTATTCATATGCCTTGAGATCATCTCTGGATCCAAAGTTATGATTGTTCAAAGTTGACAGAATTCTTGGATAAAATTTGCCAGCATCCCCTTTGTATGTGGCTATTTTTATCCTAGTTGTATATGAAAACACAATAAGAATCTGAGCAAACTTTGACTACAACAATGTTGCAAATTTCATAACCTTTCCAACGGTGTATTATAGGCTCCTCAAGGATTTTTCTACAGGAAGTTATGGCTTAAAAACAGAAAGGTCCAGAGAGGTTTTTCTGCTGTCCTGGTTCTGGACAGTTTGCCTTCAACTGGACTTCTCACCCAATTAACGTGTGATTTTGCTCTGAAGGTCTACAAGAGAGTTGTAGAGCACTTGAAAAGATTTCCAGAACTGTATCATAAACCTTAATTGGATCAATCTACTCAGAGTTATGCTCTGTCAAAGTACAGAAAGAATTTCTGCCAGGAACAGAGCACTCTGTTTTTGAAACCTTTGATTCCTAGACATTCTCTTATTTGAATCTTAGTTCAAAATAAGAGTTCAGTAACTAATATTTGTTTCAAACTTCCATTTTTATTTGAAAGTTAGCTCATGAATCATTTCTTCATAGGGAAGAGGTTATTAAGTGTAGTACGGTGTCAATGCATCGTAAGAAACATGTCGGTACTACGTTGCGTCTCCAAAAGAAAATCTTACCCGGATTATACCGGCATATACGTGTTATCAGTGGCACTAAGACGGTCTCTCGCACACGTGTACTACACGGGATACGTACGTGGTTGGTACCTGCAGAAGAACACTTAATAGTGGTGCACTCAAAGGTTGTTTCATTTCAGGCAGTTCCATATTTGAAAGTAAATACAAACGCCCGTATCATTGCCATACGGCCGTCCTTGAGTTAAGTCACGTCTCAAGGTACGTGATCGTGTTTCAACACCACACGACGGGGAACCCGAGTATATCATGAACGGGTCGTCACGGTTGGGAATGTTATCAACCCAACGGATACCACCTACTGACCTGCAGGGCACGCCAATGGCAAGCGCTGCGTATGTCCTCCTGGGCTATTTCCAGACGAACACACTCTCGCGTTACTGACCACGCGATGGGGTCTCCACTTACTTGTCTAATGCACGCTAGGGATCAGCGTTTCATATGAACTCGGGAACATGAAGAGTCCAAGAGTTTCATATTGACATCTCACACCAAGCTGTGAGATCTAGCCCTGAACCACTTTCCTCGTCAGGGGAGCTAACCGAAATTGAACCGCTTTCGGTGGCGTTCCTTACCATGTTTACCTGAGCGTAGGTGCGTCGTTACGTAATAAAAATTTCAGAATTATAACAAGTATGTTAGCGCTGCCACTTTAAATAACTATACTACTATAGTCCTTATGTGGGCCTAATACCGTTTCCTCACCGTATCCTAAGTTTTTATCGTAATATGATCCTTATTCCGTGTGCTATTACCAATGCGGCTCTGATACCACGCTGTGAGGACCCGCCGTCCCGGTTCACGGGAATGGGGCACCTCACCCGGGAATCGCATTGGGTGGTGCCGTGCGATGAGGCACCCAACAGCACATATAATAAAGCATCATAATACATACATCAAGCGGAAGCTTACAAAGTGTAAATTTTACACATACTTCTCAAAATAAACTACAGCGGAAAACTATTACAACTCACGTCTCATACCTATGCTAAGCAACAGAGAAGGTATCCAGCCCGCGGACCCTTCTCGCTAGCAACACTGTCATAATAGCAGCGGCAGGGGTTGCCATGAGTTCGCCACTCGGGGAGTTCCGAGTCTCGTCGGGCACCCGTACATATCAGCCTACAGTTATTACCTGCAAAACAACTTGTGCAGTATCTGTGAGCACGAAGCTCAGCAATACTGACCCGTCACCCTAGCCATGAAACTCTACATGATGGAAATAGAGGGCTGATTACAGAAGTTTGCACAAAGTATAAACTTGAGCTAAAGGAGAGTCCTTACTTCAAGTTTTAGGCAACTTTTATAGCCCTCGCGCAACCTACATCAAGACTCGACAATCAAACAAGAAACGCTTCATCTCGATGTCACTTGCCCGAGGTGAAAGTAACTTTAGTGAGCTCTTCTAGACTCATACAAACCTTACGCCATTAACGTCGAGACTCCACAATCAAACAAGAAACGCTTTGCCTCGACGCTACTAGCCCAAGGTGGAAATTAAATTTAGTGAAGTGTTGATCGTTCCTCATCTCCATTATGAGGATTACCCACGAAGCATGTTAAATGTTTCCCGGTTTATTACTACGTCACGACGCAGAGAACAAGTATGCTCGGTCCATTCCGCGAGCGACGGTGATTGCAATCAAAAACACCCGGCTGACACGACACATACGCCCGTACTCGACGTTGCACACAGCAACCGTCACTGACGTTGTACGTGGCAACCTTTCACACGACACCCAAATGTCGAACCGGTCCCACCGACAAGGATTAAGTCTCTCTATGGCAAACCCTCGTAGAGCTGACTTCTCTATCCTTTCAGCATCGGCATCAGACGGTGAGGTATGCCTCAACACCCAGGTTAACATGTTACATCGGTTTCCTGGGTCCCATATAGCCAGTATGCATCCGGTACACAACTCGAACTTGTCCAACGGGCCACACACTAGAACGGGCCTTAATCGACTCAGACATAGACTAGGTTCACAGGACCACGTCCTTAACCCTTCCATCCGCTGCCTGGTCTCCATTCCCAACTAGGAGGATCAATTCTCAACTCTTCCGATTGATCCCCCTGAGCCCCGTTTCACGAGTAGGAATCTGCCCACCCGAGTTATGCCTCTTTTAATCCACTTTTGTTGAGATCAGCAGTCATAATTAATTGATAACATATCCTACATTAAACTCCAGGGTTTTCTGGGTCATGCATTTGGAGTTTCATACCATCTAGACGTAATGCAATAAATAAAATGCTAGACGTATGAAGTGAATACAAATAAAAACTTGCAAATTTGATGCAAACCGGGGCTTGCCTTTGTTTTGCAGGGGCTAATATATATAACTCAGTTAGTGAACATCACTTGTCTTGATCTCTTGCCTCCCTCCTTTGATCTCTACTCCGATTACTTCAAGTTCTTCACGTAGATGCTACACGTAATGAATATGCATATATGTTTAATTGTAAAACTTCGCTACAAGTTCTAATAACAAGTTTCAAAACTGGAACTCTGTTTAAGAATTTAAAATGACACTGGTGCTAGTGGTTTGGGTTTGGATCTAAGCACATGATTTGTGCTAAGTGCCTTCCCCCTCTTCCATATTGATCACCTTAAAAGGTTGAACAAAACAGGGGTCATCCAGAGCTCCAATGGAGCTGAGAATTTTCATGTGAGTTCCTTGTCACAAGAAAACACTCTGGATCAATATTTGGAATTATCCACTGAATAGATCACTCAGAATAATTCCCTAAGCTTTTAGGCAAAAAGGAATTTATTCTGAATAAACTTGCATGTTCATGCCAAACTTTGTGAACTACAATTTCAATTATAGTTCATAGGACTTGCATGAATTTTCCTAAAATTTTTGGAGCTAAGAATTTCCCAGAACTGATTTTCTAAGTTTTTGGAAATTCTCTGAAATTGTTTCTGTACTCATTTGAACACAGCAACTTCAAATCTAAATTCCCCTAACCAAATCAACTCCAAATGAGTTGAAAATTTTACAGAAGTTCACTAATATCCCAATAGTATTCTGGCAAAATTTGAGGATTTTTGGATGAGCCAAACTCCCTCACAAATTCTTTTGCTGAAAAGCTTTAAAGAATTTTCCAGAATTAAATAATGAGTTTCATACAAATTGGGTTGTAGATTTGGACAGAGCTATTCAATAGGAATCCAACCCAATTTGAATCACTAAATTTGGGGCTTCCTAGCAAGAGTTATGAGGTTCTAAAGTTTGGGGAAAAATTCTGAAATTGAACTCTGTTTATTTTCCAATTTGCAGAGACATAAGGAATTAACACCACATTTGGCCAAGCAAATGAGGTCCAATGCTTCTGAAAATTTTACTTAAGTTCAGGCATTTTTGGAGGAATCTCCTGCCCAAATTTGGGAATTTTCCAATACACATAGCTCCTGGAAAGATTCCTACAAGATTTTCCTTATATGAATTAATGAACCAAAACCAGGGATTTTCATAAATATTGGGCTGTACCCCTGGATAGTACTCTCTTAGAGGAATCCAACAAAATTTATCTCACTATTTCACTATTTTTGGAGCTTCCTACACCAAGTTATGCATTTTACAAGTTTGAACAACTCTCTGTTTGATTTTAAACAGAACAGTCACACGTGGGGCCCACGGGTCAGGTGCTTCTTCAACCTCTCGCCAGAGCCCGCGGGTGCACACCGGCAGAAAGCGTGGCATGGCTATTTCTCTCTCATTGCTCCACCAAATGAGCTCCGGTTTCGCCCTACATGCTCCTTGGAACATGGCGCAGCTGTCGGGCAAGGTTTCCACACATGAAAACGGCTGTAGGTAGGTCGGCACCGGTGGGGCGGCTCGGGAGCTCGACATGGACGCGTTCCAGCGTATCCAAGGCATCTCCCGGCGAGCTACAATGTCCTACAGAATCCCTATGGGTCTAGGAACATGGAACGGAGATCAAATCGTGCAGAACATGGCTGCAAACTAGTCGTCACCGTGGACCGTGGCAGTTTTGGCCGCCGGTGATGATTTCTCGTCGCCCGGGGCATAGGAGGGTTGGTTTTCTTTTGTTATCGGCGTGGGAGGGCGCTAGGGCATCTAGTTGCTGTGGTTTGAATTGTAGGATGTATGATCAATCGATTTGGGAGAATTTCACGAATTAAACACGGTCTGTTCTATACGTGCGCCGGTGCCAAAAATTGAATTCCGGCGAGCCGGCGTCGGGGGAGAGCAGGGGGATGACGGGATGAGGATCAGTACCTCCTGGCGCACCTCTGTGGCCTCTTGAGCCTGCCGGAGAGGCGCTGGGCTGGCCGGGAGACAGGGAGCAGTGGAGCAGCGCTGGTGAGGGAAAAACAACGCACGTTGCAGCTGCTGATCGTGAGGAGGAAAACAAACATGTTTGGCTCAGCTGTGTGGGGTAGTGGATCACGTAGAGAGGGCGCTGCCGACTCCCGTGCTGCCAGCAGCCCTGGGCAAAGAGCAGGAGGTGGCTCGGGTAGCCCCTGCGGTGGCACCCGATGAAGACCCCGTGCGGTGAGTGTAGACTTAAGGCTGAAGAAATGGGAGATCTTTTACAGTTTTTAACCTCCCCAATGACAGGTGGGACCCACTCAACTTCCCTGCAAAAAGATCTCCATAGTTTGACAAATATTCAACCCCAAATGTTGGAAAGTTGGAATTTGAGCTGCATTTGGATAGTTAGACAAATTTACTCCAAATTCAAATGTATATTTGAATTCTTTGTACCTTTAACTCCATTTGGAAAAATGGGCAGCAAAATTTTTCAAAAATTAATGAAACTTTGCCTCCCCACTAATTTGGACCTAAGGAATCCAATTATGCCCTCTGATTCTTGAGTTGGCCATTGCAAATACAAATTTTCAGACAACAGTTTGAATTTCCTTTTTGGAAAGGGACTTCTTTGACTTGAAGTAAACCATTTAATTCAAACTGAATATTTAAGTCTTATTTTGTGAAGACCCATTTGAATTTGGGTAGAAAAATTTGGTTTACTTCTAGCCCATGCTTGATCAACCTTAGTCTTAATCTGAACTTCACAAGTTCAGTTTGACTAAGCCCCTCAACTTGAGTTTGAAGGTGATCTCAAATAATGCCTTGAACACATGGTATATGAGCCCAAAATTTCTCCAAATTTAGATCTTAAGCTCTTTTATACCTGAGGACTGCAAAGGTCATCTCACATATAGGCCTTTGGACCATCTGAACATGAATGCTTTGCAAGGGTTCAAAAATGGGGTTTAAACTTCCCTCCCTTCTACTCATAGGGAATGTGCATATGAGTTAGGTGTTTGGGAGTGAAATTCTTTCCCGGGTTAACATGTGTTCAACATGAGTTAAAGGTGATTTTAGCTCTTCCCACATGTCCATGTTTGAGTTTATCATTTTATGTGACATAACTCAAGTCATTCCCTTGTCCTAACATGTTTGAATTCAGCATGAACTGAACATGATCATAGTCCATTCCCTTTTGGCTCACCCTCAAATCAGAAAGTTGCCACCACATTCTCCTCAATTCAAATGTATGAGGCTCCATGTGTATACAAAAGTTTGGCGGCAATTTGAGCTGAGCCTTTGAGACTAAAGACCTTATTTTTGTTCTTTCTCATGTTCTTGTATGCTTACACATGAGTTTAACTCCACCTTGGTCCAACACTTTCAAAGGCATGCTTGAACCCATGTGGTTGCACCTCATGTGTACCATCCCATGTAAGAAAGTTTTTGTAAGTCCCATTTTTCATGAACAGAAACACAATGACGTTCAATCATCCGTTCCTTTGCATTCAAGTTTTTGGGACTTTTACAGTAGACTAAGCAAAAGGTCTCACGTTCAGCCCGTGAACGTGATCCACAAGCACACACGCATAAACTAACACGGCGGGATGCACGGCTCCCACTCGACGGTAGTTCCCTCTTGGGGGTCCGTCTCCTCCTCTGGAGCCTCCTCCTCATAGCACCCTGCAAACGCTTCAAACACAAGCAGTAAGCATGATGGCTCACCAAGAATGACCCATCTTACCTAAACATTTGACTCTACATGCTGGGTTTGCAGTGTATAGTAGAAAAGTATGTTGCAAAATACACGCCTAATTAGATGATTCTTTCAGGTTTTAGCCGCAAGTTAGTGGGGAACCTTGTGCCAAGACACACAACAAATTGCAATCAAACAATAAACTCATTTCTCTTATGTGCTTTACCTAAGGTTGAAACGAACTTTAATTGGCTCTAGACTAAAGCATTTCATTAACAAACAATGTAAAACTTTCAACCAGCAACAGTGTATCATGAAAACTAGCCTGTGGTTTCTATGTCACGGTACAGTGAGCAAGTGGTACTCACTGACCACGAGGGACGGTGATTATAATCGATTTTATCTGCAGGGTTACCCGAATAACCTGTCACGTACGCCCGTACTCGATGTTGCCTTCAGCAACCATCACGGACGTCGTACACAACTACCTTTCATCCGTTAGCTAAGTGTTGAACAGGTCCTATCGTCCCGAGCAGGAGGTCTCTACGCGGAGCATCTGCAGTGCCCGCTAGACCATTTACACCTCGCTGCTCTCAACCTACCCTCTGGACGACAAGCAATGCCTCAACAGATCGCTACCCGAATTACATCGGTTTCCTGGTTCCCATATATCCGGTAGGTCTTCGGTACTGTTCTAGCTTGTTCAACAGGCCCACACACGGCTCGGTCCTTAATCAACACAAGCAGAGCTATGGCACCCAGGCACCAAAGTCCTGTGGCCCTTACTCTCCGCTCGGTCTCATTTTCTTGCCATGTGATTCATTGTCTATCTCTAACCGAGTAGTGTGCCTCTAGCCTATTATCGCGAGTAGTTCCAACTAATCGACTTCTACCAAAGCCTATACCATTTTAGCATTGCAGTGGCTACTCGAGGTTTGAATCCTAAGCCCAAAACCCTTGGTTCTCTTGCCTATGCAATTGGATTTCCAATCAAGACTCCAATGCACAATTGTAGGAAATGTGTAAAGTAAGTGATCAAAACATAAGATTTTGTAAATGGGTTAATGCAAACCGGAGCTTGCCTTGCTGCTGATCGTTAGCTAATTGTTCTTCCAGAGTAATGAAGTCCAGAACCTCTGGGTCTTCTTCGATTTTAGCGACTACACGAAAAGCAAATACAATGCGTGTCAAATTTGAATGCATTTGTATTGAATTGAGATGGCGAAGACTATAAGTATAGCTAGAAAGTACTTTTGACTCTGAAATTTTTACTGTGGTTTGGAGAAACCTAAACAGTGACTTGGCCAAATTTCATCTGACGCAAAGCTCATTTGAGCCCTGAACAAATAAATGTGTATTTGGCTATAATTAGAGCTCTTATGGTTTTCTAGGGATTTTCATGGAGCAAGCCATGACTTTATGGATACTAGATTTTTAAAGGGTTCTAATGGAATTGGTTTCACCTAATTTGGAGAATCCTAGCAAAAGATATGAGCTAAACAACTTTAGAGAAAATCTGAAAATTGTTTCTGGACATTTTTTTTCTCTGGACCAGTTTCCTTAATCACACCATTAGGTGGAGTAAATAGCTCGGATGGATCTGAAATTTTTATGGTGGCCCAGAGATATTACAAGCAACATCCTGGAGAAATTTCAGAATTTTCCACAAAACGGATCTCCAGTCAAAATTCTCAACATTTTACATTTTGGAGAATTAATTCTGGAGAAATATAGGTTTTCGTCGAGTGAAACTTGTTTTGCTGGAAAGTACTCAGAGAGCTGAATCCAACGAATTTTGGTTCACTCGATTTGGGCCCTTCTATTCAAAGTGGTGTGTGTTTGAAGTTTGAACTCAAAACTGAAAATCGGGGAAATGTTTAAAACTCTGCTAGTGGATCCCACCCACCAGTCATCTGCTACCTGGCGCCAACCACGCCCGAGCGGCGGAGCACGTCGGTGAGGTCGCCAGAACCGATGTTCGCGGTCGCCACCAGAAGCCAAACTCACCGCCCCCCCCCCCATAATTCCGGATGCTGAACTCATCTAGATGGTTGGGCTTCGCCGGCGGTGGCCAGAAACTGTTGCGCACCGGCGGCGGTCCCAGTTAGGGTTCCGGCGAGCTCAGAAAACTGTAGTTTTTCATGAAAAGTCGGGTTCTTGGCTCAAGAGAAACAGGGGAGTGTGAGGAGTCTAGAATTTGCAACCAACTGGACTGGGAAGCTCGCTAATCACGCTGGCACCATGTGGTCGACGGGTCCGAGTATTTTTCGCTCGGGAAGAACTCGGAATTCTCCCTTACATCCATTTTCCCGGCCTAATTTCAATGGAGTACGTGCGATAGCTAGTGAGGAGATCGTGTGCAGTGTTTGAAAGGATAGACACAAGAATGAATGAAGAATTTGTCAAATTCCTACCTCAAGGTTGGTTTGTGGCACTCTGGAGAAAAAACGTCAAATTCCCGTGCTACGATCGACCGTTAACGGTGAACTTGGGGGAGGAGTAGCGCTGATCACCGGTGCGTCCTCGGATGTGCTTGCTCGGGTGTGGAGGCCAACCAGTCGGGCTGTCCACGAGAGCACCTCGTGGCGGTAACTTTCGGTCGCTGCGAGCACCACCGGTTCTAGTGTCGGGAAGCTCGAAAAAGGATCACTTTCGTCAGTGGAGGTGTAATACGAGCACCCGGTGCAGTTTTACAGCTCGGGGATGCTCGGTGCATGGTGGTTTTGCCGGTGCCCGATCGCTCAACAGCAGCGGCGGTGGCAGCTCTGTTCGTGCGCGCGAGGAGGAAGCAAAGCCAAGTTGGTTCTGTTTGTGTGGGCAAAAGATCATCTCGTGGTGTGATGTAACCCGAGCAGGTCTCCAACTCGATGCCACAGCTAGGAGATGGTGGCATCGGTGGCGCTCGGTGAGTCTTCGGTCTGATCCGAGTGAAACAGAGCAACAAGCCTTCGGGAGCAAGTCAATTGGCTCACTGACATGTGGGTCCCAATTTCCATTTTTGTCCTAAAAACTTGAATTTCACTACTGCTCTGAATATGGCAACCTTAATACCCATTGCCATTTGATCAAACAACCAAATGACCCTTTGGATTTGAATACTTCAAACGATGATTTGGTTTGGATGAATTCATAGCAAATGTGAAGCTGAAATTCAAATTTTGTTTGAATTTGCCCAAATGGCTCATGTCAAGATCAACTCCAAATGGAGTTAAAATTGGTGTTTGTGCTCATAAAAATGTGCTGAGTATGAATATGAATCCCATTTTTGAATTTATGGGATGAAAGGAGTTTTAATTTGAATTTAAGTTCAAACTAGCCTTTTAATGATTGTACCCAAAAGTACCTCAAATAGGTTTGGAATTGGGTGAAATTTTGCATGAGCATTCCTAACAATGTTTAGGAATTAATTATGTAGTCAGCCCTATATGATGCATGTGGAAAATATCACTTTTGCATTTTGTGAGTTCATCTCCTAATAAATCTATTTATGGTGGTTACTTGCTCTTCAAATGTGTTCATGTGATTACCACAAATGAGGTGAGGTGTGGGTGTGATGAACACCTTTAGCAATTGAAAAACTTGGGCCCTTACAGTGCGCACGATCTGTTGGGCGTCGCTGACTGCGATCAGCCAGAAAAAGGCCTGACGGTACAGCCTGATGGCCGCAGAAACCTTCGTGGATGTCGAGGAGGAGTGCCCGCCCTTGACCGGTCGGGATCAATCGCTGTAGTATCCCCGTGATGCTGCACCAATAAAAGCTCGTCACTGATGATAACGAAGGACTTAGCTCTCCAAGCGAGGCGGCGGGCTTCGGTTTCGTCGGCCCGGAGCTCGCCGTGTTTTAGATACTTGATGAAGGTAGCCTCCCAGCCTTGTTCGGTCGTGAAGATGGAGGAGACGGGAGGTGTTGGGAGAAAAAAAATGGTTGTGGTATTTTGTAGGTACGAGAAGCCGAGAAACAAAGTGAAGATGGTCTTTTATCTCAAGAACTCAAGGTACAAAGGACCTCTGCATAAGAACCTACCCGAGACGGGAGGAACCTTGCGAGAATGCCTTTTTACCTTGGAAACTCAAGATACAAGCACCCGGGTGGGATATCGACCCGAGAAGACCGAGTTACCTCGCGGAGGCAAGATAAATCAGCTAAACCACAAGATACAAAGTCTGAGTGGACTTAGCCTTTCTCGGTAGAACTAAAAACATTGTAAATATTAGATTGCGTCGTGTCAAGTGTTCTAGAAGGTGTTGCACGATATTCAGTCATGCTTTAGAGATAGATTAGGTCTAGTTTAAACTTAGGAGATCGGATCTCACAGTTTATATTGAGTCTACAAAAGGCAGCTCTCTGCTGAGAAAATATAAGACCAATACCAATCAAACCATTACAATTTTTTGTTCATCTACTTTGCTTTTCTTATGTTTTCATAGTTTGTAGTTTAGTTCGTAGCTTCTTTGTTTCTTTGCCGAGGAAAGCATCCATCCCTCATCACGTAAGTGAGACATATCACGTTGCTGATCTTAGGAACTTCGTTTTATATCAGCTTCGGCGAGCTAACGCCGAGAATTCCTGAAGTACAGGTGGCTTGGATCATCTGTTGGCGACTCCAAGCGACTTCGACTCTCTATTCCATAAACAGAATTGGCGACTCCGCTGGATAGAGATGTCATTCGCATCAACCAAACGCATCTACTACGTGATCGGCATGTTCTTGTACCGATCGCATCTAGGAAGAGCATGGCTGACGCGACCAGGAGGAAGGCCGATGGAAAAACCATCAACATGAGCAACGTCAACGACGACCAGCTAAAGGATCTTTCGCAAAAGGAACATGAACGCATTCAGGAAGAACTAGAGCGAGAGATCCAGGAGGATAAGATGGCGCGACATCAATCCAAGCTTGCTTGCTTCCACAAGACAGGAGGATGCATCGTCCAGAAGGCTGACACGTGTGAAGCAACAGCTCGTAAAGTAAATGCACCGATGTCACTCGAATAACTAGTGCAACTTGTAGGTGTATCAGTCACCGCAAAGTACAATGCCGATCTAAAGAAGATGACATCGTTGGTAGTGGACAAGATCAAAAATACGTTTGACACATTCAAAACCGATGTAGAACACACGAGAGATCGGAACCTTCACCAGCAGATCTGATCTACCGTGCAGCAAGTGCAAGACGAGACAGTAGTAAAACGTGTAGAAGATAATGTGAGCAGTGCAGCAGGGAACACAACCAGCGCTCCATCCCCTTGCATGCCATCTAAGTACAAAAAAGCCAGGCTACCTACCTTGAATGTGCAGCAGCCATACTACCAAACTGTGGCATATGGACCTGCCGTTCCACCCATGGGGAGTGGTGTAGCGCTCGGGCCAGTACCCGACGCGTACTTTCCTCCAATACCCTCAGAAGTTGCAACGTGCAACTTGCTTGAGCCTCCCACACCACAGAACCATGCACCACACGAAGAGCTCAGGGAACAAGTGACTAGAACACTTAGAGAACTCGGGGTAGCAACAAGAACAATGATTAGGAACTACTGAAATCCTTACCCCAACCACTATGATAATGTCATGTATCCCAGAGGCTTTAGGGTGCCGGATTTCACTAAGTTTAGTGGGGAGGACTTCAAAACTACTTAAGAGCATGTAGGCCAATTCTTGATCCAGTGCAACGATGTAGGAGTCACTGATGTTCACCGGATCAGATTGTTCCCCTTGTTCCTAACTGGCAGGCCTTTAGTTTGTTTACATCATTAGCTCCTAATTCTGTCCTAACATGGCCGTGTTTAGAACAAAAAATTCATGAATACTTCTTCACTGGCGAGGTCGAGCTAAGGTTGTTCCATGTAACTGCAGTGAGGCGGAGGCATAATGAACTTGTAGCTGAATACATCAAACAGTTTAGAGAGACAAAAAAACAAATGCTTTAGCTTAACCATAGGGGAGAAAGATTTGGCCAATCTAGCGTTTGCAGGGCTCCTACCTTATCTTAAGGAGAAGATGGATGGCATCGAGTTCAGGGATGTCAACCAAGTATTGCAACGAGCTGTGGCACATGAGAATCGAGCTAGAGAGGCTAAGGTACAAGGCCATCTCAAAGAGATCAACCACAGGGACCGAGAGAAGCAACATGTCAACTAACTCGGGGAAGACTCAACCAGTGATGAGGAAATGGAAGTGTATGTGGCCAAGTGGGTTGAAAACCATAAGAACAAGCCTCTGGCTTGCACTTTTTTGAAGCTCAACCCCGGTATGAAAGAACTGATGAAGTTCACCTTTGATGTAAGGAAGTGTGACAAGTTATATGATGCGCTCTTACAAAACAAAGTGATCAAGTTGAAGAATGGCCATGTTATTCCAACACCCGAGCATCTAGCCAACAAAAGATACTGTAAGTGGCAGACTCCTATTCTCATTCGACTAATGAGTGTAACTTCTTTCTTTGGCAGGTAAAATAGGCTCTAAACGATGGCCGGTTGACACTCGATGATAGCCACCGAATGAAGCTAGACACGGGTCCTTTCCTTATCAACATGGTTAACCTCAAAGGGGATAACATCCTTGTAAGGGACGATCAAGCGTTGACAACCAAACGGAAGAACGTGATCGTATCCGATGATCTGCAAAAGAAGATGATCAAGCCTCAGAACCCCAAGGTCGGAAGATAGAAGCGCAATGAGCCAAGAAAGACAACTCAGTTCAAGCCGACCTCAGAGTATTTGATCATGAGATACATCAAAAAAGAGGCAGGCAGGAAGTATCCTCCACAGTCTAAAAGAGTGCAAGTGTTACGGGTCGAAGATCTTCACCAACAGATGCCTTGGGAGCACTCTCGGGAAAACCGGGTTCGAGAGGCCCCGGTACCTTGAGAATTTGGTGATTTTCAAAGATAAATCGACTTCCCAAAGAGTTCGGGGGGCATACCAGAGATCAGCTTTACCTAAGGAAATCGGTGGATTTCCAAGGTAAAACGCCCTCCCAAGCAGCTCGGGAACCTCGGGTGCGGGAGCATCACCCGGGTAAGCGAGGAACCAGTGCGGCAACTTGCAGACCGAAGTAAAAAACCACAGGAAAACACTGATTCCTCGACCCAGCCTCGGATACACGATGAGAAGACCCAGACCGAAGAAAACATGTGCTCGGGTCACCAAGTGCTGATCATCGGGTCGGTACCTTGCCTGATCCAAGATAGACTGGCTCCTAGCAACTCGGGGGATGAAGTCCAGTTTACAATGCAAAGTCTGGGTAAACGGCCTGAGGTTGGTAGCTCCAACGTGAAGATGGGTGTTGGTCCAAGCAAGGCCGAGAGACCCAAGGTCAACAAGGGACCTCCTAGCAAACGCTCTCGGCTGGTTTCTCTAGAAGAAAGGATCATTGTTGGACCAGACATCACACCAACACCAAAACACGAGATACAGGGGCCGGTTGGACATGCACGACCACGAAAACTGTAAAAGTCCAAAAAATGCAAAGTCAATAAAGTGAATGTTAATTTCCCTTTCTGTTTGGAATGCATGAAAATGGGACTTACAAAAAAATTTATACACATGATGATGCACATGGATGTCCAACCAAACGAGCTCTCGTGTTCATTTGAAATGTGGTAAGCCAAGGTTGAATTAACACCATGTGTAAAGTTCTCATGTGTAAGAGGGAGTCTAAAATCATATTTGAACTCAAGAGTTCACCTCAAAGTGCTGCCAAACTTTTTGAATCCACATGCAACCTCATAACGTTGATTGTGAGGAAATTCATGGTGGCAACTTTCTGAGTTTAGGGTGGGATAAAAAGGAGTTAAACATGATCATTTCCAAATGTGAGCTGAATTTAAATTTGAAAATGAACTTCACACTGGATTTGGTTTATTCGAATTTCCGCCCACGTATAAACTCCCAAAATATCAGATTGAGAGGATTTACATGAATGAAGATATTTTGGAAATATTTGGAGGATAAGAAGAGGAGTAAAGGGGGTAGACCCCACCTGTCATTGGGCTGCTTTAACTTGCTTCTGAAGACTTCCTCTGTTCGGTTTCGAACACCATCCGAGCCTCCTCAGAGCGCCACCGAGGGCAGCCACCTCCATCTTCTTGCATCGAGCTGGCAACCTGCTCGTTGCTTCAACACCTCACGGCGTGACCCTCTGACCCACCAACCGAGCTGCAAGCAGCGGCCACCTCCTCGCTACTTCCATCGCGCTGGCGACCAGCTCGTGGGATTGAGTAGCTCCCGGCATGATCTTTTGCTCACAAAAACAGCAACCCCGGACGTTTATTTTCCCTCGCACAGGAACTGGACCGAGGCGCTGAATTTGAAGTTTTGAACCTAACGGAAGGTTAACTCCAGGTAATCAAATTCAGTTTGTGGGAATGGCTGCGAATTTTGAATTTGAAATGGTGGAGCCACTGTTGTTTTGTAACCACCCAAAATTTTGATTTCCACAGACCCAAACCCTTTCCCCCTCTCTTCCCCACTGCCACCAGGGCCCAGCCGTCAGACCTCTCTTCTCCAAAACCGCCGCCGACCGCCCTCTCTCTCTCTTCTCCCGATTATATTATCGCATGTGAAGAAAACCGCCAGCACATGGCCGATTTCGCGCGCCTCTTCACCAACCGATGCCCCAGCAACCGCCGCCTTACTCCCTTCTATAAAACCAGACCAGCGCCGCTCATTTTCTTCACCGAAGTCGCTCTCAATTCCCCCGATCGGAAAAACCACCCCAAACTCGAATTCTTCGAAAACATTCGGAGATCCTCGGTTGTAGCCGTCCCTACACCCTCCCACGGCCTCAAGGACAAATTCTCGACGCAATTCTGTGAAGAAACAAGCCTAGGAAGCAATTCCGACGAAGTTCACCGGAATCTCTCACTGCTCGCCGTCGACCGCCTTCACCGGCCAATTCTGGTGCCCGAAAACAATCTAGGTGAGTCCCCCATGATCTCCTCTTTAATTTGGTGTACAAAGATCGAGGTTTAGTGGAGAAAATGAAGAAAACAGAAACCTCCGGCCGCCGCCGCCGCTCGCCGGCGATCGGGCAGTCGCCGGACGTGGGGGAGAAGAGGATAGGGCGACGTGGCCGCCTCTGGTACGCCGGATCTGAGCCAACGGCTCAGATTAAAACCAGCGTACCGGTTCGGTTTAATTAAATCTGGGTCGTTGATCTCAGATCCAACGGCCCACATTCAAAGCAGTTATATACGTTAGAAATCTTCTGGTTAGGTCCCTGGAGATTTAAATAACTAGGAAATAGCCCCTGCGATTTACAGAAGCAACCCTAGGCTTATAGAAAATTGGAAATTCACCGTGAATTAGCCAATTAGCCCCTGTGTATTTTAGAAATTAGTAAAACAGTTCTATAAATTCAATTTGAACCCTAGAAAGTTTGAAAATATTACAAATTGGCCCAAATCAGTTTAAAAGTTTGTTTTTAATTCTGTAATTAATCAAAATAGGTTAAATGATTTCTGAAAAATGTGAGAAGTTTATTAAAAGCACCGTTGAAACATTCTGAACAGAAAACAAATTCTGAAGTTAAAAATAATAATTTTCAGAAACTGAAATTATTTATTTGGTGTCAAATTAATTCTGAAAAATCAAAATAAAAACAATATAGGTATTAGGAAATTGTAGAAATTTATTAAATAATATAAGATTATTCTGTTTTTATACTTTTATGTATTTGAAGTTTCTGTAGTCCAGAATAATTATTTAAATGGCTGAAAATGCATTTTTAAGTATTAAATAAATGCTGAAATATAGATAAAATATTATATAATGAAGGAAAATTATGGAAACTATTCCAAATACATAAATAGGCTCTGAAATGTAGAAAATAGTAATATGAGTTCTGAAAATCATTATAGTAAAAATTTAAATGACTTTTAGGATTTAATTAATTATAAAAATTAACATATATACCCATAAAATTCTAAAATTAATTCAAATCACCTAACAAACTGAAAATGAGTGTTTGGCTGTAGCAAAAGTAAAGTAGAAGGATATAGGTACCCCAATTGAAACCTACTTTCATTCCAACCCACATGAAATGATATGAAAACAATAGGTGCATGTGTGTATTCAAACATATATGATTGTAATACGTTGCTAAGATTCTCATGGCATGTTTGGCATTGTTTTGTGTGCATGTGTATGGATAGAACCAAACCAAGAACTATTTCATAATCTTCAAGAGCAAGAGTTTGAAGTAAATCCCCCTTCATTCAAAGGCAAGTGTTCCTTGACCACTTTGTTCCTATTCTAGGATGATTAGTTAGAATGATTGCATGATGTCATCAATATGAAACCTAATTTAGGTTGTTTCCCTAGTTATATTCCTTTATCATTCTTTGTTGAACCATGGAGGGACTTAGTTGATATTTGTTGGTTATCATTTTATGTGCTTAGCCATGCTTAGTACTTAGAAAATGAATGAAACATTATGTGGATAGTCTTGTGGAATTATATGAAGGACACAAGAGTGTGTCATGGTGTTAGGAATCTAGGCAGGCTGGTTGTTTGGTTGGTGCTTTGTGCACGAGACTCGGGAGTGAGTTAGTGCCTGTCTTAGATTCTAAGGACCGGTTCATGGGACAGTTAACCCGGCTTTACAATGCCACCACAAGACTGAGATGGGGCAGCCTGGCCAATTAATTAGGTGTTTGCCGGTAAAGTATGAGTGTTTGGATGGTGCGGGGAATGGGAGTCCATTTTGACTGCCCTGGGAACTGCAAGGCTCAAGAGGGGGCTTCTGTAGGGGAGGGTTACTCTCAGGAACTACAGCGGTGAAACCTCAGTGGGCTTGTACTTGCCGGTAGATCCTTTGTAAAGGCCCTGTAGTGATCTCCTGATCGCACACCAAAGAAGTGTGTAATGTGGCTTGCAACCACGGATATCAGGGAGGTTTCTTAGTCCACCTGGCAACAGGGGATGAAATCACTACTTGTGGGTAAAGTGGTACAATGTCTGCAGAGAACCAAACTGTCATGACAGCCGTGCTCACGGTCAAGAGCGGCTTGGACTTGTCCATGATTAGAGAAACATGGATGTGAGTTGAAAGAGGTTGGTGGGTGGTGTAACCTAACATTAATGACTTAATTATGAGGTTGGTGGGATTAACACTTAGTAAGATAGGTTGCTAATCGAAGCTAAGGCTTAGGATTAATGCATAGTGCTTAACCATGTTAGCCTTTCCTTGCTATTAGCCTTCATAACATTCTTTTCTACACTTGCTGAGTACCTTTGATACTCAAACTTGCTTTTGTTGGATATCATATGTTGCTCAGGTGCAAATGAAGATGTAGACTTCGATGAGGAGGACTTCGATCCCGAGGAGTTGTTCTAGGTTGGCGAAACCCCCGGGCAACGCCTGTGAACTGGAGCACCACGCTAGAGTCTTCCGCTGTTGTGTTATAGTGTAGTGGTACTCTTAATTGACATTTCATGTACTATGATGTAATATTATGTTGTACGTTGAACCTGGCTTGTAATATAATGATATTACACTCTTGTCGGCACATGTATGAATCAATTGATCCTGGCATACATGTGAGAATACATTCGGGTATTCCTTATGGGATACCGGGTGTGACAAAGTGGTATCAGAGCCAAGGTTGCCCGTAGGACGCAAACCTAGTTAGAAATAGACGGGATAGACATCACTATTTTATTAAAAACTATTTTACTAAATATTTTGTTAGAAGGAGGATTATTTTGAATATATATATGCTGTCTAACCTCATCTATACTCAAAATTATATTATTGTTTATTTTCAAACATATTTTAAATTTTTCTTGAAACAGATGGCACGCACACGTCTTACGACCTGTAAGTCCACCTGAGGACGAGTTCCTCGACACTAGCTGGCTGAACGCACTGTTGAGGATGTGGACAACACCGCCACTTACCAGACCCACGGGGAGTTTACTAGAGGCATGGTGGATCGCCTTAGACACCTTCTTCGCTGTGCTGGTTACACCGGCAAGCTAGAGGTGCAGTACGACACCACTCGAGTTTCTCGCGCAGAACGCGATGAGTGGAAGTCGCAGGCGAGGATCTACTATGAGAACAAGCTGCTCAAGATCCACAGTTCGCCAGCATGGAGGTCTACCATGGCAGAGGCTGAGAAGGACGCCACTTGGGAGGCACTCACTTGCCAGAGCTACACCAACCGTGGCCGCCTTGAGGGGACTCAATACATGTACACCCCTCGGCGACAAAGTAGAAGTGCGGTGTACAACTACGAGCCAATTCATGAAGGTTGCAACATAGTGCAGATGGAGATGAGCCTCAAAATAGGAGTTGACGTCAGCACCAGGCTAGAGAACTGCCAACAGGAGCTTCAGGACGTACGCGACCTTTTGAAGAAGACGGAGGCCATAATGCGTGGACTGATAAGGATGAGGGATGGAGAAGTGAGTGATCTCTATGCTTCAGATGGAGACACTTGGACTCCGGACTCTCCAGACCATAGGGCAGCCAAACGCCCTCATGCTTCACCACCACATGAGGCCTCCACAGCTGAATCAGAGGCTAGCACTCCTGATGGTGATGGCGGGAACCCACAGGAGGATGCACAGAACCCAGGGGACAACTAGGATAGGTGTCCTTGCTCATGTAATGGCTCGTGTAGTACGTATGTATGGTATTGTATTGACTAGTGGGTAATGGTTGATTAGTGTGCTTGTTTAGGTTGATGATGTAATATGTTGTTAGTGTATGAACGTGAGCTGTGAAAGCCGTAGGCTTATGTTCACAACCTCGTTAGTGTATGTACATATCTATTAAGGAATATAAATGCTTAGTTTGCTTCAACCATGATCATTTAATAAACGAAGTAGAAACTTTTGTAACTCTTGTGTAGGACTGATGAAGTAAATACACAACGTAATATACTTAAGAGAACATTTATACATTAAGTTTAAACATAGTCTTTTACAATAGATGGCAGGAAGAAGGAGACGCAACGAAGGGAACAACAACAATGAGGCTGCAGAGTTTCCTTTACCTGGATGGCAGCCACGAGTTGCATGCAGAGCTGATGGAGAGGTGATACAACAGATGATGAACATGGAAAACCAACTCATTCAAAACTTGACACAAGTGGTGGCCAACATGCAACAACCTCAACCACAAATTCAGATTGCACCACGTCAACCAAAGTTGAATGAGTTCCTAAGCACCCAACCACCAAGGTTTGACAATGCTATAGAGCCATTAGAAGCTGATGATTGGCTCAAGAATATTGAAAACAAGTTGCAGATCATACAATGCCCAAGGCGTGAGAGGGTACTCTTTGCTTCTCACCAACTATATGGACCTGCAACGGACTGGTGGACGGCATACAAAGAAGCTCATGAGGATCCAGAAAGTATCTCATGGAATGAGTTCAAACTAGCCTTCCGCAATCACTACGTCACAGCAGGAGAAATCAAGAACAAGCGGAAGGAGTTCCTCAACCTGAAGCAAGGTAGCATGTCCGTGCGAGAATACCTTACTAAGTTCACACAGTTATCTCGCTATGCTCCGGGAGACATAGACACGGATGAAAAGAAACAAGACTGTTTCATTGAGGGCTTGAACTCGGAAATACAGTATGCCATGTCTTCAAGTGACTATGAAAGTTTTCAAAAGCTCATCAACAAGGCTTTCATAGTGGAAAGAAAAAGACAGAAGTTAGTTGAGGAGCGAAAGAGGAAAATGAATTGGCAAGGACAGTCTTCTAGCAGCAACAGTCGGCCCCGTTTGTCATCGTCGCTGACGGGAGCAATGAATCGACCTATAGCTCCCAATCAGTTTCAGAGGAGCTACAACCCTGCTGCTAGGAATCCAACTTTTCAACCACAACAGAAGCGACAACAAGTGCAGCAACAACGTCCTGCCTTTCAACCTCGTCCTGCAGGGTCAAATCCTCGAAATGCACAACAAGGCAACAAAGCACCAATGAACAAGGTCACAGGGCAATGCTTCAACTGTGGAGAAACGGGACACTATGCCAACCGGTGCCCCAACAAGAAGCCACCTCAACAACAGAATCCGGTGTGTGGCAAAGTGAATCATGTGACCATGGAGGAAGCACAAGAGGCACCAGATGTGGTGATTGGTATGTTCTCTGCCAATACTTATCCTACTACAATTTTGTTTGACTCTGGTGCAACACACTCATTCATAGCCAAGGAATTCATAACCAAGCACAAATTACCAATTGCATCTATGAATCGAGTGTTAGTAGTGAATTCTCCTGGAGGAGAAATAAAGACAAAACAAGTATGTCCCAAGATAAAGCTAGGAGTTAATGGAGTAGAATTCCTTGCAAACCTCATTGTGATAGAATCACAAGGGATAGATATCATCTTGGGAATGGACTGGTTAACCAAATATAAAGGAGTTATACATTGTTCAACGAGAACGGTGGAACTAACACATACGCATGGAACAAAGGTTGAGTTCACATATATTCAAGTACCCTTTGGAAATGTTCAACTCAACAAGACCAAAGTAGTTATTGAAGATATAAAGATTGTCAATGGATTTCCAGATGTGTTTCCCGAGGAGTTACCAGGTATGCCACCGGATCGAGAAGTAGAATTCATTATAGAATTAGTACCTGGTACTGCTCCCATATATAAAAGACCATACCGGATGGATACCCAACAACTAGTAGAACTCAAGGATCATATCCGAGAGTTATCGGAGAAAGGGTATATCCGTCCTAGTTCCTCACCATGGGGAGCTCCGGTCATATTTGTACCAAAGAAGGATGGTACCAAGAGGTTGTGTGTAGATTACCGTGCCCTCAATGAAGTGACGATCAAAAACAAGTACCCTTTGCCTTGTATTGAGGACTTGTTTGATCAAATAAGAGGTGCATGTGTATTCTCTAAGATTGACCTCCGTTCCGGATATCATCAACTAAAGATAAGAGAATTGGATATTCCGAAGACAGCATTTGTTTCTCGGTACGGACTGAATGAATATACAGTTATGCCTTTTGGACTAACAAATGCTCCTGCATATTTCATGTACCTTATGAATAAGGTGTTCATAAAATAGACAAGTTTGTAGTAGTGTTCATTGATGATACCCTCATATACTCAAAGAATGAGAAAGAACATGAAGAGCACCTGAGAATAGTATTGCAAAAGCTAAGAGAAAACCAACTTTATGCCAAATTCAGTAAGTGTGAATTTTGGCTTAAGAAAGTTGCTTTTCTAGGACATATTATCTCCGAAGGAGGAATATCAGTTGATCCAGAAAAGATATCTGGTGTTCAAAAGTGGAAGACACCAGAGAATGTCGGAGAAATCCGAAGTTTCTTAGGATTGGCAGGCTATTACCGAAGGTTCATCGAAGGATTTTCAAAATTAGCCAAGCCACTCACAAAGATGTTGGAAAAGGAGCTGATTTTATATGGTCTCAAGAGTGCGAATCAAGCTTCCAAGAATTAAAGGAGAAATTAACAACTGCCCCAGTCTTGGTTATGCCCGATATGGAGAAATCATTCTCTGTATATTGTGATGCTTTAGGACAAGGGTTAGGATGTGTGCTTATGCAAGAAGGGCATGTTATTGCCTACGCTTCCCGACAACTTCGGAAGCATGAGAAGAACTATCCTACCCATGACCTAGAGTTGGCCGCAGTTGTACATGCATTCAAGTTATGGAGACATTACCTAATGGATAAAAGAACTGAGATCTATACCGATCATAAGAGTTTGAAATATATCTTCACTCAGCCAGATCTCAACCTTCGGAAAAGGAGATGGTTGGAGTTCATTAACGATTTTGATGTGGGAATCAATTACCATCCTGGAAAAGCTAATGTGGTTGCAGATGCCTGGAGCAGAAAGACACATGTTAACATGTTAACAATATGAGATATACAACCACAACTTTGTGAAGAGTTTGCAAAACTAAACCTATGCTTGGTGAACCATGCAGAAGCCATAGCAATGGAAGTTGACTCAAATTTAGAACAAGATATACGAAATGGTCAAAAGAATGATGAAAAGATCAAAGAAATTAAGAAGTTGATCAAAGAAAACAAAGCCCCGGGATTTAGAGAAGATGAGCATGGTATTGTATGGCACGGTAAAAGAATCTGTGTGCCAGATATAAAGGACATAAAGAAGTTAATTCTGAAAGAGGCTCATGATTCAGATTATTCTATCCATCCTGGAAGTACAAAGATGTATCATGATCTTAAGACCAGGTATTGGTGGTGCGGTATGAAAAGAGATGTTGCAGAGCATGTGGCATTGTGTGACACATGTCAGCTAGTCAAAGCAGAACACCAAAGACCCGCAGGGCTATTACAACCACTAAAGATACCTGAATGGAAGTGGGAAGAAATTGGGATGGACTTTATAGTGGGTTTGCCCAGGACACAAACAGGGTATGATTCAATATGGGTGATAGTGGATAGATTGACCAAAGTTGCTCATTTCATTCTAGTTAAGGAAAACTATAATAGTTTGAAACTAGTAGAACCGTATATGTCGAGAATAGTCTGCCTACATGGTGTACCCAAAAGATAGTATCAGATAGAGGTACACAGTTTACTTCAAGATTTTGGCAAAAATTACATGAGTCTATGGGAACTCAATTGAATTTTAGTTCTGCATATCATCCACAAACTGATGGGCAAACAGAAAGGACCAATCAAATTCTTGAAGATATGCTCAGAGCTTGTGCTCTCAAAAATAGTAGGAGTTGGGATAAGAATTTGCCATATGCAGAATTCTCCTACAATAATAGCTACCAAGCAAGTATGAAGATGTCCCCATTTGAGGCTTTATATGGAAGAAGATGTAGAACTCCATTGTTTTGGGATCAAATAGGTGAGAATAAGGTGTTTGGATCTGAAGTATTAAAAGATGCAGAAAAGAAAGTAAGGGAAATTCGCAACAATCTAAAGATAGCTCAAACAAGACAAAAGAGTTATGCGGACACAAGGCGAAGAGAACTAGTCTTCGAAGTGGGAGACTATGTGTATCTCAAAGTGTCACCCATGCGTGGACTAAAGAGATTTAAAGTAAGAGGGAAGCTAGCACCTCGGTATATCGGACCATTCAAGATATTGGAACGCAAAGGAGAGGTAGCCTATCAGTTAGAGTTACCCTCTCGATTGTCGGACGTACACGATGTGTTCCACGTATCACAACTCAAGAAGTGTTTGTGAACACCAGAAGAACAACTACCAATGGATGAGTTGGATGTAAAAGAAGATCTTTCATATACCGAGTACCCTGTAAAAATTTTTGACACAATGGAGAAGGTTACAAGAAACAAAATAATTTGCATGTGCAAGGTTCAATGGAAACATCATTCCGAGGCAGAAGCTACATGGGAAAGAGAAGATGAACTCAAGTCACAATTTCCCAATCTGTTTCCTTTATAATTACAAATCTCGAGGACAAGATTTTTCTTAAGGGGGGTAGAATTGTAACCGCCCAAAATTTTGATTTCCACAGACCCAAACCCTTTCCCCCTCTCTTCCCCACTGCAACCAGGGCCCAGCAGTCAGACCTCTCTTCTCCAAAACCGCCACCGACCGCCCTCTCTCTCTCTCTTCTCCCGATTCTATTATCGCATGTGAAGAAAACCGCCGGCACATGGCCAATTTCGCGCGCCTCTTCACCAACCGACGCCCCAGCAACTGCCGCCTCACTCCCTTCTATAAAACCAGACCAGCGCCGCTCATTTTCTCCACCGAAGTTGCTCTCAATTCCCCCGATCGGAAAAACCACCATAAACTCGAATTCTTCGAAAACATTCGGAGATCCTCGGTTCTAGCCGTCCCTACACCCTCCCACGCTCAAGGACAAATTCTCGACGCAATTCTGTGATGAAACAAGCCTAGGAAGCAATTCCGACGAAGTTCGCCGGAATCTCTCACTGCTCGCCGTCGACCGCCTTCACCGGCCAATTCTGGTGCCCGAAAACAATCTAGGTGAGTCCCCCATGATCTCCTCTTTGATTTGGTGTACAAAGATCGAGGTTTAGTGGAGAAAATGAAGAAAACAGAAACCTCCGGCCGCCGCCGCCGCTCGCCGGTGATCGGGCAGTCGCCGGACGTGGGGGAGAAGAGGATAGGGCGACGTGTCCGCCTCTGGTACGGCGGATCTGAGCCAACGGCTCAGATTAAAACCAGCGTACCGGTTCGGTTTAATTAAATCTGGGCCGTTGATCTCAGATCCAACGACCCACATTCAAAGCAGTTATATACGTTAGGAATCTTCTGGTTAGGTCCCTGGAGATTTAAATAACTAGGAAATAGCCCCCACGATTTACAGAAGCAACACTAGGCTTATAGAAAATTGGAAATTCACTGTGAATTAGCCAATTAGCCCCTGTGTATTTTAGAAATTAGTAAAACAGTTCTGTAAATTCAATTTGAACCCTAGAAAGTTTGAAAATATTACAAATTTGCCTAAATCAGTTTAAAAGTTTGTTTTTAATTCTGTAATTAATCAAAATAGGCTAAATGATTTCTGAAAAATGTGAGAAGTTTATTAAAAGCACTGTTGAAACATTCTGAACAGAAAACAAATTCTGAAGTTAAAAATAATAATTTTCAGAAACTGAAATTATTTATTTGGGGTCAAATTAATTCTGAAAAATCAAAATAAAAACAATATAGGTATTAGGAAATTGTAGAAATTTATTAAATAATATAAGATTATTCTGTTTTTATACTTTTATGTATTTGAAGTTTCTGTAGTCCATAATAATTATTTAAATGGCTGAAAATGCATTTTTAAGTATTAAATAAATGCTGAATATAGATAAAAATATTATATAATTAAGGAGAATTATGGAAACTATTCCAAATACATAAGTAGGCTCTGAAATGTAGAAAATAGTAATATGAGTTCTGAAAATCATTATAGTAATAATTTAAATGACTTTTAGGATTTAATTAATTATAAAAATTAACATATATACCCATAAAATTCTAAAATTAATTCAAATCACCTCACAAACTGAAAATGAGTGTTTGGCTGTAGCAAAAGTAAAGTAGAAGGATATAGGTACCCCAATTGAAACCTACTTTCATTCCAACCCACATGAAATGATATGAAAACAATAGGTGCATGTGTGTATTCAAACATATATGATTGTAATACATTGCTAAGATTCTCATGGCATGTTTGGCATTGTTTTGTGTGCATGTGTATGGATAGAACCAAACCAAGAACTATTTCATAATATTCAAGAGCAAGAGTTTGAAGTAAATCCCCCTTCATTCAAAGGCAAGTGTTCCTTGACCACTTTGTTCCTATTCTAGGATGATTAGTTAGAATAATTGCATGATGTCATCAATATGAAACCTAATTTAGGTTGTTTCCCTAGTTATATTCCTTTATCATTCTTTGTTGAACCAAGGAGGGACTTAGTTGATATTTGTTGGTTATCATTTTATGTGCTTAGCCATGCTTAGTACTTAGAAAATGAATGAAACATTATGTGGATAGTCTTGTGGAATTATATGAAGGACACAAGAGTGTGTCATGGTGTTAGGAATCTAGGCAGGCTGGTTGTTTGGTTGGTGCTTCGTGCACGAGACTCGGGAATGAGTTAGTGCCTGTCTTAGATTCTAAGGATCGGTTCATGGAACAGTTAACCCAGCTTTACAATGCCACCACAAGACTGAGATGGGGCAGCCTGGCCAATTAATTAGGTGTTTGCCGGTAAAGTATGAGTGTTTGGATGGTGTGGGGAATGGGAGTCCATTTTGACTGCCCTGGGAACTGCAAGGCTCAAGAGGGGGCTTCTGTAGGGGAGGGTTACTCTCAGGAACTACAGCGGTGAAACCTCAGTGGGCTTGTACTTGCCGGTAGATCCTTTGTAAAGGCCCTGTAGTGATCTCCTGATCACACACCAAAGGAAGTGTGTAATGTGGCTTGCAACCACGGATATCAGGGAGGTTTCTTAGTCCACCTGGCAACAGGGGATGAAATCACTACTTGTGGGTAAAGTGGTACAATCTCTGCAGAGAACCAAACTATCATGACAGCCGTTCTCACGGTCAAGAGCGGCTTGGACTTGTCCATGATTAGAGAAACATGGATGTGAGTTGAAAGAGGTTGTTGCGTGGTGTAACCTAACATTAATGACTTAATTATGAGGTTGGTGGGATTAACACTTAGTAAGATAGGTTGCTAATCAAAGCTAAGGCTTAGGATTAATGCATAGTGTTGAACCATGTTAGCCTTTCCTTGCTATTAGCCTTCATAACATTCTTTCCTACACTTGCTGAGTACCTTTGGTACTCAAACTTGCTTTTGTTGGATATCATATGCTGCTCAGGTGCAAATGAAGATGCAGACTTCGATGAGGAGGACTTCGATCCCGAGGAGTTGTTCTAGGTTCGCGAAACCCCCGGGCAATGCCTGTGAACTGGAGCACCACGCTAGAGTCTTCCGCTGTTGTGTTATAGTGTAGTGGTACTCTTAATTGACATTTCATGTACTATGATGTAATATTATGTTGTACGTTGAACTTGGCTTGTAATATAATGATATTACACTCTTGTGGGCACATGTATGAATCAATTGATCCTGGCATACATGTGAGAATACATTTGGGTATTCCTTATGGAAAACCGGGTGTGACATGTTTGGAGGGGGGATTTTGGCGGGACCCGCAGGTCAGTGGAACAGAGGCAACACTTGAATTCTCTTCTGTGTGTGCTCGACACTGAGGGTGCAGGCGCCACCGAGACACTCTCCACCGAGCTGTCTGGGTGCCTGCTGCCCCTCAAGGCGGTTCGATCCCTTCCTTCAGCTGCTCGGTAAGGGCACAAACCAATTTCCTTTTTCCTGCTCGCCACTTCACCGAACAGAACCTCGCTCACGCACACTCACTCGAAGAAACGGCGCCGGCTCTGCTCTTCATCATCAATCGGCCTCCGGCCACTGTGGCACCCAGCTGAGTCGACTAGGAGATGCACCGGCCTCCATTAGACGTCATCCGCACCTCCACAGCCCGTGTCCATCATCCTCCGGCCGGTGCCAAGCAAGTTTCTCCCTCTCGGTTGAGCATGACGTCGCCACCACAGTTCCACGGCGCTCAGCTGGTTCAGCGCCTCTCCCGCACGACCAACACCCCCCTAAGGTGCGTCAAGGTGTGTAGATCATGCTCCCGTAGTCCCCTTGCTCGTTCCCACTGTCGGCTCACCGAATTTTGATGTTTTGCACTGGTGTACGTGATGAACTGGCGCCCCTCTAATCGGGAAATTCGTCCAACCGGCTTGATCATCCTTCCTTCGGTTCAAGCCATAGCAACTACAGCTCCTAGCACCCTCCCATGATGAATACTGAAGTCAACCGTCCATCCAACACCACGGGCGACGAGAATTCACCACCGGCGGCAAAAATGGGTCGATCCTCCAGTGAACCCCCTTTTCCCGCCAGTTGCTGCAAGGTTTGGCATGTGTTCCATGTTCCCAGACCACTAGGGATGCTTTAGGGCAACTTATCTCGTCGGGAGAAGCTTGGGACACGCTGAAACGTGTCGATGCCGCGCCGCCGAGCGCCGCTCTCGATGCCAACCCACTTCCGGCCATTTTCAAGCGGTGAGACCTTGCCCGGCAGCTGCGCCACGTCCCAACGGTCGTGTAGGGCGAAACCAGAGCCGATTTGGTTGAGAAACGAGGGAGAACGGCGCCTGCCAAGATCTGGTTTTCTGTTCGCGCGAGTTCACTGTCGAGAGGTTGAAGAAAGAACTGACAAGCGGGCCCCACATTTGAGTTCTCTGTGTAAACTTCAAACAGAAAGTGGTTCAAACTTGAAAAACCCATAACCTTTTTGTAGAAAAATCCAAAAAGGGTGAGACAAATTTCGTTGGATTCCTCATAAGATGTACTTTGGAGACAAACAATGTGCTTGCTAAGAAAATGCCCAGGAATTTCTGTAGAATTGTTTTTACTGAATTCTTTAGAGATTTATTACAGGAGCAATTCTTTATGAAACATTCCCAAATTTCGGCAGCAAATCCTTTTCCTAGTTACTGAGATCCAGTAAAAATTTGAGCTTCATTGGAGTAAATTTGGTAGGCTAAATTGTCTTCCAAATTCAGTCTTTATTTAAAAATTCAAATTCTAAACAGAAACTTTTCAGCATTTCATTTCAACTTCCAAAATTCATATCTCCCTGTTGGTGGCTCCAAAAATGGTGAAATAAATTTTGTTAGAACCATGGAGACTTACCTTAATTAGATCTTCCACTGTTAGACATGTCAAAACTCCAGATTTGGGCTCATAATTCAGAAAAGCTTTGTACTTGTGGGAATTTTGGAGACCACAAGGTTCAAGGAAATTTCTCCAAATTTTTCTCAGATCATCGTTAGAGAGTCTAGTATCCAGTGGAAAAATCCCAAATCTGATTAAGGAACATAAATAGCAGTAGCTTTGAATAGAAATTCACTTCTTATAATTCATTAGTACTCATACACATATTTTGTTACATTGCATATAGTGACCGAAGTTGAGTTCACCCCGGAGCCATTGGGCGTCCTCCCACCAGACGCATTTGAAAGGTTTTAATGACTCTTATACTCAAATGAAATATTTGCTCTTGACTTTCCATTTAACTCGTAACCAGGCAAGCCTCGGTTTGATTTTAAGTACCTTTTACAAAGTTTTTCATTTTTTTCACTTATGTCTAGGTTGAAATTGTTGCATTAGAGTTAGGGTGATTGAAACCCCACTTGCATGACTTTAAATCCTATGAAGGGTTGGGTAGTTTATAAACTCGACGAGTAGAGAATGCCATGCTAATGTTCTTAGAATCTCGGTAGAAGTCGAGTGGCTGGAATCTACTCGCGAGATAGGTATTTATTCACATGGTATGGAAAGAGGTAGATAATGGCTTAAGATTGTGAAACTGAAACCCAGCAGGGGGGATAGAATGCAGTGAGCGGAGGTCTCACGTGCGTAGCCCTGTTGGTGTCGATTGAGGACCAAGCCGTGTGTGGCCCTACTGGACACGTACCGGACAGTACCAGATGCATACTGGCATATGGGAACCAGAAAACCAATTTAATTGGTTAACCTGGGTGCCAAGGCTTACTCAACCATTTTGTAGGAGTGGGTTGAGGGTAGCAAGGTGTAAATCTGCCGGTGGGCACAGACATGCTCCACCCGGGGACCTCCTGCCCGTTACGGTGGGACCGGTTCGACATTTGGGTTGCCTTCAAAAGGTTGTTGCATACAACAGAGTAGGAAGGTGTGAAGCACCACACTTCTGAAAAGGGTGTATGTGACGTGTTATCCGGGTGTCTCCTGATTGCAATCACCGTCGCTCGTGGTTATTTGAGTACCGCTTGTTCACTGCGCTGTGACGTAGTAAGAAGTTAAATAAGCCAGATGAATATGCTGCATTGAACTATTAATGTCTTGAAACCCTGTATGCTGTAGTTGTAAAGCTAATTAGGTTTATCTTCCACTTTTGGCATCACCACATCGGAGGAAAGCGTTTTTTGTTTGATTGTGGACTTCCGATGTGAGGGCTGCCTAAGGCTCATTAAACTGCTGCTATAAAACTGAAAGTAAGGATTAACATATAGGCGCGTCTTTATTGCAATGTCTTTATCCCATATTACTAATCCCTGCATGTAGAGTTTCATTACTAGGGTGTCGGTTAAGCCTTGCTGAGCCATCGTGCTCACGGTTGCAATATTTGAGCTGTGTGCAGGTGAGAGTTATGAGGAAGCGTCCGAGGACGAGGCGATGCCTCCGTCGGGGTACACGGCCGAGCTGGAGCCTTGCATGCCGCCGTGATCTCCGGTTCTATGCTGCTAGTGTGTAGCGTCCCCGTGCTGGACGGCTGCACTTTTGTGTAGATAGGATTAGACACTAGCTATGTATAATACTTCCGCTGTATAATTAAGTTTTGTAAAAAGACTTCCTCTGTTTTATGTCAAATAGAAGTTTGTATGTTGTTCATATTCTTTTCCTGTGTGCTGTTGGGTGCCGCATCAACGGCACCACCCTCTGCGATCCTGGAGTGGGTGAACCACGGGGTGGTCCCCACAACAACCCAAGACATCAACTGGCAAGTCCGAAGTAGCTCTGAGACGGATAGCATGTGGGACGTGAAGCCAGAGGGGATGAAACAAGGCAAGATCAAGACAGTAGCTCCGGGAACAAAGCCAGAACCCCAATGATGCCCCGCAGGGCTCAACAAAACACAAGAGAGATGTGGACAAAGGTTGAGGGCCCTGGAACTTGCTGAGAAGAGGAAAGAGGAGCAGAGGGATCATTGTTTTGACCAAGCACGACCAATGATGACCAAGAGGACTAGGAAGGAGAAGGGGATTGCCCAGGAGGAAGCTGGAGATGACGAGAACAAAGAAAACCCCATGGGCAAGAATGAAAACCAAGTAGAGGTAAACATGGTGTTTCATTTGCCTTCTGAATTCTGTCTTCCGGATGTTGAGGTGGCCGGGCTTGATCTAGGAGCTAAGAACATGTTTTATTGAGAAATCAGAACAGCTCGGCCAACACATGAAGCCATTGTACATCCGAGGACGCATAGATGGAACACCAGTGTAACATCCCAAAAATATTGTTAAGACCCTAAATTATGTTAAGAGGGGAATTTAAAAATTTTTGGACGTGTTGCATGTTTTGCAAAAAAAAATTCGAATTCAAACTAGAATTCAAATTAAACTCAAATCAGAAAAGAAATAGAAAAAGAGAAAACAGAAAAAAACCGGCCAGTGGGCCGAAACCCACCAGCCGGCCCACCCAGCAACCGCGCCAGCCCGCAGCCGCGCGCGCTGTTTCCTTCCGCTGACAGGTGGGACCCACCAGTTTGTCTTCTACCTCGCGCCACGCCGAACTCCCTCTCACCCGAATCAAAACCGATCGGGATTTCTGCGTATCCCCGCTGAATTCTGTTCGTAGGCGACGCGGACTTGATCTAAACCACCCCGCCGCCTTTCCCAGTCTATAAAAACCCCGGCCTCGTTCAGATTTTCCCACGCGATCCGCCGATTTTTCTCCGGTGAGAACCGAGACTTCTCCGGCGAATTCTGGCCGATCTACGCTCGGAAACTCCAATCTAACTCGCTGGTCTTGATCCACCGCCTCCGCGGAACCTTGCATGTGCAGAAAGCTCGGTGATTTGCGGTGTAAACACAGCGCCAACGAGCCTCGCCGTGAATTCACCTCGGACCTCGTCGCCGATCACCTTCCAGGATCTCCGAGCTCAAGAAAACCCCCGAGGTGAGATCCCCGACCTCCCCTCCACCGATCTATGCCATAAAATCACAGTTCTAGGAAGAATTCTCGAAGATCCGAAAGTCTCCGGCGAGATCGCCGCTTCCCGCCGCCGGCAGCGCCGCCCGCGTTCGATCAGAGCGACGTGGCCGCTTGTGCGCCGTTTATTTTAAATCGCACGGTAGGGTTTAAATCCCCGCGTACCGGTTCGACGTTATAATCTCAGCCGTCGGTTTAAAATCAGACGGTCCACGTCAGCCCCGCGTTATAAAGACTGGAAATCTTACGTGCTACCCCCTGGGGTTCTCGGGAAATAAGAGCTAGCCCCGGAAACTTCTGATCTAGCCCCTGGAACTCCAGAAAATCATGTAAATTCATTTAAAAATCAGTTTTAGCCCCTGGACTTAATAAAAATTAGGAAAAACACCTCTGTTATGAGTAGCTAGACCCCTGAAAATTCTTAAAATAATATTATAGACCCTGTAGTGGGGTAAGTTTAACTTTTTAGCCCTGTTTAGTATTTAATTTAGGAAATTGAATATGTGGCTAGTGTTTAAAAATTAAAAAGTGGGACAAACATATTGTCAAAATTAAATTAAAAACTTTCTCAGTATTTAGAAAAACTTTGGAGTGAGATAAAAACATATTTTGGGCTGAGTTGAATCTGTTTAATTTATTATTCACATGTAGGGACACATTTTTAAGTAATGAATAGTTTTAGAAAATAGGGAAAATAATTGTGAAATAGTTTACATCTGAGGCAAAGGTCAAAATATGTTATTAAATTATTTAGGACCAGAACCTATTCTGTTTAGATGATGTGTATTACTATTTTCATAATAAAGTACACATTTATGCATAGGAAAATAAATCTGAAAATGTAGCAACTAGTAAATGATAAATGGAGTTTCTAAAATCCAAAGAATTCAGTTTAGGGTTGGTAGAAATTATGAAGACACTTATGGAGAAGGAAAATGCCTTTCATGCATACTTGGTAGCTAAAAGGTGTAGTAATTAAATATAAGGAATTTATTAAAATTGGAAACTCATATATGTAGGTATAGTATGTAAGTATAAATGTGAACCCCAAAGTAGGAATCATATACACATGATTAAAAGTGTATGCAAGCCACAAATCAACACACATAGAGTAACCACAACACACATAATGGTGAATGACTTTCATAAATATGAATGTGTGGTTTGTATGAAGTGGAAGTGTGAACTATGTCTTATGGATTGTTGTTTTTATTTTGTTATGTGTGATGGTATGATGTAGAACCTGCTCAAGAGCAAGTTATTCCTTTCCAAGATCAGGACTACCCATTCCAAGAGCAGCAGGAAGGAGGCAAGTGTCCTTGACCACTTTGAATCCTATGCTAGGATGTGTAGATAGAATTATTTGCATTGTCAAGTTAAATATGAAACCCATGCTAGGAAGTTTTCCTAGAATTGCATTACCTTGTTTTCCTTGTAGCTTGGGTTGGGATTAATTTTATCATGTCATTTATTATTATGCATATGCTTAGCCATGCTTAGAATGGGATATTTGGGACATAAGATCATCAGTTTATTTTACCATACTCTTGAATGAGATATTGTGAGTTATGTAGAGGTAGGGATCAAGGCAAGTTGGATGTTTTGGTTGTGTGCTGGGTGCACGAGACTCGAGTTTGTGTTTAGTACTTGCCTGGATCCTAAGGACCGGTTCATGGAGCATGTAACCTGGCTTTACAGTGCCAACCACATGCTGAGATGGGGCAGCTTGGCCAATTAATTAGGTGTATCCCCGGCGTAGTATGGGTGTGTTGGATGGTGCGGGGAATAGGTGTCAGCTGGACTACCATATGAACCGCAAGGCTCAAGAGGGGGCAACTGCAGCGGGGTTGGAGCCTCTTGTATGCTGTTAGGGGTGAAACCTCAGTGGGCCCACGCTCGTCGAGAATCCCTTTGTAAAGGCTTCGTAGTGATCTCCTGGCTACACACCTGGGAAGTGTGAATGTGGTTCATAGCCACTGGCATAATGGAGGTTCTTTTAGTCCACCCGGCAACGGGGGATGAAATCACTACATGTGGGTACAGTGGTACAAACTCTGCAGAGTCAAAACTGTCATGACAGCCGTTCTCACGGTCAAGAGCGGCTTGGACTTATTCATGATTAGAGGATTGATGGTTTTGGAAGTTGTGGATGTTAAGCGGGGAGCTTAACATTGGAAATGATGTTATGGTTATTTGATTATGGTGATGGGATGGGAGATTGGGACCATTTCACCTGTGTAGTAATGTAGGTGCTTAATAAGCTAAGGTGATAGGAGTTAATTGCGTAGTGCTTTAACCATGAGTTCAACCTCTCCTTGTTCTAGTCATGCATGACATAATTTTCCCACACTTGCTGAGTACCATTGGTACTCAACCTTGCATATTTGTTGGTTTATATTGCTGCTCAGGTCAAGATAATGAGGTGGTGTATAATGATCAAGATTTTGGACCCGAAGAAGGTTTCTAGGTTCATGAAAACCCCCGGGCAACGCCTGTGATGGAGCCCTCAAGAATAATATTCCGCTGCTAGTTATTTATTTGTGATGAACTTATTATTGTCCATCGAGACATTTGCTATGTAAGACTTATTTATATATTCGACACCTGGCTTGTAATAAATGATGCTTCACTATTTGTCATCACATGTATGAGAAAATGATCCTGGCATACATGTGATATTCACTTGGTTGTTCTTCGGAAAAACCGGGTGTGACAGAAGTGGTATCAGAGCCAAGGTTGCCCGTAGGAACATGGACCTAGGTAGAAATGGACGTATTTAAGGGCCATATTTTCTTAAAAACTATTTTACATGGTGTGTGTTGAAAAGTGTTATTTAATGGAGTCACTTTCTTCATCTTACCCCAACTTTCATTCAAAATAGAATTTTTGTTTGAGAGTTTATCTAACCTAATTTTAAACTCTTTTTGGTTTAGATGGTTCGCATGATTCGCACCGCTCGCAAGTCCACAGGAGGGAGAGTTCCCATAGTTGCCCTTGCCGAGAGAGAGGAGAGCCGTCCGGTGACGTACCTTTCCTACGGATTGGCAGTAGGAGGCTTATTGCGCCGTCTTCGACGTATGCTCGAAGCCGCCGGCAATACGGGCAAACTAATCATCCACTATAACTCCACCAGGACCATCCGTGAGAAGAGGGAAGAATGGAGTTCAGAGATGAGGATTATACACGAAAATCAGCTGCTTAAGATCCACCACTCTCCAGCTTGTAGAGCAACACAGGTCGATGCGGAGAAAGATGTCACCTGGGAGGCTATCACCTGCCAGAGTCACATCTATCGTCGCCACTTGGACAAAACTGAGTACATGTATGTCCTCCAGCGTGAGAGTGGTACCAAGGAATACAAGTACCCGCCGGTGCAGCAAGGGACTTCTCATGAGCACATGGACTTGTGCCTGGAGGATGCTTCTATGCTCAGCACTCGACTGCAGGAGTGTCAACAAGAGCTTCAGGATGTCCGGGACACCCTGAAGGAAACGGAGGCGTTGCTGCGAGCCTGCTTAAGGGCGAGAGAAAGAGGAGAGGAGAATGAACTGTGTGTCACTGTGAATGATACATGGACTCCTGACTCCCCAGATCGCCGGGCGATCAGGCGTCGTCGCACTTCTCCACCAGCAGCCTCCCCACCCAAAGCAGAGTCAGAAGGAAGCCGAAATGATGAGGAAGATCCCGAGGAGCCTGCTCAAGAAAATGAGTAGTGTAGAATCCTTCCCTTAGTTAGCAAGATGTCGAATAGTCGAGTCGTTAAGTTGAGTTAATGGTGTGATAATGCTTGGTGTGTGACGGGAGTTGTGGAAGCCATGAGCAATTATCCACAGCCTCGTCTTTAGATTGCTTTGCTTTGGTTTGTGAACCCACATGAAATGATATTGCATTTATTTTTGTGTGAAAAGTGAACCCTTAGAGAAGTATAACAAAACCTCAACACTTCAAAGTACAAACAAATGAAAGTAGTAAGATGATACTAAATGCTTTCAAATTAACATTGGTTGATTCTGCCAGATGGCCGGAAGAGGAAAAGGACGTGCTGCCAACCCCGCCAACAACAACGATGAGGCATGCAACCCTCACCTTTCTGGAGGCCAGGACAGGGGTGGTCGCCGTGAAGGAGTTGATCCCCTCCACCAAATGCTGGAGAATCAAAATCAGCTCATCCAGAACTTGACTCAAGTGGTGGCCAACTTGCATCAAGTTCAACCTCCACAAGCTGCACCACGCCAACCAAGGTTGAGTGAGTTTCTAGGAACTCAACCTCCAAAGTTTGCAAGTGTTGCTGAACCTCTGGAGGCAGATGATTGGCTTAAGACCATTGAGAGCAAGATGAGGATCATACAGTGCCAAGGGTATGAGAGGGTGTTGTTTGCCTCTCATCAATTGCATGGACCTGCTGCTGATTGGTGGACCGCCTACGTGGCCGCCCATCATGACCCTGAGAACATCACTTGGGAAGAGTTCAAGCGTAGCTTCCGCAACCATTATATCCCAAGAGGTAAACTCAAAAACAAGAGGAAGGAGTTTTTGGGACTGCAGCAGGGAAACATAACGGTGAGGGAATACCTCACTAAATTTACTCAACTATCCCGTTATGCCCCACGGGACATAGAGACTGATGAGCAGAAACAAGATTGTTTCGTGGAAGGACTTACCGCAGAAATGCAATGTGCAATGTCCTCCAATGAGTATGAAAGCTTCCAAAAGATGGTGTACAAAGCATTTGTGGTAGAAAGGAAGCTAAAGGCCTTGGAAAGTGAGAATAAGAGGAAGGTCGGGTGGTCACATCAAGACTCAGGGAGCAACACCCGCCCACGTCTGATGCAGCAACCTGCAGGGCAGACGAACCGTGCTGCGGTACCCTACTCAGCACCAAGAGGGTACAACCCGAACTACAGGCCTTCGGCAGCACCAGCACAGCCACAACGTCAGGTTGTACAGCAGCCTCGCCCTGCATATCCACCTCGACCAGCAGTACAAGGACCCCCAAACCAACCCCAAGACAACAAAGGCCAGGCACCTAAGGTTGGGGTGCAATGTTTTAGTTGCGGAGAAGTGGGGCACTACGCCCATAAGTGCCCAAAGAAGAAGCCCGTGCAGCCACAACAGCAGAATGTAATGAGAGGACGGGTGAACCACGTCACTATAGAGGAAGCACAAGAGGCAACTGACGTGGTAGTTGGTAAGTTTCCTGCCAATTTACACATTGCGACCCTGCTGTTTGATTCTGGTGCCACCCATTCGTTCATTGCTCAAGGGTTTGTTAAGAAGCATGACCTAGCAACAACACAAATGAACCATATACTAGCCGTAAACTTTCCAGGTGGAGAAATAAGGACAAGACAAGTGTGTCCCAAAGTGAACCTAGACATTAATGGGGTAGTATTTACTGCTAACCTCATAGTGATAGATTCACAGGGAATAGATATTATTTTGGGTATGGATTGGTTGACCAAACATAAGGGAATCATCTATTGTTCGACCAGAACGGTGGAACTAACTCACCCTAGTGGCACAAGAGTAAAGTTCATAACAATACACGAGCCTAGGAGGGACATTAAATTAAATCAAGTTGAGGTGAAAGTTGAGGAAATCAGAACCATCAGGGAATATCCAGATGTTTTTCCGGAAGAGTTGCCAGGAATGCCTCCCGATCGTGAAGTGGAATTCACAATTGAGCTAGTACCTGGAACAGCCCCGATATACAAGAGACCTTATCGTATGGACTCCAAGCAGCTAGAAGAACTCAAGGATCATTTAAGAGAATTGACGGAGAAGGGTATATTTATCCTAGTTCCTCACCATGGGGAGCTCCGGTGATATTTGTGCCCAAAAAGGACGGAACCCAAAGGTTATGCGTGGATTACCGTGCCTTGAATGAGGTAACCATCAAGAACAAGTACCCATTACCCCGCATTGAAGACTTGTTTGATCAGTTGAGGGGAGCTTGTGTGTTCTCGAAGATTGATCTCAGGTCGGGATACCACCAACTCAAGATAAGGCAAACTGATATTCCCAAGACGGCTTCCATATCTCGGTACGAACTGTATGAATACACTGTCATGCCTTTCGGGCTAACTAATGCCCCGACATACTTCATGTATCTCATGAACAAGCTATTCATGGAATATCTGGACAAATTTGTGGTGGTTTTCATAGATGACATTCTCGTCTTCTCCAAAGATGAAGAAGAACATGAGAAACATCTAAGGTTGGTGTTGCAAAGGCTGAGAGAACACCAACTATATGCCAAGTTGAGCAAGTGTGAGTTTTGGTTGAAGAGAGTTGCCTTCTTAGGACATATAATCTCGGAGGGAGGAATCTCCGTAGATCCCGCCAAAATCGAGGATATACAGAAGTGGAAGACCACTGAGAATGTCGGGGAAGTTCGAAGCTTTTTGGGATTGGCTGGATACTACCGACGGTTTATTGAGGGATTCTCCAAGATCTCAAGACCCCTCACCAAACTGTTGGAGATGGGAATCACATTCACCTGGACACCACAGTGCGAGACGAGTTTTCAGGAGCTAAAGAAGAGATTGACAACAGCCCCAGTGTTAGTTATGCCCGATATGCAGAATAACTTTACGGTGTACTGCGATGCCTCTGGAAACGGGTTGGGATGTGTTCTCATGCAAGAAGGGCATGTCGTGGCATATGCATCCCGACAGCTTCGGAAGCACGAGAAAAACTATCCTACACATGATTTAGAACTAGCCGCAGTGGTACACGCGTTGAAAATTTGGCGGCACTATTTGATGGGGAAGAGGATCGAGATATATACGGATCATAAGAGTTTGAAGTACATTTTCACACAGCCAGATCTCAACCTCAGACAAAGGAGATGGTTAGAGCTAATCAATGACTTTGATGTGGGCATCAACTATCATCCCGGGAAAGCAAACGTCGTGGCCGACGCTTTGAGTCGGAAAGCGCAGGTCAATAAGTTGAGCTTGAAGGACATGCCTGCAGAATTGAAGGACGAGGTTATAAGGCTCAATCTAAGTCTAGTAAATAGTGGTGAAGCCATCGCCATGGAAGTGGACTCCACACTAGAGCAAGACATACGCAATGGTCAAAAGAACGACGAGAAGATACAAGAAATTAGGCAACTCATCAAGGAAAATAAAGCTCTGGGTTTTAGAGAGGATGAACAAGGAACGGTGTGGCACGGGAAAAGAATTTGTGTGCCAGAAGTAAAGGAGATCCGTGAATTGATTTTGAAGGAGGCTCATGATTCTGACTATTCCATTCATCCTGGGAGTACGAAGATGTACCGGGACCTCAAAAGCAGGTATTGGTGGTATGGCATGAAGCGAGATCTCGCGGAACATGTTGCCCTATGTGACACATGTCAGTTGGTGAAGGCAGAACATCAACGACCCGCGGGATTATTGCAACCACTCAAAGTGCCTGAATGGAAATGGGAAGAAATCAGCATGGATTTCATCGTGGGATTGCCTAGAACCCAATCAGGATATGATTCGATATGGGTCATCGTTACTAGGCTAACCAAGGTAGCTCATTTCATCCCCGTGAAAGAAAGCTACAACGGATCCAAATTGGCAGAGCTGTACATGTCAAGGATCGTGTGTTACCATAGAGTGCCAAAGAAGATTGTGTCGGATCGAGGGACACAGTTCACCTCAAGGTTCTGGCAGAAGCTGCATGAAACCATGGGAACCCATCTGAACCTTAGTTCGGCCTATCATCCCCAAACTGATGGGCAGACGGAAAGAACCAATCAGATCCTTGAAGATATGCTAAGGGCATGTGCACTCAAAAACAATTGGAGTTGGGATAAGAACTTACCGTATGCGGAGTTTTCCTATAACAACAGCTATCAAGCTAGTATGAAGATGTCACCGTTTGAAGCTTTGTACGGGAGGAAGTGTAGAACTCCCCTATTTTGGAACCAAACAGGGGAAAGTAAAGTGTTTGGTCCAGAAGTACTACAAGAAGCCGAGGCGAAGGTGAGGGAAATTCGCAACAACTTGAGGATAGCACAGACACGCCAAAAGAGCTACGCCGATGTACGAAGAAGAGAGCTCGTTTTCAACGTGGGAGACTACGTCTATCTCAAGGTGTCCCCTATCAGAGGACTTCGTCGGTTCAAGGTGAAAGGGAAATTGTCACCTCGATACATCGTACCCTTTCAAGTTTTGGAGAGGAAAGGCGAAGTGGCATATCAAATAGAATTACCGGCTCGTCTATCGGATGTGCACGATGTATTACATGTGTCACAACTCAAGAAATGCCTGAGGACGCCTAAAGAGGTGTTACCCATGAATGAAGTGAACGTAGCTGAGGATTTGTCTTATGCCGAACAACCATACAAGATTTTGGAGACAATGGAACGCCTCACCAGAAATAAGAGAATCCGGATGTGCAAGGTGCAGTGGAAGCATCACTCAGAAGAGGAAGCCACCTGGGAGCGGGAAGATGAGCTAAAGGCACAATTTCCGGAATTGTTTTCTTAGAACCACCAATCTTGAGGACGAGATTTCTTTTAAGGGGGGTAGAGCTGTAACATCCCAAAAATATTGTTAAGACCCTAAATCATGTTAAGAGGGGAATTTAAAAATTTTTGGACGTGTTGCATGTTTTGCAAAAAAATCAAATTCAAACTGGAATTCAAATTAAACTCAAATCAAAAAAGAAATAGAAAAAGAAAAAGAGAAAACAGAAAAAAACCGGCCAGTGGGCCGAAACCCACCAGCCGGCCCACCCAGCAACCGCGCCAGCCGGCAGCCGCGCGCGCTGTTTCCTTCCGCTGACAGGTGGGACCCACCAGCTCGTCTTCTACCTCGCGCCGCGCCGAACTCCCTCTCACCCGAATCAAAACCGATCAGGATTTCTGCGTATCCCCGCTGAATTCTGTTCGTAGGCGACGCGGACTTGATCTAAACCACCCCGCCGCCTTTCCCAGTCTATAAAACCCCGGCCTCATTCTGATTTTCCCACGCGATCCGCCGATTTTTCTCCGGTGAGAACCGAGACTTCTCCGGCGAATTCTGGCCGATCTACGCTCGGAAACTCCAATCTAACTCGCTGGTCTTGATCCACCGCCTCCGGGGAACCTTGCAGGTGCAGAAAGCTCGGTGATTTGCGGTGTAAACACAGCGCCGACGAGCCTCGCCGTGAATTCACCTCGGACCTCATCGTCGATCACCTTCCAGGACCTCCGAGCTCAAGAAGCCCCCGAGGTGAGATCCCCGACCTCCCCTCCACCGATCTATGCCATAAAATCACAGTTCTAGGAAGAATTCTCGAAGATCCGAATGTCTCCGGCGAGATCGCCGCTTCCCGCCGCCGGCAGCGCTGCCCGCGTTCGATCAGAGCGACGTGGCCACTTGTGCGCCATTTATTTTAAATCACACGGTAGGGTTTAAATCCCCGCGTACCGGTTCGACGTTATAATCTTAGCCGTCGGTTTAAAATCGGACGGTCCACGTCAGCCCCGCGTTATAAAGACTGGAAATCTTACGTGCTACCCACTGGGGTTCTCGGGAAATAAGAGCTAGCCCCGGAAAGTTTTGATCTAGCCCCTGAAACTCCAGAAAATCATGTAAATTCATTTAAAAATCAGTTTTAGCCCCTGGACTTAATAAAAATTAGGAAAAACACCTCTGTTATGAGTAGCTAGACCCCTGAAAATTCTTAAAATAATATTATAGACCCTGTAGTGGGGTAAGTTTAACATTTTAGCCCTGTTTAGTATTTAATTTAGGAAATTGAATATGTGGCTAGTGTTTAAAAATTAAAAAGTGGGACAAACATATTGTCAAAATTAAATTAAAAACTTTCTCAGTATTTAGAAAAACTTTGGAGTGAGATAAAAACATATTTTGGGCTGAGTTGAATCTGTTTAATTTATTATTCACATGTAGGGACACATTTTTAAGTAATGAATAGTTTTAGAAAATAGGGAAAATAATTGTGAAATAGTTTACATCTGAGGCAAAGGTCAAAATATGTTATTAAATTATTTAGGACCAGAACCTATTCTGTTTAGATGATGTGTATTACTATTTTCATAATAAAGTACACATTTATGCATAGGAAAATAAATCTGAAAATGTAGCAACTAGTAAATGATAAATGGAGTTTCTAAAATCCAAAGAATTCAGTTTAGGGTTGGTAGAAATTATGAAGACACTTATGGAGAAGGAAAATGCCTTTCATGCATACTTGGTAGCTAAAAGGTGTAGTAATTAAATATAAGGAATTTATTAAAATTGGAAACTCATATATGTAGGTATAGTATGTAAGTATAAATGTGAACCCCAAAGTAGGAATCATATACACATGATTAGAAGTGTATGCAAGCTACAAATCAACACACATAGAGTAACCACAACACACATAATGGTGAATGACTTTCATAAATATGAATGTGTGGTTTGTATGAAGTGGAAGTGTGAACTATGTCTTATGGATTGTTGTTTCTATTTTTTTATGTGTGATGGTATGATGTAGAACCTGCTCAAGAACAAGTTATTCCTTTCCAAGATCAGGACTACCCATTCCAAGAGCAGCAGGAAGGGGGCAAGTGTCCTTGACCACTTTGAATCCTATGCTAGGATGTGTAGATAGAATTATTTGCATTGTCAAGTTAAATATGAAACCCATGCTAGGAAGTTTTCCTAGAATTGCATTACCTTGTTTACCTTGTAGCTTGGGTTGGGATTAATTTTATCATGTCATTTGTTATTATGCATATGCTTAGCCATGCTTAGAATGGGATATTTGGGACATAAGATCATCAGTTTATTTTACCATACTCTTGAATGAGATATTGTGAGTTATGTAGAGGTAGGGATCAAGGCAAGTTGGATGTTTTGGTTGTGTGCTGGGTTCACGAGACTCGAGTTTGTGTTTAGTACTTGCCTGGATCCTAAGGATCGGTTCATGGAGCATGTAACCTGGCTTTACAGTGCCAACAACATGCTGAGATGGGGCAGCTTGGCCAATTAATTAGGTCTATCCCCGGCGTAGTATGGGTGTGTTGGATGGTGCGGGGAATAGGTGTCAGCTGGACTACCATATGAACCGCAAGGCTCAAGAGGGGCCACTGCAGCGGGGTTGGAGCCTCTTGTATGCTGTTAGGGGTGAAATCTCAGTGGGCCCACGCTCATCGGGAATCTCTTTGTAAAGGCTTCGTAGTGATCTCCTGGTTACACACCTGGGAAGTGTGAATGTGGTTCGTAGCCACTGGCATAATGGAGGTTCTTTTAGTCCACCCGGCAACGGGGGATGAAATTACTACATGTGGGTACAGTGGTACAAACTCTGCAGAGTCAAAACTGTCATGACAACCGTGCTCACGGTCAAGAGCGGCTTGGACTTATTCATGATTAGAGGATTGATGGTTTTGGAAGTTGTGGATGTTAAGCGGGGAGCTTAACATTGGAAATGATGTTATGGTTATTTGATTATGGTGATGGGATGGGAGATTGGGACCATTTCACCTGTGTAGTAATGTAGGTGCTTAATAAGCTAAGGTGATAGGAGTTAATTGCGTAGTGCTTTAACCATGAGTTCAACCTCTCCTTGTTCTAGCCATGCATGACATAATTTTCCCACACTTGCTGAGTACCATTGGTACTCAACCTTGCATATTTGTTGGTTTATATTGCTGCTCAGGTCAAGATAATGAGGTGGTGTATAATGATCAAGATTTTGGACCCGAAGAAGGTTTCTAGGTTCATGGAAACCCCCGGGCAACGCCTGTGATGGAGCCCTCAAGAATAATATTCCGCTGCTAGTTATTTATTTGTGATGAACTTATTATTGTCCATCGAGACATTTGCTATGTAAGACTTATTTATATATTCGACACCTGGCTTGTAATAAATGATGCTTCACTATTTGTCATCACATGTATGAGAAAATGATCCTGGCATACATGTGATATTCACTTGGTTGTTCTTCGGAAAAACCGGGTGTGACAGAAGTGGTATCAGAGCCAAGGTTGCCCGTAGGAACGTGGACCTAGGTAGAAATAGACGTATTTAAGGGCCCTATTTTCTTAAAAACTATTTTACATGGTGTGTGTTGAAAAGTGTTATTTAATGGAGTCACTTTCTTCATCTTACCCCAACTTTCATTCAAAATAGGATTTTTGTTTGAGAGTTTATCTAACCTAATTTTAAACTCTTTTTGGTTTAGATGGTTCGCATGATTCGCACCGCTCGCAAGTCCACAGGAGGGAGAGTTCCAATAGTTGCCCTTGCCGAGAGAGAGGAGAGCCGTCCGGTGACGTACCTTTCCTACGGATTGGCAGTAGGAGGCTTATTGCGCCGTCTTCGACGTATGCTCGAAGCCGCCGGCAATACGGGCAAACTAATCATCCACTATAACTCAACCAGGACCATCCGTGAGGAGAGGGAAGAATGGAGTTCAGAGATGAGGATTATACACGAAAATCAGCTGCTTAAGATCCACCACTCTCCAGCTTGTAGAGCAACACAGGTCGATGCGGAGAAAGATGTCACCTGGGAGGCTATCACCTGCTAGAGTCACATCTATCATCGCCACTTGGACAAAACTGAGTACATGTATGTCCTCCAGCGTGAGAGTGGTACCAAGGAATACAAGTACCCGCCGGTACAGCAAGGGACTTCTCATGAGCACATGGACTTGTGCCTGGAGGATGCTTCTATGCTCAGCACTCGACTGCAGGAGTGTCAACAAGAGATTCAGGATGTCCGGGACACCCTGAAGGAAACGGAGGCGTTGCTGCGAGCCTGCTTAAGGGCGAGAGAAAGAGGAGAGGGGAATGAACTGTGTGTCACTATGAATGATACATGGACTCCTGACTCCCCAGATCGCCGGGCGATCAGGCGTCGTCGCACTTCTCCACCAGCAGCCTCCCCACCCAAAGCAGAGTCAGAAGGAAGCCAAAATGATGAGGAAGATCCCGAGGAGCCTGCTCAAGAAAACAAGTAGTGTAGAATCCTTCCCTTAGTTAGCAAGATGTCGAATAGTCGAGTCGTTAAGTTAAGTTAATGGTGTGATAATGCTTGGTGTGTGACGGGAGTTGTGGAAGCCATGAGCAATTGTCCACAGCCTCGTCTTTAGATTGCTTTGCTTTGGTTTGTGAACCCACATGAAATGATATTGCATTTATTTTTGTGTGAAAAGTGAACCCTTAGAGAAGTATAACAAAACCTCAACACTTCAAAGTACAAACAAATGAAAGTAGTAAGATGATACTAAATGCTTTCAAATTAACATTGGTTGATTCTGCCAGATGGCCGGAAGAGGAAAAGGACGTGCTGCCAACCCCGCCAACAACAACGATGAGGCATGCAACCCTCATCTTTCTGGAGGCCAGGACAGGGGTGGTCGCCGTGAAGGAGTTGATCCCCTCCACCAAATGCTGGAGAATCAAAATCAGCTCATCCAGAACTTGACTCAAGTGGTGGCCAACTTGCATCAAGTTCCACCTCCACAAGCTGCACCACGCCAACCAAGGTTGAGTGAGTTTCTAGGAACTCAACCTCCAAAGTTTGCAAGTGTTGCTGAACCTCTGGAGGCAGATGATTGGCTTAAGACCATTGAGAGCAAGATGAGAATCATACAGTGCCAAGGGTATGAGAGGGTGTTGTTTGCCTCTCATCAATTGCATGGACCTGCTGCTGATTGGTGGACCGCCTATGTGGCACCCCATCATGACCCTGAGAACATCACTTGGGAAGAGTTCAAGCGTAGCTTCCGCAACCATTATATCCCAAGAGGTAAACTCAAAAACAAGAGGAAGCAGTTTTTGGGACTGCAGCAGGGAAACATGACGGTGAGGGAATACCTCACTAAATTTACTCAACTATCCCGTTACGCCCCACGGGACATAGAGACTGATGAGCAGAAACAAGATTGTTTCGTGGAAGGACTTACCGCAGAAATGCAGTGTGCAATGTCCTCCAATGAGTATGAAATCTTCCAAAAGATGGTGGACAGAGCATTTGTGGTAGAAAGGAAGCTAAAGGCCTTGGAAAGTGAGAATAAGAGGAAGGCCGGGTGGTCACATCAAGCCTCAGTGAGCAACACCCACCCACGTCTGATGCAGCAACCTGCAGGGCAGATGAACCGTGCTGCGGTACCCTACTCAGCACCAAGAGGGTACAACCCAAACTACAGGCCTTCGGCAGCACCAGCACAGCCACAACGTCAGTTTGTACAGCAGCCTCGCCCTGCATATCCACCTCGACCAGCAGTACAAGGACCCCCAAACCAACCCCAAGACAACAAAGGCCAGGCACCTAAGGTTGGGGTGCAATGTTTTAGTTGCGGAGAAGTGGGGCACTACGCCCATAAGTGCCCAAAGAAGAAGCCCGCGCAGCCACAACAGCAGAATGTAATGACAGGACGGGTGAACCACGTCACTATGGAGGAAGCACAAGAGGAACCCGACGTGGTAGTTGGTAAGTTTCCTGCCAATTTACACATTGCGACCCTGCTGTTTGATTCTGGTGCCACCCATTCGTTCATTGCTCAAGGGTTTGTTAAGAAGCATGACCTAGCAACAACACAAATGAACCATATAGTAGCCGTAAACTCTCCAGGTGGAGAAATAAGGACAAGACCAGTGTGTCCCAATGTGAACCTAGACATTAATGGGGTAGTATTTACTGCTAACCTCATAGTGATAGATTCACAGGGAATAGATATTATTTTGGGTATGGATTGGTTGACCAAACATAAGGGAATCATCCATTGTTCGACCAGAACGGTGGAACTAACTCACCCTAGTGGCACAAGAGTAAAGTTCATAACAATACACGAGCCTAGGAGGGACATTAAATTAAATCAAGTTGAGGTGAAAGTTGAGGAAATCAGAACCATCAGGGAATATCCAGATGTTTTTCCAGAAGAGTTGCCGAGAATGCCTCCCGATCGTGAAGTGGAATTCGCAATTGAGCTAGTACCTGGAACAGCCCCGATATACAAGAGACCTTATCGGATGGACTCCAAGCAGCTAGAAGAACTCAAGGATCATTTAAGAGAATTGACGGAGAAGGGGTATATTCGTCCTAGTTCCTCACCATGGGGAGCTCCGGTGATATTTGTGCCCAAATAGGACGGAACCCAAAGGTTATGCGTAGATTACCGTGCCTTGAATGAGGTAACCATCAAGAACAAGTACCCATTACCCCGCATTGAAGACTTGTTTGATCAGTTGAGGGGAGCTTGTGTGTTCTCGAAGATTGATCTCAGGTCGGGATACCACCAACTCAAGATAAGGCAAACTGATATTCCCAAGACGGCTTTTGTATCTCGGTACGGATTGTATGAATACACTGTCATGCCTTTCGGGCTAACTAATGCCCCAGCATACTTCATGTATCTCATGAACAAGGTATTCATGGAATATCTGGACAAATTTGTGGTGGTTTTCATAGATGACATTCTCGTCTTCTCCAAAGATGAAGAAGAACATGAGAAACATCTAAGGTTGGTGTTGCAGAGGCTAAGAGAACACCAACTATATGCCAAGTTGAGCAAGTGTGAGTTTTGGTTGAAGAGAGTTCCCTTCTTAGGACATATAATCTCGGAGGGAGGAATCTCCGTAGATCCCCCCAAAATCGAGGATATACAGAAGTGGAAGACCCCTGAGAATGTCGGGGAAGTTCGAAGCTTTTTGGGATTGGCTGGATACTACCGACGGTTTATTGAGGGATTCTCCAAGATCTCAAGACCCCTCACCAAACTGTTGGAGAAGGGAATCACATTCACCTGGACACCACAGTGCGAGACGAGTTTTCAGGAGCTAAAGAAGATATTGACAACAGCCCCAGTGTTAGTTATGCCCGATATGCAAAAGAACTTTACGGTGTACTGCGATGCCTCTGGAAACGGGTTGGGATGTGTTCTCATGCAAGAAGGGCATGTCGTGGCATATGCATCCCGACAGCTTCGAAAGCACGAGAAAAACTATCCTACACATGATTTAGAACTAGCCGCAGTGGTATACGCGTTGAAAATTTGGCGGCACTATTTGATGGGGAAGAGGACCGAGATATATACGGATCATAAGAGTTTGAAGTACATTTTCACACAGCCATATCTCAACCTCAGACAAAGGAGATGGTTAGAGCTAATCAATGACTTTGATGTGGGTATCAACTATCATCACGGGAAAGCAAACGTCGTGGCCGACGCTTTGAGTCGGAAAGCGCAGGTCAATAAGTTGAGCTTGAAGGACATGCCTGCAGAATTGAAGGACGAGGTTATAAGGCTCAATCTAAGTCTAGTAAATAGTGGTGAAGCCATCGCCATGGAAGTGGACTCCACACTAGAGCAAGACATACGTAATTGTCAAAAGAACGACGAGAAGATACAAGAAATTAGGCAACTCATCAAGGAAAATAAAGCTCCGGGTTTTAGAGAGGATGAACAAGGAACGGTGTGGCACGGGAAAAGAATCTGTGTGCCAGAAGTAAAGGAGATCCGTGAATTGATTTTGAAGGAGGCTCATGATTCTGACTATTCCATTCATCCTAGGAGTACGAAGATGTACCAGGACCTCAAAAGCAGGTATTGGTGGTATGGCATGAAGCGAGATGTCGCGGAACATGTTGCCCTACGTGACACATGTCAGTTGGTGAAGGCAGAACATCAACGACCCGCGAGATTATTGCAACCACTCAAAGTGCCTGAATGGAAATGGGAAGAAATCAGCATGGATTTCATCGTGGGATTGCCTAGAACCCAATCAGGATATGATTCGATATGTGTCATCGTTGATAGGCTAACCAAGGTAGCTCATTTCATCCCCGTGAAAGAAAGCTACAACAGATCCAAATTGGCAGAGCTGTACATGTCAAGGATCGTGTGTTACCATGGAGTGCCAAAGAAGATTGTGTCGGATCGAGGGACACAGTTCACCTCAAGGTTCTGGCAGAAGCTGCATGAAACCATGGGAACCCATCTGAACTTTAGTTTGGCCTATCATCCCCAAACTGATGGGCAGACGGAAAGAACCATTCAGATCCTTGAAGATATGCTAAGGGCATGTGCACTCAAAAACAATCGGAGTTGGGATAAGAACTTACCGTATGCGGAGTTTTCCTATAACAACAGCTATCAAGCTAGTATGAAGATGTCACCGTTTGAAGCTTTGTACGGGAGGAAGTGCAGAACTCCCCTATTTTGGAACCAAACAGGGGAAAGTAAAGTGTTTGGTCCAGAAGTACTACAAGAAGCCGAGGCGAAGGTGAGGGAAATTCGCAACAACTTGAGGTTAGCACAGACACGCCAAAAGAGCTACGCCGATGTACGAAGAAGAGAGCTCGTTTTCAACGTTGGAGACTACGTCTATCTCAAGGTGTCCCCTATCAGAGGACTTCGTCGGTTCAAGGTGAAAGGGAAATTGTCACCTCGATACATCGGACCCTTTCAAGTTCTGGAGAGGAAAGGCGAAGTGGCGTATCAACTAGAATTACCGGCTCGTCTATCGGATGTGCACGATGTATTCCATGTGTCACAACTCAAGAAATGCCTGAGGACGCCTGAAGAGGTGTTACCCATGAATGAAGTGAACGTAGCTGAGGATTTGTCTTATGCCGAACAACCTTACAAGATTTTGGAGACAATGGAACGCCTCACCAGAAATAAGAGAATCCGGATGTGCAAGGTGCAGTGGAAGCATCACACAGAAGAGGAAGCCACCTGGGAGCGGGAAGATGAGCTAAAGGCACAATTTCCGGAATTGTTTTCTTAGAACCACCAATCTCGAGGACGAGATTTCTTTTAAGGGGGGTAGAGCTGTAACATCCCAAAAATATTGTTAAGACCCTAAATCATGTTAAGAGGGGAATTTAAAAATTTTTGGACGTGTTGCATGTTTTGCAAAAAAATCAAATTCAATCTGGAATTCAAATTAAACTCAAATCAGAAAAGAAATAGAAAAAAAAGAGAAAACAGAAAAAAAACCGGCCAGTGGGCCGAAACCCACCAGCCGGCCCACCCAGCAACCGCGCCAGCCCGCAGCCGCGCGCGCTGTTTCCTTCCGCTGACAGGTGGGACCCACCAGCTCGTCTTCTACCTCGCGCCGCGCCGAACTCCCTCTCACCCGAATCAAAACCGATCGGGATTTCTGCGTATCCCCGCTGAATTCTGTTCGTAGGCGACGCGGACTTGATCTAAACCACCCCGCCGCCTTTCCCAGTCTATAAAAACCCCGGCCTCGTTCTGATTTTCCCACGCGATCCGCCGATTTTTCTCCGGTGAGACCGAGACTTCTCCGGCAAATTCTGGCCGATCTACGCTCGGAAACTCCAATCTAACTCGCTGGTCTTGATCCACCGCCTCCGGGGAACTTTGCAGGTGCAGAAAGCTCGGTGATTTGCGGTGTAAACACAGCGCCGACGAGCCTCGCCGTGAATTCACCTCGGACCTCGTCGCCGATCACCTTCCAGGACCTCCGAGCTCAAGAAAACCCCCGAGGTGAGATCCCCGACCTCCCCTCCACCGATCTATGCCATAAAATCACAGTTCTAGGAAGAATTCTCGAAGATCCGAAAGTCTCCGGCGAGATCGCCGCTTCCCGCCGCCGGCAGCGCCGCCCGCGTTCGATCAGAGCGACGTGGCCGCTTGTGCGCCGTTTATTTTAAATCGCACGGTAGGGTTTAAATCCCCGCGTACCGGTTCGACGTTATAATCTCAGCCGTCGGTTTAAAATCGGACGGTCCACGTCATCCCCGCGTTATAAAGACTAGAAATCTTATGTGCTACCCCCTGGGGTTCTCGGGAAATAAGAGCTAGCCCCGGAAACTTCTGATCTAGCCCCTGGAACTCCAGAAAATCATGTAAATTCATTTAAAAATCAGTTTTAGCCCATGGACTTAATAAAAATTAGGAAAAACACCTCTTTTATGAGTAGCTAGACCCCTGAAAATTCTTAAAATAATATTATAGACCCTGTAGTGGGGTAAGTTTAACTTTTTAGCCCTGTTTAGTATTTAATTTAGGAAATTGAATATGTGGCTAGTGTTTAAAAATTAAAAAGTGGGACAAACATATTGTCAAAATTAAATTAAAAACTTTCTCAGTATTTAGAAAAACTTTGGAGTGAGATAAAAACATATTTTGGGCTGAGTTGAATCTGTTTAATTTATTATTCACATGTAGGGACACATTTTTAAGTAATGAATAGTTTTAGAAAATAGGGAAAATAATTGTGAAATAGTTTACATCTGAGGCAAAGGTCAAAATATGTTATTAAATTATTTAGGACCAGAACCTATTCTGTTTAGATGATGTGTATTACTATTTTCATAATAAAGTACACATTTATGCATAGGAAAATAAATCTGAAAATGTAGCAACTAGTAAATGATAAATGGAGTTTCTAAAATCCAAAGAATTCAGTTTAGGGTTGCTAGAAATTATGAAGACACTTATGGAGAAGGAAAATGCCTTTCATGCATACTTGGTAGATAAAAGGTGTAGTAATTAAATATAAGGAATTTATTAAAATTGGAAACTCATATATGTAGGTATAGTATGTAAGTATAAATGTGAACCCCAAAGTAGGAATCATATACACATGATTAAAAGTGTATGCAAGCCACAAATCAACACACATAGAGTAACCACAACACACATAATGGTGAATGACTTTCATAAATATGAATGTGTGGTTTGTATGAAGTGGAAGTGTGAACTATGTCTTATGGATTGTTGTTTTTCTTTTGTTATGTGTGATGGTATGATGTAGAACCTGCTCAAGAGCAAGTTATTCCTTTCCAAGATCAGGACTACCCATTCCAAGAGCAGCAGGAAGGAGGCAAGTGTCCTTGACCACTTTGAATCCTATGCTAGGATGTGTAGATAGAATTATTTGCATTGTCAAGTTAAATATGAAACCCATGCTAGGAAGTTTTCCTAGAATTGCATTACCTTGTTTTCCTTGTAGCTTGGGTTGGGATTAATTTTATCATGTCATTTATTGTTATGCATATGCTTAGCCATGCTTAGAATGGGATATTTGGGACATAAGATCATCAGTTTATTTTACCATACTCTTGAATGAGATATTGTGAGTTATGTAGAGGTAGGGATCAAGGCAAGTTGGATGTTTTGGTTGTGTGCTGGGTGCACGAGACTCGGGTTTGTGTTTAGTACTTGCCTGGATCCTAAGGACCGGTTCATGGAGCATGTAACCTGGCTTTACAGTGCCAACGACATGCTGAGATGGGGCAGCTTAGCCAATTAATTAGGTGTATACCCGGCGTAGTATGGGTGTGTTGGATGGTGCGGGGAATAGGTGTCAGCTGGACTACCATATGAACCGCAAGGCTCAAGAGGGGGCCACTGCAACGGGGTTGGAGCCTCTTGTATGCTGTTAGGGGTGAAACCTCAGTGGGCCCATGCTCGTCGGGAATCCCTTTGTAAAGGCTTCGTAGTGATCTCCTGGCTACACACCTGGGAAGTGTGAATGTGGTTCGTAGCCACTAGCATAATGGAGGTTCTTTTAGTCCACCCGGCAACGGGGGATGAAATCACTACATGTGGGTACAGTGGTACAAACTCTGCAGAGTCAAAACTGTCATGACAGCCGTGCTCACGGTCAAGAGCGGCTTGGACTTATTCATGATTAGAGGATTGATGGTTTTGGAAGTTGTGGATGTTAAGCGGGGAGCTTAACATTGGAAATGATGTTATGGTTATTTTATTATAGTGATGGGATGGGAGATTGGGACCATTTCACCTGTGTAGTAATGTAGGTGCTTAATAAGCTAAGGTGATAGGAGTTAATTGCGTAGTGCTTTAACCATGAGTTCAACCTCTCCTTGTTCTAGCCATGCATGACATAATTTTCCCACACTTGCTGAGTACCATTGGTACTCAACCTTGCATATTTGTTGGTTTATATTGCTGCTCAGGTCAAGATAATGAGGTGGTGTATAATGATCAAGATTTTGGACCCGAAGAAGGTTTCTAGGTTCATGGAAACCCCCGAGCAACGCCTGTGATGTAGCCCTCAAGAATAATATTCCGCTGCTAGTTATTTATTTGTGATGAACTTATTATTGTCCATCGAGACATTTGCTATGTAAGACTTATTTATATATTCGACACCTGGCTTGTAATAAATGATGCTTCACTATTTGTCATCACATGTATGAGAAAATGATCCTGGCATGCATGTGATATTCACTTGGTTGTTCTTCGGAAAAACCGGGTGTGACAACCAGTGGGAAGGATATTGGTCGATGGAGGAGCAGGGGTCAACATAATGTCAATATCCAAGTTTGAGAAGCTTGGATACTGAGAGAGCGACCTCATCAAGACCAACATGACTTTGAGTGGGTTTGCTAGAGACCCAACCGAAGCCAAAGGAATACTGTCTGTGGAGCTCAGGGTTGGAAGCAAGACACTGCCCACATCACTCTTCATCATCAATGTGAGGAGTCGGTACCACTAATGTCTCGTCCAATATGTTGGCGACGAGGTAGAAGTGGTTGAGGCTGATAATTCGGCTTGCATAGCAGTGGCTGAGTCATCTGATCTTCAACATGAAGATATTAGGTGTCTCATAGGTCGAGATTTAACCGACTATGACTTTGTGAGCGTTGGAAGGGACCGGTTTGTGCCCGTATGTGTAAAGCCGACTGACTTCACTAGGCTCAGTAATACAACATGAAAATGCAAGATAAATGACGTCATTTAACTTGGTTGCAGGATATAACCGATCAGTATCGTTTAGGTAGAAACGATATGAGCGAGTTAGTGGAGGACTTTGATGACTTAGGGAAGCTCAGGCAAGGGTTTTCCTCGATGGATGAACTAGAGGAGATAAACCTCGGGGATGGATCCGCACATCGGCCAACCTTCATGAACAAAAACTTCGGATGTTCCTAGAAGCACGAGGTAAGTCGTTTACTTAAAGAATTTATGGATTGTTTTGCATGGGAATACACCGAGATGCCAGGACTCAGTAGAGAGCTCTTGGAACACAAGGTGCCGATCAAATCAGGCTTTAGACCTCACAAGCAACCGTTTAGACGATTCGACCCGGCCATCCACAACAAGATCAAGGAAGAAGTGAATCATCTACTCCAAGCTAAGTTCATTCGTCCCTACAAGCATGCCGAATGGGTGTCCAACATAGTCCTAGTAGAGAAGAAAAACACAAGGGCCATGAATCCGATCTTCCACGACATGTTGGGAGATATTCTTGAGGTGTATATTGATGATCTCGTGGTGAAGTCAGCTGGATTCCAAAGGCATATGGCCGAGAATGTCTTTCGAAGGATGAGAAGGTATGGCCTTAATATGAACCCTCTAAAATGTGCGTTTGGCGTGCCGGCTGGATGTTTCTTGGGTTTTATCGTGCATGAACACTGCATAGAGGTCGACCCCAAGAAATTTGAAGCTATCAAAAGGATAGGGGAGCCGACATGCAAGGAATACGTGCAAAGATTGCTGGGGAATGTCAATTACCTTAGAAGGTTCATTGCAAACTTGGCTGGGAAGATCAGAACCTTCATGCCACTCTTGAAACTCAAGCACGAGCAGGAGTTTACTTGGAGGGCAGAGCAGAAGGAGGATTTTGAGAGGATCAGAGAATACTTGATGAAGCCACCGGTCTTGCGTGCACCACAGATGAGGTAGCCCTTCCGACTCTATGTAGCTGCCCAAAACCAAGTTATCAGGGCCGTTTTAACTCAAGAAAGTTAAGGTAAGGAGCATTTTGTGGCTTACTTGAGCAGATAACTCCTAGATGCCAAAACCAGTTACACTTTCGTTGAGAAACTTTGTCTATCTTTGTATTATGCGTGTTCCAAGTTTCGGCATTATCTCCTTCCCAGTACATACTTCCTGACATGTCAACACGACATCGTCAATCACATGTTGCAACAATCGATTTTGAGTGGCAGGATAGGCAAATCGGCGTACTCGTTGGTGGAATATGATCTGGTGTTCGAGCCTCTCCGGAGCATGAATGGCCTGGTTGTAGCAGACTTCATCATAGAGCACGATGTGCAACTCGAGGAGGAGTGCATGGTCGAGATACGTCCTTGGAAGCTGTTCTTTGATGGACCAGTTTGTGACAGGGGTCAAGGAGTCGTGTATGTGTTGGTTTCACCGACAAATGTGATGTATGAGTTCTCTGTTCGGCTCAATCTCATGTGCACCAACAATCAAGCTGAATATGAGGCCCTGCTAAATGTCTTAGATCATTTGGTCGACATGGGGATCAAGGACGTCAAAGTTTTTGGTGATTCCAAGCTTGTCATCCAGCAGATCAGTGGTGAAAGCCAATGTTACGATGGAAGTTGGAACTATTATCGTGAATGATGTCTAGATATCGTCAAAACTTTGTATACATTCTGTACCAAGCACATACCAAGAGAAGAAAACAGGAGGCCAAATGATTTGGCACAGCAGGCATCGGGCTATGAGGTGAAAAGAGGGACGTTCCACGTAAAAATAAGGCCGACATTGTCCAAGGACGATGAGATCAAGATGAAAGAGAATAATTCGACCAGTCTTGACGTGTTGGTTGTTGAGGATTGGAGGGCAATGTTGAGTACTTCTGGAGGTTTAATCAGAGTTTAGTTTCCTTATGTTTCAAGGAAATAAAGCACACATGACAAGAACCAGGGGTGTGTCCTGAGTCACATGTGTTGCACCGAGTCCTAGTGTGTGTGAGGGTGTTTTTGTTATGTTTCAAACAACCCGGGGGTTTGGGCTGTACGTGCATGGCACATGCATGTGTTGCATGCTTTTCAAATTTGTATGGTGTAAATCCCGGGCTGAGGTTGTTGAAAAACTTGTGGCTTCCGGCTAATAAAAGGAGGGGAATGCTGTGGTGTTTGTTGAGCGCCGCCACAACTCATCCGAGCCAATTTTCATTCGGTTCTCCACTTGTGTTTGGATCTACACCACACCTCTAGACTTCCAACACGATTTGCATCACAAATCAGTGAGAGTTATGTGAGGAAAACACCCAACAATTGGCATCAGAGCCGATTACGTTGCCTGGAACCGTGACACGGCCATTGAGTGGGCGCTGATGTCGCGGAGGAGATCTTCATCGCCAGCCCGACGTTCATGGAGAGACGTCACAATGCCGTGAGGCACCAGCAGGGCAGGAGGAGGATCAGGGGCATTGGTGATTCATCGCATCACGAAGGAAGTCAGCAGTGGTGGTACGTATCCGATGCTCACAAAGACAAACTATCATGATTGGTCGGCACTTATGCGGGTGATGTTGCAAGCGAGAGGCTTGTGGACTGCTGTGAGCCTTGGCACCGATGATTACATTGAAGATCGGATGGCTTTGGAGGCTCTAACCAAGGCTGTGCCACCAGAAATGATAGGGATCATTGCCGGGAAGGAGTCGGCCAAGATTGCATGGGATGCGATCAAGTTGCGCAACGTTGGAGCCGAACGTGTGCACAAGGCCAGGGCAAGCACATTGGGTCGGGAGTTTGATGCACTCAGATTCCACGATGGTGAAACGGTTGATGAGTTTGGTGTGCGTATGAGCCGGATCACATCTCAACTTGCGGCACTTGGGAGTGAACGTTCTGAGGAGGAGATTGTCTGGAAGTTCCTTCAGGCGGTACCACAAAAGTTTGAGCAGATTGCGGCCTCCATCGAGACATTGCTTGACTTAAGTGATATGTCCGTTGATGAGTTGATTGGTAGACTCAAAGCTGCAGAAGAAAGGCTTGGTGCAAGCACTTGGGAGGGAAACACACATGAGAAGTTGCATCTGAGTGAAGAAGAGTTGCTTGCAAGGTTGTCGACACGTCTCATGATATCCGGGGGAACTGGACAGGAACGTCACAAAGACTCATTTGCACCAAGGAAAGATCATGGTCGATGACGTGGCCGTGGTCGAGGTAACCGTGGTGGTGGAAACTCAGGCCGTGGAGTGGCCAAAGATGAGTGCCGCTACTGTGGCAAGAAAGGTCATTGGGCTAGAGAATGCAGGAAGAAAAAGAAGGATGAAGAGGTGAACACAGCTCAAGTTAATCATGAGTTTGAATCCAGCCTCTTGGTGGCGTGTGCCAACACCAAGGCTGATCAAGAAATGTCCCTGGAGGAGGTATGCCTCAACAATGATATGTTACACGTTCAAGTTGGAGACTTGGAGGGAGGAGGCAGTACCCGGTGGATCCTGGACTCCGGTGCAACAAATCACATGACTGGGAAACGGGATGTGATCACAAAACTTGATAACACGGTGCATGGTACTGTGCGTTTGGGAGATGGCTCATTGACAGAGATTGATGGCCAAGGAACTGTGGTGTTCCAAGGTAAGAGAGGTGGTCGAAAGGAGTTGGCTGGGGTCTACCTTATTCCTCAGCTCAAGGCAAACATCATCAGTCTTGGGCAGCTTGAGGAGGAGGGACACCGAATCTTGATGGTGAATGGCTATGTCAAGATTTGGGATAAAGATGGAAACCCTGTGGCAATGGTGAAATGGGGAGTGAACCGGTTGTACACCATTGATCTTAAGGTAGTGCAACCAAGGTATCTCATGGCACCAGGGTGCAATGCAACATGGATTTGGCATGCAAGGATGGGGCACTTAAACTTTCAGAGTCTCAGAAGACTTGCCAAAGAGCAACTTGTGTATGGATTGCCAACCATCACTCAAACTGAGAAGTGTGATAGCTGTTTGGCTGGGAAACAAAGACGTCAACCATTCCCGTGCATGGCAAAGTATCGAGCTGAGAAGAAACTTGAACTTGTGCATGGAGACCTCTGTGGACCAGTGAAGCCAGCAACTCTAAGAGGCAGCAGGTTTTTCTTTCTTCTTGTGGATGATCTCAGTAGATACATGTGGGTGTTTTTGATCAGCACAAAGGATCAAGCTATGAGTACATTCATGGGTTTTCAATCAAGTGTTGAAGCTGAGGCAGGGAGGAAGATTGGAACTTTTCGCACAGATCGTGGTGGAGAGTTCACAGCTCGGGCTTTTGTTGAGTAATGCACCCAGGAGGGTGTTCAACGTCACTTGACAGCTCCATATTCTCCTGAGAAAAATGGTGAGATTGAGAGAAGGAACCAAACTGTTATGGGAATGGCAAGAAGCATGTTGAAAGCAATGAATATGCCCGGTTGGTTCTGGGGGGAGGCTGTAACCACAGCAGTGTATGTGTTGAACCACTCTCCTACTCGGAGTGTTGAGAAAAAGACTCCATATGAGGTATGGCATGATAAGAAACCTAGTGTACATCATTTGCGCACTTTCGGTTGTGTGGCACACGTGAAACAGGGAAGCAAACGCCTTAGCAAACTTGAAGATCGAAGTACACCAATGGTTTTCATTGGATATGAGCAAGGAAGCAAGACATGGAGGTTTTACAATCCAAACACGGAGAGTGTTCACGTGTCACGTGATGCTGTGTTTGAAGAAAACCGCCCATGGAAGTGGGATGCAGCTGAGTCAAGTGAAATGGTGAATGATGAAGATATCTTTCGGGTAGAATATATATTTCGTGATGAGAACCCTGGTGGAGTGAGTTCTTCTCTTGTTACACAGGTCAAGGTGACAAAACCCCAGCTGAGGGAGTGTCTTCTATGACACAACTAAAGCAACAAGCATCCAAGGATGTGGAGTTTGTGTCACCTCCTTCCATGTCACCAGAAATGGATAGTGAGCTAAAGGAAGCACCACTTCGTTATCGTTCCATGAGAAATATTCTTGAGGAGGTGCCAAATTGTGAACCAGAAGAAGGAGGAGTGGATGAACTTCTTGTTGTCATAGGTGAAGAGCCATGCACAGCAGAAGAGGCCTTGAGGGTCAAGGAGTGGCGCATTGCCATGATTGAGGAGCTCACATCCATTGAAGAGAACAAAACATGGTCACTGGTACAACTTCCGGAGGGTTATCGTGCCATTTGGCTTGAAATGGGTTTTCAAGTTGAAGAAAGATGAACATGGGAATTTCATACGTCACAAAGCAAGGCTAGTTGCAAAGGGGTATGTGCAGAAGCAAGGAGTTGATTTTGAAGAAGTTTTTGCACCAGTTGCCAGGATGGAGTCTGTGAGAATTGTGTTAGCTGTTGCAGCTCATTTTGGGTGGCATGTTCATCACATGGATGTGAAGTCAGCCTTCTTGAATGGGAGTCTAGAAGAGGAGATCTATGTCACTCAACCTCCGGGTTTCATAGCTGAAGGCAAGGAAAAGTGGGTTTTAAGACTTCACAAAGCATTGTATGGCTTGAGACAAGCTCCTCGAGCAAGGAACTGCAAACTTGATGAAAGTCTCAAGGAACTCGGTTTCATACGGTGCAAATCAGAACATGGCTTGTACACTAAGTTTGGAGGTGAGGCAAGGCTCATTGTGGGTGTGTATGTTGATGACTTACTGATTGTGGGAGAAAACATGGAGGAAATCAGTCGGTTCAAGGAGAAAATGAAGGAGAAGTTTTGCATGAGTGACTTAGGAAGCTTGTCTTACTATCTTGGTATTGAAGTAAAGCAAGGAAGACATGGTATTGACTTGTGTCAAGGAGCCTATGCTGCAAAATTGCTGGAAAGAAGTGGGATGATAAATTGTAATGGGTGTGCCACTCCCATGGAATCCCGGTTGAAGCTTACCAAGAGAAGTACAGCTCCACTCACTGATCCAACCACTTATCGCAGCATAATTGGTGCACTCAGGTATCTTTTGCATACTCGGCCTGATCTCAGTTTTGGTGTTGGGTACTTAAGTAGGTTCATGTCAGAACCTCAAGAAGAACACATGGTGGCTTTGAAACATTTACTTCGGTATGTGGAAGCTACAATGAGGTATGGCTTGTCTTACAACCGAGGTGAAGGAAGTCTTGAGTTAAGAGGCTATAGTGATAGTGATTTTGGGGGAGATGTGGATGACAGGAGAAGCACAACAGGAGTCATATTCTTTCTGAGTGAAAATCCTATCAGCTGGTTATCCCATAAGCAAAAGGCTGTGGCAAAGTCCACATGTGAAGCTGAGTATGTGGCTGGAGCAGCTGCAGCAAGTCAGGCTATTTGGGCTCAGGCATGTGTTAGAAGAAGTAACAAGAATTCAAGTACCTCAACCAGTGATTAAGATGGATAACACGGCAGCAATTGCTTTGGCAAAGAATCCAGTTTTACATGATAGAAGTAAACACATTGACATCAAGTTTCACTTTGTCAGAGAATGTGTTGATAGAGGAGAAGTCATCTTAGAGCATGTTGGGACAAAAGATGAGCTTGCTGATATCCTCACAAAGCCACTGGGACATACACATTTTCAGGAACTTCGTGAGAAGATTGGAGTTCAGGAGATCAAACCTCAGAAGTAGGAGGAGATTGTTGAGTACTTCTGGAGGTTTAATCAGAGTTTAGGTTCCTTATGTTTCAAGGAAATAAAGCACACATGACAAGAACCAGGGGTGTGTCCTGAGTCACATGTGTTGCACCGAGTCCTAGTGTGTGTGAGGGTGTTTTTGTTATGTTTCAAACAACCCAGGGGTTTGGGCCATACGTGCATGGCACATGCATGTGTTGCATGCTTTTCAAATTTGTATGGTGTAAAACCCGGGCTGAGGTTGTTGAAAAACTTGTGGCTTCCGGCTAATAAAAGGAGGGGAATGCGCTGGTGTTTGTTGAGCGCCGCCACAACTCATCCGAGCAAATTTTCATTCGGTTCTCCACTTGTGTTTGGATCTACACCACAACTCTAGACTTCCAACACGATTTGCATCACAAATCAGTGAGAGTTCTGTGAGGAAAACACCCAACAGCCAGCGATCATAGAATGTATCAAAGACCCAAACACGTGCAAGTACCGGAACGTTCAGCATCAAGCATTGAGGTACACGTTGATCAACGATGAACTATATTGCCGAACTACAGATGGGCCCTTGTTAAGGTGTCTAGACAAAGATCAAGCGAAGGAGGCCATGGGGGAAGTGCACGAAGGTCGTTATGGTACGCATCAGTCGGCCCACAAGATGAAGTGGATGCTCAAACGAGTTGGTTTATATTGTCCGACCATGCAGGAAGATTGTTTCAGGTATTACAAAGGATGTGAAGCTTGCCAGAGGTTTGGAGATATCCAACAAGCACTGGCTAGCATGCTTCATACCATTGTAAAGCCTTGGCCTTTCCAAGGATGGGGTTTAGACTTCATCGGGGAGATTCATCCAGCATCATCGAAGAAACATTGGTTTGTGTTAGTTGCCACGGACTACTTCACCAAATGGACAGAAGTTGTGCCACTCAAGAACAACACGTACAAAGAGGTAACAAGTTTTGTCCTTGAGCACATTATTTATAGATTCAGTGTTCCTCAGACTTTAACCACATACAAAGGAGGGGCTTTCATATCCTATCAATTCAGGGAGTTTGCCGAATCTTTTAAGATAAAGTTGTTAAATTCTTCCCCATATTATGCTCAAACTAATGGACAAGCTAAGGCTAGTAACAAGATACTCATCAATCTCATCAAAAAGAAGATCAAAGAGAACCCCAGGCAATGGCATGAGACTTTGAATGAAGCCTTATGGGCTCATAGAGTGTCAAGACACGGTGCCACCAAAGTTACCCCGTTTGATCTTGTATATGGACAAGAGGTCGTGTTACCCGTTGAGATTAAGATGAAGGCATGTAGAGTTGATCAACAAGATAACCTTTCAACTGTGGACTATCAAGAGTTGATGATGGATAAGTTAGATGAAGTGTACGAAAGCTGAATGGAAGCCTTAAAAGAAATCGAGAAAGAAAAGCTCAAGGTGGCCAAGTATTAAAACAATAGAGTTCGAGAAAAATCGTTCCAAGTCGGGGACTTAGTATGGAGAACGATTTTGCCCTTAGGAACTCGAGATAAGAAGTTTGGTAAATGGTCACCGAGCTGGGAAGGACCTTTCAAGATTGTGGGTATTGTCCCTGGAAATGCCTACTTTGTGAAGAACTTGCAAGGAGAAAATTCGGGTAAAGCTATCAATGGAAAGTACATAAAACGATTCTACCCGAGTGTGTGGCAAGAAAGTTAAAACATCTAAAACTTGCAAGGTGAAACAGCCGATTTATCTAGTGAATCATGACTTGGAAATCTCGGCATACTATGTTTGCCCAAAAACAGGGGGGCATGTGTTGGGAGCAAAAAATGGTTGTGATATTTTGCAGGTATGACAAGCCGAGAAACGAAGTGAACGAGGCCTTTTATCTCAAGAATTCAAGGTACAGAGGACTTCGGCATAAGAACTTACCTGAGACCGGAGGAACCTTGTGGGAATGCCTTTCTACCTTGGGAACTCAAGATACAAGCACCCAGGTGGTAGTTCGACCCGAGAAGACCGAGTTACCTTGCAAACGTAAGATAAATCAGCTAAACCGCAAGATACAAAGGCCAAGCGGATTTAGGCATTCTCGGTAGAACTAAAAAACATTATAAATATTAGATTTCATCGTGTCACGTGTTCTAGAAGGTATTGCACGACATTCGGCCGTGCTTTAGTGATAGATTGAGTCTAGTTTAAACTTAGGAGATCGGATCTCACAGTTTGTATGGAGTCTATAAAAAGGTAGCTCTATGCCAAGAAAACATAAGACCAATACCGATAAAATCAATAAAAAATTTCGTTCATCTACTTTGCTTTTCTTATGGTTTTGTAGTTCATAATTTAGTTTGTAGCTTCTTTGTTGCTTTGCCGACGAAAGCATCAGTCCCTCTCCACGTAAGTGAGACGTATCACATTCCTGATCTTAGGAACTTCATTTTATCTCAGTTTCGGCGAGCTAACGCCGAGATTCCCCGAAGTACAGGTGACTTGGATCATCTGTTGGCGACTCGAAGTGACTTCGACTCCCTGTTCCACGAACAGGAGGGAGGTCAGTCTTACCCTTGTCCTCCCCATTCCGGGGCTCCTCCCTAGCTTGGCAGCTTGCACCATCTTGTTCGGATTGAACGGGTGGTTTGTAGATGCCTTTGACTAAGACACCGGGAGGAGGGGTCTCCCGACTTGAGGCCATTTTAGCTAGAAGGTCAGACGTCTCGTTGTCCCTTATGGGGACATGGCAGAGCTCGATCCCTTCAAATGAATCTCCTAGCCTTTGGACCTCATGGCAGAACCGGTCATGCGCAGGTCGCGGCAGCTCGATTCGTTCATGACTTGGTTGACGACAAGCTCGGAGTCCCCTTGCACGTAGAGCCGTCGAGCGCCTAGTCCGATGGCTGTCCTGAGTCCATTGAGGAGTGCTTCGTATTCGGCGACGTTGTTGGTTGCTTTGAAGTGGAGCCGCCACGCGTATCGTAGCTGATCTCCTTCCCGAGATATGAGTACCGCGCTGGCCCCGGCCCTGTTGAGGGTTAGCGACCCATCGAAGTACATCGCCCAGTACTTCGGCATGGTTAGCTCGGCGGCGGTTTGGGTCTCCGTCCACTCAGCGACGAACTCCACCAAGACCTGTGATTTAACCGACGTGCACAGTACATATGATATGTCGAGACCCATAAGCTTGAGGGCGCACTTGGCAATCCTACCCGTGGCGTCGTGTTGTTGATGATCGCCCCGTGGGCATGTGCCGTCACTACTTTTATCAAATGACATTTGAAGTAGTGATGTAGCTTGCATTTCGTTATCAGGACCTCGTACACAAGCTTTTGCACGTCTGGGTAACGGACCTCACAGTCAGTAGAAACCTTTCCTACAAAGTAAACCAGCCTCTGTACTGGCTGGGTGCGTTCGGGCTCCTCCCTTTCTACTACTAAGGCAGTGCTAACTACTTGGCAAGTAGCCGCTATGTAAAGGAGGAGAGGTTCTTCTTGCCTGGGCGAAGCCAGCATGCGAGGACTGGTGAGGAAGGTCTTTGGTCTGCCTAGGGCTGTTTGTGCTTCCTCTGTCCATCTAAAGGGCTCGGAATTTCGTAGGAGCCGATAGAGCATTACCTTCCTCTCCGAGCTGAGAGACAAAGCGACTTAAATCCGCGAGGCATCCCATCAATTTTTTGCACCCCCATGACATCATGGATGACCCTCATGCTGGTGATGGCGGTTATCTTCTTGGGGTTAGCCTCGATGCAGCATTCCGAGATGATGAACCTGAGCAACTTGCCCCTCGGCACACCAAAACGCATTTCTCCGGGTTCAAAACTATGTCATATCTTCAAAGGTTTGCGAACGTTTCTTCGAGGTCAGTGATGAGGCTGTTTGCTCGTTTGGACTTCACCATGATGTCGTCCACACAGACTTCAAGGTTCCGCCCAATCTGCGACTGTAGGTACTTTTGCATGCACCGCTGGTACGTGGCCCCCCGTGTTCTTAAGCCCAAATGGCACTCTCACGTAGCAGTAGGAACCAAAGGGTGTGATGAATACGATCGCCAGTTGCTCATCCTCAATGAGAGCGATCTGGTGGCAGCCAGAGTACGCGTCCAGAAAGCTTAGGGACTCGCTCCCTGAGGTCAAATCGATCACTTGATCGATTCTTGGCAGCGGGAAAGGATATTTGGGGCATTATTGTTGAGACTGGTGTAATCTACGCACATCCTCCATTTCCTGGTCTTCTTCCTTACGAGGATGGGGTGGGCCAGCCACTCAGGGTGCTGTACCTCCTTGATGAAGACGGATTTCTTCGCAAATGGCTCAGCGTTTCTCCTTATAAAAGCGCTGGAGTTTTGCTTCACGGGCTTGGAGCCCGGCCTGATGTTGAGTGTGTGCTCGGCGACTTCGCTTGGCATGCCCGGCATGTCAGACGGTTGCCAGGCGAAAACATCCCGATTCGTACGGAGGAAGTCGGTGTGAAATCCCAAGATTTAAACACATGTAGTTCAGCTCATGAACACATAGTAAAAATGGGAAGAATTAAAAAAAACTTCAATACAATGATGTAATATTGAAGGTGGGGCTAAAAACAGCAACATAGCACCTAAAAAATCTTTATATGATCTCACATTTCAAATCCTTATCTAGGCAGGCTGCCAAATGTACCCAAATTTGGAGCTAAGTGAATTATTTCAAAATAGAGTATGGTTGAGTAGAGCTCCTCACTAAACTTCTGAATTCTACTCACAACATTGACAAACATGGAGATCTGATTTCACAATTAGGTTCTCCATATTCTAAATGGTATTCCTGCCAAATTTTATTGAATTTGGACTAGGTTAGCTATTTGTTTGGATGAGGTAAAGTGGGAATCCAAATTTAAATTCAAAACATTAGATTTCAAATTCAAATTCATCAAAATTCAAGTTGAATTGCACCATTGGATTCCTCATGTTCAGTTTAGCCGACATGCAAATGTTTACCATTTTTGGAGTCGGTTTACTATTTTAAACTGAATTTACAAAGTGGATAAGAGGGAGTGGGACCCACATGTCAGTGTGAGTGTGCTGAGTCTTCTTCCCTCCTCCCACACGCGCGACACCGCGGCTCGCCGGCGCTCTTACCTGAGCGGTAAAGCACACACTCAGGCAGCTTGATGGAAAAACGAGTTTAATTCGACCTCATCTCAGCGGCTACACATACCACTCCCCGTGGAACCGACCGAGCTCACCGTTATTCCCGATTTCCGGCCGCCGAACTCATCCCACTGCCACTGCTTCAGACCTCCGTCGCCCTGGCGATCCAGCCATTCTCTCGCCGCACTTCCAAAAACAAAAAGGTGTGCCATCGTGTGCTGGTGCTCACGGTGAAAGCCGTTTATCGTTTGCTTCACTATGTGCCGAGTAATTCTAGTTTTTCCCTCGGTTTGTTCATTTGATCCAAGTGGGTTTCGAGGTGAAATTCACCTCAGATGATCCTTTAGCGATCGTGCCCGTCTAAGGACATGCTCTGGACACCCATACGGAGCTGTAGGAAGAAGTAGAGCAAGTTTTGCCCAAGAAACCGAGGAGTCCACCGAGTTTTTGCGTCCGGCGGCGAAAACCTTTCGGTTCACTGGTGAACTCTAGGTTCCGGCCGTTTTCATCGCTTCTTGGTTCATTTTCATGCTCCAAGTGATCCCGCAATGCTGTAGGAGCAAAACCCGGTCGAAAAGTGGTCTTCCCGAGCTAGAACACCGTCGCCGGTGAGCTTTGAGCCGCTATCACCATGGTCAGCCATGTTTTGGCCATCGCCGGCGTGGGCTGAGGTCACCAGCATGCTCAGGATGCAAAATTAGGCCCAGGCGACAAGTTTGGAGGATCCGGATGGCCGGTAACACCCCAGTGGCAAGCTCGTCGTCGTGCGCCGCCATGGGAAGGTCGGGCGTCGGGAGATAGAAGAAGACCCGGTGGGTCCCACATGTCAGCGGCTATTTCTGATAAGTTGCGGCTGGGATCTGGTGTAGCAGCACGGATATTACTCTGTAGCCCCGTGTTGCTTCACTCTGAGTGGTCCAATTTAAATAGGTGGGCCCGGGCAACTGTTTAAAGGATTTTTAGTACGAAAATAATCCCAGATTGAGGGCAAAGTATGGAAATTCATGTCTTTCGGTAGGATTTTCCAAAATTCCTCAAAAACTTTTGTTAGAATCCTTGTGACTAGTACGTTCTGGTAATACCATTTAAATGGTATGAAAGTCTCTGGATTTTGCTTATTAATTCCTCTAAGTTAAAATTTTAGGAGTTAATTACAGATAATCCTATATTAGGAAAAATCCCAAATTTGGCTGGAACCTCCTTTATAATACCTTTGATCATCAGGCAAAATTTCAGCTTCAGTGGACTTTGCTAAGTAGGGTAAATAATAGCATTTTCCCTTCCCTGAAAATTCCCATAAACAATTCCAGAAATTGTTAGCAACTTATAAAAGCCATATCTTTCTGTAGATAGCTTAGAAAATTGTGAAACCAATTTTGTTAGACTCCTCATGACTTGTACTGTATGAATAAGATAGTTTGATGCATGTCAAAGCCCCAAATGTTTTCTGGAAATTGAGAGAATATTAAAGCTTTAGGGAATTATTATGAACGCATACTTAGGAGATAAATCATGAAACTTGGCTAGCACATCTGAGATGATCCATGTTAGATATCACAGAAATCTAAGGGGCATTGGAGTCATTTATCAATACATTTCATACCACCTATGAATTTCATTTATATAAATAATACAAATTATTGATTTGTTCATATCGTTTAGTTTTCTAACTCGAGGAGACTCCAGAGCCACTTGCAAGACTTCTTCGACTGACTGGGAACCTGAGCAGCAACAAGGCAAGCCCCGGTTTACATTTAACAAGCTTTTATAACTTTTCCTTTATAACATATGAGTCGTAGTGATAGGGTGTGCATTAGGTTAAGGTGATTGAAACCCCAATGGCATGACCAAATAATCCTTTTTCTTCAAGGGTAGCTTAGTATCTTGTAGTTTAGACTCTTGATACGCTTAAGTGAAAGAAAGGATTCGGTAGAAGTTGAGTAGTTGGAATCTACTCGCGAGAGAAAGAATAGGGAACACGGAGGATCTCAGAAAATGTCCCACTCAATGATAATGAGACGGGACAGAGATGTAGGGTGCAGCAAGACGTGGAGGTCTAGTGTGCATAGCTCTGCTTATGTCAATCAAGGACTCCGTGTGCAGCTCTGCTAGGTATGTTTGAACTGTACTTGTATCATATTGGATATATGGGCCCCAGGAAACTGATGTAGCTGGATTAATTTGGTCGTTGAGGCATTGCTTGTCGTCTTAAGGGTGTTGGTTGGGGGCAGCAAGGTGTAAATCTGCTAACGGGCTCCGTCGAAGACGCTTGCTCCATGTAGGGACTTCTTGCTCGGAATGGTAGGACCGGTTCAACGATTGAGTATCCTAGTTAAAGGTGGCCGTGTATGGCAGAAAGAGAGCGTGCCTCTGGCAGCTTCTAGTATGGGCGTACATGTCGTGTATTACCGGGTGTGTTTTGATTGCAATCACCGTCCCTTGCGGTTATTTGAGTACCGCTTGTTCACTGCGCTGTGACGTAGTAAGAGTAGTTGGAGTAGGAATAACTTTGATAATATGAGTTGATATTGCATTTTGACCTTGTGTGAAGTAAGATCAGTGCAAACTAAACTTAAATTCAGTTCCCTAAGGTAAGCAACATTGAGATGAAGTGTTTCTTGTTTGATTGTGGATTCTTCATGTTTTGTAGCACTAGGGGTTTAATCTGTGCTAAAAGTTGAAGTTAAGAACCTAAGGTTTAGGCAAGTCTTCTATGCAAACATTTTCTGCCTATGTTAGAACCCTTTACTCGTGTAGAGTTTCATGTTTAGGATGAGTCAGTTAAAACTTGCTGAGCCTTCGCGCTCATGGTTGCTATATAAGTTGTTGCTGCAAGTAAGGGGCCATCTATAGCCTCGTCTGATGAAGGGCTTGACTGGGAGGCCACACCCCCATATGGGTATACGGCTGAATGGGAGCCCTGCATGCCGCCTTGAGGAGCTACTGCTAGAGCGAACAGTCCGAGGGCTGGACTGTTCATTATTTTTCGTAGTGTATATATAGGGTGTGAGTAGAGACAAGACTTCCGTTGTAGACATGTTTAAAATGTAATGTATTTCTGCTTGAACTTGCGGGTTCAAGCTTATGTGAAGTAATATGAATGTCTTTTGAAGTGTGTTGTTGGGTGTCGCATCGCACGACACCACCCAATACGATTCCTGGAATGTCAGGACCCACGGTCCTCACATCGTGGTATCGGAGTCGCATTGGGAATAACGCACTTGAAAAGTGTCATATTGCTAAAAATTTAGGCTTACGGTGAGGTAACGGTAGTAAGCTCGCATAAGGAGTACTGTTAGTATAGTTATTAAGGTGACAAAACTAACTTAAGTGTTATGAATTCAATATTTCAATTCAGTAACGGCGCACCTACGTGGAGGTAAGACTGGTAAGGAATGCCACCGAAAGCGGTTCAATTTAGGTTAGCTCCCTCATGCGAGGAAAGTAGCATGAGATGTTCCGTTCCGCAATGAATGGAAAGTCAATATGTTTTCTAAGACTCTTCATGTCTTAGAGACATATGAATTGCAGTAGCCTCCAGTATGCGAACCCAGGGGCAAGAGGAGGAGACCCCATCATATGGTTTATAACACGAAATATGTTCTCTAGGACTCTTCATGTCTTATGAGTCATATGAAAACGCTGTTCCACCAGTGTGCTTAAGTGCAAAGGTGTGGAGCCCCCCTTTGGGTAGTGAATAACCCAGTCATGTACCCCGAGACATGGCCTAACTCGAGGACGACCCGTATGGAAATGATACGGGGTGTATGTATTTACTTTCTATATGGACCTGCCTGAAATGACAAAACTTGAAGTGCATCATCATTGTGTGATCTTATGCAGGTGCTGACCGCGTTAGCGTATCACGTTTAGAACACGTTTGTGAGTGACGACTTAGTGCCACCATATAACACGTATATGCCAGTATAATCCGGTTAGGATTTTATTTGGTGAGGAAACATAGTACCGACATAATGACTTATTGAATAAACCAAATGGATTAAGGATGGTTAGGAAAATGAATTCAAGGGAAAAAACTTTAGTTATTCATCTTATTTCTTGAACTATGTATCAAAAAGAAGCATAAGGACTTGGAGAGAGGAACAAGATCACCTCCCCTGTTCCGGCAGACAAATTACTAGATTTTAACAGGGTGTAACTTTTGATAGGATTCACCAATTGAGGTGTGTGATACATGATTGGAAAGATTTTAAGTGCCCTACAATCTTTCTGTAGAGCTCCACAGCAGAATCACATACTAATTTGGTGAAAATTCTAGATCAGTGCAAACTGTACAGAAAACAGGGCAGAGCAAAAACCTCTCTGGAATTTTCTATTATTCCAACATAAATGTTAGGATAAAATTTTCTAAGGGTCATGTGATATAGCGTTGGAAATCTTATGAGATAACTTACAACTTTGTAACTCAAAGTTTCTCCAAATTTGGAGCAGAAGGGTGCGGAAAATGAATATTAAATCAGCCTCTCGAAAAAGAAGTGCTGCTGAAATTTTCCACCTTTCTGTTAACTTCTAAATGTCCTTATGATTGAGAATTGATCTTGATGCAAATAAGTAGTCATTGAAAATATATTGAAGTTAACATTAACTTTGATGTTCAACTTCAGTTATGGAAATGCTGTAATTAGATCAAAAACTGGAATAAGTGCAGACTGTTCAATTCTGACCAGAACTGGTCACTTAGACTTAAGATTTTGGGATTGTATAAGCATGAATCTAATTTGTGCTTACTTGTGTTACTTAACCAGTCCCATGTTTATTTTCTATAATCTTGATGTAGAATTGAGTATTTTATTTAATCAAATCTCTTCTTCCACAGATGACAGATATTGGAACTACACTGGCCAATGGTTGGATTCATACGTTTGGGCAGAATTTTCCCGATTTCCCGGCGTTGTTGCAACGAATGTTGCAGTACTGTGTGACAGACCGAAATCTGTACCTTCCAGGATCACAGAGAGTGGTGCCGCACGATGCGACACCCGACAGCACACACGATAAGGAAACATAGTATTACATTGAAAACATGCTGAATTTGTACAAAAGTAGTACAAACCTTCAGTTTACATCTATATACAGAGTCTACTGCAGCGGAAAGTATTTGTACAACTAACGCCAACATCTAACTAGCGAACGGACTGATGAATCAATGACGGCGAATGGACCGATGAATCATGTAGCAAGTTTGCCCTTCACTCCAAAACGATGAACACCATTCATCGGAGACATCACTACAGGAAAGAGGTCAACATATGACAGCCGGTTTAACATACGACGGCCAGCCGTCGTATATAAACTTATATACGACGGTCCGAACAGGACGTCGTATATAAGGTTATATATGACGGTACAGCCGTCGTTTATTAATTGGATGTCGTAAATAGAGCTTATTTACGACAGCCAACCCTAGGCTGTCGTATATATCCCTTATTTACGACAGCCCGTGCGGCTGGCTGTCGTATCTAATTACGGCTGCCGTAAATAAGCTTATTTACGACGGCCACACAACGGGCCGTCGTAAATAAGTCTTATATACCCACGGGCCCGGGTCGGCGCGGGCATTCACGCCCGCGCCGACCCGAGCCCCCGCCGCCCGAAGCGCCGCCCCGCCTTCCACCCGAGCCGCCGATGGACCCCGCCGCGTCCCCGGCCGCCGACGCCATGCCCTCCACCCAGCAGCCGCCCCGCCCGCCACCGCCCCACCCTCCACCCCGGCCACCGCCCCATCAGACGCCGCAGCCCCGGCCGCCACCGCCCCGCCCTCCACCCCGTCCGCCGCTGCACCGGACGCTGCAGCCCCAGCCGCCGCAGCCGCGCTGCAGCGCACCCGGCCGCCGCCTCCCGCAGCGCCGCCCCACGCGCTTCCTAGCCCAACTGCGCTCCCACGTCGCCGCACCGCCTGACCCTGCACCCGTCGCGCTACGCGCCGCCGCACCGTGCCGGTCCGCCTCCACGCCGTGCGCCGCCCGCCTTGCCGTGCGCGCGCTCGCCGCGCCGCCTCCACCGTGAGGTAAGCCGCCCGCCTCCCTCCCCACCTCGACTGGCGACCCCCATGGCCGGCCGCCGGCGTCCTCCACGCCGGCCTCCATTACCGGCCATGGAGGCAACCGAGGAAGCTCGGTTTTTTTAGTTAACAATTGTTTAGTGGCTAATTGTTTAGATTATTATTTTTTGGGTTTGATTGTTTAGTGGCTAATTGTTTAGATTTAGATGAATTGATATGCTTAGGTTTAATTATTGCCTAGGTTTATTTGAATTACTAGCTAAGTGTAATTTTTTTAATTGCTTAGAATTGATAAGCTTATTAACTATGGTAATTATGCTTGTTTAGATTAATTGTTAATTGCTTAGATGATTAAAGCATATGAGTTAATAGTTTAATTGATTATTGTTTTGAGTGTTTAAGTACTATATGTACATAAATGGGCTTCGGACTGGTTTGGCCCGAAACAGTCCTTTAGGGCCCGACACGACCCATTTAGTGGTAATGTATGCGTCTACACAAGCACGGGGTGAACAACCTAGGCTGCCTCGCCCTGCCGCCACGCCTCCCCGCCGCCACGTCCCGCCCTGCCGCTGCGCCGCCACCGCTGCCCCGCCATGCCGCTTCTTGGGGCATAACTTAGGACGGCTGACCCACTTCTCTATCTCTCTCGCATTCTTTCATTCTCTATCTCGTTCTTTCCTTCTCTCTATTGTTCTTTCCTCTCTCTATTTTAAATGACTCAAAAATGAAAGATTGACGTAAACCTTTACAATATGCGTCACCCGTTTCAAACCGGCCCGTCTCACATGTGTTACGCAAGTAAGGCGTGTAGGTTCGGAATTGTCCCTTTTTGGACAGCCTGAGAGTGGCTGAGAGGGTGTGCTTATGATGAGACGTGGGGTCTAGATTTGGACGTAGTTTCGACAGCGTAACCCTAATGTTCTCGACTACACCACTTTTGGGCGTGCAGTTGGAGAACAGCGGGGTTATGCTGCTGAAATTTCGTCTGAATCTAGACTTCGTGTCTTGTCATAAGCACGTTCGTCTCGGTCACTCTCGGGTGGGTTTAGGACCTATCCTTTCCAATAGATGTAGGGTCGTGACATAAATAAATTATAAAATAACTATAATTTTCTTTGACTTAAAACTGCAGAGTGAAACATGAGTGAAGACCGTAATTGGATGTATACCGTTTGGAACAAGGCAACTGGTCACTCAGATGAGTGGTATGCCGGGATAGACAACTTTATTGATCGAGTGTTTTCGTTGTCTACGACCAATAAAGTTTGTTGTCCTTGTGCGAAATGCCGGAATACCAAGTTTTTGGACAAAACAACATTTTCATTACACTTGCACAGAAACGGTTACATGCCATATTATGAGGTGTGGAGTTTCCACGGCGAATCTGCTCCTCAAGCCGTACATGTAGTGGAAGAAGATGATGATGATGATGATTGTCTGGGTGTTGATAGGATTGATGAGATGTTATAAGATATACAAACAGAGGATCTGCCTACAACTGAGGCAGACGCATTCTTTAATCTCTTGAAAGCTTCAGAAGAGGCGTTGCATGATCATACTGAAATGAGCCTTCTTACTTTCCTGACCAGATTTATGGCAATCAAATCTAAGTATTTCTTCTCTAATAATTGCTACAATGATATGATGAAACTTATCAGTGATGCTCTTCCACAACCTCATAAACTGCCCAAAGATATGTATCACTCTAAGAAATTGCTATCTGGTCTCGGTATGAAATATGATAAAATTGACGTGCGTCCATATAATTGCATGCTATTCTGTAAAGAGCACGACAAAGAGAAGAATTGTTTAAAGTGTGGGAAATCGAGGTTTGTGGATGTTGTCAATGACGATGGTGATAAAGTAATGACAGAAGTTGCACATAAGCAATTGTGTTACTTGCATGTGACACCTCGGTTGAAGCGGCTGTTTCTTTCAAAAAGATCTGACAGACACATGAGATGGCACAAAGAAGGTGTGTGTGATAACAAAGATGTGTTGACCCATCCGTCGGATGGTGATGCATGGAAGTCTATGGACTCTTTTGATCCTGCTTTTGCTAGTGACGTTACAAATGTTCGCATTGGGTTAGCGATGGATGAATTTTCACCTTTCAGTACAAATGCCACACCATACTCCTGTTGGCTCGTCTTTGTTATTCCGTACAACCTACCACCTTCTCTTTGTATGAAGTACGAGTTCATGTTTCTTAGCATCATTATACCAGGACCAGATCATCCAGGATCACGTCTCAATGTGATGTTGAAACCATTTATTGAAGAATTGAAAACGTTGTGGACTGGAGTTGAAGCGTATGACTGTTACAAGAAGCAGAAATTCAACCTTTGAGCTGCTTATGTGTGGTTTGTCCATGATTTCCCTGCGTACGGCATGTTTTCTGGATAGAGCACACACGGTCGTTTGTTGTGTCCCATATGTGCGTCCGACACAGAGTGTTTTCGACTTATAAACGGTGGCAAGTAAGCTACTTTGATTGTCATAGGCATTGGCTTCCTCGAAACCACCCATTCAGGCAACAGAGGAATGTCTTCAGAAAAGATACTGTTGTCACTAAGTAACCACCTAAACGCCTAAGCGAGTGTGAAGTATCGGATGTGTTGGACAAACTAGTCCCTGATGAAGCTCGCCCTGGATTCTTTGTAGGTTACGGAAATGTTCACAACTGGACTCATGTATGTGAAATTTGGGAGCTACGATATGCGAAGTCATTGATACTGATGCATAATATTGATGTAATGCATCAGGAGCATAATATGGCCAATGTATCATAAGCACGTGCATGGATATCACGGGCAAAACGAAAGACAACTTAAAGGCTTGAAAGGATTTGGCCGAGATTTGCAATCGACCTACTCTTGAGCTCTCTGAAAGCGGTGGTAAGCCACGTGCTTCTTTCGTGCTTCGACCGAACGAAAAGAAACAAGTTATGGAATGGTTGAAAACTTTGAAATTCCCAGATGGTTATGCTGCTAGTCTGAGACGAGCCGTGAATGTCAAAACGGGAAATCTTATTGGGTTGAAGAGTCATGATTATCATATAATAATGGAAAGACTCTTACCTGTTATGTTTTGGGGATATCTAGATGATGCGGTGTGGAAGGTGTTAGATGAGCTCTCACTATTCTATAGGCAGCTATGTGCCAAAGAAATAACGAAAGACATGATGGAGAATTTAAAGAATGAGATACTTGTACTTTTATATAAGATGGAAAAAATATTTCCTCCTGGTTTCTTCAATCCAATGCAGCATCTTCTTATCCATCTTCCATTCGAAGCAAAAGTTGGTGGTCCTGTGCAATATAGATGGATGTACCATATTGAAAGAGCATTGAGATATCTGAAAACTATGGTTGGCAACAGAAAGGATTGAAGGCTGCATTGCCGAAGCATTTACTCTAAAGGAAGTAGGTTACTTTTCTAGCTTCTACTTTGCAGAGGAAAACAATGTCAATACTTCGGCAATGCGATACAATGTAGATGACGAACCACCAGTTAGTGATCTCTCTATTTTTGAATCGAGGGGAACTACTGTTGGCAACAGCACGACATACGATTTTACTGAAAGAGAAAGAACCGCTGCTTTACTCTACATGTATGCTAATATTGATGGCATGGAGAAATATTTCGAGTAATTGTTTCTCTTACATTTATGATGATTATTGTATTTACCAATACAAGTATGCTAATGTTGACAACATATGTTTTGTGTGTACAACGAGTTCCGAAACCAAAACTGGAAACATAGGCATCAACCTACGAGAAAGCAAGTAGAAACGATGCGACGGGCTAGAATTAATGGAGGGCCTAATTTCTTATCCTGGTTTGGAGCTTATGTATTAGTGAACACTAACATCCATCAAGATTTATGAACACTATCTTATGGATTAGTGAAAGTTAGAAGCTATGGTCGATATGACGTAAATGGCTTCCGATTCCGTACAACTCAATTCGAAACTCTTCGTCCTCACACAGCAACATCAAATTGCAGAGTTGTGACGAGGGCAATCGACTCAGTAGGGAAAGAAACCAATTACTATGGAATCATTAACAAAATTCTGGAATTAACTTTCGCTGGCAATATAGAACTTCGAGTGGTGTTCTTTGATTGTGATTGGTTTGATAACAATCATGGAACTCGAGAAAATCAATTTGGCAGGGTGGAAGTGAATCACAACGAATGCTTACGAGGTTTATATACATACGTTCTTGCACATCAAGTGGAACAAGTGTATTATCTACCGTATCCATGTAAGAAGCTTAGCGCTTGGTGGGTGGTATATAAGGTGAATACTCGTGAGTGCCTGTATACGCCTAGAGATGATGGTTATCATGATAGTGGAGACATTGAAGAAGTTTACCAAGAACAAGAGTTGCCAGACTCTTTTATCGTCGAGCCTGGTGCAGGACTCGATAACTTAGTAGGAGACGTTGAAGATGTAGAGACATCTACAATGCGAAAGCGGAAACATAAACGGCTTACGATGACAAATCGTGATGTTGATGATCGTGATGTTGATGATCGTGATGTTGATGAATTTTGAAACTAATTACGAGTAATATTTTTTAAATGAAAGTAACATTAATTATCACTTACAATAAATTTTTAACTGATTACTCATTAATTATCGCTTACAGGATCTCGTCGAGCAAGGGTTCTAAGGGTTCGAAGGGGAAGAAGGCTCCAAGGGTGAGGGGTTTCCTCCCCCCGCAGGAGAGAGACGACTACTTCTATGGTTCCACTTACAGCGGGAGCAGACGCACTCAGTTGTTAAGTGCGTGTCCGGAGTTGCGGGACAGGGTTGTCAGTTTGTAGCGTACAGAGGTAATTTTTTCTACAATGCACAAAATTATTAAAATCACCTTTTCAATTTAACTTACTTACTTTACCATTGTGGTCTGATTCGAAATATGAGTCCGAGGCCAGAGCGGCACCTCAGGAGACGGGTACGCAGCGCAGCGTGCCCTCGGGGAGCGAGCCCTCTGGCAGCCAGCCCGAGGGCAGTCTGCCCAGCGAGCCCGAGGGCTCCCAGCTCAAGGACACATCCAGTGACCAGCCTTCTCAGTCACTAGACGTGGTGCCGCAATGGAGGAGACGTACAAGGAGGAGTAACTTTGTTGGTCCTCCACCGATTCCTAGAGAGCCGGTAATTATTCATCCGGTTCGAGACAGGTAACGCATTAATAAAGTATTCATTTCTATTTGTTCTCAAAGACTATGGTATTACTAAATGACTTAACAAATGTCTTTTTAGTTCTTGGGAGGACCTTTCGTATGATGGGCAGAAACACCATAGGACGGTGAACGGTTGCATCGGGAACTTAGTGCATCTGCACTACCCCGGTGCGATCGATGGACGTGCAGCTACGTCGTGGGATGACTACGCACACGTTCCTCACCAGGAGAACGACAACCTACAGGGGGTCGTGTGGGCAGAATTTTGGGTAAGTAACATTCATAAATATTTGAAGTTTCAATTCTTAATGTTCCTTTAAATATTAATGTGCGTATGTCGAACTTTGTTAGCTTCCTACAGCTCAGGTACCGCCTCGAGGACCCGGCCGAGTAGATGGATCACGCCTGCTCCGTGTTCGAAGTGAACGCTCGGAAGCTTGTTATGGAAATGCTTTCGAACGCTCGGAGTCAAGTAGTTAACGACTACTTGAAGCTCCACGACCACGAGGTTGGTTCGTTCAGAGACGCCTCCTACACGTACTTGACGGAGGAGCAGTATCCAGAGGTAAGTTGCGTATTCTTTAAATTATTCACATTACTTTTGTTATGAAACATCTAATGAACTAGGCATGTGTGCAGGTTAGTGTCCCTTAGTTACAGGGATGAACTGAAGATTACCGAGCCCTTTGCAGATATTGGTCTAGCGATGAGTTCATCGCTAAGTCCAAGAAAACTCGAGATGCCAGAGGGAGCTCGGGGAAGCACGGTATGGGTGTCGAGGGTTTCGTGCGGATGGCTAAACGAATGGTAAGTTTCTTGGTGGTTTTTATATTCATAATGTAGTATTGTTCGTACTAACATATGTTCACAGGAAAAGGAGACCAGCGTGCGACCGAGTGCTATTGCGGTCTATAGGAGAGGTCACGCTGACCCTTCTCAGCCGGAGAAGTGGAGTCAGTACGCAGCGGAGCGCCTGGTAAGTTTCATGACCTCACAAATTAGTTGACACTACATATGTTGTTGAACTTACACAATTTCATTGTTTTCTAGACTAGGTATGGGCAAGAGGATGTGAGGATACACGGCGAAGGGTTCGATTGGGAAAACTCCCCCAACATCGACCCTCAAGCCGCGTATGCAAGCGGAGGTGGAAAAGCACACGGAAGGTGAATTCATTTACTTTCATTGTTTTCAATTCAAGATGCAAGAGGCTGTGATTCGTTTTTTTTGTAGGCTTGCCATATTCTCTAAAGTCGTTGACTCCAGGGAGGCACGACCTGCGAGAGGCGGCTATTCGCAGTCTTTGGCTGCTGGCGTAGGCTCCTCCATCCGCTGTGTCACCGAGATAGATCTTGAGGTGATGACGCTTCGGGAGAGCTTGGCCCAGCAGGAGGAGGCCTTGACGAGGGAGCGAGAGAGCAACAGGGCCGCCATGGCATACCATGCGTCCTATATGGCACAGATGCAAGCGGCAATAGAAGTAAGAAACTAACAATTGTACTTTAATTACATTGCATTTCAATAAAATGTAAATTGTAATGTTTGAAATGACAGGCGCTAGATCGACAGCAAGGGCAGCAGATCCAGATACCGTTGTGGCAGCGACCACCGTTCGTGCTGCAGCCGACGCCACCACATGAGCCGTTTCCTGGAGTACAGGTACAAAAAGGAAGTTACATTAAGTTCAAATAAACAATTGAATATGAAAACACTGTTGTAAACTTATACATATGTCACCGTGTTTCGCAGGGATCAGGGACGGAGTCTCAGACTCCATCACCGTGGCTACGGGCGCCAGGCTCACCGCGGCAGGATGAACTTCTTCGCCCCCTGAGGTAGTGGAGGGGCTAGTAATGAATAGATTTGTGAATTTGTTTTTGATTGTGGATGTCAGACGTCGTAAAATGGATGTGTACTATTGCACTTTGTGATTGTGGATGTTAATCTGTTCTTTGATTGCGTGTGTAGCTGATCATCGAGCAAGGTTAGCCATATTCTATTTTTTTAAAAAAATGGAGAACCTTATATACGACGGCCTGTATGGTTTATATACGACAGTATCTATACAGAGCCGTCGTATATAAGCCTAAATAATGTACGACGGCTAGGCCCAGACCGTCGTATATAAGCCTAAATAATATACGACGGTTCTGGGCCCAGACCATCGTATATAAGGCCTTATATACGACAGCCAGGGCCAAGAACCGTCGTATATAAAGGCCCAGCCCACTGGACCTTCTCTATGAAATGTGCCGTCATATATTAGGGGCCGTCGTATATAAGCTCTTATATATGACGGTGCCATCGTATATATGTTTATATACAACTAGGTATATACGACGGACACAAACCGTCGTATATAACCTCCAGCCATTGTATATAGACTATATACAATGGCTTTGGTCTTATATACGACGGTTTTGGCCGTCGTATGCTTACAAGAATCCTGTAGTGCATCCGGACATAAACATGGTCTCCAATGTTGAAGTGGAGAGGACGTCGTCTTTTATCCGCATAGCTCTTCTGACGAGATTGAGCAGCCTTGAGGTTGGCTTTTATTACTCGCACTCGTTCTTTGGCCTCATTCACAAGTTCAATGCCGTAGATAACTCGCTCGCCGGACTCATACCAGTTGAGTGGTATGCGACATTTCCGGCCGTAGAGAGCTTCATACAGCGCCATCTTGATGCTAGCTTGATAGCCATTGTTATATGAAAACTCCGCCAACGGCAAATGATCATCCCAGTTTTTACCGTGGTGGATGGCACAAGCGCATAGCATGTCTTCAAGCACTTGATTCACCCGTTCAGTTTGACCATCCGTCTGCAGGTGATAAGCAGAGCTTCGGATCAGTTTGGTCCCCAATGATGCGTGCAGCTGTTCCCAAAACCGAGCGACGAACAGCGCACCGTGATCTGAAATAATTGTGCGGGGAACACCGGGCAAGCACAAAATCCTTGCAATATACAGCTCCGCATACCTGCTGGCATGAAAATGTGTATGCACAGGAATGAACTGAGCTGACTTGGTTAACCGGTCAACAATTACCCAAATGGAATCATGCTTGTGAAAAGTCATGGGTAACCCCACAATGAAGTCCATGCTCACATATTCCCATTTCCATGTTGTAATTTTCAGGGGTTGCAGCATCCCTGATTTTCTCATGTGATCCGCCTTCACTCGTCTACACGTATCACACTCGGATACGTATTTTGCAACTTCCTGCTTCATCCGTGTCCACCAAAAATTTCTCTTCAAATCTTGGTATGTTTTGTTGCTGCCCAGATGAATGGAGAACTTAGACAAGTGAGCTTCATCAAGGATCTTCTTTCTCAGCTCCATATTCCGAGGTACGACTATGCAGTCATTGAACCAAAGCGTCCCCTCTTCATCCTTCCGGAAACATATGATATCACCGCTGTCTATCTGTTTCCGGAGATGTGCCATGCCTTTGTCAATCTTCTGAGCTGCAATAATATCCTCCGTAATAGTAGGGATGAGAGCAAGGTCGTAGAGTGATCCATATGGAACTAAGTATAAACTCGGTTCTTCCTCTCCCATCGGTGTAATGGTAAGGTTATGGACCTGTGATTTCCGACTCAGTGCGTTGGCAACCACATTCGCCTTGCCGGGGTCGTAATGAATCTCAATCTCATAGTATTTGATTAATTCTAACCACCTCCTTTGTCTCATATTCAGCTCTTTCTGAGTGAAGATACATTTTATGCTCTTGTGGTCGGTGTAGATGTGCACCAAATTTCTCAGAAGATAGTGCCTCCACATTTTCAGTGCCAATACCACAGCAGCGAGCTCAAGATCATGAGTCGGATAGTGCTGCTCATGGTTTCGAAGTTGGCGTGATACATACACGACCACCCATCCTTCTTGCATCAACACGTAGCCAAGCCCGATACCGGACGCATCAAAATATACATCGAAAGGCTTGGTCATATCCGGTTGAGCTAAGACCGGGGCTGTTGTGAGATGCTTCACCAATGCTTGAAACGCTCCTTCACATGCTGAGTTCCAAACATATTTTGTCCCCTTCTTAAATAATTCAGCATCAGCATAGCAAACTTAGAGAAGCTCGGGATGAACCTCCGGTAATATCCCGCTAACCCGAGGAAGCTTCTGACTTCATGGACAAAAGTAGGGGCTTTCCATTTCAGCACTTATTCAATTTTGCTTGGGTCAACCGCAATGCCTTCCTCTGAGATGATATGTCCCAAAAATGGCACTTGATTGATCCAAAACTAGCATTTGCTGAACTTGGCATAGAGTTTATGGTCCCACAATCGTTGAAGGGCGATACGTAAATGTTCCGCATGTTCTTCTTCCGTCTTGGAGTAAACCAAGATGTCATCAATGAACACCACCATGAACTTATCCATCTCCGGCATGAATGCCGAGTTCATGAGGTACATGAAATGTGCCGGAGCGTTGGTGAGACCAAAAGGCATTATGAGATATTCATATAGTCCATATCTCGTCGAGAATGCCGTCTTCGGGATATCCTCTGCCCGGATCTTTATTAGATGATACCCGGAGCGAAGGTCCATCTTTGAAAACACACTTGCACCCACTAGTTGATCAAACAGGATATCAATGCGAGGCAGTGGATATTTGTTCTTGATGGTGACGGCGTTGAGCGGTCGGTAATCCACACACAACCTCAATGTTTCATCTTTCTTTTTGACGAATAGCGCCGAGCATCCCCATGGCGAGGAACTTGGTCTAATGAAACCCTTGCTCAACATGTCATTGAGCAGTTCCTTCAACTCAGCCAGCTCATTCGGAGCCATCTTATACGGTCTCCGTGATATTGGTATAGTCCCGGGTGCAAGTTCTATCTTGAACTCCACATCCCGTTCAGGTGGCATGCCCGGAAGATCATCCGGGAACACGTCGGGGTATTCTCGGACTACGGGGATGTCCTCTAACTTGAGAGGTTCAGTATTATAGGTGGCTGAAACTTCCGGGACAGGGTTGTCTAATACGAGTGAATATGGACGGTGGAGTGGAGAGTTGAGGTGAACCGTCCATGATAAAGTTTACAGGACAGCACCATGGTAACTTAGCCATGACATTCCTAAGATTGCATCAATCTTCTGCCCCTCAAGAATAATCATAGTAGTGGGATATATTCTCCCACCTAAGCACAATGGTGCTTTTGGAATCATCACATTTACTGAAATCTTCCCTCCCGGTGAGCAGATCATATATGAGCACTCAGCTGGAAAGACTTGCAGTTGATGCTTAACCACATATGATGCACTTACAAAGTTGTGGGTTGCACCCGAATCAAATAAAATGATGATTGCACTATCGTTGAGAGTGAACGTACCCGCCAGCACGTTCTCTCCTTCCGGGGCGTCCTCATTGTCGACGTAACGAACCCCGGGTCGCTGACCTCCCTTCTTACCCGGTGGTCGGCCTCGAGCACCGCCCTTATATTAGGCTTGCCCTCTGCCTTGCGGCCCCTGTGGACAGTCCTTCGAGATATGACCAGCCTGGCCACACGTATAGCATGTGTAGCAAGGTGGTCCTCCGCTGACCGGTGGACGGAATCCCGAGGCGCGTTGTGGCTGTGGAAACGCCCAGGGTACCTTCTGCTGCTGTTGCTGCTGTTGCGGTCGCGGTGGTGGCATCGGCGATCGGAATGGTGGTGGCTGATAAGGACGACCCCCAAACTGTTGAGGCCGTGCCGGTGGATGCCACTGCTGACCGGATGGTGTCCGATACACCATTTGGTATTTTTGAGGAGCTCCACCCCCGCTGCTCGGTGGAGCGTTGCACTTCCGCTGCTCAGCTGCAAATTCCCACTGAGCATCCTCTTGAAGAATCGAGGCATTGACGAGGTCGTTGAAGGTGCCATGATTGCATTGCGCGAGGTGAGTCTTCATCTCGGGATTTAAACCCCGATAGAACTGCTCGCACTTCCTCTCCTCAGTGGAGATGTAGTCTGATGCGTACTGTGCCAGATGGTTGAACACGCGGGAGTAGTCATGGGCACTCCTCCCGCATTGCTTCAGCTCCAAGAATTCTTGGAACTTTCTCTTCATCATACCGGGAGGTATGTGATAGGCGCAGAACGCCTCCCGGAATTCTGCCCATTCCACGGCGTGGCCAGCAGGTAGTGAGGCAAGATAATTTGCCCACCACGCACCAGCGGCACCGTGAAGCTGCTGCGCTGCGAAGAGAGTCTTCTGCCGCTCCGTGCATTGGAGCAGCACGAACTTGGACTCAATCGTCCGCAGCCAGTTGTTGGCCCCAGTGGTTCTGCCACTTCTGTGAACACCGGAGGATACGTACTCATGAAATCCGAGTATGTAGTGAGGTGGGGCTCACAAGGGCCCCTTTCTTGACGCGTCCCTTCCTGGGATGTATTCTGCACAATCGTGCGGAGCAGGTCGGTCTGCTCCTCACGAGAGCCCACCAGCGCAGAGATCACATCCGCTAGTGTAAGCGGAGGTGGCGGTGGTGGTTGTTGCTGCGGGGTGTTGTCGTAAGCAGGTGGCTAGGAGTCATCACCCCCTTGCTGACTCGAGCCCCCGACCTCGTGCGTGATCCGGGTATAAACCATCTGCAGCCATAACGAAAATAACATTAGCCCCATAGCAATACTCCATGCAGTCCATAAATTAGTGGTAAATATAATGACGGTAAACATGCGATACATCTCGTACATGGATAATGTAATAACTTTGCACAAGATACACCATTACCAGACCAAATACAAATTAGTGATATCCAAATCGAAGGGCATCCTATTTGGAAGTTCATCTCAACTATATTTGGTCACTACGAGAGGTTAATATCGCTTTGTCATCACGTATACCACCCTTTATCTTCACTACGACACAAACATGGTCTCCAGCAAAAAGAACATGAGTAGTTAATATACTCAAATCTTTTACTAGTTGAAGATAACAACTCATGAGTATGTGTGAGACCTATGTGTGCTGAATACATTGGCTTTGACGATAAAAGTTTTGAATACTACCAAAACACCTTTTTAACAAGGTCCGACTCTAGGTCCGAGCTCCTGCAAGGTCCGACGATAGGTCCGATGTAAGGTCCGACTTGCTTTGTCTAGGTCTGACTTATTTTGGCTAGGTCCAACTTGTTTTTGCTAGCTCCGGTGCTAGGTCCGACTAGCTTTGGTAAGTTCCGTGCTAGGTCCGACTAAGCTTTAGTAAGCTCCGGCGCTAGGTCCGACTAACTTTGGTAAGCTCCGGTTAGCTTTGGTAAGGTTCGGAGCTTGATTGCAATGGTTCTGCTTTTAACTTGCAATGTTTCAAACTTGCTTTACTCTTATGGAAAGTTTGCTTAGTATCTTTTACTAAGTTTTTGGTGTGTTTTGGTGGTTATGGCTGATATCATTTTGCTATGGTTTACAACATGCTTATGTGAGGTGCTCACTTAAGATGTTGTAGTTTCGGAACTAACGAGAGTCAAGTCGAGGACTTATGCTGGGAAGTATTGGTTGTTTATTCATGTGCAGGTGTTGCTTGAGTTCAAGACATGGCTAGTGACGGGATCCATTCAACTAGTCTTAGAGAGAAGATGAGGTTCAACAACCAAGTTCGGGAGGAATTGTGGTTGAGTTGATCGGGAGGTTGTGCAGTATGTTTGAGTCAAGAATAATGCATATGAAGGTATCTTGGACGTCGTTGGAAGATGTTTGCACGTGTGCAAGGAGTGCATGGACGTGGCTGCATGGTTCCAAGGTGTGATGAAGAGATGTGGACATAAAGAATTGGTTGGAAAGGTCCAACTAACTAGGTTATGGACTCAGGCTGCGGCTGAGTCGTGTTTGACTCAAATATGGAAAGTTTTGAGTTGGTTATGATAGGATTTCGTGTCAAGAAATTGAGTTGTTTTAGGAATGTTTGGGACGTTACTAAGGTGTTTTGAAGTCTTAATATTGCTTCTATCTGCGTGTAGAAGAGTCTTGAGCAGTATTGGAAAGTTACAGTTTGAATCTAAGTAGGAGTAGGAGTCCTAGTTTGAATTGGGTTGGCCTTAGGGATGGTTATATAAGCAAGGGAGGGCAAGGCTCATGGGTGGACGACTTTGGGGCTGTTCCTCTTGTTTTTTGATAAATAAAATGCGTATTCTAAAGGAACTTTTGTGCCTTGTTCGTCCGACTTGTTTCAGACAAATTTTTCTCGTCGAGTTTCTGTTCAGCACTACCTTGCTTCGGTGGTTTTATCATAACTCGAGTTTTACAGATCCAATTGATGTGATTCTTTTTGGGTTGTATTCACAAATTGATTATCTATCATCTGTGAAAATTTCACGGTCACTGAATTTGTGGTTTCTGATCTACACGAGTTTCTTTGCAGTATTCCAGAACTGTTTTTCTCGCATAGGACAAATTGACCTTTGTTCGATCTTTCGATCGTAACTTGAGTTTCTCTCAACGGATTTTCATGATTCTTGTTGTGACGTCTTCGTGACTTGATTATCTACAATCTATACTAGTTTTATCACAGTTGAACACGTTTAGATTAGTCACACACACGGTTTCTTTAACAGATCGGTTTTCTGCTGAGGGGTGTTTTGTTGCTTCCGCTGAAAAGTTTTTATCTACCATTCACCCTCCTTTGTAGCTTTACACGTGTACTTCGATCCTACAATTGGTATCAGAGACAGGTTGCTCTAATATTTGTGATTTGCACGTGTTTTGACTAATCATCATGGAGAAATACTCCGCCAAACCTTGTGTGTTTAGTGGTATTTATTTTCAGGTTTAGAAGGCACGCATGGAAGCTTTCATCCAGGCGCAAGGCTTTGCAATATGGGAAAAGGTGTACAAGCCTTACGATGTGCCTTCAAACTATCAAGTCACGGCTACAAATATGAGAGATGTCGACAACAACAACAAGGCTCGGAACTTGATCGTACAAGGACTAACTCAGAGCGACTTCGACCGTGGTGCACACCTCCGATCGACGTACGATGTGTGGAGAGCACTTTGTGACTACCACGAAGGATCCAACACAATCAAGGAGGTAATACAGGATATGTTGAAGAAAGAATACATGCGCTTTGAGATGCAACCGGGTGAGTCCATTGATGACCTCTTTGCTCGCTTTAATAAAATTCTCAGCAACTTGCGTAGCGTCAATGTTAATTTTTCAGATGCTGAAAATGCTAGGCAATTACTATGTGCATTAGACATGTCAATTTGGGAGATGAAAGTAACATCCATACGTGAATCCACTGTCATGAGTACTCTTACATTAGATGTGCTTTATTCTAAGCTAAAAACTCATGAAATTGACATTATATCACGTAAGAACGTAAATAAGACTATTGCATTTGTCTCACAATGTGATATGCCTAGCTCCGGCCAATCATCTAGCAATACACTTGCTTTGCTGTCTTCACTAATCCTGAAACAGATTGAGGAGTTTCCAGAGGAGGAGCTAGTACTTCTTTCTACTAGGTTCTCAAAAGCATTGCAAAATGTGAGAACTAGAAGGAGATGAAGCTCCGGACCTCAACGATGCTTTGAATGTGGTAAGACAGGACACTTTCATACATATTGCCCTAACCTTTCAGACCCTTCTTACCGTGATGAAAAGCAGAATAAAGTCAAGTCCTCTTTTGGCAACACCAACAAGAAAAAGAAGGGTTTTACAAGACGCAAACTGATAAACAGTTTCATCACCGCACTTCAAGAACTTGGCTCGAGTGATGTAGACATTGGAAGTGATGAAGATGAAGATGATCTGGCAAACTTGTGCTTCATGGTGGGCAAATCAAAATCAAGTATGGAGGATGCAGAACACAACAGTGACAATGAAGAGGTATGTCCTACTTGCAAAGAAATGTGTGATGCTATTTCTCGTGCCACTATTATTGTTAAGAAAAAGGACAAAAAGCTTAGGGACAATGCTGTTAAAATTGAGTCATTAGAATCTGAAATTAATCGTTTAAAATCCTTGATTCCTACTGATGATTTTTGTTCCTCATGTGATTTAATATATGAACAATTGTCCTCTCTAAGAAGTGCACACACCTCCACAATTGATAAACTTGAACTTGAAATCGAAAAGAACAAAAAGCTTGCTGCACTTAATGATAAAAACTTGAAAGATGCTTGTTGTTCTACAATTGATTTGCGTTTTTCTACTTGCGATGATCTTGATAAGAAACTACAAGATGCTATGAAAGAAATTTCTATATTGAACAATGCTTTACGTTCTCATGAAGTTAAATATTGTTCCAATTGCAAATTAAAAGGAAAAACTTCATGTGAAAATTGTCTTGATCTATCAAATAAACTTGATAACATGCATAGGACATTAGATCGGTTTTGTAATGGGAATAAGAACCTAGACTTGCTGCTGAATTCTTCCAAGTCTTGCAATGATAAAACTGGTTTAGGTTTTGATTCACATGCTCATGCTAAGGAACATCCACCTAAAATTGTAAAATCATTAGGAAGTGGTTTGATTCAAACAGTTCCTAAACAAAAAGAAGTGGTTTTTAAATCTGCAGGAGTGTTGTCATATTCGGGTTCAAATAAGCATACTGCATGCTCATCTAGACATGAACACAAAGTTAGATTTCATTGTACCTATTGTGGTAGAGATGGCCATGTCATAGATTTTTGTTATAGACTAGCTAAACAACATAAAAAGGAAAGAATGCAAGCTAGATCTTATAACTCTCATGCAAAATTTGCTGCACATACTAAACCGAATGTCAGGAACATGCAACCTGCTGTTATGAGTCAGAAATATTCAAAGTTTACCTCCAGAGCTTCAGTTTTTGCCTCCGGAGCTTCAGTTTTTGCCTCCGGACCTTTTGTTTTTGCCTCCGGAGCTACTCATTTTCGTGCTACACAAGTAACACCTCATAGGTCAGTAGTTAAGAACAAAAAATCTTAAACTTTGACTCATAAACCTGCAGTTTTATTTCAGCTTTCGCATGTTATTCCTACTGGACGTCGTGTGACTCAGTACTGGATTCCTAAATGCCTTTTAACTAACTCCAGTATTGAGTCATCGACGTATTGTGCTTCTATGTATGTTACACGCTTGAGGAAGGAGAACATTTGGATTGTGGATTCAGGTTACTCACGCCACATGACCGGTAACAAAGAATGGTTCTCCTCTCTCTCTCTTTTGTGTCACGTGTAGAGAATGTTACTTTTGCCGATAATTCTTCAACTCCTATAATTGCTAAGTGTTCGGTTAGAGTAAATGATCACTACACTTTGAAGGATGTGGCACTCGTCAAAAATTTGAAATACAACTTGTTTTCTGTTTCACAATTGCTAGATGAAAATCTGGAAATTATTTTCAATAAAAACGGCTGCAAAGTTGTAGGTTCAAATAGTGAGCTTATTTTTAACATGTCTTGGTTTGGAAGAGTTTTTAAAATCTGATTTTGATATGTCTTCCTCTAAGCATAGATGTCTAGTTGCAAATGATTCCAAAGATTTATATTTTTGGCATCGTAGACTTGGTCATGTAGGCTTTGATCATCTCACGCGTGTTAGTGCTCTTGATCGCATACGTGGGCTGCCTAAGCTTAAAGGGGACAAAGAAATTGTGTGCTCTTCTTATAGACATGCTAAGATGGTTGCAGGTTCACATGCTCCTCTCACAATGACCATGACAACTGAACCGGGTCAACTTTTACACCTTGACACCTTAGGACCTTCACGTGTTCAATCCTTCGGAGGTAAATTGCATGTTCTTGTGATTGTTGATGACTATTCTAGATACTCTTGGGTTTACTTTATGGCATCTCAAAATGAATCTTTTAGTCACTTTAGAACTTTATTTCTTAGATTATCAATTGATCACCCAGGATCTTTAAGAGCAAATAGAAGTGATAATGGAACCGAATTTAAAAATCAATCGTTTGATCACTTTTGTGCTGAAAATGCAATAGATCATCAATTTTCTTCACCATATGTACCTCAACAAAACGGTGTTGTAGAGAGAAAGAACAGAACCTTAGTTGAGATGGCTAGGACTATGCTTGATGAATATCAAACTCCTAGAAAATTTTGGGCTGATGCAATTGCAACCGCCTGTTATGTCTCAAATCGTGTTTTCTTGCGTGCTAAGCTAGGTAAAACACCATATGAGCTCAGGTTTGGACATAGGCCTAGTGTCACACACTTTAGGGTCTTTGGTTGCAAATGCTTTGTTAAGAAACATGGTAATCTTGATAAATTTGAAGCTAGATCTGTTGATGGCATGTTTCTTGGTTATCCATCTCATACTAGAGGCTACCGTGTGCTTTTACTTGATACTAACAAAATTTTGGAGACTTGTGAGGTTTCTTTTGATGATGCTAGCCCAGGTACTAGTTCAAATATTGCAGGTCCGGATCCATATCCACAGGGGGAGAGTATTTTCGTTGAAGAAGAGGAAGAAGTGGTGCTTCTGCCCGAAAATTCAGCAGCTAATGACATTGTTCCAGCTCCTGATCTTGATTCACAGCAAGCACCGACGACCACCATTGCTGGCCCAGGTCCTCCTCACGTCACAAGCTCATCTATTTGTGATGAACATGAAGAAGAAGAAGCTTGTGAAGTGTCCACTCCCCTCCGGATTCTCAAAAGTCATCCTCCACAACAAATTATTGGAAGCTTGCATGAACATGTTACAAGATCCAGGTTTTTCGACCCCAATTCTCATGCTCATTCTGCTTTTGTTGTTTCTTTTGAACCCAAAGATATATCACACGCACTCACTAATGAATCTTGGATTATTGCCATGCAAGAAGAGTTAGAAAATTTTGAAAGAAATAATGTTTGGAAACTTGTACCTCCACCTCAAGGTCACACATTAATTGGAACTAAATGGGTGTTTAAAAATAAACAAAGTGAGGATGGGGTTGTGGTTAGGAATAAGGCTAGTTTGGTTGCTCAAGGTTTCACACAAGTTGAAGGTCTAGATTTTGATGAAACTTTTGCTCCTGTTGCTAGATTTGAAGCCATAAGAATTTTGTTAGATTTTGCTGCATCTAAAGGTTTTAAGCTATATCAAATGGATGTTAAAAGTGCTTTTCTTAATGGCTACATAGATGAGGAGGTTTATGTCAAACAACCACCTGGTTTTGAAAATCCAAATTTTCCTTATCATGTTTACAAACTGTCCAAAGCCTTGTACGGTCTCAAACAAGCCCCCAGAGCATGGTATGATAGGTTAAAAACATTCTTACTTGAAAAGGGGTTTACCATGGGCAAGGTTGATAAAACTCTTTTTGTGCTTAAGCATGGCAATGACTCATTATTCATTCAAGTGTATGTGGATGATATTATCTTTGGTTGTGCTTCTCATGATCTTGCGTCCAAGTTTTCAGCTATGATGAGTTCATAATTTGAGATGAGTATGATGGGAGAACTCACGTACTTTTTGGGGCTGCAAATCAAGCAAACCAAGGAGGGTACCTTTGTGCATCAAACAAAGTATACAAAAGATCTCCTAAGGCGCTTCAACATGGACAAAAGCAAGCCTCTTCGGACACCAATGGGAACAGCAACAACATTTGAACTTGATGAATATTGTGATCCCGTTGATCAAAAAGAATGTAGAAGCATGATCGGATCACTTTTGTATCTCACGGCATCAAGACCGGACATACAATTCAGCGTATGTCTTTGTGCACGGTTTCAAGCCTCCCCACGTGCTTCACATCGTCAAGCCGTCAAAAGGATTCTCAGGTACCTACATGGAACTCAAGAATTTGGCATTTTTCTTCCTTCTTCCTCAACCGTTACTTTGAAAGCTTTTTTCGATGCTGATTTTGGGGGTTGTAGGATTGATAAGAAAAGTACTTCTGGTGCTTGTCATTTTCTTGGTAATTCACTTGTTGCCTGGTCCTCTAGAAAACAAAGTTCAGTTGCACAATCCACAGCCAAATCTGAATATGTAGCTGCTGCTAGTGCTTGCTCACAAATTCTTTGGATTGTTCAAACACTTAAGGACTATGGGGTTAATCTAGATAGTGTTCCACTGTTTTGTGATAACACTAGTACCATTTGCATTGCTAAAAACCCCGTGCAACATTCGAGAACTAAGCACAGTGACATTAGGTATCACTTTCTCCGTGATAATGTCGAAAAAGGGAACATTGTTCTTCACCATGTAGATACCGAACAACAATTGGCTGACATTTTTACAAAACCTTTGGATTTCACTCGTTTTTGTTACATTCGTAGTGAAATAGGGGTTATGCATCCTCATGGCTTAAATTGAGGGAGAATTTTGAAACTTGGTAATTTTATGTGTGAATCTGAAATTAAAATAATATGAGCATAGTATTTCATGCATATATGACTTTGTGATTCTTTTTCATGCTGAAAGTTCTTACTACGTTACTCGTGTTATACATTTTGTAGTTTTTACCATGTCTAGTAATTGGAATAATTATTTACACTAAATCTGGTCATGGTCGAACTTTCTTGCTGTTTTGAACTTGTTGCATGCTCACAAGTGCTTTTAATCATAAAGAATTAATCAAGTAATCAACTCACATGTTGAGTTTTTATGTTCAAATAAAAAAATGAGAAAAGATCAAGAGAATATGCATGCATCACACTTCTTCTTTTGAGATGGCTTATTATTGCACTTAGATATGAACTTGAAAGGAGTTGTGTATGACTAAAACCATGTCCTTAAGCTTCTGACTGTCAAATGACATAGGCTTGGCTTGGTTGGTTAGAATAAGGCTGATGCTGCATATAATCTCTTGCAAAGGTCATAAGATCAAAATTTGTGCTTTAAACGATAAATAAAATGCAGCAACAAGTGTCATGCTTTCAGGTCTTGAAATAGTTAAGTTTGTGAGATCATGACTTGCTTAAATTGAAAATTACACTTGATCTCTAGCATGGCTTGCACTACTTTATGTATCTCATTGATGTGATAGTGTAAGTTACTTGATAGTATGATTTGGATGAGCTTTGTTTTATATGTATATGTTATAATGTGCTCATAACAAACTAAAATTTCTCTTTTGTACCTTGCTGAATACATTGTCAAAGGGAGAGAAATTGATCACACATTGCACACATTCACAAGTGTTTTGGCACGATTCTTCTCAGGGGAAGAATTTTTGGTATTTTTTCTTCTCATTTTATTTCTGATTTACAAAGGGGGAGAAATTGTTTTCAAAACTTTTCATGTGAATAAGCCAATGTTCAGATTTTAAGTGGTGTTGCCAATGCATTCATCAAGGGGGAGATTGTGAGACCTATGTGTGCTGAATACATTGGCTTTGACGATAAAAGTTTTGAATACTACCAAAACACCTTTTTAACAAGGTCCGACTCTAGGTCCGAGCTCCTGCAAGGTCCGACGATAGGTCCGACGTAAGGTCCGACTTGCTTTGTCTAGGTCTGACTTATTTTGGCTAGGTCCAACTTGTTTTTGCTAGCTCCGGTGCTAGGTCCGACTAGCTTTGGTAATGAGACACCCTCGCCTCGGGTGCCAGCATATGTTCATGTTCTATGAAGAGGAAACATTTTAATAGGAATAGAGAGAATTATCAAAAGAATAGCCAATAAAGCCCTCTGAGAGCGCCGAAGACAACTTACCGCGGCCGCTGGCCACGTGGCATGTTCGGAGCTCGTCCCTGTGAAGTGAAGAGAGGTCCGCCGCTGAAAGAGCTACGTGGCAGGTTCGGGGCTCGTCGCCACAAAGGGAAGAGGTCCGATCCTGTGGGACACGTGTTGCCCACGGAGCTAGCCTCTGCAGAAGAAGCAAAGGCATTTCTGCAAGACACGTGTCATCCTCGGAGCTAGTCCTCGCGGAAATCAGAAGACCAGTCGTGCAGGATACGTGTCGATCTCGGAGCTCATCTCAGAGAAGTCCGGATCTATCGAACACGTGTCGCCACCGGAACTTATCTCCGGGAGGTCTTTCGTTGCTAGACACGTGTTGACCTCGGGGCATGTTCCTGAGGAAGGAAGAGACGGAAGACCGGTGCCAACACATGGCGTGCGCGGAGCTCACCTCCGAAGAAGAGGGAGGTCTCGCTCGTTTGACACGCGGCACAACCAGAGCTCGTCTCTGCAGGAAAGGAGACACCAGGCCCCGGAGGACACGTGGAGCCTCCGGAGCTCATCACCGCAAAGGTAACGAGTTCTGGAGCGGTTTTTACGCGTAAAGATACCGGTACGCAACATAAACCGATCTAAATTCCACGATGTTACTAAAGATAAGATGTTAGGATCCAACAAAGATCTGAATAAGACTCTTATTCGGGATACAATCAGATTAGGACTCTTCTCTTCCCGATTATAAATAGAACCCAAAACCTCTGGCCAGAACCACAAACTTCTCTTTCAACTCCTGAGCCGACGACTCAGAGCCCTAGCCCTAACTCGCCGAGCAAACCATCGCCGAGGGGCAACAAGGGAGATCATCGGAGAAGAACCGAGCGGTCTGAGGAGGACCTCGAAGTCAAGAAGAACGTGAGGTAGGACTTCAATATCGTTGTGTTCATCTCTTTGCATCTGTTCATCAATTCCTTTCGAACAGAAGCCTTCTCGTGGGCAGATCACTTGATGATCAGTTTGATCTAAAGACAAGATCATCGCCACGTCCACCTTCGATCCGAACACCTCTATCCATACAAGGCTATGCAAGAACACGTACAGATCAATCTAATAAAACTAATCATGAGATAGCATGCATATGCATCATCGCATCTAGTTTAAGGTTTGTGCATAAATATTGATTGTTGTGAATCCTGTATGCACGTGGTCCTACCTAGCAGGACAAGCTCAGGGAGCTGTCTACGACGAACTGCAGCAACCAGGTTTTGAGAATCAAGAACAACCGGAACCGCAAGAACAAGGCAAGTGCTCCTTGACCATATTGATCCTATGTTTTGGATAAAACTGTTTTGTTATGCAAAAAGGTGTGTGTGCTGAGTCAAACATGATGGAAAACCCTTTTATAGGAGTTTACTAGTATTGGTTAAACCACCCTTGTCGCCTGGGAAGTTTATGAGTCAGATATGGTTTTTGCTTTATGCTTCGCTGAGTCTATGGGATTGGGAAGCGAGATAGATATGTCTAGCTAACTGCACTTGTAATGATAATGAGAAACTGATGATGTTAATGAACATGGATCGGAGGGAGATCTAGGCAAGCCTGGGTTTGTGAATGAGGTAGCATGAGATGGTGGTTTTACTTGCCGTAGATCTAAGGACCGGTTCATGCATGCACATGCCAGGATAACAGTGCCACCACAAGGCCAAGTATGGGTGCGGCTTAGCTGAGTAATTAGGTAAGTTGCTAGAGTGTTATGGACTGTGGAAGGCGTGGGGATTGGGAGTCGAGTGAGGACTGCCCTGGGAACTGCATGGCACAAGAGGGGGCCCGTGGGTGGGAGAATTGGAGATTCTAGCCTGCCGGTGAAACCTTAGTGAGTCCATACATCTAGTAACCCCTTTGTAAAGGCTATTTTGTGATCTCTTGACCATACACTGACGGATGTGTACTGGTATAATGGAGGTTCTGCAGTCGCCGACGGGTGACGAAATCACAAACTTGTGGGTAAAGAGGTGCAAACTCTACAGAGTCTAAAACTATCATGATAGCCGAGCTTACGGTCACGAGCACCTGGCTAAACTGCCATGATTAGTTGGGATGGTTATTGGGAAGGTTCTTGGTTATGATTATTGGTTTGGTTTGGGACTGTTGAGTCTGGGTGATGAGATGGTTGCATGACTGTTGGGGCATGACATGAGATTGGTCTCGGTGTGAGACGAGGTTGTTTTACAAGGTGAGATGGTAGCGAATACGAGGAGGTATTCGTGAGTATGAATAAAGGATTGGTTAATGTTCGGATGGAACACGGGAAGTGATGGAGGTATGTTGGTAATTTAATACATGTTGGGATTACATCTAAAGTTAAGTTGCTGTTTTATCATGGTTTTACAAATATGCTTTTCTGCAAATAAGCCTTTTATACCTACCTTGTTTAGGAGCCGCATATCATGTGTTTTCCCGCACTTGCTGAGTATGTCATTGTACTCAAACTTGCATTATTATTTCATCATCAACAGCAAGAGAAGGCTACTATGAAGACCAAGTGGAGCATTATGGTGTGTGATCTATTCTCAACCTTGCCTGTGGAAGGAGTAGAGATGGAGCCACTTCTGCTTAGTTTTGCTTCCGCATTAATTTTTGCTTCCGCATTAAAATAAAGACTTCCGCTTCATAGAAATAAGACTTCCGCTGTAAGCATGAGTCCAAGACTCATGAGACGTTGTAATAAACTCTGTTATTCATGGTTATATATATTCTGAATTCAGTTTGTGAAATATATGTATATGTGTGATGAACATCCTGGGCACACATATGCATTAGTTCTTGGTTCCGTGGTTTTCCACAGAATTGAGGGCGTCACGGATTGGTATCAGAGCCACGGGTTGACAGTAGGTTACACGCCTAACCTTAGATTGATATTAGAGCCACGGGTTAACAGCAAGTTACACCTCTAATTAGGAGTCACAGGTAGCTAAGCCATGCTGACCAAAGGAAGCATCCTAAGGTGAATAGCTTAGATTGGCCTTTAAACCCACCTTGACATAGGAAACCAACCTTGAATAGGAGTTGTGTGAGCCCTGGTAATGATTGTTTGTGATTGTGTGCTTAGTGTGAATTGTGGGACGTCTCAAAAACATTGTCCATACGTAAGAAGAAAGAGGTGTGAAATGCTTCAGCACTTGATCACATCCTCATAAGGGCTAATATATATAGTCCAACTCACCTTGATGCATATAGTTGAAGGGACGTACCTAACCTTCCAACCTTCTATTCTATTTCGTTCTCTCTCACAGATGGTGAGAGGAAACGCCAGGCGAAGGAACATCCAGGAGGATGACCACGAGGGAGTTCCTGCTAACCCCGGAGCTGATGAAAACCATCTGGAAAGGTTGATGGCCATGCAAAACCAGCTTATGCAAACCATGATCCAAACTTTGGGTCAGTTGCAGGCCAACCAAAACCCCGTTCCGGCACCACCGCCACCACCACCGCCGGCTCATAACAGGTTGGGAGAGTTCATGAGGACTCGACCACCCACCTTTGCTCAAGCAAGCGATCCCATGGAGGCCGATGATTGGTTGAAATCCATGGAGATGAAGCTCGCCATTGTTCAGTGCAACGACCGAGAGAAGGTTCTCTTCACATCGCACCAACTTACGGGAGCCGCTGCTGACTGGTGGGATGCCTTGAGCAACGCTCATGCCAACCCGGAGACAATCACTTGGACTGAGTTCAAGGAAAGTTTCCGCTCTCACTACATCCCTGCTGGTGTAATGATGCTAAAGAGGCAGGAGTTTGAAGGTCTCCGCCAAGGACAGAAAAGTGTGAACGAGTATCTCAACAAGTTCATACAACTGTCCCGGTACGCCCTCGAAGATATCAACTCAGACCAGAGGAAGCAGTACCTGTTCATGAGAGGGTTGAACAATGAGATCCAGGTTCAGCTCCTCAACAATGACTACGTAAGCTTCCAGAAGCTGGTTGACAAGGCCATAGTGGTTCAAAACAAGATCCGAGAGATCGAGCGAGAGTGCAAGAGGAAGATGCCATACCAGCCCCAAGGGAGCAACGTACGACCTAGGTACATGCCCCCTGCACCGCAGTATGGATCGACCACTCCTGCGTACCGCCCTGGTCAGCCACCACAGCAACAATTCGTTGCACCGGCACCTCGTGTGCCCATGCCTCCTGCGTCCCGACCTAACAATGGTGCTCCTGTTTAAAACCCCCGCCCCAACGTACCTTCTGCCGTAGGCAACAGGGCATGCTTTGCATGCGGGGAAGTAGGCCACTTCGCTAACCAGTGCCCGAGGAGAGGCCCTGGACAGCAAGGTAACGTGCCCAAGCAGAACCAGCAACCAAACAGAGGGGACGACCAAGGGAAACGTGGACCGCAGAACTATGCTCGTGGCCACGTAAACCTTGTCACTGCTGAGGAAGCACAACAGGCTGAGGACGTCGCAATTGGTATGTTCCTTGCCAACTCCAACCCAGCCACCATCTTATTTGATTCCGGAGCATCGCATTCCTTCATATCATCCAAATATGTTGCCAAACATCATCTACCCGTATCCCACTTAAAATGTGCTATGTTAGTTAATTCTCCCGGAGGAGAAATGAGGACTAATATAGTATGTCCTAAAGTAAGCCCTAAAATAAGGGGGGTAGACTTCCTTGCCAACCTTATCGTCTTGGACTCCCACGGGATTGACATCATACTCGGAATGGATTGGTTAAGTAAGCACAATGGAGTAATCCAATGTGCTGAAAGGAGCGTGCAGTTGACAAACGAACACGGTATTCGTGTCGAGTTTGAGTCAGCCCAGCAAACAACCGAACGGGCAAATTTGAACCACGTCGAAGAACAACATTGGACAGCATTCCAGTGGTTCAGGAATTTTTGGACGTGTTCCCGAAAGAGCTTCCAGGAATGCCACCTGACCGGGACATCGAGTTTGCCATAGATTTGGTACCCGGAACTGCACCTATTGCTAAGAGACCATATAGGATGCCCGTCAACGAGCTAGTTGAACTCAAGAAGCAAATTCAAGAACAGTTGGAGAAGTGTTTTATCCGTCCAAGCTCGTCATCATGGGGAGCTCCGGTACTCTTCGTGGACAAGAAGGATGGAACCCAAAGAATGTGCGTGGACTACAGGTCTCTCAACGAGGTGACAATCAAGAATAAATACCCTCTGCCCTGTATAGAGGACCTATTCGACCAAATGAAGGGAGCCCGAGTATTCTCCAAGATTGATCTTCGGTCGGGATATTTCCAGCTGAAGATTAAGCCCTCCGATATACCTAAGACAACCTTTCGGACACGGCATGGTTCGTATGAATATACCGTTATGTCTTTTGGGTTAACAAATGCACCCGCATACTTCATGTACCTTATGAACAAGATTTTCATAGAATACTTGGACAAGTTCATCGTGGTTTTCATCGATGACATTATGGTGTATTTAAAAAGTGAGGAGGAGCATGAAGAACATATGAGATTGACCTTGCAGATGTTGCGTGAGCATCAATTGTATGCCAAGCTCAACAAGTGTCAATTTTGGCTAAAGGAAATATCTTTCCTAGGCCATATTATCTGCAAGGAAGGGGTATCGGTTGATCCGGGAAAGGTGAGAGATGTTCTGAAGTGGGACCAACCAAAGAGTGTGAGGGATATTAGGAGTTTCCTTGGGATGGCAGGATACTACCGGCGCTTCATTAAAGACTTCTCTAAGATAGCAAAACCTATGACGGAATTGCTAATGAAGGGAAAAGTCTTTCAATGGACACAAGCTTGCCAAGAAAGTTTTGAGGAACTCAAGAAAAGGCTAACCACAGCACCAGTTCTGGTATTGCCAGACGTAAGCAAGAGCTTTGACATATATTGTGACGCATCCAGACAAGGGCTCGGATGTGTACTCATGCAGGAAGGACAAGTGGTAGCCTATGCCTCACGACAATTAAAGAAGCATGAGCTTAACTATCCTACGCATGACTTGGAGCTAGCAGCAGTGGTGCATGCATTGAAGATTTGGAGACATTATATCCTTGGACATCGATGTGAGATCTATACGGATCATAAAAGCCTCTAGTACATATTTACACAAACGGACTTAAATTTGAGGCAACGTCGATGGTTAGAACTCATCAAGGATTATGATGTGGGAATCAACTACCACCCCGGTTGGGCCAATGTAGTAGCTGATGCATTGAGCCAAAAAGGAGCATGTCACCAACTCATGGTTCGGGAGCTACCACCCGAACTACGGAAGGAGTTCGAACGGTTACACCTCAGATTCTTGAATAACATGGAGATAAGGGAGATCCACTCCCCATTGGAGCAAGAAATAAGAGAGGGCCAAGCAACGGACGAGGAGATCAAGGAGATCAAGGAAAGAATCCGACAAGGAATAGAGAAGGACTTCAAGGAGGATGAAAAGGGTACGCTTTGGCTAGGAAAAAGGATTTGTGTGCCAAACATAAGACACCTCCGCGACATGATATTAAAGGAGGCACATGATTCACCCTATTCCATACATCCATGAAGCACCAAAATGTACAAGGACTTAAAAACTTGTTATTGGTGGGATGGTATGAAGAGGGATATAGCCGAATACGTTACCCTATGCGACACATGCCAACGGGTAAAGGCCGAACATCAAAAACCCGCTGGATTGTTGCAACCTTTGAGAAAACCCGAATGGAAATGGGAGGACATCAGTATGGACTTTATCGTCGGATTACCACGTACTCAGTTGGGATACGACTCCATCTGGGTCATTGTGGACCGATTGACGAAAACTGCCCATTTTCTTCCGGTAAAGACCAGTTACAACGTTGGACGATTGGCAGAGTTGTACATGGAGCAGATCGTGTGCCGTCACGGAGTTCCTAAGAGGACAGTCTCAGATCGAGGTTCTCAGTTTACCTCTAGATTCTGGGGGAAGCTGCAGAAAGCCATGGGTACACGACTGGATTTTAGCTCCGCCTACCACCCACAAACAGATGGACAAACCGAAAGGACAAACCAAATTTTGGAGGACATGTTGAGAGCTTGCGCCCTAAAACGTGGGCGTAGTTGGGATAGGAGTTTACCTTATGCTGAATTCTCCTAAAACAACAGCTATCAAGCTATCTTAAAGATGTCGCCTTTCGAAGCCTTATATGGTAGACGGTGCAGAACGCCACTGTTCTGGAACGAGACTGGAGAGAACCAGGTGTTTGGACTCGAAGTACTACAAGAAGCTGAAAAGCAGGTCCAAACGATACGGGAGAACTTAAAGGCTGCTCAGTCACGATAGAAAGGCTATGCGGACAATAGGCGTAGGAAGTTGACCTTTGAAATAGGAGACTTCATATACCTTAAGGTATCGCCTATCCGAGGCCAACGACGTTTCAACATCAAAGGCAAGCTAGCACCTCGCTACATCGGACCATTTAAGATTTTGGACAAGCGAGGAGAAGTAGCCTACCAACTAGAGCTCCCAATCCACCTCTCCGACGTACATGACGTGTTTCATGTATCCCAGCTCAAGAAGTGCTTGAGAGTGCCAGAGGAACAAGTGTCAGTGGAGGAGCTTGAACTTCAAGAGGACCTGACTTACGCAGAACACCCTGTCCGAATCTTGGACGTAAAGGAAAGGGTCACCCGAAACAAGGTGATTCGATGGTGCAAGGTACAATGGAGCCATCACACCGAAGCTGAGGCCACATGGGAGCGTGAAGAGGATATCAAGGCGGAATTCCCCCATCTATTTCCTACTAACGAATCTCGAGGATGAGATTCAATTTAAGGGGGGTAGATTTGTGACACCCTCGCCTCGGGTGCCAGCATATGTTCATGTTCTATGAAGAGGAAACATTTTAATAGGAACAGAGAGAATTATCAAAAGAATAGCCAATAAAGCCCTCCGAGAGTGCCGAAGACAACTTACCGCGGCCGCTGGCCACGTGGCATGTTCGGAGCTCGTCCCTGCAAAGTGAAGAGAGGTCCGCCGCTGAAAGAGCTACGTGGCAGGTTCAGGGCTCGTCGCCACAAAGGGGAGAGGTCCGATCCTGTGGGACACATGTTGCCCACGGAGCTAGCCTCTGCAGAAGAAGCAAAGGCATTTCCGCAAGACACGTGTCATCCTCGGAGCTAGTCCTTGCGGAAATCAGAAGACCAGTCGTGCAGGATACGTGTCGATCTCGGAGCTCATCTCAGAGAAGTCCGGATCTATCGAACACGTGTCGTCACCGGAGCTTATCTCCGGGAGGTCTTTCGTTGCTAGACACGTGTCGACCTCGGGTGCACGACTTTGGTGCTGTTCCTCTTGTGTTTTGATAAATAAAATTCGTATTCTAAAGGAACTTTTGTGCCTTGTTCATCCGACTTGTTTCAGACAAGTCTTTCTCGTCGAGTTTCTGTTCAGCACTACCTTGCTTTGGTGGTTTTATCATAACTCGAGTTTTACAGATCCAATTGATGTGATTCTTTTTGGTTTGTCTTCACAAATTGATTATCTATCATCTGTGAAAATTTCACGGTCATTGAATTTGTGGTTTCTGTTCTACACGAGTTTCTTTGCAGTATTCCAGAACTGTTTTTCTCGCGTAGGACAGATTGACCTTTCTTCGATCTTTCAATCGTAACTTGAGTTTCTCTCAACGGATTTTCATAATTCTTATTGTGACGTCTTCGTGACTTGATTATCTACAATCTATACTAGTTTTGTCACAGTTGAACACGTTTAGATTAGTCGCACACATGGTTTCTTTAACAGATCGGTTTTATGCTGAGGGGTGTTTTGTTGCTTCCGCTGAAAAGTTTTATCTACCATTCACCCCCCTCTGGTAGCTTTACACGTGTACTTCGATCCTACAGTATGTCCTACCCCATTGGGTGTAATAAAACCCCAATAGGTACAACAATCTCTCCAATGAGTTCAACTGCTCATTCCTCTGCTCAGAATGACCAGTTTCTACTTATCCCAGATTTTGACCTGGTAGTTGGCATTTTCATAACTCAAGTTGAATACCAAAGTTAAAGTTAACTTCATTATCTTTCCAACCAGTATTTATTTTCCCCCATTTCAGCTATGGTTAATGTAAAGGCCTCAGTTTTTGACACATTCAAAGTGTTCATCACCACACGCACACACCTCATTTGAAGATAGTTGATGAACACATTTGAAGAGCAAGTAACCATTATCAACATGCTCATTAGATAATAAACTCACAAATGCAAAAGTGGTATTTCCCACCTATATCATATAGGGGCTGGACATTTGGAAAACTCCTACACCATGCTAGGAATGTCCATGCCAAGTTTCACCCAAATTCGAAACCTTTTTGAGCTCCTTTTTGGTATAGCTTGAAAGAGGGTAGTTTGAACCCAAATTCAAATTCAAACTGTTTTTATCCCATGGATTCAAAAGTGGGAGGCATATTCTTACTCAGCACATTTTTGTGAGCTCACACACCAATTTTCACTCCATTTGGAGTTGATCTTGACATGAGCTAAGTGTAGCAAATTCGAACTTTAATTGAATTTCAAACTGAACATGTGCTGAAATTTAGTCAAACCAAACCCAATTTGAATTATAACCAATTCAAATGGCTCAGGGGTGAATAATTCAAATCACCATGGGCATTTTAGGGATTACTGTTTACAACAGTAATAGACAGTTAAGTTCAGAGGTTAAAAATGGAGGTGGGACCCACATGTCAGCCACTGAACCAAATTGAACCGACTGAAGAACAGAACATTCGGTTCTTGGGTAAAGCCCGAGCGCGCCACCGAGGGGATTGGCCGGCGCCAGCTCCTGCTGCGTTCCCCGAGCTGGAGACCAGCCGCCCGGGCTCCTTATCCCTCCCCGGCGTGCCCCCGTCATATATCTCCCGAGCCCGACGTGTTTGGTCTGCTTTCCCACACCGAGCTCCACCGCAGCCAGCCGCTCTCTCAATTCTGCCGGGATCAGTCCGATCACTCGCGAGCCCAGCCTCCTCCACAGCAAAACGGCACTGGGAGATCGTGAGCAACATCCTAGACCCCGTATTGGCCAGTGAGCAGGCGCCCTCGAGCTACACCGGACATCTTCTCCGGCGGACCAAACGTCGCCGCCATTCGGGCTCTCGTGGGCAGCTCGGCACGGCCGTTGTGACGTCCACTTCTCTACACAAGAAAGATCGTGATTGTATGCATATGGAGTAGCCGAAAGCTGTTTGGCAATTGATCAACCATCGGTCAAGAATTTCCATGTTTACTCTCGGCCAGTTCATAGGAGCTGAGTTCACCTCCGAGTGGAATTCGTACTCCACATGCTAGGGTTGGTCAAGCCTGTTATCCAGTAGATTCTACACATGTTAGCGCACACGCTCGAACAGGAAGCAAAGAAAACCATCGAGAATCGGCCGTGATATGGCCGTTTTCCCCGCCGCCGTGGCTAAGTACCTCGGTTCACCGTCGAGAGCATAGTTGCCGGTGTTTCTAGCTTCCACCCAACCCTGGTTCATGTTCCCCGTGCTCCACTGATGCTCTCCAAACGATTCCCGATCGATTTGGTGCACGGCAGAGCAAAACCGACCTTGCTGGAACCCTAGCAGGTGCTGTCACCGGTGCGCACGGGTTTCCGGCCATCGCCGGCGGCCGGCGAGCCCACAATCGAGTCCAGGAGCTCAGGAAAGGGGCAGGCGGCGAGTTTCGGGCCGGGGGTAGCCGGGAGCTCGACTCCGGTGAGTGTCACCGGAGACCGCCGCCGCCGAGCATTTGGCGCGAGGAGGGAGACGAAGCACTGTATGCGGGGCCCACGGGCAGAAGTTTAATCTTTTTCTAGATTTTCAGTTTTAGTTCAAACTTCAAACCCACATAACTTTGGCTAGGAAGCTCCAAATCGAGTGAACCAAATTTTGTTGGATTCAGATATCTGAGTAATTTCCAGCAAATCAAGTTTAACTTCATGAAAATCCTTATTTCTCCAGAATTAATTCCTCAAATTTTAAAATGTTTAGAATTTTAACTGGAGAATCCTTTGGAGGAAAATTCTGAAATTTTGCTGGTATGTTCACCAAAACATCCCTGAACTACCATAAAAATTTCAGATCCATTTGAGCTCATTTGATCCACCTAATGGGGTGATTAATGAAACTGTTCCAGAGAAAATGGGAAATGTTCAGAAACATTTTTCAGAATTTCTCTGAAATTGTTTAGCTCATATCTTTAGCTAGGAACCTTCAAATTAAGTGAGACCAACTCCATTAGAACCCTCTGAAAATCTATTTTTCAGAAATTCATGAGTTGCCCCATGAGAATCCCTAGAACACCATTAGAGTTCCAATTAAGGTCAAGGACATAATTAATTGTGGAGAGCTCAAATGAGCTTTGCTGCAACTAAAACTTGACCAAGTCTCTGTTTAGGTTGTAACCAAGCTACAATAAATATTTCAGAGTCATTGGGTCTGTCTAGTGGGACTTGCAACCTTCACAAGTTTAATTCCAATCAAATACATTTAATTAATACATATACTTGTATCTCATGTAATCGCTAAGTAAGGAGGAACCTGAAGTCTTAGAGTTCATTACTCCGAAGGAGCAGCTAGCCTACGACCAATAGCAGCAAGGGAAGCTCCGGTTTGCATTCACCTTTTTATAAAGTTTTATTGTTTTGAGCACTTACTTGAGTATCATGATTTCTTCCACTAGAGTCTTGTTTGAAAACCCAAATGCATAACCAAGAAAGCCATGGGTTGGGATTAGGATCGAAAACCCCGTTAGCTACTGCAATGTTAAGATAATGTAGGATTCGGTACAAGACGAGTAGTTGGAACTACTTGCGAGCATAGGCTAGAGGCACTCGACTCGGGTAGAGATAGCACATGTGTGGCGGACCGGAATCCGCTCATCCAGGATCGCAGAGGGTGGTGCCGCACGATGCAACACCTGACAGCACACATCATAAGGACACCTTTTATTACATGGGAAACCAACTGAACTGTACAAACAGGTACAAACTTCAGTTACAAACTATTGTTTATATTACACAGCGGAAGTCTAAATTATACAACTCACGCCCGCCTATCTAGCAAAAGTCGGCTGCCCAGCCCTAGGGCAACCCACACTAGCTGCACTCCTCAGCTCAGCGTGGCGTGTACGGCTCCCACTCAGCCGTAGTCCCCGACGAAGGGTAACCCACGCCGGTGGACTCGTAACCCGAGTCCGTGGGTGGCTCCTCACCTGAAAAACACTTAAGCAGCAACCGTGAGCACGAGGGCTCAACAAGACTTAACCGACTCACCTAGGCATGAAAATCTACATGAGGTGTACAATGAACATAGGATAGTAACATTGCAGCAAATGGACACGCCTACCAGTTCATCCTTAATTCATCTTTTAGCAACAAGTTAACAGTTCGGGAATCTAAAATTTAGTAAGCAATATTTGGTGGTACACATGTAGCAATACAATTATATCATAACAGCAATATTGTATCATCACATTTCATACATTAGCCTACGTCACGACTCAGTGACCAAGTGGTACTCTTCACCGCGAGGGACGGCGAATCGACTTGATATACACCTGCAGGGACACCCAAAGAGCATGTTACGTATGCCCACCCGTGGAGCTGCACAGCACGCTCACTCGATGTCGTACTGGACAACCTTTCACCCAACAGCCCAAACGTCGAACCGGTCGCACCGAAACGAGCAGGAGGTTCCCTACATGGAGCATCTCTCTATGCCCGTTAGCAGATTTCCACCTTGCTGCCCTCAGCCTACACCTATAAATCGGTGCGTTATGCCTCGACGCCCGGAGGTTTAGGTTACATCGGTTTATCGGGGCCCATATATCCGATATGCCTTCGGTACGTTCAAACTTTATCAGCGTGGACCGCACGCGGATCGGTCCTCAATCGACACGGATAGGGCCACCCACACAAGACTTGCTCTTGCTGCCCCCTAACCCCTGCCAAGTCTCATTTTCATTACTAAGGTGATCTCACATCACTCGAACCAATCCCGTGTATCCCAAGCCTAACTCACGAGTAGATTCCAACTACTCGACTTGTACCGAAATCCTATGAATCATTAAGCATAGCCTGTCTATTCGAGGCCCTAGACACTATCCTCACTCTTGGGGAAAAATTCTGGTTATGCAGTTGGGTTTTCATCCATCCTACACCTAATGCACATACATACTTCACACTACGTAGGTAAACAAGTAAAACTTTATAAAAGGCTTAATGCAAACCGGGGCTTGCCTTGTTGCTGCTGGTCAGTAGTTAGGTCTTCGTCCGGAAGGAGGAAGTCGAGCACCTCCGGAGTCTCCTCGCCTTCAGCGACTACACGTTAATGAATATGCACATAAGTTAATTGTAATGATTCTGCTACAAGTTCTAGTAACAAGTTTTTAACAACTGGAACTCAGTTTAAGAATTTAAAATGAAACTGGGGCTAGTGCTTTGGGTTTGGACCTAAGCACATGATTAAGTGCTAAGTGGTTTTCCCCCTATTCCATATTGATCACCTCAAGTGGTTAAACAGAACAGGGGTGATCCAGAGCTCCAATGGAGATGATCATTTTTGTGTGAGTTCCTTGTCACAAGAAAACCCTCTGGACCAAAAATTAGCACTTTTCATGGAGTGGTTTGTTCAGAATAATTTTCTGAGCAATTAAGCAAAGAAGAATTATTTCTGAGATAACACCCATGTTCATGCCAAACTTAGTGAACTAAAATTTCAATTATTGCTCATAGAGTTTGCATGAATTTTCTTAGCATTTTTGGAGCTAAAATTTGTCCAGAACTGAATTTCCAAGTTTTGGAAATTCTCTGAAAATGTTTCTGTATTCAATTGAACACAGCACCTTCAAATCTGAATTGCCCTGAACAAATCAACTCCAAATGGTCTGAAAATTGTACAGGGAATCACTAACATCCTAAAGAAAACTCTGGCAAAATTTGAGGATTTTTGGATGAACCAAACTCCCTCTAAAATTCTTTTGCTGAAAAGCTTTAAAGAATTTTCCAGAATTAAATAATGGGTTTCATACTAATTGGGTTGCATATTTGGATAGAGCTATGCAAGATGAATCCAACCCAATTCGAATCACTAAATTTGGAGCTTCCTAGCAAAGTTATGAGGTTCTAAAGTTTGGGGAAATTCTGGAATTTGAATTAACCGGGAAAAGTTCAAATCTCTGACAGCGGGTCCGGCCCACACGTGTCACCCCCTCGGCTACACCGCACGGGGCCACAGGACTGTTCTCCGCATTGTCACAGATGATCCAGTGCAACAGAAAATCCCCACACTGTTTACTGACGAGCGGGCCCGGCCACTCGTCTTCTTCCTCGCGCTCCCGCGCCCGCCCGCCGCCGGGCTCGCCGGAGCCGCGCTGATCCTTGCCGTCCGGACAACTCTCGTGCTCTCCCTCACCGCCAGGGCCTAAATTCGTGCGCTGAACATGATGGCACCATCTTCCCCGGCCGGCGGTGGCCCTAACCTAGCCGGCTACGGTGCAGCGGCTCGGGATCACTTCGGCTATGTCACCCGACACCTTTAGCCCGCCAAAACCTCGGTGAGAGGGCTCTACAGCACCGGGGGATCCCAGGGAGGGTCGACGGGGCCATGCAAAGGCTCGGGGAAGGCTCTAACCTAGTTGTCACCGTGAGCCCGATCCTCCCCGCCAAAGCCGCGGTTGGAAAAATGGAAAATACGTCGGCTACAGCCATGATCAAGCTAGGTTGCGAAGTAAACTTGGGCACCGTCAAGTCTAGCTCCTGTGAGTGAATTTTGATGGGCTCTAAGCAAATAGAAGTCGAGAATTTGCAGATTTCGTACCAGAAGGTGGTTCTGCACCGGCTGAGAGTAGTTTGCGAAATACGCCGGCGACGATCAGTCACTTGGTCCAAGCTTTCGGGTCGAGTAGCGTGGAGTCTTGGCGCGTCCAAAACCGCTCTTGCTCGGCCGTGACAAGCTCTCTGCTTAGCTGTCCACGCGAGCACCTCTGCTCGGTCCTTTTCGGTCGCCGTGAAGAACACCTGTCTCTCGGGTTGCTGTGGCTTACCTCGACTGGAACTGGTGCGGGGAGGTCGTGGGATGTCTGGTGATGCTGTTTTGCTGGGTTACCGACACTTGCACGCGAGAGGAACCAATCCCCAAACGATTAAGCAACGGCGACAGCTGTTCCGTGCTTCAGCCCACGCGAGACAGAGAACGAAGGCGGTCCTCGGTTTGGCGGTGCTGGCGCGTGATGATCGGGTCGGAAGCAGCTGGCCAGCGCCGAGAGGGAAAAACAGGAGGTGGCAGGGGTGAGGCGGTCGGGTGCCGACGCTGCCGTGCGCTGGCGCGTGGTCTCGGCCGAGGGAGGGAAAAATCCCTGAGGAAACTTCAGTCTTAAGGCTGCTGACCAGTGGGCCTCCCCTCTAATTCCCTTTTTAATTTTTCTCACTTCTGTTTATGCCAAAATATCCCCAGCTACTCACAATTGAATGTGAGGCTTAATCACCAAGTCTTGGTTTGAATTTGAGTTCTCAAATTTGAACTTTGTTTGGCTGAATTTGCTTCACATTTGAACTGAAATTCAAATTCAGTTTTAATTCTTGCAAATTTAGCTCCCGACAAGATGAACTCCAAATGGGGATGAAAATTGGTGGGCTAACTCAGAAAAATGTGCTGAGTTTGAATATGAAGCTAACTTTTGAATTTGAGGGATGAAAGTTGCTGCAATTTGAATTTACATTCAAATTGGCCTCTTTTTCTAATGCCTCCAAAATTGCCTCAAAAAGTGTTGGGTTTGCATGAAACTTGGCTTGAACCTTTCCAAGATTTTTTAAGTCCTAGGGGTGAGCTCAACCTCTCATGTTTATGTGTAGAAATCCTACTTTGTGAAGGTTAGGGCTTTTCTCCTCTAATCACTCTTTTGATGGAGGTTACTTGCTCTTTACAATTTTTCACAAGATATTCACAACAAAAACTGTGGTGTTGTGAGGTGATGAAAAGTTTTTGCAAGTCCCTTTTTCTTGGGCTTTTACATCCCTCCTCCCTGAAAAGAATCTCGTCCCGAGATTACAAAAGAAGAGACAGCGATGTAACAGAGACTTACCCGTGCTGAGACGCCATGAACTCTGGGTAATTTGAGCGAAGGAATTCCTCGCTCTCCCATGTTGCTTCTTCGGCGGTGTGGTTGCTCCAGAGTATCTTGTAGAACCACAATGTTCGGCTACGCGTGGTTCAGGCTTTCTCATCAAAAATCGCCACCGGATATTCACCATATGTCAAATCCGGTTGCCACTCGCCGATGTCTTCGGTAGGAACAGCAGCTGTATGCTTTAGACATTTTCTCAGTTGTGAAACATGGAAGACGTCATGGACACCAACAAGAGATGCCGGTAGCTCCAGTCTATACACTGCTGGTCCACACTTTTCGGTGATAGCATAGGGTCCAATGAAATGGGGAGCGAGTTTCCCCTTCACACCGAACCGGTGCACGCCCTTCATCGGAGACACACGGAGGTACACGTGTTCACCGACGTCAAAGTACAACGGCCTACGCCTCTTATCAGCGTAGGTCTTTTTCCAGGATTGAGCGGCCTTCAAATTAGCTTGAATCGTCCGAACGCGCTCTTCGGCGTCGTTCACCACATCAACCCCGAATGTGACCCTTTCACCAGACTCGCACCAGTTTAATGGGGTGCGGCATTTGCGACCGTAGAGAGCTTCGTAGGGTGCCATTTTGATACTCGCCTGATAGCCGTTGTTGTACGAGAATTCCGCCAACGGTAGGTGACCATCCCAGTTCCTACTACGGTGGATGGCACATGCTCTCAACATGTCTTCCAGAACCTGATTCACCCTCTCTGTTTGGCCATCTGTCTGAGGGTGGTTGGCGGAGCTTCGAATCAGTTTAGTACCCAAAGCAGCGTGCAACTGCTCTCACAAGCGAGATACAAACAATGCACCTCGGTCTGAGACTATGGTCTTGGGTACGCCATGCAAGCATAGGATCCTGGCAATATATAAATCCGCATATCTGTTTGCATGGAAATGTGTATGCACGGGAATGAAGTGAGCCAACTTGGTTAGTCGGTCAATGATCACCCAAACAGAATCATGTTTGTTGGATGTTAGGGGTAATCCCACAATGAAATCCATGCTCACATCTTCCCATTTCCATGCCGGGATCTTCAGGGGTTGCAACAACTCTGATTTTCTCATGTGATCAGCCTTCACTCGTCTACACATATCACACTCGGATACGTACTGCGCTACCTCCCGCTTCATCCGCGTCCACCAAAATTTCTTTTTCAAGTCTTGGTACATTTTGTTGCTGCTCGGATGAATGGAGTATTTAGACAAGTGAGCTTCATCGAGGATCTTCTTCCTCAGTTCCATATCCCTGGGTACGACTATGCGGTCATTGAACCATAGTGTCCCCTCATCATCCTTCCAGAAACATTTGATCTCCCCGTTGTCTATCTGTCTCCGGAGATGTGCCATACCCTTATCAATCTTCTGAGCTGCAATGACGTCCTCCCTAATGGTAGGGATGAGGGCAAGGTTGTACAGCGATCCTTAAGGAACAAAGTATAAACTCGGCTCTTCCTCCTCCACCGGGGTAATGGTGAGGTTATGAACATGTGACTTCCGACTCAGCGCGTCGGCAACCACATTTGCCTTGCCGGGGTGGTAATGGATCTCAATCTCATAGTCCTTGATTAATTCTAACCACCTCCTTTGCCTCATATTCAGCTCCTTCTCGGTGAAGATGTACTTCAAGCTCTTGTTGTCGGTGTAGAGATGCACCAAATTCCCCCGGAGATAGTGCCTCCACATTTTTAGCGCCAAAACCACGGCAGCAAGCTTATGGTTCCGAAGTTGGCGTGAGCCATATGCGACCACACGTCCTTCCTGCATCAACACGCAGCCGAGCCCAATACCGGACGCGTCACAATACACGTCAAAGGGCTTGGTTGTATCCGGTTGAGCTAAGACCGGGGCTGTTGTGAGATGCTTCACCAATGCTTGAAACCCTCCTTCACACGCTGTGTTCCAAACATATTTCGTTCCCTTCTTCAGCAATTCTGTCATCGGCTTAGCGAGCTTGGAGAAGCTTGGAATGAATCTCCGATAGTATCCCGCTAACCCGAGGAAGCTTCTGACTTCATGAACTGAAGTGGGAGCTTTCCATTTCAGCACTTGCTCTATCTTGCTTGGGTCAACCGCAATGCCTTCTGCGGAGATGATATGTCCCAAGAATGGCACTTGGCTGATCCAAAACTCGCATTTGCTGAACTTGGCATAGAGCTTGTGGTCTCGCAATCATTAAAGAACAATCCTCAAGTGTTCGGCATGTTCAGCTTTTGTCTTGGAGTAAACCAAGATATCATCGATGAACACTACCACGAACTTGTCCAGCTCCGACATGAACACCGAGTTCATGAGATACATGAAATGGGCTGGAGCATTTGTGAGACCAAAGGACATGACGAGATATTCATATAATCTATATCTCATCGAGAAAGCCATCTTCGGGATATCCTCCGCCCAGATCTTTATCTGATGATTTCCAGAGCGAAGGTCTATCTTGGAGAACACACTTGCACCCACAAGTTGATCAAACAATATGTCAATGCGGGGCAGTGGGTACTTATTCTTGATGGTGACGGCGTTGAGCGGCCGGTAGTCCACACACAGCCTCAAGGTTTCATCCTTCTTCTTCACGAACAGCGCCGAGCATCCCCAAGGCGAGGAACTCGGCCTAATGAAACCCTTGCTCAACAGATCATTGAGCTGCTCCTTCAGTTCAGCCAGCTCGTTCGGAGCCATTTTGTATGGTCTCCGGGAGATAGGAGTAGTCCCGGGTGCAAGCTCGATCTTGAACTCGACATCCCGCTCAGGTGGCATGCCCGGAAGATCATCCGGGAACACGTCGGGGTACTCCCGGACTACGGGGATGTCCTCTAACTTGAGGGCTTCAGTATTATTGATTGCTGAAACCTCCCGGACTGGATTATCTAATAGGAGGGACTGCAGACGGTGTAGTGGGGATCTGAGGTGAACCGTCCGTGTTAATGTTTCCAGGACAGCGCCATGGTAGCTTAGCCATGACATTCCTAAGATTGCATCAATCTTCTGCCCCTCAAGAATAATCATAGTGGTGGGATATATCTTCCCACCTAAGCACAGTGGTGCTTTCGGAACCATCATAGTTGCTGAAATCTTTCCTCCCGGTGAGCAGATCATATAAGAACACTCGGTTGGAAAGGCTTCCAGTTGATGCTTAACCACATATGATGCACTTATGAAGTTGTGGGTTGCACCAGAATCAAATAATATGATGATGGCTTGGTCGTTGAGAGTGAGCGTACCCGCCAGCATGTTGTCTCCCTCTAGGGCGTCCTCATTGTCGAGGTGGCGAACGCCCCCAGTCCGCTGACCAACCTTCTTGACCGGAGGTCGGCTTCGAGCACCGCCCTGGAACTGGGCTTGCCCTCTGCTCTGCTGCCCCTGGGGACAGTCCTTCGCGAAATGGCCTGCCTGGCCACACGTGAAGCAAGTGAAGCGGGGCGGTCCCCCGCTGATCGGCAGACGGAAACCCGGGGGCCATTGTGGCGGTGGGAACGCCTGGGGTATCGTCTGCTGCTGCTGTCGCGGTGGTGGCATCGGCGGTCGGAACGGGGGTGCTTGGAAAGAACGTCCCCCGAACTGCTGAGGTCGCGCCGATGGACGCCACTGCTGTCCGGATGGTGTTCGATACCCATGTGGTGCTTCTGGGGAGCGCCACACCCACTGCTGGGTGGAGTGCTGCTCTTCCGCTGCTCAGCTGTCAACTCCCGCTGAGCGTCCTCTTGCATAATCGCGGCATTGACGAGGTTGTTGAAGGTGCCGCGATTCCACTGAACGAGATGTGTCTTCATCTCGGGGTGTAACCCCTGATAGAAGTGCTCCCGCTTCTTCTCCTCGGTGGAGATGTAGTCTGACGCATATTGCGCCAGATGGTTGAAGGCACGGGAGTAGTCATGGGCACTCCTCCCGCCCTGCTTCAGTTCCAAAAATTCTTGGAACTTCCTCTTCATTATCCTAGGAGGGATATGATAGGCGCGGAACGCCACCCAGAACTCTTCCCACTGCACGGCATGGCCAGCCGGACGTGAGGCGACATAGTTCGCCCACCACGCACCCGCGGCACCGTGAAGCTGCAGCGCTGCGAACAGAGTCTTTTGCCGCTCCGTGCATTGGAGCAGCCCGAACTTGGACTCGATGGTCCGCAGCCAGTTGTCGGCCTCTAGTGGTTCCTCTGCTTCAGTGAACACTGGAGGGTGCGTACTCATGAAGTCCGAGTACGACACCTCACGGGGCTCAGGGGGCCCCCTATCTTGACGCCCCCCCCCCCGCCTTGGACGTATTCTGCACGATCGTGCGGAGCAGGTCGGTCTGCTCCTCACGACCCCCCACCAGTGCCGCTATCACATCCGCTAGAGTAAGCGGAGGCGGCGGTGGTGGTTGCTGCTGTGGGGTGCTGTCGTAGGCAGGTGGCTGGGAGTCATCGCCTCCCTGTTGGCTAGAGCCACCAACCTCGTGCGTGGTCCTAGTGCGAACCATCTGCAACCATACGACTATAAACATCAGTCCCGCAACATATTTCATGCAGTCAAATGAAATAGGCGTAAAAACATAATGACAATAAAATCATGCGATACCTCTCGTATATAGATAATGTAATAACTTTGCACAAGCTACACCATTACCAGACCAAATACAAGCTAGTTTAATCCAACTTGATGAACCTCCTCTTTGGAAGCTCACCATAACAAGGTTTGGTCACTACGAGACATTACTATCGCGTTGTCATCACGTATACCACCCTTTTACCTTCAATACGACACAATCATGGTCTCTAGTAAAAGAAACTTGAGTGAGACCTATACTAAGATCTTTCACTAGTTGAAGAGAACCTCTCACGAGCATGTTCTACCCCATTGGAAGTATTCAAACCCCCTCTAGGGTACCACAATCTCTCACATGAGTTCAACTGTCATTCCTCTGTCAGAATGACCAGTTTCTACATATCCAAGATTTTGATCTGGTTCTGCGCATTTTCATGACTCAAGCTGAATGCCAAAGTTAAAGTTAACTTCAGTATCTTTCCATGGAGTACTTATTTGCCCTCAGATCAGCTCTGGTTACAAAGTTATGGTAATTCAAAGTCAACAGAATTTCTGGAAGAATCTCAACAGCACCTCCTTTGGGAAGTTGCTGTTTTCAACTCTGATTTCCACTGAATTCTGTGCTGAAATTTCAGAAACTTTGAATTTCAAAGATGTAAAACATCTTCTACCCTTTCTAAATATGTATCATATGAAAATCGTAGATTTTTCTACTGGGAGTTATGTTTGAAAAACAGAACAGTCCAGAGAGTGTTTGACTCTGTCCTGATTCTGGACAGTCTACATTCCTCTGGAATTTAGGCCATCTTAAGATGTGTTTCAGCTCTGGAAGTCTACAACAAAGTTGTAGAGTACTTAAATACCTTTCCAGAACTATAGACCACACCTACCCGGGCTAAAAGACCTGTGAGTTACGCTCTGTTAAAGTTCAGCAAACTTGCTGCCCAACACAGAGCACTCTGTTTTTCAACCCTTTGGGACTACACAGATAAGCTATCAAATTTTTCTCTACCCAACCAGGGTCCTAAATATTGCAACCTAGTGATTTTAGTTCCTTGTTATTATTATTTTTCATGCATATGCCTATAATATCTCGGTACTACGTTCCTCACAAAGGAAAATCCTAACCGGGTTATACCGGCATATACGTCTCAAGTGTGGCACTAAACGGTCTCTCGCACACATTTACTAGATGGAATACATACGTGGTTAATACCTGCAGAAGACCACACAATTGTGATGCACTCAAAGGTTGTGTTTCCATTTCAGGCAGGACCATATTTGAATTTAAATACAAACGCCCGTATCATTGTCATACGGCCGTCCTTGAGTTAGGTTACGTCTCAAGGTACGTGATCGTGTTTCAACACCACACGACGGGGAACCCGAGTAGATCATGAACGGGTCGTCACGGTTGGGAATGTTATCAACCCAACAGATACCACCTACTGCCGTGCAGGGCACGCCGATGGCAAGCGCTGCGTATGTCCTCCTGGGCTATTTCCAGACGAACACACTCTTGCGTTACTGACCACGCGATGGGGTCTCCACTTACTTGCCTAATGCACGCTAGGGATCATCATTTCATATGAACTCAGGAACATGAAGAGTCCAAGAGTTTCATATTGACGTCTCACACCAAGCTGTGAGACCTATCCCTGAACCACTTTCCTCGTCAGGGGAGCTAACCGAAATTAAACCGCTTTCGGTGGCGTTCCTTACCGTTCTTACCAGAGCGTAGGTGTGTCGTTACATAATTAAAATTCAGAATTATAACACATAGGTCAGTCTTTGCTACTTTAAGTAACTATGCTAATATAGTCCTTACTTGGGCAACCACCGGATCCTCACCGTAAACCTAAGTCTTCCCCGTAATACAGCGCTTAAGTATTGTGCTATCCCCAATGCAGCTCTGATACCAGGCTGTGGCGGACCGGAATCCACTCATCCAGGATCGCAGAGGGTGGTGCCGCACGATGGGACACCTGACAGCACACGTCATAAGGACACCTTTTATTACATGGGAGACCAACTGAACTGTACAAACAGGTACAAACTTCAGTTACAACTATTGTTTATATTACACAGCGGAAGTCTAAATTATATAACTCACGCCCGCCTATATAGCAAAAGTCGGCTGCCCAGCCCTAGGGCAACCCACACTATCTGCACTCCTCAGCTCAGCGTGGCGTGTATGGCTCCCAGTCAGCCGTAGTCCCCGACGGAGGGTAACCCTCGCCGGTGGACTCGTAACCCGAGTCCGTGGGAGGCTCCTCACCTGAAAAACACTTAAGCAGCAACCGTGAGCACGAGGGCTCAACAAGACTTAACCGACTCAACTAGGCATGAAACTCTACATGAGGTGTAAAATGAACATAGGATAGTAACATTGCAGCAAATGGGCACGCCTACCAGTTCATCCTTAATTCATCTTTTAGCAACAAGTTAACAGTTCGGGAATCTAAAATTTAGTAAGCAATATTTGGTGGCACACATGTAGCAATACAATTATATCATAACAGCAATATTGTATCATCACATTTCATACATTAGCCTACGTCACAACTCAGTGACCAAGTGGTACTTTTCACCGTGAGGGACGGCGAATCGACTCGATATACACCTGTAGGGACACCCAAAGAGCACGTCACGTACGCCCACCTGTGGAGCTGCACAGCACGCTCACTCGATGTCGTACGGGACAACCTTTCACCCAACAGCCCAAACGTCGAACCGGTCGCACCGAAACGAGCAGGAGGTTCCCTACACGGAGCATCTCTCTATGACCGTTATCTGATTTCCACCTTGCTGCCCTCAGCCTACACCTATAAATCGGTGCGTTATGCCTCGACGCCCGGAGGTTTAGGTTACATCGGTTTATCGGGGCCCATATATCCAATATGCCTTCGGTACGTTCAAACTTGATCAGCATGGGCCGCACGCGGATCGGTCCTCAATCGACACGGACAGGGCCGCGCACACAAGACTTGCTCTTGCTGCGCGCTAGCCCCTGCCAAGTCTCATTTTCATTACTAAGGTGATCTCACATCACTCGAACCAATCCCGTGTGTCCCAAGCCTAACTCGCGAGTAGATTCCAACTACTCGACTTGTACCGAAATCCTATGAATCATTAAGCATAGCCTGTCTATTCGAGGCCCTAGACACTATCCTCACTCTTGGGGAAAAATTCTGGTTATGCAGTTGGGTTTTCATCCATCCTACACCTAATGCACATACATACTTCACACTACGTAGGTAAACAAGTAAAACTTTATAAAAGGCTTAATGCAAACCGGGGCTTGCCTTGTTGCTGCTGGTCAGTAGTTAGGTCTTCATCCGGAAGGAGGAAGTCGAGCACCTCCAGAGTCTCCTCGTCTTCAGCGACTACACGTTAATGAATATGCACATAAGTTAATTGTAATGATGCTGCTACAAGTTCTAATAACAAGTTTTTAACAACTGGAACTCTGTTTAAGAATTTAAAATGAAACTGGGGCTAGTGGTTTGGGTTTGGACCTAAGCACATGATTAAGTGCTAAGTGGTTTTCCCCCTCTTCCATATTGATCATCTCAAGTGGTTAAACAGAACAGGGGTGATACAGAGCTCCAATGGAGCTGAGAATTTTGTGTGAGTTCCTTGTCACAAGAAAACCCTCTGGACCAAAAATTAGCACTTTTCATTGAGGTGTTTGTTCAGAATAATTTTCTGAGCAATTAAGCAAAGAAGAATTAATTCTGATATAACACCCATGTTCATGCCAAACTTAGAGAACTACAATTTCAATTATAGCTCATAGAGTTTGCATGAATTTTCCTAGAATTTTCGGAGCTAAGATTTGTCCGGAACTGAATTTCCATGTTCTGGAAATTCTCTGAAAATGTTTCTGTATTCAATTGAACACAGCACGTTCAAATCTGAATTGCCCTGATCAAATGAACTCCAAATGGTCTGAAACTTTTACAGTGGTTCACTAACATCCTAAAGAATATTCTGGAAAAAGTTGAGGATTTTTGGATGAACCAAACTCCCTCTAAAATTATTTTGCTGAAACGCTTTAAAGAATTTCCCAGAGTTAAATATTGGGTTTCGACAAATTGGGTTGCATATTTGGATAGAGCTATTCAAGATGAATCCAACCCAATTCGAATCACTAAATTTGGAGCTCCCTAGCAAAAGTTATGAGGTTCTAAAGTTTGGGGAAACTCTGGAATTTTAATTAACCGGGAAAAGTTCAAATTTCTGACAGCGGGTCCGGCCCACACGTGTCACCCCCTCGGCTACACCACACGGGGCCACAGGACTGTTCTCCGCATTGTCACAGATGATCCAGTGCAACAGAAAATCCCCACACTGTTTACTGAGCGACTGACGAGCGGGCCCGGCCACTCGTCTTCTTCCTCGCGCTCCCGCGCCCGCGCGCCGCCGGGCTCGCCGGTGCCGCGCTGATCCTTGCCGTCCGGCCAACTCTCGCGCTCTCCCTCGCCGTCAGGGCCTAAATTCGTGCGCTGAACACGATTGCACCATCTTCCCTGGCCGGCGGTGGCCCTAACCTAGCCGGCGACGGTGCAGCGGCTCGAGATCACTTCGGCTATGTCACCCGACGCCTTTAGCCCGCCAAAACCTCGGTGAGAGGGCTCTACAGCACCGGGGGATCGCAGGGAGGGTCGAAAGGGCCATGCAAAGGCTCGGGGAAGGCTCTAACCTAGTTGTCACCGTGAGTCCGATCCTCCCCGCCATAGCCGCGGTTGGAAAAACGGAAAATTCGTCGGCTACAGACATGATCAAGCTAGGGTTGCGAAGTAAACATGGGCGCCATCAAGTCTAGCTCCTGTGAGTGCAGTTTGATGGGCTCTAAGCAAATAGAAGTCGGGAATTTGCAGATTTCGTACCAGAAGTTGGTTCTGCACCGGCTGAGAGTAGTTTGCGAAATACGCCGGCGACGATCAGTCACTTGGTCCAAGCTTTGGGGTCGAGTAGCGTGGAGTCTTGGCACGTCCAAAACCGCTCTTGCTCAGCCATGACAAGCTCTCTGCTGAGCTGTCCACGCGAGCACCTCTGCTCGGTCCTTTTCGGTCACCGCGAAGAACACCCGTCTCTCGGGTTGCTGTGGCTTAGCTCGACTGGAACTGGTGCGGGGAGGTCATGGGATGTCTGGTGATGCTGTTTTGCTGGGTTACTGATGCTTGCACGTGAGAGGAACCAATCCCCGAACGATTAAGCAACGGCGGCAGCTATTCCGTGCTTCAGCCCGCGCGAGACAGAGAACGAAGGCGGTCCTCGGTTTGGCGGTGCTGGCGCGTGATGATCGGGTCGGAAGCAGCTGGCCAGCGCGAGAGGGAAAAACAGGAGGTGGCAGGGGTGAGGCGGTCGGGTGCCGACGCTGCCGTGCGCTGGCGCGCGGTCTCGGCCGAGGGAGGGAAAAATCCCTGAGGAAACTTCAGTCTTAAGGCTGCTGACCAGTGGGCCTCCCCTCTAATTCCCTTTTTAATTTTTCTCACTTCTATTTATGCCAAAATATCCCCAGCTACTCACAATTGAATGTGAGGCTTAATCACCAAGTCTTGGTTTGAATTTGAGTTCTCAAATTTGAACTTTGTTTGGCTGAATTTGCTTCACATTTGAACTGAAATTCAAATTCAGTTTTGAATTCTTGAAATTTAGCTCCCGACAAGATGAACTCCAAATGGGGATGAAAATTGGTGGGCTAGCTCAGAAAAATTTGCTGAGTTTGAATATGAAGCTAACTTTTGAATTTGAGGGCTGAAAGTTGCTGCAATTTGAATTTACAATCAAATTGGCCTCTTTTTCAAATGCCTCCAAAATTGCCTCAAAAGTGTTGGGTTTGCATGAAACTTGGCTTGAACCTTTCCAAGACTTTTTAAGTCCTAGGGGTGAGCTCAAACTCTCATGTTCATGTGTATAAATCCTACTTTGTGAAGGTTAGGGCTTTTCTCCTCTAATCACTCTTTTGATGGAGGTTACTTGCTCTTTACAATTTTTCACAAGATATCCACAACAAAAACTGTGGTGTTGTGAGGTGATGAAAAGTTTTTGCAAGTCCCTTTTTCTTGGGCTTTTACAACATGATACACATGGCAAGAAAAATGAGACCGAGCGGGCAGTAAGGGCAGCAGGACTTTGGGGCATGTGTGCTGTAGCTCCGCTTGTGTCGATTGAGAACCGAGCCATGTGCGGGCCTGTTGAATAAGCTAGAACAGTACCGAGGACCTACCGGCTATATGGGAACCGGGAAACCGATGTAACTCGGGTAGCTGGGTGTTGAGGCATAGCTGGTCGTTCAGAGGGTAGGTTGAGAGCTCGAGGTGTAAATCGGCTGGCGGCACTGAGATGCGCGTGCAGAGACCTCTTGCTCGAGACGATTGGACCGGTTCAACATTTGGCTGACGGGTGAAAGGTAGTTGCGTACGACGCCCGTCATGGTTGTTGTAGGCAACATCGAGTATGGGCGTACATGACGGGTTTTTCGGGTAACCGTGCAGCTGTAAATCGATTATAATTGCCGTCTCTCGCGGTCAGTGAGTACCACTTGTTCACTGTACCATGACGTAGAAAGAACAGGCTAGTTACATGTTAAAATATTGCTGATTGAAAGATGGACTTGATTGTTAATGATTTGTTGTAGTTTAGAGCTAACTAAAGTTCTTTTCAACTTTGGGCAAAGTACATGACAGAAATGCGTTTCTTGTTTGATTATGGCTCTCTCATGTGCCTTAGCGTAAGGTTCTCCACAACCTGCTGCTAAAACTTGAACGTAAGGTTCCACTAATTAGGCGAGTACTTTGCAACTTATTTGACCTCATGTACCTATTACCCCTCATGTAGAAGTTTCATGTTTAGGAGAGACGGGTCAGTCTTGCTGAGTCTTCATGCTCACTGCTTGTGTTTGAAGCTTTTGCAGGGTTCTATGAGGAAGGGACTCCCGAGGAGGAGACGGAACCCCAGGAGGGGAACCCCGTCGAGTGGGAGTCGTGCACGCCGCCGTGTTAGTGTGCGTGTGTGCTAGCAAGGACACGTTCAAGGGCTGAACGTGAACTTGATGCGTAGTCTACGTCCGTGAGTGTGGACTGAACATATTTTGTTGTACAAATGTTCATAAACTCCTTTATGTAATAAAACTTTGCTTCCCCTTTGTACCTTTGATGTGTGATATCCGGTGCTGTGCAATGCCGCACCCCTCAGCGTGATCCTGGCTCGACAAGACCGTGGGGTCGTGTCAGCGTTGGTATCAGAGCTTGCTTGAGGTTTAACCCACTAAAAAGTTCATCTTTTTCAAAAATCCAGTGAGGAACAAGTTAGTAGCCCGTATAAGGATGTTATTAGTGTATAGAAAATGGCATACTAACCTATTTGTCTATGTCGGAAAATCGTGCATCTCGGGACGCTTTATGTCTTGGGGGGGTGCACGTAAGCGCTGTCCACCAGTGCGCACAAGCTAAAGGGTGGAGCCCCACGGGTGGCAGGTAACCCGACCCGCTTTAATATCCTCTACGACTCTTCATGTTGTTTGGGGTATTCGAGCAACGTCTGTCCCTGGCGTGCGTGGTGCAATTTGGGAGACCCCGTCACGTGGTCAGTAACGTGAACACGTAACTCAAGGCGTGTTTGGCTTGAAAACATCCGGGCGAGTGATGACGGCCGGGTGTACAAACTGTATGGATACCAGGCTCGGTGTGCAGCCGAGTCTGATGATTGTGTGAGTTATCTGAAGGTAGTCTAACCACGAAACGGTAGATGTGTAGCATCCATGTGCGAGAGACGCCTAGTGCCACTGAACTAACGAAGCCGGCTAAGTCCGGTACAGGTTTTTCTTTGTGAGGACGTAGTACCGACATGCTCTGGTGACGCATCAACGTCACACTCCACTAAACGAACAACTTCATTGCAAAAATTTGAAAGTTTTAATCCAGAGTATTAAAACTTGATGTAACTCCTTCCCTTAATCAGGGTATTCAAAGTTAACAAGTTTTCAACTTATAGGCTGCTAAGGACAGAGTCCCCGGTTTTCAGCTGAATTAAGGCTGAAGTTAATCAGAGGTTAGAGGTTGAGTTCTTCCGAGGTTGGGGTCATATGATACATTTATGGAAAGCTTTGGAAGATCTTTACAACTTTTCTGTTAATGTCCAGAGGTGTTTCAACCCTTAACCAATCAAAAATGCAGTAGAGATAAAACTGTCCAGAAAACAGGGCAGAGCAAACACTCTCTGTAAACTCTCTGTAAATTGAGCATAACTTTCTGCATAAAAATCTAAAAATACAAAAGGAGGTAGTTCTGGAAAGCTTGTGAGATGGGTTACAACTTTGTGACAGAAAGTTTTGTCATATTGGGAGCAGAATTAACTGGAATTCTTGGATCAAATCAGTACTTAAAGCAGGGAGGTACTGTCCAATTTTCTCCAGAAATTTTGTTAACTTTGACATCTCATAACTTTTGAACCAGGACAGATATTAGGCCAAGAAAATACTTTCTGGTAAGCTATTGAAGTTAGCTTTAACTTTTATGTTTATGTACAGAATTGGTTTTGCTTTTAGCATGGCCTAAATCAGGTTGAAATTGAAACTGGTCAGGGCTGTCATGTTGGACAGCAGATCAACAGTCAAATTTGTTTAAATTTGAACTATGTTTCCAAGTTTTATGGGTTCAATGACATGTTTTATGTTATAACTCAATGGTTTACTGTGCAAATAAATATTTGATATTTCTCAAATATATTTTTACAGATGACAGCGGATAAACAGTTTGAGAAGGGGTGGGTGGAATCTCACTGTTCTCACCACAGCGGCTATCCGGAAGCATTGAGGCAGATGCTTCAATATTTCGGGTACAACCAGATGCCGCAGTACATCGCCAAGGAAGAAGGCGAGGAGGGGAACAAGAAGTGGACAATACATGTCGAGGTTCCTGCAGGACTTACGCCACCCGGTTGGGCGCCGTTCACCGTCACGGTGAGAGGTAGACAACCCGAGGGAAGGTGGCAAGTGGCAGCCCGTGACACCATGTCACGTTTCTGCCAGCTACACGTGAGAGCGATGGAGGGCACTCCATACGCGCTCGTTCCGGTGGAGGGACGGGCTCATAAGGTGTGGGAAGGGAGGTACATGGAGGTAACAGATCCGGGTTGCCCAAGGTACAACCCCGCGGAGGCGAACCTCAGCCTCCAAATGAGGGCGGGAAAGGCCGTGATGGACAGCCAAGCTGTTCATACGGAGCATCTCGCCGCAAGGCTCAAAGAGAGAGCAAGCCGTGGAGACCATTTCGAGAGTGCTCACAGCGCACTCCGCAATGTGCTCCTTCCGACGATCAAGCGACTGAACGAACAGGATAATCAGTTGCATCGTCTGAAGAAGGCGAAGAAGAAAAGCTGTGTCGACATCGTGGCGTTGCAAGAGCTGGTGCAGACTCTAACCCAGTAGAATGAGGACCTTACTCAAGAGCGGGACGACGCTATTGAGGAAGGGCAAGGCTGGGAAGAAGACTACAACCAGTCCATGGACGAGGTGCATGCATTGCAGGACCTCGTACCTCCGGTATTGGGCATACCGGTGGTCCTGGGTCTTCCGGCAATGGGAGAACCCGAGATGGGAGAAGTGGTGGTAGATCCGGAGCCACTAGCAGAGGTACCGGAGGAGGACGACTCGTAGGAGGTCGAGTTCTATTCCGAGTAGGGGGTTACGGTTGCCAAGTAGGGCAGCTAGAGTAGTGTAACCCAAACTTTTGTAACCGGTGACATGTCGTGTAGGCAGTAGGGTATGTATAGATAGCGACGATATGAGCACGACTTCTCGGAGGCCCGAGAATAATGTATCTTGTATAAAGTTTATGCTTTATCAATATATGTGAATGTTGTGCAAATTATTCATGCGTCACTTCAATACCTACTGTGGCATATGGAATTTTAAGTATGACATGTACTGATCGCTGCTGTTTTGAATTTCAGACTGACTCGTACTCGTGCCAACCCAGTGGGGGTTCCAGTCAAGGGGGAGAAACCTCCCAACAGCCTCCCGAGGACTCCTCAGGACAGCAACAGCAACAGCAAACACCGCCACCGCCAACGGTTACACTGGCCGACATCGTTGCGGCAATGGCGGGTTCTCATCAGCAGCACACGGAGTTTCTGCAGACCTTTATTACAAATACGTCTCGACCAGAGAGGCGTCAAGATCGTGAGGAGCGTCAACAGAGCTCCTACTCTGACTTCCTAGCGACTCATCCCCCGGTATTCTCAAGGGCAGATGAACCCCTCGATGCGGACAACTGGCTCCGCACGATAGAGGTGAAGTTCGGGCTGCTCCAACTAAGTGAGCAGCGCAAGACTCAGTTCGCGGTCCAGCAGCTCCAGGGATCTGCGAGCGCGTGGTGGGCAAACTTCTGTGCTTCACAGCCCACCGACCGAGTTATGACCTGGGCGGAGTTCCGGACGGCCTTCAGGGCCTATCACATACCGCCGGGTCTCATGAAGAGGAAGACGCAGGAGTTTCTACACCTGCAGCAAGGGAGCCGGAACACGCTAGAATATTCCAGGGCGTTCAACGATCTCGCGCTTTACTCGTCGTATCACGCCGATACTGACGAGAAGCGGCGGGACCACTTCTACCAAGGGCTTAACCCGCTCCTGAAGGACAAACTGGCGATGTTCAATCACGGCAGCCTCAACGACATAATTGATGCTGCGATTGTTCAGGAGGACTCCGGCAAGGAGTTAGCGGCGGCGGAGAGAAAGCGAAGCGCGCCGCAAAGCAGCGGAGAAGGAGGCGGTCCTTCTCAGAAATTTCGGATGGTGAATCGCCCACCATCAGGTCCACGCTAGCAGCCACCACAAAGGCCGATGCCATTCTGCAGTCAGCCGTATTCTTCACCGGCATTCAGGCCGGAACTGCCAGTACCACCTCCGCCACAACAACAGCAGCAGCGGGCGATGCCGCGTGCGTATGCACCTCAGCAGCGCATGCCGGGCTTTTGTCCCCCAAGCACAAGCCAGGCAGCGGTCACATGCTACAAATGTGGTCGTCCAGGACACTTCGCCAGCAGTTGTCCGGAGAGACAAGGCGGCGGAGTTGCACCGCAACTTCCGGGGAGGAATCAGCCCCGGAACCCTACTAATGTGTGGCGGGCAAACCCTAGGCCCGGCACCGTCCACCAGCTTGCTATAGAGGACATACCGGAGGGTGAGCCAATCCTTGCGGGTATGTTCCAACTCCACCAGCATCCCGCCATAGTATTGTTTGATTCAGGCGCCACACATAGCTTCATTAGCCAAGCTTTCATTGATAAATATAGCTTGCAAATACTACCCACCGATAGTCCTTATTTGATCTGTTCACCGGGTGGGAAAATTTCAGCAAGCATGATGGTTCCGAAAGCGCTATTATGCTTAGAGGGTAAAGTGTACCCTACGTCTCTCATAATTTTAGAGGGACAAAAGGTCAATATCATCTTAGGGATGTCGTGGTTAACCCGCCACGACGCTGTTTTAGACACCGTCCTCCGAATCGTGCATTTGAATTCAGAAGTGCATGAATCTCATTCTTTATTTCTGGACAGTCCAGAAATAAAACTTCCAAGTGTCTATCAATCCACAACTATCAGATTGGAAGATATTCCAGTGGTCCGAGAGTTCTCTGACGTATTCCCGGATGATTTACCGGGGATGCCGCCCGATAGAGAAGTGGAGTTCAAGATTGAACTTGCACCGGGAACCATGCCAATATCCCGAAGGCCGTACAAGATGGCGCCCAAGGAGTTGGCTGAACTGAAGACTCAGCTCACGGACCTCCTAGAGAATGGTTTTATTAGGACGAGCTCCTCGCCATGGGGCTGCTCGGCATTATTCGTGAAGAAGAAAGACGAGACGTTGCGGCTTTGCATGGACTATCGTCCATTAAATGCCGTAACCATCAAGAATAAGTACCCGTGCCACGAATCAACATGTTGTTTGATCAGTTGGTCGAAGCAAAGATCTTTTCCAAGATGGACTTAAGATCCGGGTACCATGAGATTAAGATACGGGCTGAGGATATTCCGAAGATGACTTTCTCGATGAGGTACGGACTTTATGAGTACCTGGTCATGTCCTTCGGCCTCACCAATGCTCCAGCTCACTTCATGTATTTGATGAACTCGGCATTCATGCCGGAGCTGGACAAGTTTGTCGTGGTCTTCATCGATGACATATTGGTATATTCTAAGTCGGAGGAAGATCACAAGAAGCATCTGTGTATAGTCTTGCAACGGCTGCGGGATCACAAGATATACGCGAAATTCAGCAAATGCGAGTTCTGGATATCGCAAGTGCCTTTTCTCGGGCATATCATCTCGGCAGAGGGTATCACTGTAGACCCGAGCAAGATCACTCAAGTGCTGAATTGGAAATCCCTGAGAACTGTTCACGAGGTATGGAGTTTCCTCGGACTCGCGGGATATTATCGGAGGTTCATCCCGAACTTCTCGAAGATTGCCAAGCCTATGACGGAGCTGCTAAAGAAGGCTACCAAATATGTTTGGAGTCCAGCATGTGAAGCAGCATTCAAGGCATTAGTGAAGCACCTGACATCATCACCGGTTTTGGCGCAGCCAGACACAACAAAACCGTTCGATGTGTACTGCGATGCATCCGGCATTGGGCTCGGATGTGTGCTGATGCAAGACCGAAGGGTGGTCACGTATGGATCACGGCAGCTTAGAAACCATGAGCAGAATTATCCAATTCACGACTTGGAGCTCGCTGCCGTGGTACTTGCACTGAAAATGTGGAGGCACTACCTACTCGGTAACCTCGTACATTTATATACTGATCACAAGAGCCTCAAGTACATATTCACTCAGATGGAGCTGAACATGAGGCAGCGAAGATGGTTAGAACTGATAAAGGATTACGAAATAGAGATCCATTATCATCCCGGCAAGGCTAACGTAGTGGCGGATGCGCTGAGTCGCAAGTCACACGTTAACAATCTGACCATCACACCGTTGGAAGAGAGCGAACCACCACTGCATGTGATTCCACATGGAGCTCTCTACAACCTAGCTTTGATCCCCACATCCGTGAAAAGATAGCGGTAGCCCAGAAAAATGACAAGGGCATGTCACATTTGCGGAGACGTGTAGACAGTGGGGAGCTGAAATGTTTCCAGAAGGACGGAGACGGCGTCCTATGGTTCAAGGACCGGATCGTAGTACCCCGTAACCCGGAGTTACGGAAGAAAATTTTTGATGAGGCTCACTTATCAAATTTTCTATTCACCCCGGAAGCAACAAAATGTATCAAGAACTCAGAAGCAAGTTTTGGTGGACACGGATGAAGCGGGAAATTGCAAAGTACGTGTCCAAGTGTGATACATATCGAAGGGTGAAGGCAGACCATATGCTGAAACCGGGACTGCTACAACCACCGGGCGTTCCTGCCTGGAAGTGGGAAGATGTGAGCATGGACTTCATCGTCGGTTTACCCACCACTTTTCAGAAACATGATTCAGTGGGGGTAATCGTTGACCGGCTCACCAAAGTTGCCCATTTCATCCCGGTCAACACCAACTACAATGCCAAGAAGTACGCTGAACTGTACATCTCACGGATCCTATGCTTATACGGCGTACCCCGTACCATCATATCGGATCGGGGCACTTTATTTGTGTCCCGTTTTTTGGAGCAGCTGCATGCTGCATTGGGGACGAAGCTGATCTGTAGTTCAGCATACCACCCTCAGACGGATGGGCAAACCGAGCGGGTAAATCAGATTCTGGAGGACATGCTACGAGCTTGCGCTATCAACCAAGGCAGGAATTGGGATGATCACTTGCCGTTAGCCGAGTTCTCGTACAACAATGGGTACCAAGCCAGCATCAAGATGGCGCCTTATGAGGCGCTATACGGAAGAAAATGTCGCACACCATAGAATTGGTGTGAGTCTGGCGAAAGGGTTACCTTCGGGATTGACCTTGTCAACAACGCGGAAGAAAAGGTTCGGCTGATTCAAGCGAACCTAAAAGCCGCCCAATCCCGGCAGAAACAGTATGCGGACCGGAGAAGACGCCCATTACAATTCGAAGTGGGGGATCACATATATCTACGTGTGTCTCCAATGAAAGGCGTAAACAGATTCAGTGTGAGAGGAAAGTTGGCACCCCGATTCATCGGTCCATTCCAGATTACAGAAAGATGTGGATCAGTAGCATACCGGCTGAAATTACCAGAAGCACTTTCCGGTGTGCACGACATCTTTCATATTTCCCTGCTGAGGAAGTCTCTTAAGCTATCAACTACTGTTCAGCTGGAGGACATTGAAGAACTGAAACCGGATCTCACCTATCAGGAGGAACCAGTTCAGATCATTGACGAGAAGACCCGAACCACACGCAACCATACGTTGTGGTTCTACAAAATTCTATGGAGTAATCACTCCGTGGATGAAGCGCCATGGGAGAGCGAAGGATTTTTTCGCGCAAACTACCCCGACTTTTTCACGTCGCATATCCGGTAATTTTTCACCGTCCTCTCTCTCATTTTCACCTTATAATCTCGGGACGAGATTCTTTTAAGGGGGGAGGAATGTAAAGGCCTCAGTTTTTGACACATTCAAAGTGTTCATCACCACACACACACACCTCATTTGAATATAGTTGATGAACACATTTGAAGAGCAAGTAACCATTATCAACATGCTCATTAGAGAATAAACTCACAAATGCAAAAGTGGTATTTCCCACCTACATCATATAGGGGCTGGACATTTGGAAAACTCCTACACCATGCTGGGAATGTCCATGCCAAGTTTCATCCAAATTCAAAACCTTTTTGAGGTCCTTTTTGGTATTGCTTGAAAGAGGGTAGTTTGAACCCAAATTCAAATTCAAACTGTTTTATCCCATGGATTCAAAAGTGGGAGGCATATTCTTACTCAGAACATTTTTGTGAGCTCACACACCAATTTTCACTCCATTTGGAGTTGATCTTGACATGAGCTAAGTGTAGCAAATTCGAACTTTAATTGAATTTCAAACTGAACATGTGCTGAAATTTAGTCAAACCAAACCCAATTTGAATTATAACCAATTCAAATGGCTCAGGGGTGAATAATTGAAATCACCATGGGCATTTAAGGGATTACTGTTTACAACAGTAATAAACAGTTAAGTTCAGAGGTTAAAAATGGAGGTGGGACCCACATGTCAGCCACTGAACCAAATTGAACCGACTGAAGAACAGAACATTCGGTTCTCGGGTACAGCCCGAGCGCACCACCGAGGGGGTTGGCCGGCGCCAGCTCCTGCTGCGTTCCCCGAGCTGGAGACCAGCCGCCCGGGCTCCTTATCCCTCCCCGGCGTGACCCCATCATATATCTCCCGAGCCCGACGTGTTCGGTCTGCTTTCCCACACCGAGCTCCACCACAGCCAGCCGCTCTCTCAATTCTGCCGGGATCAGTCCGATCACTCGTGAGCCCAGCCTCCTCCGCAGCAAAACGGCACCGGGAGATCATGAGCAACATCCTAGACCCCGTGTTGGCCAGTGAGCAGGCGCCCTCGAGATACACCGGACATCTTCTCCGGCAGACCAAACGTCGCCGCCGTTTGGGCTCTCATGGGCAGCTCGGCACGGCCATTGTCATGTCCACTTCTCTACACAAGAAAGGTGCGTGATTGTATGCAGATGGAGTAGCCGAAAGCCGTTTGACAATTGATCAACCATCGGTCAAGAATTTCCATGTTTACTCTCGGCCAGTTCATAGGAGCCAAGTTCACCTCCGAGTGGAATTCGTACTCCACACGCTAGGGTTGGTCAAGCCCGTTATCCAGTAGATTCTACACATGTTAGGGCACACGCTCGAACAGGAAGCAAAGAAAACCATCAAGAAACGCCCGTGATATGGTCGTTTTCCCCACCGCCGTGGCTAAGTACCTCGGCTCACCGTCGAGAGCATAGTTGCCGGCGTTTCTAGCTTCCACCCAGCCCTGGTTCATGTTCCCCGTGCTCCACTGATGCTCTCCGAACAATTCCCGATCGATTTGGTGCACGGCAGAGCAAAACCAACCTCGCCGGAACCCTAGCAGGTGCTGCCACCGGTGCGCACGGGTTTCCGGCCATCGCCGGCGGCCGGCGAGCCCACAATCGAGTCCAGGAGCTCAGGAAAGGGGCAGGCGGCGAGTTTCGGGCTCGGGGGTGGCCGGGAGCTCGATTCCGGCGAGTGTCGCCGGAGACCGCCGCCGCCGAGCATTTCGCGCGAGGAGGGAGACGAAGCACTGTATGCGGGACCCACGGGCAGAAGTTTAATCTTTTTCTCGATTTTCAGTTTTAGTTCAAACTTCAAACCCACATAACTTTGGCTAGGAAGCTCCAAATTGAGTGAACCAAATTTTGTTGGATTCAGATCTCTGAGTACTTTCCAGCAAATCAAGTTTAACTTCATGAAAATCCTTATTTCTCCAGAATTAATTCCTCAAAGTTTAAAATATTTAGAACCGGGAAACCGATGTAACTCGGATAGCTGGGTGTTGAGGCATAGCTGGTCGTTCAGAATGTAGGTTGAGAACTCGAGGTGTAAATCGGCTGGCGGCACGGAGATGCGCGTGCAGAGACCTCTTGCTCGGGACGATTGGACCGGTTCAACATTTGGCTGACGGGTGAAAGGTAGTTGCGTACAACGTCCATGATGGTTGTTGTAGGCAACATCGAGTACGGGCGTACGTGATGGGTTTTTAGGATAACCCTGCAGGTGTAAATCGATTATAATCGCCGTCCCTCGCGGTCAGTGAGTACCACTTGTTCAATGTACTGTGACGTAGAAAGAACAGACTAGTTACATGTTAAAATGTTGCTGATTGAAATATGGACTTGATTGTTAATGATTTGTTGTAGTTTAGTAACTAAAGTTCTTTTCAACTTTGGGCAAAGTACATGAGAGAAATGTGTTTCTTGTTTGATTGCGGCTCTCTCATGTGACTTAGTGTAAGGTTCTCCACAACCTGCTGCTAAAACTTGAAAGTAAGGTTCCACTAATTAGGCGAGTCCTTTGCAACTTATTTGACCTCATGTACCTATTACCCCTCATGTAGAAGTTTCATGTTTAGGAGAGACGGGTCAGTCTTGCTGAGCCTTCGTGCTCACTGCTTGTGTTTGAAGCTTTTGCAGGGTTCTATGAGGAAGGGACTCCCGAGGAGGAGACGGAACCCAAGGAGGGGAACCCCGTCGAGTGGGAGTCGTGCACGCCGCTTTGTTAGTGTGCGTGTGTGCTAGCAAGGACACGTTCAAGGGCTGAACGTGAACTTGATGCGTATTCTATGCCCGTGAGTGTAGACTGAACATATTTTGTTGTACAAATGTTCATAAACTCCTTTATGTAATAAAACTTTGCTTCCGCTTTGTACCTTTGATGTGTGTTATCCGGTGCTGTGCAATGCAGCACCCCTCAGCGTGATCCTGGCTCGACAAGACCGTGGGGTCGTGTCAGTTAAAAAGTTATTATGATTCAAAGTCCACAGAATTTTTGGACGAATTTCAACAGAACCTCCTATGAAAATTGCTGTTTTCAACTCAAAACTCCACTGAATTCCGTGCTGCAACTGCAAAAACTTTGAATTACAAAGATGTAACACATCTCCTAACCTTTCCAAAAATTTATCATATGATTATTTTAGATTTATCAACAGGAAGTTATGCTTGACAAACAGAACAGTCCAGAGAGTGTTTTGAATCTGTCCTGGTTCTGGACAGTTTACAATCATCTGGAATTTCAACCAATTTGATTTGTGATTCTGTTCTGGAAGTCTACAACAAAGTCGTAGATAACTTAAACCTCTTTCCATAACTATATCCCACACCTTCATTGGCTAATTAACCTGTGAGGTATGCTTTATTGAAGTTCAGAAAACTTGCTGCCAAAAACAGAGCACTCTGTTTTTCAAGTCCTTTGAGCTGAACTAATTAAATTTTGAATTTTTCTTCAAAACCAGAGTCCTAAAGATAAAAACTTGGTTATCTTAGTTCCTTTTCAAAATTGTTTTTAATGCAATCATGATTATTACATGTCGATACTACGTTCCTCAAAAATGGAAAATCCTAACCGGATTATACCGGCATATACGACTCAACCGTGGCACTAAAACGGTCTCTCGCAAACATGTACTACACGAGATACGTATGTGGTTAGAACCTGCAGAAAAACACTCAATAATGATGCACACATAGGGTTTCTCATTTCAGGCAGGTCCATATAATAATAAAAACATACGCCCCGTATCAATTCCATACGGGCCGTCCTTGAGTCAAGTCACGTCTCAAGGTACATGGTCGCGTTTTCACACCACACGACGGGAAACCCGAGTAGAGTATGAACGGGTCGTCACGGTTGGGAATTTTATCAACTCAATGGATACCACCTAGTGCCCTGCAGGGCGCGCTGATGGGAAGCGCAGCGTATGTCCTCCTAGGCTATTTCCAAAAGAACACATTATCGTGTTACCGACCACACGATGGGGTTTCCACTTTCTTGCCTAATGAACACCAGGGACCAGCGTTCCACATGAACTCAGGAACATGAAGAGTTCAAGATTTTCATATTGATGTCTCACACCAAGCTGTGAGACCTATACCCTGAACCACTTTCCTCGTCAGGGGAGCTAACTGAAATTGATCCGCTTTCGGTGGCGTCACTTACCTCTTACCTGGTCGGCGGTGCATCATTTCAAAATCAAAATTCAGAATTGTTACAAGTAGGTTAGTCATGCCACTTTAAGTAACTATACTAATATAGTCCTTATTTGGGAATACTAGTGATTCCTCACCGTAATCATAAGTTTTCCTGTAATACTGTACTTATTTAGTGTGCTATCCCCTAAGCAGCTCTGATGCCAGCCTTTGACGGACAAAAATCCATACCTTCCAGGATCACAGAGGGTGGTGCCGCACGATACGACACCCGACAGCACACACGATAAGGAAACATAGTATTACATTGAAAACATGTTGAATTTGTACAAAAGTAGTACAAATGTTCAGTTTACATCTATATACAGAGTTTACTGCAGCGGAAAGTATTTGTACAACTCACGCCAACACCTAACTAGCAAAAGTTGGTTGTCTGGCCCTACGGACATCCCACACTAGCTCCACTCATCCTCAACGCGGCGTGTACGGCTCCCACACAGCCGTAGTCCCTGACAGAGGGTAGCCCTTGCCGGTGGACTTGTACTCCGAGTCCGTTGGGTACTCCTCACCTGCAAACACTCATAGCAGCAACTGTGAGCACGATGGCTCGGCAAGTCTTAACCGACTCTCCTACACATGAAACGCTACATCCAAGTCATACTCGAATATAGGATGAAAGTTTGCAGAAAAAGGACACGCCTACAAGTTCATCCTTAATTCATCTTTTAGCCACAAGTGAAGGGTTCACAAATCTGAAATTTAGTGAGCAATATTTGCATGTAGCAATACAAGTTATTCATATCAGAAGTATTGAATCACAACATTTCATATTTTTAACCTACGTCACGACTCAGTGACCAAGTGGTACTCATTACCGCGAGGGATGGCAAATCGACTCGATATACACCTGCAGGGATACCCGAATAGCACGTTACGTACACCCATCCACGGAGCTGCACAGCACGCTCACTCGATGTCGTACGGAACAACCTTTTACCAAACAGCCTAAACGTCGAACCGGTCACACCCAAACGGACAGGAAGTTCCCTACACGGAGCATCTCTCCATGCATGTTAGCGGATTTTCACCTTGCTGCCCTCAACCTACACCTATAAATTGGTGCGTTATGCCTCGACGCCTGGAGGTATAGGTTACATCAGTTTATCGGACCCCATATATCCGATATGCCTTCGGTACATTCAAACTTGATCAGTGTGGGCCGCACATGGATCGGTCCTCAATCATACGGACAGGGCTACACACACAAGGCTTCCTCTTGCTGCGTCCTAGCCCCTGCCTAGTCTCATTTTTCTTACTAAACTTGTCTCATATCTCTAACCAATCCCGTGTGTGACGAACCCTATACTCGCGAGTAGATTCCAACTACTCGACTTGTACCAAAGTCTATAAGCATTAATCGAAGCATGATCTACTCGAGGACTTAGACACTACCCTCACTCCCTTTGGAATAATCTGGTTTTGCATGTGGAGTGTCAATCATCCTACACCTAATGCACATCCATACTTCAAGCTAAGTGAGTATAAAGTAAAACTTGATAAATCTTGTTAAATGCAAACCGGGGCTTGCCTTGTTGCTGCTGGTCAGGGGTTAGTGTCTCCTCCGGATGTATGAAGTCCAAAATCTCCGAGGTGTCCTCAACTTCGGTCACTATATGATATGCAACAAAATATGTGTATAAGTGCTAATGAATTATAAAAAGTAAACTTCTATTCATAGCTATTGCTAATATGGTTTCTTAATTGGCTTTGGGTTTTTTCCAGTGGACACTAGACTCTATAAGGATGATCTGAGCAAAATTTGGAGAAGATTCATGGAAGCTTGTAGTCTCAAAAATTCCCACAAGTACATGGCTTCTCTGAATTTTGATCCCAAATCTGAAGTTTTGACGTGGCTAATAGTGGAAGATCTAATTATAGAAGGTCTCCCTGGTTCTAACAAAATTTGTTTCACAATTTTTCAAGCTACCTACAGGGAGAAATGGGATTTTGAAGTTTATATGAAATCCTGAAAAGTTTCTGTTTAGAATTGGAAATTCCAAATGAAGGCTGAACTTTGGATCAGAGTTTAGCCTAGCAATGTACTCCAGTTAAGCTCAAGTTTTTACAGTAGATCAGTAATGTTATGAAGAATCTTCTGGCCAAATTTGAGGAAATTCCATAACAGGGATCTTCTGGAATTAATTCCCAAATATTTAAATTTGATGAATTTTGGAGACAATTCCAGAGATCTTCAGATAAAATTCTCTGCATTTATGCAAAGTAATGACTCATAGGAATCCAATAAAATTTGTTTCACAAACTTTGGACATTCCTACTAAAAGTTATGGGGTTCCAAAGTTTGACCTAAATCTGAAATTCGGGAAAAGTTTAAACTCTGGTTGTGGGCCCCACTATTTAAATCGGTCCACTGAGCTCGCGGCCACATAGCAGCCCATGGGGTTTCACCCGCGCTGCTGCATCAGATCACAGCCGCAAACTGATCCCTGCTGGAAAACAGAGTCTGACCGGTGAGACCCGGCCCCCTTCGTCTTCCTCGCGACACCCGGGCTCCCCCGCGGCGGCGCACTCTGGCGAGGCTCTCCGCCCGTCAGTCTACTGCTCGGAGCTGGATAAAACTTGCCACCTGGGCCTAAGTTTGCATGGGGAACAAGCTGAGGGGGTCGGCTAGGGTCGGAGATGGCCGGAAACAGTCGGCAACGACGACAGTGGAGGCTCCCACTCCGGTGATGTCGCCCGAGCTATACAGGACCTTATTTTTGGAACGGTTTCTTGCTACAGCTCCATGGTTACATGCTGAGCACGAAAATGAACTCGGGTTGCTATGGAAAAGTCCGGAGCTAGGACCTCACCGTCGACCTAGAGCTAAAAACAGTGGCGACCGTAAAAACTTGATGAACAACACCTATGGTCAATGGTTTTTGACGGTTGTTGATCCTAGAGGGTTGTTGGAAGGTCTAGGACGTATGGCTAAAGGGAAACAAGCTGGGATGGACTGATCATCAAGAATTTTTAGTCGAGTCCCCTCTCGGTCCTAAGAACCTATGATCGGTAAACCTCAAAATACTCCCTCGCTACTGAACGAAATGGAGGAAGGCGCTCACCAGAAGATCGAGGTGAGGATGGCGTGTGTTTTTGCTGTAGGTGATCTCCCGAGTTGTGGTCTGTATTGCGGAGGCGACGGGAACCGAGAGGCGCTCGGGTGGTGAGAACAGAGAAGACACGCGCGTGTGAGTGAGGGCAGCATAGGTGAAATTATTCCGGATGTGGCCGAACGACGTGGGGAGGACGTCTTCATGTGGTCTGATCTCCGGAGCATGAGGTGGAACAGTGATTTCGTTTGAGCGGGGTTCAACCGAGCACTGGCGTGCTCTCAGTGCTCGACCGAAGAACAGAGCCGGTTTGCTTCTATGTAGCTCACAAGTGGGCCCTCTCCCCTCAATTCTTTTCCATTTTTCACTGATATTTTCCCCCACAACTACTCACAATTAAAATCTATACTTCCACACCAAGTCATGGTTTGAATTTTTGAAAATTCAAATGGACTTAATTCTGGTGTGAAATTTGAAATGTATTTGGCTCTTTGAATTTGAATTTGAATCTTGCCTCTTCCATTGATTCAAAACACTAGCAAACTAAGCTCAATTAATCTGAATTTTGGCATGGATGCTAATTCAAATGGGGGGAACACATTTGTGGAACCAAATTCACAGTTTGGGTAAATTGATATTTGAAACTGAAATTTAAATTCATCTTTGCGGGCTTTCTCTTTTATTTCCAAACAAATAGTAAAACCCCTCCAAATAGCTCAAATTTGGGAGGTCTAGTATTTGAAGTATGGAGAATTACATTTTCAGTTTAGCTCCTCATGTTTGGAATTTCTTTGAGAGATATAAATCAGCACTTTGAACTCACACCGTTATAAATCAAAGTTTTTAATTCCCCTCATTTTTCCTAAGTGTGCATGTGCTGAAATCCTTGCTAGCACTTTGGGGGATCTATATACTGCAGGTATACCGAGGCCCCATTCTATTGGGGAAAAGAGATGATAGAAAATGGAGAGACGTCGTGCATCATGCACTTAAACGTCCCCGCAAGTGCTAAACCACCCGCTTGGGCACCATTGACTGTCACAGTGAAGGGGCATCGCATGGAAGATTTGTGGGACATGGCATCCCACGAAGCCATCACGCATTTTTGCCAACTCCATGTGAAGAAAATGGAGTCTACACCGTTCACGCTCCTACCAGTTACTAGGTTATCTCAGCAGGATGGGAGCAACGACAATGCGAGCTAACAGATTTATTCAACCAAGTTTCAACTTGAGGTTGTCTACTACCAGTTTCTACGCTGCCACCAGAAAGCTAGTGATTGATGATCAAGCCAGGGCCATCGAAGAACTTATGGGCGAGCTGAATCAAGCGAATACTCGCAAGGATCAGCCCCAACATGAGAAGAATTCACTGTGTGCATATATGGCCCCGGCAATCCGTCAGCTCATGGTAACTGAAAATGACCTGCAACGCACTCAAGAAGAGTTGCAGCAAGTCCAAGATGGGCTGGATGTGAGTCAGCAAATGGTGGTTGCCCAATCGCACCGTATTAATGTACTCACGGAAGATAGAAATGATGCCATAGAGGCAGCACAGAATTGGGAGCAAGACTGGATGTTTGCTCAATACGAGTTGAACGCTGTACAACCCATTTTGCAATCGGTCCTCGTCCAACAGGTTGAGATGGTAGCTCCCGGGGAACCTGAACCCAAACCCGAAGCTGTGGTAATTGATGTTGAACCTGAACCTTTCGCCCCAGTTTCAGAGTCTGAACCCGAGGAGGATCCTGAACCGGTGTCCGACGAAGAGTAGTCGTCACGGGTAAAATAGGCACCGAGGAGGGTTGAGCCTACCCCGTTGTATTGTGATGACCATGTTTGTGTCGTATTGTAAATAGTAGTGCTGTTGTAGCATAAGTGACGGCATGGTGTAACATCTCATGGTGACCATAAGAATAGAGATGAACTGCAGGCTAGAGGTCATCCTTTTGGAGTATTATTGTAACAATTGATCCCTAAGAAATATATTGTGAATAAAGTTAGGCTTTATCAATATATGAGTTGTTTACAAGATGTTCAACGTCGTTACACTTCCTACTTTTGCAATGCACAGATTTCCTATGGTGTCTCATGTGCAAATTTTATTGTGACTGCAGAATGACACGCACACGTTCCACGCACGACATTGGTAGGACGAGTCAGGGAGAGAGCTCCTAGCAGCATGAGCTGGAGACACCACAGCAGCAGCAACCACCGCCTCCACCTCCGATTACGTTGGCAGATGTCCTCGCTGCTATGACGAGTTTGCGCGATGAGCAGACTGAGCTGCTGCGCATGCTCATGCAGAATACGTCCCGTCAAGGGGGCAACAAGAGGGAGTCATCACCAGCCTCCGAATAGCTCGTACTCAGATTTCTTGGCGACACATCCACCGGTCTTCACGGAGGCCGATGAACCCCTCGAGGCAGACAATTGGCTCCGCACCATCGAAGCTAAGTTCGGATTGCTACATTGCTCCGAACACCAGAAGACGTTGTACGCAGCGCAACAGCTTTAAGGATCCGCCAGCGCTTGGTGGGCGAACCATATTGCGTCACTACCGGCGGGTTATGCCCTAATGTGGGCGGAATTCCGGGAGGCGTTTCGCGCCTACCACATACCTCCCGGTATCATGAAGAGGAAGCTCCAGAAATTTTTGGAGCTAAGGCAAGGAGTAAGGAGTGCTCACGAGTACTCCCGGGCTTTCAATAACCTGGTGCAGTATGTGTCGGATTATATAAACACGGAGGACAAGAAGCGCGAGAGCTTCTACCGGGGTCTTTACCCCAAAATGAAAGACAAACTTGCACAGTTCAACCACAGCACCTTCAACGATATGGTCAACGCCGCCATTGTGCAAGAGGACGCTGCCCGTGAATTGACCACGGAGAAGCGTAAGAGGAGTGCCCCACAGGGCAGCAAGGGGGGGGGGGGGTAATCCCCAAAAATACCGTATGGTGTATCGCTCACCGTCCGGTCAGAGGTGGCAGCCACCCACGCTGCAGCCGATGTTCCGTGGTCGGCAATTCAACGCGTCCAGTTTCTGACCACGTCTGCCACAACAGCAACGGGGTTTTACGTGTGCACTTCCACGTCCACAGCGTGCACCCGGATTCTGTCACCAAATCAGCGGGGGACCGACCAACTACACGTGCTTCACGTGTGGCCGGGCCGGTCATTTTTCAAGTGAGTTCCCAGAGAAGCAGCAGGGCAGCGGGCAAGTGATGCACCAAGGTGCAAATCAGCCCCGGGGTCAACCCAAGAAACCAGCTCTGAAACCCGGCAACGTCCACCATCTTGCTCTCGAGGATGTGCTGGAAGGCAAACCCGTACTCGCGGGTACGTTCATTCTCTACAACCATCACATCTTGATATTATTTGATTCCGGTGCTACACATAATTTCATAAGTAAATCATATGTTAGCAAGTATCAAATTCCATTGCTACCTACAAAAAGTTCATACTTGATTTTCTCACCTGGTGGGAACCTAGCTTCTCATACTATGGTCCCAAAGGCACCAATTGATTTAGGTGGAAAAATATACCCCACCTCTCTTATTACCCTAGAAGACCAAAATATAGATATCATCTTAGGGATGTCATGGTTATATCGCCATTCCATTCTCAACATTGGTCTTCGAACCATTAATCTCAACTCTTCCATTCATGGCCCCCATCTATTGCTTCTCGGGTTTAGCTGGATATTATCGGAGATTCATTCCAATCTTTTCAAAGATAGCTAAACCAATGACAGAGTTACTGAAGAAGGGGATTAAATATATTTGGAATGCAGCATGTGAAGAAGCCTTCCAATTAGTGAAGCATCTCACAACAGCCCTAATTTTAGCTCAACTGGATACGATGAAGCTATTTGACGTATATTGTGATGCATCCAGTATTGGACTCAGCTGCGTGTTGATGCAAGACGGTCGTGTGGTCGCGTACGGATCACGAAAACTCAGGAATCATGAGCAGCATTATCCAACTCATGATCATGAGCTCGCTGTGGTGGTCCTTGCATTGAAGATGTGGAGACATTACCTACTAGGGAACCTAGTACATCTCTACGCCAACCACAAGAGTTTGAAGTACATATTCACTCAGAAAGAGTTGAATATGCGACAACGGAGATGGTTAGAACTAATCAAGGACTATGAGATTGAGATCCATTATCATATGGGCAAGGCAAATGTGGTTGCCGATGCATTCAGCCGGACGTCTCATGTTCATAGTCTAACCATCACCCCCATATAAGAGGAATAACCAAATCTTTACTTGGTTCCATATGGAGCTTTATATAATCTTGCTATCATACCCACAATAAAAGAGGAGATTATGAAGGCTCAAGCTCAAGATAAAGGCATGTTCCATGTTAGGCGGAGGATTGAGCACGGGGGAATGAAATGCTTCTGGAAGGATAATAAGGGAACCCAATGGTTCATAGACCATATAGTTGTACCCCGTGATATGGGATTGCGAAAGAAAATCTTGGATGAGTGTGAGGACCCGACGGTCCCGACATTCTAGGATCTCGCTCAGGGGTGCTGCGATAGATAGCACCGGATAACACACAGAGAGAGGCGATAAGCGGAACCTAAATTTTATTACATGAACTGTTTATGAACATAGTTACATCAAAATAATTTTATAGTCTACACTCGTGAGCGTAGACTAAGAAAAAGGTTCACATTCAGCCCGTGAATGTGTTCCTACTAGCACGCACGCATACACACTAACACGGCGGCGTGCACGGCTCCCATTTGATGGTGGTTTCCTCTTGGGGAGTCCGTCTCCTCCTCTGGAGCCTCCTCCTCAAAATACCCTGCAAACGCTTCAAACACAAGCAGTGAGCATTATGGCTCAGCAAGACTGGCCCATCTCACCTAAATGTAACTCTATACGATGGATTTGCAGTTTATAGTAGGTAAGTACTTTGCATAAGACTCGCCTAATAAGTTGACTCTTACTTTCAAGTTTTAGCCTCAAGTTAGTGGAAAACTTCGTGCTAAGCCACATAAGAAGTCCGCAATCAAACAAGAAATGCATTCCTCTTATGAGACTTGCCTAAGGTTGAAAACAACTTTAATTTGCTCTAAACTAAAGCATTTCATTAACAAACAATGTAATACTTTCAACCAGCAACATTTTATCATGACAACTAGCATGTTCTTTCTACGTCACAGTACAGTGAACAAGTGATAATCACTGACCGCGAGGGATGGTGATTATAATCGATTTACACCTGCAGGGTTACCCGAATAACCCTTCACGTACACCCGTACTCGATGTTGCCTACAAAAACCATCACGGACGTCGTACACAACCACCTTTCATCCGTTAGCCAAGTGTTGAACCGGTCCTATCGTCCTGAGCAGGGGGTATCTACATGGAGCATCCTCGGTGCCCGCTAGCCGATTTACACCTCGATGCTCTCAACCTACCCTCTGGACAACAAGCAATGCCTGAACATATCGCTACCCGAATTACAGCGGTGAAAACTCGGTGCTACGCTCACTGGCTGGACCACCTTTGCTAAGGTTCGACCTAGATGATTGTTGGGTACTACTCTAGCTCTAGCTAGACCAGCTAATCGGATGATCAAGCCTTCGGGAAGAATTTCCTGATTTGATCCTAGCTGTTATAGACGACGGCCAAAGCAAAAACTGAAATTCTGGCTCACCGGCTTGAAACTAGCTCGACTGTGTCCAGGAGAGGGAACTAGGGTTGGTGGCTAACCACTGTGATCGATTGTTCGAGCTTGAATGGGCGTGGTTCAGCCGTGTGATCAAAACTTCTGCCGGTGACTTTGCTCTGTACCGAGGAAGATGATCGCCAGGTACAGCTCAAAGGAAGCCGTGAATCAGCTCGGGGCTGTGTCGAGGACGTCGAGGGTTGGTCAGTGATCCCGTTTTCGGCCCCAGCTCGGTGTGGAAGTGTCAGGTTTGGCCGGTCAACGGTGGAGCAGAGAGCTCGAGGGTGCGGCGATGTGTGGCGTATTTTCTGTGCGGGGGAGCGTCGAAGCAGTGGCGAAATGGATTTGTGACGCTCGGGGCTCGAAGATAAGACGCTGGGGAAACATTTGCCATCGTTCAGGATCTGGAAGCAGCTGCTGGTGAGGCTCCGGCGCCGTGGCGCTCTCGGGCACGCGCGCAAGAAACCGAGCGAGTGAGTTCAGTCGGTTTATCTCTCTTCTGTGACTGACAGGCGGTCCCACTTGCTAATTTTTGTCCTCAAAAATTAACTTTCTACTGCTCTAAATAATGTGACCACCCTGTCCTTGGTAAATTGATCAAACCACATTTTTGGCTCATTGAATTTGAGTGATTCAAAGTGTGATTTGGTTTGAATTAATTTGCAGCAAATGTGAAGCTGAAATTCAAATTTGGTTTGAATTTGCTCGAAATAGCTCATGTCAAGATCAACTCCAAATGTGTTGAGTTTGAATGTGAATCTCTCCCTTGAATCCATGGGATGAAAGGAGTTTGAATTTCAATAAAGTTCAAACTATCCTTTTAATAATTGTATCCGAAAAGTACCTCAAAGAGGTTTGGATTTGAGTGAAAATTGGCATGAGCACTCCTAACAAAGTTTAGGAATTCATAGTGTGCTCAGACCCTATATGATGCATGTGGGAAACACCACTTTTGCATTTTGTGAGCTCATCTTCTAATTATCTATTAATGGTGGTTACTTGCTCTTCAAATGTGTTCATAAGTATACCACAATTGAGATGAGGTGTGCGGGTGTTGAACACTTTTATCAAGTCAAAAACTTGGGCCCTTACATTCCTTCCCCTTAAAAGAATCTCGTCCAGAGATTATAAGGTAAAAGATGAGAGAAAGGATGATTGAAAATTACTGGATGTGCGACGTTAAAAATTCTGGATAGTTGGCGCAAAAAAATCCTTCACTCTCCTATGTAGCTTCATCCTCGGAGTGATTACTCCATTAAACTTTATAGAACCACAACGTCTGGTTGCGTGTGGTTCAGGCCTTTTCATCGATGATCTGAACCGGTTCTTCCCGATACCTGAGATCTGGTTTCAGTTCCTCGATATCTCTCAGCTGAACGGTGGTTGAAAACTTTTTGGCACTTCCTCAGCTGAGAAATGTGGAAGATGTCGTGCACACCATAGAGTGTCGCTGGTATTTCCAGCTGGTATGCAATGCATCCACATCTTTCTAGAACCTAGAATGGACCGATGAATCGGGGTGCCAACTTTCCTCTGACCCCGAATCTGTTGATACCCTTCATCGGAGACACACGTAGATAAACGTGATCCCTGACCTCAAATTGTAGAGGGCGTATTCTCCGATCCGCATATTGCTTTCGTCGTGATTGGGTGACTTTCAAGTTCGCTTGAATAAGCCGAACTTTCTCCTCTGCATTATTGACAAGATCAATCCCAAAGGTGACCCTTTCGCCAGACTCACACCAATTCAGCGGTGTGCGGCATTTACTCCCGTATAGCGCCTCATAGGGCGCCATCTTGATGCTGGCCTGGTACCCATTATTGTACGAGAACTCGGCTAACGGTAAGTGATCATCTCAATTCTTACCGTGGTTGATAGCACAAGCTCGTAGCATATCTTCCAGGATTTGGTTTACCCACTCATCGGTTTGCCCATCCGTTTGCGGGTGGTATGCTGAACTACGGATCAGTTTTGTACCCAAGGCTGCATGCAACTGCTCCAAAAAACGAGACACAAATAAAGTGCCCCGATCCGAGATGATAGTGTGGGGTACGCCGTGTAAACACAGGATCCGTGAGATGTACATTCAGCATACTTCTTGGCGTTGTAGTTGGTGTTAACCGGGATAAATGGGCAGACTTCGTGAGACGATCGACTATTACGCACTGAATCATGTTTCTGAAATGTGGTGGGTAAACCGATGATGAAATCCATGCTCATGTCCTCCCACTTCCAGGCAGGAATGCCTAACGGTTGCAACAGTCCCGGTTTCTTCATGTGATCATCCTTCACTCTCCGGCATGTATCACACACACATATTTAGCGATCTCCCGCTTCATTCGTGCCGACCAAAATTTTCCCTTGAGCTCTTGATACATCTTGTTGCTGCCGGGGTGAATAGAAAACTTTGAAAAGTGAGCCTCGTCAAAAAATTTCTTCCGTAGCTCCGGGTTACCAGGTACGACTATCCTGTTCTTGAACCACAGCATACCGTCTCCGTCCTTCCGGAAACATTTCAGCTTCCCACTGTCTACACGTCTCTGCAAATGTGACATACCCTTGTCATTTTTATGGGCTTATGCTATATCTTCATGGATAGTGGGGATAAGAGCTAAGTTGCAGAGAGCTTCATGTGGAACCACATACAAGCTTGGTTCACTCTCTTCAACCGGGGTGATGGTCAGATTATGTACGTGTGACTTGCGACTCAGCGCATCCGCCACCATGTTTGCCTTGCCAGGGCGATAATGGATCTCTATTTCGTAATCCTTTATCAATTCCAACCATCTTCTCTGCCTCATGTTCAACTTCTTCTGAGTGAATATGTACTTGAGGCTCTTGTAGTCGGTATATTGATGTACGAGGTTACCGAGTAGGTAATGCCTCCACATCTTGGGTGCGAGTACCACGGCAGAGAGTTCTAAGTCATGAGTTGATAGTTTTGCTCATGATTCCAGAGCTGCCGTGATCCAAATGCAACCACTCTTCGGTCTTGCATTGGCACATATACGAGCCCAATGCCGGATGCATCACAGTACACATCGAACGGTTTTTTTGTGTCTGGCTGCGCCAAAACCGGTGCTGATGTTAGGTGCTTCACATAAGCCTTGAATGGCGCTTCACATGCTGGACTCCAAACATATTTGGTAGCCTTCTTCAGGAGTTTGGTCATAGGCTTGGCAATCTTCAAGAAGTTCAGAATGAACCTCCGATAATATCCCACGAGTTCGAGGAAACTCCGTACCTCATGGACAGACCTCAGGGACATCCAATTCAGCACTTGTGTAATCTTGCTCGGGTCTAGGGCGATGCCCTCAGCTGAAATAATATGCCTGAGGAAAGGTACTTGCCATATCCAGAATTCGCACTTGCTGAATTTTGCGTGTAGCTTGTGATCTCGCAGCCGTTGCAAGACTGTACAGAGGTGTTTCGCGTGTTCTTCCTCCAACATGGAATAAACCAGAATGTCGTCGATGAAGACCACGACAAACTTGTCCAGCCCTGGCATGAATACCGAGTTCATCAAGTACATGAAATGAGCTGGAGCGTTGGTGAGGGCAAAGGACATGACAAGGTACTCATAGAGCCTATACCTCGTTGAGAAAGCCGTCTTCGGAATATCCTCAGCCCGTATCTTAATCTGATGGTACCCTGATCTTAAATCCATCTTGGAAAAGATCTTTGCTTCGACCAACTGATCAAAATACATATCGATCCGTGACAAGGGTACTTGTTCTTGATCGTAACGGCATTTAGTGGACGATAGTCCACACAAAGCCACAATGTTTCGTCCTTCTTCTTGACGAATAATGCCGAATAGCCCCATGGCGAGGAGCTCAGCCTAATAAAACCCTTTTCCAGCAGGTCCGTCAACTGCGTTTTCAATTCCACCAATTCCTTTGGCACCATCTTGTACGGCCTTCGGGATATTGGCATTGTTCCCGGTGCAAGCTCAATCTTGAACTCCACCTCCTAATCAGGCGGCGTACCCGGTAAATCATTCGGGAATACGTCGGGGAACCCACGGACTACTGGAATATCTTCCAATCTGATGGTTGTAGAGTGGTATATGGCTGGAATTTTTATTTTTGGACTGTCCAGAAATAATGAATGAGACTCGTGCATTTCTGGGTGCAAATGCATGACTAGAAGGACGACGTCTAAAACAGCGCCATGGCGGGTTAACAACGACATCACTAAGATGACGTCGACCTTTTTTCCCTCTAAAACTATGAGAGATGTAGGGTATACTCTACCCTCTAAGCATAATGGTGCTTTTGGGACCATCATGCTTGCTGAAATTTTCCCACCCGGTGAACAAATCAAGTAAGGACTTTTGGTGGGTAGTATTCGCAAACTGTGCTTAGCAACATAAGCTTGGCTAATGAAATTATGTGTGGCACCCAAATCAAATAAAACTATGACGGGTTGGTTGTGGAGTTGGAACATACCCGCCAGGATGGGTTCTCCCTCTGGCACGTCCTCAATGGCGAGTTGGTGGACATTGCCGGGCTTGGGGTTTGCCTGCCGTGCATTGATCGGATTTCGGGGCTGATTTCTCCCCGGAAAAGGTTGTTCCACTCTGCTGCTCGGGGGCTTCTCGGTACAGTTATTGGAGAAATTCCCCGTATGACCCAATATCGAGACCACAGCCTATTATTTAAACCACAAAGGATCGACCACACGTGTAACACGCGTACGGTGGCTGGCTGCTCTCTGGTGGACGAAAGCCTGGCATGCGCTGCTGAGGTGCAAGCGCACGCGGCATCGCCCACTGCTGTTGTTGTCCCAAGGAAGTCTCGGGAGGCTGTTGGGAGGCATCGCCCCCCCCCCCCCGACTAGAACCCCTAACCTCTGGGTTGGCGCGAGTGCGGGTCATTCTAAAAATCAGACAGTGTACAATCAGCACATGTCATACTTAAAAATCCTTGCAAATAGTATGTACTGTAGTGATGCATGGAGATATTTGCACAACATTCACATATATTGATAAAGCAATAACATTATACAAGATACATGATTCTTGATTCAAAATTACAGCCACTTTTGATCACCCGAGATGTCGTGCTTCTGTCGTCACTACATTACTCACACGCTTATGTCTTTATAATGACATGTCGCTGTTACAAAAGCTACCATCCGTAGAAAAATATTTGAAAAGGTCAAATATTCATTTCTACGGTAAAACAGTGAGTTATAACATAAAACCTGTCATTGAACTCAGAAAACTGTGGAAACATAAATCAAACTTAGAACAAATTTGATTTCTAGTCTGCTGCCCAAACTAACAGCACTGACCAGTTTCTCATCTACCAAGATTTAGACCATGTTAAGTGCAAATTCAGTTCAGGAGTTTAACATCAAAGTTGAAGTTAACATCAATATCTCTCCAGAATGTAATTGTTTTCCTTCAGATCTGTCCTGGTTCAAAATTATGTGATGTCAAAATTGACAGGATTTCTGGAGAAAATTGGACAGCACCTCCCTGCTTGTGGTACTGATTTGGTCCAAGAATCCCAGTTAATTATATACCTAATTTGCCAAAACTTTCTGTTACAAAGTTTTAACCTATATCATGAACTTTTCATAATTTTTGAATTTTTATGTAGGAAGTTATGCTCATTCTACAAAGAGTATTTACTCTGCCCTGTTTTCTGGACAGTTTCAACTCTACTGCATTTTTTGATAAGTTAAGGGATGAAACACCTCTGAACATCAATAGAAAATTTGTAGAACTCTTTGAAAGCTTTCCATAAATATGTCGTACGACCCCCAACATCGAAAGAACTCGACATCTAACCTCTGTATAACTTCAGCATTATTTCAGCTGAAAACAGAGGACTCTGTTCCTAGAATAATATAAGTTGAAACTTGCTTACTTTAAAAATTCTGACTAAGGGAAGGAGTTAAATCAAGATTTTAGTGCTCTGGATCAAATTTTTTAAGTTTTACAATGAATTTGTTCATTTAGTGGAGTGTGACGTCGAAGCGTCACAACTAGTATGCCAGTACTGCGTTCTTCACAAAGAAAACCTATATTGGCTTTAGCCGGCTTCGTTAACTCAGTGGCACTAAACGACTCTCGCAAACGGGTTATATTCGTCTTCCGATTCGTGGTTAACCTACCTGCAATAAACCACACAATCATCAGGTTCACCTGCACACTGAAACCAGCTCCATAACAGTTTCGTACAGCCGTCCGTCGTCACTCGTACGGATGTTCTCAAGCCAAACACGCCTTGAACTACGTGTTCACGTTACCAACCACGTGACGGGGTCTCCACCTACTTGCACATAGCAAGCCGGGGACTGGCGTTGCTCAAATACCCCAAACGACATGAAGAGTCATAGAGGATACCTAAGCTGGCCGGGTTACCTGCCACCCGTGAGGCTCCACCATTAAGCTTGTGCGCACTGGTGGACAGCGCTTACATGCACCCCCCAAGACATAAGAAGTCCCTAGATGCATGATTTTCTGACATAGTAATTAGGTTTGTGTTGCCACTTTCTATACACTAATAACATCCTTATGTGGGCTAATAACTTGTTTCTCACCGAGTTTTTGAAAATCTAGCCTTTTTAAGTGCGTTAAACGTCAAAGAAGCTCTGATACCAGGATGTGAGGACCCGACGGTCCTGACATTCCAGGATCTGGCTGAGAGGTGTTGCGATAGATAGCACTGGATAACACACAGAGAAAGATGATAAGCGGAAGCTAACTTTTATTACATAAATTGTTTATGAATATAGTTACATAAAAATAATGTTATAGTCTACACTCGCGGGCGTAGACTAAGCAAAAGGTTCACGTTCAGCCCATGAACATGTTCCTACTAGCACACAGCCGGTAGGTCTTCGGTACTGTTCTAGCTTGTTCAACTGGCCCACACACGGCTCGGTCCTCAATCAACACAAGCAGAGCTATGGCACCCAGGCCTCAAAGTCCTGCTGCCCTTACTCTCCGCTCGGTCTCATTTTCTTGCCATGTGATTCATTGTCTATCTCTAACCGAGTGATGTGCCACTAAGCCTATTTTTGTGAGTAGTTCCAACTACTCGACTTGTACCGAATCCTATAGTATTTGAGCATTGCAGTGGCTACTCGAGGTTCAAATCCTAAACCCAAAATCCCTGGTTCTCTTGGCTATGCAAGTGGGTTTCAATTCAAGACTCTAATGCACATCATAAGACTTGCATAAAGTAAGTGATCAAAACAATAAACTTTAAAAGTAGGTTAATGCAAACCAGAGCTTGCCTTGCTGCTGGTCGTCGAGTAAACTCTCTTCCAGAGGGATACAATCTAGTATCTCCGGTTCCTCCTCGACCTTAGAGACTACACGGAAATGAAAATACGATGCGTGTCAAATTTAAATGCATTTGTGTTGAATTAAGATGTGAATACCATAAGTATAGCTAGACAGTCCCTTTCACTCTGAAAATTTTACTGTGGTTTGATAACAACCTAAACAGGGACTTGGCCAAATTTCATTTGAAGCAAAGCTCATTTGAGCCCTGCACAAATAAATGTGTATTTGGCCATACTTAGAGCTCTTATGGTCTTCTAGGGATTTCCATAAATCAAGCCATGACTTTTTGGAAACTAGAGTTTAAGATGGTTCTAATGGAATTGGTTTCATCTCATCTGGAGAATCCTAGAAAAGGGTATGAGCTAATTAAGTTTGAGAAAATTTTGAAAAATGTTTCTGTACATTTTTCATTTTCTCAGGGGCAGTTCATTTAGTTTCATAATTAAGTGGAATTAATGAGCTCGGATGGATCTGAAATTTACCATGTGACTCGGGGACATTACAATGAACCTGGCCAAATTTCAGAATCCTCCATAAAAGGAATCTCCAGTTGAAATTCCTAACACTTTAAATTTTGGAGAATTAATTCTGGAGAAATATTGGGATTTCATGGAGTATTTTTTGTTTTGCTGGAAAGTACTCAGAGAGATGAATCCAAAAAAATTTGGCTCACTCGATTCGGACAATCCTAGCCAAAGTTATGGGCTTCTAAAGTTTTGGAGGGAAACTAAAAAAGAAAACCCGAAATGTTTAAACGGCTGACACTGGGGCCCACCCAACGGCATCATCTTCAATCTCCCGCCGGCGCCCGAGCGCGAGCTGAATGGCGGTACTGTCGCGGTGTGTTCCCGGCCTACAGTGGATGAATTTTGATGCGGTTTCTTCCTACAGGTTCCTCGGAGCACGGGACACACGCCAGACAACCCCGTGCACTTCGGCATCGCCGGCAACCTCCTCGGCGACGGCGGTGGCGGAATTTGGTTTGGGTCCAACGGTGAGAACCGAGCTCAGCAGTGAACACGTCCAACTGAGGGGTTGTAAAGCACCACTGGGCACAGAAAAACTAACCCTTCCCTCCTCTTGGCCGGAGATCACCGGGAAGATAGACTTCACCGGTGACCCAAGGCATTTTCACCGGCTGCGGTGAAAACTCGGTGCTACGCTCACTGGCTGGACCATCTTTGCTAATATTCGACCTAGATGATCGTTGGGTACTACTCTAGCTCTAGCTAGACCAGCTAATCGGATGATCAAGCCTTCGAGAAGAATTTCCTGATTTGATCCTAGCTGTTATATACGGCGGCCAAAGCAAAAACTGAAATTCTGGCTCACCGGCTTGAAACTAGCTCGACTGGGTCTAGGAGAGGGAACTAGGGTTGGTGGCTAACCACTGTGATCGATTGTTCGAGCTTGAATGGGTGTGGTTCAGAAAAACTTCTGCCAGCGACTTTGCTCTGACCCGAGGAAGATGATCGCCATGTACAGCTCGAAGGAAGCCGTGAATCAGCTCGGGGCTGTGTCGAGGACGTCGAGGGTTGGTCAGTGATCCCGTTTGCGGCCTCAGCTTGGTGTGGAAGTGTCAGGTTTTGCCGGTCGATGGTGGAGCAGAGAGCTCGAGGGTGTGGCGATGTGTGGCGCGTTTTCTGTGCGGGGGAGCGTCGAAGCAGTGGCGAAATGGCTTTGTGACGCTCGGGGCTTGAAGATAAGACGCTGGGGAAACATCGGCCATCGTTCAGGAGCTGGAAGCATCTGCTGGCGAGGCTCCAGCGCCGTGGCGCTCTCGGGCACGCGCGCAAGAAACCGAGCGAGTGAGTTCAATCGGTTTATCTCTCTTCTGTGACTGACAGGGGGTCCCACTTGCTAATTTTTGTCCTCAAAAATAACTTTCTACTGCTCTAAATAATGTGACCACCCTGTCCTTGGTAAATTGATCAAACCACATTTTTGGCTCATTGAATTTGAGTGATTCAAAGTGTGATTTGGTTTGAATTAATTTGCAGCAAATGTGAAGCTGAAATTCAAATTTAGTTTGAATTTGCTCTAAATAGCTCATATCAAGATCAACTCCAAATGTGCTGAGTTTGAATATGAATCTCTCCTTTGAATTCATGGGATGAAAGGAGTTTGAATTTCAATAAAGTTCAAATTATCCTTTTAATAATTGTATCCCAAAAGTACCTCAAAGAGGTTTGGATTTGAGTGAAAATTGGCATGAGCACTCCTAACAAAGTTTAGGAATTAATAGTGTGCTTAGCCCCTATATGATGCATGTGGGAAACACCACTTTTGCATTTTGTGAGCTCATCTTCTAATTACCTATTAATGGTGGTTACTTGCTCTTCAAATGTGTTTATAAGTTTACCACAATTGAGATGAGGTGTGTGGGTGATGAACACTTTTATCAAGTGAAAAACTTGGGCCCTTACATTCCTCCCCCTTAAAAGGATCTCGTCCAGAGATTATAAGGTAAAAGATGAGAGAGAGGGTGATTGAAAATTACTGGATGTGTGACGTTAAAAATTCTGGATAGTTGGCGCAAAGAAATCCTTCGCTCTCCCGTGTAGCTTCATCCTCGGAGTGATTACTCCATTAAAATTTATAGAACCACAATGTCCGGTTGCATGTTGTTCGGGCCTTTTCGTCGATGATCTGAACCGGTTCTTCCCGATACTTGCATAAATACGATGGTTGCGTGTGGGTTTCAATTAAACACTCTAATGCACATCTGAAGACTTGCATAAAGTAAGTGATCAAAACAATAAACTTGAAAAGTGACTTAATGCAAACCGGAGCTTGCCTTGCTGCTGGTCGTCGAGTAAACTCTCTTTCGGAGGGATACAATATAGTATCTCCAGTTCCTCCTCAACCTTAACGACTACACGGAAATGAAAATACGATGCGTGTCAAATTTAAATCCATTTGTGTTGAATTAAGATTTTGAATATCATTAGTATAGCTAGACATCCCCTTTCACTCTGAAAATTTTTACTATGATTTTGTAACAACCTAAATAGGGACTTGGCCAAATTTCGTTTGAAGCAAAGCTCATTCGAGCCCTGCACAAATAAATGTGTATTTGGCCATACTTAGAGCTCTTATGGTTTTCTAGGGATTTTCATGGATCGATCCATGACTTTTTGGATCTAGAGTTTAAGATGGTTCTAATGGAATTTGTTTCATCTCATCTGGGAAATCCTAGAAAAAGATATGAGCTAATTAAGTTTGAGAAAATTCTAAAAAATGTTTCTGTACAATTTTCATTTTCTCAGGAGCAGTTCACTTAATTTCATAATTAAGTGGACTTATTGAGCTCAGATGGATATGAAGTTTTTTATGTGACTCTGTGATATTACAACGAACATCCTGGCCAAATTTTAGAATTTTCCATAAAAGGAATCTCCAGTTAAAATTCCTAATAGTTTAGAGTTTGGAGAATTAATTCTGGAGAAATAATTGGTTTCATGGAGTGAATCTTATTTTGGTGGAAAGTACTCCGATAGCTGAATCCAACAAAATTTTGTTCACTCAATTTGGACAATCCTAGCGAAAGTTATGGGCTTCTAAAGTTTTGGAGGGAAAACTGAAAAAGAAAACCTGAAATGTTTAAATGGCTGACACTGGGGCAGACCCAACAGTATCGCCTTCAATCTCTCGCCGGCGCCTGAGCGCTCGCCGAACGGCAGTACTGTCATGGTGCGTTCCCGGCCTACAGTAGATTAATTTTGATGTGGTTTCTTCCTACAGGTTACTCGGAGCACGGCATACACACCGGACAACCCCGTGCACTTTGGCATCGCCGGCAACCTCCTCAGCAACAGCGGCGGTGGAATTTGGTTCAGGTCTGACGGTCAGAACCCAGCTCGGCAGTGAACACGACCAACTGAGGGGTCATAAAGCACCACTGGGGCACAGGGAAACTAACCCTGCCCTCCTCTTCACCGGAGATCGCCGGGAAGATAGACTTCACCGGTGACCCGAGGCGTTTTCACCGGCGGTGGCGAAAACTCGGTGCTACACTCACCGGCTGGACCATACTTGCTAAGATTCAACCTAGATGATCATTTGCTACTACTCTATCTCTAGCTAGACCAGCTAATTGGATGATCAAGCCTTCGGGAAGAATTTCCCGATTTGATCCTAGCTGTTCGAATGGCGGCCGAAGCAAAAACTGAAATTCCGGCTCACCGCTTGAAACTAGCTCGACTGGGTCTAGGAGAGGGAAATAGGGTTTGTGGATAACCTCTGTGATCTATTGTTTGAGCTTGAACGGGCGTGGTTCATCCGGGCAATGAAAACTTCCGCCGGCAACTTTGCTGTCCCGAGGAAGATGATTGCCCGGTACAGCTCGAAGTAAGCCTTGAATCAACTCGGGGCTGCGTCGAGGACATCAAGGGTTGGTCGCCGATCCCGTTTGAGTCCTCAGCTTGGTGAGAAAGTGTTGGGTTTGGCTGGTCGACAGTGGAGCAGAGAGCTCGGGGGTGTGGCGATGTGTGGCGCGTTTTCTGTGCGGGAGAGCGTCGAAGCAGTGGCGAAATGGCTTTGTGATACCTGGGGCTCGAAGACAAGATGCTGGGGAAACGTTGGCCGTCGGTCAGGAGCTGGAAGCAGCTTCTGGCTAGGCTCCAGCGCTGTGGCGCTGTCGGGCACGCGTGCAAGAAACGAGTGAGAGTTCAGTCGGTTTAGCTCTCTTCTGTGACTGACAGGGGGTCCCACTTGCTAATTTTTGTCCTCAAAAATTAACTTTCTACTGCTCTAGATAATGTGACCACCTGTCCTTGGTAAATTGATCAAACCACATTTTGGCCCTCTGAATCTGAATGATTCAAAGTGTAATTTGGTTTAAATGGATTTGCAGCAAATGTGAAGCTGAAATTCAAATTTGGTTTGAATTTGCTCAAAATAGCTCATGTCAAGATCAACTCCAAATGGAGTAAAAATTGGTGTGTGAGCTCCTAAAAATGTGTTGAGTATGAATATGAATCTCTCTTTTGACTTCATGGGATTAAAGGAGTTTGAATTTAAATTTAAGTTCAAACTATCCTTTTAATAATTGTATCCCAAAAGTGCCTCAAAGAGGTTTGGATTTGGGTGAAAATTGGCATGAGCACTCCTAACAAAGTTTAAAAATTAATAGTGTGCTCAGCCACTATATGATGCATGTGGGGAACACCACTTTTGCATTTTGTGAGCTCACCTTCTAATTATCTATTGATGGTGGTTACTTGCTCTTAAAATGTGTTCATAAGTTTACTGTAAAATCCCCAAAAGTGATAGCAAGAAAATTCAGCTCATATACACTTATGAAAGATGAGGGGAATTAAAACTTTGAATTATAATAAGTGTGAGTTCAAAGTGAGGGTTTAGACTTCCCAAAATTTCCAAACATGGAGATCTAAACTCATAACTTGGATCTTCATAGTCCAAATATTCAACCTTCCAAATTTCAGCTCATTTGGAGGAGTTTTAATATTTGTTTGGGATTAAAAGGAGAAGCCCTCTAATCTGAATTTCAAATTCAGTTTCAAATTCCAATTCCCTCAATTTGAAAATTGGGTTTCACAAAGGTGTTCTCCACCCTTGAATGAGCAGCCATGCCAAAAATTGGAAATTTTGGAGCTGGTTTGCTATATTTTTGAGGCAATACAAAGTGGAGAATTCAAACTCCTTTTCAAATTCAAATGATCAAAGCCCATTCAAATTCTACACCAGAATTCAAACCATTTGAATTCTGCAAATTCAAACATAACTTTGGGATGAAGTAAAGCTTTTAATGTTGAGTTGCTGGAGGGAAAAATATCAGAAAAGTTTGACTAAACAAAGGGGGAGGTGGGGCCCAATTGTCAGCCACCTAAAGCAAACAACCGACTGTTTTTCCCTCTCTCTCTCTGTTCCCGGTTGATCGCGGCGCGACAGCTCCTGGAAAAGCTCTCCACCCGACGTCCTCACCGAGCCACCGAGCTGGTTCTCGCTGGCCAACGTCGGCGCGCGCGCGTGGGCGATAAGAGCGGCCGCCCGAGTACCCCAGCGCTACTTCTCCTCCTCCTCAGCTCGTGCAGCGCCGCGACAGTCTCATTTCCGCTGAACACCGCCGCTCAGCTCTCTCTGATCGACCAAAGCCCTCCAAGCTCGATTGCTCGAGCGCTCCACAGCAAAGAGCATCGCCTGGACGTGCTCTAGCCCTTGCCAAAGCCCCTTCGAGGTTTGCTGGTTCGAACTGCTCGAGAAACGCGGATTGGTGCCAAAGCTTCAAGGTGCCCGGACCTTGCCGTTTCTGCTCTCCGTCGACAGCAGCAACCGGCCACCCTCTCCCCCGACTTCCTATACAAGAAAGGTGCGTGGACATGTCCTGGTCGTGTAGCCGGCGGCCGTTTAGCGTTTGCTAGGACCGGTAGCGAGAATTTCACCGTTTCCCCAAATGGTACACCGACGGGTAGTGCGCGGTCTAGCCAAAAATTCGTGGTGCACGATCCTTTAGACCTCGAGTAAGCTTGCACAGAGCTTCTCTACTTCCTAGCGCCTCTCCTCGACAAAGAACCAAGCAAAAACATCAAGAAACGAGGGAGCCCCAGCTGTTTTCTTAGTCGCCGGTGCAAAAGCACCTCGGGTCGCCGTGGAGCCCTCGGTTGCCGGCAGTTTCACCGGCGGCCAGGACCCTTACGGGCTCCTACATCACTCACTGATGCTCTAGAGCCCAAGAATCGATCGAATGATAGAGGAATAAGGGTTCCCGACCTCGCCGGAGTTCAAAACTTTGCTGTCACCGGTGCGCGATGGTTTCCGGTGAGCCACGGCCGCCGGCGACCGTCCCACAGTGTTCAGCGTGGTTAAAAATGGGGGAGCAGCGAGTTTGACGAAGTTTAAACCACGGGAACCCCGTCCCGGCGAGCCTCGCCGGCGTGCGTTGCCGCGGGAGGCGCGGGCAGCGCGAGGAAGACGAAGGAGGGCCGGGTCCCACCGGTCAGCCTCCGGGTTCGCGCGAGGATCGGTTTGTGGCACCAGATCTGGTGCGGCTGCGCGGGAATAACCCCGTAGCCCCCGGTGTTGCCGAAATCTGACTGGTCCGACTTAAAACAGTGGGCCCAGCCCAATTATTTGAAGTTTCTATTAGAGAAATAATTCCAGAATTTAGCTGATCTTTGCAAGCCCATAACTTTGTGTAGAAAACTCCAAAAAGAGTGAGACCAATTTTGTTGGATTCCTCATTAGGAGTACTTCACAGAGAAACCAATTTTTGGCTATGAAAATGCCCAGGAATTTCTGTAGAATTGTTTTTAGTAAATCGTTTAGGGATTTATTACAGGAGCAATTCTTTATGAAATATTCCCAAATTTGGGTAGCAAATCCTCTTCATAGATACTGATCTCCAGTAAAAATTTGGGCTTCATAGGAGATCATTTGCTAGGTCAAATTACCTTCTCAAGTTTAGCCTTTATTTGAAAATTCAAATTTAAATAGAAGCTTTTTCAGAACTCCTGTCTAAGTTCAAAAATTCATATCTCTCTGATGGTAGCTCCAAAAATGGTGAAACAAATTTTGTTAGAACCATGGAGACTTACCCTAATCAGATCTTCCATCATTAGCTATGTCAAGCTCCTGATTTGGGCTCAAAATTCAGATAAGCATTGTACTTGTAGGAATTTTAAAGACTACATTATGCAATGACATGTCTCCAAATTTGGCTCAAATCATCCTTAGAGAGTCTAGTATCTACTGTAAAATTCCCAAAGCCAATTAAGGATCCTAAATAGCAATAGCTATGAATAGTAGTTCAATTCTTATAAAGCCTTAATACTTATACATGTATTTTATTACATTTCATAATAGTGACCGAAGTTGAGGACGCACCGGAGCCCTTGGACGTCCTACCACCTGAAGCTAACTTCCCGTTTGACTCGCAACCAGGCAAGCCCCGGTTTGCACTTAAGTACCTTTTATAAAGCTTTTTATTTGTATCACTTATGTCTAGGGTGAATGCTTGCATTAGAGTTAGGGTGATTGAAACCCCAATTGCATAGCCTTTTAAATCCTAATAAGGGTTGGGTAGTTTACAAACTCGACGAGTAGAGAATGCCATGCTAATGTATAGGATCTCGGTAGAAGTCGAGTGGTTGGAAGCTACTCGCGAGTTAGTACTTATCACCAGAAAGAAAAGAGGTAGATAATGGCTTGAGTTGTATGAAAATGAGACCCAGCAGGGGGGATAGGAAGCAGTGAGCAGAGGTCTCACGGTCGTAGCTCTGTTGGTGTCGGTTGAGGACCGTCCGTGTGCGGCCCTGCTGGACAAGTATCGAACAGTACCGGATGCATACTGGCATATGGGAACCAGGAAACCGATGTAATTGGTTAACCTGGGTGCCGAGGCTTACCCAACCGTAAATAGGAGTGGGTTGAGGGTAGCAAGGTGTAAATCTGCCGGTGGGCACAGTCACACTCCACGCGGGGACCTCCTGCCCGTTACGGATGGACCGGTTCGGCATTTGGGTTGCCTTTGAAAGGTGGTTGCATACAACAGAGTAGGAAGGGGTGTGGAATCACGCTTCTGAAAGTGGGTGTATGCAATGTGTTGTCCGGGTGTGTCTTGATTGCAATCACCGTCCCTCGCGGTTATTTGAGTACCCGCTTGTTCACTGCGCTGTGATGTAGTAAGAAGTGAAATAAGCCAACTGAAAATGCTGTATTGATCTTAATGTCTTGAATACCTTGATTGCTGTAGATATAGAGCTAATTAAGTTTATATTCCACTTTGGGCATTACCACATCAGAGGAAAGCTTTTCTTGTTTGATTGGGGACTTCCGATGTGAGGGCTGCCTAAGGCACATGAATCTGCTGCTATAAAACTGAAAGTAAGGACCAACTTATAGGTGTGTCTTTGTCGCAAATTCCTTTTCCCATCTTACATATCCTTGCACGTAGAGTTCCATGCCTAGGGTTGACGGTTAAGACTTGCTGAGCCTTCGTGCTCACGGTTGCAATATTTGAGCTGTGTGCAGGTGAGAGTTATGAGGAAGGTTCCGAGGACGAGGCGATGCCCCCGTCGGGGTACACGGCCGAGCTGGAGCCATGCACGCCGCCGTGATCTCCGGTTACTTGCTGCTAGTGTGTACCGTCCCCGGGCTGGACGGGTGCACTTTTGCATAGCTAGGATGAGAGGCCTTATATGTATATTACTTCCGCTGTATGAATAGGTTTTGTAAAAAAAAAAGACTTCCGCTGTTTTATATTAAATAAAAGTTTATATATTGTTCTTCATTCTTTTCGTGTGTGCTGTTGTGTGCCGCATCGCACGGCACCACCCTATGCGATCTTGGAGTGGGTGAACCACGGGGTGGTCCCCAAAGTCGTGGTATCAGAGCCGCATTGGGTATAGCACGCTCGAAAAGAGCTTATTTTGAAAACTTAGAAGTGGTCGAGTGAGGATTAGTCATTAAGCCCACATAAGGTCTATGATAGTACTAGTTATGATGGTGGAAAGCTAACATATTTGTTATACATTCTGTAACGATGCTCCGACGTCAGGTAAGAGGTAAGGTACGCCACCGCAGGCGGATCAATTGCGGTAACTCACCATACGGGTAATGGTATGGGATGGTATACCGTTGCTTGGCACGGTAGTGAATATGCGTCTCTAGACCTCTCTATGGTCCTGAGAGCATATGAAAACGCTGATATCCAGCGTGCTTTAGGCAAAAGTGAGAATACCCCATCGTGTGGTAAGCAACACGATAGTATGCAACTCTTGAACGTTCAATGTTCAAAGGCCATACGCAGCGCTCGCCATCGGCGTGCCTCAACGGTCATGAGGCAGCAGGTGGTATCCGTTGGGTTGATAAAATTCCCAACCGTGACGACCCGTTCGCGCTCTACTCGGGTTCCCCGTCGTGTGGTGTGAAAACACGACCATGTACCTTGAGACGTGGATTGACTCAAGGACGATCCGTATGGCAATGATACGGACCGTATGTTTTTACTATGATATGGAACTGCCTGAAATGCCAAAAACCATTGTGTGTACCATTATTGTGTGTTCTTCTGCAGGTACATTAATTACGTTAGTACATGACGTGTAGAAACCGTGTGTGAGTGACGATTTTAGTTCCACCATTTGACACGTATAAGCCGGAATACCGGTTTAGGATTTTTCTTTGGTGAGGAAACGTAGTACCGACTGCAGTAAAAGTTTATTTTGGAAGAAAAGAGTCAAAAGGAAGTTTAGGAATCCATTTAGGGGTTAGTAAACTCCTATATTAAACTAAGAGTCAATTGGGAGTATAGGTTCAATCTCAAAAACATAGGAACAACCTCCCCTGTTTTTTGGCAGAAATTTTTCTGAACTTGAACAGGGCATAACTTAAGATTGGTTGAACCAATGGAGGTGCGGGATACCATTCTGGAAAGGTTTAGAAGTCCTCTACAACTTTTATGTAGAGTTCCAGAACAAAATCTCCCTCCAAAGGGATGAAAATCTCAGATGAATAGGTACTGTCCAAAAACAGGGCAGACCAAATGCTCTCTGGAATTTTCTGTATTTCAACCAAAACACTTAGTTTCACCGTTCGACGTCCAGTGGCTGTTGTAAAACAGCGAGTTGGAGTCGAAGGGTTTAAGCATTTGACATATCACTTTGATTTAGTACATGTTTGGGTCCAATACAATAGCGAGGAACTACGCATGCTAACACACTTAACATCCCGTGGTGACCCCGATGGTCGAAATGAACTTTTAACCCATAAAGTTCAATACTTTGGAACTCGATCGTGTGACACGGTCCAGGGATGTATATGTTGTATAAAGTTTATACTTTATCCATATGTGTGATTGTTATGCGCACTATTTATTCCATTCTCGCATCACTATTGTATAGACTGGATGAAGTAAACAAACATGTGCTGATCATTTGAATGATCTGAATGCAGAATGGTGCGGACACGCTCAACACAAGAGGAGGGAGGTCCGAGTTAGGTTCGTGGTGATGAGTCTCCACCTCCGGAGCAAACCACGACGCAGCAGCAACCACCTCCTCCACCGCCAGAACTTCCAAGGAATCTTGCGGAGGTTCTCGCCGCAGTGCTCGGCTCGCGCGACGAGCAAACCGAGTTACTGCGTGTGTTGGTGTAGCAGAATGCGTCCCATCAGGGAGGACACCAAGACAATGGGCAACGCCAGCCCCAACAAAGTTCATATTCAGAATTCATGGCGACCCATCCACCGGTCTTCACGGAGGCCGAAGAACCTTTGGAGGTGGACAGCTTTATCCGCACTCTGGAGGCGAAGTTCGGGCTGCTACGATGCACCGAACACCAGAAGGCGCTGTATGCAGCGCAACAGCTTCAAGGAGAAGCCGGTACCTGGTGGGCGAACTACACCGCCTCCTTACCGGCTGGCCATGCCGTCACATGGACTGAGTTCCGGGAGGCGTTCCGCGCCTATCACATACCTCCCGGTGTGATGGAAATGAAGCTCCAGGAGTTCCTGGCGCTACGACAAGGTGAGAGGAGTGCTCATGAGTACTCCAGGTTATTCAATCGGCTGGCGCAGTATGCGCCAGGATTTGTGGGCACGGAAGACAACAAGCGCAATGTGTTCTTCCGGGGCCTGAACTCCAAGATGAAGGTCCATCTCGCCCAGAGCAATCGCGGCACATTCAACGGCCTAGTTAATGCCGCGATTCTACAGGAGAATGCTCAGCCCGAGCGCGGTTCTGACAAGAGGAAATGCAGCGCGCTGACAAGCAGCAGTGGTGGGACGCCACAAAAATACCTCGTGGTGTATCGCTCACCATCCGGTCAGAGATGGCAGCCACCGGCGCGACCGCCTCAGTTCCACGGTCGACAATATACTGTGCCGGGCTTCCGACGGGCGTATCCACAACAGCAACAGCAGCAGCAAAGGATGGTTCCGCGTGCACCTCAGTTTCAACAGCGTGCACCAGGATTTCGTCCTCAAGTCGGCGGGACCCCGACACCTTACACGTGCTACACGTGTGGCCGTGTCGGGCACATTTCAAGAGACTGCCCCGAGCCGCGACAGAGCAGGGGTGCAGCACCATATCAGGGTGCTAATCAGCCCCGTAACCAGCCCAAGAAACCAGCACCAAAACCCGGCAACGTCCACCACTTAGCCATCGAAGACGTGCCGGAAGGCGAACCCGTCCTCGCGGGTACGTTCTCTTACCTAGATCATCCCGTAGTCATACTTTTTGACTCCGGTGCCACCCATAATTTCATAAGTCAGTCTTATGTTATTAAATATCAACTGCCTATCATTCCCACAAATAATTCATATTTGATATGTTCTCCGGGTGGGAAAATAACAGCTGATAGAATGGTCTATAGAGCACCATTACAGTTGGGTGGGAATCTATATCCGACTTCTCTAATCATGTTAGAAAGTCAAAAACTTGATGTCATTTTAGGAATGTCATGGCTACATCGCCATGGTGCTGTTCTTGACATCATTCCACGTGTGGTTCGTTTAAACTCTCCACTTCATGAACCACATGTTCTTATTCTTGACCGTTCGGTTCAAGAAGCTCCAGCCACCTATAACACGGAAGCCACGAAACTTGAGGATATTCGAGTGGTCCGTGAATACCCGGATGTCTTTCCGGATGATCTTCCGGGTATGCCACCCGAAAGAGATGTCGAGTTCAAGATTGAACTTGTACCTGGAACGACACCAATCTCACGGAGACCATATAAGATGGCTCCGAATGAGCTGGCTGAACTAAAGGAGCAGCTCAACGATTTGATGAAGAAGGGTTTCATTCGACCGAGTTCCTCGCCATGGGGATGCTCGGCGCTGTTTGTGAAGAAGAAGGATGAAACCTTGAGGTTGTGTGTGGATTACCGACCTCTCAATGCCGTCACCATCAAGAATAAATATCCACTGACCAACATCGATATTCTCTTCGATCAACTTGTGGGTGCGAGTGTATTTTCCAAGATGGATCTTCGCTCCGGATATCATCAAATCAAGATCCGAGCGGAGGATATCCCAAAGACGGCCTTCTCCACGAGATATGGGTTGTATGAATACCTCGTCATGTCCTTTGGTCTCACCAACACCCCGGCACACTTCATGTATCTCATGAACTCAGTGTTCATGCCGGAGTTGGACAAGTTTGTGGTGGTGTTCATAGACGACATCTTGGTTTACTCCAAGACTGAAGAAGAACACGCCAAACACTTGCATATCGTACTTCAGCGATTAAGAGACCATAAGCTTTATGCCAAGTTCAGCAAGTGCGAGTTTTGGATCAGCCAAGTGCCATTCCTTGGTCATATCATTTCTGCAGAAGGCATTGCAGTTGATCCAAGCAAGATTGAACAAGTGCTGAAGTGGAAGTCCCCCACATCTGTCCATGAAGTCAGGAGTTTCCTCGGGTTAGCAGGATATTATCTGAGATTCATACCAAATTTCTCCAATCTTGCTAAGCCGATGACTGAACTGTTGAAAAAGGGGATCAAATATGTTTGGAGCTCAGCTTGTGAAGAAGCTTTCCAAGCATTAGTGAAGCATCTTACAACAGCCCCGGTGTTAGCTCAACCGGATACAGCCAAGCCCTTTGACGTATATTGTGATGCGTCTAGCATCGGGCTTGGCTGCGTATTGATGTAAGGAGGAAGAGTGGTCGCCTATGGCTCACGTCAACTCCGTAACCACGAGCAGCACTATCCGACTCATGATCTTGAGCTCGCTGCTGTGGTGTTGGCCTTGAAGATGTGGAGACACTATTTACTAGGAAACTTAGTGCACCTCTACACTGACCACAAGAGTTTGAAGTATATCTTCACTCAAAAGGAGTTGGCTAGAACTGATCAAAGACTATGAGATCAAGATTCACTACCACCCCGGTAAGGCAAACGTGGTTGCCGATGCCTTAAGCCGCAAATCCCATGTCAACAATCTGTCCATCACCCCACTTGAAGAGGAGGAGCCGAGTCTGTACTTGGTTCCATATGGGGCATTATATAATCTTGCTCTCATCCCAACCCTAAGAGAGGAGATTATGGAAGCTCAGAAGAAAGACATGGGAATGTCGCACATTCGGAGAAGGATGGAGAATGGCGAAATGAAATGCTTCCAAAGAGATGAACACGACACTCTATGGTTTAAAGACCGTATAGTGGTACCCCGTGACATGAAGCTTCGGAAGAAAATCTTGGACGAGGCTCATTTGTCCAAGTATTCTATTCATCCGGGCAGCAACAAGATGTACCAGGATCTGAAAACCAGGTTTTGGTGGACACGGATGAAAAGAGAAATCGCGAAATACGTATCCGAATGTGATACGTGTCGGCGTTTGAAGGCCGACCATATGCGTAAAGCCGGACAGCTGCAACCATTGAACATTCTGGCGTGGAAGTGGAAGGATATCAGCATGGACTTCATAGTCGGATTACCTCTCACGTCTCACAAACATGACTCGATTTGGGTGATAGTCGATCGACTAACCAAGTCGGCTCATTTTATCCCCGTACATACAAAGTACGTGGCCAAGCAATATGCGGAGCTGTACATTGCAAAGATCTTATGTTTGCACGGTGTCCCCCGCTCTATCATTTCAGATCGCGGTGCGCTGTTCGTCTCTTGGTTCTGGGAACAGCTGCACGCATCCTTGGGGACCAAACTGATCCGAAGCTCCGCGTATCACCCACAGACAGATGGTCAAACTGAACGGGTGAATGAAGTGCTTGAAGACATGCTACGCGCTTGTGCCATCCACCACAGCAAGAATTGGGACGATCATTTGCCGTTGGCGGAGTTTTCTTACAACAATGGCTATCAAGCTAGCATCAAGATGGCGCCGTATGAAGCTCTCTACGGCCGGAAATGCCGCACACCTCTCAACTGGTGCGAGTCTGGCGAGCGAGTTATCTACGGCATTGAACTTGTGAATGAAGCTAAAGAACGAGTGCGAGTAATACAGGCCAATCTTAAGGCTGCTCAATCTCGTCAGAAAAGCTATGCGGATGACAGTGTTGGGTTTGGCCGGTCGACAGTGGAGCAGAGAGCTCGGGGGTGTGGCGATGTGTGGCGTGTTTTCTGTGCGGGAGAGCGTCGAAGCAGTGGCGAAATGGCTTTGTGATACCCGGGGCTCGAAGACAAGACGCTGGAGAAACGTTGGCCGTCGGTCAGGAGCTAGAAGCAGCTTCTGGCTAGGCTCCAGCGCCGTGGCGCTCTCGGGCACGCGTGCAAGAAACGAGTGAGCGAGTTCAGTCGGTTTAGCTCTCTTCTGTGACTGACAGGGGGTCCCACTTGCTAATTTTTGTCCTCAAAAATTAACTTTCTACTGCTCTAGATAATGTGACCACCTGTCCTTGGTAAATTGATCAAACCACATTTTGGCCCTCTGAATCTGAATGATTCAAAGTGTAATTTGGTTTAAATGGATTTGCAGCAAATGTGAAGCTGAAATTCAAATTTGGTTTGAATTTTCTTAAAATAGCTCATGTCAAGATCAACTCCAAATGGAGTAAAAATTGGTGTGTGAGCTCCTAAAAATGTGTTGAGTATGAATATGATTCTCTCTTTTGACTTCATGGGATTAAAGGATTTGAATTTAAATTTAAGTTCAAACTATCCTTTTAATAATTGTATCCCAAAAGTACCTCAAAGAGGTTTGGATTTGGGTGAAAATTGGCATGAGCACTCCTAACAAAGTTTAAAATTAATATTGTGCTCAGCCACTATATGATGCATGTGGGGAACACCACTTTTGCATTTTGTGAGCTCACCTTCTAATTATCTATTGATGGTGGTTACTTGCTCTTAAAATGTGTTCATAAGTTTACTGTAAAATCCCCGAAGGTGGTAGCAAGAAAATTCAGCTCATATACACTTATGAAAAATGAGGGGAATTAAAACTTTGAATTATAATAAGTGTGAGTTCAAAGTGAGGGTTTAGACTTCCCAAAATTTCCAAACATGGAGATCTAAACTCATAACTTGGATCTTCATAGTCCAAATATTCAACCTTCCAAATTTCAGCTCATTTGGAGGAGTTTTAATATTTGTTTGGGATTAAAAGGAGAAGCCCTCTAATCTGAATTTCAAATTCAGTTTCAAATTCCAATTCCCTCAATTTGAAAATTGGGTTTCACAAAGGTGTTCTCCACCCTTGAATGAGCAGCCATGCCAAAAATTGGAAATTTTGGAGCTGGTTTGCTATATTTTTGAGGCAATACAAAGTGGAGAATTCAAACTCCTTTTCAAATTCAAATGATCAAACCCCATTCAAATTCTACACCAGAATTCAAACCATTTGAATTCTGCAAATTCAAACATAACTTTGGGATGAAGTAAAGCTTTTAATGTTGAGTTGCTGGAGGGAAAAATATCAGAAAAGTTTGACTAAACAAAGGGGGAGGTGGGGCCCAATTGTCAGCCACCTAAAGCAAACAACCGACTTTTTTTCCCTCTCTCTCTCTGTTCCCGGTTGATCGCAGCGCGACAGCTCCTGGAAAAGCTCTCCACCCGACGTCCTCACCGAGCCACCGAGCTGGTTCTCGCTGGCCAACGTCGGCGCGCGCGCGTGGGCGATAAGAGCGGCCGCCCGAGTACCCCAGCGCTACTTCTCCTCCTCCTCAGCTCGTGCAGCGCCGCGACAGTCTCATTTCCGCTGAACACCGCCACTCAGCTCTCTCCGATCGACCACAGCCCTCCAAGCTCGATTGCTCGAGCGCTCCACAGCAAAGAGCATCGCCTGGACGTGCTCTAGCCCTTGCCAAAGCCCCTTCGAGGTTTGCCGGTCCGAACTGCTTGAGAAACGCGGATTGGCGCCAAAGCTTCAAGGTGCCCGGACCTTGCCGTTTCTGCTCTCCGTCGACAGCAGCAACCGGCCACCCTCTCCCCCGACTTCCTATACAAGAAAGGTGCGTGGACATGTCCTGGTCGTGTAGCCGGTGGCCATTTAGCGTTTGCTAGGACCGGTAGCGAAAATTTCACCGTTTCCCCAAACGGTACACCGACGGGTAGTGCGCGGTCTAGCCAAAAATTCGTGGTGCACGATCCTTTAGACCTTGAGTAAGCTTGCACAGAGCTTCTCTACTTCCTAGCGCCTCTCCTCGACAAAGAACCAAGCAAAAACATCAAGAAACGAGGGAGCCCTAGCTGTTTTCTTAGTCGCCAGTGCAAAAGCACCTCGGGTCGCCGTGGAGCCCTCGGTTGCCGGCAGTTTCACCGGCGGCCAGGACCCTTACGGGCTCCTACATCACTCACTGATGCTCTAGAGCCCAAGAATCGATCGAATGATAGAGGAATAAGGGTTCCCGACCTCGCCGGAGTTCAAAACTTTGCTGTCACCGGTGCGCGTTGGTTTCCGGTGAGCCACGGCCGCCGGCGACCGTCCCACAGTGTTCAGCGCGGTTAAAAATGGGGGAGTGGCGAGTTTGACAAAGTTTAAACCACGGGAACCCCGTCCCGGCGAGCCTTGCCGGCGTGCGTCGCCGCGGGAGGCGCGGGCAGCGCGAGGAAGACGAAGGAGGGCCGGGTCCCACCGGTCAGCCTCCGGGTTCGCGCGAGGATCGGTTTGTGGCACCGGATCTGGTGCGGCTGCACGGGAATAACCCCGTAGCCCCCGGTGTTGCCAAAATCTGACTGGTCCGACTTAAAACAGTGGGCCCAGCCCAATTATTTGAAGTTTCTATTAGAGAAATAATTCCAGAATTTAGCTGATCTTTGCAAGCCCAAAACTTTGTGTAGAAAACTCCAAAAAGAGTGAGAACAATTTTGTTGGATTCCTCATTAGGAGTACTTCACAGAGAAACCAATTTTTGGCTATGAAAATGCCCAGGAATTTCTGTTGAATTGTTTTTAGTAAATCCTTTAGGGATTTATTACAGGAGCCATTCTTTATGAAATATTCCCAAATTTGGGTAGCAAATCCTCTTCATAGATACTGATCTCCAGTAAAAATTTGGGCTTCACTGGAGATCATTTGCTAGGTCAAATTACCTTCTCAAGTTCAGCCTTTATTTGAAAATTCAAATTTAAATAGAAGCTTTTTCAGAACTCCTGTCTAAGTTCAAAAATTCATATCTCTCTGATTGTAGCTCCAAAAATGGTGAAACAAATTTTGTTAGAACCATGGAGACTTACCCTAATCAGATCTTCCATCATTAGCTATGTCAAGCTCCTTATTTGGGCTCAAAATTCAGATAAGCATTGTACTTGTAGGAATTTTAAAGACTACATTATGCAATGACATGTCTCCAAATTTGGCTCAAATCATCCTTAGAGAGTCTAGTATCCACTGTAAAATTCCCAAAGCCAATTAAGGATCCTAAATAGCAATAGCTATGAATAGTAGTTCAATTCTTATAAAGCCTTAATACTTATACATGTATTTTATTACATTTCATAATAGTGACCGAAGTTGAGGACGCACCGGAGCCCTTGGACGTCCTCCCACCTGAAGCTAACTTCCCGTTTGACTCGCAACCAGGCAAGCCCCGGTTTGCACTTAAGTACCTTTTATAAAGCTTTTTATTTGTATCACTTATGTCTAGGGTGAATGCTTGCATTAGAGTTAGGGTGATTGAAACCCAAATTGCATAGCCTTTTAAATCCTAATAAGGGTTGGGTAGTTTACAAATTCGACGAGTAGAGAATGCCGTGCTAATGTATAGGATCTCGGTAGAAGTCGAGTGGTTGGAAGCTACTCGCGAGTTAGTACTTATCACCAGAAAGAAAAGAGGTAGATAATGGCTTGAGTTGTATGAAAATGAGACCCAGCAGGGGGATAGGAAGCAGTGAGCAGAGGTCTCACGTGCGTAACTTTGTTGGTGTCGGTTGAGGACCGTCCGTGTGCGGCCCTACTGGACAAGTATCGAACAGTACCGGATGCATACTGGCATATGGGAACCAGGAAACCGATGTAATTGGTTAACCTGGGTGCCGAGGCTTACCCAACCGTAAATAGGAGTGGGTTGAGGGTAGCAAGGTGTAAATCTGCCGGTGGGCACAGTCACGCTCCACGCGGGGACCTCCTGCCCGTTACGGATGGACCGGTTCGGCATTTGGGTTGCCTTTGAAAGGTGGTTGCATACAACAGAGTATGAAGGGGTGTGGAATCACGCTTCTGAAAGTGGGTGAATGCAACGTGTTGTCCGGGTGTGTCTTGATTGCAATCACCGTCCCTCGCGGTTATTTGAGTACCCGCTTGTTCACTGTGCTGTGACGTAGTAAGAAGTGAAATAAGCCAACTGAAAATGCTGTATTGATCTTAATGTCTTGAATACCTTGATTGCTGTAGATATAGAGCTAATTAAGTTTATATTCCACTTTGGGCATCACCACATCGGAGGAAAGCGTTTCTTGTTTGATTGGGGACTTCCGATGTGAGGGCTGCCTAAGGCACATGAATCGCTGCTATAAAACTGAAAGTAAGGACCAACTTATAGGCGTGTCTTTGTCGCAAATTCCTTTTCCCATCTTACATATCCTTGCACGTAGAGTTCCATGCCTAGGGTTGACGGTTAAGACTTGTTGAGCCTTCGTGCTCACGGTTGCAATATTTGAGCTGTGTGCAGGTGAGAGTTATGAGGAAGGTTCCGAGGACGAGGCGATGCCCCCGTCGGGGTACACGGCCGAGCTGGAGCCATGCACGCCGCCGTAATCTCCGGTTACTTGCTGCTAGTGTGTAGCGTCCCCGGGCTGGACGGCTGCACTTTTGCATAGCTAGGATGAGAGGCCTTATAAGTATATTACTTCCGCTGTATGAATAGGTTTTGTAAAAAAAGACTTCCGCTGTTTTATATTAAATAAAAGTTTATATATTGTTCTTTATTCTTTTCGTGTGTGCTGTTGGGTGCCGCATCGCACGGCACCACCCTATGTGATCTTGGAGTGGGTGAACCACGGGGTGGTCCCCACATTTACCACAATTGAGCTGAGGTGTGTGGGTGATGAACACTTTTAGCAAGTGAAACACTTTGTCCCTTACAATGATGTTCACTTATCCAAGTTTTCTATTCATGCGGGTAGTAACAAGATGTACCAAGAGTTGAAGACCAAATTTTGGTGGATCCGGATAAAGCGAGAGATTGCGAAGTACGTGTCCGAGTGTGACACGTGTTGGCGAGTTAAAGCCGACCACATGAAGAAGGCAGACTTTGCAAACACTTAGTATTCCGGTATGGAAGTGGAAGGACATTAGTATGGATTTCATTGTTGGGTTATCTCTCACAGCCAACAAGCATAATTCGATTTGGGTGATCGTGGATCGGTTAACCAAGTCGGCACATTCATTCCGGTGAATACAAAGTTCCATGCCAAAAAGTATGCTGAGCTATACATTGCAAGGATATTATGCTTGCACGGAGTTCCCCATACGATCATTTCAGATCGAGGCGCATTATTTGTTTCTCGTTTTTGGGAGCAGCTCTATTTCTCGTTGGGGACCAAATTGATTAGGAGCTCTGCATATCACCCTCAAACGGATGGTCAAACAGAGTGGGTGAATCAAGTTCTTGAAGATATGCTTCGAGCATGTGCCATTCACCACGACAAAAGTTGGGATGACATTTACCATTGGCGGAATTCGCTTATAATAATGATTATCAAGCGAGCATTAAATGGCACCTTATGAAGCTCTCTATGGTCGGAAGTGCCGCACACCCTTAATTGGTGTGGGTCCGGTGATAGAGTTATTTACGAGATCGATCTCGTAAATGGAGCTGAAGATCAGGTAAGGTGGATTCAAGATAATATCAAAGCCGCTCAATCAAGACAAAATAATTATGCAAAAGGTGTCGGCATTTGCAATTTGAAGTCGGAGATCAAGTGTATCTCCTTGTATCCCCAATGAAAGGCATTCATCACTTTTGGGTGGAGGTAAAACTAGCTCCACGCTTTGTGTGATATCCTGGCTCCCGGCTTAATAGGATTGATAGAATACGTATACCATCAAGGTATACCTTCTTTTTTGGAAGCCCACCTGCAAAGGACTCCGGGGTTAAGCGTGCTTAGCCCGGAGAAATTTGGGGATGGGTGACCGACCAGGAATTATTGCTGGGTGCGCACAAGTGAGAACAAAGTGCGCAGAAAAGACAAGTGTTGGTCGGTGAGGCTGAGCTATGATCCTAGAGAGCTGCCACAAATGGTATCAAAGCCGACCCTTGCAGTTTCACGGGTACGTACAAGTCAGTGAGAAGGATACGGTAGCGTACGGGTCAGGGATGTGGGTACATATGCATGATGTGTGGGTCCTCTGTGTGGGACATGGTATGGTATATATGCTGCTAACAGGACGTACGGTATGCATATGCCAGTACTGAACATATGGACGTGGCTAAGAGGGGATGTTCCTGTCTTGGCGTTGACGGATGAGGACATCGGTCTTCTAAGGGGGGTGGATTGTGTGATATCCTGGCTGTCGGCTTAAAAAATTGATAGAATACTCATACCATCAAAGTATACCTTCTTTTCCGGAAACCCACCTGCAAAGGACTCTGGGGTTAAGCGTGCTTGGCCCGGAGAAATTTGGGGATGGGTGACCGACTGGGAATTCTTCCCGGGTGCACACGAGTGAGGACAAAGTTCGTAGAAAAGACAAGTGTTGGTCGGTGAGGCTATTCTATGATACTAGATAGCTGCCACACTTCGTTGGTCCATTTTTCATCACAGAAAGATGTGGACCGTAGCTTATCGTTTGGAGCTACCGACGTCATTAGCGGGAATCCATGAAATTTTCCATGTATCCCAACTAAGGAAATGTCTCAAGTTCACTACCGTTATCCGGCCCAAAAATATTGAAGGGTTGCAACCGGACCTCACGTAAGAAGAATATCCGCTTCAAATTCTAGATGAGAAGACCCAAACCACATGGAATCGAACAATGTGGTTCTACAAGGTGTTATGGACCAACCATATCGTTGATCAGGCGATATGGGAAAGCGAGGAGTTTCTCCGCTCCAGCCATCCGGAATTATTATGTGATTTCATCCGGTAATTTCCCCCACTTTGCCTTTTTTTGTAATCTCGGGACAAGATTCTTTTAAGGGGGGATATGAAATCCCAAGATTTCAACACATGTAGTTCAGCTCATGAACACTTAGTAAAAATGGGAGGAATTAAAAATTTTGAATACCATGATGTCAGATCAAAGATGATGTAAGGGCCTAAGTTTTTGGCACATACTCAAAGTGTTCATCACACCACACACACACTTCATTTAAAGGAAGTTGATGAACACATTTGAAGAGCAAGTAACCACTATCAACATGATCATTAGAGAACAAACTCACACAATGCAAAAGTGGCATTTCCCACATGCATCATCTAAGGGCTGGGCATATGAAAACTTCTACACCTTGCTAGGGATGTCCATGCCAAGTTTCACCCAAATTCAAAACCTTTTTGAAGTCCTTTTGGGTATAGCTAGAAAGAGGGTGGTTTGAACTCAAATTCAAATTCAAACTGTTTTCATCCCATGAATTCATAAGTGGGATGCATATTCTTACTCAGCACATTTTTGTGAGCTCACACACCAATTTTCACTCCATTTGGAGTTGATCTTGACATGAGCTAAGTTTAGCAAATTCAAACTTTATTTGAATTTCAAACTGCATATGTGCTGAAATTTAGTCAAACACAAACCAATTTGAATTCTATCCCATTCAAATGGCTCAGGGGTAGATAATTCAAGTCACCATGGGTATAAGGGGGATTACTGTTTATAACAGTGAGAGGGAGTTAATTTCAGAGGTTAAAAGGGAGGTGGGACCCACATGTCAGCCACTGAAGAAAATTCAACCGACTGAAACTTCAGCACTCGGGTTACCGGGAATCAGAGGGGAGCGGAGCTCATTTTCCTCCGCTACCTCGGCTCGATCGGGAATCTGGCCGAATCGACCGCGCCATCCCTCCACAAGCTGCTAAACCGCACCCTGAGCTCCACACACACCTCCCTGACCCAGAAACAAGCGAGTTCCGGCCTTCCTTGCCCGAGAACGACCGCCACAGCGCCGACCAAGCTTCAGCCGACGATCGGGTGATTGTGGACAGCCCTCCACAGGGTTTCTCACGGTCAAGCGATCCAGGCCTCGGGAGTGCGCTGTGTTGGTGCTGCTCTCAACCAAGTCTCCAGCCACGCCGTGAAGCATCGGCGGTGAATTTCGAGTTTTTCACTCCGGCGAATTCTACCGAGCGGCCGGTACAGTTTCTTCAAATTCTTCCTCTCTGATCCTCCGTAGGTCGTCAAACTCTGCACATAGACGCTGGACTAGCCGGCGATCATCTTTGCTTTAGGATCCGTCGCATGAAAACACCTCGGAGCAACGTATTCCGATCTCTGCCGAGCGTGTTCTTCGTGGAACCAATCGGGCGCGCGATGCCGAGCTAGTTGCCGTAGTTTCCGAGCTAATCCATGGCCTTGCCGAGCTTTGTGATCACCCACTGGTTCTGTAGAGCTAGTCCGTCAAGGTTTTGGCGGGCTAGAGACCCCGGCCGACGCTGCCGAATTTCAACCGAGGCCGCCACACGTCGCCGGCCGTCTTCCAATCATCGGCAGCCCTAGAACACCTCACCATCGTGTTCCTCGGTGTCGCATACGCCCTGGCGGCGAGTTCTAGCCCATACGGTGTCCGGAACCGGCGAGCAGCAGATCGCTCCGGCGAGCTGTGCGCGCGGGCGCGCGAAAATCAGCCGGAGGAAGAAGAAGTCGGTGGGTCCCGGCTGTCAGCGGCAGATATTTTAAAACTGGGATCTGCTTTGGCCCGGATCGGGTGTGGCTGCGCCCAAAGGACTCAATAGCGGCGTGTGTCAACCGATGAGGAGCTGACACGTAGCCCCAGGTCCCACGTGCAGTGATTTGAACTTTTCCTGATTTTCAGATTTCATTCAAACTTCAAATCCTCATAACTTTGGCTAGAAAACTCCAAATCAAGTGAACCAAATTTTGTTGGATTCAGCTCTCTGAGTACATTCCAGCAAATCAAGTTTCGCTTCATGAAAATCCCTATTTCTCCAGAATTATTTCTTCAAAGTTTAAACTGTTTAGAATTTTAACTGGAGAACCCTTTGGAGGAAAATTCTGAAACTTTCCTGGGATGTTCACCAAAATATCCCTGAGATACCATAAAAATTTTAGATCCATTTGACCTCATTTGGTCCACCTAATTGGGTGATTAGTGAAACTGTTCCAGAGAAAATGGAAAATGTCCAGAAACATTTTTCAGAATTTCTCTGAAATTGTTTAGCTCATATCTTTAGCTAGAAACCTTCAAATTAAGTGAAACCAACTCCATTAGAACCCTCTGAAAATCTACTTTTCTGAAAGTCATGGGTTGCTCCATGAAAATCCCTAGAACACCCAAAGAGCTCCAATTAGGGTCAAGTACATTATTATTTGTGGAGAGCTTAAATGAGCTTTGCTGCAACTAAAACTTTGCCAAGCCTCTGTTTAGGTTGTATCCAAACCACAGTAAAAGTCTCAGAGTCATTGAGTCTGTCTAGTAAGACTTATAATGTTCACAAGTGTAAATTCTATTGAAATGCATATAAATTGACACATATTTATATTTGTCATATGTAGTCGCTAAGGTTGAGGAGGAACCCGAAGTCTTAGACTTCGTTACTCCGGAAGAGCAGCTAGCCTACGACCAAGAGCAGCAAAGCAAGCTCCGGTTTGCATTAACCTTTTTATAAAATTTTATTGTTTTGAGAACTTACGTTGAGTACCATTACTTCTTGCACTAGAGTCTTGTTTGAAAACCCAAATGCATAGCCAAGAAAACCATGGGTTGGGATTAGGTTTGAAAATCCTGTTTAGCTACTGCAATGCTAAGATAGTGTAGGATTTGGTACAAGTCGAGTAGTTGGAACTACTCTCGAGGATAGGCTAGGGGCACTCGACTCGGGTAGAGATAGCAAATGAAACACATGGCAAGAAAATAAGACCGAGCGGAGAGTAAGGGCAGCAGGACTTTGGGGCCTGGGTGCTATAGCTCCGCTTGTGTTGATTGAGGATCGAGCCGTGTGCAGGCCTGTTGAACAAGCTAGAACAGTACCGGGAAACCAATGTAACTCGGGTAGCTGGATGTTGAGGCATAGCTGGTCGTTCAGAGGGTAGGTTGAGAGCTCGAGGTGTAAATCGGCTGGCGGCACTGAGATGCGCGTGCAGAGACCTCTTGCTCGGGACGATTGGACCGGTTCAACATTTGGCTGACGGGTGAAAGGTGGCTGCGTACGACGTCCGTGATGGTTGCTGTTGGCAACATCGAGTACGGGCGTACGTGACGGGTTGTTCGGGTAACCCTGCAGGTGTAAATCAATTATAATCACCGTCCCTCGCGGTCAGTGAGTACCACTTGTTTACTGTACCGTGACATAGAAAGAACAGGCTAGTTACATGTTAAAATGTTGCTGATTGAAAGATGGACTTTGATTGTTAATAAATTGCTGTAGTTTAGCGCTAACTAAAGTTCTTTTCAACTTTGGGCAAAGTACATGAGAGAAATGTGTTTCTTGTTTGATTGCGGCTCTCTCATGTGCCTTAGCGTAAGGTTCTCCACAACCGGCTGGTAAAACTTGAAAGTAAGGTTCCATTAATTAGGCAAGTCCTTGCAACTGATTTTTCCTCACGTAACCTATAACCCTCCATGTAGAAGTTTCATGTTTAGGAGAGACGGGTCAGTCTTGCTGAGCCATCGTGCTCACTGCTTGTGTTTGAAGCTTTTGCAGGGTTTTATGAGGAAGGGACTCCCAAGGAGGAGATGGAACCCCAGGAGGGGAACCCTGTCGAGTGGGAGTCGTGCACGCCGCCGTGTTAGTGTGCGTGCGTGCTAGCAAGGACACATTCACGGGCTGAACGTGAACTTGATGCATAGTCTATGCCCGTGAGTGTAGACTGAACATATTTTGTTGTAAAAATGTTCATAAACCTGTTTATGTAATAAAACTTTGCTTCCACATTGTACCTTTGATGTGTGTTATTCGGTGTTGTGCAACGCAGCACCCCTCAGCGTGATCCTGGCTCGACAAGACCGTGGGGTCGTGTCAGATGAGGCTTAAAACAGCAACATATCACCTAAAAAAAATCTTTATTTGATCTCACATTTTAAACTTCTGAATTATACTCACAACATTGACAAATATGGAGATCTGATTTTACAATTAGGTTCTCCATAGTATAAATGATATCCCTGCCAAATTTCATTGAATTTGGACTAGGTTTGCTATTTGTTTGGATGAGGTAAAGTGGGAATCCAAATTAAATTCAAAACATCAAATTTCCGATTCAAATCCATCCAAATTCAATTCGAATTGCACCATTGGATTCCTCATATTCAATTTAGCCGACATGCAATTTTTTACCATTTTTAGAGTCAATTTACTATTTTAAACTGAATTTACAGTGGGTAAGAGGGAGGTGGGACCACTTGTCAGTGTGGGTGTACTGAGTTTTCTTCCCTCCTCCCACGCGAGCGACACCTTGGATCACCAGTGCTCTTACCTGAGCGGTGACGCACACACTCAGGCAGCTCGATGGAAAAACGAGTTTAATGCGACCTCATATCAGCGGCTACACATACCCCTCCCCGTGGAACCGACCGAGCTCACTGTTCTTCCCAATTTTGGCAGCCGAACTCATCCCACCGCCGCCGCTTCGGACCTCCGTCGCCCCAGTGATCCAGCCATTCTCACGTCGCATTTCCAAAAGCAAAAAGGTGTACCATCGTGTGCTGGTGCTCACGGTGAAAGCCCTTTATTGTTTGCTTCACTGTGCGCCGAGTAATTCTAGTTTTTCCCTCGGTGTGTTCATTTGAACCGAGTGGGTTTTGAGGTGAAATTCACCTCACACGATACTTTAGCGATAGTTCGTGTCTAAGACATGCTCTAGACACCCATACGGAGGTGTAGGAAGAAGTAGAGCAAGTTTTGCCCAAGAAACCAAGGAGTTCACCGAGTTTTTGCCTCCAGCAGCGAAAACCTTTTAGTTCACCGGTGAACTCTAGGTTCCGGCCATTTTCATCGGCTTCTCGGTTTATTTTCGTGCTCCACGTGATCTGGTGATGTTGTAGGAGCAAAACCCGGTCGAAAAGAGGTCTTCACGAGCTAGAACATTGTTGTCGGTGAGCTTTGAGCCGCTGTCACCATGGTCAGCCATGATACGGCCATCGCCGGCATGGGATGAGGTCACCAGCGTGCTCAGGGTACCAAGTTAGGCCCTGGCGGCAAGTTTGGAGGATTCGGATGGCCAGGAAAACCTCAGCAGCGAGCTTGCCGTTGTGCGCCGACGTGGGAAGGTTGGGCGTCGGGAGGTAGAAGATGACCCAGCAGGTCCCACACGTCGGCGGCTGTTTCTGATCAGTTGCGGCTGGGATCCGGTGTGGCAGCGTGGGTATTACTCTGTAGCCCCGTGTTGCTTCGCTCTGAGTGGTACAATTTAAATAGGTGGGCCCGCGTGACTCTTTAAAGGATTTTTAGTAGGAAAATAATTCCAGTTGGAGGGCAAACATTGGAAATTCATGTCTTTCGGTAGGGTTGTCCAAATTTTCTCAAACAAATTTTGTTAGAATCCTTGTGATCAGTACTTTCTGACAATACCATTTAATTGGTATGAAAGTCTCTGGGTTTTGCTTATTAGTTCCTTTCATTTAATTTTTAGGAATTAATTACAGAAGATCCCATATTAGGAAAATCCCAAATTTTGCCAGAATCTCATTTATAATACCTCAAATTTCAGCTTCATTGGACATTGCTAAGTAGGGTAAATAATAGCATTTTGCCCTATGTCCCTGAAAATTCCCATAAGCAATTCCTGAAATTGTTAGCAACTTATAAAAGCCATATCTTTCTGGAGATAGCTTAGATAATTGTGAAACTGATTTTGTTAGACTCCTCATGACTTGTAATGTATGAATAACATACTTTTATGCATGTCAAAGCCCCAAATTTTCTCTCGAAATTCAGAGAAGATTAAAGCTTTAGGGAATTATTGTGAACACATACTTAAGAGATAAATCATGAAACTTGGCTAGCACATCATAGATGATCCATGTTAGCCGCCGAAGAAATCTAAGGGGCATTGGAGTCATTTTTCAAGACATTTAGTACCACATATTCATTTCATTCATATAAGTAATACAAATTATTGCATTTGTTCATATCGTTTAGTTTTCGAACTTGAGGAGACTCCGGAGCCACTTGCAAGTCTTCCTCCGGATACAGACTGGGAACCCGAGCCGCAACAAGGAAATCCCCGGTTTAAATTTAACAAGCTTTTATAACTTTTCCCTTTATAACATATGAGTCGTAGTGATAGGGTGTGTATTAGGTTAAGGTGATTGAAACCCCAATGGCATGACCAAATAATCCTTTTTTTCAAGGATAGCTTAGTATCCTGCCGTTTAGACTCTTGCTAGGCTTAAGTCATGGAAAGGATTCAGTAGAAGTCGAGTAGTTGGAATCTACTTATATATGGGCCCTGCTGGGCAAGTTTTAACTGTACCGGTAGCATACTGGATATGGGCCCCAGGAAACCAATGTAGCTGGGTTAACTTGGTCATTGAGGCATTGCTTGCCGTATTAAGGGTGTTGGTCGTGGGCAACAAGGTGTAGATCTGCTAACGGGCTCCGTCGAGGATGCTTGCTCCGTGTAGGGACCTCCTGCTCGGGGCGGTAGGACCGGTTCAACGATTGAGTGTCCTAGTGAACGATGGGCCGTCGACGGTAAAAAGAGAGCATGCCTGTGGCTGCTTCTAGTATGGGCGTACATGTCATGTATTACTGGGTGTCTTTTGATTGCAACCACCGTCCCTCACGGTTATTTGAGTACTGCTTGTTCATTGCGTTGTGACATAGTAAGAAAGAGTAGTTGGAGTAGGAATAACTTTTATAATATGTGTTGATATTGTATTTCCACCTTGTGTGAAGTAAGATTAGTGCAAACTAAACTTAAATTCATTTCCCCTAAGGTAAGCAACATCAAGATGAAGTGTTTCTTGTTTAATTTTGGATTCTTGATGTCGTGTGACACTAGGGTTTTAATTTGTGCTAAAAGTTGAAGTTAAGAACCTACAGTTTAGGCGAGTCTTTTATGCAAACATTTCCTGCCTATGTTAGAACGCTTTACTCATGTAGAGTTTCATGTTTAGGATGAGTCGGTTAAGACTTAATGACCTTTGTGCTCACGGTTGCTATATAAGTTGTTGCTGCAGGTGAGGGGTCATCTATGGCCTCGTAAGATGAAGGGCTTGACTGGGAGGCCACACCCCCGTCAGGGTATACGGCTGAATGGGGGCCCTGCACGCCGCCTTGAGGAGCTGCTGCTAGAGTGAACAGTCCGAGGGCTGGACTGTTCATTATTTTGCGTAGTGTATATGTATGGTGTGAGTAGAGACAAGACTTCCGCTGTACACATGTTTAAAATGTAATATATTTCTGCTTGAACTTGTGGGTTCAATCTTATGTGATGTAATATGAATGTCTTTTGAAGTGTGTGGTTGGGTGTCGCATCGCACGACACCATCCAATGCGATTCCAAGAATGTTGGGACCCACAGTCCTCACAGTCAGTGAGTGCGCCTTCCTATTTAGCGTCGATGGAGGCGCTTACTCGCATGGTCATGGTGGCATCCTCAAGATCTATTTGAATGGTCTTCGTGTCTTCCGCGGGCTTGAAAGCCCCTGAAGCCAAGGCTCGGTTGGAGTCGGATTGGCCGCCCTTGATCGCTTGGGATAGCTCAGAGAGCTCAGCCGCCGCCACAGCCACGACCACTTGCTCGCTACTGCACTGCTCACATAGGAGAGCCTGCCCGAACTTGGCGCTTATGGTGATGACGCCGCATGGGCCTTACATCTTCAGCTTGAGGTAGGTGTAGTTTGAGACGGCCATGAACCATGGCACAGTCGCCCTAGGATGCCATGGTAGGCGCCGCTAAGGTCCGCTACCTCAAAGGTGAGCGTCTCGGTGTGGAAGTTTGTCGCGTCCACGAACGTAATGGGGAGGTTGATCTGCCCTAGGGGGGTTTTCTGCTTTCCCAAGATGACCCTGTGGAAGGACGCTCGGATCGGTCGGCAGCTAGGATCGGGCGATCCCCATGGCGTCGAGTGTTTCGGCATACAGGATGTTGAGGCCGCTCCCGCCATCCATGAGCACCTTCATCAGGCGCTTGGACCCGACGATTGGATCTACGACTAGAGGAAAACGCCCTGGTTGTGGGACACGGTCGGGGTGATCCGTCCTAACGAAAGTGACGGCAATCTCGGACCATAGCAAGTAGGTCGGGATAGTGGACTTGATAGTGTTGACCTCTCGAGTTGTCAGCTTGTCTCTGGCAGTTTTCCTGGGCACGGATCCCATCAGAGATCATGAGGCAGTTGGTCGGCTCAGTGCGGACAGGCCTTTCCTTTTGCCCCGTGACCACCTGCACGGGTTTCTTTCCTTTGTCGTTCAGGGAATCCGATCCTTTCCCCAAGAAAAGATTCAGGAGGACGCAGTCTTTGAGGGCGTGTCTCACCGAGGAGGCGTGGTTGGTGCAAGGTTTCTCCAGTAGCTTCTCGATGTGGTTGGTTTGCGTCCGGGTCGACCTCCGGCCTTCGCACCGTTTGATTGTCGCGATCGTGCCTGAGCTCGCCTCGGCCTGTTGTCATTGCTCGTTGATGCCGACTCCCTTCCCCTCCTCATAGTCAAACTCGTGCGTTAAAGATTTGCATAGCTTTTCTCCGGGGGCTAAGAGCCACGGAGCATCGAGGCTCGGACTTCAATCCTCATTGTCATCGTAGCGTCCTCCTCGGCATGGTTGTCTACGACGCTCGGTACGCGGTTCCGTCACTTCCTCCTTGGCACCTTTGTGGGCCCCAAGGACCCTGCATAGATCTGGCAGCTCTGCATGCTCAGGTATTGGTCCGTGTAGAGGGGTGGCAAGGACGGGTTTCTCGGTCCGGACATGGTGTTGCCTTAGGTCCGTGGTGCTCCCTTCATGCTCGTGGGGGGCGCCATGGGTGGGTGCCTCCCGTCACCGAGCGGGCGATCTCTCGGACGGTTGTGTCATGACCTTCCCCAGCAAGGAGCATAGGCTTTAGTACGTCCATTGTGCCTCTGGCTCGCTATGTTTTTGGAGGCTGCACGCCATGATGGCGGCGTTCGCCACGCTCTGACTCAGCCCCTCAAACCGGGAGGGGTTACGCATGATGGTGACGATGCTCCTCCTAGCTTGGTAGCCACATGCTCGTGCGCCACCCCCGCGGGGATGGCGGCTGCCTGGCGTCTTGACTGCTGCCTCTCTCACATCCAGTCGCGCCCTCTCCGCCCTGAGTATGTTGTGGTGTGTCTCGAACTTCCCGGTCAGCTCCAACGCTACCGCTGGCTCCCTGCTGTGGCTCGGGCGCCAAGCCTCCCGTCGCATTGGGGCTGGCAAAGGTGTTATGTAAGCGGGAGGAGGAACTAGAGAGTCGTAACCGGTTTCTATGATGTGGCATTCACATCCAGTCATGTCCTCTAGGAGGGGGAGAAGAGATGATGACACCTTGTCGATCATTCCCACAAAGTTTCCTTTGGGGGCGCCGTTGGCGATGTCGACGGTCACACCGTCCATCAGCCGTAGAATGCCGCCACCATCGGCGTTGAACTCCAGGCTCCCGAAACAGAGGGCCTGGTGGGGCGCAAAGGCAATGTCGGCCTCGAGCCTGTTGTCGGGGGCGATGGCAAACTCGAGGCTGCCGAAATGGAGCTTCTCGCTGGCGCGGAAGCTTGAGCTCACAAAAGACATCACAGAAGAAAAAATGAAAACACGAAGCGGACCCCTACCTGGCGTGCCAACTGTTGGCATTTTCACCACTGGCAAGTAACCGAATGTTGTGTGTTTTATGTCAGGGTTGATGAGGACATCACAACAGTGGATACTCACATTGATATACAAGGACCAATCACAAGAGCACGAGCACGGTTACTAAATCAGCAGGTGAACTCGTTCCTAACTTCCTACCCATGTGATTTTGAGAATGGATTGCTGTTGAATGATTTAATTGTTATTAGGAACCATGGACATGATCAACATGTAAAGGGAGGAGGATTTAGGGACGTGGAAAACCAGATTGGACGTCCACAAGTTGGTGGAAACAGTCACCAACTCGGACCCAAGTTCAACTCGGAGTCCAGTAGCAGTCCATCTTAAAACAGACGCCCAGGATGCATACGGACTCCGTTTTCGACGTTCTACATATGCATGGAAAGATGAGAATATAAAATTTCCAATGGTTTTGGTCCCACATTAAAATTCTCCAGGAGTCGTTGGGAGTTTTTGAAACAAGTCGAATTCAGAGTTCTGTCTGGTGATGCACCACCGTATTGGGCTTTTGGGCCTTGTATCCCGTATGAGTCCATTAGGGACGCGTCTAAGGGTCTTATGGACGAACCCTAGCCTTTAAATACTGCAGCCGCCGGCCATATTTGGTGGGTTTTGCTTAGATAAACAGCCGCCGTTCTACGGTTTTTGTGAAACCCCAACTTTGTGATTTTCAGATCACGTCTTCTACGTTCTTGCTCGTGTTCTCGGTTGCACCTGCAGGGATTAGCCTTCTTGGCGAGGTCAAGCCTGTGCTGCACGGTTGATAACCAATGGAGCAGTGGTGTAGTGATTGCAGGGGTGTTCGAACTGCTCGAGTGCCGCAGATCATCAACGTCGAGTTCTCCACCTCAATCGACCTACCTTTCGGAAGATCGGGCCTAAACCACTCATCAATTGGTATCAGATTTCAGGATGCCCGTGAGGTACTTTGATTTCCCACTAGATTACTTTTTGTTTTTCATACCTAGAGTCCACAGAAAAAGCCACAAAAAAAGCATATCGTGTTTACCGATTCCTAGACCATAGTGCCTGCAATTTTCGTTTTTCAGTTCGCATTGTTGAGTTTGCATTCGTGTGGTCGAGTCTTGTTGCTGGTTTAGCTTAGTGTTTTTTGGGTTGTAGTTATCAGTTTTCTTCCTTGTGTTTTCTTGCTGCTCATCTATTCCACAATCCCTAAACAACAAACCGAGCCACCAAGATCATCGGTTTGCCCTAGCTAGCCGCCTTGCGTGAACTCCCGCATCGTCAGCCCTAGAACAGGTGACAAACCATTGTGCCAGTCCTCCTTGATTCATCACACAACATCTCATCAGTCGACGTTGCTAAATTCCGATTGTTTCTCACATCCTATTGCGAGATCTTCTTCACAACCGAGTTCGAATCAACATAAAAAACAGTAACTCGGGTAGCCTACCTTAAAACGGCCATAACTTTTGCATACGAACTTGAAATCGGGTGAATTTTTTTTCAAATTGATCTACTCAAAATTTCGCAACCGATTTTCTACAGCTTTGCCGTGTTCAGAGAAATTTGTTTGGCCAAATTCCTCTCGGAAGATAAACTATCCGGCATCCGAAGTTTCAGCCCGGATTTCAAAGAATCTTACTGATTTCTATAGGCCACATCTTACATCCAATTGAGCTGCAAAGTTGTGTGCTTTCTATTTTCATGCTCTTGAGTAAACAAAAAATATCAGAAAAAATATAAAAAATAAAAAAAGTGAAGAGGCACAGATATTAAAGCATTGACAGCATACCCTTGAAAACAGTTGGCCTATACACTTGTGTTGTACTTGTTTGGTTATATCTTCCTGATTTTATATTTGCCTTTCTACTGCCTTGAGTTGTGCTAGGCCTAGAACACTTATTAACCAGCAATAGTTCCTACTGAATACTTATTCAACTTTGTTTTTGCTGTTAATGATTTTTGCTTATTAGCCACCATATTGTGCCATCCAAGCTCCACTTTTCCTCTTGAGCAAAACAGGTACCGTTGCAATCACTTCACGTTTCATTGGTTCTCACCGTCCACCGTTTACCACCTGTTGTGTCGGTAAGAACACTTGTAAAAACGTGGTAAGACGCTTGAGAGAGAGAGAGAGATTGTTTCCTTCCTTCCACTTTTCACATTGCCACTATCCTTTGTAGTTGATAGGGATAACATCTTTTTGTTGTCTTTTATTTACTACTAACAATGGCAGAAGATAAAAGGGATGATGAATGTGTTCAACATGCTGATTTGCGTGACATGATGAGGGAAATGACAGATATGTTCACCAAAACCCAAGCATCGACAGAGGTGTCATTGACGACCTTGAATCGCCAACTTGCTGATCTTGTTGTTCGGATGGATACTCTTGAGGCGCGGCTGCCTCTCGCTGAAGATCGTGAAGACGGTGCTTATAATATGGAAGATCATAACAATCAACCACGACTTCCATGTTATCTACGAGGTATGGGAGGTAATAATCATTATAATTACAATGATCGTCATAACAATTTTAATCGCCCTCTTGATGATCCTTTTGCTAAAGTCAAATTTACTATACTCTCTTTTTCTGGGGCTTATGATGCTGAGACATATCTTGATTGGGAGATGACAGTAGAGCAGAAATTTAATGCCCACCTTGTTCCTAAACAACATACAGTTCGTCAAGCCACTAGTGAGTTTAAGGATTTTGCTATCATATGGTGGAATGAACTTGTTAAAACTAGAACTGATCCTCCAACATGGGATAGATTAAAGGAAGCTATGCGTGTTCGTTTTGTTCCTCCTTCTTTTCAGCGGGACCGTCGCAAAAAATTGCAGCGCTTAGACCAAGGTAACATGTCCGTAGAGGAGTATTATCAAGAGTTACAAAAGGGTATGTTGCGCTGTGGGGTAGTAGAGGACATGGATGATAAAATAGCTCATTTTTATGGGGGTTGAGGCATGAAATTCAGGACATTGTTGATTATAAGGAATATGATACTGTTAACAGATTATTTCAGCTGGATATGCTGGCAGAAAAAAGAATTGCAGGGCCGCCAACAGCAGCAGCACCAACACACGAGGAGCACCTTCACACCGTGTTCGACATCTACACCATCCAAAACAGCACCATCTTCAAGTTTTCCTACTGCCACTACACTATCCAATGGTGGCCAACGAACTTCATCTACTGCTCCATTTCCTCGCTCGCCGGAGGGCAGCAAGACGACACCATTCAAGCCTACGTCTTCCACGAGTCGAACTTCCAACATTAAGTGTCACCGCTGCCAGGGAGTTGGTCATGTGATGAAACATTGCCCTAGCAAACGAGCATACATAGCACGAGATGATGGCGGGTATGATAGTACTTCGGATGTTGAAGATGAATATTCTCTTGCTACTAACGTTGCAGGACCAAAAGATGACCACTATAGCACAGATGAAGAGGTACTTAGTACTGCAGCAACGGAAAATTATAGAAGCATAATTGTGCAGCGTGCTTTGAGCTCCAAAGTTGAGGCGGATGACAAGATACAACGACACAATCTTTTTTCACATGTTTCTCATCGTCAAGGACTGCCGTGTGCACACTATAATTGATGGAGGAAGCTGCAACAACTTGGTGAACATGGATGTGGTCAAGAAACTTGGGTTGACAACAAGAGCACACCCTTATCCATACCACATTCAGTGGTTCAACAACAGCGGTAAGGTTATGGTAACACAAACAGCGAGGATACATTTTTCGATTGGTTCTTACCATGATTTTGCTGATTTTGATGTCGTACCTATGGATGCTTGTTCTCTTTTGTTGGGACGTTCTTGGGAATTTGATACGGATGCTATTCATCATGGTAGAACTAATAAATATACTCTGATGCATAAAGGAAAGAAAATCACTTTGCTTCCTATGACTCCTGCTGAAATTGTACATTTTGAGAAAAGTAAAACACGTGATGATAAGGCAACAAAATCACTAGACTCTGAAAAACAGCAAGTAATTAAGTTAAAATTACCTTCGTTGCTCACAACTAAATCTGACCTTGCTGATTTATTTAATACCAAGGGGATGTACTACGCTTTAGTATGCAAAGAAGCCATGTTTTCAATTCATGAAGTGTCCATTGCATTGCCCCCTGCTGTTGCTAACCTTTTGCAGGATTTTGCGGATGTGTTTCCCCCCGAGATACCCCCTGGATTACCACCTATGAGGGGCATTGAACATAAGATCGACTTGATTCTAGGGGCAAGTTTGCCAAATCGTGCGGCGTACAGGGCGAATCCGGAAGAGACAAGGGAAATTCAGCGACAAGTTCAAGATCTTTTGAACCGCGGGTATATTCGTGAAAGCTTTAGTCCTTGTTCTGTTCCTGTTCTTTTGGTTCCTAAGAATGATGGTAGCTGGCGCATGTGTGTTGATTGTAGAGCGATTAATAACATCACCATTCGATATCGTTATCCTATTCCTCACTTAGATGACATGCTTGATGAATTGAGTGGTGCTATTATTTTCACAAAAATTGACTTGCTTAGTGGTTACCACCAAATTAGAATGGCAGTAGGAGATGAATGGAAAACTGCATTTAAAACCAAGTTTGGACTTTATGAGTGGTTAGTAATGCCTTTTGGTTTAACTAATGCACCTAGCACTTTTATGCGATTAATGAACGAGGTTTTATGTGCTTTTATTGGAAAATTTGTGGTGGTTTACTTCGATGATATCCTCATTTACAGCAAGTCATATGACGAACATCTTAATCATTTACGTGTTGTTTTCAGTGTCTTGAGAGATGCACGTTTGTTTGGTAACCTCAAAAAGTGCGTCTTTTGCACCAATCGAGTTTCGTTTCTTGGATATGTCATTTCATCGCAGGGAATTGAGATGGATGAGGCAAAAATTGGGGCGCTTACTAGCTGGCCAACTCCATCGACCGTCACGCAGGTGCGTAGTTTTCTTGGTCTTGCAGGTTTTTATCGACGCTTTGTGCGGGATTTCAGCACCATTGCAGCACCTCTCCATGAACTGACGAAGAAGGGAGTGCAGTTTCGATGGGGCGAACAGCAAAAACAAGCTTTTGATGTTCTTAAATCAAAGCTTACACAAGCACCATTGCTACAACTTCCTGATTTTGACAAGACTTTTGAGCTCGAATGCGATGCAAGCGGCATTGGTATTGGAGGTGTTCTCATACAAGGAGGTAAACCCGTTGCATTCTTTAGTGAAAAATTGCATGGTCCTTCTCTGAGTTATTCTACTTATGATAAGGAATTGTATGCCTTAGTGCGAGTTCTACAAACTTGGCAACATTACCTTTGGTCTAAGGAGTTCGTCATACATTCCGATCATGAATCTTTGAAGTATCTTAAGTGCCAAAACAATCTGAATAAACGACATGCTAAATGGATTGAGTTCATAGAATCATTTCCATACATCATTAAGCATAAGAAAGGGAAGGAGAATGTCATTGCAGATGCATTATCTAGACGTTACACCATGCTGTCCCAACTTCATCATAAAATATTTGGTTTAGAAACAATAAAAGGTTTATATCCTACTGATTTGGACTTCAAAGATGCCTTTGAAAATTGTAGAGAAGGAAGAACATGGAATAAATATGTACTATGGGAGGGCCTCCTCTATCGTGCTAACAAGCTATGTGTTCCTGCTAGTTCCGTTCGCCTATTACTTTTGCAGGAAGCACATGGAGGAGGTTTGATGGGACATTTTGGAGTGAAGAAAACGGAGGACCTGCTGGCCACACACTTCTTTTGGCGAAAGATGAGACGTGATGTCGAGCGCCACGTGTCACGATGCACTACTTACAATAAAGCTAAGTCTCGACTTAACCCACATGGTCTCTATATGCCTCTTCCTGTTCCTAGTGTACCTTGGCAGGATATTTCCATAGATTTTGTTTTGGGATTGCCTAGGACTAAGAGTGAGAGGGATAGTATTTTTGTGGTTGTTGATTGTTTCTCCAAAATCGCATATTTTATACCTTGTCATAAGAATGATAATGCCTCACACGTTGCTGATTTGTTTATGGCGGAAATTATTCATTTACATGGTCTACCAAGTACCATTGTTTCTGATCGTGATGCAAAATTTTTAACTCATTTTTGAAGAACTTTGTGGTATAAATTAGGAACCAAGCTGCTGTTTTCAACCACATGTCACCCACAAACCGATGGACAAACTGAGGTAGTAAATCGTACTCTATCCACTATGTTGCGGGCTGTTTTAAAAACAAATTTAAAGGGTTGGGAGGATTGTTTACCACATATAGAATTTGCTTACAACAGGTCAGTTCACTCTACTACAAAGGTAAGCCCATTCCAGATAGTGTATGGTTTCAATCCCCGTGCTCCTATTGATTTATTACCTTTGCCTCCTTCTGAAACTATAAATTTGGATGCTACACAACGATCTGAATTCATTCTTAAGATGCATGAAACTACAAAGAAAAATATTGAAAGGATGAATGAGAAGTATAGGTAGTAAAGGTAGAAAAGAAGTAAAACTTGAACCAGGGAACTTGGTATAGCTACATTTGAGAAAAGAATGATTCCCTCACTTGAGAAAATCTAAACTTATGCCACGAGCTGCTGGTCCTTTTAAGATTGTTGAAAAGATCAATGACAATGCATATAAGCTTGAGTTGCCTCCCGATTTTGGGGTTAGTCCCACATTTAACATTTCAGATTTACGACCATACTTGAGGGAAGAAGATGATCTTGAGTCGAGGACGACTCCGATTCAAGAGGGGGAGGATGATGAGGACATCACAACAGTGGATACTCACATTATTATACAAGGACCAATCACAAGAGCACGAGCACGGTTACTAAATCAGCAGGTGAACTCGTTCCTAACTTCCTACCCATGTGATTTTGAGAATGGATTGCTGTTGAATGATTTAATTGTTATTAGGAACCATGGACATGATCAACATATAAAGGGAGGAGGATTTGGGGACGTGGAGAACCAGATGGGACGTCCACAAGTTGATGTAAACAGTCACCAACTCGGACCCGAGTTCAACTCGGAGTCCAGGAGCAGTCCATCTTAAAACAGACGCCCAGGATGCATACGGACTCCATTTTCGATGTTCTACATATGCATGGAAAGATGAGAAGATAAACTTTCCAATAGTTCTTGTCCCACATTAAAATTTGCTAGTATTGGTTGGGAGTTGTCGAAACAAGTCGAGTTCAGAGTTCTGTCCGGTGTTGCACCACTGTATTGGGCTTTTGGGCCTTGTATCCCGTATGAGTCCATTAGGGACACGTCTAAGGGTCTTATGGACGAGCCCTAGCCTTTAAATACTGCAGCCGCCAGCCATATTTGGTGGGTTTTGCTTAGATAAACAGCCTCCATTCTACGGTTTTTGTGAAACCCCAACTTTGTGATTTTCTGATCACGTCTTCTACGTTCGTGCTCGTGTTCTCGGTTGCACCTGCAGGGATTAGCCTTCTTGGCGAGGTCAAGCGTGTGCTGCACGGTTGATAACCAATGGAGCAGTGGTGTAGTGATTGCAGAGGTGTTCGAACTGCTTGAGTGCCGCGGATCATCAACGTCGAGTTCTCCACCTCAATCGACCTACCTTTCGGAAGATCGGGCCTAAACCACTCATCAAGGGTGGCTATCTAATAACGACAACGATTTATATTGGTTCGGACAATGTGTCCTATGAACAGTTTGGGGGTGTTCGGCGGCGTTTTATTAGCTCAGGTGGTTCGAGGAATCGTGGTTACAAGTGAAGCTATCCTGCATGCGCGAGCAAAGAGGGGGAGCTGTAGGATCGAAGAGCACGTGAAAAGCTACCAGAGGGGGTGAATGGTAGAATAGAACTTTTTATGCGGAAGCTATAAAAACCCCTCGGAAGAAAATCAATCTGATAAATAAACCGTGTGTGCGACTGTTTTTGACGTGTTCAAACGTGACTAAACTAGTGTATATTATAGATAATCAAGTCACAAAGCCACTGCAACAAGAATCATGTGAAAACACGAAGTAGAACTTGAGTTATGATCAAAAGACTAGACGAAAGTCAATATGTTCTACCCGATTTTAAAAACAGATTTGCAATGCTGCAAAGAAACTCATGTATATCAAAAATCACAAATCAAATGACCATGACATTTTCACAGATGATAGATAATCAAGTTGTGAATACAACCCAAAAATAATCACGTCAATTGGATCAGTAAAACGCGAGTTATGATCAAAGTACCAAAGCAACGTCGGTCTGTCCAGAAACTTGCCATGGAAAAACTTTTCTGAAACAAGTAAGACAAAGAAGGTACCAAAGCTTCTCTAAACTATGAATTTTATTGATCAAAACTCAAGAGAATCAAACACAAGTCGTGTTCTCCATGAGCCTTGGCCTCCCTTGCTTATATAACCAGCCCTAAGGCCAACCCAATTCAAACTAGGACTCCTACCCCTACTTGGATTTAAACTCTAACTTTCTAAAACTGCTCAAGACTCTTCTATACGCAGATAGAAGCAATCTTAAGACTTCCAAACACTTTAGAAATGTCCCAAACATTCCTAAAACAACTCTACTTCATGCCTAACACGAAATCCTATTATAACCAACTCAAACCTTTCCATAAATGAACCATAACCGCCTCAGTCGCAGCCTGAGCGCAAAATCCAGCCGGTTGAACCTTTTCAACCATATCTTCACTTCCATGTCTCTTCACCACGCCTTGGAACAATGTAGCCACGTTCATGCAACCCTTGCATACGTGCAAACACTTTCCAAAACGTTCACAACACCTTCGTATGCATTGTTCTTAACCCAAACATGCTGCGTGACCTCCCGATCAGCTCAACCACAATTCCTCCCGAACTTGGTTGTTGAACCTCATCTTCTGTGAAAGCCCCAAATGGCAGCATGCGTAGCTCCTTAGTAGAATTTAAATCCATGGGGTCAAAGCAAATTTTAACTAGGGTTTTAAATTCAAACTTCAGCTGCATGAAATAAAGAAATGTTGCAAAAGGAATTTAGCTGAAAAGGAAATAAACCCGGGGTTCCAAACGTGAGCACAAGCGAGGGTTAACGCCACGGTAATCAAATTCAAACTTTCGGAATTTGCTGCAACTTTTAGATTTTAATTTGGGAGCCACTGTTATTCGGGAGGGGGAAGACTGCTGGTGGGACCGCACGTCATTGGAACAGAGACCACATCAAAGTTTCTTTCTCTGTGAGAGTGACACCGAGGGGGAGAAGGAGCATCAGCGAGCTTCCTGCACGCTTGCTCCCCAAGGTGGTTCCTTGTCTTTGCCCTCAGTTGCTCACTAAAGATCACGAGCTGCAGCAACTCAATTGTTCCTTCGCTGCCTCACACGAGCAAACCCACGCACAGCCATTCTCTCTCGCGCCCACCCGAAGAAAACAACCGTGCCGCCTCCTCTGCTCATCGCCGATCACGTTCCAGCCGAGTTAGCACCCGGTTAAACCACCTAGGAGCTGTGCCAGCAACTTCCCAACGTTTTCCAAACCTCCTCAGGCTGTGGCCGGCCGTCTACAACCGGTGCCGAGCCGTTCTTCCTCCGGGAAAAACAGAGCAATGCCGCCTCCTCGGCTCCACGTCGCCCGGCCGTCTCTGATCCTCCCCGACGTGCTCAAATGCTCACAGAGGTGCGCCACGAAGTCTAGCTACTGCTCCCATAGTCCCCCTGCTCTTCCCCGCCGTAGGCTAGCCGGAATTCACGTTTTACCGCCGGAGCACGTGAAGAACCGACGCTAGCCAGTTTGGGAAATTCGTCCAACTCACTTGATCATCCGTTCTACAATTCAAACCACAGAAACTAGTAGCCTTAGCACCCTCCCACGCCAAAGCACGAAGCAAACTGTCCACCACATGCCCCGGGCGACGAAAATTCGCTGCCGCCGGCTAAAAACGCCGCAGTCCACAGTGACAACTAGTTTGCCGCCGTTTGCTGCGAGGGTTGGGCTCCGTTCCATGTTCTACGACCACTAGGGATGCTGTACGGCAACTTAGCTCGTCAGTAGAGGCAAAGGACACGCCAGAACGCGTCGATGCCGCGCCACCGAGCGCCGCTGTCGGTTGCTGACCCGTTTCCAGCTGTTTTGATGAGGTCAGACCTTTTCCGGCAGCTGCGCCACGTTCCAAGGGTCGTGTAGGGCGAAACTGGAGCAAAAACGGTAGAGAAATGAGGGAGAACGGTGTGTGCCACCCCTCTGTCCGGCGTGGACCCGCGGGCTCTGGCGAGAGGTTGAAGAAACACCTGACCTGTGGGCCCCACGTTTGATTGTTCTGTGTAAAATTCAAACAGAAAGTTGTTCAAACTTGAAAAACCCCATAACTCTGGGTACAAAGATCCAAAATTAGTGAGACAAATTTTGTTGGATTCCTCATAAGAAGTACTTTGCAGAGAAACAAAGTGCTGCCTATGAAAATGCCCAGGAATTTCTGTAGAATTGTTTTTAGTAAATCCTTTAGGGATTTATTCCAGGAGCAATTATTTATGAAACATTCCCAATTTTGGGCAGCAAACCTTTCTCATAGTTCTGGAGCTCCAGAAAAATATGAGGATTTTTGGAGATGATTAAGGTGGCTTAATCAGTAAGTTATCTCAGGGATTAAATAAAAGAGCTGAAAATCACTGAGGGGAATTTCCAGAACAATAAAATGAACTTCAACAAGCAATTCTAGCCAACCGAAGACAGAAAATTTTGAAACAAATTTTCCTAGGAACCTTAGGTCCAGAACTATTGGGATATCAATTTTTTCATTATGACCAAGTCTCATTAAACTCCTATAAATCATTGAAATTTGAATGTTCCAAGAATTCTTGTGGTCATCTCCTTCTCAAAAGCTTCTGAAAGTTTTACCATAACCCTATCATGATATTAGGAAGCTTCTGTAAGAATTTCAACCCTAGAATCCTCTGTTTGCAGATAGTTTGTTTCTATAGTTTGTATATAGCACATTATTTCATAATGTGACACATCCTTTATATTGATCATTTCGGTAGAAAGAATTCATGCAAAGACTTCGGAGGCCACTGACTTGCTCCTATTGACAGAAACTTTAGTTGGGATCAACACTAAGGCAAGCCCCGGTTTGCATCAAAATTTACAAGCTTCTATTTGTATTCACTTTATAATGTCTAGCATTTTGATTATTTTACTAAGTCTAGTTTGTATGAAACTCCACATGCACAACCCAATAAATCCCTGGAGTTTGATTTAGAGTAGGTTTTTACTTAATTATAACTGATGTGATCAAGTTAAGAAAAATGGATTAAAAGAGGCATAACTCGAGTAGGCCGTTTCCTACTCGTGAACCAGGGTTAAGGGGGATCAATCGGAAGAGTTGGGAATTGATCCTCTTAATTGGGAATGGAGACCGGGCAGTATGGACGGGAGGCTCAAGGACATGGTCCTGTGAACCCAGTCTCTGTCTGAGTCGATTAAGGACCGTTCTCGTGTGCGGCCCCGCTGGACAAGTTTGAGTTGTGTACCGGATGCATACTGGCTATATGGGACCCAGGAAACCGATGTAACATGTTAATCTGGGTGTCGAGGCAATCCCCACAGTCTTATGCAGATGCTGAAAGGATAGAGAAGTCGGCTCTACGAGGGTTTGTCGTAGTGAAACTTAATCCAAGTCGGTGGGACCGGTTCGATATTTGGGTGTCGTGTGAAAGGTTGCCACATACCGCGTTGAGGGGATCGGTTGATCACCGGTCTCAGACGAGCGTATGTGTCGTGTCAGCCGCGTGTTTTTTATTCGAATCGCCGTCACTCGTGGTAGTGAGCATACTTGTACACTGAGTCGTGACGCTGTAAGAAACTGGGAAAAGTTAATATGCTTCATGAGTAATCCTCATATTGGAGATGAGAGATGATCAACACCTTCACTAAATTTACTTTCTACCTTGGGCTTCGAGACAAAGCGTTTCTTGTTTGATTGTGGAGTCTCGGTGTTGATGGCGCAAGGTATGTATGGGTCTAGGGTAGCTCACTAAATTTACTTTCTCCTCGGGCAAGTGGCATCGAGATGAAACGCTTCTTGTTTGATTGTGGAGTCTCGATGTAAATTGTGTGAGGGTTATAAAAGTTTCTTAAAACTTGAAGGACTCTTCATTAGCCCAAGTTAATCCTTTATGCAAACTTCTCTATTTAGCCCTCTATTTTCAGCATCTAGAGTTCCATGTGTAGGTTGTCAGTTAAGTCTTGCTGAGCACAAGCTCACGGTTTGTTGATCCATTGTTTTGTAGGTAACGTTACATAAGGCAACGTTAGGGAGGAAGGGAGATCCGAGTGGGGCAGCACCCAATGAGGGGTGTGAGTCTCACTTTGGAACCCTGCATGCCGCCGTGGTTTGATGTGGTGCTAGTGTGAAGCATCCGTGGGCAAGGTGGCTTCATTTTTCTTAGCGTAGGCTATAGTCCATGAGTGTATCTTATCTTCCACTGCAATGTACACTTGTACATTACTTGTAAAAATGTGACAATAATATGTATTAAAGACATATATTGTTGTGTATGTGTGTTTTTCAGATGTGTGCTGTTGGGTGCCGCATCGCACGGCACCACCCAATGCGATTCCTGGACTGTCGGGATGGCATCCCCACAGGCGTGCTATCAGAGCCGTGTTGGGAATAGCGCACCTGAAAAGACATGTATTTTCAAAAACTTAGAGTTTACGAGTGACGATTTTGTACTAGGCCCACATAAGGTTTAGTACTAGTCTAACTGATGTAAAATGGCAAACTAACATACTTGTTATGCTATATTTGTAACGACGCACCGACGACCAGGTAAGAGGTAAGGTACACCACCGAAAATGGATCAATTTCGGTTAGCTCCCCTGACGAGAAAATTGGTTCAGGGCAGAGATCTCACAGCCTGGTGTGAGACATCAATACGAAACTCTTGAACTCTTCATGTTCCTAAGTTCATATGAAACTCTGGTCCCTGGCATGCATTAGGCAAGAAAGTGGAAACCCCATCGTGTGGTCGGTAACGTGATAGTGTGTTATTCTGGAAATAGCCTAGGAGGACATATGCAGCGCTTGCCATCAGCGTGCCCTGCAGGGCAGTAGGTGGTATCCGTTGGGTTGATAAAATTCCTAACCATGATGACCCGTTCGTGCTCTACTCGGGTTCCCCGTCATGTGGTGTGAAAACGCGACCATGTACCTTGAGACGTGACTTGACTCAAGGATGGCCTATATGGAAATGATAAAGGGTTTATGTTTTTATTATGATATGGACCTGCCTGAAATGAGAAAACCTATGTGTGCATCATTATTGAGTGGTTTTCTGCAGGTACACTAACCACGTATCCATATTACGAGTAGAACACGTTTGCGAGGAACGTAGTACCGGCATTATCATAAAAATTGCATCTAGACCTCGCTAACCTCCTAAATTTGAAAATTCTGTAAAAATTTGACTGAATAAAGTTCAAATGAAGTTGTTAAAATGTGTTAGAAACCCACTCAAGGCTATGTAAGTATAGAGAGATCCAAAAACAGAGTCCCCTGTTTTGGCAGTGTTTCTGCTGAAACTTGTACAGGGTGTTACTCATTGTATAAGAGACCAATGGTAGTGTGTCATACAGTTTTGGAAAGGTGGAGAAGTCCTATAAAACTTTTCTATAAACCTCCAGGACAGAAACACAATTAAAGTTGGTCAAAAACCATAGAAACCAAAACTGCTACAAATGGGTAGAACCTGAAACAGAGTCTCTGTAATTCCACCCCAACTCTCGGTGGAAAATAGCTAAGGGTATTGTGATACATTTATGGATAGGGCATGAGATATGCTACAACTTTGTAATTTAAGGTTTTGCCAAAACTGCAGAATAATTAACTGGAATTATGGATTGAAACTTGATACCTCTTGGGAGGTGCTGTCAAAATCCTGCCAGAAAATCGGTAACTTTGAACCATCATATCTTTTGATCCAGGAATGCAAAGGGGTCATATAAATAATATTTTGAAAGCTTTGGAAGTCCATTACAATGTTTCTGTTCAACCTCGGGGCAGAATTCTCCTGTAAAGAGGTGAAATTCGCAGTACAAGTGAAACTGTCCAGAGTACCAAAGTCTGTACATAGTTTCTGTACTGATTGGAATTTTGCGGATAACTTCCTGTATAAGGATTGTAAAATGTGAAATGTTACAATTCTAAAAATTTTACGAATCATTCTCAAATTTTGTACTTAGGATTTTGGTCCATATACGTTTCTAACTGTATGGAAAAGTTAACTCAAAGTGAGCACGTACAGGGGAGGTGCTGCTGAAATTCCTCCAGAATTGCTGTCAACCTTGGAAGCTCTTAATTTCCAATCCAGAACTTAGTTAGAGGCAAATGACTATTGTCTGGAAAGGTACTGAGGTTATATACAACTTTGATATCTGACCCAAGCCATGAAACTGTTTCTTGGACAACAGAAATCTGGTTTGTTTGAGGACTGGTCAATCTGAGACAGAGTGACCATAACTGTGATTATTCCAGTTATTCATTCAAACCTTATTGTTAGTTGAATCAGTTTGCGCATAAATCATTTTGCTTACAAGTTAAGACTTCATTATCAGTGTTTCACTACTTTTTCATGGAATAAATTAAGTGGTAGTGTTAATCTGATAATGAACTCTTGCAATTGCAGAATGGTGCCAACTCATTTCATGGGTGGAGTGGGTGGTTCCAGTGGTGGTGGTGGTGATAACTCTCCACAGCGGGAGCAGCGAGCCCCGCAACAGCAGCCGCCACCAGGACCTTCACCTACGCTCACAATGGCGGACATTCTGGCTGCCATGACGGGTGCGAGCGATGAGCGAACCGACTTGCTCCACACCCTTGTGAGGAATACATCCCGTCAAGAGGGATGTCAAGATGAAGACTTTCGCCAACCTCAAATGAGTTCCTATGTTGAGTTCTTGGCGACTCAACCACCGGTTTTCCTTGAAGCTGAGGATCCTCTGGTGGTGTATAGCTGGATTCATACCATTGAATCTAAGTTCGGGTTGCTCCAATGCACTGAAGATCAGAAAGTCTTATACACGGCGCAACAACTTCACGGGTCCGCCAGTGCATGGTGGGCAAATCGACTCGCCTCCCTACCAGCTGGACATCATTTCACATGGATGGAATTCCGGAAGGCATTTCTTGCGTATCATGTTCCTTCCAGAATAATTCAACAGAAACTCGAGGAGTTTATAGTCTTAAAATAAGGAGGGAGGGATGCATACTCACATTCGTGAGTGTTCAACAAACTGGCACAGTATGCGCCTGAATATGTGAACACTGAGGCACAAAAGTGCGAATGGTTCTATCGCAGCCTCAATCCCAAGCTAAAGGAAAGACTCGTCTTAGCAGATCGAAATAACTTCAACGAATTGATGAGTGCTGCCATCATGGTTGAAGATGCTCAGCGAGAAGTTCAGGCTGAGAAAGGAAAGAACAATATACCACCAGATAGTAGCAATATTGCTCCTCATAAATATCGGGTGGTAGACAGTACCTCGAACTGTCAGCTGATGCAGCCGGCTAGACGACTCCAACAATATTCGAGTCGTTCATCTCAATATTCTGAATTCAGACAGCTGCAACAACGGTATATGCAGCCGCAATATTCTGTTCCTCAAGTGTTCGTACCACAACAGAATGCACCTAGTGTCCGTAATCAGAATAACATAGAACCGGCGAGAAACCGTGCTTCACGTGCGGTTATTTGGGTCACATCAGCAGGAGGTGTCCAGAAAGGATACGGCAGAGGGGAAATACACCAGAGCAAGGTATAAATCAATCCCGTGCTCAGTTCCAAGGAACAGCACCAAAGTCCAAGTGCATCTATCATACAGCTCTAGAGGATGTGCCGGAAGGTGCACCTGTGCTAGCGGGAACGTTCACACTCAATGAACTTCCTGTAGTGATTTTATTCGACTCTGGAGCCACACACAATTTCATCAGCAGATTATTTGTGTGTGAAGCTGAGCTCTCCACCACTACACCGAAAGATCACTACCTTATCAGCTCACCCGGTGGAAACATAGCTGCAAATGAAGTAGTGATCAAAGCACCCCTGTGCTTAGGTGGAAAATTATACCCCACAACCCTCATTGTGTTAGAGGGGCAGAAGATCGATGTGATCTTAGGAATGACGTGGATGAACTACCACGGGGCTGTTCTTGACATCGGTCCACGGATTGTTCGCTTGGACTCTCCGTTCTACGGTCTTCAAACACTCATACTTGAAGACGTGGAGACTGAAATGTCAGTTGCGTACCACAGTGTGACCATGAAACTGTAGGATATTCCAGTGGTCCGTGAGTACCCAGATGTGTTTCCCAACGATCTTCCAGGGATGTCGCCTGAAAGAGACGTGGTATTCAAGATCGAGTTAGCACCGGGAACCACACCGGTATCTCGAAGGCCGTACAAAATGTCTCCGAAGAAATTATCTGAACTGGAAGAGCAGCTAAAGGACTTAATGGACAAAGGGTTCATCAGGCCAAGCTCATCATCATGGGGCTGTTCAGCCCTCTTTGTGAAGAAAAAGGATGAATCACTTCGGTTATGTGTGGATTATCGTCCGTTGAATGCAATGACGATCAAAAATAAATATCCACTGCCGCGGATCGATAGATTATTTGATCAGTTAGTGGCTTCCAAAGTATTCTCCAAGATGGACTTGAGGTTCGGTTATCATCAGATAAAAATCAGAGCGGAGGATATACTGAAGACGGCCTTCTCGACTAGATACGGGATCTATGAGTATCTAGTCATGTCTTTCGGGTTAACGAATGCACCCGCACATTTCATGTATCTCATGAATTTCGTATTCATGCCAGAGTTGGATCAGTTCATCGTGGTTTTCATCGACGACATTCTCGTATACTCCAAATCGAAGGAAGAGCACATCAAACATCTCCATATTGTGCTCCAACGCTTACGAGAACATAAGTTGTATGCCAAATTCAGCAAGTGTGAATTTTGTATCAGCAAAGTATCATTCTTAGGCCACATTATTTCAGCGGAGGGTGTGCTCATAGATCCAACCAAAGTGGAGCAAGTCTTGAAGTGGGAGTCTCCAACGTCCGTTCATCAAATCCACAGTTTTCTAGGACTAGCGGGCTACTATCGGAGATTTATTCCCAGCTTTTTGATGGTTTCTAAGTCCATCACACAATTATTGAAAAAGAGCAGCAAGTAGTATGGACGGAGGCCTGTGAAGAGGCATTTCAATCTCTGAAGAAACATCTCACAACGGCACCGGTTCTAGCCCAACCGGATACAACAAAGCCATTCGATGTTTATTGTGATGTCTCAGGCATTGGACTTGGCTACGTCTTAATGCAAGATAGACATGTGATCGCGTTTGGATCTCGTCAACTCCACAACCACGAGCAGCACTACCCTACTCATGACCTAGAACTCGCTGCAGTGGTGCTCGCGTTGAAAATGTGGAGGCACTACTTACTCGGAAATTTAGTGCACCTCTACATCGACCATAAGACCCTCAAGTATATATTCACTCAGAAGGATATCAATATGAGGCAGTGGAGATGGTTGTAATTAATCAAAGATTATGAGCTCGAGATCCGTTACCATCCGGGCAAAGCTAACGTGGTGGCTGATGCGCTCCGTTGTAAGTCTCACGTGAATAACTTGTCAGTTGTTCTGGATGAGGAAGAGGAACCAAGTTTGAGAGTGGTTCCATATGGGGCATTGTATAATCTTTCTCTCGTCCCTACCATTAGAGAGGAGATTGTAAAAGCCCAAAAGATAGATAAAGGAATGCGGAAAATCCAAGCAAGAATCAAAGAGGATAAGATGAAATATTTCCGGGAAGATGATCAAGGTGTGTTATGGTTTAACAACCGTATTGTGGTACCCCGGAACATGAATCTAAGGAAGAAAATCCTGGATGAATCCCATATGTCTAAGTACTCAATACATCCAGGAAGCAATTAAATGTATCAAGACTTCAAAAAAAATTTGGTGGACTCGGATGAAGCGAGAAATTGCCAAGTATGTATCCGAGTGTGATACATGTCGGCGAGTCAAAGCTGATCATATAAAGAAAGCGGGAATGCTGCAACCATTAAGTATTCCGGCATGGAAGTGGCGGGACATCGGTATGGACTTTATTGTTGGACTGCCTCTCACGTTCAAAAGCATGACTCCATTTGGGTGATTATTGATCGGTTAACAAAATCAGCCCACTTCATCCTAGTGAATATGGGATTCCATACTAAGCAATATGCAGAGTTGTATCTCTTCAGAATTGTGTGCTTACATGGAGTTCCCAAAACCATCATATCAGACCGAGGGTCCATATTTGTTGCTCGTTTCTGGGAGCAACTACATGAATCTTTGGGAACAAGGTTACTTCGAAGCTCAGCATACCACCCTCAGACCGATGGTCAGACGGAGAGGGTGAATCAGATTCTAGAAGATATGCTGAGAGCATGTGCCATAGATCATGGAATGAATTGGGATGACCATTTGCCATTAGCGGAGTTCTCCTACAATCATGGTTATCAAACCAGCATTAAAATGGCACCATACGAAGCACTCTATGGCAGGAAGTGCCGCACACCACTCAATTGGTGTGAATCTGGCGAGAGGGTGTTTTTTGGCATTGATCTTCTGAAAGACGCTGAAGAGCAGGTCCAGCTTATTCAAGCAAACCTCAAAGCCGCTCAATCTCGCCAGAAAAATTATGTGGACAAGCGACACCGAGCCTTGTATTTTGAAGTCAGAGATCACGTCTATCTCCGAGTGTCCCCGATGAAAGGAATTCATGGATTCGGGGTCAAGGGAAAGCTAGCGCCTCGTTTTGTTGGTCCGTTCCTTATTACGGAATGGTGTGGACTTGTAGCCTACCGTTTGAGGCTGCCAACATCATTATCGGGCATCCACGACATCTTCCATGTCTCGCAATTGAGAAAATGTTTGAAGGAGCCAATAGAGGTTCTTTCAGAAGACATGGAAACATTACAACCGGATCTCACCTACATCGAGAAGCCGGTACAGATCCTCGACGAAAAGACTCGTGAAACAAGGAATTGATCGTTGCGGTTTTACAAAGTGTTATGGAGTAACCACACCGACGACGAGGCTACATGGGAGAGCAAGGATTTTCTACGAAGGAATTGCCAAGAATTATTATCGAGCTATAACCGGTAACATTCTTGTTCCCTCTCGTTCTTTTTACTAATCTTGGGACGAGATTCTTTTAAGGAGGGAGGATTGTGAAAGCCCCAAATTGCAGCATGCATTGCATCTTAGTGGAATTTAAATCCACGGGGTCAAAGCAAATTTTAACTAGGGTTTTAAATTCAAACTTCAGCTACATGAAATAAAGAAAGGTTACAAAAGGAATTTAGCCGAAAAGGAAATAAACCCGAGGTTTCAAACGTGATCACAAGCGAGGGTTAACACCACGGTAATCAAATTCAAACTTTCGGAATTTGCTGCAACTTTTAGATTTGAATTTGGGAGCCACTGTTATTTGGGAGGGGGAAGACTGCTAGTGGGACCCGCACATCATTGGAACAGAGACCACATCAAAGTTTCTTTCTCTGTGAGAGTGACACCGAGGGGGAGAAGGAGCTCCAGCGAGCTGCCTGCACGCTTGCTCCCCGAGGCGGTTCCATGTCTTTGCCCTCGGTTGCTCGCAAAAGATCACGAGTTGCAGAAACTCAATTGTTCCTTCGCTGCCTCACACGAGCAAACCCACGCACAGCCATTCTCTCGCGCGCCCACCCGAAAAAACAACCGTGCCGCCTCCTTTGCTCATTGCCGATCACGTTCCAGCCAAGTTAGAGCCCGGTTAAACTACCTAGGAGCTACGCCGGCAACTTCCCGATGTTTTGCAAACCTCCTCAGGCCATGGACGGCCGTCTACAACCAGTGCCAAGTTGTTCTTCCTCTGGGAAAAATGGAGCAATGCCGCCTCCTCGGCTCCATGTCGCCCGGCCATCTCCTAGCCTCCCCGAAGTGCTCAAAAGCTCACAGAGGTGCGCCAATAAGTATAGCTACTCCTCCTGTAGCCCCCCTGCTCTTCCCCACCGCTGGTTAGCCGGAACTCGCGTTTTACCGCCCGAGCACGTGAAGAACCGATGCTAGCCAATTCAAGAAATTTGTCCAACTCGCTTGATCATCCGTTCTAGAATTCAAACCACAGAAACTAGTAGCCCTAGTGCCCTCCCGAGCCGAAGCACGAAGCAAACCGTCCACCACACGCCCCGGGCGACAAAAATTCGCTGCCGGGGGCTAAAAACACTGCGGTCCACGGTGACAACTAGTTTGCCGCCGTTTGCTGCGAGGGTTTAGCTCCGTTCCATGTTCTACGACCACTAGGGATGCTGTACGGCAACTTAGCTCATCGGGAGGGGCAAGGGACACACCAGAATGCGTTGATGCCGCACCGCCGTCGGTGCCGACCCATTTCCGGCTGTTTTGATGAGGTGAGACCTTGCCCGGCAGCTGCACCACGTTCCAAGGGTCGTGTAGGGCGAAACTGGAGCAAAAATGGTGGAGAAATGAGGGAGAAGGGGGCGCGCCACCCCTCTGTCCGGCGTGCACCCACAGGCTCTGGCGAGAGGTTGAAGAAACACCTGACCCATGGGCCCCACGTTTGATTGTTCTGTGTAAAATTCAAACAGGAAGTTGTTCAAACTTGAAAATCCCATAACTCTGGATAGAAAGCTCCAAAATTAGTGAGACGAATCTTGTTGGATTCCTCATAAGAAGTACTTTGCAGAGAAACAAAGTGCTGGCTATGAAAATGTCAGGAATTTCTGTCGAATTGTTTTTAATAAATATTTAGGGATTTATTCCAGGAGCAGTTCTTTATGAAACATTCCCAATTTCGGGCAGCAAATATTTCTCATAGTTCCGGAGCTCCAGTAAAAATATGAGGATTTTTGGAGATGATTAGGGTGGCTTAATCAGTAAGTTATGTCAGGGATTAAATAAAATAGCTGAAAATCACAGAGAGGAATTTCCAGAACAATAAAATGAACTTCAACAAGCAATTATAGCCAACAGAAGACTTAGAAAATTTTGAAACAAATTTTCCTAGGAACCTTAGGTCCAGAACTATTGGGATATCAAATTTTTCAATATGAGCAAGTCTAATTAAATTCCTATAAATCATTGAAGGTTAAAGATTCCAAGAATTCTTGTGGCCATCTCCTTCCTCAAAAGCTTCTGATAGTCTTACCATAACCCTATCATGATATTAGGAAGCTTCTGTAGAAATTTCAACCCTAGAATCCTCTGTTTGCAGATAGTTTGTTTCTGTAGTTTGTATATAGCACATTATTTCATAATGTGACACATCCTTTATATTGATCATTTCGGTAGAGGGAATTCACGCGAAGACTTTGGAGGCCACTGACTTGCTCCTATTGATAGAAACTTTAGTTGGGTTCAACACTAAGGCAAGCCCCGGTTTGTATCAAAATTTACAAGCTTCTATTTGTATTCACTTTATAATATCTAGCATTTTGATTATTGCACTAAGTCTAGTTTGTATGACACTCCACATGCATAACCCAATAAATCCCTGGAGTTTGATTTAGAGTCGGTTTTTACTTAATTATAACTGCTGTGATCAAGTTAAGAAAAATGGATTAAATGAGGCATAACTCGAGTAGGCCGTGGACCAGGATTAAGGGGGATCAATCAGAAGAGTTGGGAATTGATCCTCTTAGTTGGGAATGGAGACCGGGCAGTATGGACGGAAGGCTCAAGGACGTGGTCCTGTGAACCTAGTCTCTGTCTGAGTCGATTAAGGCCCGTTCTCGTGTGCGGCCCTGCTGGACAAGTTTGAGTAGTGTACCGGATGCATACTGGCTATATGGGACCCAGGAAACCGATGTAACATGTTAACCTGGGTGTCGACGCAATCCCCACCGTCTTGTGCAGATGCTGAAAGGATAGAGAAGTCGGCTCTACAAGGGTTTTCAGTAATGAGACTTAATCCAAGTCAGCGGGACCGGTTCGATATTTGGGTGTCGTGTGAATGGTTACCACATACGATGTTGAGGGGATCAGTTGATCACCGGTCTCGGACGGGCATATGTGTCGTGTCATCCGGGTGTTTTTGATTCGAATCACCGTGGCTCGCGGTAGTGAGCATACTTGTACACTGAGTCGTGACATAGTAAGAAACTGGGAAAAGTTTATATGCTTCGTGAGTAATCATTCATATTGGATATGAGGGATGATCAACACCTTCACTAAATTTACTTTCTACCTTGGGCTAGTGGTGTCGAGACAAAACATTTCTTGTTTGATTGTGGAGTCTCGGCGTTGATGGCGCAAGGTATGTATGGGTCTAGGGTAGCTCACTAAATTTACTTTCTCCTCGGGCAAGTGGCATCGATATGAAGTGTTTCTTGTTTGATTGTGGAGTCTCGATGTAAATTGTGCGAGGTTTATAGAAGTTGCTTAAAACTTGAGGTAAGGACTCTTCATTAGCTCAAGTTAATCCTTTATGCAAACTTCTATATTCAGCCCTCTATTTTCAGCACCTAGAGTTCCATGTGTAGTTTGTCGGTTAAGTCTTGTTGAGCATAAGCTCGCGGTTTGTTGACCCATTGTTTTGCAGGTAACGTTGCATTAGGCAATGTTATGGAGGAAGGGAGATCCGAGCAGGGCAGAACCCAATGAGGGGTGTGAGTCTCACTTTGGAACCCTACGCGCCGCCGTGGTTTGATGTGGTGCTAGTGTGAAGCATCCGTTGGCAGGGTGGCTTCATTTTGCTTAGCGTAGGCTATAGTAGTGAGTGTATTCTTATCTTCCGCTGCAATGTACACTTGTACATTATTTGTAAAAATGTGACAATAATATGTATTAAAGACATATTGTTGTGTATGTGTGTTTTTCGGATGTGTGCTGTTGGGTGCCACATCGCACGACACCACCTAATGCGATTCCTGGATTGTCGGGACAGCGTCCCCACATCTTCTCCCTAAGACTAGTTCAAGGATCTCCATCACCAGCTTTGTCTTGACCTCAAGCAACACCTGCACATGAACATAAATCTACTTTTTTTCGAGCACAAGTCCGCGACATGACTTACGTTAGTCCGAAAACCACAACACTTTACATGAGCACCTCACATAAGCATGTTGCAAACCATAGCAATGTATTAACCACCACAATCAGCCATAACACATCAAAAACATAGTAAGAGAATACTAAGCAAACATTTCATAAGCCAAGAAGCAAGTTTGAAACATACCAAGTTAAAAACAGAGTGGCTGAAAATTAAACACTATGAAAACAGCTGCTCTGTAGTGACAGTTACTCTTGAAATGCAATGAGACTGTTCGGACAATATCCCCCTTTAAATGTAAATCCTCACTGTTATTCTAATTACCAATGTATTCAGCACACATAAGTACAACAATATCCCCCTTGATGAATGCATTGGCAGCACCACTTAGAATCCGAACATTGGCTCATTCACATGAAAAAGTCTTGAAAGCAAATTTCTCCCTATTTTTGAAATAAAAAATCAAATGAGAAAGAAGTTTTAAAAAACAAATTCTCCCCCAAGAAGAATGTGTAAAAACTCGTGAATGTGCAATATGTGACAGATTTCTCCCCCTTTGACAATGTATTAAGCAAGGTTTAAAAGAAATTATGAGCATAATATGATGTATACATATAAAACAAAGCTCATCCAAGTCATACTTTCAAGTAACTTACACTATCACATCAATGAGATACATAAAGTAGTGTAAGCCATGCTAGAGATCAAGTATAATTTTTCAATTTAAGCAAGTCAAGATCTCACAAACTTAACTATTTCAAAAACTGAAAGCATGACACATGTTGCTGCAATTTTCATCATCTTTTAAAGCACAAGTTCAGATCATATGACATTTGCAAGAGATTGTATGCCACATCAGCCTTATTTTAACCAACCAAGCCAAGCCTATGTCATTTGACAATCAGAAGCTTAAGGACATGGCTTTAGTCATACACAACTTCTTTCAAGTTCATATCTAAGTGCAATGATAAGCCATCTCAAAAGAAGAAGTGTGATGCATGCATATTCTATTGATCGTGTCTCATTTTTCTATTTGATCATAAAAGCTCAACATGTGGATAATTGATTGATTAATTTTTCATTATTAAAAGCACTTGTGAGCATGCAACAAGTTCAAAATAGCAATACAGTTTGATCATGACCAGATTTAGTGTAAGTAATTATTCCAATTACTAGTCATGGCAAAAATTACAAAATGTACAACACGAGTAATTTAGTAAGAATTTTCAGCATGTAAAAGGAATTACGAAGTCATATATGTATGAAATACTTTGCTCATGTATTTTAAAATCAGATTCACACATAGACTTTCCAAGTTTCAAAAGTCCCCCGCAATTTAAGCCATGAGGATGCATAACCCCTATTTCACTATGAATGAAACAAAAACGAGTGAAATCCAAGAGTTTTGTATAAATGTCAGCCAATTGTTGTTCGGTACGAAAATATCCTATCTTATCACATTCGAAGCATCGTTGAGAGTTGCCATTTCCTCTCCATCTTGTTCTCACATTTTGCAATGCTTTTGAAAACCGAGTACAGAGAAGTGCTAGCTCCTCCTCAGCAAACTCTTCAATCTGTTCAAGGGTTAGAGAGGACAACAAAGAAAGTGTACCACAAGATGAAGAATTGCTAGAACTAGGCATGTCATATTGTGAAACAAAAGAAAAGACTTATTGGGATTCTTAGGTGAGATTATGTCAATTTCATGAGTTTTCAGTTTAGAATATAGGACATCTAAGGTAAGTGTACTCATGATAGTAGATTCACTAATAGATGTAAATTTCATCTCCCAAATTGACATGTCTAATGCACTTAACAATTGCCTAGCATTTTCAGCATCAGAAAAATTAACATTGACACTACGCAAGTTGCTGAGTATTTTAGTAAAGCGAGCAAACAAATCGTTGATGGACTCACCTGATTGCATCTCAATGCGCATATATTTTTTCTTGAATATATCTTAACGTACCTCCTTAATCATGTTGGATCCTTCGTGATAGTCGCAAAGTGCTTTCCACACATCGTATGCAGATCAGAGGTGTGCAACACGATCGAAGTCGCTTTGAGTCAATCCTTGGATGATCAAGTTATCGAAGCCTTGTTATTGTTATCGACATCCCTCATGTTGGCAGCCGTAACTTAATCGTTTGATGGCACGTTGAAGGACTTGTAGACCTTTTCCTATATGGTAAATCCTTGTGCTTGTATGTAAGCCTCCATACGAGCCTTCCAAACCTGAAAATCGACGCCATCGAACACACAAGGTTTGGCGGAGTATTTATCCATGTTGATTAGCGAAAACATGTAAAAATAAATGAGATTAGAGAATCCTGGATATGATACCAATTGTAGGATCGAATAGCACATGAAAACCTACCAGAGGGGGTGAATGGTAGATTAAAACTTTTTATACGGAAGCTACAAAAACACCTCAACAGAAAATCGATCTGATTTATAAACCATATGTGCGACTGTTTTCTACTTTTTCAAACGTTAGTAAACTAGTGTGGGTTATATATAATCAAGTCACGAAGCCACTGCAACAAGAATCACGTGAAAACACTAAGTAGAACTTGAGTTATGATCAAAAGACTAGAGGAAGGTCAATCTGTTCTACCCGATTTTAAAAGCAGATCTGCAATGCTGCAAATAAACTCGTGTAGATCAAAAACAACAAATCCAATGACCGTGAATTTTTCACAGATGATAAATAATCAAGTTTTGGAGACAACCCAAAAAGAATCACGTCAACTGGATCAGTAAAACGCGAGTTATGATCAAAATATTGAAGCAACGTCGGTCTGTCCAGAAACTCGCCGAGGAAAAACTTGTCTGAAACAAGTCGGACGAACAAGGCACCAAAGCTCCTATAAACTATGAATTTTATTGATCAAAACTCAATAGAAGAAGCCAAAAGTCATGTTCTCCACGAGCCTTGACCTCCCTTACTTATTTAACCAGCCCTAAGGCCAACCCAATTCAAACTAGGACTCTTACTCCAACTTGGATTCAAACTCTAACTTTCCAAAACTGCTCAAGACTCTTCTATACGCAGATAGAAGCAATAATAAGACTTCCAAACATCTTAGAAACGTCCCAAACATTACTAAAACAACTCTACTTCATGCCTAACACGAAATCCTATTATAACCAACTCGAAACTTTCTATAAACAAACCATAACCGCCTCAGCCGCAGCTTGAGCGCAAAATCCAGCCGATTGAGCCTTTTCAACCATATCTTCACTTCCATTTATCTTCACCATGCCTTGGAACAATGTAGCCACGTCCATGCACCCCTTGTATACGTACAAACACTTTCCAAAACGTTCACAACACCTTCATATGTATTGTTCTTGACCCAAATATGTTGTGTGACCTCTTGATCAGCTCAATCACAATTCCTCCCGAACTTGGTTGTTGAACCTCATCTTATCTCTAAGACTAGTTTAAGGATCTCCATCACCAGCCATTTATTGACCTCAGGAAACACCTGCACATGAACAAACATCCACTTTTTTCGAGCACAAGTCAGCGACTTGACTCACGTTAGTTCGAAAACCACAACACCTTACATGAGCACCTCACATAAGCATGTTGCAAACCATAGCAATGTATTAACCACCATAATCAACCATAACACATCAAAAACTTAGTAAGTGAATACTATGCAAACATTCAATAAGCCAAGAAGCAAGTTTGAAACATTGCAAGTTAAAAACAGAGTAGCTGAAAATTAAACACTATGAAAACAGCTGCTCTGCAGTGACAGTTACTCTTAAAATGCAATGAGAAAGTTTGGACAATGGAAGCGGGTATTTCGGCAATATTCAAAACTTTGAATGTAAATTTTCACTTTTATTCTAATTGCCAATGTATTCAGCACACATAGGTCTCGCAAGAGCCTAAGTGTCGCGTGTGTGCGTGAGCTGTTTCGCCGTGCGAGGGAAGGTTCTAAGCCTCCCCTTTTGTAGCCCAGATGCCTATAACTACCCGCCAGCTCCTCATAAATGGAGCGGGGGTTTACATGGTGTGCCGGCGCCTAAGACAGCCCAAAGTGGCGCAGGAGCGATGAGTACACCTGCTCCAGTATAGTCTACGGTCTACGTCTACTTTCTGTCTCTGTACACCCGCGTCGAGCGGGACGGGACAGATGGTGATGATGGTTCGACGTTGTGCTTGTCTTGTCGCACGTGGCCTTCCACTCCGTCTTGAATTCCTTCTGCCTCTCTGTCACATCGGCATTTAAGCCTCACGTCTGCCTCCGGTCTGGGCTCTAGCCCGGATTGCTCTTCACTCCGGTCTTATTGGCCGGGCTTGAAGGTCGGACGTCTGTTCTGACCTTGGAGGTCGGCTCACTCCTCAGGGCCGAGTCTTGTGGTTGCATCATCCTGAGTCTGGACCCTAGGTCGGGGCCCACGGAGCCACGCATCCCCTTGTGACTGGCCAGCCGGTTGCCTCTTGGGTACCCTCGGTACCCCCATCAACTTGATTGTGAAACTTCAGTTCAAAAGATAAGTAGTTGGTAGATACCGAAGGGGGTATTGAAGAAACTGTCGATTCAAAAGATAAACATTTGTCTAGAACAACAAGGGGATGGCAGCATGATAGATTAGGGAACAAACACTGTCATTAAGTGTGAAGAATCCTCTCCATGCGCCCATTCTGTTGGGATGTGTAGAGGAAGGTTAGACGCAAGACAACGCCATTTGTTGGGAGAAACGATTAAAGTGCACACTTCTCAAATTCTTTGATGTTATTGATTGCAAACAATAAGTGTCCCGCTAAAACAAAGTGTGAACATAATCATGAAAAGAAATCATTGTGGGAAGCAAATCAGATTTGTGACGGGGAGGAAAGGTACACACATAAGAGTGAAATATTTTGCTTTGGCAAAACAAATGATTATGAGGATGAATATGTAAACTCTCCAGATGCAATATAGGTGAGTACCCATCAGATTTCAAGGTATACCTATGCATTATAAAAAAACTCCTCAATAATGATTGACAGAGCATTGAAAAGTGGTTTTATAAGAAGCTTGCATGTTGGAAAGCTAAACATCTATGAGGCAGATCAGTCCTCATGAACTCAGTACTCAGCTCTTTGCCCATGTATATGATGTCAATATTCAAGATACTGAAGGGGGTACTAAAGAAACTAGACTATTATAAATCTATATTTTTTTTAGCATGGCAATAAAGATAAAAAAGTTAGCGGCTTGTGAAATGGGAAATTTTATGTCATCCTAGGGATCAAGATGGTCTTGGCATATTGGGCCTGGAGATCCAAACTAGATGTTTATTAAGCAAATAGATTGTGAATTTTCTTAATGAAGAAGGACATTGGTAAAGAATGCTCAGAAATATCTGAGTTCAAAATCACTTTTACAAGTTTGAATTAAATCAAATGACTCCAACTTCTAGAAGGGTATAATGAAAATAAGAATGGAGACCCTTAGTCATGGTTCCTTCGATATTAAATACGGGACACAAATAAGATTTTGGGAGGATAAATGGATTTGTTCCCAACCGATCATATCTCACATTTTACAACATTGTCCGCCGCTCACATGCTCTTGTGGCTGAGGTGATGGGTTCAGATCTTTTAAATATCTCTTTCAGAAGATCTTTGCTGGGTACAAAGCTTCGTGAACGGCATGGGCTAGTAGCTAAACTAATTCATATTAGCTTAACTGATGGGAGAGATAGCTTAAGATGAAACCTCCATAAAGAAGACAATTCACTGTCTAACCAATGTATCTACACCAAACGAGTCATGAGATATCATTTTATCATAAGCTAATTTGTAAGTTAAGATTCCACTAAAAATCAAGATATCCCTTTGGTACCTCTAAAGAGGGTGACATTAAACAAGGATAATTTGGTATGAAAAATTGGAATGATAACAAAAAATGTTGTTTCTGTAATTGTAACGAGACAATTAAACACCTATTTGATTGTCAAAATGCAAAGGGAATATAGAGAACTATCCATATTGCTATGGGGTTACAACCAGACAGATCGTTGACTCATATGTTAGGAAATTGGCTACAACATTATAATGCAAAAGAGAAAAAAATCATATTTGTTCAGCCACCCTATGTTGGGTGATTTGGTGATGTCGAAATGTTATAATATTTGAAAATGCCAACTATTCTTCATTTATGCAGGCTGTTTTTAATAGAACGTATTGGCTGCGGTTTTAGACTCTACTACAGAACCATGATAAGACAAGGGAGGTGTTCTACAATGTGAGTAGATCTATGGAGACATCTGCATTAAATTTTTTAGCCAAATTTGGTTGGAAATATCATTATAGATTATATCATTCTGAATATATATTTGATTCTAATTCCCTGTTGTAAACGGCAATGAGACTGATGATGTAATAATCTGGAGACTGCATACTTCGTAGAGACTAAAACCTTTTTTATTATCTAAAAAATAATGGGAATAATCATTAAATATGGCCAAGTAAATTTGAAATTAGAATTACTTAGAACTGGTGATGCCCATACATCACAATGCATGAGGTGGATTGGGAAACATGAAATGCTAGCGGATACTTAAATTGAAATCTCACATATTTTCCTAGCGACAAATATGACAAGTAGGATCAAAATACTTCTTACATACAAGAAAATAAAATTGACTAAGAATCTCCAAAACAAAGAATCATGATCTTGATGCACAAGACCAGCATGCCTTAGCTCATGCTTATTTGTTGCAATGAAGATAAATGTGGTGGGCGGCAACTAGGAGCCAATTGGATAAAGATCTCCAGTGCTATCACGATGGAGCAGAACCGTCTTGGTCAGAAGATCCTTGATGGAAAAACCAAAAGCATTAGATTCAGTCGTCACATTGTTGTCTCTTGTGAGAGCACCAACAGAGGCAAGAAAGACATGATTAAGAGCAGTTATATATAAAGTAGGAGTGGAAAGATTGCATTGCCGGTCCATTGTACTAGCATCGAGGTGCCATTGCCAGCAGCAATGAAAGACGGAGAGGAATCAGATGAGCAAGAGGATAGAGTACCAGAGTTGTTCTCTATGTGAGATGACACGTCGCTGTCAAGGTACTAGTCGCTGCCAGTCTAGGGCGTGTTGGTCAGCATGTCGTGAAGTGCTGAGAATAAGAATGGCGAGATTGACAGCTCGGTCATTCACCTTGTGCCATCGGCTCACACAAACTATCATGGAAGCCTGGTGGAGGTGTCGTGTAGCTAGTGTCACAGTTATTTCACAGCATTAGAATTTATAGATATGATCATAGGGACTTGGCAAGTGTCTACACATTGATGATCTCAATTGTAATAAGGTGACAAGGATTATCTAGATTTGGACTCTCTCCGGTGAGGTAATATCCTACTCCTACTTAATTGATTTTTCTAAATATGAGGATTATAATGATGTACAACGATATCTAATGGTAGATGATCTAACACTAGATGTAATCTATCTTGAGGTATGATCTATTTTGGGATGCATGATGTGTATGAGGATCTAGTAGAGGATGCATTTTGTAGATGTCTCAACTTGGCGCCCCTCCATCTCCTTTTATAGGTGGTTGAGAATCTCAGAGCGTGTCCGATTGTTTACATGTCTGATGAGTCCCTGTTGGGTTATATCTCTAACTTTCTCTATATAATTCTGAAGTGGTTGTTTTCTTCTGTATCCGAGTCTAGATAGTAATCTTCTTTCCAACTCTAACTTCTATGCAAAGGTAGAGTCTAAGTCGTTATTTTATAGACTTGATCCATTTGGGGCTATCCCCATGTAAATACCCCTGAGTTTGTCATAAGATGTATGCAGGTGTCGAAGTAGCAAGAATCAAGTCAGCTGGCCTCAAGTTGGTCGCAGAAGGTCTTGGAACTTCTTAGAGAAAAAGGTTGGATGCATCATTGGTACAATAGACGAATAAATGTTTGAATCAATGTCGACTCTGAGTCAAAAGACTCTGAGTCGATTGACATTGAGTCGAAGTAGGAAAACTATGGGTCGGTTGATAGCGAGCTAGAGTCGGAAAGCTCCGAGTAGTTTCACATCGATTTGGAGTCAGAGAACTCCGAGTTGGCTGGTGTGGAGCCAAACAATTCTCATTTGGACAGCTTGTAGTTGAAAAAAAATCAGAAAAATTAGTCATAAATGGAATAATTGATCGGAAACATAAGTCGGGAAAATCAATCGAAAAATTTAGTCTGAAATGTCTGTCAGAACTGTTAGTCAGAACTGTCAATGAGAAAAGTAAATCGGATAATTTGGAGTCGGGCATTTTAAAGTCGAACAACTTTGAGTTAGACTGTTTAGAGTCAGACATTTTGGAGTCAGATAGTTTGCAGTTGTACAACTTTGAGTGGGACAGTTTGGAGTGGCATTTTTAGAGTGGGACAATTTTCAAGCAGCTCACAAGAAGGTCTTGGCAAACACAAAGAAAAAAGGTCTAATTGTCTTAATTTGGATGGTTTGCACCATGAAGGCACATGCAAAATCCCCAGGCCAGGCAACCGAGTATTCTAAAAGCAAGTAAGAATTTATGTTTTTATCTTATTAATAAAATAAAGTTGTTAATTACATAACTATATTTCGTCATCCAATGTTGTATTCTGATACAATCACTTCTTTCCCCGTGCACTTTGCTGTAAAAGCCCAAGAAAGTGAAGTGCAAAAAATGTTTATCACCTCACAACACCACAGCTCATGTGGTGGATATCTTATGGATACTTGTGAAGAGCAAGTAAACACCATCAAAAGGGGTGATTAGAGGGGGAAAGCCCTATGTTCAAAAAGGAGGAGGCATACACATACACATTATAGGTTGAGCTCACCCATAGACCTTAAATAGTCTTGTTAAGGCTCAGGCCAAATTTCATGCAAATCCAATACTTTTTGAGGCACTTTTGGAGGCATTTGAAAAAGGGGCCAATTTGAATGCAAATTCAAATTTCAGCCACTTTCACCAGTTGAATCCAAAAGTTGACTTCATATTCAAACTCAGCACATTTTTCTGAGTTAGTCCACCAATTTTCATCCCCAGTGGACTTCATCTTGTCGGGAGCTAAATTTACATTAATTCAAAAACTGAATTTGATTTTCAAATTCAAATGGCCAGCAAATTTAGCCAAATCAGTTTCAAATTTAGGAAATCAAATTCAAACAATGACTTGGTGGCAAAGTCTACCATTCAATGTTTAGTGGTTGAGATATTTCCAGCAGAAGGGGGGAGAAGGGATTAGAGGGGAGAAAAGGGCCCACAAGTCAGTTAAGCTTCTGAGTGAAGCAAACCATCGGGCGAGCTCTGTTTACCGGGCCTCCGCAGCGCTCGACACCGAGCTGCTCGATCGGCCACCTCCCCAGCGCACGGCCGGCTGGCGCACCACATGTGTGACCGCTCACGAAGACTCCCCGACCGCGGCAGACACCGGACCCGTACGCTGTTTCGTCGCTCGACCACAGACACCATCGTTCGCCGCCCCCCCTCTAAAATTTGATCGGGAGACGATCAAGCTCGCGCCCCTGAACTTCCCGAGCTGCACAAATGGTACTGAAGGATCCCCTGCTATCTTCTCCACACATCACTAGGCTAGCTTGGTTGTCCTTATGCCGAGAACACAAAGTCCTCCGCGGCGACCTTGGCACACCGGCGACTGGACGTCCGTGGACAGCTCGTCACAGAGGTTTTCACGGTCAAGACAGAAAGTCCACGAGAGCGCCCTGTCCAGGTGCTGCTTCCATCCAAAAATTGGAGCAAACCGTGAATCCTAGCGGCTGAATTTGCCGTTCTTCTCCCGGGGCAGCTCCAAGGACCTCCAGGTAGGGAATCCCAAAATTCGCACTCAAACCTTGCTTAGAGTTCATTAAATCATGCACAAAGGTGGTAGAGTAGTCAGCGACCAACTTTCCTTCTCGGCCTAGCTGTAAACGCCATGTAGACCGACCAATTTTGGTTTTTCCGAGCTTGGCCATTGCGGCATCAATCGGGCGTACGGTGAGAACCTATTTGGAGGTATTTTCACGCACCGATTCTTGCCTGCCGAGCTTTCCTAGCATCCAAGGGTGCTCAAGGGCCGATCACTCGGGTTGTTTGTGGGCTAGACCCACTGGCCGACGGCGCTGGACCGCTCCCGGGGCCGCCACACGTCGCCGGCATGTTTCCGGTTCCCTAGCGCCCACGCAGACACCACTAAACGGTTCCCCGTGGCTGCAAACCCAGAGGCGGCGAGCCTCAGGCCGAGAGTCGGCCGGAAACGCCGACCCGGCGAGCTCCGGTGAAGGTCCGGCGAGGTAGCAGCGCGGGGGCGGGAGATAAACCGAGGAGGAAGAAGACTCGGTGGGTCCCGTGTGTCAGCGACCAATAGTTTACACACCGGATCAGCTGTGGCACCAGGATCTCGTGCGGCTACGCGGGAGACTCTGCGGACCCCGTGTGGTTTGGCTGCAGTGCTGACACGTAGCCCGGGGACCCCACCAGCTGGTTTAAACTTTATTTAAATTTTCAGATTTGGTTCAAACTTCAAATGCACATAACTTCTGCTAGGAAGCTCTAAATTCAGTGAACCAAATTTTGCTGAACTCAGATTTTGAGTACTTTCCAGCAACACAAATTTCAGCTCATGAAACTTAATAGTTTTCCAGAATTAATTCCCTAAAATTTAAACCGTTGGGAATTTTATCTAGAGAATTACTTTATGAAAAATTCTGAAATTTGACCGGGAGGTTCATTGGAAAAATCCTTGAGTCACAGTAAAATTTCAGCCTCATCCAAGTTAATTTAATCCCCCTAATGGTGTGATTAAATGAACTTCCCTGAGAAAATAGGAAAAATGTACAGAAACATTTTTCAGATTTTCTCAAATCTTGTTTAGGGCATAACTCACTCTAGAATTCTTCAAATGACATGAAACTAATTCCATTAGAATCATCTCAAATTCTAGTTTCCAGAAAGTAATGGTTGGAGCCATGAAAATTGAAAACCCCTGGAATTCCTTAGAGGCTCCAATACTGACCAAATAGGCTTTTATTTGTACAAAGCTCAAATGAACTTTGTGTAAAGGCCTCAGTTTTTTATACATATTCAAAGTGTTCATCACCACACACCCACCTCATTTTAAGAAAGTTGATGAACACATTTGAAGAGCACGTAACCACCATCAACATGATCATTAGAGAACAAACTCACACAATGCAAAAGTGGTATTTCCCACATGCATCATATAGGGGCTGGACATATGAAAAACTCCTACACCTTGCTAGGAATGCCCATGCCAAGTTTCACACAAACTTAAACCTTTTTGAAGTTCTTTTGGGTATAGCTAGAAAGAGGGTGGTTTGAACTCAAAATTCAAATTCAAACTGTTTTCATCCCATGAATTCAAAAGTGGGAGGCATATTCTTACTCAGCACATTTTTGTGAGCTCACACACCAATTTTCACTCCATTTGGGGTTCATCTTGACATGAGCTAAGTTTAGCAAATTCAAACTTTATTTGAATTTCAAACTGAATATGTGCTGAAATTTAGTCAAACAAAACCCAATTTGAATTCTAACCAATTCAAATGGCTCAGGGGCAGATAATTCAAATCACCATGGGTATTGAGGGGATTACTGTTTACAACAGTAAGAGAGAGTTAAGTTCAGAGGTTAAAAAGGAAGTGGGACCCACATGTCAGCCACTTTCAACCGACTGAGACTTCAGCACTCGGGTCCCCGAGCTGCTTCCGAGGGCGCCACCGAGGGGAGGCCGCCGCGCCACCAGCTGCTTGCCGCCCTCAGCCACTGAACCGCCTCTCGGGGCCTTTATCTACACACCCGAGCTGTCTCCGGTGCTCCCCACCACTGTCCCGACGCGTTCTCGCCCAGCAAACCGAAGGCCCTCACCGCTCGGTGAAATCCTCGGTCCCTCGTCGCCCGGCCGATCCCTTGTCTTCCACGGTGACCTGAGACCAGCACCGGGTGCGCCAAGTCTTCCTTGACACCCTCGCGTCGGTTCCAGGCCCTGAGCAATCCTCCCCGAGCTCCACCGCGATGATCTTTCCTTTTCCGGTTCATATCGAGCCGCCGCCATGGGAATGATCCGTCTGGCCACCACAGCCTGCCGTTCACCGAGCCGTGAACAGCAAAAAGGTTCGCCTTCAGTCCCTTTTTCATTCCCCCAAGCTCCGGCGGCATGACATAGACTGCTCACGCCGGAATTTCATGATTTCGCGACGGTATGCAAAAGGGGAGCCCGAACCGATTTGCGAAATTCGTAGTCCACAGTGTAGGATCGAAGAGCACGTGAAAAGCTACCAGAGGGGGGTGAATGGTAGATTAAAACTTTTCGCAGCGGAAACAACAAAAACCCCTCAGCAAAAAACCAATCGGTTAAAGAAACTGTGTGTGCAAGTGTTTTCAAACGTGTTCAACCGTGAAAAATCAAGTAGAGAGGTAGAGAATCAAGTCACGGATCTAATGCAACAAGAATCACTTGAAAACACGACGTAAAACCTGAGATACGATCAAAACATTAAACGAAGATCAATCTGTTCTACCCGATATAAAACAGATCTGCAACGCTGCAAAGAAACTCATGTATCTCAAAAACTACAGATCCGAAGCTCATGAAAATTTCACAGATGATAGATAATTGAGTTGTGAAGACAACCCAAAAAGAATAACGTCAATCGGATCTGTAAAACTCGAGTTATGAACGAAACACCGAAGCAACGTCGGTCTGTCCAGAAACTGGGCGAGAAAGACTTGACGAAAAACAAGTCGGACGAACAAGGCACAAAAGCTCCTCGAAACTATGAACTTTATTCAATAGAAACACAAGAGGAACAGCCCAAAGTTCTCTCCCCACGAGAGCTCTGGCCTCCCTTGCTTTTATAGCCAGCACTCAGGCTAATCAATCCAATCTAGGACTCCTACTCCTAATTGGACTCGTATCCTAACTTACCATAACTGCTCAGGACTCTCCTATTCGCAGATAGAAGCAATCGTGAGACTTCCAAACACCTTAGGAACGTCCTAAACGTTCCTAAAACAACTCAACTTCATGCCTAGCACGAAATCCTATCATAACCAACTCAAATCTTCCATATTTGAGCCATATCCGACTCAGCCTCAGACTGAGTACGCAATCCAGCCGGTTGGACCTTTCCGACCAATTCTTTACGTCCACTTCTCTTCATCACGCCTTGGAACAATGTTGCCACGTCCATGCACTCCTTGCACACGTGCAAACACCTTCCAACGACGTACACGCAACCTTCATATGCACTGCCATTGATCCAAACATGCTGCGCGACCTCCCGATCAACTCAACCACAGCTCCTCCCGAACTTGGTTGTTGGAACCTCATCTCCTCCCTGAGACTAGTCCAAGGATCCCGTCACCAGCCATGTCTTGAACTCAAGCAACACCTGCACATGAATAAACAACCAATTCTTCCGAGCACAAGTCCTCGACTTGACTCACGTTAGTTCAAAAACCACAACACCTTACATGAGCACGTCACATAAGCATGTTGCAAACCATATCAAATGATAACAGCCATAACCACCAAAACACACCAAAAACTTAGCAAATTAATACTAAGCAAACCTTCCCATAAAGCAAGTTTGAAACATTGCGAGTTAAAAGCAAAAACAAGACGCTGCAGTTCTACGAGTTGAACTTCACGGGAGCTCCCTAAAAACAAGCTCCGGACCTCACAGAAGCTCTCCGAACCTTGCAGGAGCTCTCCGGACCTTGCGTCGGACCTTGCCAACACTTGGCGGACCTAACAAAGAACTTGTCGTACCTTGCCACAGAAGAATGTTTTGTCAATATTCAAAACTTTGAATGTTAATGTTAACTTTTATCCTAATTGCCAATGTATTCAGCACACATAGGTCTCACAATCTCCCCCTTGATGAATGCATTGGCAACACCAATTAAAATCCAAACATTGGCTTATGAAAAGTTTTTGAAAAGCTTTGAAAACTCATTTCTCCCCCTTTATTAATTTCTCCCCATTTTTTAAAATCAGAGAAGGAAGAAAGTGTATAACATATGCAAAGTGTAAAAAAATCTCTCCTTATACATATTTCTCCCCCTTTGACAATGTATTCAGCAAGGTTCAAAAGAGAAATTTTTAAATGTTATGAGCATATTATAACATATACATACAAAACAAAGCTCATCCAAGTCATACTATCAGGTTACTTACACTATCACATCAATGAGATACATAAAGTAGTGTAAGCCATGCTAGAGGTCAAATGTATTTTTCAGTTTAAGCAAGTCATGATCTCCCTTACTCAACTATTTCAAAACCTGAAAACATGACACTTGTTGCTGCATTTTTATTATTCATAATCATTTAAGGCACAAAGTTGATCATATGATATTTGCAAGAGATTATATGCCGCATCAGCCTTATTCTAACCAACCAAGCCAAGCCTATGTCATTTGACAATCAGAAGCTTAAGGACATGGTTTTAGTCATACACAATTCCTTCCAAGTTCATATCTTAGTGCAATGATAAGCAATCTCAAAAGAAGAAGTGCGATGCATGCATATTCTCTTGATCTTTTCTCAAATTTTTATTTGAAAACTCAACATGTGAGCTGATCACTTGATTAATTTTTTATGATTAAAAGCACTTGTGAGCACGCAACAAGTTCAAAACAGCAAGAAAGTTCGATCATGACCAGATTTAGTGTAAGTAATTATTCCAATTACTAGTCATGGCAAAAACTACAAAATGTATAACATGAGTAATGTAGTAAGAACTTTCAGCCTGTAAAAGGAATCACAAAGTCATATATGTATGAAATACTATGCTCATATTATTTTAGTTTCAAATTCACACATAGACTTTCAAAGTTTTAAAAACTCCCCCTCAATTTAAGCCATGAGGATGCATAACCCCTATTTCACTATGAATGAAACAAAAACGAGTGAAATCCAAAGGTTTTGTAAAAATATCAGCCAATTTTTGTTCGGTATCGACATGGTGAAGCACAATGTTTCTTTTTTCAACATTATCACGAAGAAAGTGATACCTAATGTCAATGTGCTTAGTTCTAGAGTGTTTCACGGGGTTTCTAGCAATACAAATTGCACTAGTGTTATCACAAAACAGTGGAACACTATCTAAATCAACCCCATAGTCCTTAAGTGTTTGAACAATCCAAAGAATTTGTGAGCAAGCGCTAGCCGCAGCTACATATTCAGATTCGGCCGTGGATTGTGCAACTGAACTTTGTTTTCTAGAGGACCAAGCAACAAGTGAATTACCAAGAAAATGACAAGCACCCGAAGTACTTTTCCTATCAATCCTATAACCCCCAAAATCAGCATCCGAAAAAGCTTTCAAAGAAACGGTTGAGGAAGAAGGAAGAAAAATGTCAAATTCTTGAGTTCCATGTAGGTACCTGAGAATCCTTTTGATGGCTTGGCGGTGTGAAGCACGTGGAGAAGCTTGAAAATGTGCACAAAGACATACACTGAATTGTATGTCCGGTCTTGACGCCGTGAGATACAAAAGTGATCCAATCATACTTCTGTATTCTTTTTTATCGACCGGGTCACCATCTTCGTCAAGTTCAAGTGTTGTTGCTGTTCCCATTGGTGTCCGAAGAGGCTTGCATTTGTCCATGTTGAAGCGCTTAAGAAGGTTCTTTGTATACTTAGTTTGATGCACAAAAGTTCCTTCTTTTGTTTGCTTGATTTGCAGCCCCAAAAAGTATGTGAGTTCTCCCATCATACTCATCTCAAATTCTGAACTCATCATAGCTGAAAACTTGGACACGAGATCATGAGAAGCACAACCGAAGATAATATTATCCACATACACTTGAACGAATAATGAGTCATTGCCATGCTTAAGTACAAAAAGAGTTTTATCAACCTTGCCCATGGTAAACCCCTTTTCAAGTAAGAATGTCTTTAACCTATCATACCATGCTCTAGGGGCTTGTTTTAGACCGTACAAGGCTTTGGACAGTTTGTAAACATGATTAGGAAAATTTGGATTTTCAAAACCCGGTGGCTGCTTAACATAAACCTCCTCCTCTATGTAGCCATTAAGAAAAACACTTTTAACATCCATTTGATATAACTTGAAACCTTTAGATGCAGCAAATGCTAATAAAATTCTTATAGCTTCTAATCTAGCAACAGGAGCAAATGTTTCATCAAAATCTAGACCTTCAATTTGAGTGAACCTTGAGCAACCAACCTAGCTTTATTCCTAACCACAACCCCATCCTCACATTGCTTATTTTTAAATACCAATTTAGTTCCAATTAATGTGTGACCTTGAGGTGGAGGTACAAGTTTCCAAACATTATTTCTTTCAAAATTTTCTAACTCTTCTTGCATGGCATTAATCCAAGATTCATTAGTGAGTGCGTGTGATATATACTTGGGTTCAAAAGAAGCAACAAAAGCAGAATGAGCATGAGAGTTTGGATCGCAAAACCTAGACCGAGTGACTCGTTCATGCAAGCTTCCAATGATTTGTTGTGGAGGATGACTTTTGAGTACTCGGAGGGGAGTAGACACTTCACAAGCACCTTCTTCTTCATGTTCGGACCTTTGATTAGGAGAGCTTGTTGATTGAGGAAGGTCCGAACCAGCAGTAGTGACTGTTGGTGCTGGTTGTGGTGCAAAATCAGCAGCTTGATCGTTATTTACTTCCGAGTTTTCGGGCAGCAGCACCACTTCTTCATCTTCTTCAATAAAAATACTCTCCCCCTGCGGATATGGATCCGGACCTGCAATATCGGAGCTAGTACTTGGGCTAGCTTCATCAAAAGAAACCTCGCAAGTCTCCACAATTTTGTTAGTGTCAAGTAAAAGCACACGGTAGCCTCTAGTATGAGATGGATAACCAAGAAACATGCCATCAACAGATCTAGCTTCAAATTTATCAAGATTACCATGTTTCTTAACAAAGCATTTGCAACCAAAAACCCTAAAGTGTGTAACACTAGGCCTATGTCCAAACCGGAGCTCATATGGGGTTTTTCCAAGCTTAGCACGCAAGAAAACACGATTTGAGACATAACAAGCGGTTGCAATTGCATCAGCCCAAAATTTCCTAGGAGTTTGATATTCATCAAGCATAGTCCTAGCCATCTCAACTAAGGTCCTGTTCTTTCTTTCTATGACACCATTTTGTTGTGGTACATAGGGTGAAGAGTATTGATGATCTATTTCATTTTCAGCACAAAAGTGATAAAAGGATTGGTTTTTAAATTCAGTTCCGTTATCACTTCTAATTGCTTTTAATGATCCTGGGTGATCAATAGATAATCTAAGAAATAAAGTTCTAAAATGACTAAAAGCTTCATTCTTAGATGCCATAAAATAAACCCAAGAATATCTGGAATAATCATCAACAATCACAAGCACATACCATTTACCTCCGAAGGATTGAACACGTGCCGGACCTACTGTGTCAAGATGTAAAAGTTGTCCTGGTTCAGCTGTCATGGTCATTGTGAGAGGAGCATGTGAACCTACAACAAACTTAGCATGTCTACAAGAAGAGCACACAATATCATTGTCCTTTTTAAGCTTCGGCAGCCCACGTATGCGATCGAGAGCACTAACACGAGTGAGATGATCAAAGCCTATGTGACCAAGTCTACGATGCCAAAAATATAGATCCTTTGTATCATTAGCAACTAGACATCGATGCTTAGAAGTTGACAAATCAAAATCAGCTTTAAAAACTCTTCCAAACCTAGACATGTTAAACAAAAGCTCACCTTTTGAATCTACAACCTTGCAGCAATTTTTAGCAAAGCTAACCTCTAGATTTTCATCTAGCAATTGTGAAACCGAAAGCAAGTTGTATTTCAAATTTTTAACAAGTGCCATATCTTTCAAAGTGTAGAGATTGTTTACTCTAACCGAACCTTTAGCAATTATGGGAGTAGAAGAGTTATCGGCGAAAGTAACATTTTCTACACGTGACACAAAAGAGAGAGAGGAGAACCATTCTTTGTTACCGGTCATGTGGCGTGAGCAACCTGAATCCACAATCCAAATGTTCTCCTTCCTCAAATGTGAAACCTACACAGCAGCACAATACGTCGATGACTCAATACTGGGGTTAGTTAAAAGACTTTTAGGAATCCAGTACTGAGTCACACGACGTCCAGCAGGAATAACACGCGAAAGCTGAGAAGGTACAGCAGGTTTATGAGCCAAACATCGAAAATTTTTGTTCCCAACTACTGACTTAGAAGATGTGTTATATGTAGCACAAAAAACAGTAGGTCCGGGAGCAAGTTTTTGACTCATTACAGCAGGTTGCAAGCTTCGAACATTCGGTCTAGCAGATTTTGCTTGGTTGTTATGTGATCTAGCAAGTATTCTTTGTTTCTTATCGTGTTTAGCTAGTCTATAACAAAAATCTATGACATGACCATCTCTACCACAGTAGGTACAATGAAAATAACCTTATTATCATGTCTAGATGAGCAAGCAACACGTTTATTAGAACCCGAATGGGACAGTACTCCTGCAGATTTGAAAATCACCTCTTTTTGTCTAGGAGATGTTTGAATCAAACCGCTTCCTAATGACTTTACAACTTTAGGTGGGTGTGCCTTAGCATGAGCATGAGAATTAAAACCTAAACCAGTTTTATCATTACAAGACTTGGAAGAATTCAGCAGCAAGTTTAGGTTCTTATTTGTATTAGAAAACCGATCTAGTGTCCTATGCATGTCATCAAGTTTATTGGACAGATCAAAGCAGTTTTCACATGAAGTTTTTCCTTTTAGTTTGCAATTTGAACAATATTTAACTTCATGCACACGTAAAGCATTGTTCAAAATAGAAATCTCATTCATAGCATCATTTAGTTTCTTATTCAGATCATCACATGAAGAACAATGCAAATCAATTGAGAACAACAAGCATCTTTCAAATTTTTATCATTAAGTGCAGCAAACTCTTTGTTCTTTTCAATTTCAAGTTTAAGTTTATCAAGTGTAGATGCGTGTGCACTTCTTAAAGAGGATAATTGTTCATAAATCAAATTACATGAGGAACAAGAATCATCACTAGGAATCAAAGTTTTTAAACGATTAATTTCAGATTCTAGTGATTCAATTTTAACAACATTGTTCCTAAGTTTTTTATCCTTTTTCTTTAATATAACAGTGGCACGAGAAATAGCATCACACATTTCTTTGCAAGTGGGACATACCTCTTCATCGTCGCTGTTGTGTTCTGCCTCCTCGGAGCTTAAACTTGACTTGCTCGCCATGCAGCACATATTTGTCATAGCTTCTTCATCTTCATCACTACCGGTGTCCACATCACTTGAGCCGAAATCTTGAAGTGCAGAGATCATACTATGCACTATGTTGCGCATTGACAAATCTTTCTTCTTCTTATTTTTTGCAAACGATTTCTTCGGCCTTGTTTGCTTTTCTTCACGTGATGTCGGACCTGAAAGGTTAGGGCACTCCGTACGAAAATGTCCTGTCTTACCACATTCAAAACATCGTTGAGGTCCGGAGCTTCCTCTCCTTCTAGTTCTCATATTTTGCAATGCGTTTGAGAACCGAGTAGAGATGAGTGCAAGCTCCTCCTCTCGAAACTCTTCAATCTGTTCAAGGGTTAGAGAGGACAGCAAAGAGAGTGCACCACTAGATGATGATTGACTAGAACTAGACATGTCACGTTGCGAAACAAATGCAATAGACTTGTTGGGATTTTTACGTGAGATGATGTCAATTTCATGAGTTTTCAATTTAGAATAAAGCACGTCTAAAGTAAGAGAACTCATGACAGTAGATTCACGAATAGATGTAACTTTCATCTCCCAAATTGACATATCTAATGCTCCTAACAATTGTCTAGCATTTTCAGCATCTGAAAAGTTAACATTGACACTACGCAAGTTGCTGAGAATTTTATTAAAGCGAGCAAAAAGGTCGTCAATTGACTCACCGGGTTGCATCTCAAAATGCATGTATTCTTTCTTGAACATATCTTGCCTTACCTCCTTGATCGTATTGGATCCTTCATGATAGTCACAAAGAGCTTTCCAAACATCATATGCAGATCGGAGGTATGCAACACGGTCGAAGTCTCTTTGAGTCAATCCTTGGATGATCAAGTTGCGAGCCTTGTTGTTGTTGTCAACATCTCTCATGTTCGCAGCCGTAACTTGATCGTTGGGTGGTACATCGAAGTTCCGGTAGACCTTTTCACATATGGCGAAGCCTTGCGCCTGTATGTAGGCCTCCATCCGCGCCTTCCAAACCTGAAAATCGATGCCATTGAACACACAAGGTTTTGCGGAGTACTTCTCCATGGTGCTTAGTCAAAACACGTGCAAATCACAAAGATTAGAGCACCTTGGCTCTGATACCAATTGTAGGATCAAAGAGCACGTGAAAAGCTACCAGAGGGGGGTGAATGGTAGATTAAAACTTTTCGCAGCAGAAACAACAGAAACCCCTCAGCAAAAAATCAATCGGTTAAAGAAACCGTGTGTGCAAGTGTTTTCAAACGTGTTCAACTGTGAAAAATCAAGTAGAGAGGTAGAGAATCAAGTCACGGATCTAATGCAACAAGAATCACTTGAAAACACGAAGTAAAACTTGAGATACGATCAAAACATTAAACGAAGATCAATCTGTTCTACCCGATATAAAACAGATCTGCAACGCTGCAAAGAAACTCATGTATATCATAAACTACAGATCCGAAGCTCGTGAAAATTTCACAGATGATAGATAATTGAGTTGTGAAGACAACCCAAAAAGAATCACATCAATCGGATCTGTAAAACTCGAGTTATGAACGAAACACCGAAACAACGTCGGTCTGTCCAGAAACTCGGCGAGAAAGACTTGACGAAAAACAAGTCGGACGAACAAGGCACAAAAGCTCCTCGAAACTATGAACTTTATTCAATAGAAACACAAAAGGAACAGCCCAAAGTTCTCTCCCCATGAGAGCTCTGGCCTCCCTTGCTTTTATAGCCAGCCCTCAGGCTAATCAATCCAATCTAGGACTCCTACTCCTAATTGGACTCGTATCCTAACTTACCATAACTGCTCAGGACTCTCCTATTCGCAGATAGAAGCAATCGTGAGACTTCCAAACACCTTAGGAACGTCCTAAACATTCCTAAAACAACTCAACTTCGTGCCTAGCACGAAATCCTATCATAACCAACTCAAATCTTCCATATTTGAGCCATATCCGACTCAGCCTCAGCCTGAGTACGCAATCCAGCCGGTTGGGCCTTTCCGACCAATTCATTACGTCCACTTCTCTTCATCACGCCTTGGAACAATGTTGCCACGTCCATGCACTCCTTGCACACGTGCAAACACCTTCCAACGACGTACACGCAACCTTCATATGCACTGCCCTTGATCCAAACATGCTGCGCGACCTCCCGATCAACTCAACCACAGCTCCTCCCGAACTTGGTTATTGGAACCTCATCTCCTCCCTGAGACTAGTCCAAGGATCCCGTCACCAGCCATGTCTTGAACTCAAGCAACACCTGCACATGAATAAACAACCAATTCTTCCGAGCACAAGTCCTCGACTTGACTCACGTTAGTTCGAAAACCACAACACCCTACATGAGCACGTCACATAAGCATGTTGCAAACTATATCAAATGATAACAGCCATAACCACCAAAACACACCAAAAACTTAGCAAATTAATACTAAGTAAACCTTCCCATAAAGCAAGTTTGAAACATTGCGAGTTAAAAGCAAAAACAAGACGCTGCAGTTCTACGAGTTGAACTTCACGGGAGCTCCCTAAAAACAAGCTCCGGACCTCACAGAAGCTCTCCGGACCTTGCAGGAGCTCTCCGGACCTTGCGTCGGACCTTGCCAACACTTGGCGGACCTAACAAAGAACTTGTCGGACCTTGCCACAGAAGAATGTTTTGTCAATATTCAAAACTTTGAATGTTAATGCTAACTTTTATCCTAATTGCCAATGTATTCAGCACACATAGGTCTCACACACAGCACACCACTCATCTTCTCGTGGAGGGGATCACTTCTAGGTGCCCGCGCGAGTCCATAGGAGCAGGAACCATGAAGAACCATTGAGGGAAACCGCTGTTCTTCGAGTTTTAGAAGAATTCCCGATTTCCGGCCTAGGTCGCACGGTGACATCCCAACAGAGCCCTTTCCGAGCTCCGTGGAGCTCATGCCGACCTTTCCTAGGGTCCACTGGTGCTCGACGACCTTTTGTTCGATAGGTTGGGGTGTTAGGAAGGTCGGCCGACACGGCTGAAGTTGTTCCGAAGCTACCGCTCGTCGCCGACCAGGTGCCGGCCGTTTTCATGACGAACTGAGCCCAGAATCATGTTCCCCGAGTGGACTTAGGCAGGGGCGGCCAGAATCATGAAGTTTGGAGCACCACAGAGGCCGCCGGCGAGCTCTCCGGTGAGGTGCCGCGGCGGCAGAGCGCGGGAGGTGAGAGGAAGACGAAGGGGGTGGGTCCTGGCTGTCAGCGGCAGATATTTTAAAAACCGGATCTGCTGTGGCACGGATCGGGTGCGACTGCGCATGAAAGAATCTGTAGCCGCGTGCGTCATCCAATGAGGAGCCGACATGTATCCCCGGGTCCCATGCGCAGTGATTTGTATTTTTCCCGATTTTCAGATTTCATTCAAACTTCAAATCCTCATAACTTTGGCTAGGAATATCCAAATCGAGTGAACCAAATTTTTTGGATTCAGCTCTCTGAGTACTTTCCAGCGAATCAAGTTTCACTTCATGAAAATCCTTATTTCTCTAGAATTAATTCTATAAAGTTTAAACTGTTTGGAATTTTAACTGGAGAATCCTTTGGGGGGGAGTTCTGAAATTTTGCTGGGATGTTAACCAAAATATCCCTGAGCTACCATAAAAATTTCAGATCCATTCGAGCTCATTTGATACACCTAATGGTGTGATTAATCAAACTGTTCCAGAGAAAATAGAAAATGTCCAGAAACATTTTCAGAATTTCTCTGAATTTGTTTAGCTCATATCTCTAGCTAGGAACCTTCAAATTAAGTGAGACCAACTCCATTAGAACCCTCTAAAAATCTAGTTTTCAGAAAGTCATAGCTTGCCCCATGAAACTCCCTAGAACACCACAAGAGCTCCAATTAAGGTCAAGTACATAATTATTTATGGAGAGCTCAAATGAGCTTTGCTATAACTAAAAGTTGGCCAAGTCTCTGTTTAGGTTGTATCCAAACCACAGTAAATTCCAGAGTCATTAGGTCTGTCTAGTAAGACTTATAAACCTCACAAATTTAAATTCAATTTGAATGCATTTAAATCAATACATGTACTTGTTATCTCATGTAGTCGCTAAGGTTGAGGAGGAACCCGAAGTCTTAGACTTCGTTACTCCGGAGGAGCAGCTAGCCTACGACCAAGAGCAGCAAGGCAAGCTCCGGTTTGCATTAACCTCTTTACAAACTTTTATTATTTTGAGAACTTATTTGAGTACCATTAATTCTTGCATTAGAGTCTTGTTTGAAAACCCAAATGCATAGCCAAGAAAACCATGGGTTGGGATTAGGAGTGAAACCCCATTTAGCTACTGTAATGCTAAGATAGTGTAGGATTCGGTACAAGTCGAGTAGTGGGAACTACTCGCGAGGATAGGCTAGAGGCACTCGACTCGGGTAGAAATAGCACATGAAACACATGGCAAGAAAATGAGACTGAGCGGAGAGTAAGGGCAGCAGGACTTTGGGGCCTGGATGCTATAGCTCCGCTTGAGTCGATTGAGGACCGAGCCGTGTGCAGGCCTGTTGAACAAGCTAGATCAGTACCGAAGACCTACAGGCTATATGGGAACCGTGAAACCAATGTAACTCGGGTAGCTGGATGTTGAGGCATAACTGGTCGTTCAGAGGGTAGGTTGAGAGCCCGAGGTGTAAATCGGCTGGCGGCACTGAGATGCGCGTGCAGAGACCTCTTGCTCAGGACGATTGGACCGGTTCAACATTTGGCTGACGGGTGAAAGGTGGTTGCGTACGACGTCCGTGATGGTTGCTGTAGGCAACATCAAGTATGGGCATACGTGACAGGTTATTCGGGTAACCCTGCAGGTGTAAATTGATTATAATCGCCGTCCCTCGCGGTCAGTGAGTACCACTTGTTCACTGTACTGTGACGTAGCAAGAACAGGCTAGATACATTTTAAAATCTTGCTGATTGAAAGATGGACTTTGATTGTTAATGATTTGCCGTAGTCTAGAGCTAACTAAAGTTCCTTTCAACTTTGGGCAAAGTACATGAGAGAAATGTGTTTCTTGTTTGATTGCGGCTCTCTCATGTGCCTTAGCGTAAGGTTCTCCACAACCTGCTGCTAAAACTTGAAAGTAAGGTTCCACTAATTAGGCGAGTCCTTGCAACTTATTTTACCTCATATAACCTATAACCCTCATGTAGAAGTTTCATGTTTAGGAGAGATGGGTCAGACTTGTTGAGCCTTCGTGCTCACTGCTTGTGTTTGAAGCTTTTGCAGGGTTCTATGAGGAAAGGACTCCCGAGGAGGAGACGGGACCCCAAGAGGGGAACCCCGTCGAGTAGGAGTCGTGCACGCCACCGTGTTAGTGTGCGTGTGTGCTAGCAAGGACACGTTCATGGGCTGAACGTGAACTTGATGCATAGTCTACGCCCGTGATTAGACTGAACATATTTTGTTGTAAAGATGTCCATAAACCTGTTTATGTAATAAAACTTTGCTTCCGCTGTGTACCTTTGATGTGTGTTATTCGGTGCTGTGCAACACAGTACCCCTCAGCGTGATCCTGGTTCGACAAGACCGTGGGGTCGTGTCAGCGTGGTATCAGAGCTCGCTTGAGGTCTAACGCACTACAAAGGTCATTCTTTTCAAAATTCGGTGAGGAACGAGTTAGTAGCCCATATAAGGATGTTATTAGAGTATAGAAAGTGGTATACTGACCTATTTGCTTATGTCGGAAAATCATGCATTTCGGGACGCTTCATGTCTTGGGGGGTGCACGTAAGCGCTTTCCACCAGTGCGCACAAGCTGAAGGGTGGAGCCCCACGGATGGCAGGTAACCCGACCCGCTTTAATATCCTCTACGACTCTTCATGTCGTTTGGGTTATTCGAGCAACGTCTGTCCCTGGCGTGCTTCGGGCAATTTAGGAGACCCCGTCACGTGGTCAGTAACATGAACACGTAGCTCAAGGTGTGTTTAGCTTGAGAACATCCGGGCGAGTGATGACACCTGGGTGTACGAACTGTATGGATACCGGGCTCTGTGTGCAGCCGAGTCTGACAATTGTATGAGCTATCTGCAGGTAGTCTAACCACGAAACGGTATACGTGTAGCATCCGTGTGCGAGTGACGTTTAGTGCCACTGAACTAACGAAGCCGGCTAAGTCCGGTATAGGTTTTTCTTTGTGAGGACGTAGTACCGACATGATCTGGTGACGCATCGACGTCACACTCCACTAATGGACCACTTCATTGTAAAAATTGGAAGTTTTGAAACAGAGCACTAAAACTTGATGTAACTCCTTCCCTTAATCAGGATAATCAAATTTAACAAGTTTTCAACTTATAGGGTACTAAGGACAGAGCCCCCTGTTTTCAGCTGAGTTAAAGCTGAAGTTAATCAGAGGTTAGAGGTTGAGTTCTTTCGAGGTTAGGATCATATGATACATTTATGGAAATCATTGGAAGAGCTTTACAACTTTTGTGTTGAGGTCCAAAGGTGTTTCATCTCCTAAAAAATCGAAAAATGCAGTAGAGTTGAAACTATCCAGAAAACAGGGCAGAGCAAACACTCTCTGTAACTCTCTGTGAATTAAGCATAACTTCCTGTACAAAAATACAAAAATAGAAAATGAGGTGGTTCTGAAAAGTTCGTGAGATGGGTTACAACTTTGTAACAGAAAGTTTTGTCAGATTGGGAGCAGAATTAACTGGAATTCTTGGATCAACTCAGTACCTAAAGCAGGGAGGTGCTGTCCAATTTTCTCCGGAAATTCTATCAACTTCGACATCTCATAACTTTTGAACCAGGACAGATCTTAGGCCAAGCAAATACCTTCTGGAAAGCTATTGAAGTTAACTTTAACTTTGATGTTGAGCTCCAGAATTGATTTTGCATTTAGCATGATCTAAATCAGGTTGAAAAGGAAACTGGTCAGGGCTGTCATATGGGACAGCAGATCAGCAGTCAAATTTGTATAAGTTTGAACTATGTTTCCAAATTTTCTGAGTTCAATAACATGTCTTATGTTAACTCAATGGTTTACTGTTCAAATAAATATTTGACATTTCTCAAATATGTTTTTACAGATGACAGCAGATAGACAGTTGGAGAACGGGTGGGTGGTGTCCCACTGTTCTCACCGCAGCGGCTATCTGGAAACGTTGAGGCAAATGCTTCAATATTTCGGGTATGACAAGATGCCGCAGTACGTCACCAAATAAGAAGGCGAGGAGGGGAACAAGATGTGGATGATCCATGTTGAAGTTCCTGCAGGGCCTACGCCATCCGGTTGGGCGCCGTTCACCGTTACGGTGAGAGGTAGACAACTGGAGGGGATGTGGCAAGTGGCAGCCCGCGACACCATGTCGCGTTTCTGCCAACTACACGTGAGAGCTATGGAGGGCACCATACGCACTCGTTCCGGTGGAGGGATGAGCTAGTCATGTGTGGGAAGGGAGGTACAGGGACGCAACCGATCCTGGTTGCCCAAGGTACAGTCCCGCGGAGGCAAACCTCAGTCTCCAATTGAGGGCGGGAAAGGCCGTGATGGACAGCCAAGCTGTTCATACGGAGCGTCTCGCTACAAAGCTCGAGGAGAGCGCAAGCCGTGGAGACCACTTCGAGAGTGCTCACAGCGCACTCCGCAATGTGCTTCTTCCGACGATCAAGCGACTGAACGAACAGCATAATCAGTTGCATCGTCTGAAGAAGGCGAAGAAGAAAAGCCGTGTCGACATCGCGGCGTTGCAAGAACAGGTGCAGACTCTAACCCAGCAGAACGAGGACCTTACTCAAGAGCGGGACGACGCTATTGAGGAAGGGCAAGGCTGGGAAGAAGACTACAATCAGGCCATGGACGAGGTGCACGCGTTGCAGGACCTCGTACCTCCGGTATTGGACATACTGGTGGTCTTGGGTCTTCCGGCGATGGGAGAACCCGAGCCGGACGAGGAGGTTGTAGACCCAGAGTCACCAGCAGAGGTACCGGAGGAGGACGACCCACAGGAGGTCGAGTTCTACTTCGAGTAGGAGGTTACCGTTGCCCAATAGGGCAGCAAGGGTGATGTAACCAAAATTTTTGTAATCGGTGACATGTCGTGTAGGCAGTAGCGTATGTATAGGTAGTGACGACATGAGCATGACTTCTCGGAGACCCGGGAATAATGTATCTTGTATAAAGTTTATGCTTTATCAATATATGTGAATGTTGTGCAAATTATTCATGTGTCACTTCAATACGTACTGTTTCATATGGAATTTTTTTAAGTATGACATGTGCTGATCGCTGCTGTTTTGAATTTCAGAATGAATCGTACTCGTGCCAACCCAGACGTTGGGGGTCCTAGTCAAGGGGGAGAAACCTCCCAACAGCCTCCCGAGGACTCCTCGTGACAGCAGCAGCAACAGCAACAGCAAACACCGCCACCGCCACCGCCAACGGTTACATTGGCCGACATCGTTGCGGCAATGGCGGGTTCTCATCAGCAGCACACGGAGTTGCTGCAGACCCTTATTACAAATACGTCTTGACCAGAGAGGCGTCATGATCGTGAGGAGCGTCAACAGAGCTCCTACTCCGACTTTCTAGCGACTCATCCCCCGGTATTCTCAAGGGCGGATGAACCCCTCGATGCGGACAATTGGCTCCGCACGATGGAGATGAAGTTCGGGCTGCTCCAACTGAGTGAGCAGCGCAAGACTCAGTTCGAGGTCCAGCAGCTCTAGGGATACGTGAGCGCGTGGTGGGCGAACTACTGTGCTTCGCAGCCCACCGACCGAGTTATGACCTGGGCGGAGTTCCGGACAACCTTCAGGGCCTATCACATACCGCCGGGTCTTATGAAGAGGAAGACGCAGGAGTTCTTACACCTGCAACAAGGGAGCCGGAACGCGCTGGAATATTCCAGGGCGTTCAACGATCTTGCGCTCTATGCTTCGTATCACGCTGATACCGACGAGAAGCGGCGGGATCACTTCTACCAGGGACTTAACCCGCTCCTGAAGGACAAGCTGGCGATGTTCAATCGCGGCAGCCTCAACAACATAATTGATGCTGCGATTGTTCAGGAGGACTCCGGCAAGGAGTTAGCAGCGGCGGAAAGAAAGCGAAGCGCGCTGCAAAGCAGCGGAGAAGGAGGCGGTCCTTCTGAGAAATTTCAGATGATGAATTGCCCACCATCGGGTGCATGCTGGCAGCCACCACAGAGGATGATGCCATTCCGCAGTCGGCCCTATTCTCCACCGGCGTTCAAGCCGGCACTGCCAGTACCACCTCCGCAACAATAACAGCAGCAGCGTGCGATGCCGCGTGCATATGCACCTCAGCAGCGCATGCTGGGCTTTCGTCCCCCGAGCACCGGCCAAGCAGCGGCCACATGTTACAAGTGTGGTCGTCCAGGACACTTCACCAGCAGTTGTCCGGAGAGGCAAGGCGGCGGAGTTGCACCGCAGTTTACGGGGAGGAATCAGCCCCGGAACCCTACTAATGCGCGGCGGGCAAACCCTAGGCCCGGCACAGTCCACCAACTCGCCATAGAGGACGTGCCGGAGGGTGAACCAATCCTTGCGGGTATGTTCCAACTCCACCAGCATCCCGCCATAGTACTGATTGATTCAGGCGCCACGCGTAGCTTTATTAGCCAAGCTTTCATTGCTAGATATAGCTTGCAAATACTACCCACCGATAGTCCATACTTAATTTGTTCACCGGGTGGGAAGATTTCAGCAAGCATGATGGTTCCAAAATCGCCATTATGCTTAGCGGGTGGAGTGTACCCTACGTCTCTCATAATTTTAGAGGGGCAAAAGGTCGATGTCATCGTAGGGATGTCGTGGTTAACCCGCCACGGCGCTGTTTTAGACACCATCCTCCGAATTGTGCACTTGAACTCAAAAGTGCACGAATCTCATTCCTTATTTCTGGACAGTCCAAAAATAAAACTTCCAAGTGTCTATCAATCCACAACCATCAGATTGGAAGATATTCCAGTGGTCCGAGAGTTCCCTGACGTGTTCCTGGATGATTTACAGGGGATGCCGCCCGATAGAGAGGTGGAGTTCAAGATTGAACTTGCACCGGGAACCATGCCAATATCCCGAAGGCCGTACAAGATGGCGCCCAAGGAGTTGGCTGAACTGAAGACCCAGCTAACGGACCTGCTGGAGAAGGGTTTTATTAGGACGAGCTCCTCGCCATGGGGCTGTTCGGCATTATTTGTGAAGAAGAAGGATGAGACGTTGCGGCTTTGCGTGGACTATCGTCCATTAAACGCCGTAACCATCAAGAACAAGTACCCGTTGCCACGGATCAACATGTTGTTTGATCAGTTGGTCGAAGCAAAGATCTTTTCCAAGATGGATTTAAGATCCGGGTACCACCAGATTAAGATACGGGCTGAGGACATTCCGAAGACGGCTTTCTTGACAAGGTACAGACTTTATGAGTACCTGGTATTGTCCTTCGGCCTCACCAACGCTCCAGCTCACTTCATGTACCTAATGAACTCGGTATTCATGCCGGAGCTGGACAAGTTTGTCGTGGTCTTCATCTACGATATATTGGTATATTCCAAGTCGGAGGAAGAGCACAAGAAACATATGTGTATAGTCTTGCAACGGCTGCGGGATCACAAGCTATACGCGAAATTCAGCAAATGCGAGTTCTGGATATCACAAGTGCCTTTTCTCGGGCATATTATCTCAGCGGAAGGCATCGCTGTAGACCCGGGCAAGATCACACAAGTGCTGAATTGGAAATCCCAGAGAACTGTTCACGAGGTACGGAGTTTCCTCAGACTCGCGGGATATTATCGGAGGTTCATCCCAAACTTCTCGAATATTGCCAAGCCTATGACAGAGATGCTAAAGAAGGCTACCAAATATGTTTGGAGTCCAGCATGTAAAGCAGCGTTCAAGGCATTAGTGAAGCACCTGACATCAGCACCGATTTTGGTGCAGCCAGACACAACAAAACCGTTCGATGTGTACTGCGATGCATCCGACATTGGGCTCGGATGTGTGCTGATGCAAGACCGAAGAGTGGTCGAGTATCGATCACGGCAGCTCAGAAACCATGAACAGAATTATCCAACTCATGACTTGTAGCTCGCTGCCGTGGTACTCGCACTTAAAATGTGGAGGCACTACCTACTCGGTAACCTCGTACATTTATATATCGACCACAAAAGCCTCAAGTACATATTCACTCAGAAGGAGCTGAACATGAGGCAGCGAAGATGGTTAGAATTGATAAAGGATTACGAAATAGAGATCCATTATCACCCCGGCAAGGCAATACGTAGTGGCAGATGCGCTGAGCCGCAAGTCACACGTCAACAATCTGACCATCACACCGTTGGAAGAGAGCGAACCACCACTGCATGTGATTCCACATGGAGCTCTCTACAACTTAGCTTTGATCCCCACCATCCGTGAAGAGATAGCGGCGGTCCAGAAAAATGACAAGGGCATGTCACATTTGCGGAGACGCATAGACAGTGGGGAGTTGAAATGCTTCCGAAAAGACGGAGACGACGCCCTATGGTTCAAGGACCGAATCGTCGTACCCCATAACCCAGAATTACGGAAGAAAATCTTTGACGAGGCTCACCTGTCAAAGTTTTCTATTCACCCCGGCCGCAACAAAATGTATCAGGAACTCAAAAGCAAGTTTTGGTGGACACGGATGAAGTGGGAGATCGCAAAGTACGTGTTCGAATGTGATACATGTCGAAGGGTGAAGGCGGATCATATGCGGAAACCGGGACTGCTACAACCACTGGGCATTCCTGCCTGGAAGTGGGAGGATGTGAGCATGGACTTCATCGTCGGTTTACCCACCACTTTTCAGAAACATAATTCTGTGTGGGTGATCGTCGACCGGCTCATCAAAGTTGCCCATTTCATCCCGGTCAACACCAAATACAATGCCAAGAAGTACGCTGAGTTGTATATCTCACGGATCCTATGCTTGTACGGCGTACCCCGTACCATCATATCGGATCGGGGCACTTTACTTGTGTCCCGTTTTTGGGAGCAGCTACATGCTGCGTTAGGGACGAAGCTGATCCGTAGTTCAGCGTACCACCCGCAGACGGATGGGCAAACCGAGTGGGTAAATCAGATTCTAGAAGACATGCTACGAGCTTGCGCTATCAACCACGGCAAGAATTGGGATGATCACTCGCCGTTAGCCGAGTTCTCGTACAACAATGGGTACCAAGTCATCATCAAGATGGCGCCTTACGAGGTGCTATACGGGAGAAAATGCCGCACACCATTGAATTGGTGTGAGTCTGGCGAAAGAGTCACCTTCGGGATTGATCTTGTCAACAACGCGGAGGAAAAGGTTCGGCTGATTCAAGCGAACCTAAAAGCCGCCCAATCCCGGCAGAAACAGTATGCGTACCGGAGAAGACGCCCATTACAATTTGAGGTCGGGGATCACGTATACCTATGTGTGTCTCCAATGAAGGGCGTGAACAGATTCGGGGTGAGAGGAAAGTTGACACCCCGATTCATCGGTCCATTTCAGATTACCGAAAGATGTGGATCGGTGGCATACCGGTTGAAATTACCAGAAGCACTTTCCGGTGTGCACGATGTCTTTCACATCTCCCAGCTGAGAAAATGTCTCAAGCTATCAACTACCATTCAGCTGGAGGATATTGAAGAACTGCAACCGGATCTCACGTATCGGGAGGAACCGGTTCAGGTTATTGATGAAAAGGCCCGAACCACACACAACCCTACATTGTGGTTCTACAAAGTTCTGTGGAGTAATCACTCCATGGACGAAGCAACATGGGAGAGCGAAGGGTTTCTTCGCGCTAACTACCCCGACTTTTTCACGTCGCATATCCGGTAATTTTCCACCGTCCTCTCTCTCATTTTCACCTTATAATCTCAGGACGAGATTCTTTTAAGGGGGGAGGAATGTAAAGGCCTCAGTTTGTGACACATATTCAAAGTGTTCATCACCACACACCCACCTCATTTGAAGAAAGTTGATGAACACATTTAAAGAGCAAGTAACCACCATCAACATGATCATTAGAGAACAAACTCACACAATGCAAAAGTGGTATTTCCCACATGCATCATATAGGGGTTGGACATATGAAAAACTCCTACACCTTGCTAGGAATGTCCATGCCAAGTTTCACCCAAATTCAAACCTTTTTGAAGTCCTTTTGGGTATAGCTAGAAAGAGGGTGGTTTGAACTCAAAATTCAAATTCAAACTGTTTTCATCCCATGCATTCAAAAGTGGGAGGCATATTCTTACTCAGCACATTTTTGTGAGCTCACACACCAATTTTCACTCCATTTGGGGTTGATCTTGACATGAGCTAAGTTTAGCAAATTCAAACTTTATTTGAATTTCAAACTGAATATGTGCTGAAATTTAGTCAAACAAAACCCAATTTGAATTCTAACCAATTCAAATGGCTCAGGGGTAGATAATTCAAATCACCATGGGCATTGTGGGGATTACTGTTTACAACAGTAAGAGAGAGTTAAGTTCAGAGGTTAAAAAGGAAGTGGGACCCACATGTGAGCCACTGATGAAATTCAACCGACTGAGACTTCAGCCCTCGGGTCCCCGAGCTGCTTCCGAGGACGCCACCGAGGGGAGGCCGCCGTGCCACCAGCTGCTTGCCGCCCTCAGCCGCTGAACCGCCTCTCGGGGCCTTTATCTACGCGCCCGAGCTGTCTCCGGTGCTCCCCACCACTGTCCCGATGCGTTCTCGCCCAGCAAACCGAAGGCCCTCGCCGCTCGGTGAAATCCTCGGTCCCTTGTTGCCCGGCCGATCCTGTGGCTTCCACGGCGACCTGAGACAAGCACCGGGTGCGCCAAGTCTTCCTTGACACCCTCGCGCCGGTTCCAGTCCCTGAGCAATCCTCCCTGAGCTCCACCGCGACGATCTTTCCTTTTCCGGTTCATCTCGCGCCGCCGCCACGGGAACGATCCATCCGGCCACCACAACCTGCCGTTCACCAAGCCGTGAACAGCAAAAAGGTTCGCCTTCAGTCCCTCTTTCATTCCAGCAAGCTCCGGCGGCATGACATAGACTGCTCACGCCTTCAATCCTTACTTCTCCAGAATTAATTCTTCAAAGTTTAAACTGTTTGGAATTTTAACTGGAGAATCCTTTGGGGGAAAGTTCTGAAATTTTGCTGGGATGTTCACCAAAATATCCCTGAGCTACCATAAAAATTTCAGATCCATTCGAGCTCATTTGATACACCTAATGGTGTGATTAATCAAACTGTTCCAGAGAAAATAGAAAATGTCCAGAAACATTTTCAGAATTTCTCTGAATTTGTTTAGCTCATATCTCTAGCTAGGAACCTTCAAATTAAGTGAGACCAACTCCATTAGAACCCTCTAAAAATCTAGTTTTCAGAAAGTCATAGCTTGCTCCATGAAAATCCCTAGAACACCATAAGAGCTCCAATTAAGGTCAAGTACATAATTATTTGTGGAGAGCTCAAATGAGCTTTGCTACAACTAAAACTTGGCCAAGTCTCTGTTTAGGTTGTATCCAAACCACAATAAATTCCAGAGTCATTGGGTCTGTTTAGTAAGACTTATAAACTTCACAAGTTTAAATTCAATTTGAATGCATTTAAATTAATACATGTACTTGTTATCTCATGTAGTCGCTAAGGTTGAGGAGGAACCTGAAGTCTTAGACTTGGTTACTCCGGAGGAGCAGCTAGCCTACGACCAAGAGCAGCAAGGCAAGCTCCGGTTTGCATTAACCTCTTTACAAACTTTTATTGTTTTGAGAACTTACTTGAGTACAATTAATTCTTGCATTAGAGTCTTGTTTGAAAACCCAAATGCATAGCCAAGAAAACCATGGGTTGGGATTAGGATTGAAACCCCGTTTAGCTACTGCAATGCTAAGATAGTGTAGGATTCGGTACAAGTCGAGTAGTGGGAACTACTCGCGAGGATAGGCTAGAGGCACTCGACTCGGGTAGAAATAGAACATGAAACACATGGCAAGAAAATGAGACCGAGCGGAGAGTAAGGGCAGCAGGACTTTGGGGCCTTGATGCTATAGCTCCACTTGAGTCGATTGAGGACCGAGCCGTGTGCGGGCCTGTTGAACAAGCTAGAACAGTACCGAAGACCTACCGGCTATATGGGAACCGGGAAACCGATGTAACTCGGTAGCTGGATGTTGAGGCATAGCTGGTTGTTCAGAGGGTAGGTTGAGAGCTCGAGGTGTAAATCGGCTGGCGGCACTGAAATGCGCGTGCAGAGACCTCTTGCTCGGGACGATTGGACCGGTTCAACATTTGGCTGACGGGTGAAAGGTGGTTGCGTACGACGTCCGTGATGGTTGCTGTAGGCATCATCGAGTACGGGCGTACGTGACGGGTTATTCAGGTAACCCTACAGGTGTAAATCGATTATAATCGTCGTTCCTCGCGGTCAGTGAGTACCACTTGTTCACTGTACCGTGACGTAGCAAGAACAGGCTAGATACATGTTAAAATGTTGCCGATTGAAAGATGGACTTTGATTGTTAATGATTTGCCGTAGTCTAGAGCTAACTAAAGTTCCTTTCAACTTTGGGCAAAGTACATGAGAGAAATGTGTTTCTTGTTTGATTGCGGCTCTCTCATGTGCCTTAGCGTAAGGTTCTCCATAACCTGCTGCTAAAACTTGAAAGTAAGGTTCCACTAATTAGGCGAGTCCTTGCAACTTATTTTACCTCATGTAACCTATAACCCTCATGTAGAAGTTTCATATTTAGGAGAGACGGGTCAGAATTGCTGAGCTTTCGTGCTCACTGCTTGTGTTTGAAGCTTTTGCAGGGTTTTATGAGGAAGGGACTCCCGAGGAAGAGACGGGACCCCAGGTGGGGAACCCCGTCGAGTGGGAGTCGTGCACGCCACCGTGTTAGTGTGCGTGTGTGCTAGCAAGGACACGTTCACGGGCTGAACGTGAAATTTGAGCTCAACATATTTTGTTGTAAAGATATCCATAAACCTGTTTATGTAATAAAACTTTGCTTCCGCTTTGTACCTTTGATGTGTGTTATTCGGTGTTGTGCAACGCAGTACCCCTCAGCGTGATCCTGGCTCGACAAGACCATGGGGTCGTGTCACTTTGTTTCAAATGAAACTTGGTCAAGACTCTGGTTAGGACCCAACCAAGCCACCACAAAAATTTGAGAACCAAAGGGGAGGGCTAGCTAGAGTTATAGTAATTACTTATTCAGTTCTAAACATTGCATTTTAATTGACATATAGTATCTCGTTGACATGTAGTCGCTGAAGGCGAGGAAACTCCGGAAGTGCTCGACTTCCTTCTTCCGGACGAAGCCCTAACCACTGACCAGCAGCAACAAGGCAAGCCCAGGTTTGCATTAACCCATTTTACAAAGTTTTGCTTTATATATACTTAGTATGTGGTATGGATGTGCATTAGGTGTAGGATGGTTGAAACCCAAGTGCATAACCAGATTTTTCTATAAGAGTGATGGTAGTGTCTAAGTCCTCGAGTAGACAGGCTATGCTTAATGATTCATAGAACTTCGATACAAGTCGAGTAGTTGGAATCTACTCGCGAGTTAGGCTTGGGACACACGGAATTTGTTTGAGTGATGTGAGATCACCTTAGTAATGAAAATGAGACTAGGCAGGGGCTAGGGCGCAGCAAGAGGAAGTCTTGTGAGCGCAGCCCTGACCGTGTCGATTGAGGACCGATCCGTGTGCGGCCCACGCTGATCAAGTTTGAACGTACCGAAGGCATATCAGATATATGGGCCCCGGTAAACCGATGTAACCTAAACCTACGGGCGTCGAGGGATAGCACACCGATTTATAGGTGTAGGTTGAGGGCAGCAAGGTGAAAATCTGCTAACGGCCATAGAGAGATGCTCCGTGTAGGGAGCCTCCTGTCCGTTTCGGTACAACCGGTTCGACGTTTGGGCTGTTGGGTGAAAGGTTGTCCCGTACGACACCGAGTGAGCGTTCTGTGCAGCTCCACGGGTGGGCGTACGTGACGTGCTCTTCGGGTGTCCCTGCAGGTGTATATCATGTCGATTCGCCGTCCCTCGCGGTGATGAGTACCACTTGGTCACTGAGTCGTGACGTAGACTAATATATATGGAATGTGATGACTCAATATTGCTGTTATGATAAAGCTTGTATTGCTACATGTGTGCCACCAATTATGGCTTACTAAATTTCTTATTCATGAACTGTTAACTTGTGGCTAAAAGATAAACTAAGGATGAACTTGTAGGCGTGTCCATTGGCTGAAATTTACCATCCCATATTCGTACCAACTGCATGTAGAGTTTCATGTCTAGGTGAGTCGGTTAAGTCTTGTTGAGCCATTGTGCTCATGGTTGTTGCTATAAGTGTTTTTCAGGTGAGGAGCATCCCACGGACTCGGGTTACGAGTCCACCTGCGAGGGCTACCCTCCGTCGGGTACCACGGCTGAGTGGGAGCCGTACATGCCGTGCTGAGCTGAGGAGTGCAGCTAGTGTGGGTTGCCCTAGGGCTGGGTACCGACTTTTGCTAGGTACACGGGCGTGAGTTGTACAAACTTAGTTTCCGCTGCTGTAATATAAACACTAGTTTATAATGAGTATTGTACTACTTTGTACATTTCAGTTGGTTTTCTATGTAATACAACGTTTCCTTATGATGTGTGCTGTCGGGTGTCGCATCGTGCGGCACCACCCTCTGTGATCCTGGAGGAGCGGATTCCGATCCGCCATAGGCTGGTATCAGAGTCGCGTTGGGGATAGCACATTAATTAAGGACTGTATTATGGGAAAACTTAGGTTTACGTCGAGGATTCGCTAGTTTGCCCAAGTAAGGACTATATTAGCATAGTTACTTAAAGTGGCAAGACTAACATATGTGTTATAATTCTGAATTTTGATTCTATAACGACGCACCTACACTCAGGTAAGAATGGTAAGGCACGCCACCGAAAGCGGTTCAATTTCGGTTAGCTCAACTGACGAGGAATGTGGTTCAGGGATATGTCTCACAGCTTGGTGTGAGACGTCAATATGAAACTCTTGGACTCTTCATGTTCCTGAGTTCATATGAAACGCTGATCCCTAGCGTGCATTAGGCAAGAAAGTGGAGACCCCATCGTGTGGTCAGCAACGCGATAGTGTGTTCGTCTGGAAATAGCCTAGGAGGACATACGCAGCGCTTGCCATCGGCGTGCCCTACAGGGTAGTAGGTGGTATCTGTTGGGGTGATAAAATTCCCAACCGTGACGACCCGTTCGCGCTCTACTTGGGTTCCCCGTAATGTGGTGTTAAAACACGATCACGTACCTTTAGACTAGCTTAACTCAAGGACGGCCGTATGACAATGATACAGGTGTTTGTATTTACTCTCAAATATGGACCTGTCTGAAATGAAAATAACCTTTGAGTGCATCATTATTGGGTGTTCTTCTACAGGTACTAACCACGTATGTATCCCGTGTAGTATACGTGTGCGAGAGCCCGTTTAGTGCCACAATTGAGATGTATATGCCGGTATAATCCGGTTAGGATTTTTTTTTGAGAGGAACGTATTACCGACATATCATAGGCATGTGCATGAAAGATAATGATAACAAGGAATTAAAATCACTAAGTTTCAACATTTAGGACCCTGGTTGGGTAGAAAAGTTCAATAGTTGATCAGTGTAGTTCAAAGGGATTGAAAAACAGAGTGCTCTGTTTTGGGCAGCTAGTTGGCTGAACTTCGACAAAGCATAACTCACAGATTATTTAGCCAATGGAGGTGTGGGATATAGTTCTGGAAAGGTGTTTAAGTACTCTACAACCTTGTTGTAGAACCCCAGAGCTAAATGACACTTTAATATGGCTTAAATTCCAGAAGAATGTAAACTGTCCAGAACCAGGACAGATTTAAAACACTCTCTGGACTGTTCTGTTTTTCAAGCATAACTTCCTGTAGAAAAATCTAAAATTATCATATGATACATATTTGGAATGGGTAGGAGATGTGTTACATCTTTGTAATTCAAGTTTCTGTAATTGCAGCACTAAATTAAGCCGAAATTAGAATTGGAAACAGCAACTTCCAAAAGAGGTGCTGTTGAAATTCTTCCAGAAATTCTGTTGACTTTGAATTACCATAACTTTTAAACCAGAGCTGATCTGAGGGCAAATAAATATTCGTTGGAAAAATACTGAAGTTAACTTTAACTTTGGTATTCAGCTTGAGTCATGAAAATGCTCAGCACCAGATCAAAATGTGGAGTATGTAGAAACTGGTCATTCTGACAGAGAGATGACAGTTGAACTCATTTGAGAAATTGTTGTACCCTAAGGGGTTTAGTACTTCCAATGGGGTAGAACATACTCATGAGTGGTTATCTTCAACTAGTGAAATATTTGAGTATATGTCTTACTCAAGTTTCTTTTGCTAGAGACCATGTTTGTGTCGTAGTGAAGATAAAAGGGTAGTATACGTGATGACCAAGCGATTTTAACGTCTCGTAGTGACCAGACCTAGTTGTGATGAACTTCCAAAGAGGAAGTCCGTCAAGTTGGATTTAACTAGCTTGTATTTGTTCTAGTAATGGTGTAGCTCGTGCAAAGTTATTACATTATCTACATACGAGATGCATCGCATATTTTACTGTCATTATGTTTTACGCCTATTTTATTGGACTGCATGAAGTATGTTGCGGGACTGATGTATATTATCGTATGGTTGCAGATGGTTCGCACTCGTACCACGCATGAGATTGGTGGCTCTAGCCAGCAGGGGGGTGATAACTCCCAGCCACCTGCCTACGACAGCACCCCGCAGCAACAACCACCGCCGCCGCCTCCGCTTATGCTAGTGGATGTGATTGCGGCACTGGTGGGTGGTCGTGAGGAGCAGACCGACCTGCTCCGCACGATCGTGCAGAATACATCCCAGGCGGGGGGGCGTCAAGAGAGGGGGCCTCGTGAGCCCCATGTTGTGACGTACTCGGACTTCATGAGTACGCACCCTCCGTGTTCACTGAAGCGGCAGAACCCCTGGAGACCGACAACTGGCTGCGGACAATTGAGTCCAAGTTCGGGCTGCTCCAATGTACAGAGCGGCAGAAGACTCTGTTCACGGTGCAGCAGCTTCACGGTGCCACTGGTGCGTGGTGGGCGAACTATGTCGCCTCACTGCCGGCTGGCCATGCCGTAGAGTGGGAAGAATTCCGGGAGGCGTTCCGCGCCTACCATATCCCTCCTGGGATAATGAAGCGGAAGTTCCAAGAGTTCTTGGAGCTGAAGCAGGGCGGGAGGAGTGCCCATGACTACTCCCGTGCTTTCAACAATCTGGCGCAGTATGCACAGGATTACGTCTCCACCAAGGAGAAGAAGCGGGAGCACTTCTATCGGGGATTACACCCCGAGATGAAGACGCATCTCGTCCAATACAATCGCGACACCTTCAACGATCTCGTTAATGCTGCGATCATGCAAGAAGACGCTCAGCGAGAATTGGCGGCTGAGCAGCGAAAGCGCAGCACTCCACCCAGCAGTGGGGGTGGAGCTCCCTAGAAATACCGCATGGTGTATCGAACACCATTCGGTCAGCAGTGGCATCCACCGGCGTGACCTCAGCAATTCGTGGGTTGTTCTGGTCGTTCTTTTCAGCCATCCCCGTTCTGACCGTCGATGCCACCACCACAACCGCAACAGCAGCAGCAGACGGTACCCCAGGCATTTCCACCGCCACAACGCGCCCCGGGTTCCCGTCCACCGATCAGCGGAGGACCGCCTCGCTACACTTGCTTTACGTACGGCCAGGCGGGCCATTTCTCGATGGACTGTCCCTAGGGGCAGCAGAGCAGCGGGCAAGCCCAGTTCCAGGGCGGTGCTCGAGGCCGACCTCCGGTCAAGAAGGTTGGTCAGCGAACTAGGGGCGTTCGCAACCTCGACAATGAGGACGCCCCAGAGGGAGACAACGTGCTGGCGGGTACGTTCACTCTCAACGATCAAGCAATCATCATATTATTTGATTCGGGTGCAACCCACAATTTCATATGTGCATCCTATGTGGCTAAGCATCAAATGCAAGTCTTCCCAACCGACTGCTCATATATGATCTGCTCACCAGGAGGGAAGATTTCAGCAAATATGATGATTCCAAAAGCACCTCTGTGCTTAGGTGGGAAGATATATCCCACCACCTTGATAATCCTTACGGGGCAAAAGATTGATGCAATCTTAGGAATGTCATAGTTACGTTACCATGGCGCTGTCCTGGGCACTCGGACACGGACGGTTCATTTGAATTCTCCATTCCACCGTCCGCATTCCATGGTGTTAGATAATCCTGTCCAGGAGGTTTCAGCAATTAATAATACTGAAGCTCTAAGTTAGAGGACATCCCCGTAGTCCGGGAGTACCCCGACGTGTTTCTGGATGATCTTCCGTGCATGCCACCTGAGCGGGATGTCGAGTTCAAGATTGAGCTTGCACCTGGGACAACCCCCATCTCAAGGAGACCCTACAAAATGGCTCCAAACGAGCTGGCTGAATTGAAAGAGCAACTCAATGATCTGTTGAGCAAAGGTTTCATTAGGCTGAGTTCCTCGCCTTGGAGATGCTCGGCGCTGTTTGTAAAAAAGAAGGATGAAACCTTGAGGCTGTCCGTGGATTACCGGACGCTCAACACCGTCACCATCAAGAACAAATACCCACTGCGCCGCATTGACATCCTGTTTGATCAGATTATGGGTGCAAGTGTGTTCTCCAAGATGGACCTTCGCTCTGGATATCATCAAATATAAATCCGGGCAGAGGATATCCCGAAGACGGCCTTCTTGACGAGATATGGCTTATATGAATATCTCGTCATGTCATTTGGTCTCACCAATGCTCCGGCACATTTCATGTATCTCATGAACTCGGTGTTCATGCCGGAGCTGGACAAATTCGTTTTGGTGTTCATTGATGATATCTTGGTTTACTCCAAGACAAAAGCAGAACACGCCGAACAATTGAGGATCGTTCTTCAATGACTGCGGGACCATAAGCTATATGCCAAGTTCAGCAAATGTGAGTTTTGGATCAGCCAAGTGCCATTTTTGGGACATATCATCTCAGTGGAAGGCATTGCGGTTGACCCAAGCAAAATTGAGCAGGTGCTGAAATGGAAAGTTCCCACTTCAGTCCATGAAGTCAGATGTTTCCTCGGCTTAGTGGGATACTATCGGAGATTCATTCCAAGCTTCTCCAAGCTTGCTAAGCCGATAACAGAATTATTGAAGAAGGGAACAAGATATGTTTGGAACGCGGCATGTGAAGGAGTGTTCCAAGCATTAGTGAAGCATCTCACAACAGCCCCGGTCTTAGCTCAACCGGATACGACCAAGCCCTTTGACGTGTATTGTGATGCGTCGGGTATCGGGCTCGGCTGCGTGCTGATGTAAGAAGGATGTGTGGTCGCATATGGCTCACGCCAACTTCGGAACCATGAGCAGCACTATCCGACTCATGATCTTGAGCTTGCTGCTGTGGTTTTAGCGTTGAAGATGTGGAGGCACTATCTCCTGGGGAATTTGGTGCATCTCTACACCGACTACAAGAGCCTGAAGTATATTTTCACCCAGAAGGAGCTGAATATGAGGCAAAGGAGGTGGTTAGAGCTAATCAAAGACTATGAAATTCAGATTCATTACCACCGCGGTAAGGCGAATGTGGTTGCCGACGTGCTGAGTCAGAAATCACATGTCCATAACCTTACCATAGCACCGATGGAGGAGGAAGAGCCAAGTTTATACTTGGTTCCTTATGGATCACTCTACAACCTTGCTCTCATCCCTACCATTAGGGAGGACATCATTGCAGCTCAGAAGATTGACAAGGGCACATCTCCGGAGACGGATAGACAACGGGGAAATCAAATGTTTCCGGAAAGATGATGAGGGGACGCTGTGGTTCAATGACCGCATAGTTGTACCCCGGAATATGGAGCTGAGAAAAAAGATTCTCGATGAAGCTCACTTGTCTAAATACTCCATTCATCTGGGCAGCAACAACCAAAATTTGAAAAAGAAATTTTGGTGGACACGGATGAAGCGGAAAGTGGCTAAGTACGTATCCGAGTGTGATACGTGTCGACGAGTGAAAGCTGATCATATGAGGAAATCAGGGCTGTTGCAACCCCTGAAAATTCCAGCATGGAAGTGGGAAGATGTGAGCATGGATTTTATTGTGGGATTACCCCTGACTTCCAGCAAACATGATTCTATTTGGGTAATCATTGACCGGTTAACCAAGTCGGCTCACTTCATTCCGGTGCATACGCATTTCCATGCCAACGGATATGCGGAGTTGTATATTGCAAGAATACTATGCTTGCATGGAGTACCCAAGACCATAGTCTCATACCGAGGGGCACTATTTGTATCTCGTTTCTGGGAGCAGTTGCACGCTGCTTTGGGTACTAAGCTGATTAGAAGCTTCGCCTATCACCCTCAGACAGATGGGCAGACAGAAAGGGTGAACCAAGTACTAGAAGACATGTTGAGAGCGTGTGCCATCCACCACGGTAGAAACTGGGATGATCATCTACCGTTGGCGGAATTCTCATACAACAATGGCTATCAAGCGAGTATCAAGATGGCACCCTATGAGGCTCTCTACGGTCGTAAATGCCGCACCCCATTGAACTGGTGCGAGTCCGGTGAAAGGGTCACATTCGGGGTTGATGTGGTGAACGACGCCGAAGAGCGTGTTCGGATGATTCAAGCCAACTTGAAGGCCGCTAAATCCCGGCAGAAAAGCTACGCTGATAAGAAGCGTAGGCCGCTGCACTTTGACGTCGGGGAACACGTGTATCTCCGTGTATATCCGATGAAAGGCGTGCACTGGTTGGGCGTGAAGGGGAAGCTCGCTCCCCAATTCATTGGACCCTATGCCATCACCGAGAAGTGTGGACCAGTGGCGTATAGACTGGAGCTACCGGCATCTCTTGCTGGTGTTCACGACGTTTTCCATGTTTCACAACTACAAAAATGTCTGAAGTATACGGCTGCTGTTCCCACCGAAGACATTGGCGAGCTGCAACTGGATTTGACGTATGCTGAATATCTGGTCGCAATAATTGATGAGAAAGCTCAGACCACACGTAGCCGAACGCTGTGGTTCTACAAGATACTGTGGAGCAACCACACCGCTGAAGAAGCGACGTGGGAGAGCGAGGAATTTCTTCGCTCGAACTACCCAGAGTTCATGGCGTCTCAGCACGGGTGAGTTTCTATTACAACGCTGTCTCTTCCTTTGTAATCTCGGGACGAGATTTTTTCAAGGGGGGGGGGATGTAAAAGCCCAAGAAAGTGAAGTGCAAAAAAATGTTTATCACCTCACAACACCACAGCTCATGTGGTGGATATCTTATGGATACTTGGGAAGAGCAAGTAAACACCATCAAAAGGGGTGATTAGAGGGAGAAAGCCCTAAGTTCAAAAAGGAGGAGGCATACACATACACATGAAAGGTTGAGCTCACCCATAGACCTTAAATAGTCTTGGGAAGGCTCAGGCCAAATTTCATGCAAATCCAATACTTTTTGAGGCACTTTTGGAGGCATTTGAAAAAGGGGCCAATTTGAATGCAAATTCAAATTTCAGCCACTTTCACCAGTTGAATCCAAAAGTTGACTTCATATTCAAACTCAGCACATTTTTCTGAGTTAGTCCACCAATTTTCATCCCCAGTGGACTTCATCTTGTCGGGAGCTAAATTTGCATTAATTCAAAAACTGAATTTGAATTTCAAATTCAAATGGCCAACAAATTTATCCAAATCAGTTTCAAATTTAGGAAATCAAATTCAAACAATGACTTGGTGGCAAAGTATACCATTCAATGTTTAGTGGTTGAGATATTTGCAGCAGAAGGGGGGAGAAGGGATTAGAGGGGAGAAAAGGGCCCACAAGTCAGTTAAGCTTCTGAGTGAAGCAAACCATCGGGCGAGCTCTGTTTACCGGGCCCCAGCAGCGCTCGACACCGAGCTGCTCGATCGGCCACCTTCCCAGTGCATGGCCGGCTGGCTCACCGCGTGTGTGACCGCTCATGAAGACTCCCCGACCGCAGCAGACACCGGACCCGTACGCTGTTTCATCGCTCGACCACACACCGTCGTTCGCCGCCTGCCCTCTAAAAATTCGATCAGGAGACGATCAAGCTCGCGCCCCCGAACATCCCGAGCTGCACAAACAGTACTGAAGGATCCCCTGCTATCTTCTCCACACATCACTAGGCTAGCTGGGTTGTCCTTATGCCGAGAACACAAAGTCCTCCGGCAACCTTGGCACACCGGCGACTGGACGTCTGTGGACAGCTCATCACAGAGGTTTTCACGGCTGAGCCAGCAAGTCCACGGGAGCGCCCTGTCCTGGTGCTGCTTCCATCCAAAAATTGGAGCAAACCGTGAACCCTAGCGGCTGAATTTGCCGTTCTTCTCCCGGGGCAGCTCCACGGACCTCTAGGTAGGGAATCCCAAAATTTGCACTCAAACCTCGCTTAGAGTTCATCAAATCGTGCACAAAGGTGCTAGAGTAGTCGGCGACCAACTTTCCTTCTCGGCCTAGCTGTAAACGCCATGTAGACCGACCAATTTCGGTTTTTCCGAGCTCGACCATTGCGGCATCAATCGGGCGTACGGTGAGAACCTATTTGGAGGTATTTTCACGCACCGATTCTTGCCTGCCGACCTTTCCTATTATCCAAGGGTGCTCAAGGGCCGATCACTTGGGTTGTCTGTGGGATAGACCCACTGGCCGACGGCGCCGGACCGCTCCTGAGGCCGCCACACGTCGCCGGCATGTTTTCGGTTCCCTAGCGCCCACGCAGACACCACCAAATGGTTCCCCGTGGCTGCAAACCCATAGGCGGCGAGCCTCATGCTGAGAGTCGGCTGGAAACGCCGACCCGGCGAGCTCCGGTGAAGGTCCGGCGAGGTAGCAGCGCGGGGGCGGGAGATAAACCGAGGAGGAAGAAGACTCGGTGGGTCCCACGTGTCAGCGACCAATAGTTTACACACCGGATCGGCTGTGGCACCGGGATCTCATGCGGCTACACGGTAGACTCTGCGGACCCCCATGTGGTTTGTCTGCGGTGCTGACACGTAGCCCGGGGACCCCACCAGCTGGTTTAAACTTTATTTGAATTTTCAGATTTGGTTCAAACTTCAAATGCACATAACTTCTGCTAGGAAGCTCCAAATTCAGTGAACCAAATTTTACTGAACTCCGATTTTTGAGTACTTTCCAGCAGCACAAATTTAAGCTCATGAAACTTAATAGTTTTACAGAATTAATTCCTTAAAATTTAAACTGTTAGGAATTTTATCTGGAGAATTACTTTATGAAAAATTCTGAAATTTGGCTGGGAGGTTCATTGGTAAATCTTTGAGTCACAGTAAAATTTTCAGCCTCATCCAAGTTCATTTAATCCCCCTAATAGTGTGATTAAGTGAACTTCCCTGAGAAAATAGGAAAATATACAGAAACATTTTCCAGATTTTCTCAAATCTTGTTTAGGGCATAACTCCCTCTAGAATTCTTCAAATGACATGAAACCAATTCCATTAGAATAATCTCAAATTCTATTTTCCAGAAAATAATGGTTGGAGCCATGAAAACCCCTGGAATTCCTTAGAGGCTCCAATACTAACCAAATAGGCTTTTATTTGTACAAAGCTCAAATGAACTTTCTTTCAAATGAAACTTGGTTAAGACTCTGGTTAGGACCCTACCAAGCCACCATAAAAATTTCAGAAACAAAGGGGAGGGCTAGCTAGAGTTATAGTAATTACTTATTCAGTTCTAAACATTGCATTTGAATTGACATATAGTATCTCGTTGACGTGTAGTCGCTGAAGGCGAAGAAACTCCGGAAGTGCTTGACTTCCTTCTTCCAGACAAAGCCCTAACCACTGGCCAGCAGCAACAAGGCAAGCCTCGGTTTGCATTAACCTATTTTACAAAGTTTTGCTTTATATATACTTAGTATGTGGTATGGATGTGCATTAGGTGTAGGATGGATGAAACCCAAGTGCATAACTAGATTTTTCTATAAGAGTGAGGGTAGTGTCTAAGGCCTCGAGTAGACAGGCTATGCTTAATGATTCATAGAACTTCGGTACAAGTCGAGTAGTTGGAATCTACTCGCGAGTTAGGCTTGGGACACACGGGATTTGTTTGAGTGATGTGGGATCACCTTAGTAATGAAAATGAGACTAGACAGGGGCTAGGGCGCAGCAAGAGGAAGTCTTGTGAGTGCAGCCCTGACCGTGTCGATTGAGGACCAATCCGTGTGCGGCCCACGCTGATCAAGTTTGAACGTACCGAAGGCATATCGGATATATGGGCCCCGGTAAACCGATGTAACCTAAACCTCCAGGCGTTGAGGCATAGCACACCGATTTATAGGTGTAGGTTAAGGGCAGCAAGGTGGAAATCTGCTAACAGGCATAGAGAGATGCTCCTTGTAGGGAACCTCCTGTCTGTTTCGGTGCGACCGGTTCGACGTCTGGGCTGTTGGGTGAAAGGTTGTCCCGTACGACACCGAGTGAGCGTGCTGTGCAGCTCCATGGGTGGGCGTATGTGACGTGCTCTTCGGGTGTCTCTGCAGGTGTATATCGAGTCGATTCGCCGTCCCTCGCGGTGATGAGTACCACTTGGTCACTGAGTCGTGACGTAGAGTAATATATATGGAATGTGATGACTCAATATTGCTGTTATGATAAAGCTTGTATTGCTACATGTGTGCCACCAAATATGGCTTACTAAATTTCTTATTCATGAACTGTTAACTTGTGGCTAAAAGATAAACTAAGGATAAACTTGTAGGCGTGTCCATTGGCTGAAATTTACCATCCCATATTCGTACCAACTGCATGTAGAGTTTCATGCCTAGGTGAGTCGGTTAAGTCTTGTTGAGCCATTGTGCTCATGGTTGTTACTATAAGTGTTTTTCAGGTGAGGAGCATCCCACGAACTCGGGTTACGAGTCCACCTGCGAGGGCTACCCTCCGTCGGGTACCACGGCTGAGTGGGAGCCGTACACGCCGCGCTGAGCTGAGGAGTACAGCTAGTGTGGGTTGCCCTAGGGCTGGGCAACCGACTTTTGCTAGGTAGACGGGCGTGAGTTGTACAAACTTAGTTTCCGCTGCTGTAGTATAAACACTAGTTTATAGCTGAGTATTGTACTACTTTGTACATTTCAGTTGGTTTTCTATGTAATACAACGTTTCCTTATGATGCGTGCTGTCGGGTGTCGCATCGTGCGGCACCACCCTCTTTGATCCTGGAGGAGTGGATTCCGGTCCGCCACAATTGCCTTTTACTTCAACTCTAACCGATCAGTCGATTACGTAATGATCGGGTCAAAGTTTAGAGGAGGTAGTTAGCAAACATACGATATTTAGGAGTTTTTGATTTTTTACAAAGTCATAAACCATGTTGGATTGATGTTTGATGAGAAATTTATCGATTCATCATACATCGTCACGTTGTTTTGATGGTCTGACATGAACAAGCCAGGACTCTCCACCGATTCGTGAGTTGTATTACAACTAGGTCAGAGTCAAAGAGTAACTTTTGTCTCCCATCAGATACTCGAACATGAACAGTCCCTAGGGGGAATAAAATGAGAAAATATGGACCATAAAGGCACGTCTTACAAAACCATGTCGGTAGACGCAATTGTAAATATAGCATTGAAATGTATGAACAAAAATTTAATTAACTCACACATGAATAAATGTGACTTAGCTTGTTCATAATAATACATTAAAAAATCTTAAGTATAAATTAATGAGTATAAAAGTGAATTAGCTGACTTATGTTTTAGGAATGAGTCGACGTGGTTTTAAGTTGGTTGATGTCGAGTCAACCTTTGAGTTAGAGTTAGAGTTAGAGTTAGATTCAAAGCGGAAGTTCGAGTCAGACTTGAAGATGTATTATGCCGACAAAGTGGCAAAAGTTATCGGCGTAGTTGATTGAGGGCGATGACTCCTTCGTGATAGAAGTTGGTGCAGCAAAGCGAATGATCTCCGTCAGGCTAACGTGGAGGTTGAAGCTTCCATTATTCAGATACATGCCCTCAAGGAAGGCGAACGCCAAGTGAAGAGTCAGATGGTGGACATTGAGCGAGCATAAGTGCATAGCCCACTCAAAAGTTAACGAGTCAGAACTCACCGAGATTTGATCTGCTAAAATCATAGCCACAACGAGTGAAGCCCCTTCTTGGCGTGACAAATGTCACAGTTATTCCACAACATTAGAATTTATAGAAAAGATCATGGGGACTCGTTGAGCGTCTTCAATTCGATGATATCAACAATAACAAGGAGACAAGGATTATCCAAGGTTGAACCCTCTATGGCAAGGCAAAATTCTACTTATGCTTGATAATTTTTTCTCAATGTGATGATTATAAGGGATGTACAACAAATTCTAATGATGGATGATTTAATGCTAGATATGTCCAATACAAGGTATATGCAATCTATTTTGAGGTTCAATCTACCTTAGGACACATCATGTGTATGAGGATCTAGTAGAAGATGTATTTCTTTGATGTCTCAACTTGGTGCCCTTCCCTCTTATTTTATAGGTGATCAAGGATCTCAAACGTAACCCTGTTGGTTACATGTTTGATAAGTCTTTGTTCAATTCTACCTCTAACTTGCTATATCTAATATGAGGTGGTTGTTTCCTTGCGAGAGCCTAGATAGTAATATTCTTTCCAACTCTAACTTCTATGCTAAGGCAGAGTCCAAGTTGTTATTTCATATACTTGACCCACCTGGTGGGGTCATCCCCACGTCATCTGGAGCATGATGTGGTTGTGTCGACGGTTGAGGCCCGTAGAGCTCATGGCCGGTGGACTCCATTGTGGCATTTGCTAGGCCTGGACAACATTCGTCCATGGCTTGTGCTCATGAAACCAAGTTGTTGGCATGGATATCGCCTGTTGTTGTTGAGAGAGAGTGCCACCTGCATTGGATCCACGATAGTGTCCATCACCCTTCTTTCGGTTTTTACAATGGTCACCGCCATTTGCAAATGGTGGTGAGGGTAGCAAGAAAACTGGAGGTGCAGTGGCAGGAGGGGTTGTCGTATTGTCATAGGATGCTAACGCCATCAGATCGGTGGTAGCTTCCATCTTCGCTGTCTCGGGGATGCGAACCTCTTCACTCACCATGTAATTTATCGTATAGAGGAAGTCATGGGGCGACACTAGGGATGTTAAGTTAGAAATGACATGACTGAGATTGAAATTCAACCTCCAAAGTGTTGATGGTAGGCGCTGATTCAGAGATAGGGGAGCCGATGTCGCAAAGAGTGTTGGGCAAGCTTCTTGATCTGGCTAAAATATTCATGATAACCAGCAAGTTACCTTGATAAAGGAAGTGGAATTCTTAAAGGGAATATACAACACATTGCATGTCGTTATCAAGGAAGAGGTCGAGGATGTGCGTTGAGGCAAAGAACGTGATGGAGTTCAACTAACGGATCATGTCGTAGATGGCAGCGACACCGTAGTATAGAGCTAGGAGGCAATGCATTTGTCCATCTGGGTCCATTTTGCCAGTGCCGTGATGGAGGCGGGAGTCAATGGTGCCATTAATATGATCTTGGAGGGTGAGCTTGCTGAATGTGTGTTTGAAGAGCTCACACCAATTCGAGAAGTTTGTCTTTGTCATGTCTAGAGTGTGAGGCACATGCGACTGAATGTTGATAAGGTTGATTGTGGCAACGGCGATGGGAATTAGGGGTGAAGAGTAGAAGGGGTCGGAGTTGGTCAATATGATCTTGGAGGTTGAACTTGTTGAATGTGAGTTCGAAGATCTCACATCAATACGAGGAGTTTGCCTCTTATCATGTCTTGAGTGTGAGGCACATGCAATTGAATGTTGATGAGGTTGATCGTGGCAGCAGCGATGAGAATTGGGAGCGTAGAGTAGAAGTGGTTGGAGTGGGACAATATGACCTTGGAGGTCGAACTTGTTGAATGTGAGTTCAAAGAGGTCACGTCAACCTGAGAAGTTTGCTTCTGTCATGTCTAGAGTGTGATGCACATGCGGTTGATAAGGTTGATTGTGGTAACCATGATGAAAATTGGGAGCATAGAGTAAAAGGGGTTGGAACTGAGAGTAGTGGAAGAGTAGGATCAATGGGTTAGTGATACAATGTGAAGTATGAAAATGCAAGACACGCTCTATTGATCATCGGAGAGAGTATTTATATATGAGAGATTCAACTGAATGAAGTATGGAGTCTAGCCAAACAGTTGAGATTGAATTATAGAGATGGAAGCTCAGGACGTGAAGAAGAATACATATTAGGTGGAAGAAACAATGTAGTCTCTCTGTTTTTTTCATTGATATTGGTTAGCTCAAACTACTTCTAGAGAGATAGAGATTACATAATTTTACATTCAAAGAATGTGTATAAACTATGATAATGGTACATTTTTTGAACTTTTTGTTGTGCTGCTTACCTCAAACTGTTTTTTAATGCGATTTTCGACGGATGTATGTATACTGTGAAGATGGTACTCCCTCTGATCGATCTGCTTATCATAAATTTGAACGGAAAGGAAAAGAGGGAGTACAATATCATCTTCATTGTCCCTATAGAACAAAGAAACGGTCGCCAAAAATGCCACGTGGCGTGGACAGACGTTGACGAATCTTTCCGACCGCGCCGACGCGGCCACGGGTCAGGCGTCGTGCACCTCGGCCCTGGTGTGATGCGGTTGCGGAGGACCCTCGGCCAAACTCCACGCGTTAGGCGTGCGCCATCTGCCAAGCCAGGCCCCCGCAGGCGCCGCTGCCGCGTCCCTGAGCGCTCGCATCTTCCTCCTCCCGCCATCGAAGCCGCGAGTCTCGCGGGGCCAGGCGGGGCGAGGCGATGCTCGCGTGGAAGGAGAAGGTGGCCGACAGGCTTACCCGCCTGCTCGCCGACTCCCCGCCCTCCCCCGTCGAAGCAGCGCAGGTGAGATCTGCCTGCCCACCCCCTTACCCGGCGACTCTCAGGCGTCTCTTCGCTCGCATTGTGCCGACCCGATCTCTACCTATTTTTCTCTCTAATTTCTGCCCGCCGCCCCACCTTCCGTTAGGTGCGGGTGACCGGAAGAGACGCGATCTTGAAGGGATCGCGCCGACTGACACGGATCAAAGGATCGAATTTTGCTCCTGTACTAGGGTCGCCTACATCGAGGGCGATTTAACTGTTGGACGGTCGATTTCCTGGCCCTGTGTCGGATCTGCGTATGGGTTTCCTTGGTGAAATAGTGCTTAGTCCTGGGCACGGGCGCCTGTAGGCTTTGTCCGAGGTGTAGACTTCTTCCAACTGCCCTTATGTTCCGTGCCTGCTAATCCCAGTTTGTTTCTCTGGTAAATAATTATCATTCAGATTGATTTATTTTATGCGAGAACAAATAGAATGCAAACAGCCCTATGGTATAATCGTATAAAAATTCCTTCTAGACCACATGATCTCTATCTTACGGTGACTGCATTTTTACATTTGAGGCCTCCCACCTGACAACATAAGTTGAAAAAGTAAAGTGTGAAGGTGGGAGAGTTTAAGTGTAAAAATACTATCATCATCGTAGGACAGAGATCATGTGGTCTAGAAGAGATTTTTGCATGATTGTATCAGGGGGCTGTTTGCATTCTAGTCGTTACTCTTTTATGCGCCCTTATGTTTTACCATATACCTTTTTCTTTTGGATGATGGAAACTGTCCTGACCTTTTTCATCAATTAGACGTAATAACGTTACTGTGCACTATACTTGAACAAATAAGACTTAATGATGTTACTTGAAGAAATGAGAAGCGTAGCTTACATTGATTTAGATAGTTAGATGTTGTATCTTTGTCAATAACGATGTTTCCACAATACAACATTGCATTCTATGCTAAATGGGATTAAACACCGTTTACACTCTGCACAGGTTCATCCATGTTTGCCTAATTAGCCATTTAGCCTGATTAAATGTCTGTGTAACCCGAATATTGGCTAAACAATGGTTGACCGGACGTGTAACATTTACCGCCTATGAAAACACTGATTTTAATAAATAAAAAAGACTTGGTTCAATGATTTCTCAATTCGAAATACTTTCTGGCTTTGATTCAGCAATAACTTTCCAGGGCCAGTTTCTGCTTGTATTTATAGTTCGAGCTCCATGTATAATTTTGCATAACTAGTTTGAGAAACCTTACAGTATTGCTATTATTAATGTGTTGCTGCTGCTGAATTCTCTGTTAAATAGTGATCTATTTCGCAATTTGAATTTTTGTTCATCTTTGTTTCTTGCTCTCTGGATGTTATAATAACAAGAGATTTTCAGGCAACACCCTTCCCAGCGGAGCATTTTATTTCCCCCAAGAAAGGATCGTTATCATCTTACATGTTGTCCCTCTTACCAAGCTCAAACTCGGGGCATGAGAGGAATTTACCTTGTTCAGAAACATTGAGGCCATTACCTCCTGAATCACTTCCTAAGCGATGGAGGGTGAATGATTTCACATGGAAAGATCCGCCACTAGAATTGAGTGAGGAGTCTGGCTCTGAAAGCGAGAGAGATGAAAAGAATGGGGATTTTAGTAACAACCAGATCCTCCAGTCACGCAGATCCATCGGTAACTCAAATGGAAGTGAGGAAACATCAACTTCAGACTGTGTTGGCAGTCTTCATTATCTCACTGAAAAGTCAATGTTCATATCTTCAAAATTGTTTGCATTCTTCCAATCCTCTCTCCCTGGGACCTTAAAGGGATGTCACTGGATATTGCTCTATAGGTAAACTATTAATCAGCATGTCATGCTTACAGTTTCTTTAATATAAAAATGCTTTACTATTGTTTATCTGAACACTTTGTATTTCCTTCTTATTTTTAACAAATGAAGTGCAGCACCTGGAAGCATGGGATATCTCTAAGAACACTGCTTCGTAAAAGTGAGAAAATTCAGGGTCCATGTCTATTGGTACGTCCAATATACTGCTTCCTTTTCTTTTATAAATAAAATTGTTAGGTTTCATATCTAGCCTACCCCAACGTGCTTGGGACAAAGCTTGGTTGTTGGTGTTGTTGCTACTTGTTCATACTTCTTTGTGGATCCATGTTTCTATCTTTCTTTTTCAAAGTTAGACTTTGTTGTGAATGTGGTTCCCCTCTCTTTCTTTAGATTGTTGGAGATATGCAAGGCGCTGTGTTTGGTGGCTTATTGAATTGCCCTTTGCGGCCTACAGAAAAAAGGAAATATCAGGTAAGCCATAGAGAAATTGTACATTCGACTTGTCCATCTGAGTACAAATCATGGTACCCATGCATGAAGATATCTAATTTTTAATTGAACAGGGAACAAACCAGACATTTGTGTTCACAACGATTTATGGCGAACCTAGACTTTTCAGACCAACTGGTGAGTATTATTTGGAGAAAAGACAAGTGAAATGAATGGATAATAGATTTCTAGTCATTATGAAAAAAATACATGATAGATTGTACCCACTATTGAATAACTGTTTGAATTGTTTTACAGATGCCTAGGCTTTTCCAGTTATGTCTGATCTGTCTTTCAAAATTAGTTTTGTCTAACAGCCAGTTCCTAAACATTTTGCCCCATAACAGGATGAGTGTACAACAACAACAACAACAACCAAGCCTTTATCCCAAGCCTGTTGGGTCGGCTAGACATGAAACCCAATATCAATGAAGTAAAAGAGAGGAAGAGTTATAAGAACAAGGAAAAAAGAAAAAAAGGAAAAAAGAAAAAAAAGAAAAAAAGAAAAAGAAAAAAAGAAAAAAGAAAAAAGAAAAAGAAAAGAGAAAAGAGAAAAGAAAAAAGAAAAAAAAACAAGACTACGATTCTGGCACATGGATTGCTACTTTCCATGCGGTCCTATCATGAGCTAAGTCTCTGGATACATTCCAATCTCTCAAATCTCGTTTTACCGCCTCCTCCCAGGTCAACCTTGGTCGTCCTCTACCCCTCCTAATATTTTCTCTACTTCTTAAAATCCCACTGTTAACCGGTGCTTCTGGAGGTCTCCGTTGGATATGTCCAAACCACCTAAGTCGATGTTGGACTAACTTTTCTTCAATCGGCGCCACCCCTACCTTATCTCGAATTGTCTCATTCCTTATTCGGTCTCTTCTCGTGTGCCCGCACATCCGCCGTAGCATGCGCATCTCTGCGACACTCATTTGTTGGACATGTTGCCGTTTAGTTGGCCAACATTCCGCCCCATAGAGCATCGCGGGTTTGATCACCGTCCTATAGAACTTCCCTTTTAGCTTTTGTGGGACTTTCCTATCACATAGGATTCCAGAGGCTTGTCGCCATTTCATCCACCCTACCTTGATCCTGTGGCAAACATCCTCATCAATATCGCCATTGCTTTGTAACATTGATCCTAAGTATCGGAAAGAGTCCCTTCTAGGTACTATTTGTCCTTGTAGACTGACATTTCCCTCTCCACGACCAACACCACTAAAGTCACACCTCATATACTCGGTTTTAGTCCTACTAAGTCTAAACCCCTTGGACTCTAAGGTTTGTCTCCATAACTCTAATTTCTTATCAACACCATCTCTAGTTTCATCTACCAGCACTACATCATCAGCAAAGAGCATGCACCAAGGGATATCCCCTTGTATATCCTTCGACACCTCATCCATCACCAAGAAAAAGATGTATGGGCTCAAAGCTGATCCTTGATGTAGTCCTACCGTGATAGGAAATGCATCAGTCTCACTATCACTTACGCGCACACTTGTCCTAACATTATTGTACATATCCTTGATAAGGGTAATGTACTTTGTTGGCACTTTATGTTTCTCTAATGCCCACCACATGACTGACCTTGGTATCTTGTCGTACGCCTTCTCCAAGTCGATGAACACTATATGCAAGTCCTTCTTCTGCTCCCTATATCTCTCCATAAGCTGACGAAGCAAGAAAATCGCCTCAATTGTAGACCTCCCAGGCATAAAACCAAACTGGTTTTTAGTGACATTGGTCACTTTCCTCAGACGGTGTTCAATCACTCTCTCCCAAAGCTTCATAGTATGACTCATAAGCTTAATGCCTCGATAATTAGTACAACTTTGAATATCTCCTTTATTTTTGAAGATATGTACTAATATACTTTTCCTCCATTCTTCAGGCATCTTGTTTGACCGAAAAATGTGGTTGAATAGCTTTGTGAGCCATATTATTGCCACGTCCCCAGGACATCTCCACACCTCAATAGGGACATCGTCAGGGCCGAGGGCCTTTCCTCCTTTCATCCTTTTTAAGGCCTCCTTAACCTCAAACTCTTGTATCCTCCGCACGAACCGCCTGTTGTAGTCATCAAAGGAGTCATCCAACTCAACCATAGTGCTCTCATTCCCATCATTGAATAGCCCATTAAAGTAATCACGCCATCTATTCTTAATCTCTTCATCCTTCACTAGAATGTGGTCAGTCTCATCTTTGATGCATTTAACTTGATTGAGATCCCTCATCTTTCTCTCGCGGATTTTTGCTACCTTGTATATGTCCTTTTCACCTTCTTTTGTCTCTAGTCTCTCATATAACTTATCATAGACCTGTCCTCTTGCCTTACTCACAGCCCGCTTTGCATTCTTCTTAGCCTCTTTGTACTTAAGCATGTTGCTTGCGCTTCTATCATTATGCCAACTCTTGTAACACTCCTTCTTCTCCTTAATGGACTTTTGTACATCCTCATTCCACCACCAAGTGTCTTTCTCTACAAGTTTCTTTCCCTTTGTCACACCGAACACCTCACTAGCTACCTTCCTAATGCAAGTTGCCATCTTCATCCACATACTATCTGCATCTCCATTTTCTACCCAGGGTCCTTCTGTGATCACCCTATTTTTAAAGGATTCTTGTGATTCTCCCTTCAACTTCCACCACTTTGTTCTTGTGATTTCGACACCTTTGTCCCGCAAAGAGCATATATGGAAGCGAAAGTCAGCTACCACAAGCTTATGTTGTGTTACAACACACTCACCCGGTATTACCTTACAATCTAGACACTCCCGTCTATCCTTTCTCCTAATGAGGAGAAAGTCAATCTGGCTAGAGTGTTGGGCACTACTAAAGGTCACTAGGTGAGATTGCCTCTTCCTAAAGAGGGTGTTAGCTATCAACAAATCATAGGCTATGGCAAAGTCTAGGATGTCCTTACCCTCTTGATTTCTATCGCCGCATCCAAAACCTCCATGTACTCCCTCAAATCCTAGGTTAGTTGCACCCACATGACCATTGAGATCTCCTCCTATGAGGAGTTTCTCGGTTATCGGTACACTACTCACCATATCCTCCAAGTCCTCCCAAAATTGCCTCTTAGCACTCATGTTGAGCCCAACTTGTGGGGCATAAGCACTAATGACGTTCAAGACAATGTCCCCAATTACTATCTTGATTAAGATGATCCTATTCCCTCGTCTTCGAACATCCACTACTCCATCCTTAAGCCTCTTATCTATTAGAACACCTACGTCATTCCTAGTCCCAGCCGAACCAAAATACCAAAGCTTGAAACCGGTATTCTCGACTTCTCTCGCCTTTTGACCCGCCCATCTAGTCTCTTGTACACAAAGGATATTTACTCGTCTCCTCATGGCAACATCTACTAACTCACGTAGCTTCCCCGTCAAGGATCCTACATTCCAACTACCCACTCGAAATCTATGTTCCTCGGCTAGCTTCCTTACGCTTTGCACCCGCGAGTAAGATGCAAAGACCCTTGCTCACTTATCACTACATCCGGGCGATGATGTAGCGCGCCACTAAGGAGGTGGCGATCCGGCCCTTGCTCATTTAACACCATATCCGGGTTCCGATATGGCGCGCCACTAAGGCGGTGGCGACCCGGCCCTTGCCCACTTAACACCATACCCGGGTTCCGATATGGCGCGTCGCTAAGAGGGTTACGCCCCAACGAATTTCTATTGGGTTTCATTTCCATGAGAATGGCTAAGTGTAAGTTGTTGGCTCGACAAGCCTATCACAACTCCCTCCTCCTTTACCCGGGCTTGGGACCGGCTATGTCATTACAACATAGGCGGAGTTCATAACAGGATGAGTGTCTGCTAACATTTTCTTCAAGTTATCGAATTGTTTTTCTTTGCTGGATTAGTTAATGAGGCATGCTGCTGGATTATTGCGTATAGAAATTCTAACAAACAGTGCTTTACTATATCTTAACTTGAGCTTTACTGTTTAATGAATGTTGTATGTGCCTTCGTCCATTTTCATTATTGTTCTCAACTGTTGATTGATAAGAAAATTCAAAGTTATGTTTGTTGGTTCAAAAAGAGCTTACTTTGAAGCATATCCAGGTGCCAACAGATATTACTATTTATGCATGAATGATGCTTTGGCATTTGGAGGTGGTGGAAACTTTGCACTGCATGTTGATGAAGATCTGTAAGTTGTCTATGCAGCATGCACATTTCCTCATGTTGTGAAGAACAGTATCAACATGGTATCTACATTTTGTTGAATAGGTTACAGGGAAGCAGTGGATCATGTGAGACATTTGGAAACTCATGCTTGGCACATACTCCAGAATTTGAACTAAAGAATGTCGAGGTAATATCTTTATCAGTAACATATAAAGCTGTGTTGGTGATAATCATATTAGCATGTGACCTGGACCTCTTGAATATAAAATATAAGCATAACAAGCCATTGAAGTGGCCTATTTTACTAGAATGATGGAGTTTGATTCTGGTAAAATTGTCTGCTTTGGCTTTGAGATTATTATCATAATGTATGCAATCTTCTATTGTAAAAATCATCCTGCATTTTTTTTGGATCTATGTACATATTTGAAGGAAGGGGAGCCCTGGCGCAGTGATAAAGCTGTTGCCTTGTGACTATGAAGTCACACGTTCAAGTCTTGTAAACAGCCTCTTGCAGAAATGCAGGGAAAAACTACGTATATGAGACCCAAAGTGGGTCGGACCCTTCCCTAGACACTGCAAAAGTGGGAGCTACGCGCACCGGGCTACCCTTTATGTACATGTTTGAAGATGTTATTGATTTCAAAGAGTGAACTCTATTCACATTTTCCCATGATAAGTTTTTGTGACTGTATAGAGCCGTTGGACACTGCAGATGATCTTTTATACCGTTTTGATTTACATACCTGAGTATCAGGCTGAATAATATTGGCAATTTCATCTTTCGCAATTTTGCATCCATATTTTATTATAATAGTCCAACTTTGATTGTCCCCTGTTCTAGATGTTATTCCATATAGAGATCAAATGTGTACACTAATTGACTAATTTGAATATCTTTTCAATTAAACAAAATATTGATACTGGAACCATATATGGACTTGGTAAAATGGACTTAGATTCGTGCGTGCAACACAAGGTTCGTATTTTTGATGCATCAAAGGAATATGATGGCAAAAATTTTCAGATTAGCTACGGTTTTTTCAACATATTGTCTATATATTGAATTGCTAAAGTTGAATATGAATATGGACTGGGTGTTGTGTGAGACAGAACGTCACCATATTATCATTTGTGTCTCTTGTTCAGTGAGAATTCAGGTTGACTAGTATCCAGATGGAAACACATATTGTGTGAATCCAATGGGGAACAACTGAATAATTCCCATCTGTTTTGCTTCCTCACATGTTTTTTCTCCTTGGTTAAATTCTTATTTTGATATGCCCTACTGCTGGGTGTTAACTGATATTTATTTTTTGTACAGCTGTGGAGTTTCACCCATTCTTGGAGTCGTTCACATAGTTGACTCTAGCTGGTCATATTATTTACCTATGTTTATTTATTTGGCGTACCAACTCATTGTAATCTCATTATTGTTACCCTCATTATATTATTCCTTCACCCCTTTGTATAAATGATTCCTGCCCAGAACAGCAGATCTGAACCAGATACATCAGTAGTAGGATTCCCACAGCATTCTCACTTTGCTCCACTGAAGTTTCACGTGGCTGAAATGCGTGAAAACTGTGACAAAGTTCAGAGCGAGTGTCAAGATAACAATGTGTAGGAGGTTGAACTAAAGCATGCCAAGGTGGGATGTTTCTTCAGTAACATATTGATTTGTCTGTGATACGTCATATTGGTTCGAAGTTAGGAATATTAATATGACATGTTACAAATATATCAGACAATGAAGGGGCCTAGTTTATCGGAATCCCAGAGTTTGATTCTGCTAAGAATGTCGATTGGTCTGTTATCATAATGTATGCATAAAATATTTCAGTAAGAAAATATACGGGAGTAGTGTTTCTATCAGGTCTTGCTACATCATTTTGACGTGAGCAACGCCCATATTTGAAGATGCTATATGCGCGGTTCCTTGTGATAATGTTTTTTACTAGACGCGCAAATCCTTATGATATGTTGAAGCAAGCAGGCCGAATAAATGGTATGAAAAATCGTGCCTAATTATCAGTCACGCCAGCACTTATAGGTATTTTCAGCAAATTTTAGAATCTAACGTTTCGCGACCGAAGATGACACCGAGACAAGTTGCAGGACATTATGTGCTTTACTCTTGTGGTTGTGTATCCATAGAAGCGCATAAGTTTTCGCATGATAAATGTTTTGGAACCAGGCAACTCTCTAGTCTGTATAATAGGTCACACCGGTCGGTATCTCTCTGTCGTTGGAGTCTTAGCCGGGAGTTGGGCTGGGCCATTTTGGGCGGGCTGAAGCCTGACGGGCCGGCATGGCCCAGGCACCAATTAGGCCTGAAATATATTTGGGCCGGGCCGGCCCGGCATGGTATTTCGGGCTGTGCCGTGCCCGGGTTCGGCGTCTTCGGGCGGCCCGGCACGAAAATGATTTTCGGGCCGTGCTCGAGCCAGCACGGCCCGAAATAAGCCATCGGCCCGAAAAAGCCCAAATTTTTTAAAATTTTTTGTATTTTTTCGATCTTACAGAATTTTTTAGATTTTTTTATTTCTTTTGGAATTTTTTGGATATTCGGGCCGTGCTCGGGCCTGGCCAGGCCCGAAATTGACCCGTCGGACCGCGTGTCGTGCTCGGGCAGGAGGTTTCCAAATTTGTGCCTGCCGGCCTGGCCCAAAATGGCCTGTCGTGCTTTCGGGCCTCGGGCCGAATTGGCCCGAAGTACGAAATTTTTGGGCCGTGCCGGCCCGGCCCAGCCGACTCCTACCTCTCGCCGGGAGCGGTGGCGAACTTGATCATTGCCGTCTGTACGGTCTAGACAGGAAACGTTAAGAAATTAGATAGTATGTACATTTCACTTTGACTATATAGTAGGTATATTTGATTTTGACTTTTACTGAGTTTAAAAAATCATGGTTCATTGGCAGTCTCGTCAGCACTTCCAGCTACTAGATGGCATGATGTATGAAATTTTGGAATCTAAATATATATTTTGAAAGTCTGTTGATATGGAATCTAGATACACATGGGGAGGACACCTGTGGAGTATGTATCCGAAGAAGCGCACAAACTTTGCCCATTATATATATGTGGAGGGTTTTGCTATCTTTCTTCCGGTTGTCCTTTACGTGTGTTTGAATTTCCGTGTCTGCCCGTTGTCGAGTTCTTCTCTTTGACCCGCATGTGTTATACGGGCCATCGTTACTGTCCGTTTCATATGGCCTCCTCCAGCTCTCGTGGCCGGCGAACCAAGATTTTTTATTTATTTTAGCACCGTTTAATAATATTTTAATATTAATAACCTGCTGAAATCTGTTTTGTCAAAATAACCAACAAATCGTCCACGACATAGACGATTTATCCACGTGGACAAGAATCGTCCAAGCCATGGACGACACATTCATACGTGGCTGTCATATCGGCTCAATGGTCACAGGACCATTGAACCGACGTGTCCTGTCGTCTACGCGGTGGACATTCCACCCTGTCGTCCACCGCACGGACGATAGGTTGTGTTATATAACCCGCGCCACCTCGGGCTGCCTCCCCTACTCCTCCCCCATCCAAACCAACAAAAGAAGAGAAGGAGAAGAGAAGAGAAGAGAAGAGAAGAGAAGAAAAGAAAAGAAAAAGAAAAAATAAAAAAGGAAAAAAGAAGAAGGTATAAACTTTTAAATATATTTAGCTATGTTAAATCTAGTTTTTTAATTAGGTGTATATTAATTTTAATTGTATAATTTTTAGGTTAGGGTTTAGGATTTAGTTTAGTTTTAAATTAGTCTAGGGTTTAGGTTAGGGATAAGTTTAGTTTGAATTTAGGGTTAGTTTGGATTTAGGGTTAAGATTTAGGTTTGGACTTTTTTATGTTTAGGTTAGTTTGAATTTAGTTTTAGGTCAGTTTTTAGGGTTTAGGTTAGTTTGAATTTAGGGTTAAGATTTAGGTTCAGACTTTTATGTTTAGGTTAGTTTGAATTTAGTTTTCGGTTAGTTTTTAGTATGTTTTTGGGGTTTATGTTAGTTTGAATTTAGCATAAGATTTAAATTCGGACTTTTATGTTTAGGTTAGTTTGAATTTAGTTTTAGGTTAGTTTTTAGTATGTTTTCAGGGTTTAGGTTATTTTGAATTTAGTATAAGATTTATGTTCGGACTTTAATGTTTAGGTTAGTTTTAATTTAGTTTTTGGTTAGTTTTGAGAATTTGGAAAATCATCGTAGAAATATTTTTAGACCCCTGTAACTTTCGGTTTTAGTGTTTTAGCCCCTACTATTAACTGTAAATGATGGTTAGGCCCTGAAATAGTTATGTAAATGTAAAAACACTCCTTAACACCTAATTTTTTCATATAACCCCTTGAACTTGATTGTTTCACCATTTTAGTATATAAAAAATTAGAAAAATTTACAAAACACCCCTATAGCTATGTTTTATTTTTTTATATATTACATATTAATTTTTAATTTCCATATTTATATTTCTATAATACTATTAATGTATGTTAATGTTAAATACAAATTTATTTATATTTTTCTATTTAGATTTTATTTTGTGTATTTCCATTTATATTTTTAGATTTCTATACTTCATATATTTAAACTTCTATGTTTGTAATTATTGGATTCCATATATATGTATGTTAGGTATGTCCACAAAGTATAATTTCAGATATTTTATGGAAATGGAGAAATTAATTATAATTAAAGTGGGGTAGATCTATCAGGACTCCCTTTTTTATATACTTGGGAATGCTAGTCCAACAGAACAAACATTTATGGGTGTTTATAAATAGTTGATGAAAGTTTTAAATTGAGTGATGATCAATATGAGTTGAAGATAAACGGAGTTATCAGCCGCGCAAGGGAGGGACACTTTTGAGAACTACTGCCACTAAAAGGAATACCTGATTGGCGTACTTACGTTGCAAAGACTCTACAATATGGGTGTCCTTTGATACTTGTAGTTAGGGTTGAAGCAAATGAGGTAGTTGTCGAGACGCAGGAGGAAGTTCATGATGAGGATGATAATGATGGTGATGATGCGGAAGAAGAAAATGATGATGAAATGACACATACTATTGTCAGTGAGGCAACGGATCAAGCAGATGAAAGAGAGCATATTGAACACATAGTTCAGCAGATGGTTGTTAAGGATACGGATTATAGTAATGTTATTGAATATAATTCATCCGACTATGAAGATCATCCTCTAGTCACTACCAATTAGAGTAATCCAAATTTTGAAAACTGAAGAGTCACTAAATAGTATCATTTGTCGTTGGATTACCATGACAATACAATAACAGTGGGGTCTCTTTTCCAAAGTAAAGAAGCATTGTAAGGTGTCGTTAAATAATGGTCCCTTTCAGTGAAGAGATCATTTAAGATTTTTCGATCCACTAAGAAACTTTATAATGTCGAATGCTTATCATAAACTTGCCCCTTTCGTGTTCGCGGATATACAGAGAAATGAAGTAGCCTTTGGAAGTGTTATATTGTGATTGATCATGCGTGTGAATTGCAACATATTGAGAAATATAATACTACCCTTATATCGCAGTTTGCTGCAAATCACATGTATGCTCGTGTGATTGATAATATTTTTTTTGAGCCAAAATCTATTATCAACACAATTGAGCAAGATTTTAAGTATACAATAAGCTATTCCAAAGTTTGGAAAGCGAAACAGAAGGTATTGAGGCAATATTTGGTACTTATGAAGCATCTTATGATAATCTTCCAAAGTTACTATATACGATCAGAAGTCGGAATGTTCGCACGACTATTGATATCGTGGATGTTCCAAACCATAGGCTTCCTGGGAAGCTTATTCTTTACCGTGCATTCTTTTCACTTGATCAATGCATAAACGCATTTCGATGTTGTAGGCCTATTTTGTGTATGGATGGTACGTTCCTAAACAGAAAGTACAAAGGTCAAATTCTTATAACTATTGGAGTTGATGTCGACAATCAAATTTTGCCCGTGGCCTTTGCATTTGTGGAGAGTGAAAATGCTGACAGTTGGTACTGGTTTCTCAAACAGGTTAGAGTTGATGTAATGCAAGGCTGAGAAAATGTATGTGTCATACATGATCGTCATGTTGGTTTGTTGAACGCAATATCGGATATCAAACACGGTTGTGCGGATAGTTGTCTCCCACCAGTTTGGTCGGATATAGAATCAAGGTGGTGTATGAGGCAAATTTTTACAGTCACTTCAAGAACAAACAACTGATGAACATGTTTAAGCGTCTCTGTAGTCAGAATCAAGAGGAGAAGTTTAATGCTTTGTGGCGTCATCTTGATGAGCTGATAAAGAAACAAACCGAGGAGGTACTTAGACGGGATAGTAATGAAGATACTTCTGTACCACTCTCTACTCTTCTATCAACCGAACATACAATTTCTCGTAGGGATGGATCTTCTATCAGATGTTTCTCGCATTGGATTCATAATGAGTCGAAAGAGAAATAGTCATTATATGACACACAAGGTGCTAGGTATGGAATTATGACAACTAATTTAGCCGAGGTATGTAACTGTGTGTGCTATTTTTAGTTATCTTTCAAGTTAGTAGTACTACAAATTAATGTAATTTTCCTATAGGTTTACAACTTTATCTTACGTGGGTCAAGAGTTTTACCACTGGTTGGTATTATTGAAGGAATCTTGAATGGAACGATGAAGTACTTTCGTGAGCGTTTTGTAAAATCTTCTCTATCTATCCTAATTTAGTTTTCTCAAAATTTATTTCTAACTACATGGACGAGAGGATTAAAAAGGCTCATTTACATAGCGTATAACAAACGAGGACTTTGTAGAATAGGTTTGAGGTCACATGCATGGACAGAGGCAGACGTTGTGCCACGAATGAACGAACGGTGCACAAGTACGTTGTTCGTAAGAACTCGGCCATATGTACTTGTATGAAGCCAAAGCTCCTCCATAAGCCTTGTTCTCATGTCATTGTTGCCTGCAGTTGGAGTCAATTATCTCCAACCATATATGTCTCACAATACTTTTTGAAGAAGACTTTGCAGACAACCTGGCATGCTGAGATATTTGGTTATTGATTTTTTGGTACATTCACCAAGGATCCAGGACCAGAATTTGAAAGAGCTCCTGATTATTTGCGGTTAAAGCAGAGTCGTGGTCGGCGTAAAACGAGAGTATAAGAAATGATATGGATGAGTGCTCATCCTCACAACAAATTAGATGTAGCAACTATAACGTACATGAAAACTATGAAGCTCGTTTAGCACACGAAAATGATGTTACGGGCCATTGGACGGATGTGGAGAGTTGTCAACGAGGTGGACGAGTCCTCCAAGTCGTGGACGAGTCGTCCACGTAGTGAACGAGTCATCGACGTGGTGAACGAGTCGTCCACGGGTTGTATGACAGTCAGCCTATAAAGGTCGCAGCGCCGCGAGAGTCGTCAACCCTAACTGAGAGTGACAGAAATGAGTACTAAAAACAATGGCAAGCCGAGGTCATGGTACGATAGAAGTGGAAAACATTAGAGCGGTGCGTCAAGACTATTTGGTGGGTGATCCTGAGTGGTATGAACCAACACTCGATAAGTTCACGGTTCGAAGCAAGAGTGATTTTTGTTTGTTCGATCCTCTTCGTCCATATGATAGTACCAAAGAAGAGTGGCCTAAGTGCCACTGTGGCCTTGATTGTGTTGTGCAAATGATAGATGGAAGAGATGGCAACGGTCGTGATTCTTTCGTTGTCCTAACGGTGGAGTAAGTTGAAATTACGTAGTATTTATGAGCTGACATATTGTCATATTTTGACCTTCATTTCTGTTTCACTAGTGCTACTTCGATGATGATAACTGCAGATACATACTGTGGGTTGACCCACCGCTAATCAAACCAACTTAAGATTACATTAAATATTTACAAGATCGAAACAGATAAATGGTTGCTGAACTTACCGAAATAGAGTCGCAGCTATTCGAGTACATAGGTACTAGGCCCGTGTGCAACAATATGAATTGCGAATGTCCTCACCATGTCACAACCGGTTTTTCTGAAGATCAACCGAATGATTCTCACATGTATGCCAGGATCATTTTCTCATACATATGGCGTCAAATAGTGAAACATCATTTAAATACAAGCCAAGTGTACGAATACATCAAAGTCTTACATAATTTGTCTCAAAAGACTATTAAAATGTTGGGTACACCATAAACAACGCAGCGGAAATGAAGTCTTGTGTGCTCCATCACAGGCGTTGCACGGGGGACTCCGTAAACCTAGAATCCAACTTTAGGACCAAAGACTTCGTTGTTGTACTCCACGTCTTCACTATGGCCTGAGCATCAATACAAATCCAACAACGAGCAAGCTTGAGTACCAATGATACTCAAAAAGTGTGGGAAAGTAATGATATGCAGGCTAGACTCATGGTTATTGCACTATGCATTAGTTCCTACCATCTTAGCTTATTAAGCACCTATGTTACTACATAAGTGAGGTAGTCCCAATCCCATCATCTCTCCATCAATGTTAATCTACCCGCTTAACATACCCAACTTTTCACTTCATAATCCTCTAATCATGAAGAAGTCCAAGCCGCTCTTGACCGTGAGCACAACTGTCAAGACAGTTTCCAACTCCGCAGAGTGTGTACCTCTTTACCCAAAAGTAGTGATTTCATCCCCGTTGCCGGGTGGACTAAGAACCTCCATTTTGCCTGTGGCCGCGTACTGTGAGGACCCAACGGTCCTGACAATCCAGGATCTCACTGAGGGGTGCTGCGATGGACAGCACCAGATAACACACGAAAATTGCAATAAGCGAAAGCTAAATTTTATTACATAAACTTGTATCAGCATAGTTACATCAAAATATTGTTAAAGTCTACACTCACAGGCGTAGACTAAGCAAAAAGACTCACGTTCAGCCTGTGAACGTGATCCCACTAGCACACATGGACACACTAACACGGCAGCGTGCACGGCTCCCATTCGACGGTGGTTCCCTCTTGGAGGTCCATCTCCTCCTCGGGAGCCTCCTCCTCAAAGAACCCTGCAAACACTTCAACTACAAGCAGTGAGCACGATGGCTTAGCAAGACTGACCCATCTCACTTAAACATATAACTCTACATGCTGGATTTGTAGTGTATAATAGGAGAGTATGTTGCATAAGACACGCCTAATTAGTTGGTTCTTACTTTCAAGTGTTAGCCTTAAGTTAGTGGAGAACCTTGTGCTAAGACACATAAGAAATTCGCAATCAAACAAGAAATACATTTCTCTTATGAGCTTTGCCTAAGGTTGAAAAGAACTTTGATTTGCTATAAACAAAATCATTTCATTAACATTCAACATAAAGCTTTCAACCAACAACTTTTACCATGACAACTAGCCTGTTCTTTCTACGTCGCGGTACAGTGAACAAGTGGTACTCACTTACCGCGAGGGACGGTGATTATAATCGATTTACACCTACAGGGTTACCCGAATAACCCATCACGTACGCCCGTACTCGATGTTGCCTACAATAACCATCACGGACGTCGTACGCAACCATCTTTCATCCGTTAGCCAAGTGTTGAACCAGTCCTATCGTCCCGAGTAGGAGGTCTCTACGCGGAGCATCCTCGGTGCCCGCTAGCCGATTTACACATCGCTGCTCTCAACCTACCCTCTGGACGACAAGCAATGCCTCAACTATCGCTACCCGAGTTACATCGGTTTCCCGGTTCCCATATAGCTGGTAGGTCTTTGGTCTTTTTATAGCTTGTTCAACAGGCCCGCTCACAGCTCGGTCCTCAATCGACACAAGTAGTGTGCCTTTAAGCGTATTATCGCGAGTAGTTCTAACTACTCGACTTGTACCGAATCCTATACTATTTAAGCTTTGCAGTGGCTACCCGAGGTTCAAAGCCTAGCCCAAAATCCCTGGTTCTTCTTGGCTATGCAAGTGGGTTTCAATTCAAGACTAATGCACATTGTAAGACTTGCATAAAGTAAGTGATGAAAACATTAAACTTTAAAAGTGGGTTAATGAAAACCAGAGCTTGCCTTGCTGGTTGTCATATACTAAATCTTCTTCCGGAGTAATAAAGTCCCGAACCTCCGAGTCTTCTTCGACCTTAGTGACTACACGAAATGAAAATACGATGCGTGTCAAATTGAAATGCATTTGTATTGCATTGAGATGGTGAATACTATAAGTATATCTATACAGCCCCTTCCCTCTGAAATTTTTACTGGGGTTTGGTGACAACCTAAAAAGAGACTTGGACAAATTTCATTTGAAGCAAAGCTCAATTGAGCCCTGCACAAATAAATGTGTATTTGGCCATAATTAGAGCTCTTATGGTTTTCTAGGGATATTCATTGACCAAGCCATGGTTTTATGGAAACTAGAATTTCAGATGGTTCTAGTGGAATTGGTTTCATATGATTTGGAGAATCCTAGCAAAAGATGTGAGCTAAAGAAGCTCAGCGAAATTCTGAAAAATGTTTCTGGATTTTTTTTCTCTGGACCAGTTTACTTAATCACACCTTTAGGTGGACTAAATGAGCTCGGATGGATCTGAAATTTTTCATGTGACTCAGGGATATTCCAATGAACATCCTGGCGAAATTCAAAATTTTCCATAAAAGAAATCTCTAGTTAAATTTCCCAACAGTTTAAACTATGGAGAATTAATTCTGGAGAAATAAGGGTTTTCATGGAGTGAAACTTGTTTTTCTGGAATGTGCTCAAAGAGCTGAATCCAACAAATATTGGTTCACTCGATTTGGACAATTCTAGCCAAAGTTATGGGCTTCTAAAGTTTTGGAGGGAAAACTGGAAAATCAACTCGAATTGTTTAAACTATTGCCACCCGGGGCCCACCGCACAGTGTCGTCTTCAACCTCTCGCCGGCGCCCGAGCGCGCGACGAACAGAGGCAGTGGCGCGCCCTGTTCTCGGCCGATTCTGCCTAATTCTTTACGCGGTTTCTTCCTACATGTTCCTTGAAGCACAGCACACATGCCGGACAACCTCTCGCACCTCGACATCGCCGGAAAAATTATCGGCGACGGCGGCGGCAGAGTTTGGCTCGGGTCTGACGGCTATAACTTAGCTAGGCAGCGAACACGGCCAACTAATGGGTCGTAAAGCACCACTGGGGCACGGGGAAGCTAATCCTGCCCTCCCCTTGGCCGGAGATCGCCGGGAAGAGGGACTTCACGGTGACCTGAGGCGTTCTCACCGGCGGCGGCGAAAACTCCGTGCTACGCTCACTGGCTGGACTATCTGTGCTAAGATTTGATCTAGGTGATTGGTAGATAGTACTCTAGCTCTAGCAAAACTAGCTGATCAGATGATCAATCACGCGAGAGGAATTTCACGTTTTGGTCGCCTTCGGCTCTATACGGTGATCGCCGGAAATTGTGAAATTCCGGCTAGCCAGCGTGATGAACGATCTAGGGGGTTCAGGAAGAGGTACTCGACTTCGGTGCTGACCTCTAGGAGCAGTTGGTCGCGCCAGAGCGGCTCTGAGATGGCCGGGTGACGATGATCCGTGGATGTGCGGTGGTTTTGAACCGAGGAAGAAGGAAACGGCTCGGGGAAGCTCGAGGAGCGTCGATCACGGGCTGGAACCGGTGCGAGAACGTCAAGGAAGGGTTGGAAAGCTCGTTTATGGCCTCATTTCAACGTGACCACCACTGGTTCGAACGGTCAACGGTGGAGCAGAGAGCTCTGGGTGCGGCGATGTGTGTGGTTTTGTTTCTGCGCGGGTGAGCACAAAACAGGGGCGAAATGGTTCTTGGACCGTCCGGGGGCGAGGATAAGGCGGCTAGGACGTGTGCTCGACGGCCAGGACCTGAGAACAGCTGCTGGCAGCAGCTCCCCGCCGTGGCGTTCGCAGATGCACGCGCAGGAACCCGAGCAACTCGGTGTGAGGCGGTTCCTTTGGATGGTGACGCTGACAGTGGGTTCCACTTGCAGAATTTTGTCCTCCAAAATTAAATTTCCACTGTTGCACATTATTTGGGACCCTCATGCCCTATAAACTTTGATCAGTCCACTGAATCACTATTTGATGTTTGAGTGATTCAAAATGGAGAATCGGTTTGAATGCACTTTGCTTCAAATGGCAACTGAAATTCAAATTCAGTTTGAATTGTTGCTCAAAATGGCTCATATCAATATCAACTCCAATTGTAGTGTGAGCTCATAAAAATGTGCTGAGTGTGAATATGAATCCCTCTTTTGAATTCATGTGATGAAAAGAGTTTGAATTTGAATTTACATTCAAACTAGCCCTTTAATGATTGTATCCAAAAGTACCTCTAAAGGTTTTAGATTTGGGTGAAATTTGGCATGAGCATTCCTAACAAAGTTTAGAAGTTAATCATGTGCTCATTCCCTATATGATGCATGTGGGAGATACCACTTTTGCATTTTGTGAATTCATCTCTTAATAGTTCTATTATGCTGGTTACTTGCTCTTCAAATGTGTTCATAAGTTTACCACAATTGAGCTGAGGTGTGTGGGGTGATGAACACTTTTAGCAAGTCAAAAACTTGGGCCCTTACACGTACAACATTCACACTTCCTAGGTGTGTAGCCAGGAGATCACTACGAGGACTTTACAAATGGATTCCCGACGAGTATGAGCCCACTAAGGTTTCACCCCTAACAGCATCCAGGAGGCTCCAAGCCCCACTGCAGTGGCCCCCTCTTGAGCCTTGCGGTTCGTATGGTAGTCCAGCTGACACCTATTCCCTGCGTCTTCCAAACACCCATACTACGTTGGAAATACACCTAATTAATTGGCCAAGCTACCCCATCTCAGTATGTGGTGGCACAATAAAGCCAGGTTAAATGCTCCATGAACCAGTCCTTAGAACCTAGGCAAGCACTAAACACGAACCCTAGTCTCGTCCACACAACAACAACCAAAACATCCAACTTTCCTAGATTCCTATCTCTACCATGATTCAACATATATCATCAATAGTAAATAATCAAGATTTGCAGTTCATATCCCAAGTATCCTAATTCTAAGCATGGCTAAGCATAGAGAATATCAATAATAAATATGCTAAGTAATACCCAACCCCAGGCTACAAGGGGTAAGACATGAAAAACTAGGTAGACATCCTAACAGGGGTTTCATATTTCATAACTCAGTGCAAATAATTCTAACTACACATCCTAACTTAGGTGCAAAGTGGTCAAGGACACCTTCCTTCTTCTTGTTGCTTGGGGAACAGGAAGTCTTGCTCCTGGAAGTGATGTGGACATCCTAGCATCACATACACGTCACGAGCTTATGAAGGACTTTCTATGCACACTCATTTTCAAAAACTCAACAAGAGGTGAATACTTTCCTCTCTGAATTATATTTTAATATTGATAAGAATGATATGCTACATAAGTCATGTAATTACGTGTTACTCAGGTTTGCCTATCAAAGAACATCATTGGCAGGCACAAAAAAACCAAGTCAGTTCCCACTGTCCGAATTTCCGTTGGCGCGATAATTCGTCCTGTCCAAACTGAAAACGGGTACAATGCAGGAACCTCAACTTCACCTGTAATCCTGTACCAATATGTCACGTTACAGGGCCTATACTACACATGGTGTGAAATCTTATCAACTCTACTTTCCAACGCAACAAACGGTGCATCGTTTGCACTTTCCAAGTAGAAGTTATGGCTAAATTACTAAAGACTGCACAGAAGGTGAGAAGACGTGCGAGGATCAAAGACTACTTCGTGAATTGCTCAGTAGCTGGTTTCCCACCTCAAAATGTGATGACTTTAGTTCACACCTATCTAAGAGGGCTGTTCCTAGTATAAATATCACCCTTGTGCTCCTGGAAAAACAACCATTGATCATTTGATAAATAATATTATTTTGAGTGCCTTGCACACCTTTGTACTTCATGGTTCTTCATGGACTTGTGAACTGATCCCTTAGGGGTCCCCTATTAATGCTATAGGCTTCCGGGCCTTTTGTGTGGACTAGTTTCCGGTTTGTGGTTCTGCGGTCATTCAGAGATCGGGTCGAAATCCTCAAAGTTTCGGTGCCTCTATCCCCGTCGCTTGGTCGCAACCAACCTTGGCTGGTATAAAGCTAGTTATCTCAGATTGTGGTTCTGTGGTCCTTCGGAGATCAAGTCAAAGTTCTCAAAGACTTCGGTGCATCTCTCCCCGTCACTTGGTTGCATCCAACCTTGGCAGGTATAAAGCTAGTTACCCCGCTGTTTTCAGCTAGTTACCATTGTTTGTTCCGCTGTCCGATCTTTCTATTTGCCTATTGTTAGTTTATCTTAGCATCATGTGTTACTAGGTGAATCATCCCAATATCCAATACTACATAAACATATACCATCAGGTTAACCACCTAACCAACATAACCGTCCAGGTTACACCCACCTGGACATCATGTCACCGGATTCCCACCACCCGGCTACCAAGGACCAACCAAACCAACTAATCATGAGAGTTACTAGCCCGCTCTTGATCGTGAGCATGGCTTTCTAGACAGTTTAATACTCTGCAGAGTTTGTATCACTTTACCCACAAGTCGTGATTTCGTCCCCTGTCACCAGGTGGACTAAATCCTCCCTTTTGCCCATGATAGCCAGTCACAATTCACACTTCCTATGGTGTGCGACCAGGAGATCACTATGAGGCAATACAGGAATCCAGCAAATCTACGATGATCAAATTAATTTACGATGGCTAACCCTACAACCGTCGTAAATAGGCGCCGACCCCGAGCCCGTCGCTGCCGCCCCGGCTGACCGCCCCCAGCCGCTGCCGCGCCGGCCCCTGCTACCCCCACACCCATTGTCGCCCCGGCTGAGCCGCCCGAGCCCCGACCCCGGCCAGCAGCAGAGCACCGCCCCGGCCCCCGCCGCCGCCCCAGCCCAGGCCAGCAGCAAAGCGCCGCCCCGGCCCCCGCCGCCGTCCCAGCCCGCTGCCCCGACACCTCCACGCCCTTGGCTGCCGCCACCCCCTGTCCTGGCGGTTCCGGCGACCTCCCCGAAACCGGCGGCCCCCGGCGCTCCTCCCTGACCCAGCGTCCCACTGCCCCGCCCCCGGCCCCGAGCTCCCGTGCCATCGAGCACATCGTAGCCGTCGAGAAGTTAGTATTTTATAATTTAGTTGATAATTGAATTTATTTTAGTTAAGTTTGTTTTTTATTGTTTAATTTATGCAAATTGTTTTATTAGTTTTAGATTGAATTTAGTTTAGTTGTTAATTGTTTAATTTATGAATTTTGTTTAATATAGTTGTCAATTCTTTGTACTAGTTTTAGATTTAATTTAGTTTAGTTGTAAATTGTTTAGTTTATGAATTTTGTTTAATTTATCTGTAATTTGTTTGTATTAGTTTTAGATTTGATTTTGTTCAGTTGTAAATTGCTTAGTTTATGAATTTTGTTTAATTTAGTTGTAATTTATTTAGTTTGTGAGACCTATGTGTGCTGAATACATTGGCTTTGACGATAAAAGTTTTGAATACTACCAAAACACCTTTTTAACAAGGTCCGACTCTAGGTCCGAGCTCCTACAAGATCCAACGATAGGTCCGACGTAAGGTCCAAGTTGCTTTGTCTAGGTCTGACTTATTTTGGCTAGGTCCGACTTGTTTTTGCTAGCTCTGGTGCTAGGTCCGACTAGCTTTGGTAAGTTCTGTGCTAGGTCCGACTAAGCTTTAGTAAGCTCCGGCGCTAGGTCCGACTAGCTTTGGTAAGCTCCGGTTCAAGGTCCGTCTAGCTTTGGTAAGGTTCGGAGCTTGATTGCAATGGTTCTGCTTTTAACTTGCAATGTTTCAAACTTGCTTTACTCTTATGGAAAGTTTACTTAGTATTATTTTACTATATTTTTGTATGTTTTGGTGGTTATGGCTGATATCATTTTGCTATGGTTTACACACGCTTATGTGAGGTGCTCACGTAAGATGTAGTTTCGGAACTAACGAGAGTCAAGTCGAGGACTTGTGCTCGGAAGTATTGGTTGTTTATTCATGTGCAGGTGTTGCTTGAGTTCAAGACATGGCTGGTGACGGGATCCATTGAACTAGTCTTAGGGAGAAGATGAGGTTCAACAACCAAGTTCGGGAGGAATTGTGGTTGAGTTGATCGGGAGGTTGCGCAGTATGTTTGAATCAAGAACAATGCATATGAAGGTATCTTGGACGTCGTTGGAAGATGTTTGCACGTGTGTAAGGAGTGCATGGACGTGGCTGCATGGTTCCAAGGCATGATGAAGAGTTGTGGACGTAAAGAATTGGTCGGAAAGGTCCAACCGACTAGGTTATGGACTCAGGCTACGGCTGAGTCGTGTTTGACTCAAATATGGAAAGTTTTGAGTTGGTTATGATAGGATTTCGTGTGGGTCACGAATTTGAGTTGTTTTAGTAATGTTTGGCATGTTACTAAGGTGTTTGTAAGTCTTAAGATTGCTTCTATCTGCGTGTAGAATAGTCTTGAGCAGTATTGGAAAGTTACAGTTTGAATCCAAGTAGGAGTAGGAGTCCTAGTTTGAATTGGGTTCGCCTTAGGGCTGGTTATATAAGCAAGGGAGGCCAAGGTTCGTGGGTACACGACTTTGGGGCTGTTGCTATTGTGTTTTGATAAATAAAATTCGTATTCTAAAGGAACTTTTGTGCCTTGTTCGTCCGACTTGTTTCAGACAAGTTTTTCTCGTCGAGTTTCTGTTCAGCACTACCTTGCTTCGGTGGTTTTGTCATAACTCGAGTTTTACAAATCCAATTGATGTGATTTTTTGGGTTGTCTTCAAAACTTGATTATGTATCATCTGTGAAAATTTGACTGTCATTAAATTTGTGGTTTCTGATCTACATGAGTTTCTTTGCAGTATTCCAGAACTGTTTTTCTCGCGTAGGACAGATTGACCTTTGCTCGATCTTTCGATCGTAACTTGAGTTTCTCTCATCGGATTTTCATGATTCTTGTTGTGAAGTCTTCGTGACTTGATTATCTACAATATATACTAGTTTTATCATAGTTGAACATGTTTAGATTAGTCGCACACATGGTTTCTTTAACAGATCGGTTTTCTGTTGAGGGGTGTTTTGTTGCTTCCGCTGAAAAGTTTTTATCTACCATTCACCCCCCTCTGGTAGATTTACACGTGTACTTCGATCCTACAATTGGTATCAGAGCCAGGTTGCTCTAATCTTTGTGATTTGCACGTGCTTTGACTAATCATAATGGAGAAATAGTCTGTCAAACCTTGTGTGTTTAGTGGTATTAATTTTCAGGTTTGGAAGGCACGCATGGAAGCTTTCATCCAGGCACAAGGCTTTGCAATATGGGAAAAGGTGTAAAAGGCTTACGATGTGCCTTCAAACGATCAAGTCACGGCTACAAACATGAGAGATGTTGATAACAATAACAAGGCTCGGAACTTGATCATACAAGGACTAACTCAGAGCGACTTCGACCGTGTTGCACACCTCCGATCGACGTACGATGTGTGGAGAGCACTTTGTGACTACCACGAAGGATCCAACACCATCAAGGAGGTAAGACAGGATATATTTAAGAAAGAATACATGCGCTTTGAGATGCAACCCGATGAGTCCATTGATGACCTCTTTGCTCACTTTAATAAAATTCTCAGCAACTTGCGTAGCGTCAATGTTAATTTTTCAGATGCTGAAAATGCTAGGCAATTACTAAGTCAATTTGGGAGACGAAAGTAACACCCATATGTGAATCCACTGTCATGAGTACTCTTACATTAGATGTGCTTTATTCTAAGCTAAAAACTCATGAAATTGATATTATATCACACAAGAACCCAAATAAGACTATTGCATTTGTCTCACAACGTGATATGCCTAGCTCCGGCCAATCATCTAGCAATACACTTGCTTTGCTGTCTTCACTAACCCTGGAACAGATTGAGGAGTTTCCAGAGGAGGAGCTAGTACTTATTTCTACTAGGTTCTCAAAAGCATTGCGAAATGTGATAACTAGAAGTAGAGGAGGCTCCGGACCTCAACGATGCTTTGAATGTGGTAAGACAGGACACTTTCGTACAGATTGCCCTAACCTTTCAGGTCCTTCTAACCGTGATGAAAAGCAGAATAAAGTCAAGTCCTCTTTTGGCAACACCAACAGGAAAAAGAAGGGTTTTACAGGACGCAAACTGATAAACAGTTTTATCGCAGCACTTCAAGAACTTGGCTCGAGTGGTGTAGACATTAGAAGTGATGAAGATGAAGATGATCTGGCAAACTTGTGCTTCATGGCGGGCAAATCAAAATCAAGTATGGAGGATGCAGAACACAACAGTGACAACGAAGAGGTATGTCCTACTTGCGAAGAAATGTGTGATGCTATTTCTCGTGCCACTATTATTGTTAAGAAAAAGGACAAAAATCTTAGGGACAATTCTGTTAAAATTGAGTCACTAGAATCTGAAATTAATCATTTAAAATCCTTGATTTCTAGTGATGATTCTTGTTCCTCATGTGATTTAATATATGAACAATTGTCCTATCTAAGAAGTGCACACACCTCCACACTTGATAAACTTGAACTTGAAATTGAAAAGAACAAAAAGCTTGCTGCACTTAATGATAAAAACTTGAAAGATGCTTGTTGTTCTACAATTGATTTGCATTGTTCTACTTGCGATGATCTTGATAAGAAACTACAAGATGCTATGAAATAAATTTCTATATTGAACAATGCTTTACGTTCTCATGAAGTTAAATATTGTTCCAATTGCAAATTAAAAGGAAAAACTTCATGTGAAAATTGCCTTGATCTATAAAATAAACTTGATAACATGCATAGGACATTAGATCGGTTTTGTAATGGGAATAAGAAGCTAAACTTGCTGCTGAATTCTTCCAAGTCTTGCAATGATAAAACTGGTTTAGGTTTTGATTCACATGCTCATGCTAAGGAACATCCACCTAAAATTGTAAAAAAATTAGAAAGTGGTTTGATTCAAACAGTTCCTAAACAAAAAGAAGTTGTTTTTAAATCTGCAGGAGTGTTGTCACATTCAGGTTCAAATAAGCATACTGCATGCTCATCTAGACATGAACACAAAGTTAAATTTCATTATACCTATTGTGGTAGAGATGGTCATGTCATAGATTTTTGTTATAGACTAGCTAAATAACATAAAAAGGAAAGAATGCAAGCTAGATCTTATAACTCTCATGCAAAAATTGCTGCACATACTAAACCGAATGTCAGGAACATGCAACCTGTTGTTATGAGTCAGAAATATTCAAAGTTTACCTCCGGAGCTTCAGTTTTTGCCTCCGGACCTTTTGTTTTTGCCTCCGGACCTTCTGTTTTTGCCTCCGGAGCTACTAATTTTCGTGCTACACAAGTAACACCTCATAGGTCAGTAGTTAAGAATAAAAAATCTCAAACTTTGACTCACAAACCTGCTGTTTTATCTCAGCTTTTGCATGTTATTCCTGCTGGACATCGTGTGACTCAGTACTGGATTTCTAAATGCCTTTTAACTAACCCCAGTATTGAGTCATCGACGTATTGTGCTTATATGTAGGTTACACGCTTGAGGGAGGAGAACATTTGGATTGTGGGTTCAGGTTTCTAATACCACATGACCAGTAACAAAGAATGGTTCTCCTCTCTCTCTTTTGTGTCACGTGTAGAGAATGTTAGTTTTGCCGATAATTTTTCAACTCCTATAATTGCTAAGGGTTCGGTTAGAGTAAATGATCACTACACTTTAAAGGATGTGGCACTTGTCAAAAAGTTGAAATACAACTTGCTTTCTGTTTCACAATTGCTAGATGAAAATCTGGAAATTATTTTCGATAAAAACTGCTGCAAAGTTGTAGGTTCAAATAGTGAGCTTATTTTTAACATGTCTCGGTTTGGATGAGTTTTTAAAGCTGATTTTGATATGTCTTCCTCTAAGCATAGATGTCTAGTTGCAAATGATTCCAAAGATTTATATTATTGGCATTGTAGACTTGGTCAAGTAGGCTTTGATCATCTCACGCGTGTTAGTGCTCTTGATCGAATACGTGGGCTGCCTAAACTTAAAAGGGACAAAGAAATTGTGTGTTCTTCTTGTAGACATGCTAAGATGGTTGCAAGTTCACATGCTCCTCTCACAATGACCATGACAACTGAACCGGGTCAATTTTTACACCTTGACACTGCAGGACCTTCACGTGTTCAATCCTTCAGAGGTAAATGGTATGTTCTTGTGATTGTTGATGACTATTCTAGATACTCTTGGGTTTACTTTATGGCATCTAAGAATGAAGCTTTTAGTCACTTTAGAACTTTATTTCTTAGATTATCAATTGATCACCCATGATCTTTAAGAGCAATTAGAAGTGATAATTGAACCGAATTTAAAAATCAATCGTTTGATCACTTTTGTGCTGAAAATGCAATAGATCATCAATTTTCTTCACCATATGTACCTCAACAAAATGGTGTTGTAGAGAGAAAGAACAGAATCTTACTTGAGATGGCTAGGACTATGCTTGATGAATACCAAACTCCTAGGAAATTTTGGGCTGATGCAATTGCAACCGCTTGTTATGTCTGAAATCGTGTTTTCTTGCGTGCTAAGCTAGGTAAAACACTATATGAGCTCAGGTTTGGACATAGGCCTAGTGTCACACACTTTAGGGTCTTTGGATGCAAATGCTTTGTTAAGAAACATGGTAATCTTGATAAATTTGAAGCTATATCTTTTGAAGGCATGTTTCTTGGTTATCCATCTCATACTAGAGGCTACCGTGTGCTTTTACTTGATACTAACAAAATTGTGGAGACTTGTGAGGTTTCTTTTGATGAAGCTAGCCCAGGTACTAGGTCAAATATTGCAGGTCCGGATCCATATCCGCAGGGGGAGAGTATTTTCGTTGAAGAAGAGGAAGAAGTGGTGCTGCTGCCCGAAAATTCAGCAGCTAATGACATTGTTCCATCTCCTGATCTTGATTCACAGCCAGCACCGACGACCACCATTGCTGGTCCAGATCCTCCTCACGTCACAAGCTCATCTATTTGTGATGAACATGAAGAAGAAGAAGCTTGTGAAATGTCCACTCCCCTCCAGATTCTCAAAAGTCATCCTCCACAACAAATTATTGGAAGCTTGCATGAACGAGTTACAAGATCCAGGTTTTTCGACCCCAATTCTCATGCTCATTCTGCTTTTGTTGCTTCTTTTGAACCCAAAGATATATCACACGCACTGACTAATGAATCTTGGATTATTGCCATGCAAGAAGAGTTAGAAAATTTTGAAAGAAATAATGTTTAGAAACTTGTACCTCCACCTCAAGGTCACACTTTAATTGGAACTCAATGGGTGTTTAAAAATAAACAAAGTGGGGATGGGGTTGTGGTTAGGAATAAGGCTAGGTTGGTTGCTCAAGGTTTCACATAAATTGAAGGTCTAGATTTTGATAAAAATTTTGCTCCTGTTGCTAGATTAGAAGCCATAAGAATTTTGTTAGCTTTTGTTGCATCTAAAGGTTTTAAGCTATATCAAATGGATGTTAAAAGTGCTTTTCTTAATGGCTACATAAATGAGGAGGTTTATGTCAAACAACCACCTGGTTTTGAAAATCTAAATTTTTCTAATCATGTTTACAAACTGTCCAAAGCCTTGTACGGTCTCAAACAAGCCCCTAGAGCATGGTATGATAGGTTAAAAACATTCTTACTTGAAAAGGGGTTTACCATGGGCAAGGTTGATAAAACTCTTTTTATGCTTAAGCATGGCAATGACTCATTATTCGTTCAAGTGTATGTGGATGATATTATCTTTGGTTGTGCTTCTCATGATCTTGTGTCCAAGTTTTCAGCTATGATGAGTTCAGAATTTGAGATGAGTATGATGGGAGAACTCACGTACTTTTTAGGGCTGCAAATCAAGCAAACCAAGGAGGGTACCTTTGTGCATCAAACAAAGTATACAAAAGATCTCCTAAGGCGCTTCAACATGGACAAAAGCAAGCCTCTTCGGACACCAATGGGAACAGCAACAACACTTGAACTTGATGAAGATTGTGACCCCGTTGATCAAAAAGAATATAGAAGCATGATCGGATAACTTTTGTATCTCACGGCATCAAGACCGGACATATAATTCAGCGTATGTCTTTGTGCACGGTTTCAAGCCTCCCCACGTGCTTCACATCGTCAATCCGTCAAAAGGATTCTCAGGTACTTACATGGAACTCAAGAATTTGACATTTTTCTTCCTTCTTCCTCAACTGTTACTTTGGAAGCTTTTTCCGATGCTGATTTTGGGGGTTGTAGGATTGATAGGAAAAGTACTTCTAGTGCTTGTCATTTTCTTGGTAATTCACTTGTTGCCAGGTCCTCTAGAAAACAAAGTTGAGTTGCACAATCCACAACCGAATCTGAATATGTAGCTGCTGCTAGTGCTTGCTCATAAATTCTTTGGATTGTTCAAACACTTAAAGACTATGGGGTTGATCTAGATAGTGTTCCACTATTTTGTGATAACACTAGTGCCATGTGCATTGCTAAAAACCCCGTGCAACATTCGAGAACTAAGCACATTGACATTAGGTATCACTTTCTCCGTGATAATGTCGAAAAAGGGAACATTGTGCTTCACCATGTAGATACCGAACAACAATTGGCTGACATTTTTACATAACCTTTGGATTTCACTCGTTTTTGTTACATTCATAGTGAAATAGGGGTTATGCATCCTCATGGCTTAAATTGAGGGATAATTTTGAAACTTGGGAAGTCTATGTGTGAATCTGAAATTAAAATAATATGAGCATAGTATTTCATGCATATATGACTTTGTGATTCCCTTTTCATGCTGAAAGTTCTTACTACATTACTCGTGTTATATATTTTGTAGTTTTTACCATGTTAGTAATTCGAATAATTACTTACACTAAATCTGATCATGGTCGAACTTTCTTGCTGTTTTAAACTTGTTGCATGCTCACAAGTGCTTTTAATCATAAAGAATTAATCAAGTAATCAACTCACATGTTGAGTTTTTATGTTCAAATAAAAAATGAAAAGAATATCAAGAGAATATGCATGCATCGCACTTCTTCTTTTGAGATGGCTTATCATTGCACTTAGATATGAACTTGAAAAGAGTTGTGTATGACTAAAACCATGTCCTTAAGCTTCTAACTGTCAAATGACATAGGCTTGGCTTGGTTGGTTAGAATAAGGCTGATGCTGCATATAATCTCTTGCAAATGTCATGGGATCAAAATTTGTGCTTTAAATGATAAATAAAATGCAGCAACAAGTGTCATGTTTTCAGGTTTTGAAATAGTTGAGTAAGGGAGATCATGACTTGCTTAAACTGAAAAATACATTTGATCTCTAGCATGGCTTACACTACTTTATGTATCTCATTGATGTGATAGTGTAAGTTACTTGATAGTATGATTTGGATGAGCTTTGTTTTATAGGTATATGTTATAATGTGCTAATAACAAATTAAATTTTCTCTTTTGTACCTTGCTGAATACATTGTCAAAGGGGGAGAAATTGATCACATTGCACACATTCACAAGTGTTTTGGCACGATTCTTCTTAGGGGGAGAATTTTTGGTATTTTTTTCTTCTCATTTTATTTCTGATTTACAAAGGGGGAGAAATTGTTTTCAAAACTTTTCATGTGAATAAGCCAATGTTCGGATTTTAAGTGGTGTTGCCAATGCATTCATCAAAGGGGAGATTGTGAGACCTATGTGTGCTGCATACATTGGCTTTGATGATAAAAGTTTTGAATACTACCAAAACACCTTTTTAACAAGGTCCGAGCTCCTGCAAGGTCCGACGATAGGTCCGACGTAAGGTCCGACTTGCTTTGTCTAGGTCTGACTTATTTAAGCTAGGTACGACTTATTTTTGCTAGCTCCGGTGCTAGGTCCGACTAGCTTTGGTAAGTTCCGTGCTAGGTCCGACTAAGCTTTAGTAAGCTCCGGCGCTAGGTCCGACTAGCTTTGGTAAGCTCCGGTTCAAGGTCCGGTTAGCTTTGGTAAGGTTCGGAGCTTGATTGCAATGGTTATGCTTTTAACTTGCAATGTTTCGAACTTGCTTTACTCTTATGGAAAGTTTGCTTAGTATTATTTTACTGAGTTTTTGGTGTGTTTTGGTGGTTATGTCTGATATCATTTTGCTATGGTTTACAACATGCTTATATGAGGTGCTCATGTAAGATGTTGTAGTTTCAGAACTAACGAGAGTCAAGTCGAGGACTTGTGCTTGGAAGTATTGGTTGTTCATTCATGTGCAGGTGTTACTTGAGTTCAAGACATGGCTGGTGACGGATCCATTGAACTAGTCTTAGGGAGAAGATGAGGTTCAACAACCAAGTTCGGGAGGAATTGTGGTTGAGTTGATCGGGAGGTTGCGCAGTATGTTTGAATCAAGAACAATGCATATGAAGGTATCTTGGACGTCGTTGGAAGATGTTTGCACGTGTGCAAGGAGTGCATGGACGTGGCTGCATGGTTCCAAGGCGTGATGAAGAGATGTGGACGTAAAGAATTGGTCGGAAAGGTCTAACCGACTAGGTTATGGACTCAGGCTGCGGCTGAGTCGTGTTTGACTCAAATATGGAAAGTTTTGAGTTGGTTATGATAGGATTTCGTGTGGGTCACGAATTTGAGTTATTTTAGGAATGTTTGGGACGTTACTAAGGTGTTTGGAAGTCTTAGGATTTCTTCTATCTGCGTGTAGAAGAGTCTTGAGCAGTATTGGAAAGTTACAGTTTGAATCCAAGTAGGAGTAGGAGTCCTAGTTTGAATTGGGTTGGGCTTAGGGCTGGTTATATAAGCAAGGGAGGCCAAGGCTTGTGGGTACACGACTTAGGGGCTGATCCTTTTATGTTTTGATAAATAAAATTCGTATTCTAAAGGAACTTTTGCGCCTTGTTCGTCCGACTTGTTTCAGACAAGTTTTTCTTGTCGAGTTTCTGTTCAGCACTACTTTGCTTCGGTGGTTTTATCATAACTCGAGTTTTACAGATCCAATTGATGTGATTCTTTTTGGGATGTATTCACAACTTGATTATCTATAATCTGTGAAAATGTCGCGGTCATTTAATTTGTGGTTTCTGATCTACATGAGTTTCTTTGCAGTATTCTAGAACTGTTTTTCTCGCGTAGGACAGATTGACCTTGTTCGATCTTTCAATCGTAACTTGAGTTTCTCTCAACGGATTTTCATGATTCTTGTTTTAACGTCTTCGTGACTTGATTATTTACAATCTATACTAGTTTTGTCACAGTTGAACACGTTTAAATTAGTCGCACACATGGTTTCTTTAACAGATCGGTTTTCTGCTGAGGGGTGTTTTGTTGCTTCCGCTGAAAAGTTTTTATATACAATTGACCCCCCTCTGGTAGCTTTACACGTGTACTTTGATCCTACATAGTTTTAGAACAAATTTATCTTCTCGCTGCCCACCCCCGCCGTGTCGCCGGCTGCCTCGCCGCTTCGCCGACCGCCCCTCCGCGCCGCCACTCCTGGCCTCCTCCACACTGCCCGTCACCGCCCCCGCGCTCTGAGCTTCTGCTTCCCCCTGTCGCCACCCGGCTGCCCCAGCCTCCTCCGCTCGGCCGCACCTGCCCGCCCCCGCCACATCACCGGCCGCCACGCCGAGCCGCCCCCACCGGCCTCCTCCACGCCGCCTGCCCCTGCACCCCGCGCCTTTGCCGCCCCTCGCCACCGCCCGGCTGCCCCAGGCCTCCTCCGCTAGCCCTCCGTTCACCCACCGTCTATATATTTGTTTCATTTCATTATTTAGTTGAATAATGTGTATAAAATTGACCGTTTATGATATATTCTCATGACGGTTAGGTATATATATATATATATATATATATATATATATATATATATATATATATATATATATATATATATATATATATATATATATATATATATATATATATACACTGTTGTGAGAGCATGTGTAAAATATGTTATTTACGACGGTTCCGAACCGGGTTGTCGCGTCGTGACGACGGCAGGAGCTGGAAGGCCCCCGAACCTCCAAGCTTCGATCACCCAAGGACGCACAGAGACGCTCGACGAGAGTTGTCGGTCCAGGCTCGGCGCCCGACTGACCTCCATCCAACGCTCGACCGCTCATCCACCATGACCCGTCGCAAAAGGGTACAAGGACCACCCAAGGACCCGTGTCCGGTGCTCGAGCCCCCGAAAGGCCGGCGGGCTTTGGCTTCGTCCTTCTCCCGTTTTTCTTAAGATCCCGGACATGCCGAAGGATTAGGTCGCATGGATGAAGACCCACGCGTTGACGGTCACCCCTATTCTTCCCCCCTCTCTCTTTTGTACAGTGAGTTCCACAAGCAAAACTAGACACATAGGCATCAACCTACGAGCAAACAAGTAGAAACGATGTAACGGGACGGAATAAATGGATGACCTAATTTCCTTTCCTGGTTCCGAGAATATGTAACATTTTCTCGTTAATTATGAGTATTTATAAAGTACTCTTATGACTTTTAAGTATTATAAAGTATTCTTATAACTTCGTAATTTGGACAGTGCGTGAAAGAGGCTGACGTCCATGAAGACTTGTGACAATTTTCCTATGGACATGTTAAAGTTACAAGCTATGGCCGATATGACGTCAACGGGTTTCGATCTTGTACAACTGAATTTGAAGCTCTTCGTCCTCTCGCAGCAACATGTAATACTGGAGTTCTAACGAGGGCAATTGACTTTCAAGGCCGTGAAACTAATTACTATGGGATCATTAACAAAATCCTTGAATTTAGTTTTGCTGGAAATAAGGAACTTCAAGTTGTCTTCTTTGATTGTGATTGGTTTGACAAAAATCATGGAACACCATAAAACAAATTTTGCATGGTGGAAGTCAAACACAATAAACGACTACAAGGCTACGATATATTTGTTTTTGCACACCAAGTGGAGCAAGTGTATTATTTACCTTATCCATGTCAAAAGCTTAATGCTTGATGGGTGGTACATAAGGTGAATCCTCGTGAGCAGTTATATACTCCAAGAGATGATGACTACCATGATATCAATGACGTTGATGAGGTTTATCAAGAACAAGAATTGCCATACTCATTTTCCGTCGAGCCTGGTTTCAAACTCGATCACTTAGTTGGCGACGTTGACGATGTAGAGACTTCTGATATGCGCAAACAAAAACAGAAACAAATTACGAAACAATATTGATGGTCTGGTTTAAGGAGTAGGGTTAGTGATGTCGATGAATTACGAAACTGACTCCAAGTAACTTTTTTCACTAAATTATCATAACTTTGTATATTTTCCTAGCATATTTATCAATTACTCCTTACAACGGGATGTCGTCAGAAAAGGGAAAGGCAAGGAGCCTAGGGGCTTCCTCACGGAGGCACGGGACACCCTTTTTAGGGTAGTTTGTCAGGTGAGAGCAGACGCTCTCAGCTGTTGAGACACGTCCCGGACCTAGCGGGCAAACCTATGGCCTTACAGCGCACGGAGGTACATTTTAATTGGAAATTAGGTTATCTTATATATAACTTAGAAATTAACTATTCTTATCAATCCACCTATTTTGCAGTCTGACTCGGAGTCATCTGAGTCAGAGTCAGAGGCTAGGGCACCGCAACAGCCTTCAGAGTCACCTATGGCTGCCGCAGAGGCGCCTAGCGTGGAGCCTTTGGGCTCCAGTGGTGAGCAGCCTTCTGGGTCACCAGACATGGTCCCAGAGAAGAGCGGCGGAGGAGGAGGACACACTTTGTGTCTCCTTCTCCAGTTCCTATAGAGCGGGTCACTATTCGACTGGTCAGAGACACGTAAGCATACTATCACATAATATTAAACTTTTAGATTCTTTTATTTTTGGATACATTAACAAGTTCACTAAATCCTTGCAGCTCCTGGTATGACTGCTCGTTCATGGGTCAAGGGCACCACAGACAGGTGTCCGGTTGCATCGGGTCTTTAGTGCGTCTGCACTATCCCGCTGTGATCAACCTTCAGGGGGCTGTGTGGGCGAATTTTATGGTAAGATTGCTTAATTAAATTTTATAAATTATTATTCTTCAACTTGATTCAATTGTTAATGCATATCTCTTCAATATTTATTTTCTTATAGCTGAGGTGTCGTTTAGAGGACACGAGCCAGAGCATGTTTGACCATGCTAGAGCCATGTTCAACAGGAATGCACGGAAGCTTGTAACACAAGCGTTATCGTATGCTCGTATTCAAACCGTGAATGAGTACCTCAAGCGACACCAGGAGTACCAATCGGGGCCGTTTAGGAGGGCCTCAGACACGTACTTCATAGAGGAGCAGTATGCGGAGGTAAGTTGTTTGTGTTCAATTATTTCAATACTTAGTTATGTAAATGGTGTTTCAATGACATAATAAATATGTGCAAGTCAGTATTTCCTGGCTAGAGGGTTGGCCCGAAGCATATCGATCTCTCTGCGAGATGTGGGCTAGCGATGCTTTCATCGCTAAGTCCAGGAGGGCTTGTGGATGCAGAGGTTCAGAATCAAAGCACTCCTATGCCCTCGATGGCCATATGCGTTTGGCTAAACGCATGGTGAGAATAATAACCCTTCTTTGTATGTCTTCATAATATAATTAGCATACTAACACATATCTATAGGAGCACGAGACCGGTCAGGTACCGACCGCACTCAAGTCTGGAAGAGAGGTCATAAGGACCCATCCTAGCCTGAGGGAGTGCAGTCAGGTCACGACCGATCGAGTGGTAAGTTGTCAAAACTTATTAATTCAATTGTTATTAATTTGTTGTTACCAATACGCAATTTTACTCATTTTAGGAAAAGTATGGGCGAGAGGCCGTGAGGATACACGGCAAAGGGTATGATTGGGAAAACGCGCCAATCAACCCTCAAGCTGTTTACGCTAGCGTAATAGTGAAGACACATTGGCGGTTAGTTGGTCATTTTCTTTATTTCTTTAAAAACTTGATTGTTCTAATTATTATTCTTTTATTCCTTTGTAGGTTTGCCATTTTCGATAGAGTTGTCGACTCGAGGGTTGGGCGACCTTCGATCGTAACTCCATCAACCGAGGGTTCCTCCATCGGGCATACAAGTCGGCGTCCCTCCCAGAGCCAAATAGAGGAGCTCCTTAGGGAGAGAGAGAGAGGTAGGAGCTTCAGAGGGAGAGGGATCTAGCCTAGGCCGTACAGAAGCCGCAGGTCGCCTACATGGAAAACTACATGGCTCAGATGCAGGCGGCGATGGAGGTAAGTAATATAATACAAATTAATTTAAATTCATATTATTGTATTAGTTTATTTGTTTTAATATTTGCAATTACAGGCCTTAGCTCGACAGAGTGGGCAGCAAACCCGGTCCCGACGTGGCAGCCGTCAGAGTTAGCCCCGCCACAAGTGCCCCCACCACATGGACATTCAGATATCCAGGTATTGTGTTTATATTTGCTATTTTTTAATCTAATAAAAACTTAGTGTAGATGAGGGCAGAGAGTGAGAGTGAGAGGGGGGAGAGGGAGGGAGAGAGAGATGGAGTGGTAGAGAGAGGGGGAGGGATAGGGTGAGGGAGAAAGTGAGAGTGCGGGGGAGGGAGAGGGGGGTGAGAGTAAGAGATAGTGGTAGGGAGGGGGAGGGAGAGGAAGAGAGAGTGAGAGTGAAAAGGGAAAGAGGGAGGGAGAGAGAGACGGAGTGGTAGATAGAGGGAGTGAGAGAGAGAGAGTCGTAGAGTGAGGGGGAGGGAGAGGGCGAGGGAGAAAGTGAGAGTGTGGGGGAGGGAGAGAGAGGGAGTGAGAGTAGGGGGGTAATCGTACAATCTCAAACTTACTTTAGCTATTTATTTGAATTGTAGAGATCGGCAACGGAGGCTCAAACCCCACCGCCACATCTACCGGCACCGGGAGGAGGTCACGGAGACGGATTCTTCGTCTCTGGAGTGAGTGGAGGAGCGAGTGGAAGGGGTAGTGTTTAGCAAGAAGATCTCTTTTTTGTTTAATGTTTTGGATGTTTTATATTTTGGATATGTATATAAACTATTTTGTGTGCTGACCATCGTGTCCAGTTATCCTAATTCTATTTTCTAAAAAATATTAAAAACCTTATTTACGACAACCAACTATACAGAGTCATCGTAAGTTAACCTAACTAACTTACGACGGCCGGGGGCCAAGCCGTCGTAAGTTATCCTACTTAACTTACGACGGCCAGGGTCCAGGTCGTCGTAAGTAAGGCGCCCAACCCGCCACGTGGCCCGGCCATGAGCGACGGCCCTTTACTTACGACGGCTAGGAATGGCTATCGTAAGTTAGTTATTTATGATGGTTACCATCGTAAATAATTTTATTTACGACCAATAACTGGAAACGGCTAGAAACTATTGTAAATAACCAAAAACTGTCGTAAGTTAGTTATTTACGACGGTTTTCCCTTATGTATGACGGTTACTGGCTGTCCTAAGTTTGTTGCATTCTTGTAATGAGACCTTTACAAAGGGATTTCTGACTAGCATGATCCCACTGAGGTTTCACCCCTAAAAGCATCCAGGAGGCTACAACCTCCACTGTACTGGCCCCCTCTTGAGCCTTGCGGATCCCAAGGTAGTCCAGCTGACTCCTATTCCCCACACCTTCCAAACACTCACACTACATCGAGAATACACCTAATTACTTGGCCAAACTATTCCATACCAGTCTCGTGGTGGCACGGTGTAAGCTAGATCACAAGATCCCATGAACCGGTCCATAGAATCTACGCAGACACCAACACAAACCCGAGTCTCGTGCATACCACACCCACCAAAACAACCGGCTTGTTAGATACATAACTAAATCTCCATAGTCCAATACCACATAAGTAAATATTTGGTCTCATAATTAACTGTACCAACCTTTCCACCCAATTACTAAGCATGACTAAGCGTAATAACACACCACAAACGCAAACATACCCTCCCAAACCCATCTACAAGGAATGATTTGGAGTTCTAGTAAACAACCTATATGGAATTCAAATTCAAAGACATGCATGCAACTACTCTAGCTAAATTCCTAAAATAGGAGTCAAGGGCACTTGCCTTTTTCTTATAGTGTTGCTCAGTCCACTAGTTGAACCCTTGATCTTCAAAGTCTTCGCGTTGTTTCTTGATCGTCACTTGTACATGCATACCCTAGAGGGTTCAAGCGGCACGGGAAGAGAGGAAGACTGCTCACGACGTGGAGGAGCGGCGACATTCTTCGGGCGTCAATCGGGATCACCGTTGGGATGTCCTTCCCGCGCGTTCTTTGAGTCTGAGACGTGTTGCAGTGCATGGAAAATACGTTAGCATCGACAGGGGCTAGGAGAGATGAATGAAACGAGAGGACATCGGCATGGGCGGAGAAACTCACTGACAATCAGCGAAGATGGGGTTGGGGTGTCGATCCGCGCCGGGGAGCTTCTGGTAGAGCTTTCCGACAACCCGAGAGGAAGGGCGGTGAAATCCTTTGGTGCTCGTCGGGGTGGGCGGTGGGGTGCCATTTCATCAAGTCCAATGAGTCGGAGACGCTCACGTAGCTCGTCGGATATGGGGGTAAGAGTCCTAATCCTTGCACCTCTGATCTCCTTATACTTAGAAGAGGAACGTGATGGGAAAGGTGTGTGTTGAACACCTCGGGTTCCTTCAACTTCACATCCTCAAGCCACGCAGCCTCAATCTTGGCCAGCGAAATCCCCAATCCTTTCAACTTCTTGATATGTTCCTCATCAAGGAAACATGGCGGTGACGCTGTGCGAGGGCCTCACGGCCTCAATGAGCCAGGATCACGCTGAGGGGTGTTGCGTTGCATAGCACCAACACACATAAAAGATATAAAGCGGAAGCAAGGTTTTATTATATAAAAATGTTTATAGACATGTTTACAACAAAATATGTTCAGTCCACACTCATGGGCATAGACTAAGCACAGAGTTCACGTTCAGTCCGTGAACATGTTCCCTCTAGCACGCACACACACTAACACGGCGGCGTGCACGACTCCCATTTGACGGGGTTGCCCTCTTGGGGTTCCGTCTCATCCTCGGGAGTCTCCTCCTCATAACACCCTGCAAAAGCTTCAAACACAAGCAGTGAGCACGATGGCTCAGCAAGTCTGACCCGTCTTTCCTATACATGAAACTTCTACATGCTGGATTATGTGCAAATGAGAATGTAAGTTGCAAAGGACCCGCCTAAATATTTGAACCTTACTTTCAAGTTTTAGCAGCAAGTTGTGGAGAACCTCACGCTAAGGCACATAAGAGAGCCGCAATAAAACAAGAAACAAATTTCTCTCATGTGCTTTGTCCAAGGTTAAAAAGAACTTTAATTAGCTCTAAACTATAGCACTTCATTAGCAATCAAGGTCCATCTTTCAAATCAGCAAACTTTTAACATGAATCTAGCCTGTTCTTTCTACGTCATGGTACGTTGAACAAGTGGTACTCACTGACCGTGAGGGATGGTGATTATAATCGATTTACACCTGCAGGGTTACCCGAATAATCAGTCACGTACACTCGTACTTGATGTTGCCTACATCAACCATCATGGATGTCGTACGCAACCACCTTTCATCCGTCAGCCAAATGTTGAGCCAGTCCAATCGTCCCGAGCAAGAGGTCTCTGCGCGTGCATCTGCAGTGCCGCCAACCGATTTACACCTCAAGCTCTCAACCTACCCTCTGAACGACCAGCTATGCATCAACACCCAGCTACTCGAATTACATCGGTTTCCCGGTTCCATATAGCCGGTAGGTCTTCGGTACTGTTCTAGCTTGTTCAAAAGGCCCGCACACGGCTCGGTCCTCAATCGACACAAGCGGAGCTATGGCACCCGGGCCCTAACGTCCTTCTGCCCTTACTCTCCGCCCGGTCTCATTTTTCTTGCCATGTGTTCTATTTGCTATCTTTACCCGAGTAGTGTGCCTCTAGCCTATTCTCGCGAGCAGTTCCAACTACTCGACTTGTACCGAATCCTACACTATCTTAGCATTGCAGTGGCTACTAAAGGTTTAAAAACCTAAGCCCAAACCAAGGTTTTCTTGGCTATGCATTTGGGTTTTCAAAGACTCTAATGCATAATTGAAATGGGTACTCAAAGTAAGTTCTCAAAACAGTAAGCTTTATAAAAAGGCTAATGCAAACCGAAGCTTGCCTTGCTGCTGTTGTTCGTAGGCTAGCTGATCCTCCAGAGTTATTAAGTCTAAGACTTTGGGCTCCTCCTCAACCTTAGCGACTACATGAGATAAATACATATATGTATCAATTTGAATGCATTTGAATTTGAAGTTGAATTTGTTAAGACCATAAGTACTGCTAGACAGGCCCAATGACTCTGAAATTTTTACTGTAGTTTGTATACAACCTAATCAGAGACTTGGCCAAATTTAATTTGCAGCAAAGCTCATTGGGGCCCTCCACAAATAATTATTTATCTGGCCTCAATTGGAGCTCTTAGGGTGTTCTATGTGTTTCATGGAGCAAGCCATGACTTTCTGAAAACTAGATGTTCAGTGGGTTCTAAAGGAGTTGGTTTCACTTAATTTTAAGACTCCTAGCAAAAGATATGAGCTAAACAATTTCAGAGAAAATCTGAAAATGTTGCTGGACATTTTCCATTTTCTCTGGAACAGTTTTATTAATTACATAATTAGATGGATCAAATGAGTTCAAATAGATCTGAAATTTTTAGGGTAGCTCCGGAATTTTATTTTGAACATCCTGGCAAAATTTCAGAATTTTCCACCACGGGTTCCTTCAGTTAAAATTCTAAAAATTTTAATTTTTAAAGAATTAATTGTGGAGAATTAAGGATTTTCGTAAAGTGAAACTTGATTTTTTGGAAATTACTCAGAGAGCTGAATCCAAAAAAATTTGGTTCACTAGATTTGGAGTTTTGTAACCAAAGTTATGAGGGTTTGAAGTTTGAACTATAAACTGAAAATCGGGAAAAGTTAAAATTGCTGCGCGTGGGACCGAGGCGACGTGTCGGTTTCTCAGCGCTGGCACGCGGGGCTATGGAGTTTTTTGCGTGCAGCCACAACATATACGGTGCCACAGCAGATCCCCGTGTTTAAGTATCCGCTCGCTGACACATGGGACCGGGGGCTTCTTCGATCTCCCGACATCCCGCGCTCGGCCGCCGCCTCCCTCGCCGGAGTGCTCGCCGGAGGGGCTCTTCCGTGCGCCAAACTCCAAGATTTTTGCCGCCTCTGCCTAATCCTACACGGGGAACATGGTGCTGGACTTAGCTCCACATGACAACCACCGGAACATGGTCGGTGATGAGCGGCGGCTTCGGAAGAACTTCGGCCACGTTGGTCGAGCAAAAGGTCATAGAGCATCAGTGCACCCTAGAGAAGATTCTCATGAACTCAAGGGAGCTTGGGAACAACCGCAACTAGTATGTCACCGTGCGACCTAGGTCGAAAATTGGAAATCCTAGCAAAACTCGAAGAACAGTTGCTACACCCGACGGTTCTCCGAAGTTTCGAATCCTATAGACTCACACGAACGTCTAGAAGTAGTTCTCTATGTTAGGTGATGAGTGGTGCGGTGTGTAACACGAATTTTGCGAAGTGGTCTGGCGGCCTCTTTTGTACACCGGCACAAAATCGTGAAATTCTGGCGACGGCAGCTCATGTCACGCGGCCGGTGCTTGCGGTAATGGAAGAGGGATCTTTGACGAACCTCTTTGCTGTTTACAGCTTGGGGAAAGGTGGAGTGTGGTGGACGGAAGAGTTGTTCCCGTGGTGGCGGCTTGAGTTGAACCGAGGAAAAAAGATGGCGCGGTGGGGCTCGAGGAAGGCCGATCACGGACTAGAACCAGCGCGAGAACGTTGAGCAAGGATTGGCAAACTCGACTGTGGCCTCAGCTCGACGTGACAGCCACTGGTTCGGCCGGGCGATGGCGGAACCGAGAGCTCGGGTGAGCGGCGAGGTACTTTTGCCCGGGGATGATTCAAACGGCTGTGATCGGTGAAATATCCCAGAGGGGGTCCGTGTGCCGGGAAAGGACGTCGATTGGTAGCCTCCAGCATGCACAGGCGAAGCAGCTTCTAGCCGGCGCTTGTGGCTCGGTGGCGCACTCAGCTGCAGCCCGAGAAACCGAGTTTCGGTCTTCAGTCGGTTTGCTTCAAATGGTGACTGACAAGCAGGCCCCACTCCCAATTTTAACCTTCTAAATTAAATTTCTCCACTGCTCAAAACAGTAGAGTCCCTAATATCCTTTGTGACTTGATCAAATTTCAAAATGGCCACTTGATTTTGAATAATTTAAAGTGTTATTTGACTTGATCAAATTTCAGAAAAGGCTAACTGAAATTCAAATTTGGTTTGTATTTAACCAAATTAGCTTATGTCAAGATCAACTCCAAATGGAGTGAAAATTGATGTGTGAGCTCACAAAAATGTGCTGAGTGTGAAAGTGAATCCCACTTTTGATTTCATGGGATGAAAAGAGTTTGAATTTGAATTTGAGTTCAAACTAGCCTCTTTCTAATTATACCCAAAAATACCTCAAAAAGGTTTTGGATTTGGATGAAATTTGGTATGAGCATTCCTAGCAAAGTGTGTGAGTTTTTCATATGCTCAGCCCCTATAAGATGCATGTGGGAAATGCCACTTTTGCATTTTGTGAGTTTATCCTCTAATGACAATGTTGATGGTGTTTACTTGCTCTTCAAAGGTGTTCATAATTTTTCCTCAAATGAGGTGAGTGTGGTGTGATGAACACTTTGCTTGTGTGTAAAAACTTAGGCCCTTACACGCTGCATAACAGATGAACTGATCAATGCTCACTTTCTCCCTCTTCTCTGTGAACTCCTCATACAACATCACAACCTTCCTTCCAATTCAATCGTTAATGTGGTTGATATCAAGCACCCTGTCATACTTGTAATCCACCTTGTGGTTGGGCACCACCAGGATCCGGCTGAGTAATGCTGCAATGAACATGTGCTTCTCCAAGCAAATAAAGTGGTTCAACATTTCCCTGGACAAGCAGATGGCGAACAGGAACCGGTCTTTCTTGGGGTTCCACTAAATCGTCCACCGCGATCAGCGCCGCCCAGATGGTGAAGAAGGCGCCTTGGCGCAGCCGAAGGCAGCCCCAAAGCGCGTGAGGAGGTAGGACACAATGAGGGTGATGGGCGGTGGCGTGGAGGGTGCGGAGAAGGAGGCGCCGTTGGAGGAGGTCGAGGACGGACGACCGAGGGGGTGGTCGCCGCCGCCGTTGCTGGTGGCGTCATCAGTGTCGCCGGTGGTGGGGACAGGGTCGATATGGATGGCGGCGCGAGGCGAGCGGCCACGAGGGAGATGAGCTCGAGGGGAGTCGATGGAGGGAAGGAGGTGGGGAGGGAGAGCTGCTGGGCGGTGGGGAGGTAGGCAGATCGAGAGGCGGCGGGATGGGGGCACGCCGGTGGGGGCGGGCGGTGCGGAGGCGGCGCTTGCAGCGCGTCGCGGCTGGTGACGGCGCGAAGCGAGAGGGAGCTGGACACGCCGGCCAGAGAGGCAAGGTGGCCGTGGGGAGGAGAGCAAGGCGGCGGGGGGTGGAGCGCGGGGGTGAGGAGGAGGAGGCGCCGTGAGGAGTGGGTGGAGCGCGGCTCGCGTGGTCAGGAGGGGGTGGGGGCTCAGCGAAGTGTTAGGGATTTGGGGAAAAAGATAAAAGTGGAGGCTGATGTGTGGGTCCCACCGGTCAGAGAGAGAAAAGGAGTATTCAATGTGCTAGCTGTGCTGGGAAAGAAGTGGTCCGCCGGGTTGTAAAGTGGGTTTCGGCCCAAGTTGCTATGATTTTCTATTTTTTTCAATTTGAATTTATTTGTTTCAAGTTTTAACTAGATTCCACATGTTCAACATGATTCAAAGTTTAAATTATGCCCTAGTTTCCTTGATTATAATTAAGGGTGTTACACACCACAAGCCAAAATCTACCAGTTAAAACCAGTTCTGACTATTGTTTCCAATGTATGTTCGCAATGTATCTTTGCAATGTATGATCTTGGACCTTCAATTTTAATAAACATGGAGGGCAGTGTTATATGAAGTCCACATTACAGAAAAATCAACCGTTAGCGGTGATTATTAATATAACAACAATCACAAGCGACTTTTAAGTTGAGTGTGGAAAGACTAGAGAAGTTCTGCAAGGAACCATCAAGATCCTTTGTAAAAAGAGTCGTCCAATCAGGTGGACGACTCCTCTACCTGATGGACGAGCCGTCCACCTCACAGACGAGTCGTCCACCTTATAGACGAGTCGTCCATCTGATAGAAGAGTCGTCCACCTAATAGACGAGTCATCCATATGACAGACGAGTCATCCACCCAATTGATGAGGCGTCCACCCGATAGATGATTCGTCTACCTAATAGACGAGTCATCCATATGATAGACAAGTCGTCCAATTGATGGACGATTCATCGACTCGTCCACCTGGTGGACGACATGTTTCGATCGTCTATTTAAGAGCTACCTCACACATTCGCCACATCCGCAGTTGACAAATTCACGTCTCGCTAGAAACACTCTCGTTCAATATATCGTGTTACCATGGACTCACCTTACTCACCACTAAACCAAAAAGAGAGAGTTCACATTCCAGAGGGATTACAACCACCAATGTGTCTATGCAGCACTGATTGTCAGTCCGTAAGAGATCTTAGATTGGAGGTTTTCTATGGTTTGAGACTATGGATGTGCAACAACTATGAATATGTTCCCCCTCATAGGACCACACCATTTTCGTTAAATGGTAGATGTCAGGTAACATATATACTTAAGGAATATATCAATTTCGTATTCACATTTCATTTCGAATGTTCATAATGACACATCATGAATCATGCAGTCCCCATCGCCTCTTTGTGAGTTCACACAGTACATCGACCACGAACAAACACCGCAAGATGTCGAGTACGTACACATGATGCATAGAGTTGCTTGGAGTAAATTCCACTACGAGATGGAGTACAAAAAGTGGGTTGAGCAGGAGAGGAAGAAGAGAGCTGAATAGAAGGAGCGTCGGCGCAAGTGTCAGGAAGAACTTCAAAGAGTCGAGGAAAAGTATCGTCGCAAGGCTCAGGAGGAGGAACTTATTGCTCGTCAGGCTAGAGAGGATGAGCGGGAGCGGTTACGCAAGAGAGCACGTCGCGCAAGGGTTGCCAGTCCGGATGCATTGCGCAAGGGAAAATACCACCGTTGCACTCAGTAGAATCTATATTTGCCATTTAATAAACTGCGTAATGTATCTAATGCCGAGTTTTTTAATAAAGTAATTGTGCTATTGTGCTACATTTACTTCCGTAACATAATCTTCGAATATGTCTCTAAGTATTCTTAAAAAACACTTCAAAAACAAACTCAAACTAACATATTTGAATATTCAAACTTGTGATCGTAATGCATATTTTAAAATTATATAAAAATTCACCTCTTAAATAAAAACTTTATTTTTTGCATTACATAAAATAATAGCAAACTATACTATGTTTACTTCCATAAAAACACTTTCTAAATATGTCTCTAAGTACTTTAAGATCGGAGTGAAAGTCCTAATATTACTTATTTCTGGATTTCCTATCGCATACGACAGGAATCCGGTCGTCCACGCGGTGAACGACTGGCTGACGTGGCCTTTGTCGTCCACCGCGTGGACGACAGCGTTGTCCACGTGGACTAATCGTCCACGGCGTGGACGATTCTTTATCCACGTGGACAAATCGTCCACGCCGTGGACGATTTGCTGGTTATTTTGGCAAAAAAAGTTTCGACAGACTATTAATATTAAAAGATTATTAAACAGTGCTAAAATAAAAAAATCAGCGAATTGACAGTACCTTCCCGTCTGATTTGCAAATAGGAATTCCAAGAGATTAAATGCATCACTAGGATTCAAACTAGGTATACCACCTGCTTGTGATTTACTTCTAGCAATCAACACACCGCTGCAAGCCGTTTTCCTGTTTTTCTTTTTTTTAAAAAAAAAATATAAAAATTATGAATAGCTTTCTATCATTTATGCTTTCCTATACCCATCTTTTCACCCTTCTACATTTTCATTCGTTCAGCTTCCATTTTATAATTTAATTTTTTAGCTCACTGAGTTAATATATTATTTTATGGATTCAGTATTTTATTTGTTATCTAAATATTTTGAATAAGTGAGTTACTATATTATTGTGTTAATCCAACATTTTTTGTTGTCTTAATATTTGGCTTAGCGAGTCAACATATTATTTTGTTATTTCAATGTTTTTTGTTGATCTAATATCCCAGTTAGTAAGCCAATATTAATTATTGTTGGATCAATATTTTTGTGACTTCAAAGAAAAATAATTAAAATATAGATAACTGAGATTTTGTTCTGAAGATTTCATCGCGACTAACACAACAGTGCAATCAATTTTTAATTTAAAATTTTCGTTTGGAAGCTATGTATTTTTAAATCAGATGCACTTAGTGGTCAATAGTTTTAATTTTAGAATGGATTTGAATTAAGACAAGAGCTAAAGAGGTCCGATACATGATTTAAGCACTAGATGTGCTCAAATGGAGATGTACATAAGATCGGCATATATAAAGAATCACAATAAGTCAAAACGTTAGTCCCCGCAGTAGCTGACTCTTGAGTTGTTGCTTCCATTCAAATGGCAGCCATGTCTTCGGAAGACGAGTGCTGGATGGCCAGAGATTATCAGCTCGGGTGTTTGACCAGAGCTGCCAACCACTTGCAGATAGCAGTTACCTCTGCGGCAACTGATCTTCGGCTTCATGGATCATGAGGTCTATTTGCTCCTGTGTGGACGTAATTAGAGTAGAAAAAGCTGTTCAGTCGTAGGAGGGGGCAGCAAGATATAACTGTACTCCGATCCATAGTCAGCTATTATGAGCCACTCTGTTTCCATGCACCAGTTTCAGGAGTTGTGTTGCCCCAGCATGCCCCCAAAGCCTGACTTGTTACTTGATGTCCTCAAGAACTTGCTGCATTTGTCTTTCTTCTCCTTTGAAAATTCTCTTTGTGCGCTCTTTCCAAATTTCCCAGCAAACTAGGATTGCCAATGAGCGCAGCCCCCTCATTTTTTCTTTGCTACCTGCTGCTAGGTCCATGAACCATGTTGTCAGCTCCCCCTGCTGTTTCCATGTGGATGCGTTGATCGATGGTTCACCAAGCCACACCGACACTCCAGTCCAAATAGCTCGTGACATTGGACATTCCACAAATAGGTGGTGGCAAGTTTCCAAGCTTCTGTAACAAAAGAGGCAGACGAGTTTGTTCACTCCCTTTAGAAGTCGATCCGCTGTCCATATCCTGTCCTGTAGGAAAAGCCAGGAGAACACCTTGCACCGTGATGGTGCCAAAACTTTCCAAATTAGCTTTGGAAAGGCAAAGGAAAAGCTTCCGAGAAATTGTAGCTTGTAGGCAGACTTAGGCGAATAGGTACCGTTTGTTGATGCTTTCCAAATGATGGTGTTCGGTCGATCATCCGTAGGATCAAGCCCTACTTGCTGCACTAGTGCCCACAATGAGATGATTTGATGAAGCAGTGGCACCGTGAGATCATGTATGGTGTAGCGCACCCATGCCCTCGGCCACTGTTATCCTCTTCTTCTTGCAGTGCTTGAAGAGTTCAGGGAATTTTGCCGCCAGTGATGAGCCGTCTAGCCAACTGGAAGTCCAGAAAGCTGGTGTTGTACCACTGTGAATTGTGACCCTTGTCGCCGCCCCAAATAGTGCTAAATCAATGTCATCTAGAGGCAATTCACCTCCAGCCCATATTTCCTACGGCGCAGTCCATTGGAACCACATCCACCGGAGTCTAAGGGCCCTGCTGAATTTTAGCAGGTCTACTATACCCAGTCCACCATTTTCCTTTGGCCTGCAAACACAAGGCCAACTGACTTTAGCCTTCCCTCCATTCATATCCTCAACTCCGGTCCACAGAAAACGTCTCCTTAGTTTGTCGATATCCTTTATGAACCGCTTCGGTGGTCTGATGACAGTGAGCGCGTAAACGGGGACCGAACTAAGGGTGGTTAGGATGAGTTCTCGTCTGCCTCCTACGGAGAGCAACTGTGCCTGCCATTCCGAGATCCGGCGTTGTAAAATTCTATACAACGTTGTTGTAAACCCTTTTCTATGTAACATATGGTAGATTTCTGTCGACGTGTCATTCACACGAATTTTAAAATAGCAAAGAGAAACAAATCAATCAATTGATATTCGCTATCCTTCCGCTCAATTGCTTTTTAAGGTTTATACAGAAGACACGTGGTATAAATCTGAAAAGTATTACATCCGGATCTAATAGGTCACAAGAGTCCGTATGTCTTTCTTTCGCAAGAGTCTTGCTACAGTGGCTCGACCATCAATCATTGTCATGGTGAAGATAAGCTGCCGCGGGCGCTCAACGTGTCCACCCCCGCCCGCTGCTGCGTTCGTGGCTTCCCCGCCCGTGTGATATAACACTGACATGAACGAGACATTATACCACTCCCAATATTGGGCTTCACCAGAATACCATTCCCAACAGATGACTCGCTAAAATACCTTTATAATTATGAAAAGTTCGCTCGTTTACCATCGTTTAATAGAAAAGAACATAGAAAAAGACTAAAATGCCCTTAACTCTCTTACTCACATCACTCACTCGGGGGTCGAGGGAGATGAAGTGGCTAGGATAAAAGAAAGAAAAGATTTTGGATGAGAGTAGTTTTGACTTTTTTGTATGTTGTTTAGCCATGACAGTTATTAAAAATATATAGATGATAAACAAGCAAACTGATTGTAATTATAATGTTATTTTAGCGAGTCATCTGTTAGAAATAGTATTCTGCGAAAGTTTAAGATTAGGAGCGGTATTATTCCATTGTCTCGGACAGGCGCGAGCACGAGGCGATTGACAAGTGAACCACCGCAGAAACTCCGATCTGATGGAGATCTTCATCTCGACTATTATCAACAAGTAGAATACTAGTACTACCACCTGCGAAGCTTGACTCACTGGATCAGGCACCTGACGCGTGCCGTTGTCTTCTTCTTTTTTCTCGCATCGTCCTGGAACGTGAGTGTTCGAGAGCTGAGCGCATCCATTTCCAGAGCTGGTAATAATGGCGCCAACGGCGGCGGAACGTCTCCTCGTCCGTGGTAAAGCGTCCGGGTTGTTCTGCCGCCTCCTCCTATGCTCGTCGCCGTGTCGCTTCTTCCTCTTCGTCCTGCTCACCGCCACTGCCCTCACACCGCCGCGGCAGCACCTACTAGCCTTCGCCGCCTCCGGCTCCGGCAACGGGAAGGTGGTGACCAGCCTCCCTGGCTACGACGGGCCCCTCCCCTTCTACCTCGAAACAGGGTAGGGTGGGCACCTGCGCCTCCGCTGCTGCTACTGTTGATTTCGTTTCATCGGATGATTATTCATTCCTTCTGCTTTCTTTCGAACCGTGTAATATGAACGTGGATCCATGGCGCCAGGTACGTGGAGGTGGACGAGGACAACGGCGCCGAGCTCTTCTACTACTTCGTCGAGTCCGAGTCGTCCAGCTCCGGCGACACGGCCCCTTTCCTCCTCTGGCTCACCGGCGGCGACCGCTGCTCCGTCTTCAGCGGCCTCGCGTACGAGATCGGTACGCGCTAGCTGCACACGAGCCTTACTTTCTACCCTCCATTGTGTGGATCTGAGCATCTGAATTACCTTCAACAAAAACATATGGCTTTGATGGTCACAGGTCCGGTCAGATTCGTCCTAGAGCCCTACAACGGCACGCTGCCACGTCTGCACTACAACCAAAACTCTTGGTCAAAGGTCTCATCCAAGTGCCCCACCATATTTGTCTCGGTCCTGTTCTACCAACCCAATTTTCAGCTTATTTGAAACTTTGCACTGATACATGCTGATAAGTTTGAAGTACCAATTTGATTGCATCTGAAAGAGACGAAAACAACAAAATGCATGTGAACTTGCAATGCCAACAAAATTGAGTTAATTTCGCGGTACATGCTCAGACGAATTTGCGACATCTTCAGTAGCGTTAGGACAATTTCAGCTGATATCCACTGGTAACAATTGATGTTTAGATAAATCAATCTGCATGCAGGTGTCACATATCCTTTTTGTTGATTCACCGGTTGGGGCTGGATTTTCCTTTTCGAGACAACCCGAAGGCTACGATGTTGGAGACGTATCGGCGTCACTGCAACTACATGAGTTTCTCATCAAGGTACAATCATCCCTGCTTGCTTCACCATTAACCTCATTAGCGTTTTTAGATGATGCAATCGGTATACAACCTAATCAATTTGAGGATCGATGTTCAGTGGTTTAGTGACCATCCCAAGTATCTTGCTAGTCCTTTCTACATTGGTGGGGACTCGTATGCCGGGAAGCTTGTACCTTTCCTTGCGCAGATGATTTCGGAAGGTATTGCTCGCTAATGTTTGCTATATATGACCATAAGAAGCGATTCAGTTGCAGCTATTCATACAGATTATTCAGTTGCAGTTATTCATACAATGTCAACTAGCTAGAATATGATCTGATAAAATTTATGTACTGATCATCTTACTTGTGCTAGATCCTCTTCAGATATCGAAGCCCAAAGGAGGCCCCTCATAAATCTAAAGGTATGCATCAATTTTCTTTCACTGATAGAGCTGATGAGTCATTCATTCGAGACCACCCTGAGGAAAATGCCATGTGCCTAGTTATGCTGCTGCTAACTGATATGGCCTTCCTTACTCTGGTCCACTTTGTCTGCTCTCAGGGATATCTAGTAGGTAATGCGGCCACAGGAGAAAGTGTTGATATAACCTCTAAAGTGCCTTTTGCTCATGGGTTTGGTATAATATCAGATCAACTATACGAGGTAATTTAGTTGCCCTTTCCGTAGATATCTTCCAGAGTCACTGACTATGCATAATGTCACTTTTCTATTGCAATGTTCTTCGGCTTGTAGACGATATTGGGGTACTGCCAGGGAGAAGACTACACCAATCCATCAAACGCAATGTGTGCTCAAGCTCTGGGTAGATTCAATACTGTAAGAACACTTGTTTTTGAAATGGAGATATGGAGCATTAATATGTTGACGCTTCCCTAATATGTCAGAGTCATATATGTGTTCCAATCAATTTGGTTGTTGATAGAATAGTAGTTACAGTCTGTGAACTCGATTGCCTGCTTGCAGCTCATCCACGAAGTTCAGCAGGCCCAAATCCTGCTGGATACATGTGTTTACGCGTCTCCGGGACCAAATGATGCAAACAGCAGGATGGACGCCTCAGATGGTAGAAAGATCCTAAAGGAGGAGATTCGTCTGGGGCAGCTAAACCATCCACCAGCTCGTCCTCCATTTGGTTGTATCGTAAGTCAGCAGCTACAGAAAAAAAACTAGTGGTTTTCCTTCTTTCAACATGACTAAAAACACCAATGATCAGGGCAGTGAAATAAACGTCTATTTATTCACTTTGAGTTTATAGTGTCGTTCTTTATGCATGGGGCATACATTTGCTGAAGACATACGGCTACTACCTGTCGTATTACTGGGCCAACGACAGACGTGCCCGGAACGCTCTTGGGATCAAGGAGGTGAGCTGTATATACACCCACACCCGTACGTGACATCTCCATTGGTTTCACTTCACTTTTAGGTCTGTTGACAACGATGTTGACCGAGCCTAATCGAACTCACCACCAGGGAACCAATGATGAATGGGTAAGATGCCATGATAAAGACTTGCCTTACTCAATGGAGCTCAAGAGTGTCATCAAGTACCACCGGAACCTGACATCTAGAGGTTACCGCGCGCTGGCATACAGGTAAGTGTTTCCGCCTCTTCGGTCGAAGAGGAGCGATATGTGTACAGGTTTTCTGATAAACCGTCTCAATCTTGCATGATGTATATGGTACGGTCATGGTTTGCAGCGGTGATCATGACTCGCTGGTGCCGCACCTGGGCACCCAGGCGTGGGTCAGGTCGCTCAACTTCTCCGTCGTCGATGACTGGAGGGCGTGGCATCTAGGCGGCCAGGCAGCCGGGTCGGTTCCTCTATCTCCGGTCACTTCTGCATCTCCCCTCTTCGTTTGGTTGTTTAGGACATCCATATTTAACTGAATGGGCTACTGCAAGAATCTTTCCTGCTCTGTTTCTGTTCTTGTGGATGGCTCATTGATTTCTTGCAGGTTCACGATAAGTTATTCAAACAACATGACATTCGCAACAATCAAGGTACGTCAGAAGCGTGCGCACCTCATCAGTCGACGCAGTTTCCATTTTTAATCAGAGATACCGTTGCATTGGAAGAAATGAAGGGGATTTGGGAATCGGGATTGCAGGGTGGTGGGCACACGGCGCCGGAGTACGAGCCGGAGAGGTGCTTCGCCATGTTCAGCCGCTGGATACTCAATCGGCCTCTGTAAAAACCCATATGCATATTGGACAACTGGATATACGGTGGCGTACAATCGATAGACGAGGAACGAATAAATAGTCTATGATTGTTATGCATCGACGAATGACTGAATATTCAGCATCGATCTGCTGATAGTCTTGAATGGTCGATGCCTGAAACACGTATCTGTCAGGGTGTCACATGGATTCACGAACTTATAAAACTTTTTTACAAATCCCTAAACTAATTAAGTGGCTGTTTATATGTCTAAATTACATATGGTTGTTGTTCCTGGTGTGGCATGCCAGCATGGTAGACATGTTATACGAACTAAGGACGCGCAGGACCTTATGACAAGCTAAGATTAATTTACCAATTTCTTATAATTTATTTAAGCTACTACCCACTGCTACTATACTTTAAAAGTCTATTACTATTTTTATTTATTTCCCTAGAATTCTTCTACATTTGGAAATATATTTTGTAAGATTATGTATATACTAGTGTCTGGATTTAGTAATTTATTGTGTTTAGAGGCTGACTAGTGGGCCACGGGTGGCCAGAGAGTGTTTGTGTCTTTGGCTCATGTGGGCCATGTCCACCGAGAGGTCTTAGTGTAGAGAGGAGTGGACTAGGCTGAGGTGGCGCCTAGGTGGAAGTTGACTAGGTTGGCACGTGCAAATATGTTCAGATGGCTGCCACCTCAGCTGCCACACAGACACTACCTTTGAATCCGGTGAGGTGTCGCTGATTGTGCGCCCATGTGTTCTAAACTTTTGATGTGTTGTGGCATACGTATACCACATGTGTGGCATATGGACGCCACGTAGGACGGAGCATGTGAGGTGGCTGTTGGCCGGTGAGGCTCGCCGACGCCTAGCCGAATTTCTAACTTTTTCTTCGCTAGGAAAAACTAACTACGTGTCGGTACTCTACTCTATTTGGTGAACGCTTTGATGGTGGTGCACGATCGAGAAACTCTTCGAAGCGCCAACGAGACCCACTGGAGACGTTGATGATGGTGGTGCTCATAGGTTATTGAGTGTGCGCGTGTTTTCTTCGAACTAGGTTGCTGCGGGTGTGAGGGTGAGTGTAGGGGTGCATTTGGTGGGCTAGGCCAGGCTGGTGTGTCCTCCACGGCGCTTAGCGACGAGCCGAGGCGGGTAGGAGCGGCTGCATTCGGCGCGCGCATAGCCGGCACTCAGGCTTGCCCGGATGTGCGAGGGATAGGAAGGAGGAGGCATGGTTGTGCAGTAGAAAACAAATAGAGCGAGAGGGATGCACCGGAGATGGTGAATTGGGGGTTCAGGGACGATGGGGAAGAAGAAGGGGAAAATCTGATATTGCATGCTTGAAGAGGTCGCCTTGTCCTTCGAGGGAGATTGGGAGCTAGGGGATGATGGTGCACCCGGTTAGGAGGGAGGGGAACCGTTATATAGCCGTTAGAGTCGGTTCCTAAGGCGTTTCCATGGTGAAGTCGGTGATGAGGTTTGGTTCTTGACAATTTGACAAATGCAGCAAGAAAAATCGGGTCACCATGGTGACTCCACTTGCGTGCGCGCTACGTAGTGAACAGTATGGGTGCAGTAGTAGAGGTGGGTGTGGTTAACCACAAACCGCAAAACCGAACCAAACTGAACCGAATTTTATGGTTAACCGAATGTTTTTGTTAAATTTGGTTTTCATTTTTGAGTCGGTTAACCAAATTTAATTCAGTTCTTTACATCGTATTAACTGAATTAACCGACATAACCAAATATTTAACCTCATTATCCCATAAACCGCCTACCCCAACGTGCTTGGGGATAAAGACTTTGTTGTTGTTATTGTTTATTATCCCGTAAACCATAAAAACAAAGCTTAATTATATTAATCTTCAACCTAATTGAAAATTCTCATGTAGCCCAACCAAATCTTAATAATCTTCACCCATCCCCAGTGCATACATGTTATTTTTGTATATTTTTTGCTATTTTCTATGTGTTTATTTTTATTTTTGTTCAATAAATTATACTGCAAATTAGATTGTAGTTAACCGCATAACCGAACTGAATTAACCGCAACCGAATTGTGCGATTATGACTTTTTTATATCAAACGCGGTTATCAATTCTCCATAACTGAATTTTTTTCATAACCAGATTAACTGAATCAATTTAACCTAATTAACGGAATGCCCACCCCTATGCAGTAGGGTGAGGGATGGGCAGATGGTGGGATTCGAGCAGGGGATCGGGAGAGAGGTGATGGGAGGTAGAAGAAGATGGGGGTGGTCGAGGTCTTGGGCCGAACTGGGCTGGGCTGAACGCATGGAAAAGAGGAGGGTAGGAGAGTGGAGCCAGGCTGGCCTAGGGAAGAATTGGACCGAGCCCGAAGGAAGGGAAAGAAGAAGGATTTGGATGAGCTTAGGTTTGAATTTCGGTTTGAATTCAGATTCGGTTTGCGCTGAGTAATTCACTAGTAATTTGACTTAATATTCCTTATACTCGATTTGTTTATAGAATTTAAACTAAATGTTTATATATATGCACACAAATGCCACCTGGCCCACTTAATTTATTCGTTCTAACTAATTTTTTAGTTTGTTATACACCCACCAACCCACCCACACACACACACACACACACACATACATATATATATATATGTCACTTTACTTATATTTTTATACAGTGTATTGCTATTATATTCTTGTGTTGTATGTATTGTTGTTTTTCTTCAGAATTTTATTTGAGATGAATTACACTCAATTTCCTTATAAAATTTGAGTTGTAATGGCCAACATATATGTGTATATATACAAATATATGTCACCATCAATTCTTTTTTGAGTTTTAATATTAAAATATACTAAGTGGTCTGAATTGTGTACATATATTGATTTTGTTGCAATTCCCATTTGGTCCAATATTTGGTTACACACTCTTATTTATTTTCTTAAGTACAAGTTTTTATTTACATATATACATCTTAGCCTTAATTAGAAATTAATTCATATTTAAGATTTTTCCCAAAATTTTTAATTTAAGGCTGATTTTTGTTTGATTTAAAAATTCCAGCTGTGGCAGAAGACTAATACCTACAAGTTCAACTAAGAACATGGGCATGAATGAAGAAGAAACAATCTGAATTGTATTATTGAAGATAGGGTTGCACACACCAAGAAATTATGAAACTACATGTAATAGATTAATTTAAGTAACCCCCCCTTCAATTACCAATTTCTACTAGATATATAGCATAGGGTTCAGTCAAGACTCAATGGACACACCCTTAATGGACTTCCACTTGATATAAGGCCCAATGGCCCAAAAGACGTTAACACATCATCCTTACAAAATTTGAACTCGACTTTGTTTAGACGATTCCCTTCCACTCCGGTTGAATTTTGATGTGGCGCTGGTGGCATTACTAATCTTATCTCTATTTTTCATCCATATGTAGAACATCAAGAACGAAGTCCTTACGGGTCTTGGACGTTAGTTTGAAAGAAAAGTGCTCCTGTACTTCAAGATGGGCTTGAAGTCAAGTCGGGCTCGTCCACCAACTTGATATGAATGTCCTTTCTAGTCTACTCCACTTTCTTTCATATCTCTATTTCCTCCATAAGCTTCCCCATGATTCATAATAACAAATACATCATTAAATAACAATCAATTTTCTAATTTACATATAGAGGAACCTAGAAATAAACTCTTCTGATTGTTTAGTTGTCGTTCTCTTGCTTTTATAATTGATTCTTTTATAGCAGTAGAAGAGATGTGTGTATCTACTATAGTGATATACTCATTAGAAGTCTTGCAAATAGACCATATTGACGAGATCAACCATAAAAGCAGATTTTACTGTTTTACATATAGCCACTGAAGAGGCGCAATGACTGTGAGAGCTTTTGATAGATTTATCAATGGTTGGTACACCATTACCAGTGACCCTTATGAATTGTGGTAGTCAAGGGTTGTTATCAAAGTAAAAAAAATTCTAAGGATAATGTAAAATCATCAAGACACGTCAAAAGACATTTAAGTGTGTTAGAAAAAAAAAGAAATTATAAAGTAATAACTGTTTCGTATGTTTAAACGGACAAAAATCTACGAGATCTCTTTACGCAGGGACTATCACGAAACGTGATAGAATGTGCATGGAGAGATATGGGTATGAGAGCCATGAGTGTGGCACCATAGTTATAATCAAACCTTATGATTCAAAATCTCATGAATTAGGACATGGGAACAACAACCTAATTGTTAACAAAGGAGAGTATTCTACAACCCTCTCTATATGAAGATGCAAAACTCTCAAAATTGTAAGACTAGTCGACAACATGCATTAATGTGTTTCCATTGTCTATGCTTAGCAAAGATGTCCTACACGGCATTCTTGAAGGAACACACCTATATGACCTTTGACTATCATGTCATGGTGTATGAGACTAGGGTGATCTCTAGTAAGCTCATGAAGGTAGAAGGGAGTATGACATATATGCTCCACCCACGGGGCAGGCTACTGGCAACAAGGTACTTGTTATGGTCTTTGAGTGAAACCAGTTCATGCAAAACTTACAATTTAAGACATAGTCAATTATTAAAGTGTGAATAGATGTAGCTTAATTTATAAATAGAGTTTGAGCTTAATGGTCTTTGTTGAAAAATTTTGTAGGATCGAAGGACAAAGATCAGAGAGGGGGTGGATGATAGATGATACAAAATTTTCAGTGGAATCCTCAACCCTCAACAAAAACTTATGTCTCAAAAACACGTGTGTGCAAGTAAGTTCCTCAACAGAAAATGTCATCAAAACATTGTTGAATATAAATAAACGAGTTAAAAAGCCAACCCAACAAGAATCACATTAATAAGTTGAGTAAAAATCAAGTTATGATAAAAAACGTGAGCAAATGTCAGTTTCATCTACCCGAGCGAATAACCAAACTCAAGTTGTAAAAACTTGTGTGTGACTTTTGAATCACAACTCCAATTACATTAAAATCTTCACACATGATAGAAAATAAAGTTGTAAAGCTGACACGAAAAAAATCACGTAAATTGGTGTAAAAGTCCCAAAAAGAGTAAAGGCAAAAACTTGAATTGTGAATAAATTTATGTTTCAGATTCAAGAAAATGGGACTTGTAAAAACTTTTTAAGCAGGGTTATGCACATGACTGTTCATCCACACTGGTTCTAATATTCATTTGAATGTTTCAACCTATTGTGGTTCAACATCATGTGTGGATTAGCTTAAGCCAATGAGGAAGATTATTTCAGATTTGAGCTAAAAGTTTACATGAACTTGCTGCCAAAAATATGAACACACTTGCACTCTCATAGTGCTGATTTTGAGGTGAATCATATTAGCAAGTTCTGAATTCAAAGGGTCCCAAAAATCAGGGAAAAGAATAAAGCTTTGCATAGAAGAAATTCATAATTTATTTGCATTAGTTAATTCAAAACTGATTTGCTTCAAATTATGTATGCAACTTGGGTGTACATGATTTGGTTTAGTGTCCTACAAATAGGGGAGGTTTGTTGAATAAAAGAAAGTATTACCTTCAGGACCAAGGAATAAATTAAGGAATAAAAGGATTTTAGTTCATAATTGAAATGGTGATTTCAAAGCTGAATTTATTCAAGTTTGATTTCACCACAAGTTTTCAATATGATTATGCCAATTAGTTCCTGAGGTCTAAATTATCCTTGCTGCCAATTCTCTCCAAATTTGGAGCATTTTGGATTAACAATTTGAGCCTCAACAAAGAAGGAAATTCAAATCAAATTTGAATTTCCAAACTGAACTTGATCATTTGGCAAGTTTGGGAGCACAAATTGATGCCTCATATTCTTTTCATCTACCCTGCCAATTTTCATTAATGTTGGGCAAGAAGTCAATTCAGATTTATAAGGCAAATCTTTTGAATATGAATTGTATATTCAAATCTAGTTTGAATTCAAACTTGTGATCAATCATGATGATTCAGATTGAATTCAACCCCAAGTACCAAACTCAGATATTTTGAGGGTAGATTATACCAAAAATCAGAGAGGATAAGAGGGAAAATTGAAAGAGGGCCCACATGTCAGGCAGGAACTGGGCCAAAGGCAGAGCACCCAGTGCTCTGCTTGGCAGGGCTCCACCGAGGAGGCAGCTGCCACCTCCGAGCTTCCTTGCTGAGCTGGAGACCTTCCTGAAATGACAAACCCGTGTGTGTGCAGGTAGTAACAACGTTTATGTATCTCATGTAGCATACATTTGTGAGTGGTCGTGTAGTTCCACTGCCAAAACGATTACGGTTACATCGGTAATAGGCTTTTCTTTGGTGAGGATACGTAGTGCCGACATTGAATCATAACTGCAAATATGATAAGGTTGACGATGAGAACCGGATGAAAGACACAACATTGAATTGAAATAAAAAATTTGAACTTAGGTTGAAACAAAGTTCAAATGTTAGAACCCATGATCATGTCGGAGTGAAGAATTATTAACCGGAACAAAGCTATCAAAACAGAGTATCCTCTGTTTTTCTGGCAGCAGTGTCGCTGGACTTTGGCCAGGGCATAACTCTAGTTCCGAGAAACCAAATGAAGTGTTCATTCCATGGATGGAAATATTAGGAAGCCCTCTGATTATGTTATTTTCAAACACAAGGCAGAATCAGATTGCAAGTTAGTGAAATTTTCAGATTGTCAGAACTGACCAGAACCAGGACAGAGCAAAATGCTCTCTGTACTTTTATGTATTTTGGCCAAACTTTTGATAGATAATTTCCCTAGGGTCATGCTTTATATCCTGAAAATATGGAAAATATTCTACAACTTTTTTGTTAAGTGTTTTTCCAAATTTTGTTTACAAATAAATCATATTGTGGGTTCAAATCAGACATTTTCAAAGGAGGTGCTTCAGAAACATTTCCAGACTTTTTGTTGACTTTGAAACTTCCTAACTGTTGAACCAGAACAGTTGTGAAGGACTACAAATAACAATTGGAAAGATACTGAAGTTAACTAAAACTTTGGTATTGAACTCAAGTCAAATATCTGTAGTTAACTTGAGTGAAATTTGGAGTTTTTGTTAACTGGTCAGGGTAGTCAAGCTGATAAGTTTAGCGTACATAAGATTTGTATAAACATGGATGTGGTTATACTTTTATAATGTTCATGACATGCTCGTGTTTTACTTATATCTGATTACTGCTGGGATAGAATTTTGATTGACTCAAAATTTATTTCGTGCAGTATGGTACGTGCACATTCACAAATGGAGATTAGAGGTTTGTATCGAGACGGAAATGACTCCGCTTCATCACAAGAACCATCACCGATCGGATTGGCGGAAATTATGGTGAATATGAGTGAAACTCTCGAAACTCTAGTGCAGCAAGGGATAAGTCAAGAAGCTCAACATCACATTTCAACCCAGAGTACTTATTTGGATTTTTGGCGACACAACCGCCGGTGTTTTCCGAGGCGGCTGACCATTGTGAAGCAACCCATTGGCTACGTGTCATTGAATCCAAGTTTGGGTTGATTCAATGTGATGATTTTCAGAAGACTTTGTTTGCCACATAGCAGCTACACGACTTTGCTGGATCCTGGTCGAGTAGCTCTGCTCATGCCGGTTAAGAACTGTTCTCGTGTGTGGCCCCGCTAACCAAGTATTAATATGTGTACCAGATGCTTACTGGTATATGGGACCCAGTAAACTGACGTACCAGGTTAACCAGGTTGTAGAGGCATACCACATCGTCTCGTTTGGCCTATGAGACCGAGACGGTGCGATAGATTCTACAGTCAGGTGTCCTACGAAAGGTTGCCATATACGACGTAATGAAGGACGCCGGTCCTAGGTCTTCAGAGGCGGGCGTATGTGTCGAGTAAGTCAGACAGTGTTTAGTTCGAATCATCGTCCCTCATGGTTATGAGTATCACTTGTTCACTGTGTTGTGACGTAGTAATCAAGCTTGGGTGGTAACAGTTTGCAAGTTATATGTTGTTATGTCAAATAGTTTTGCATGATCACCATGTATGAAGTAGATATAAAGCAAATTAAAGTTATTTTCCACCTTGGGCAAGTAACATAGAAATGAAGCGTTTCTTGTTTGATTGTGGATTTCCGATATTTCTTGGCACAAGGTTAATAATATGTGGGCCAAAATCTAAAAATTAAGGATGAACATATAGGCGAGTTCTTAAGCAAATCTTTAGCTTCCATGTCTTAAGTCATCTTCATGTAGAGTTGTATGACTTAGGGAAGACAGTTAAGTATTGTTGAGCCCTCATGCTCACTCTTGTAGATTTGTTGTTTTGCTGGTATAAACCTCGTATACCGTGAAGGGTTATATTGGCAGTGCCATTTCGTGGTTGCATAGTCACGGAAACCCTGCTCGCAGATGGTTCATCTTCTTGCTGCTAGTAACATTTATCCTCGGGCGGGATAATTCTTTTTCTGCTTAGCTAAATTCATGAGAGTGATCCCAGTTGTATTTCTGCTGCAACTTTGGTTGTATATTCCGCTATTGTACATTAGATTGTACATCATTATTTGTAAAAATAGATCTATTGACTAATACACGTTTGTGTATGTGTTGATTTCATTTCCGTGTGTGCTGTTTGGTGTCGGTTAACATAATACCACCCAATACGATGCTGGGGTGTACGGGAAAGGGGTTCCCCACAATTGAATGGGTAGAATGAAAGTTATAACTCAAAACATGATCAAAGGTCGGTTGAAATTAAACGAATGTGAAAAACATTATACGTATGAAGAAAAACAGCTTGCGAACGGCAAAAAACAAAGTTTTCATATCGCGATGCAAAAGCTTGACATAAATGGCGACTTTTACTATAAAACACACAAAAGTCATATACAAGTGATGCCTCACTCGCAGCCAAATACTATCTATTTATATCATAGAGCTCAGGCTAACAAAACAAACTATAACACCTCCAAAGTAGTCATGTTTAACTAGGACACCTCCTAATCTAGTTGGACTCTATCTATTGACATAAAGATCAGAATCCTTACCTCCCAATACTCTTTGGACGCAGGTACAAGAGTTATGGACACAAACAACACAAAATTTGACTCCAACTTGGACTCGGCAGCCCGAACTCGCAACCAATTCAAGATTAACAGTTTTCTGTTCAAAACAGCCTGATTTCCTATCAAACGCATGTACGAACCCATCCGATTCAGACTTCAACTCGGATTCAAGTTCGACCCTATCTTAGAACAACTTTTTCACGTCAGAATATGTTAGAATCACGCTACAAACTTGTATCAACCTCCACACACGTTCAAACACCTTCAACACACTTTGGAACCATGTTGTCATGTCCATGCATTCCTTGCACACGTGCACACCTTACAAACATGTTCAACCTTCTACTTTTCGTAGTCCAAACATGTTGGAATCACGTCACAACCTTGTGCCACACCTGCACTTGTGCTCATGACTTCCAAACACACTTGGAACACCACTTGATACATCTCAAGTACCTTCATATGCACCGTTCTTGATCCAAACATGCTTCATGACACCTTTGATTGCCTCAACTACAATTCCTTCTAAATTTGGTTGTTGAACCACAACTTTGCACTAAGTTTAGTGTAAGGATCACCATCACCAGACATTCTTGACCTCAAGCAACACAACCAATCCAAGCGAGCCCAAGTCATATACTTGACTCTCGTTAGTCCAAATACCACAACATCTTGTGTGAGATCCTCACACGTGCTTGTTGCACACATCAACTAGCCATGAATCAACGGAATACATGAACAACTCATTCCATAAGTACCACACCTACTTCACACGTCAAATGTTCATCGACACAAGCCTACACATCAAAACCATTACATGTGTGTGCAAAACTTACATGAAACCTCACTTTAGCACTTCTTTGACAATGTATTCAGCACCTAGGTCTCACACATTGATATATCAAACAAGTAACAAGAATAGGCAAATCTCTGAATAGGCTTTTGAAATTTTGTGGGGTTGTTGGAACTTTGTCTTAATGAAGGCAACCCAAAATTAAGTTCCTAGAGAATCTCAAAGGCTCATGTATGACTAGAGGTCGGGGTGTAAAGTTTAGTCCCCACATGGAGAGTCGGAGGAGAGTAAGACCTCCTTTTAAGGGAGGCTTCTGTACCACTTGGCAAGCGAGTGAAAAGCTGAGTGGTACACATGTGGTCCTCCTGCTCACCAGCTCGCTTGTCTCGTTATGTCATGCACGCACACGCTCGCTTTTGTGAATTTAGTCTCGAGCTGAATCATCCTTTTTTTGTTGTTCGAGAAAATTGAATCACGGACTAACGCGTCACAAATAGTCAGGTTGGTTCATCACTACAAGTCATGTTTCGTCCAAATCTGGTGATGGTACTCCTCGTGTCGTCAATAACATCATCATTGCAATAGTAATGGTGAACTCATGTGTTATAGATCGACACGTGTGACGTGATTTAAGATACTACTTTAACATGTTTGTAGTTGCATGTGTGCTACCTTTGTTTATGTTAATTAGTGTTTTATCATAACATATATTCTATAGTTATTCAATAATTTGCCTAATCTTCCAACAGGAAGACAACAAATCTACCACTAGACCTTCTATCATCAATAAAGCATGCCCAATCAGCATTTGAGAAAGCACTAACAAGCATAAACAATGACTTACTAATTTTCAAGCCAAGCTTCATAGTATGTCGTAGGTACCTCAGAATTTTTTTATCATCTGTCCAATATTCAGTAGTAGGAGCATGTAAGTACTTACAAACCTTATTAATAGGAAAAGAAATATCTGGCCTTGTTAGAGTCAAATACTATAAAGCTTCTACAATGCTTTGACATTGAGTAGCATCTTGTGGTTGTGGACCTAGCAACGTTCCTTCTTGACCAGAAAGTTTTCTAGAAGTTGACATGGGAGAACTAACCGGTTTGCAGTTCATAATTCCAACTTTCTTAAATAAATCAGAAACATACTGTAAGTGCATCTAGGCATCCCCATGTAGGTTTTGGATGATCAATGACAAACAAGTAAAGAGCTAATCAAACTTGCTAAGTGAGAGCAGGCCACATGAAGAAAAAGGATAATAATACAAAAAGGGAAAAGGTGGTCCTGATGAGAAAAGGAAGAATCATGAATGAAAAGACCTAAGTTAAGGAGAAAAACCTGGCCTCATAGTTTAAGTATAGAGTGTGTGTGAAAGACACCTCTAAGAGATCAATAGGAATCTCAAGTTAGTGCAGGAAGGGTGAGTGAGAAAAACATAAAATCCAAAACAACGAACTAGTCCGATGCACACGGACATGTCCGATATGCCACAGAGAAGACCTCTCCGTGTGACATCGGACTAGTCCGCATTATAACGGACTAGTCCGGTGTAGCCAAACTTGTCCGACGAAGACGCGTGTCTCAGGGGCCGTCCGCCCGAACGTCACATCGGCGGGTGATGGGCAGATGGACAAGGAGTAAAGAGGAAGGTGCATTGTCAGGTCAAGCATCCAAGGTTTTCGCCTTCTCCAGAAGCATGGCGCACGACGCACGCCTCCGTCCCCAGTCTACGCACCATTACGGTGAAAGACAGGGCAGCGAGACGTGGCGGTGCAACAGTGCCACCCAACGGTGCAGAGCCGCCTATAAAAGCAAGGAAACACGGTGACAAGACAGGGACTTCATCACCACCTGCTACCCAGACAGAAGCGCCCAGCGGAACAGGAGGTGCACCGTAACTCTACCAACAGCGACTACACGAGTAGCTGTAAATGCCTAGATCATGTATAGGCACAGATAGCCACGGGGCCAACTGTCGGGCCCCGGGCTGCATTGTAACTGCTCCGGCCTTGAGCTATAAAAGGACTGGGGCAGCCTCCAGGCAAAGAGTTTGCGACCCAGCCAACTCATTCTCATACGCAAGCAAGTAATACCCTAGCACTCCCGTGGACGTAGGGTTTTACGCTCTGACGGCCTTAACCACGTAAATCATCATGTCCCTCTCGCCATTGTTCTTAGACCTTCGTGACCCTCTAGCCCCACCAAAAAAAACTCCATGGGCTGCTTCCGAGCAGACCAGGGGTTCTTGAAGCTGCCCGAAGCCTACAATGGTGAACATCCTGTCTTTTGGAGGCTCTTCCCGCCCCTCGCGCCGCCAGTGGCAGAGTGAGCAGGAGGTGTCCTCTGGTCTCAAGGCGGGACCTTCTGTACCGCCGCCGGCTCCTACGGTGACGGTACCCGTTGCCACCTGGCAGCCCTCGGCGGTGACGGCAACAGCATCGCAACTGCCGATCGAAGCTAGTCCGGAAAGCGCGCTGTTAGCCGACCGAATGCAGGGGGCTTCCCCGTCCGCTGCTGAGCAATGGTGCAACGACGTCGACCACCTGGTCGTAGCCGCGCTCAACTCGCCGTGTCACCAGAGACGATGGCCAGGGACGGGACAGCTGCCGCCCCGTAACCTAACAAGGGATTACCGGACGGCGAAAACCCACTCGAGGGCAACGTCCATGCTCCCCACCGCTGACCTCAAGGGCGAGCTAGACCGTTGTCGCCATCAGAAGGAAGATGGATGCGTCACCATCGAGCGACAGCGCGAGTGGCGTCGCAACCTCGGGGAGGAGTATGGTACCCCAGTTACCGTGCGCCCCGTCTACGCGGGCCAGAATCCCGCTTCCCCAGGCTCAGTGGGAGGCTGCATGGCTCTGGTTCGCACCTTCTTATGGCAGTATGGCAGCACAAGTTCTGGCTACACTTGTCGGAGAAGTTCGACGGGACGGTCAACCCCATCGAGTTCCTGCAGATCTATTCCACCGCCATTCTGGCTGCAGGAGGGGATGAGGCCATCATGGCCAACTACTTCCCAGTAGCTTTGACCGGGCCAGCCTGGTCATGGCTCATGAACTTGCCCCAGGGGTCTGTCACCTCCTGGGAAGAGTTATGCCTTCAATTCATGGCCAACTTTGAGAGTTCCTACATCCCGCTGGGCTCGTAGGCGGACCTCCACACCATACAACAGCAACCGGGAAAGTTGGTGCGCTCATTTATCCAGCGCTTCTCCCAGGTCAGGAACACCATTCTCTGCATCTCCAACCTGTTCGTCGTCCTCGCCTTTCGACAAGGCGTCCGCGACAGGAAGATGCTCGAGAAGTTGGCTACGCATGACGTGCAGGATGTCTCCGAGCTCTTCAGCTTGGCGGACAAGTGCGCCAGGGCCGCCGAGGGCCTCAACTGGCACATGCCGCCCAGCAAGGGGAGTGAGTCCGCCAGAGAAAGTTCTGGCGGCAAGAAGAAGAAGACCGGCGGCAAGGACAAGCCGCTGGCTGGGGCCCACACTGCAGCAGCATTAGCAGCTGCAGGGGGCCGGGGACCACGCATCGACAAGCGCCCACGCCAGCCGTCTCGCAGCGACGATGGTGCCTAGCGGTGCCCGGTCCACGACACTAACCGACACAACGCCAGGGAATGCCAGGAGATCTAGAGGCTGGCAGAGCGCTTCTGAGAGATCTGACAGCAGCGCCAGAACGGTGTGCCCTCTCGCCAGTGAGAGGGCAAACAGAAGGCTGGTCCGGAGGACGGCGATGACCAGGAGATGGAATTCCAAGATGCCAAGCGAGCGTTAAAGGTCCTCTACGACCAGGAAGAGGACTCTGGCTCTAACCACAGTGAGCGACGCAAGACACTCCACACCTGACAAGGCGGTTCCTCTTCCGTCGGGAAGAGCAAGCGACCCAGGGAAGGGCCGCCTGGTGCCTCGGTGGAGTTTTCTCGAGGAGGAGCGTCAAACCTAACCCTCGACCGGCACGAGCATGTCTTCCAGGTGCGTCCGTCTTGCTGTAAAGGGTAGAGACCTCTACCCTGCCACGGGCCATAGGACACTTCTGTAAGTCTGCTCCCAAGTGGTGGTAGACTATTTTTTCTTTTTCTCTTTCTTGTGGGGGGTAACATAGAGACCAAAGACAGAGCTTAGAACAGCTAAAAGTTCTGGAAGGGTCCAGGCACTCTCGGTATCCAAGACGAACCGCTGCCTTCCTGCATGGCCTGTAATCCCCTATTACCCAAAGGAAGCCAGGAATAAGAAAAAGTGAGTCCTGACCTGTGTGCCTCATTACAGCCTATATTGGCTCATGCATAGCAGTTATAAATGGCATGTTCGGAGCCGTCCTACACGCTAGTCCTATGCACTAGACCTACATATTTGAGGTGGAATTGGTTCCGTTTGCAAACCGTCTAGGGGGTCAATACGATGGTGGCCCTGGTTTCCACCGGACCCCGCTAGACACTCTGCTGCGACAGCCCTCACGCGAGAGAGGTGCCAAAGCGGGGGTCCTGCTCACCTGGCAGTTAGGAGAGCAGTTCATGTACATGGTGCATCTTGACTCCAAGGCTACCAATAGCATGGCAAAGTATGGAGCCCTTATATTTGGCTTAAATATTGCCCTTTCTCTAGAAATATGGCAGAAGCTAGCTAAAAGTAGACTCCCACCTCGCCATCAAACATGGCGAGCGAGAGTATTTTTATGCTGACCCACAGCCAGCTGCCTACATTAGAAAATGGATTTCATGCTTTGGAGTAGCGCCATGTACCCTATGCCAACAATGCGGTAGCAGGCAACCTTTCAATAAAAGCCTTTGCATGGACTCCGGTCCCCGAAGGAACCTCTGTAAGGAAGCTACTGTGCCATACAGCATGGCCTACCGAACCAGGCGAAAGGGGGCGAGCTCAGCACCTCGAAGCTGACAGTCCCAGCGGCCCTGCAACCATGGCACCCGCCAAGGATCGTATGCGTCACCGGGGGCTCTGTGTGACCTGACGCCCAAGATCCAAAAGGCTCAAGTAGGTCTGATGCAGGGATCACGGAGGTCCGGACCTTCTTGAAAGACAATATCCTTCCTAATGAACGTGTATCCGCTGAACTGATCGTTCTTATGGCTAGAAGAGACATACTTGTATACGGAGATCTCTACCAATGCGGCGCTGACAGTGATCTATTACGGTGCATTACCCGGGAGGAGGGCTGCGAGATATTCACAGAGATCCATCAGGGCGAGTGTGGCAACCATTGTGTTCCATACGCTGGCCGGTGAAGCCTTCCGGCACGGTTCTTACTGGCCGATAGCCCCCTTGGATGCTGTAGAGCTGGTCAAGAGATGCAAGGCATACCAGTTCCGTGCCAAGCAGATCCACACACCGGTGCAGACGCTGCAAATTGACCTACCCTCATGACCGTTAGAGGCATGACAGCCGGGCACCCGGGCGCTGTAGCTTAGCAGTGTCGGGGAGCCAGGTGGCACATGCCCCTGGAGAAAGCATCAACTATGTCCTGGGCGACAATGTCGCCCAAGCCCGGGTCGTCTCATTAGGTCCACGATAACTCGGACCCCCTGGGAGGCTCGATGCTAGCACCCTGCTTCATCCAGTTTACTTGGTAGGTGCGCCCCCACCAGGTGACCACCCTTCCCAGGGGGCCATCTCAATAAATCACACAGGCAAGGCATCGGACCGCTCCAGCAACGAGAAGAAAGTTCAGAGGGCTGGCTACGACAAGCTAAAGACAAGGGCCGAACTCCCCTAGGGTCCCCACATTGTTAGGGGCTCAGAAGGAGAGATACCCATGCTGCTCTGGCGTCCTCGGTACTTACGCTACTAAGTGACAGGAGGAGCAAGCTTGGGAAATTAGCAAAGTACTGCTCGCACCAGCTAAGTCATTATGGACCTTTGCACTCCCTTACCAATACAGCCCCCCCTTTAAGTTTGCGTATATTTTTGTGTGTCCCTCGACATGCATGTAATTTCGTTTATCTGCTTCGCCCTTGGCTAAATTCCTGCTGTCGGTACCCTCAATACGGGGTACCCCCGCGCACAGGGGAAAATGCCTAAGGACCTCGCCCTTCTCCGCAGGGAGAGCTCCGAAGGCGCCATGTGTCCAGAGGGGCCGGACCTCCCTCTCCTCAGAGGAGAGCTCCGGACCCGCCACGTGGCCAATTGAGCCGGACCTCCCCCCTCCGCGGGGAGAGCTCTGTAGGCTCCACGTGTCCTGCGGGGCCGGACTCTCCTCTCCTCAGAGGAAAGCTCCGGGCCCGCCACGTGGCCAGTAGAAGCCGGACCTCCCCCCTCCACGGGGAGAGCTCCGAAGGCTCCACGTGTCCCACGGGGCCGGACCTCCCTCTCCTCAGAGGAGAGCTCCGGGCCCCCCACGTGGCCAGCAGAACAGTGCTGCCTGCCCCCACACGGTAGGTAGCAAGAGTAAAGACGCGCTATACCTTGCCCGTACAAGGTATTCAAGACCCGCGCCTTCCCAAGGCGTAGAGACGCGGAGCACGCCTCTGTCAGGTGCCGTTGCGCCCAGTCACATCACAGACTAGCGCGCCGTGTCAGAGCCTGCCCGCCAATAAACACAATGATAAGACATCCCCTGCCGCCCCTGCCATCATCAACCACTACGACTAGCTTGCGGCATGGGCAGGGCGGCAGAACGAAGACTTGGAAGCCCTCACCAGAGACAACTACCGGCGTAACTGCAGATACGGTAGATAGCAGGCAATCTCCCCGGGACCACCTGTCAGGTCCTGGGCCCACCTTGTAAGCCGCGCGAGCCTTGGACTATAAAAGACTCGGGTAGGCAACGTTAGCAGGGGTTCGCCTCTTATACACTCTTGCACCCTAGCCATACGACACCTTACACCCTCAAGCTCAGGACTCCGGTTCTGAGCAGCAAGCAATACAACGAGCAACTCTGCTCACCGTGGACGTAGGGTTTTACGCTCTGGCAGCCTGAACCACGTAAAAATCCTTGTGTCAAGCTTCTCCCTCGATCGTCCCTAACGCTGAAGCTCTCCGTGAGTGACTAGCCCCTCCAAAAAAGAACCTCCGCGGGCTGCCCAGAGCAGGCCCGGGAACGTGTCGGCTACACACTTCGATATTTGGCACGCCAGGTAGGGGGCTTTTCCCTTGCGCGACGAGCTTCTGCCGGCGAAGATGACGAAGCTTCCTTTAGCGGCAAGCTCCCCTCGCCCACGTTCATGATGAACGGTGACTAGCGGGGACTACGTCTCGACACACTCTGGACGGAGTGTGTCGGCGCAGGCTGGAAGCCAGCAGCTGACTCCGGCAGCGCAGGCTCCAGCGAGCGTGAGGTCCTCTGCAGCGCTGAGCGTCTCCCACGGGGGCGCGCTAGCTGCAGCAAGAGCGCTACTGCACAATCCACCTGCTGGGGACGCGCCTCAATCAGCGACCCAGTAGTGGATTCGCGATGTAGACCGTCTCGTTGTCGCCACCGCAAACCCTCGACTTCGGCAGGACGACGTCCCGGCCAACCGGCTGTGTCGCTGACGCGCACGCCAACGGTTGACGGGCAGACGGCAGATCCCCGCTCCACCAGGCTCCCATCGGCGGACCTGAGGACGGAGCTGGAACGATGCCACTTGGGCAAAGATGCCCGAGTGTTCATTGAGCGACGACGAGAAAGGTGTCGCAACCAGGAGGCCGGCGACAGCATGTCGACTGCCTCAACCTAGCCTGAGGTGCAGACGTTCGCCACGCGATCTCTGCCCCAAGCATACGCCACACAGCATATGCCCCAGCCATATGCCCTGAAAATGGTGCCCCCGGTCTATGGCGCAGCCTTGCCCAAACCGGGGTACAAAGTGCCAGCAGCGAACCAAGCGTTCGCGGCACCGACGCCTGCAGCAACAGGAGCAGGATGTGCGGCCCTAGCGCCACACCTTCGCTTCGCGAGGTGGCCGCGCAAGTTTCGGCCGCACCTGCCCGAGAAGTACGATGGCAGCGTCAACCCGACGGAGTTCCTCCAGATCTACTCCACCGCCATCCTTGCTGCAGGAGGGGATGAGGCCGTCATGGCCAACTACTTCCCCGTCGCCTTGACCGGCCCAGCCCGGTCTTGGCTCATGAACCTCCCCCAGAGTTCCATAACCTCCTGGGGAGAGCTCTGCCGGCAGTTCACTGCTAACTTCGGCAGCTCCTACACCCGGCCTGGCACGGAGCTCGACCTCCACGCCATCCAGCAAGAACCTGGAGAGACGCTGCACTCCTTCATCCAGTGGTTCTCCCAGGTGCAGAACACCATCCCACATATTCAAAATGCTTCTGTGGTTGTGGCGTTCCGGCACGGTGTACGGGACAGGAAGATGCTCGAGAAGCTCGCGACCAGAGAGGTTCACGACGTCTAAGAGCTCTTCAGCCTGGCAGACAAGTGCGCCAGGGCAGCAGAAGGGCGGAACTGGCACTCACTTCCAGCCTCCGAGTCAGGAGGACAGACCGGATCTGGCGCTGCTTCCCACGGAAGCGGCAAGAAGATCAAGAACCGGGGTGGTGGCAGGATGAAGCCACCGAGCAGCACCCAGTGGAGCTCAGGGGCCACGCCCCGACAAAAGGCAGCGACAGTCACCAGCTGCCGATGGTGACCAAGGGGAGCCATGCCCCGTGCACAACACCAGTTACCATACTGCTGCTGAGTGCTGGGAGATTCAGAAGCTCGCGGAGCGCTTCCGCAAGGGGAAGCAACTGCGAGCTGATGCCCCTCCCTTCCGTCAAAGGGAGGGCAAGCAGAAGGTCGACACTCAAGACAACGCCGACCACCAAGTGGAGTTCCAGGAGCCTCAGCGCACCATGAAGGCGGTGCGCAACCATGAGGACTCCAGCTCCAGCGATGACGAGCGCCGGAAGATGCTCTACGTCATCTATGGCGGGTCCGCTGACCCCTCGTCCCGTAGCGTCGGTGGCTCCCCTCCTAAGTGCCACGCCGCACCTAAAGTGGATGGGAACCCCCATCAGCTTCGATGCCACTGACTGCCCCAGGAACATGGCTGGGGCTGGCCAACTACCGCTCTTGGTAGCACCCACCATCGCCAACGTAAGGATGTACCACGTTCTGGTAGATGGCGGGGCTGGGCTGAACCTCATCAGCCGCGCAGCTTTCCAGAAGCTGCAGATCCCGATGGCCAAGCTCACCCCATCGAGCCCGTTCTCAGGGGTAGGGCCGGGACAGGTCGTTCCCTACGACAACATCAGCCTTCCGGTGACCTTTGGGGCACCGGACAGCTATCGGACAGAGTACATTCTGTTCGACATAGCGGAGATCGACCTCCCCTTCAACGCCATAATCGGCAGGCCAGCCCTGTACCGATTCATGGCAGTAGCCCACTACGGCTACCTTGTCTTGAAGATGCCTACACAAACAGGCGTCCTCCGGATTCGTGGAGACAGCACTGCTGCAGTGTCAGCCTTGGAAAAGCTCCAGGCACTTGCAACAGCTCGAGCACCAGCCCCTGGCAGTGCAGAACCGGACCGGCTCCACCCGAGTGCACGCCACCGTTCCTCTACCGCAGCACCCCGTGTGCAACCCCTCGACGAGGGTGACGTTTCCTGAAGGTCGTCCAAGTCTGCGCCGGTGCTGCCCAGACCACCCGGGTAGCCGGGGGCCTGGATAGCAAATAGGAAGGCGTGCTCATCACCTTCCTCCGTTACAACGTCGACGTGTTTGAATGGCAGCCGTCGCAGATGCCGGGGATCCCTAGGGAGGTGATCGAGCACCACTTGAAGATCTTCCCCGACGCCCGGCCAGTCCAACAGAAGCCTCGCAAGCAGTCCATCGAGCGGCAGAACTTCATCCGAGAAGAAATCAAGAAGCTGCTGGACGCTGGTTTCATACGGGAAGTCCACTACCCCCGGTTGTTGGTGAACACCGTCGTCATCCCGAAGGCCGGCGGGAAGCTCCGAATGTGCATCGACTACACCAGTATCAATAAGGCATGTCCCAAAGATCCATTCCCTCTCCCTAGAATAGATCAAATAGTAGACTCGACATCAGGCTATGATATGCTGTGCTTCCTAGACGCCTACTCGGGTTTCCATCAGATCCCTATGTCTAGACAAGATGAAGAGCACACTTCCTTCATCACAGTAGACGGCCTGTATTGTTATGTCTCTATGCCTTATGGCTTAAAGAATGCTCTTCCTACCTTTGTACGAGCAATGCACAAAACCTTTGGAGAGCTAATAAGAGACCTAGTCGAGGTGTATGTCGATGACATCGTTGTCAAGGTCAGGAAAAGTTCATCCTTGTTAGATAACCTGGCCCTAGTCTTTGACAAACTGCGCTCCACGCGCACCAAGCTGAACCCCGACAAGTGTGTGTTAGGCGTATCCTCTGGGAAGCTCCTAGGATTCCTGGTCTCACACCGAGGAATTGAGGCCAACCCAGAGAAGATCAAGGCCATCGACCTGATGCGGCCTCCCGCCCACATCAAAGAAGTCCAGAAACTCACGGGATGCTTAGCCGCGCTGAGTCGGTTTATACCGAGGCTAGCAGAGCGAGCGCTCCCCTTCTTTAAGCTCCTGCGCAAATCCGGTCCATTTGCTTGGACCGACGAAGCAGAAGAAGCTTTCTAGGAGTTGAAGCAACTCCTGACGACCCTACCCATCATGGTATCCGCCGAGCCCGAAGAGCATTTATTGCTCTATATCGCGGCAACAACTGAAGTGGTGAGCATGGTCCTCTTCGCAGAGCGGCCGGACCTCTCGTCACCACAGCCTGCTCCGATAGCAGAAGACAAGCACCGGGAGACCCCGGAGGTCCAAGACGACCTCCTGGACCTCCAAGACATCCTCTCGGAGGTCCAACGGGACCTCCCAGAGCTCCAAGACAACCTCCCGGAGGTCCAACGGGGTCCCGGAGCTCCGGGGTAACCCCACAAAGACCAAAAAGAACCTCCAAGGAAGACAAGACGTCCTCCCGAGGGTCCAGGATGACCACCTGGAAAACCAGCGGGATCTCCCGGGGGTCCAAGGCGGCCTAGGAACCTTCGAGCCCCAGCTCTCGGAGGCTCCCCCAGACCCACCTACCTCCGGTAGGCCTGAGCCAATGGATGAGGACATCTCAGGCCCGAGAGGGAGGGTCCGGACCATCCAGAGGCCTATCTACTTGAATGTGGCCTAGAGGGGGGGGGGGTGAATAGGCCTTTAAAGAATTCCTGCACACTTAATAAAGTTGTTAGAAATTTGACTGACCGAACTAGTCCGGTTGTGTGGGCGGACTAGTCCGGTGTGCTGAATTGTTTGAGTTGATTAAGTGTGTCTCACAAGTTTTATCTTATAGCAGCGGAATAAGAACAACAGTTTTTATAACTTAAATTTATAGTATGGATGCAAGTGCAAACTTGTAAAGAACTCAAACGATGACTAGCAAACTAGTAATCTAATGTGTCAAGATGTAAACCAAATGAGAGCCAAAAGACACGAATTTTTACCGAGGTTTGATCTCACCAAGAGATCTACGTCCTCATTGAGGAAGCTCACACAGAGCCGGGTTCTCAACCCTTTTCCTCTTCAAGTCACCACACAGGCCGACTTGACTTCACTATCAAGTGTAATCACCGTTTTTATGGGGCTACCTCACACGTTGAGGGCTCCCACAAGAATTACAATGAGAAGTTGATCAAATACACTCAAAAAGATTACAATTCAGAATATGAGTGTAGAGAGATCAAACCCCAAGAGATCACAACGAAGAAACGACGATCTCCCAATCCCAAATCCAAGTATTTTATTGATCTTCACCTTTTTGCACCTTAGATTTGTGGGGAGATGTGTTTTTGGGCTCTTGGGACAGGTGGCGGCGCTAGGGTTTCAAGTTTTGACAGTATGAGTCGTATCTTCTTGGGGAAAAGCCGAAGGACCTCTTTTTATAGGCTTTTCCAAAAAGTTTCCGTTGTTAAACCTACTACCGGACTAGTCCGGTATATGATCGGACTTGTCCGGCCTACTTCCAGTGGGTTAACCGGACTAGTCCGGTCCACAAACCGGACTTGTCCGGTACTATGTGAGATGGGTTTTCAGAAACTTTAGCGGACTAGTCCTGTTGCTGGATGGACTAGTCCGTAGTCCTCTAAGGAGGACAACAGAGACATGACCGGACTAGTCCGGTCTAAAACCGGACTTGTCCGGTTGCGTTCCAGTGACCTGACCGGACTAGTCCGGTTCACAAGGTGGACTAGTCCAGTGCACTATGTTTGCGTCTTTCAGAAGGTTAAACGGACTAGTCCGGTCCATGAACGGACTAGTCCGGTTTTCAGTGGATTTTAGTTGATTTTTAAACCCCTTACCCCTACGCAAAGTTATGAGCTCTTGGGTTGTGTCTCTCTCACACACCACCTATACATTTATATCTACTTTGCTTCTCTAAATTTCACTAGCTTCTTCCTTTTCGGGCACCACTCTATTTTTCACCTTTTTGTGTGTGTGCCGAGCCAGTTCACTTTGTTTATCCTGCAATCATCTTAATGGTTTCATTAGGATCTCATATGTTCGTCATCAATTAGCCAAAACCCACAAGGGATATCCTAGATGCACTTACAATCTCCCCCTTTTTTGGTGATTAATGACAACCATTTGAGATATCACAATTGAGAATAAAAAGGTTGATTTTCATAAGGTGCGTACACATGAGAATAATAAAGAATTCACAAAAAAACTTCTCACATATGTACACACCTTATGGTGGGGTGCCTCACAGGTGTGTGATAAACAAAATGTGCTAAATTAAAGACAACTAGTAGTGAACACGTAAGTGGGCATTAGAGCATAGTACATCACACATAGGAAAAGAAATAGTGCATTACAAGATTTTAAAAATAGATACATGTCCTTGATCACTCAAGATCTTAATGACTAATACTAGATAGAAAAATAAGTCCAAGTCTAATCTCAATCTTCCATCTCAATCTCTCCCCCTTTGGAATCAAGACACCAAAAAGGGAAAAAATTGAGGGAAGTCACTCATCGCTACCTCCCCCGTCAGTCTCAGTCTGATCTTCATCTTCAGCATCCACGGGAGCAGGATCTTCCTCTGAGTCCTCGGAGGCAGGCGGTGATCCAACAGGCTCAATCTCAAGCTTTGCACAGATAGACTTGATATTTGCATTGACGTATTGTTGATGTCTCTTCCTTGCAAGCTTTTCTTTGTGTTGCCTGTCTTCGATCTTACGGCAGCAGGCAAAGATAGAGGAGAGCATCTTGAGGATGCCGCTAGATGATTCTTGGGCAGGTGGAGAGCCAGGAGGAGCAGCTGCAGACCTAGTGTCATCATGAGCTTGCTTTGATCTCCTCTCCACTGGTGGAGAGGACGGGGCAGCTGGAGCCGGAGGGAGAGTGTACTCGGTGGGTTTTTGCGGCTTCAACCCCGTATGCTTGACATCCTTGACAAACTCGAGTCCTGTCACCTTCTCAATCATGTACATGATAAACGGTGCGTATCCACAGGACCTATTGGGGGTAATTGAGATGTTCACAATGTCATTGTAGATATACTCAAAGACATTGAATGGTCTCCTCCCACTAATGACTTTCATGAGAGTTCTCAAGGTTCCTTGTATAGTTCCTGCATCTCCATCCTTCGGAGCTATCGTCTTTCTCAAGACTCTATTTAGAACCACAAAGAAGGGCTTTAGATATTTGATGGTTGGAGGGACATATGGCATCCTTGTGTCATAGAGAAATTCAAGTTCCTCCTTCTCCAGGGGTTTCAGATTATGAATGACTAGTTCATGATCCAAAGTGTTTTGGAGGTGAAGAATCCTAGCAAATTCATCATAAGTGACACTATACCTTGAACCATGAGTCATCCAAGTAAGACTGTCTCCATCATCCCGAGCAAAGTAGAGAGTGGAGTAAAACTGAGTAATGACTTCATTGTTCCAGTCATACTCAAAGGATAGCAGGTCCGTCAGACCGTGCCTCTCTAAGGCCTCCACCATCTCACGAAAGGCGGGATACTTCTTCGACTTCAGGTAGTCAACATTCAGCCATTGACTCTCTACTACGGGATTCTTCATCTTCATGTACACGTGCTCGTAGTAGTCTGCATGGAAGTTGCTCTAGAACCTAGGATCAGAACATTGTTTAGTTCGTCCATACACTTCAATCTTTCTGAAGTTATCAGCTAGCTCATTCCCTTTTCCAGTGAAATCTTCACTTGAGGGCTGCCTGTTGCGGTGAACGGGATTTTTCAATTTCAAGGGCCCAATGGGGCCACTAGCAAGTCCCTTCCCTTTATTGAGAACTCTTCTTGGCCCTGATGAGCCCTCAGCAGCATCTTTCCTTTGAGGCCTTTTGATAATGACTTTTCTCTTCTTAGGAAGATTGTCGTCGGAGGGTGGAGAGTGAGCATTGCCGTCATGTCTCTTCTTCATCACTCCCTCCTTAGCTCTCCTCACTCTTTCACGTTGAACTTCTTCGTCAATGTGAAAAGAGCTGTCGTCTGATCCTGAAGACATTATGCCTGACAAGGAGTTTAAGGATTAGATGCAAACGGAGACCTTATTGACTTCAAATGGGAATGTAGCAGTTCAGCTGTCAGAGATCGGACTTGTCCGGTTTCAGAGTGCGGACTAGTCCGGTGGACCGGACTTGTCCGCATCTAGATGCCGGACTAGTCCGGCCTAGCATAAGAACCCTAACTTGATTGTTTTATTTGAAGCAAATCTCCTATCTATGGATACAAGGGTAGGAAAGTGGTAGAAATACATCTATTTATGCAATGTACATCCTTTTGAAATCAAAGGAAACTACCTAGAGCTAGAAAAATTGAGATTTTGGGTTTTGGGGGGATTTACCAAGATTTGAAGATTCGCGTTGAAGGAGTGGAAATCAATCCGGATGTGTCCGGAAAGTAGGATCCCCTCGTCGAGAAGAGGCTTTTTCACGGAGAAAACTCCGAGTTTGAGGGCTCAACTCGAAAATCACTTTGAGAGCTAGGGTTTAGGAGAGAGGGTGTTGCAAAGTGATTATGAGTGGAGAGGGAGGCGTTTGGTCCGGCTGACTGCTTCTATATCCGACTGACCGGACTAGTCCGGTCCTGGTAGCGGACTAGTCCGGTACCCCTGAGTTTAACCTAATTGTTGTCTGTCCGGACTAGTTCGGTTGGAAATCGGACTAGTCCGTTTCCAACAAACTATATATATATAGATAACTATTAGTGATCCAAGGACAACAATTTTGCAAGTAGTCTTGGTGATTAAGACCAGTAGGCAATCAACAATCGAACAATGGTCATAATCCACAAGATTTATTCATTAAGAATAGTTTTCTGAGTACAAAGGAGAGGAGGAGCATTTTTGACAGTACGGAGGAACAATTTTAGTTGCAACCATGTATGCAATGTTTCAAGCCACATTTCGAGAGTCAAGAATGTTTAGCTCATTTCTTAGTTCACAGAACCTTTTCTCATCTAATGGTTTGGTAAAAATATCTGCAAGTTGTTTTTCAGTCCTAACATGTGAAATAGCTATGTCACCTTTTAATGAATGATCTCTAAGAAAGTGATGACGGATGTCTATGTGCTTAGTTCTTGAGTGCTCTACCGGGTTGTGTGCAATCTTTATAGCACTTTTATTATCGCATAGAAGTGGGATATGACTTAGATTGTAGCCGTAGTCCCTAAGAGTTTGTTGCATCCAAAGCAGTTGCGCACAGCAACTACCGGCTGCAACATACTCTGCTTCCGCTGTGGAAAGAGCAATGGAGTTTTGCTTTTTAGATGACCAAGAAACTAGGGACCTACCAAGAAATTGACAAGTCCCTGACGTGCTCTTTCTATCGACTTTGCATCCCGCATAGTCAGCGTCGGAGTACCCTATCAAGTTAAACTTGGATCCTTTGGGATACCAAAGGCCCAGGTTGGGTGTGTGCACAAGATACCTTAGGATTCTTTTTACAGCAATTAAGTGACACTCTTTGGGTGCGGCTTGAAACCTTGCACACATGCAAACACTGAGCATAATATCTGGCCTAGATGCACATAAGTATAGTAAGAAACCAATCATGGACCGATATACCTTTTGGTCCACATTTGGACCATCTTCATTGAGGTCGAGATGTCAGTCGATGGCCATGGGTGTCTTGATGGGCTTGGCTTTGTCCATATTGAATTTCTTGAGAATGTCTTGTGTATATTTGGTTTGGCTTATAAATGTACCTTCTCTCAGTTGTTTCACTTGAAATCCCAAGAAAAACTTCAATTCACCCATCATTGACATCTCGAACCTGTCTGTCATTATTTTGCTAAATTCTTCACAGAAGGACTTGTTAGTGGATCCAAAGATAATGTCATCAACATAAATTTGACATACGAATAAATGATCATCAAAATGTTTAGTAAAGAGTGTATAGTCAGCTTTACCAATTTTGAATCCATTTTGAATCAGGAAATCTCTAAGGCACTCATACCAGGCTCGAGGAGCCTGTTTGAGGCCATAGAGAGCCTTACGCAGTTTATAGACATGGTTGGGATACTTCTGATCTTCGAACCCCGGTGGCTGCTCCACATAGACTTCCTCCTTTATCGGACCATTCAGAAAGGCACTCTTGACGTCCATTTGATACAACTTAAAATTATGGTGAGTAGCATATGCCAATAAAATGCGAATGGACTCAAGTCTAGCTACAGGAGCGAAGGTTTCATCGAAATCCAAACCTTCCACTTGAGAATAACCTTTGGCCACCAACCTTGCTTTATTTCTTGTCACTACTCCATGTTCATCTTGTTTGTTCCGAAAGACCCATTTGGTTCCAACGATGTTCGCCCTTGGTCTTTCCACCAGCTCCCACACTTCATTTCTTTTGAAGTTGTTCAGCTCCTCTTGCATCGCAATCACCCAGTCTGGATCCCTTAAGGCTTCTTCTACTCTGTATGGCTCCAGAAAAGACACAAAAGAATAATGTTCACAAAAATTTGCAATTTGAGATCTAGTAGTTACTCCCTTAGCAATATCTCCAATGATATTGTTGACAGAATGGTCCCTTTGCACACACTGATGTACTCTTGGGTGTGGATGTTGTATAGTTGTTTGTTCTTCATTGTCTTCATGTGTCATGTCTCCCCCTAGATCATTGCTTCCATGATCATCTTGATTTTCTTGATCTTCCTCAACTTGATCTTTTGTAGGAGCTCCCCCTTGATCATTGCTTCCTTGTTGAACTTCATCTTGTGTCTCCTCTCGTGGTAGGATATCACCAAGTGCCATTTTCTTCAGCGCTTCACATGGAGCTTCCTCCTTATCTAGCATAGACTTATCGACTTGCTCCACTTGTGAGCCGTTAGTTTCATCGAACACTACGTCACGCGCTACTTCAACAAGGCCGGACACCTTGTTGAAGACACGATAGGCGTAGGCGTTCGATTCATATCCGAGCAAGAATCCTTCATCGGACTTCGAAGCAAACTTCGAGGCCCTTGGTTTCTTGTTCAGAATAAAACACTTGCAACCAAAAACTTTGAAATAGGAAACGTTAGGCTTTTTACCCGTGAGAAGCTCATATGGAGTTTTCTTGAGAAGTCGATGAAGGTACAACCGATTTGTGGCATGACAAGCGGTATTCACCGCTTCTGCCCAAAACCGGTCTGACGTCTTGTATTCATCCAACATTGTTCTCGCCATTTCGATCAATGTTCTGTTCTTCCTTTCGGCCACCCCGTTCTGTTGAGGAGAATAAGGTGCCGAGAATTCATGCATTATACCTTCTTCATTGAGATATTCTTCAACTTGGGTGTTCTTGAATTCTGTCCCATTGTCACTTCTGATATTCTTTACGGTTGATGAGAATTCATTTTGAGCTCTTTTCAAGAACTTCTTGAGGATTCCTTGAGTTTCTGATTTATCATACAAGAAAAATACCCAGGTAAATCTTGAAAAATCATCAACAATTACTAAACCGTATTTGTTACCGCCGATGCTGATGTACGCAATTGGACCAAAGAGATCCATGTGGAGAAGTTCCAGCGGTTTAGCGGTGGTCATCACATTCTTGGCGGGGTGTGGTGTTCCAACCTGTTTTCCTGCTTGACAAGCGCTGCACGGCCTGTCTTTTTCAAAAACCACATCCTTAAGACCACGGATGTGACCACCTTTTAGAAGTTTCTGCAGATTTCTCATTCCAACATGGGCTAGCCGTCTATGCCACAACCATCCCATGTTGGTCTTAGCAACCAAGCAAGTGTTGAGTTCGGCTTTATCTTTGTTGAAGTCAACAAGATAAAGCTTTCCCTTCAACAATCCCTTGAATGCAATCGAGCCATCGCTTCTTCTAAAGACGGTCACACCCTCATTAGTGAATAAACAGTTGTAACCTTTGTCGCATAGTTGAGATATTGATAAAAGATTATAATCTAGAGAATCTACATGTAAAACATTAGATAGGGTGTGTTGAGAGGATATTTCAATGTTACCACTACCAAGGACCTTTCCTTGGCTGTTATCTCCAAAGTATATACCTTCACTTGGATCCTTGTTGCACTCGTATTCCACAAACATACTTCTCTCTCCGGTCATATGATTTGTGCATCCGCTATCTAGCACCCACTTAGATCCACCGGAGGAGTAAGCCTGCAAAACAGAATTATTTCTGGGTTTTAGGTACCCAAGCTTGCTTGGGTCCTCTCAGGTTAGTCACAAGAGTCTTGGGCACCCACACACAAGTTTTTAAGTTCTTGTGGCGTGGCCCTGTATATTTAGCAATGATTTTTCCATACTTGTTTTTCATGAGAACATAAGAAGCATCAAATGTATGGAATGATGTTTGTAGCTTAGATTCATGGGATTTTTCTTTAACAAAAATGATTCTATTCTTAGCATGATTAGAGGTAGACATGTGTTTATTCCTGTCGAAGCCAAGTCCATCTTTGACATTGGAAGGTCTAGTGATCATATATGCACTTCTTGCATATTTGATCTTCTCCTTATCAAAGATGCCGTTTTGAGGAGAATGCATGTCATGTGGGGTTAAAGCATTAGAAATTACATTCTTCTTACTAGAGCAAGTGCAGATTCTTACTGTTGTCGAGCGCATATCTTTGGAGGATGAGCTCTTGGAGGAAGAGGAGTCACTTTGTTTGAGGGACTCAACTTGCACCTCAAGGATTTTGTTAACTTTTGACAAGTTCGCAAGTTCTTCCTTGATTGCAATGTGCGAGTCCTCTAACTTTGAGTAAGTTTCCTTACTCAAGGTTAGCTCTAACTCAAGTGACTCATTCTTCTCTCTTTCAAGCTCAAGAAGCTTTTCAACTTCTTGATATCTCTTCCTCTCACGGATGAGCATATCTTCTTGTCGGTTGACAAGTTCTTCCTTTTCAAAGATTTCGTTCGACAACATTTCCATTTTCTTTAAAGCAATTTTACTTAGCCCTCTAAATAATTCTTCATTATCACTAGAGCTATCAAAGTCATCAATGGAGGAATTTAGTATAGGAGGAGTAAGTCTAACCTTTTTCTTGCCTTCCTTAGCCATAAGACAAGTGTGGATGTTCATGTCTCGTCCTCCCATGTTTGGAAAGAGTGTGGCTCTCGTAGTTGGTTTCTTGACTGCGATTGTGGCCACCTCTTCTTCTTCATCGGAGGAGGACTCGTCGTTTGAGTCCCACTCCTTCCCAATGTGAGCTTGATGGGCTTGTCTTCTTTTTCTGAAATTTTTCTTTTCTTGAGATCTTGTTTCCTTCTTCTTTTTGTTTTCCTCATAAGTACAGTCCACCATGAAGTGACCATACTCTCCGCAGTTGTAGCAAGTGCGGCGAGCCTTGGATTTTCCTTTGTCCTTGCTTTTGCCTTCATATGAATTGTTGCCGTGTCTTCTCTTCATCATGCGTTTGAACTTTTTGATGAAGAGTACCATTTCTTCGTCATCAAGATCGGTGCTTTCGTCGCTTGTATCTCCATCGTCTTGGTCTTCACGAGTTTCTTTGAGTTTGGGTCTGCACGTTGCTTTGAGGGCAACTTCTTTCTTTTTAGAAGAGGTGAGCTCGGCTAAGTCTTTTACGTATTGAGCCTCTTTCTCCATCATTTCATGATTTATGATCTTTCCCAATAACTCATCGGGAGTCATTTTGTGAAACCCGGGGCTTTCTCTAATCATTGAGCAAAGTGTGACGTTTCTTGGCATGAAGGCTCTAATCATCCTTTTGACCACTTCGTGATCTGTCCATTTCTTACTTCCATAAGCACGAATTCTGTTGATGAGTGCTTTCATCCGGTTGTACATGTCTTGAGGTGATTCACCTTCTTCAATAGCAAATCTTCCCAACTCTCCCTCAAGCATTTCGATTTTGGCTTCACGAACTGACCTATTTCCTTCGTGAGCTGTCTTGAGGGTATCCCAGATTTCTTTTGCACTTTCTAACCCATCGATCTTTGTGAATTCCTCTCTGCTTAGTGATGATGTGATCACGGCGACGGCTTGTGTGTTTCTGTGAATCTCCTGTTCTTGTTCTGGGGTGAGTTCATCATCCGTGTCCGGAATGTCGATGCCTGTGCAAACAATGTGCCACAGACTAGGGTTCAGGGATATCAGATGCATCTTCATGTTGTACTTCCACATGGTGTAGTCACTTCCATCAAACTGTGGAGGCCTTCCCATAGGAATAGAGAGATAATGATTATTTGAATTGAGTCGGTTGTAGTTGTAAGGATACCGGGAGTAGTCGTGATGACCACTCCCCATCGTCTTTCCTTCCTCTTTTCCTTTTTGTGCCAGCAGTTTCTTTCTCAGGAGTGCTTTTAGCTGCCTCACTTCTTCATCGTCATGTGGGCTTTCTTTCAGCACATCGAAGGCTTTGTCTTCTTGCTCCTCATCGTTGTTGCTCGTCTTCGGGATATCGTTGTTCTTCTCAGAGGCCATTGATCTCTCTGAGATGTGAGTCTCGTTGATGGAGAACTTGGCTCTGATACCAATTGAATGTGGCCTAGAGGGGGGGTGAATAGGCCTTTAAAGAATTCCTGCACACTTAATAAAGTTGTTAGAAATTTGACTGACCGGACTAGTCCGGTTGTGTGGGCGGACTAGTCCGGTGTGCTGAATTGTTTGAGTTGATTAAGTGTGTCTCACAAGTTTTATCTTATAGCAGCGGAATAAGAACAACAGTTTTTATAACTTAAATTTATAGTATGGATGCACATGCAAACTTGTAAAGAACTCAAACGATGACTAGCAAACTAGTAATCTAATGTGTCAAGATGTAAACCAAATGAGAGACAAAAGACACGAATTTTTACCGAGGTTCGATCTCACCAAGAGATCTACGTCCTCGTTGAGGAAGCTCACACAGAGCCGGGTTCTCAACCCTTTTCCTCTTCAAGTCACCACACAGGCCGACTTGACTTCACTATCAAGTGTAATCACCGTTTTTATGGGGCTACCTCACACGTTGAGGGCTCCCACAAGAATTACAATGAGAAGTTGATCAAATACACTCAAAAAGATTACAATTCAGAATATGAGTGTAGAGAGATCAAACCCCAAGAGCTCACAACGAAGAAACGACGATCTCCCAATCCCAAATCCAAGTATTTTATTGATCTTCACCTTTTTGCACCTTAGATTTGTGGGGAGATGTGTTTTTGGGCTCTTGGGACAGGTGGCGGCGCTAGGGTTTCAAGTTTTGACAATATGAGTCGTGTCTTCTTGGGGAAAAGCCGAAGGACCTCTTTTTATAGGCTTTTCCAAAAAGTTTCCGTTGTTAAACCTACTACCGGACTAGTCCGGTATATGATCGGACTTGTCCGGCCTACTTCCAGTGGGTTAACCGGACTAGTCCAGTCCACAAACCGGACTTGTCCGGTACTATGTGAGATGGGTTTTCAGAAACTTTAGCGGACTAGTCCTGTTGCTGGATGGACTAGTCCGTAGTCCTCTAAGGAGGACAACAGAGACATGACCGGACTAGTCCGGTCTAAAACCGGACTTGTCCGGTTGCGTTCCAGTGACCTGACCGGACTAGTCCGGTTCACAAGGCGGACTAGTCCGGTGCACTATGTTTGCGTCTTTTAGAAGGTTAAACGGACTAGTCCGGTCCATGAACGGACTAGTCCGGTTTTCAGTGGATTTTAGTTGATTTTTAAACCCCTTACCCCTACGCAAAGTTATGAGCTCTTGGGTTGTGTCTCTCTCACACACCACCTATACATTTATATCTACTTTGCTTCTCTAAATTTCACTAACTTCTTCCTTTTCGGGCACCACTCTATTTTTCACCTTTTTGTGTGTGTGCCGAGCCAGTTCACTTTGTTTATCCTGCAATCATCTTAATGGTTTCATTAGGATCTCATATGTTCGTCATCAATTAGCCAAAACCCACAAGGGATATCCTAGATGCACTTACACTACTACATCAGCGAAGTCCTCCACGACGCCAAGACAAGGTACCTGGAGGTCCACAAGCTGCTGTATGCATTGCTCGTGGCATCCAGGAAGCTCCGCCACTACTTTCAAGCCCACCGGATCTCAGTGGTCACCTCCTACCCGCTGAAGGCGATCCTTCACAGCCCCCACGCGACCGGCAATGTCGCTAAATGGGCAGCGGAACTGGCGAAGTTTGAGCTGGACTTCCTTCCTTGCCATGCAGTCAAGAGCCAAGCACTGGCTGACTTCATGGCCGAGTGGACGCCAACTAAGGCTGACCCAGGGGGCCACAAAGACGGTGAACCGAATCACCGAGCTCCGGTCTTCACCGGGCCTCACTGGACGCTCTTCTTCGACGGCTCCTCGCGAAAGCACGGGGCTGGTGCCGGCGTACTGCTTCTCATGGCATCGGGGGAGCAGTTTGGGTACATGGTGCGTCTCAATTTCAAGGCAACCAACAACATGGCAGAGTATGAAGCACTCATCTTTGGCCTAAAGACAGCCCTGTCTCTGGGCGCTCGCCAGTTGTTGCCACAGGGCGACTCCCAGCTACTCATCAACCAAGTTAAGGGTGAATGCTCCTGCAATGACCCACAGCTAGCTGCTTATCTGCTCCACGTGCAGATGTTGGAGAAAGACTTCCTCGCCTTGGACCTGCGCCATGTACCGTGTGCTGGCAATGCCGCAGCTGACGACCTCTCAATAAAGGCCTCCACCGGAGCCCCTGTGTCCGAAGGAGTTTTCGAGAGGACGTTGCTGCGGCCCACAGCCCGGCCTGCCGAGCCGGGCGAAGGGGGCTGGACCAGCACCTCGAAGCTGGCAGTCCCGGCGGCCCTGCAGCCATGGACGCCGCCAAGGATCGAAAGCGTCACTGGGGACTCCGTGCAACTCAGCGCTCAAGATCCAGAAGCTCAAGTCAGACCCGATGCATGGATCACGGAGATCCGGGACTACTTAAGAGACAACATCCTCCCTGATGAACGTGTATCCGCTGAACGGATCGTGCGCATGGCTAAAAGGTACACGCTGGTAGAAGGGGATCTCTACCGGCGTGGCGCCAACCATGTCCTATTGCGGTGCATAACCCAGGGGGAAGGCTGCGACTTGCTCGCTGAGATCCATGGAGGCGAATGTTGGAGTCACTCTTCCTCACGCACGCTCGTCGGTAAAGCCTTCCGGCATGGCTTCTACTGGCCGACAGCACTCCAGGATGCCGTCAAGCTGGTCGAGAGCTGCAAGGCGTGCCAGTTCCACGCCAAGCAGATCCACACACCGGCTCAGGCGGTTCAGATGATCCCGCCATCATGGCCGTTCGCCGTATGGGGGTTGGACATCCTGGGACCATTCCCCAGAGCCGTCGGGGGATTCCGGTACCTCTACGTTGCCATCAACAAGTTTACCAAGTGGCCAGAAGCCACACCCGTCATCACCATCAACAAGCAATACGCAGTAAAGTTCATCAAGTCGATCGTATGCCGGTTCGGGGTCCCGAACAGAATCATCACTGACAACGGGACCCAGTTCACCAGCGCAGCGTTCCAAGAATACTATGAAGACCTCGTCATCCAGGTGTGCTATGCCTCCATTGCTCACCCATAGAGCAATGGGCAAGTTGAGAGGGCCAACGCCGAGATTCTTCGGGGCCTCAAGACTCGCACCTATGCCAGCTTGAAGAAACATGGCGCCAAGTGGGTGGACGAGCTTCCGAGCACACTATGGGCTAACCGGACATCCCAGAGCCGGGCCACCGGAGAGACACCCTTCTTCATGGTGTATGGGGCCGAGGCTGTGCTTCCCCTAGAGATCACCATGGGGTCCCTCCGTGTCCGAGCTTACGACGAAGCCGCGCAGGACAACCTCCGGCGTGAAGACATCTACCTTGTCGACGAGGCTCGATTACATGCAGCACTCTGCAATGCACAGTACCGACAAGCGCTCCGGCGCTACCACCAAAGGTCTGTGTGTGTCCGGGAGCTTCAGGAAGGCGACCTGGTGTTGCGGCGCATACTTTCTCGCGAAGGGACCGACAAACTCTCCCCCAGCTGGGAAGGTCCCTTCCGAGTCACGAAATTTTGCCGCCCCGGGTGCGTACGCCTTTCCACCGAGGATGGGGATCCGCTCCCGAACCCTTGGAACATAGAACACCTCCGTAAGTTCTACCCCTAGAGCAATAATAGGACAGTCTCTTCTTTTTGTAATAGATTCCATAGAGTCCAGGAACAGCGCTCGGAGCAGCTAAGTCTCAGGGGACGGTCCAGGACTACGTTCAGCTTGGCCTGGTTCTGACCCTAAGCGCATAGAGTCTTGCTTCCCTTCTTAATGGGGCGGGTCATTGCCTCCATGTTTAGCCTGCCTTCCTCCTATGGAAATTTATATGGAAATAAATCTGTCCTACTTTGCTCTTCCCTTGTGCTCATTTAAATTACGTATTAATTTTTATGACCGCACTTCCTGTGTATGCTCACCATGCACTCAGCTTCCTTTTCCCATTCTCACCTCTAGTCGGCATTTGCTATCCTACCGAAGACGGTCGCGTTTGAGGTACCTGCCGATGGCCAGGGGGCCTCGAGCCCCCGGCACTTCGCGCACTGAAGTTCCCAAGCCCCGTACATCGGATCAGGATCGTAAGCCAAATAAGACTATGAGATAGGGAAGGGGGAGCCCCAAGGAGAATTACGTTTCCCTTACTTGTGTGCAGGACCTCCCGGCCTTAGCTCCCCGCAGGAGTATGGTAGGAGCGCCCAAACAATTGGCCGCACCTACCAGGGGGCCACTACGGGACCGCGCAAGACCGGAGCTCCAACGCAAGACCAAAGGATCCGGACCTCGCCCCCTCCGCAGGGGCGGGCTCCGGAGGCCCCACGTGTCCGGCGGGGCCGGAGCGCCCCTCTCCTCAGCAGGTAGCTCCGGGCGCGCCACGTGGCCAGTAGAGCCGGGCCTCGCCTCCTCCGCAGGGGTGAGCTCCGAAGGCCCCATGTGTCCCGCGGGTTCGTACCTCCATCTTCTCAGAGGAGAGCTCCGGGCCCGCCATGTGGCCGGCGGATATGGACCTCCCCGTTCTCATGGGGCGAGCTCTGAAGATCCCTTGGGCCCTTGATACAATAAGGACCCGAGGAAGGTGTCTGTACAAGACTTCAAGGTTGGTGAAGACCTCTGAGTACCTTGCGGAGCTAAGGACTCGGCCAGGCCAAGCCAAGGAGAAGATAAAAATATACAGACACGGAAAATAACGAGAGTCTATTCATTCAAGGCTCCATGAGCTGGACTACAGACTCAACAAAAGTAAAAAAAGAGAAGAGATACAGGGCCTTTTGGCCGCGGGGGCGGCTGCCTAGGAGTCCCCAGACTCCCGCTGGAATCTAGAGGCCACGAGGGCGGCCATGTCCCCGACCTCGGCCCTGGCAGCTTCCTCCCGCTTGACGGCGGGGCCTAGTCGCACTGGCTCTAGAGAGAAGGAAGGGTCTTGGCTCCGGAAGCACGCCAGCACATGCGTGGCGACCTCCTTCGCCAGGCCTCGTCCCTCCACCTCAAGCTCGTCGGCGATCACCGCTTCGAGCCGGCCCAGCTTGGCACCGATGGACTCAAGCGCCGGGATTGCCCCAGACACCTCCTGCGCTGGAGCCTCCGTCCGCACCGGGCTGAAACCAAGGGGAACCAAGGCGGACCCCGCCTCAATAACAAAGCTCCAGACTGCCCGGGCCTCGACAGACCGCGAAGCCTGGAGCTTCTCCACCTCTTGGCGGGCCGCCAGCTCGCGATCCAGCGCCGCCTGGCGCTCCCGGGAGGATTGCTCCTCCCTTGCGGCAGCAGCCGACTCGCGGAGCTCCAGCTCCTCGGCCCGGGCCCTCAGCTCGCCCTCTTTGGCCTCCAGCCGTGCGACGACCTTCTCCTCCTCGGCCGCCACGGCACGCTCCCGATCTGCGACGGGCACACTCTCGGCGAGCTACCTGCAGCCGCAACTCTCCACGGCAGTGGAGCGCGCTTCAGCCTTGGCCTGAGCTTCGCGGAAAGTAGCGCGGAGCCGCCGGGTCTCTGAGCCCAGGCGGTCGACGGCCGTCTTCTGAGCGTCGAGCAGAGCCCCCATGGCGTCAAGCCTCGACTGCCTCGAGTCAAGCTCTGCCTTAGCATCCTGGGTCCGCTGCTGCAGGAGATGCTCCCAGCTAAGGAGGCGCTCCCTCTGTCCAGCCAGCACCTCCCGCTCCCGCTCAAAGGCGGCCTGGACCTGTCGGACGCCAGCCTGAGCACACCCCAAGGCATCCCATATGGGCAGCGGGGCGGCGGGGGCAGGAGCTGCGCCCCTGACCTCCCCCGTCGCGTCCACGACCGGTGAAGGTGCTGGTGCCTCGGCAGCTGAGGCTAGACACTGACCCGGGGGAGCCAGGGAGCCAGCCGTTGCGCCCACAGCAGCCACTGCAGCCTCAGCACTGGACTTCCGGGCTGGCGAAGGAGGAAGAGCAGGTGCTGCCGCCGCCACCGCAGGGGGCGAACCCGCCGGCACAGAAGAAGCCACCGCAGTTCCCAGATGCTGCGGCAACGAGCCTCCGCTGACTGGAGATGGCCGGGGAATAGGCTCGCCCCCGGCAGCCGGTGAGTCCCTGCAGACAAAGGAAGCTCTCAGGCTAAGAGAGGAGAAAGGAACGCTACTTCTACAAGCTAGAAATAGCAACACTTACTGGGCGGCGTGAGCGCTCCAACGGGCTTGGAGCCCCGGCCTCTAGGCCGGGGCAGAACCGCCAGGACCTGCAGACGAAACGCTCGCTGTCTGTGGCATCTGAGCCCCCGGCACACTCCCGGGCGTCGCCCCACCAACGTCCTTCCTGGAAGCCCCCCGCCTGAGGAAGGGTGGCGGGACGCTTGGGGTTCCTCGGACCGCCGCTGTCCGAGAAGAGACCCGCCGGAGTGGGAGACCCGGGGTTTCTTTGGGTCGCCACTCGATGAACCAGCGCCTCCGGGAGATGGGCGCAAGGGTGCCCCGGCCCCCTGGCTCGGCGCAAGCGTCGCCCTCGGAGGAGACCTGGCACGTTTCTTATCTGGCTGCCCGGGGGCCGGCTCCTTTCCCTTCCCCTTGTCGGCGGTCTGAACCCCGCCGGCCCTCGGTGCGGGTTGGACAGCGACAGACGCCTTGCACTCCGATCCGGAGCGCTCGATCTCGAGAATCGAGATGCCCCAGAGGGCATCCCCAACCTGACGAACGGCGATCCCAATGTCGTCTAGATTCGGCATCTTCCGCAGCAGCTCCGCCCTCCTCTGCGGCTCCAAGAAGAGGGGAGTGCTAGAGGCCGGGAAGGCGAGGTCGCCGCCGGTGACGTAGTCGCTGCTCACCTTGGCCACCATCTCGTACAACTCTTCATCTGAAGGATTGGAGCAGAGACCCCTCTCCAACCTGGTGCAGTCGAGCTCGCCGGTGTAGTACCACGCCGGGCGGTTGCGTTGCTGCAAGGGCGCAATACGGCACGACAAGAAATCCACCAGCACCATCAGGGACATCAGCCCCTCGTTGGCCAGGAACCGGATCCGCTCCAAGACCGGTGCGTACTCCTGCTCCAGCTCCGGGATCTCCTCCCAGAAGTGATGCTCGGTGGTTGGGCCGGCAGTAGGGAGCTGCAGACGAGCGTGCTCGTCGGTCTGCACGATCAACCAGTTCTTCCTCCAGTTTTCCCACCTTGACGCACCGAAAGGTAGAAGGTACCCAGAGGCCTTCGGATCCTTGCAGCGATGCTGGAAGTAGTATGCCCCCAGCTGAGTCTTCGAACTGCGCCCGGTCGTCCGCAACACGAAGAAGTAGCGGAAGAGCGTAGCTGAAGCGTGCACCCCCACGAACATCTCGCAGAAATGGACGAAGACGGCGGCCATTGCGAAGGAGTTGGGGGAAAGGTGGTGGAGCTGGAGACCGTACGTCTCCAGCAGCGTGACGAAGAAGGAAGAAATTGGCGGGACAAACCCCGCCATGGCGTAGGCAGTGAAGAAGACCATTTCCCCCTTCTCCAGGAGCAGGGGGAGAGATCCCTGGCGGAGCCGGCTCTTCTACTCCTCTGCGTGCCAGCCCAGCAGCCTGCGCACTGGTCCGAGCTCGGCCGACCGAGCGAGGCGCGATGGAGGCAGGTTACAAGCCATGGCAGGAGAAAGCTCAAGGACAGGGAAGACAAGGGCGCAAGAACTCAAGGAAGATGCAAGCACTGGGAAGTGCGAAGGGAAGCCGCGATGCGGGTAAGATCCCCTTTTAAACTTCCCAGGTGCGATTCAAAGCGATTCGAAACTCTTCAAATACGCCGCTTGGGCAACCGCTTCGGCTCCAAGACCAAGCGTCGATGACAAGTGCACCCAAGTCGTCCAGCTGAAGCGGTGGGCCAAGAAGTCAGTCTCTCAAGGAGACGAGCCGGCAAGACGCTTCGGCGGTTCCCGAAAAAGTGCTACGACGTGCAGAAGTGGCAGCCTTGGGAACCGCCGCAGTAAAAGCAGCCATCCAGTGGGGCACACGCTCCCACGATCCCGTGACTGTTCGTGCTCCGGCAACGGTCAATGCGGGTCTTAGAGAAGGTGCACGGAATGGAAGAGACGGAGGCCCCACCTCGGGCTCGCTATCTCCCCTGAGATGGGCCTGGGGGACACTGTCGGTACCCTCAATACGGGGTACCCCTGCGCACAGGGGAAAATGCCTAAGGACCTTGCCCTTCTCCGCAGGGAGAGCTCCAAAGGCGCCATGTGTCCAGCAGGGCCGGACCTCCCTCTCCTCAGAGGAGAGCTCCGGACCCGCCACGTGGCCAATTGAGCCGGACCTCCCCCCTCCACGGGGAGAGCTCCGGAGGCTCCACGTGTCTTGCGGGGCCGGACCTCCCTCTCCTCAGAGGAGAGCTCCGGGCCCGCCACGTGGCCAGCAGAAGCCGGACCTCCCCCCTCCGCTAGGAGAGCTCCGAAGGCTCCACGTGTCCCATGGGGCCGGACCTCCCTCTCCTCAGAGGAGAGCTCCGGGCCCGCCACGTGGCCAGCAGAGCAGCGCTGCCTGCCCCCACGCGGTAGGTAGCAAGAGTAAAGACGCGCCATACCTTGCCCGTACAAGGTATTCAAGACCCGCGCCTTCCCAAGGCACGGAGACGCGGAGCACGCCTCTGTCAGGTGCCGTTGCGCCCAGTCACATCACAGACTAGCGCGCCGTGTCAGAGCCTGCCCGCCAATAAACACAATGATAAGACATCCCCTGCCGCCCCTGCCATCATCAACCACTACGACTAGCTTGCGGCATGGGCAGGGCGGCAGAACGAAGACTTGGAAGCCCTCGCCAGAGACAACTACCGGCGTAACTGCAGATACGGTAGATGGCAGGCAATCTCCCCAGGACCACCTGTCGGGTCCCGGGCCCACCTTGTAAGCCGCTCGAGCCTTGGACTATAAAAGACTCGGGTAGGCAACGTTAGCAGGGGTTCGCCTCTTACGCACTCTCGCACCCTAGCCATACGACACCTTCCACCCTCAAGCTCAGGACTCCGGTTCTTCGCAGCAAGCAATACAACGAGCAACTCTGCTCACCGTGGACGTAGGGTTTTACGCTCCGGCGGCCTGAACCACATAAAAATCCTTGTGTCAAGCTTCTCCCTCGATCGTCCCTAACGCTGAAGCTCTCCGTGAGTGACTAGCCCCTCCAAAAAAGAACCTCCGCGGGCTGCCCAGAGCAGGCCCGGGGGAAGTGTCGGCTACACACTTCGACACCTGCTATATGGCGGAAATGCCTGAGGCACCTGTATTACCTACGGACCCCCTGGCTACCTTCCAGGCAAGGTCCGATAGTGCCGGAAGGACGCCTCCCCTCTTCAAAGTGTCTGGTCAGCGGGAGGTATGGGGTCTGTAGCCTGCTTAGGCTGGTCCTACGTCCTAAGCAGGTGCGCCCTGCCCCTGTAGGCACAACACTCAGAGTACAGGCGGCCCAGACGGCACATTGCCCCGGAAAGGATGGTAATTGAGGTCCGGATGTCAATACACTGAATTGCCCAAACCCCGTATCTTAGCAGATGACCGTAACCCATAATGGAGTGCCATCGAGCAGAGAAAATGCAGCTACATGGTACGGAGAATCCCTTGCCCTTAGTGTCTATGCGAGTCTCAAGGCTCCGGTCCATAGGATTGTAACTCCAACTTTCCCCAGGAAGCTGCTTTCAGACTCCCAAAAGCTGACACCTCTCAAGGGCCCCAGAGTTTGTGTCCTACGTTGACACCCATTGCCAGGGGGTCATCGCGACTGGTCAAGATAAGCAAGACGTTCAGACCCCGACAACCTGTGAAGAGAAGCAGACGCATATCTACGGCAAGCAACAAAGGAACGACAACTGCTTTGGCAAGATAAGGGACTATCCGACCTTGGCGGCATCGAGGGTCAGGGGGCGTCACAAAAATTGAAGATGGCTCTGCCTATCGGATCCGGCGCCAAGTGGTTGATAGAAGGGAGATCAATAGAATCACTCTTTTCATTCATCAATACAGGAATACAAGACAAGACTATGAAGAACTTAGAGCAGAAACATTTTCATTAATAGTGGGCTCCCGACGTACAAGAGGGATACAAAACAACTAAGGAACTCAAGTTGAGTAATCTTCTGCTCCACGGATTGCTTGGTTGTCCCCTGAGCCGATCTCTGAGCAGTGAGACAGCCACCAGCTACTAGACCGAGGTCGGCAACAATGCACGCTAGACTGACACAACGGTGACATCCTTGTGTTGTATCAGACGGTGCATGCTGGACCACGTAGTAGTAACATCTAGTACAGGGTGGGCAAAATCATCGTCTATGACAGATTTTGTTATCCACAACAGTACCAGGAGGAAAGCTTGATCGCTCTCGACTTATCCTTCCTATGGTACCGGCGGACAGCCCTCTTGCGACAAAGCGCTTAGAGGACGTGCTCCACCCAGCACTGATGTTGGGGCTCACTGCTGTCGAAGACCCTATCCCCGGCGGCCTCCTCGACCATCGGTGTGCCATCAGGATGGTTTGTGCTTCTATCCGGACCCGTTAGGGAAAGGGATGTACTAGAGAACCTCACCGAAGGCTGCACGCATATGAAAATCTCGCAGAAGTAGACGAAGGCGACTACCGGTGGGAAGGCATCTGGTGGGCGAGAGCGTCTGGAAGCAAAGACTTCCAACGTACAAGAGGAGAACGAAGGCCACATAGTGGGGAGTAGTACCATCCTACACCACAAGACCTCCTTTTATACCCGTCCACGACCTCAGGCAGCACAACAGGCGTGGCGATTGGGTTGCCACTGCTGCACGCCGTGGGCTATTCACCTCCTCCAGTGACGGGCTAGACCCGGGACCACCCATCAGTAACCAGGGCTCGATAGGATATCCCCCCTGGAACGTCCTGCGGTACCTGAGGAGAGCGGCGCAACCGACTCATTGGTTGCCACAGTAGATAACCCAAGGCGACCCCTCGAGCACGCCGCTTTAACTCTCGCCAATGACAGGTAGGGCCCAGGACCACCAATCAGGCATCGGCGGGTCGGGCGAATAGGAACGCGGGGACGTCCAACGGTTCCCAAGGGAAGTGGTACAGTGCTCCTATAGTCACGGGCGGTCACAAGAATAGCCCCAAGGCAACCCCTTGACTGCCATGCCGTGAGCAGTCAAATCAGAGTGAACGCAACAATACGCTGCCACTTTGACCGAGAGTGCCCGCTACGCCGAGGACGAACAACCTCTTCATTTCCCAAGGACGATTGTTCACCCACTACGTGAAATTTTCCCACCATTTCAATCCCCAGGAATTGCAAGACTAAATCCCAAGCCGCGGGAAGAGATAGGGCCCCACCTGCGGGCTCAATGCCTCCCCCGAGATGGGTCCAGGGGCCACTGTCGGTACCTTGCGGACCGGGTACCCCCCCCCCCCCCCCCCGTAGTGGGTAAAAAGCACCTAGGCCCTGCCTTCCTGGCTTAGGCGGGCCCCAGCATAAGCCATGCGCTCTATGCCGCATGGGCAGTCCTAGGATTGCAACGTGTCATCAGGCCCTGAGCCTGACTATCGGCCGAAGGTGGCTTAGGGGCCGGCACGCGTCCAGCAGTGCCGGACCCCATCCTCCACCAAGGAGGGCTCCGGCGCTACCACGTACCCGGAACCACCGAGTTACACCTCCCAGCCAGAGAGGGCTCCGGAGGTGCCACGCGTCCTGCAGCTCCGGATCCGACCTCCAGCACGGAGGCCTCCGGTGCTACAACATGAGCAGCGACTCCGGGTGCACCTTCCCCCTGGGGAAAGTTCCAGATGTGCCATGTGACCTGCAGCTCCGGATCCGACCTCCAGCATTGGAGGGCTCTGGAGCTACCGCGTGCCCAATAACTCCAGACTGCCCACTACTACACAAGACAGCTCTGATGAAGACGCGTGTCTCGGGGGCCGTCTGCCTGAGCGACACACCAGCGGGTAACGGGCAGATGGACAAGGAGTAAAGAGGAAGGTGCGTTGTCAGCTCAAGCATCAAGGTTCACGCCTTCCCCGGAAGCATGCCGCACAATGCACGCCTCCGTCCCTAATCTACACACCATTACGGTGAAGGACAGGGCGGTGAGACGTGACAGCGCAACAGTGCCACCCAACGGTGCAGAGCCGCCAATAAAAGCAAGGAAACATGGCGACAAGACAGGGACTTCATCATCACCTGCTACCCGGACAGAAGCGCCCAGCGGAACAGGCGGTGCACCGTAACTCTACCAACAGCGACTACACGAGTAGCTGTAAACGCCTAGATCATGTATAGGCACAGATAGCCACGGGGCCACCTGTCGGGCCCTGGGCTGCATTGTAACTGCCCCGGCCTTGAGCTATAAAAGGACTGGGGCAGCCTCCAGGCACAGAGTTTGCGACCCAGCCAACTCATTCTCATATGCGAGCAAGTAATACACCCAGCATTCCCGTGGATGTAGGGTTTTACGCTCCGGTGGCCTGAACCAAGTAAATCATCGTGTCCCTCTCGCCATTGTGCTTAGACCTTCGTGACCCTCTAGCCCCACCGAAAAAGAACCTTCACGGGCTGCTTCTGAGCGGACTGGTCTAAGTGTTGTAGCAAACACTTCGACAGCAGGCATTTAACAAGAACGACTAGACACAGGTTTAAGCACTAAGCAACCTATCCTTAGTTTATCTTAGCATCCTGTGTTACTAGGTGAATCATCCAAATATCCAATACTACATAAACATATACTGTCAGGTTAACCAACTAACCAACATAACCATCCAGGTTACACCCACCAGGACATCATGTCACTGGGTTCCCACCACCCGGGTACCAAGGACCAACCAAACCAACTAATCATGAGAGTTACTAGCTCGCTCTTGACCGTGAGCACGGCTGTCTAGACAGTTTAATACTCTGCAGAGTTTGTACCACTTTACCAACAAGTCGTGATTCTGTCCCTTGTCGTCAGGTGGACCAAATCCTCCCTTTTGCCCGTGATAACCAATCACATTTCACACTTCCTATGGTGTGCAACCAGGAGATCACTATGAGTTACTACAGGAATCCAGCAAATCTATGACGGTCAAATTAATTTACGATGGCTAACCCTACAACCGTCGTAAATAGGTGCCGACCCTGAGCCCACCGCCGCCTTCCCAGGCTCACCGCCCCCAGCTGCTGCCGCTCTGGCCTAGCTGCCCGAGCCCCGGCCCCGGCCAGCAGCAGAGCGCCGCCCCGGCCCCCGCCGCCATCCCAGCCCGCTGCCCTGACACCTCCACGCCCTCGGCTGCCGCCACCCCCCGACCCTGGTGGTTCCGGTGGCCTCCCCCGACACCGGCGGTCCCCGGCGCTCCTCCCCGATTCGGCGTCCCACTGCCCCGCCCCCGGCCCCGAGCTCCCGCGCCATCGAGCATGCCGTAGCCGTCGAGAAGTTAGTATTTTATAATTTAGTTGATAATTGAATTTAGTTCAGCTAATTTTGTTATTAATTGTTATTGTTTAATTTATGCAAATTGTTTTATGAGTTTTAGATTGAATTTAGTTAGTTGTTAATTGTTTAATTTATGAATTTCGTTTAATATAGTTGTCAATTCTTTGTATTAGTTTTAGATTTAATTTAATTTTGGTGTAAATTCTTTAGTTTATGAATTTTGTTCAATTTAGCTATAATTTGTTTGTATTAGTTTTAAATTTAATTTTGTTTAGTTGTAAATTGTTTAGTTTACAAATTTTGTTTAATTTAGTTGTAATTTATTTAGTTTTAGAACGAATTTAGCTTCTCTCCTGCCCACCCCCGCCGCGTCGCTGGCTGCCCCGCTGCTTCGCCAACCGCCCCTCTGCGCCGCCGCTCCCGGCCTCCTCCATGCTGCCCGCCGCCGCCCCCACACCCCGAGCCTCTTCTGCCCCGTGTCGCAGCTTGGCTGCCCCGGCCTCCTCCGCCTGGCCGGACCTGCCCGCCTCCGCCGCATCACCTGCCGCCAAGTCACGCTGCACCTCCAACCCCGGCCTCCTCCACGCTGCCCGCCTCTGCACCTCGCGCCTTTGCCGCCCCGCGCCACTGCCCGGCTGCCCCAGGCCTCCTCCGCCAGCCCTCCGTTCACCCACCGTCTATATATTTGCTTCCTTTCATTATTTAGTTGAATATTGTGTATAAAATTGAGTGTTTCTGATATGCTCTTATGACGGTTAGGTATATATATACACCTTCGTGAGAGCATGTGTAAAATATGTTTTTTACGACGGTTCCGAACCGGGTTGTCACGTCGTGACGTCAGCAGGAGCTGGAAGGCCTCGAACCTCCAAGCTTTGAGCACCCAAGGACGCACAAAGACGCTCGACGAGAGACGTCGGTTCGGGCTCGATGCCCGACTGACCTCCATCCAATGCTCGACCGCTCATCCACCATGACCTGTCGCAAAAGGGTACAAGGACCACCCAAGGACCCGTGTCCGGTGCCCGAGCCCCCAAAAGGCTGGCGGGCTTTGGCTTCGTCCTTCTCCCATTGTTCTTAAGATCCCGAACATGCCAAAGGATTAGGTCGCATGGACGCAGACCCGCGTGTTGACGGTCACCCCTATTCTCCCCCCTCTCTCTCTCTTTCGTTCAGTGAGTTCCACAAGCAAAATTAGACACATAGGCATCAACCTATGAGAAAACAAGTAGAAACGATGCGGCGGGATGGAATAAATGGATGACCTAATTTCCTTTCCTGGTTCCGAGAATATGTAATATTTTCTCGTTAACTTACGAGTATTTATAAAGTACTCTTATAATTTTTAAGTATTATAAAGTATTCTTATAACTTCGTAATTTGGATAGTGCGTGAAAGAGTCTGACGTCCATGAAGACATACGACAACTATCCTATGGACAGGTTAAAGTTAGAAGCTATGGCCGATATGACATCAACAGGTTTCGATTTTGTACAACTGAATTTGAAGCTCTTCGTCCTCTCGCAGCAACATGTAATACTGGAGTTCTGACGAGGGCAATCGACACTCAAGGCCGCAAAACTAATTACTATGGGATCATTAGCAAAATCCTTAAATTTAGTTTTGCTGGAAATAAGGAACTTCAAGTCGTCTTCTTTGATTGTGATTGGTTTGAAAAAAATCATGGAACACGATAAAACGAATTTGGCATGGTGGAAGTCAAACACAACAAACGACTACGAGGCTACGATATATTTGTTCTTGCACACCAAGTGGGGCAAGTGTATTATTTACCTTATCCATGTCAAAAGCTTAATGCTTGGTGTGTGGTACATAAGGTGAATCCTCATGAGCGGTTATATACTCCAAGAGATGATGACTACCATGATATTAATGACGTTGATGAGGTTTATCAAGAACAAGAGTTGCCAGACTAGTTTTCTATCGAGCCTTGTTTTGAACTCGATCACTTGGTTGGCGACGTTGACGATGTAGAGACTTCTGATATGCGCAAACAAAAACGGAAACAAATTACGAACCAATATCGATGGTCTGGTTTAAGGAGTAGGGTTAGTGATGTCGATGAATTCTGAAGCTGACTCCAAGTAACTTTTTTCACTAAATTATAATAATTTTGTATATTTTCTTAGCATATTTATCAATTACTTCTTACAACAGGATGTTGTCAGAGAAGGGAAAAGGGAAGGGGGCTAGGGGCTTCCTCAGGGAGGCATGGGACACCCTTTTTAGGGGTAGTTCGTTAGGTGAGAGCAGACGCTCTCAGCTGTTGAGACACGTTCCGGACCTAGCGGGCACACCTATGGCCTTACAACGCACAGAGGTACATTTTCATTGGAAATTGTGTTATCTTATATATAACTTAGAAATTAACTATTCTTATCAATCCACCTATTTTACAGTCTGACTCAGAGTCATCTGAGTAAGAATCAGAGGCTAGGGCACCGCAACAGCCTTCGGGGTCACCTTTGGCTGCCGCGGAGGCACCTAGCGTGGAGCCACCTAGCGTGGAGCCTTCGGGCTCCAGTGGTGAGCAGCCTTCTTGGTCACCAGACGTGGTCCCAGAGCAGAGGCGGCGGATGAGGAGGATGCACTTTGTGTCTCTTTCTCCAGTTCCTACAGCGGGTCACTATTCGCCCAGTCGAAGACACGTAAGCAAACTATCACATAATATACAACTTTCAGATTCTTTTGTTTGTGGGTACATTAATAAGTTCACTAAATCCTTGCAGCTCATGGTACAACTGCTCACCATGGGTTAGGGGCACCACAGACAGGTGTCCGGTTGCATTGGGTCTTTAGTGCGTCTGCACTATCCCGGTGTGATCGACGGGGTCCAAGCGACGTCGTGGAATGACTACACTCATGTCTCTGACGAGGCGCACAGCAACCTTCAGGGGGTTGTGTGGGTGAATTTTATGGCAAGTATGCTTAATTAAATTTTGTAAATTATTATTCTTCAACTTGATTCAATTGTTAATGCATATCTCTTCAATATTTGTTTTCTTATAATTGAGGTACCGTTTAGAGGACACGAGCCAGAGCATGTTCGACCATGCTAGAGCCGTGTTCAACATGAACGCACGGAAGTCTGTAACGCAAGCGTTATCGTACGCTCGTATTCAAGCCGTGAACGAGTACCTTAAGCAACACCGGGAGTACCAATCGGGGCTGTTTAGGAGGGCCTCAGACACGTACTTGATAGAGGAGCAGTACGCGGAGGTAAGTTGTTTGTGTTCAATTATTTCAATACTTAGTTATGTAAATGGTATTTCAATGACATAATACATATGTGCAGGTCAGTATTTCCTGGCTAGAGGGTCGGCCCGAAGCATATCGAGCTCTCTACGAGATGTAGGCTAGCGATGCTTTCATCGCTAAGTCCAAGAGGGCTCGTGGATGCAGAGGTTCAGACTCAAAGCACTCCTATGGCCTCGATGGCCATGTGCGTTTGTCTAAATGCATGGTAAGAATAATAACCCTTCTTTGTATGTATTCATAATATAATTAGCATACTAACACATATCTACAGAAGCGCGAGACCTGTCAGGTACCGACCGCACTCAAGTCTTAAAGCGGGGTCATAAGGACCCATCCCAGCCTAGGGGAGTGTAGTCAGGTCGCGACCGTTCGAGTGGTAAGTTATCAAAACTTATCAATTCAATTATTATTAATTTGTTGTTACTAATACGCAATTTTACTCATTTTAGAAAAAGTATGGGCGAGAGGCCGTGAGGATACACGGTGAAGGGTACGATTGCGAAAACGCGCCAATCGACCCTCAAGCTGTTTACGCTAGCGGAATAGAGAAGACACATGGACGGTTAGTTGGTCATTTTCTTTATTTCCTTAAAAACTTGCTTCTTCTAATTATTATTCTTTTATCCCTTTGTAGGTTTGCCATTTTCAATGGAGTTGTCGACTCGAGGGCCACGCGACCTTCGACCGTAACTCCATCAACCGAGGGTTCCTCCATCGGGCATACAAGTCGTCGTCCCTCCCAGAGCCAAATAGAGGAGCTCCTTAAGGAGAGATAGGGAGGAGCTCCAGAGGGAGAGGGATCTAGCCCGGGCCGCACAGAAGCCGCAGGTCGCCTACATGGAAAACTACATGGCTCAGATGCAGGCGGCGATGGATGTAAGTAATTGAATACAAATTAATTTAAATTCATATTATTGCATTAGTTTATTTAGTTTAATATTTGCAATTATAGCCCTTAGCTCGACAGAGTGGGCAGCAGACCCCGATCCTGACATGGCAGCCGTCAGAGTTAGCCCCGCCACAAGTGCCCCCACCACATGGACATTCAGATATCCAGGTAATGTGTTTTATATTTGCTATTTTCTAATCTAAGAAAAACTTAGTGTAGATGAGGGAGAGAGTGAGAGTGAGAGGGGGGAGAGGGAGGGAGAGAGAGACGGAGTGGTAGAGAGAGGGGTGTGTGTGAGAGAGAGGAGTCGTAGAGAGAGGGGGGGATAGGGCGAGGGAGAAAGTGAGAGTGCGGGGGAGGGAGAGAGAGGGAGTGAGAGTAAGAGATAGTGGTAGGGAGGGGGGGGGAGAGGGAGAGAGAGTGAGAGTTAAAAGGGAAAGAGGGAGGGAGAGAGAGAGTCATAGAGAGAGGGGGGGAGAGGGCGGGGGAGAAAGTGAGAGTGCGGAGGAGGGAGAGAGAGGGAGTGATAGTAGGGAGAGAGTCATACAAGCTCAAACTCACTTTGTCTATTTATTTGAATTGCAGAGATCAGCAACGGAGGCTCAAACCCCACCGCCATAGCTACTGGCACCGGGAGGAGGTCGCAGAGACGGATCCTTCGTCTCCGGAGAGAGTGGAGGAGCGAGTGGAAGAGGTAGTGTTTAGCGAGCGGATCTCTTTTTTTGTTTAATGTTTTGGATGTTTTATATTTTGGATGTCTAAATAAACAGTTCTTGAGCTGACCATCGTGTCAGGTTATCCTAATTTTGTTTTTAAAAAAATAAAAACCTTATTTATGACAACTAGTTATACAGGGCCGTCGTAAGTTAACCTAACTAACTTACGACGGTCGGGGTCCAAGCCGTCGTAAGTTAACCTACATAACTTATGACGGCCAGGGTCCAGGCCGTCGTAAGTAAGGCGCCCAACCTGCCACGTGGCCTGGCCATGGGCGACGACCCTTTACTTACGACGGCTGGGAACGACCATCGTAATAATTTTATTTACGACCAATAACCGGAAATGGCTAGAAACCGTCGTAAATAACTGAAAACTATCGTAAGTTAGTTATTTACGATGGTTTTCCCTTATATACGACGGTTTCTGGCCATCCTAAGTTTGCTGCATTCTTTTAGAGAGGCCTTTACAAAGGGATTCCCGACTAGCATGAGCCCACTGAGATTTTACCACTAAAAGCATCCAGGAGGCTACAACCTCCGCTGCAGTGGCCCCCTCTTGAGCCTTGCGGATCCCAAGGTAGTCCAGCTGACTCCTATTCCCCGCACCTTCCAAACACTCACACTACATCGAGAATACACCTAATTACATGGCCAAACTGTTCCATACCAGTCTTGTGGTGTCATGGTGTAAGCTAGATCAGAAGATCCCATGAACCGGTCCTTAGAATCTACCCAGACACCAACACAAACCCGAGTCTCGTGCATACCACATCCACCAAAACAACCGGCCTGTTAGATTCATAACTAAATCTCCATAGTCCAATACCACATAAGTAAGTATTTGGTCTCACATTTAATTGTACCAACCTTCCCACCCAATTACTAAGCATGACTAAGCGTAATAATACACCACAAACGCAAACATGCCCTCCCAAACCCAGCTACAAGGAATGAGGAATTCTAGTAAATAACCTATATGGGATTCAAATATAAAGACATGCATGCAACTACTCTAGCTAAATTCCTAAAATAGGAGCAATGTAGTCAAGGGCACTTGCCTTTTTCTTATAGCGTTGCTCAATCCACTAGTCGAACTCTTGATCTTCAAAGTCTTCGCGTTGTTTCTTGATCGTCACTTATACATGCATACCCTAGAGGGTTCGAGTGGCATGGGAAGAGAGGAAGACAGTTCGGGATGTGGAAGAGCAGCGACATTCTTAGGGCATCGTCGGGATCGCCGTTGGGATGTCCTTCACGCGCGTTCTTCAAGTTCGAGACGTGTTGCGGTGCATGGAAAATATGTTAGCGTCGTCAGGGGCTAGGAGAGACGAATGAAATGAGTGGACATCGGCATGGGCGGAGAAACTCACCGGCGATCGCGTGAAGACGGGGTTGGGGTGTCGATCCGCGCTGGGGAGCTTTGGGATAGCTTTCCGACAACCCGAGAGGAAGGGCGGTGAAAATCCCTCAGTGCTCGTCAGGGTGGGCGGTGGGGTGCCGTTTCATTGAGTCTGATGAGTCAGAGACGCTCACGTAGCTCATCGGATATGGGGGTTAGAGTCCTAATCCTTGCACCTATGATCTCCTTGTACTTAGGAGAGGAACATGATGGGAAAGGTGTGTGTTGAACACCTCGGGTTCCTTCAACTTCACATCCGCAAGGCACACAGCCTCAATCTTTGCCAGCAAAATCCCCAATCCTTTCAACTTCTTGATATGTTCCTCATCAAGGAAACATGGCGGTGATGCTGCATAACATATGAACTGATCAATGCTCACTTTCTCCCTCTTCTTTGTGAACTCCTCATACAACATCACAACCTTCCTTCCAATTCATTCGTTAATGTGGTTGATATCAAGCACCCTGTCATACTGGTAATCCACCTTGTGGTTGGGAAACACCAGGATCCGGCTGAGTAATGCTGCAATGAACATGTGCTTCTCCAAGCAAATAAGGTGGTTCGACATTTACCCGGACAAGCAGATGGCGAACAGGAACTGGTCTTTCTTGAGGTTCCACTAAATCGTCCACCGTGATCAGCGCCGCCCAGACGGTAAAGAAGGCGCCTTAGCGCAGCCGAAGGTAGCCCCAAAGTGCGTGAGGAGGTAGGCCGCAATGAGGGTGATCGGCGGCGGCGCGGAGGCTATGGAGAAGGAGGCGTCGTCAGAGGAGGTCGAGGACGGACGATTGAGGGGGTGGTCGCCGCCGCTGTTGCTGGTGGCATCATCGGTGTCGCCGGTGGCAGGGACGGAGTCGAGATGGGCGGCGGCGCGAGGTGAGCGGCCATGAGGCAGACGAGCTCGAGGGGCGTCGATGGAGGGGAGGAGGTAGGGAGGGAGAGCTGCTGGGCGGTGGGGAGGCAGGAAGGTCGAGAGGCGGCGGGAGGGGGGCACGCTAGCGGGGGCGGGCGGTGCAAAGGCGGCGCTTGTGGCGCGGCACGGCGGGCGACGGCACGAAGCGAAAGGGAGTTGGGCATACCGGCCGAAGATGCACAGTGGCTGCGGGGAGGAGAGTGAGGCGGCGGGGGTGGAGCGCGGGGTGAGGAGGAGGCGGCGCCGTGGGGAGCGGGTGGAGCGCGGCTCGCGGGGTCAGAAGGGGGTGGGGGCTCAACAAAGGGTTAGTGATTTGGGGAAAAGATAAAAGTGGAGGCCGACGTGTGGGTCCCACCGGTCAGAGAGAGAAAAGGAGTATTCGGTGTGCTAGCTGGGCTGGGAAAGAAGTGGCGCGCCGGGTTGTAAAGTGGGTTTCGGCCCAAGTTGCTATAATTTCCCTTTTTTTCAATTTGAATTTATTTGTTTCAAGTTTCAACTAGATTCCACATGTTCAACATGATTCAAAGTTTAAATTATGCCCTAGTTTCCTTGATTATAATTAAGGGCGTTACACACCACAAGCCAAAACCTACTAGTTAAAACCAGTTCTGACTATTGTTCCAATGTATGCTACTAATGTATGCTTGCAATGTATCTTTGCATTGTATGATCTTGGACCTTCAATTTTAATAAACATGGAGGGTAGTGTTATATGAAGTCCACATTACGGGAAAATCAACCGTTAGCAGCGATTTGAAAAAATTAATATAACAACAATCACAAGCGACTTTTAAGCTAAGTGTGGAAAGACTAGAGAAGTTCTGCAAGGAACCATCAAGATCCTTTGTAAAAAGAGTCGTCCAATCAGGTGGATGACTCCTCTACCTGATGGACGAGTCGTCCACCTCATAGACGAGTCGTTCACCTGATAGACGAGTCGTCCATCTGATAGACGAGTCGTCCACTTGATAGACGAGTCATCCATATGATAGACGAGTCGTCCACCTGATAGACGAGTCGTCTACCTGATAGACGTGTCGTCCATATGATAGACGAGTCGTCCACTTGATGGATGATTCATCGACTCGTCCACCTGGTGGACGACATGTTTTGATCGTCTATTTAAGAGCTACCCCGCACATTCGCCACATTCGCAGTTGAAAAATTCATCTCTCACTATAAACACTCTCGTTCAATACATCGTGTTACCATGGACTCACCTTACTCATCACCAAACTAAAAAGAGAGAGTTCACATTCTAGAGAGATTACAACCGCCAATGTGTGTATGAGGCACTGATTGTTGGTTTGGAAGTGATCTTAGATTGGACGTTTTCTATGGTTTGAGACTATGGATGTGCAACAACTATGAATATGTTCCCCCTCATAGTACCACACCATTTTTCTCAAATGGTAGATGTCAGGCAACATATATACTTAAGGAATATATCAATTTCTGTCGAAGTGTGTAGCCGACACTTCCCCCGGGCCTGCTCTGGGCAGCCCGCGGAGGTTCTTTTTCGGAGGGGCTAGTCACTCACGGAGAGCTTACGCGTTAGGGACGATTGAAGGAGAAGCTTGACACAGTGATTTTTACGTGGTTCAGACCGCCGGAGCGTAATACCCTACGTCCACGGTGTGCTGAGTTGCTCGTTGTATTGCTGGTTGCTCAGAACCGGAGTCCTGATCTTGAAGATGACCTAAGTGCTTGGATGCTGGAGCGTAAGTGTGCCAAGAGTCGAACCCTTGCTAACGTTGCCTACCCAAGCCTTTTATAGTCCAAGGCTCGGGCGGCTTACAAGGTCGGCCCGGGACCCGACAGGTGGTCCCGGGGAGATTGCCTGCCATCTATCGTATCTGCAGTTACGCCGGTAGCTGTCTCTGACGAGGGCTTCTGAGTCTTTGTTCTGCCTCCATGCCCATGCCACCAGCTAGTCGTAGTGGTTGATGATGGCAGGGGTGGCAGGGGATGTCTTGTCGTTGTGTTTATTGGTGTGCAGCCTCTGACGCGGCGCGCCAGTCTGCGATGTGACTGGGCGCAACGGCACCTGACAGAGGCGTGCTCTGCGTCTCCGCGCCTTGGGAAGGCGCGGGTCTTGAATACCTTGTGCGGGCAAGGTATGGCGCGTCTTTACTCTTGCCACCTACCGTGCGGGGGCAGGTAGCGCGGCACTGCTGGCCACGTGGCGGGCCCGGAGCTCTCCTCTGAGGAGAGGGAGCTCCGGCCCCACGGGACACGTGGAGCCTTCGGAGCTCTCCCCGTGGACGGGGGAGGTCCGGCTCTGCTGGCTACGTGGCGGGCCCGGAGCTCTCCTCTGAGGAGAGGGAGGTCCGGCCCCGCTGGACACGTGGAGCCTTCGGAGCTCTCCCCGCGGAGGGGTGAGGTCCGGCTCTGCTGGCCACGTGGCGGGCCCAGAGCTTACCTCTGAGGAGAGGGTTGTCCGGCCCCGCTGGACACATGGCGCCTTCGTAGCTCTCCGTGCGGAGAAGGGCAAGGTCCTTAGGCAGTTTCCCCTGTGCGCGGGGGTACCCCATATTGAGGGTACCGACAGTGGCCCCAGGGCCCATCTCGGGGGAGATAGCGAGCCAGAGGTGGGGCCCCCGTATCTTCCACTCCGTGCACCTTCTTGAAGACCCGCATTGACCGTTGTCGGAGCACGAACAGTCGCGGGATCGTGGGAGCATGTGTCCCACTTGATGGCTGCTTTTACTACGGCGGTTCCCAAGGCTGCCACTTCTGCACGTCGCAGCGCCTTTTCGGAAACCGCCAAAGCGTCTTGCCGGCTCGTCTCCTTGGGAGACTGACTTCTTGGACCACCGCTTCAACTGGACGGCTTGGGTCCACATGTCATCGACGCTTGGTCTCGGAGCTGAAGCGGTTGTCCAAGCGGCGTATTCGAAGAGTTTCGAATCGCTTTGAATCGCGCCTGGGAAGTTTAAAAGGGGGTCTTACCCGCATCGCGGCTTCCCTTCGCACTTCCCAGCGCTTGCATCTTTCTTGAGCTCTTGCGCCCTTGCCTTCCCTGTTCTTGAGCTTTCTCCTGCCATGGCTTCCAACCTGCCTCCGGAGAAGAAACGCGCCCGGTTGTAAAAGTCCCAAAAACGTGAATGCAAAGGAACGGATGATTGAACGTCATCGTGTTTCTGGTTCATAAAAAATGGGACTTACAATAACTTTCTGACATGGGATTGTATTCATTAGGTGCAACCACACGGGTTCAAGCATGCCTTTGAAGGTGTTGGACCAAGGTGAAGTTAAACTCATGTGTAATCATACATGTACATGAGAAAGAACAAAAATAAGGTCTTTAGTCTCAAATGCTCACCTCAAAGTGCTGCCGAATTTTTGAACACACATGGAACCTCACACAGTTGAAGGTGAGGAGAATTATGGTAGCAACTTTCTGATTTGAGGGTAAGCTAAAAAGGAATGGACTATGATCATGTTGAGTTCATGCTGAATTCAAACATGTTAGGACAAGGGAATGACTTGAGTTATGTCACATAAAATGATAAACTCAAACATGGACATGTGGGAAGAGCTAAAATCTTCTTTAACTCCTGTTGAACACATGTTAACCCGGGAAAGGATTTCACTCCCAAAAATCTAACTCATATGCACATTTCCTATGAGTAGAGGGGAGGGAAGTTTAAACCCCATTTTTTAATCCTTGCAAAGCATTCATGTTCAAATGGTCCAAAAGCATATATATGGGATGATCATTGCAGTCCTCAGGTATTGAAGAGCTTAAGTTCCAAAATGGGAGGGATTTTAAGCTCATATACCATTTGTTCTAAGCATTGTTTGAGATCACCTTCAACTTCAAATTTGAGGGGCATGGTGAAACTGAACTTGTGAGGTTCAGCTTGGGACCATGATTGATCAAGCATGGGCTAGGAGCAAACCAAAGTGTTCACCCAAATTCATATGGGTCATCACCAAAGAGGACTTAAATATTCTGTTTGAATAAAATGGTTCACTTCAAGGAAAAGGAAGCCACGTCTAAAAGGAGGAAATTCAAACTGTGGTTTAAGAAGTTGTATTTGCAATGGCCAACTCAAGAATCAGAGGGCATATTTGGATTCCTCAGGTCCAAATTATGAGGTAGGCAAATTTTGAGGAAAGGTGGAGGTACTTTGATATGTATATCAAAAGGACTTGTAAATTTCACAGAAATTTGAATTCAAATTTGAAACTGAAGGAAAACTGGTCAAATTGCCAAATGACTTTTGGATTTGAGTACCTCATGGCTAAATTTGCATGTGCCAAAAATTTGGAGATCTTTTGGGGGCAGAGAGGAGCTGTGGGCTCCACACGTCATGGACTAAAGATGGGGTAGACTTGCAACCAAAGCAAGCCTCTTGCTCTGTTCAGACTGAGCCCGAAGTGGACGGCCGTGGCGCTCCACCGAGGCAGCCAGTCACCGCCACCTCCCGAGCTGCTCAGGGGTTGATTTTTCGTTGCTCTTATCACCCCACCGAGAGCGCAACGCTTCATCCGACCGCCTCACAGCCGCTGCTCACCGACTGCCGCGCGCCTCGGCGAGAAACTCGGCCGCACAGGGGAGAGCCGTCGGTTCACCGCTGCCCGGCTGCTCCACCCCGTTGCACGACGAGCTAAGCTGCCCAACAGCACCGCCGGACCTCCCTCAGCATGGCAGAAGCAAGAACCGGGCGCTAGCCCTGTCGGAACGTCGGCGTCGAGCTCGGTTCTCCTCCACAACACCGAAGGAAGTCACCGCGGCAAGATCACGTCGCCCGGCCACCACGGAGCATCTCCCGTCGTGCTGCAAAAGCAAAAAGGTGCGCCTGTAACCCTTCTTGCTCCACAGAAGCGCTGGTAGCTTGTCACCGGCCGTGCTCGCCGGAATTTGGTTTTCCCCGTGGACATGCAATATGAGCCGCCTGCAGAAAACCGAGAAATTAAGGCAACACGGTGCACCACTCATCACCAGACTTAGAAACCCAGCTATAGACACCCGTGCGGACACTTGGGATCAAGAACTAGAGAGAACCGTCGAGGAAACCTTCGGTTCTTCAGGTTTTTCGAGTTTTCACCGAAATCCACCTAGGTCGCACGGTGAGCTCCTAGTTGCCGATGTTTCTCACGAGATCAGAACCCGGGACGTTGCTCCCTAGGTCGTGGCGATGCTTTAGGAGCTAACCGGAGCAAGGTTGTGGCAGTACAGCGCCCTAGTGACGTCGCCAAAGTTGCCGAAGCCACTGTCGCTGTCACACCTAGGGTTCCGGCCATTCTCGATCGGAGATGAGGCCGGAAACGTGTTCCTCGTGCGAGAATACGTGGGGGCAGCGAAAATCAGCAAGTTCTGAGGACTGGAAACCCTTCCCGGCGAGAGCTCCGGCGAGCTCGGCGGCGGGATCGCGCGGGCGTCGGGAGGAGGAAGACGACTGGGGGCCCCACGTGTCAGTGGCAGAAAAATTAAATCCCTGATCAGCTGCGGCCCCGGGATCCAGTGCGGTGGCGTGGGAAAGGTCTTGTGGCCCCGTGTGGCGTGATTCCAGCGGCTGACACGTGTAGGGTGGACCCACAGTCAGGGTTTGAACATTTCCCGAATTAATTTGAATTCCAGATTTAGTTCAAACTTTGGAACCCCATAACTTTTGCTAGGAAACTCCAAATTTAGTGATTAAAATTGGATTGGATTCAGGATGAAGAACTCTATCCAAATATTCAACCCAATTGGCATGAAGACCAATAGAAAATTCTGGAAAATTCTTTAAAGCTTTTCAGCAAAAGAATTCTAGAGGGAGTTTGGTTCATCCAAAATTCCCCAAATTTTGCCAGAATATTCTCTAGGACGTTAGGAAACTCATGTAAAAGTTTCAGCTCCTGTGGAGTTGATTTAGTTAGGTTAATTCTGATTTCAAGTTTCTGTATTCAAATGAATACAAAAACATTTTCAGAGAATTTCCAAAAGTTGGAAATTCGGTTCTGGGTATTCCTTAGCTCCAAAAATCCTAGAAAAATTCAGGCATACTCCCTGAGCCATGTGTGAAATTATGGTTCACTTGAATTTGCATGAAATTGCAAATTTATTCAGAATTAATTCCTTTTTGCCTAAAAGCTTAGGGAATTGTTCTGGGTGATCTACTTAGTGAACTATTCTGAATTTTGGTCCAGATGATTTTCTTGTGACAAGGAACTCACATAAAAAAATTTCAGCTCCATTGGAGCTCTGGATCACCACTATCCTGTTCAACCTAATTAGATGAGTAGCACACAAGTGATGAAATGTAATTATCACTTGATCATGTTGCTTCACCCAAACCAAACCACTAACCCCAGTGTCATTTTAAATTCTTAAACAGAGTTCCAGTTTTAATCTTGTCTTTAGAACTTGTTAGCAAAAGTTTTATAATTAAACATGTATGCATATTCATAACGTGTAGTGATTAAACATGGAAGAGTGGAAGAGAAGTGAGGCTTGAATCAAGAAGCAAGAAGGCAGTGATTTAACTTCAAGACATCAGCAACTAACTTCATAATCATCTGACTTTAGTCACCTGCAAAACCAAGGCAAGCCCCGGTTTGCACTTAAGTTGTTTTTAAAGTTTTCCTTTTGTTCACTACTATTGGTCAAAGTTTGTATGTGCATTAGGTCAAGGATGTTTGATACTCCACTTGCATAACCAAACATGAACCCTGAGGTCAAGGGTAGAATTGTGTCATCGCTGTAGAATAAGGCCGTGCTAAATAAGCTAGGACATCCGGTAGAAGATGAGTAGTTGGAATCTACTCGCGAGCTTTGTTCCAGGATCACATAAGTGGGGTTGGAAAGAGAGGCAAACTAAAGTTTACATTTCTAAAGATGAGACCGGGCAGGAGAGTTAGGTAGCGACAAGACGAGGTCTTGGTCGAGTATCTCTGCCCGTGTCGGTCAAGGACCGAAACGTATGCGGCCCTGGGAGCAAGTACTGAGTTTTGTACTGGATGCTTACTGATATATGGGAACCAGGAAACCGATGTACCGGGTTCACTGGATTGTAGAGGCATACCACATCGTCTCGTTAGACCTATGAGCCCGAGATGGCGCGACCGGTTCTACAGTTTACTGGCCTGAGAAAGGTTGCCACATACGACGTAATGAAGGATGCCAGAGTTGGGTCTTCAGAGGCGGGCGTATGTGTCGAGTTATCCGGGTAGTGTTTGATTTGAATCACCGTCCCTCGCGGTTATGAGTACTGCTTGCTCACTGCGCTGTGACGTAGTAATCAAGTTGTGTGGGAATAGTTTGCAAAGTTTTAAATGCTGTTATGCTAATTATAAATTGCATGAAAACCATGTTTGAAGTAGAGATAGAGCAAACTAAAGTTATTTTCCACCTTGGGACTAGTAACATTGGAATGAAGCGTTTCTTGTTTGATTGTGGAGTTCCAATGTTGCTGGACGCAAGGTCACTACTATTATGGCTAAAATCTGAAAGTTAAGGATGAACTCATAGGCGAGTCTTTTCGCAAATGAGCGGTTTAAGTATTAGGTTACTTTCATGTAGAGTTTCATGTCTTAGGAGAGACGGTTAAGTCTTGCTGAGCCTTTGTGCTCACTCTTGCTATATAAGTGGTTTTGCAGGTTAACCTCGACGCTAGGAAGAAGGTTGTCTGGTGAGACTCAGGAACTTCCAAGTCATGTCACACTTGGAGAACCTAGCCGCTGCCATGTCTTCGTGTTGCTAGCGAGAGGAGTCCGCGGGCTGGATCCCTTCTCGAGTGCTTTCTAGATATTTGACGTGAGCTGCTTATAGACTTCCGCTGTAGCTATTTTATGTAAATTATTTACAAAGAACAATTGTAAGCTTCCGCTTCTGATTATGTAATACTTGTTCCTTTTTTGTGTGCTGTTCGGTGCCGCATAACACGGCACCACCCAATGTGATTCCCGGGCAAGGTGCCCTGTCCCCGTGAACGTGATCGGGACGGCGGGGTACCATCACCGGTCTCCTCCGGCGGCGGCGTTTGCACCAAGTCAGGGATCCAGGGCGCCTGCACGTCCTGCTTCTAGAGATGGCGCCCCGTCCGGTGGCGACTCCAAGAGGCCTCGGGCTCATCATCCCGATAGGACTCCTCTTAAGCGGCGATGGACTGAAGGTCCCCGGGCGTCGCGTCCTCCTTCCTCAGGAGGTGGAGCTTCGAGGGGGAGTGCTGGTGCGACGATGCCCAGGGGTGAGTCAAGAACTCAGGCGCCCCGGGCCTCGGGAGCCGGATCGGCGTCTAGGGAGGCTTCAGAAGCATCCCCTGCTCTGCCAGTCTGAACGACTGCGGGGCAGCCCTCGGCGGCGACGGCGGGCTCTAGTGGACCTACCCCGGCTCGGAAGCCGGGGTTCAGAGCCTGTTGGAGCGCTCGTGTCCCTTGGTAAGTGACGTCTACCGGGTTCTAGAGCCTGTATTGTCTTCTTCTTTTCTTAACTCGGGAGTCTCCCATGTTTGCAGGGACCCCTCAAGTGCCGGCAACGTTTCCATTTCCCGGCCATCCCTGACTGACGGGGGATCTGCGCCGCAGCGCCCGGGAGCCGAAACGGTCGCAGCGGCCCCCAAGCCGGTGCAGATTCCTTCTGTGCCGGTCGGCCCGGCTCCTGCTGCAGTGACGACACCTCCCGATCATCCCCCTTCACCGGCTCAGGAGCTGGCTGTCGCTGAAGGTTCGGCAGGACCGGCTGGCGGTGCCCCGCCTCCTGTTGCTGAAGCGGGAGAAGCTGCCACTGGCCCTGCGGTGTGCAGCGAACCGGGGCGTACCGGGAGCGAGCCTGCCCCAGTGCCGGCTTCTCCCGATCAGCGCCTTATCCTGGTTGCCGGAGTGTCGACTTCTCCTGAAGACGACGTGATGGAGGAAGTCGGGGCGCGGCTTCGGCTTCTGCCGCCCCGCTGCCCCTGGCAGACGCTCTTGAGCTCGCCCAGACGAGCGTCTGGCATGTTCTGGCAGCGCTCGGTCGAGAGCGGGAGGGGCAGGCAGTAGAGTGGGATCGCCTCCTCACCTGGGGGTGCCTCTTGAAGGAGCGAACCGAGGAGGTCAGGGAGGAGCTTGACTCGAGGCGGGCGTCGCTCGATGTCATAGAGGCGCCCCTTGACCTTCAGAGGAGGGCCGTCAACCGCCTGGACTCCGAGACTCGACGGCTCCACCAGGAGGCCCGCGAGTCTCACGCTCAGGCCGATGAGCGTCTTTCTGCTTTGGAGGGGCTGCTTCTGAAGCTGGAGCACCGTGAGCGCGCCATCGCGGACCAGGAGCACACTGCGGCGGCTGAGGCAGAGAAGGTCGCCGCGCAGTTGGCGGCTGGCGAGGGCGACCTAAGGGCCCGAGCCAAAGAGCTGGAGGCCTGGAAGGCCGATCTGGTCGCAAGGGAGGAGCAAGTCTACCGGGAGCGCCAGGCGGTCCTAGATCGGGAGCTGGCTGCCGACTTCCGGGCTTCGGAGATGGAGCGGTTTGCCCAGAGTCTCCAGCTCCGGGAAGACTCTCTGGCGGCCAAGGAGAAGGAATTCTCCAAGGGGAGCCTTGACGCGTTGCTGGCAGCCCGCCGCGAGGTGTCGGAGCTCCTGGCCTCGCGGTCCTCCGAGGCCCGGGCGGTCTCGAGCTTCGTCAACCAGGCGGGGTCCACCCTGGTCCCCCTTGGCTTCAGCCCGTGAAGGCAGCGGCCCCGGCGCAGAAGGTGGCCGAGGTGATCCCTGCGCTTGAGTCTATCGGCGCCAAGTTGAACAGGCTTGAAGTGGTGGTTGCCGGTGAGCTCGAGGCAGAGGGACGGGGCCTGATGATGGAGGTTGCTATGCACGTGTTGGCGTGCTTCCGGAGCCGGGATCCCTCCTTCTCACTGGAGCCAGCGAGACAGGGCCCCACCGCGGAGCGGGAGGAAGCCGCCAGGGCTGAAGTCGGGGACGTGGCTGCCCTTGTAGCCTCTAGGATCCGGCGCGAGCCAGGGGAATCCTAGGGCTTGTATCTTTTCTTTTTCTTTTGTCGAGTCTGTAGTCCAGCTCGTGGAGCCTTGAATGAGTAGACTCTTGTTGTTTCCTGTGTCTGTGTTCTTTTACCTTCTTCTTGGCTTGGCCTAGCCGAGTCCTTAGATCCGCAAGGTACTCAGAGGTCTTCACCAATCTTGAAGCCTTGCACAGACACCTTCCTCGGGTCCTTATTGAGTTAAGGGCCCCAGAGGTCTCCGGAGCTCGCCCCGTGAGAACGAGGAGGTCCGGATCTGCCGACCACGTGGCAGGCCCGGAGCTGTCCTCTGAGAAGATGGAGGTCCGGCCCCGTTGGATACGTGGGGCCTTCGGGGCTCGCCCCTTCGGAAGGGGCGAGACCAGGATCCTCTGGTCTTGCGCTGGAGTAGTTGATAGCTCTTTCCCTCCTTCGTGTGGTCCCCGTAGCTAAAACCTGGAGATCCTGCACACAGGTAGAGGAAGCGTAATTCTCCTCAGGGGGTTCTCCCCTCCCCGTCTCTTAGTCTTATTTGGCTTACGGTCCTAGTCCGGTATACGGGGCTTGGGCAATTCCGTGCACGAGGCGCCGGGGCTTCGGCTCCCTCCGAGGTCAGGGTACGATCGTCCGACCCCTAGTACCGGACCGTACACCAGGGAAGCAGAGTGCACAGACTTTCGGTACGGAACCAGGCAAAGCGATTGTACTCCTCTAGACCTCCGAAGGGCAGGGCGCGCACGCTTTGGATCAGAACCGGCAAAGCAGGCTACGCACCCTGGACCCCCCATGCACAGCGCAGGCCTTTCCTGGAGGTGACCAACTGGCACCGCAACACCTGACTGGGGGAGGCCCGAAAGGCCCCCTGGCCATCAGCAGGTGCCTCAAGCACAACCGCCTTTGGTAGGATATCAAATGCTGACTATGGATGAGAGCGGGAAAGGGGAGCTAAATGTACGGTGAGCATACATAGAAAGTGCGGTCATAGAAATTAATGTGTAATTTAAATGAGCACGTAAGTAAGAGCGCGGTAGAACAGGTTTCTGTGTAAATTCCCATAGGAGGAAGGCAGGCTGAACATGGAGGCAACGACCCACCCCATTAAGAAGGGAAGCAAGACTCTATGCGCTTGGGGTCGGAACCAGGCCAAGCTGAACGTAGTCCTGGATCGTCCCCTGAGGCTTAGCTGCTCCGAGCGCTGTTCCTGGAGCCTATGGGATCTATTACAGAAAGGAAAAAGCCTGTTCTACTAATGCTCACGGGATAGAACTTACTGTGATGTCCCATGCTCGAAGGGTTCGGGAGCGGATCCCATCCTTGGTGGAGAGGCGTATGTACCTGGGGCGGCAACTTTCGTGACTCGGAAGGGACCTTCCCGGCTGGGGGAGAGTTTATAGGTCCTTCGTGGGAAAGTGTGCGCCGCGGCACCAGGTCGCCTTCTTGTAGCTCCTAGACACGCTTGGTCCTTTGGCGGTAGTGCCGGAGCACCAGCCGGGGCCGTGCGTTGCGGAGTGTTGCTTGTAATCGTGCCTCGTTGACGAGGTCGATATCTTCACACAGGAGCTGGTCCTGCGCGGCTTATCCCGGGGGCCCCGGGGTACCTTCCTCTATTGGCTCAGGCCGACAAGAGGTAGGCGGACCCGGACTCTTCTTGGGGGACCCAAGATGTCTTCTTCCATTGGCTCAGGCTGACTGGAGGTTGACGGATCTTGGGTGGCCCCCAGGAGGTGAGGCCGAGGCACAGAGACGTGTGCTCGGGTGGAGCTGGCCCGGTTCTGCACCGCTAGGGGCTGGTGCTTGGGCTGCTGCAACTGCTTGGAGCTTTTCCAAGGCTGATACCGCAGCAGTGCAGTCTCCACAGATCTTTTGGGGCAGACGTAGTGGGCTACCGCCCTGACTCGTCGTCACCGGGGCTGGAGTCCACATAGTTGTGTACCGCCTTTACGGCGCGCTGAGGCTCCTGGAACCCCACCTGGTGGCCGACGTTGTCTTGGGTGTCGACCTTCTGTTTGCCCTCCCTTTGACGGAAGGAAGGGGCGTCAGCACGCGGTTGCTTCCCCTTGCGGAAGCGCTCCGCGACCTTCTGAATCTCCCGGCACTCAGCAGCAGTATGGCTGCTGGTGTCGTGCACGGGGCATGGCTCGCCTTGGTCACCATCTGGAGCTGGTGACTGTCACTGCCTTTCGTCGGGGCGTGGCCCCCGAGCTCCGCTGGGTGCTGCTGCTGCAGCAACGGGAGCTGCGGTCGGTGGTTTCATCTTGCCACCGCCCCGATTCTTGATCTTCTTGCAACTTCCATGGGAAGCAGCGCCAGATCCGGGCTGTCCTCCTCATTCGGAGGCTGGCTGTGAATGCCAGTTCCGCCCTTCTGCTGCCCTGGTGCACTTGTCCGCCAGGCTGAAGAGCTCTGAGACGTCACGAACCTCTCTGGTCGCGAGATTCTCAAGCATCTTCTTGTCCCAAACACCCTGCCGGAACGCCACCACCATAGAAGCATTTTGGATGTGCGGGATGGTGTTCCGTACCAGGGAGAACCGTTGGACGAAGGAGCACAGTGTCTCTCCAGGTTGCTGCTGGATGGCGTGGAGGTCGAGCTCCGTGCCAGGCCGGGTGTAGGAGCTGCCGAAGTTAGCAGTGAACTGCCGGCAAAGCTCTCCCCAGGAGGTTATGGAACCCTGGGGGAGATTCATGAGCCAAGACCGGGCTGGGCCGGTCAAGGCGATGGGGAAGTAGTTGGCCATGACGGCCTCGTCCCCTCCTGCAGCAAGGATGGTGGTGGAGTAGATCTGGAGGAACTCCTACGGGTTGACGCTGCCATCGTACTTCTCGGGCAGGTGCGGTCGGAACTTGCGCGGCCACTTCGCGAAGTGAAGGTGTGGCGCCAGGGCCGCACATCCTGCTCCAGTTGCTGCATGTGTTGGTGCCACGAACGCTTGGTTCGCTGCTGGCACTGTATACCCCGGTATGGGCAAGGCTGCGCCATAGACCGGGGGCACCATTTGCAGGGCATATGGCTGGGGCATATGCTGTGTGGCGTACGCCTGGGGCAGAGATCGCGTGGCGAACGTCTGCGGCTCAGGCTGGGTTGAGGCAGTCGACATGCTTTCGCCGGCCTCTTGGTTGCGACGCCTTTCTCGCCGTCGCTCAATGAGCACTCGGGCATCTTTGCCCAAGTGGTGTCGTTCCAGCTCCGACCTTAGGTCTGCTGATGTGAGCCTGGTGGAGCGGAAATCTGTCGTCTGCTTGTCAACCATTGGTGTGCGCGTCAGTGACACAGCCGGTTGACTGGGACGTCGTCCCAGCCGAAGTTGAGGGTTGGCGACAGCGACGATTAGACGGTCTACGTCGCGCATCCACTGCTGGGTCGCTGACTGAGGCGCGTCCCCAGCATGTGGATTGCGCAGTAGCGCTCATGCTGCAGCTAGTGTGCCCCCGTGGGAGACACTCAGCGCTGCAGTGGATCTCACGTCCGCTGGAGCCTGTGCTGCCAGAGTCGGCTGCTGGCTCCCAGCTTGCGCCGACACACTCCGTCCTGAGTGTGTCGAGACGTAGTCCCCACTAGTCACCGTTCATCGCGAACGTGGGCGGGGAGAGCTTGCTGCTGAAGGAAGCTTCGTCATCTTCGTCGGCAGAAGCTCGTCGCGCAAGGGAAAAGCCCCTACCTGGCGCGCCAAATGTCAAAGTGTGTAGCCGACACTTCCCCCAGGCCTGCTCTGGGCAGCCCGTGGAGGTTCTTTTTCGGAGGGGCTAGTCACTCACGGAGAGCTTACGCGTTAGGGACGATTGAGGGAGAAGCTTGACATAGGGATTTTTATGTGGTTCAGGCCGCCGGAGCGTAATACCCTACGTCCACGGTGAGCTGAGTTGCTCGTTGTATTGCTGGTTGCTCAGAACCGGAGTCCTGAGCTTGAGGATGACCTAAGTGCTTGGATGCTGGAGCGTAAGTGTGCCAAGAGTCGAACCCTTGATAACGTTGCCTACCCAAGCCTTTTATAGTCCAAGGCTCGGGCGGCTTACAAGGTGGGCCCGGGACCCGACAGGTGGTCCCAGGTTGATTGCCTGCCATCTACCGTATCTGCAGTTACGCCGGTAGCTGTCTCTGGCGAGGGCTTCCGAGTCTTCGTTCTTCCGCCCTGTCCATGCCGCCAGCTAGTCGTAGTGGTTGATGATGGCAGGGGCGGCACGGGATGTCTTGTCGCTGTGTTTATTGGCGTGCAGCCTCTGACGCGGCGCGCCAGTCTGCGATGTGACTGGGCGCAACGGCACCTGACAGAGGTGTGCTCCGTGTCTCCGCGCCTTGGGAAGGCGTGGGTCTTGAATACCTTGTACGGGCAAGGTATGACGCATCTTTACTCTTGCCACCTACCGTGCGGGGGCAGGTAGCGCGGCACTGCTGGCCACGTGGTGGGCTCGGAGCTCTCCTCTGAGTAGAGGGAGCTCCGGCCCCGCGGGACACGTGGAGCCTTCGGAGCTCTCTCCGCGGAGTGGGGGAGGTCCGGCTTTGCTGGCTATGTGGCGGGCACGGAGCTCTCCTCTGAGGAGAGGGAGGTCCGGCCCCGCTGGACATGTGGAGCCTTTGGAGCTCTCCCCGCGGAGGGGGGAGGTCCGGCTCTGCTGGCCATGTGGCGGGCCCGGAGCTTACCTCTGAGGAGGAGGTTGTCCGGCCCCGCTGGACACATGGCGCCTTCGGAGCTCTCCCTGCGGAGAAGGGCGAGGTCCTTAGGCAGTTTCCCCTGTGCGCGGGGTACCGCATATTGAAGGTAGCGACAGTGGCCCCTGGGCCCACCTCGGGGGAGATCCTACTCCTCTTGCTGCAGGTGTTGGTGCCGCGAACGCTTGGTTCGCTGCTGGCACTGTATACCCCGGTATGGGCAAGGCTGCGCCATAGACCAGGGGCACCATTTGCAGGGCATATGCTGCGTGGCGTATGCCTGGGGCAGAGATCGCGTGACGAACGTCTGCGGCTTAGGCTGGGTCGTGGCGGTCGACTTGCTGTCGCCGGCCTCTTGGTTGCGACGCCTTTCTCACCGTCGTTCAATGAGCACTCGGGCATCTTTGCCCAAGTGGTGTCGTTCCAGCTCCGACCTTAGGTCCGCCGATGGGAGCCTGGTGGAGCGGGAATCTGCCGTCTGACCGTCAACCGTTGGTGTGCGCGTCAGCGACACAGCCGGTTTACTGGGACGTCGTCCCCGCCGAAGTTGAGGGTTAGCGGCGACGACGAGACGGTCTACGTCACAAATCCACTGCTGGGTCGCTGATTGAGGCGCGTATCCAGCAGGTGGATTGCGCAGTAGCGCTCGTGCTGCAGCTAGTGTGCCCCCGTGGGAGACACTCAGCGCTGCAGTGGATCTCACGCTCGCTGGAGCCTGCGCTGCCGGAGTCGGCTGCTGGCTCCCAGCTTGCGCCGACACACTCCGTCTTGAGTGTGTAGAGACATAGTCCCCGCTGGTCACCGTTCGTCGCGAACATGGGCGGGGAGAGCTTGCCGCTGAAGGAAGCTTCGTCATCTTCATCGGCAGAAGCTCGTCGCGCAAGGGAAAAGCCCCTACCTGGTGCGCCAAATGTCGAAGTGTGTAGCCGACACTTCCCCCCGGGCCTGCTCTGGGCAGCCCACGGAGGTTCTTTTTCGGAGGGACTAGTCACTCACGGAGAGCTTACGCGTTAGGGATGATTGAGGGAGAAGCTTGACACAGGGATTTTTACGTGGTCCAGGCCGCCAGAGCATAATACCCTACGTCCACGGTGAGCTGAGTTGCTCGTTGTATTGCTGGTTGCTCACAACCGGAGTACTGAGCTTGAGGATGACCTAAGTGCTTGGATGCTGGAGCGTAAGTGTGCCAAGAGTCGAACCCTTGCTAACGTTGCCTAGCCGAGCCTTTTATAGTCCAGGCTCGGGCGGCTTACAAAGTGGGCCCGGGACCCGACAGGTGGTCCTAGGGAGATTGCCTGCCATCTACCGTATCTGCAGTTACGCCAGTAGCTGTCTCTCGCGAGGGCTTCCGAGTCTTCGTTCTGCCGCCCTGCCCATGTCGCCAGCTAGTCGTAGTGGTTGATGATGGCAGGGGCGGCAGGGGATGTCTTGTTGCTGTGTTTATTAGCGTGCAGCCTCTGACGTGACGCGCCAGTCTGCGATGTGACTAGGCGCAACGACACCTGACAGAGGCGTGCTCCGCGTCTCTGCGCCTTGGGAAGGTGCGGGTCTTGAATACTTGTACGGGCAAGGTATGGCACGTATTTACTATTGCCACCTACCGTGCGGGGGCAGGTAGCGCGGCACTGCTGGCCACGTGGCGGGCCCGGAGCTCTCCTCTGAGGAGAGGGAGCTCCGGCCCCGCGGGACACGTGGAGCCTTCGGATCTCTCCCCACGGAGGGGGGGAGGTCAGGCTCTGCTGGCTATGTGGCGGGCCCGGAGCTCTCCTCTGAGGAGAGGGAGGTCTGGCAACGCTAGACATGTGGAGCCTTCGGAGCTCTCCCCGCGGAGGGGGGAGGTCCGGCTCTACTGGCCATGTGGCGGGCCCGGAGCTTACCTCTGAGGAGAGGGTTGTCCGGCCCCGCTGGACACATGGCGCCTTCGGAGCTCTCCCTGCGGAGAAGGGCGTGGTCCTTAGGCAGTTTCCCCTGTGCGCGGGGGTACCCCATATTGAAGGTACCGACAGTGGCCCCCGGGCCCACCTCAGGAGAGATCCTGCTCCTGTTGCTGCAGGTTTTGGTGCCGCGAACACTTGGTTCGCTGTTGGCACTGTATACCCCGGTAAGGGCAAGGCTGCGCCATAGACCGGGGGCACCATTTGCAGCGCATATGGCTGGGGCATATGCTGCGTGGCGTACGCCTTGGGCAGAGATCGCGTGGCGAACGTCTGCGGCTCAGGCTTGGTCGAGGCGGTCGACATGCTGTCGCCGGCCTCTTGGTTGCGACGCCTTTCTCGCCGTCGCTCAATGAGCACTCGGGCATCTTTGCCCAAGTGGCGTCGTTCCAGCTCCGACCTTATGTCCGCCGATGGGAGCCTGGTGGAGCGGGAATATGCCGTCTGCCAGTCAACCGTTGGTGTGCGCGTCAGTGCCACAGCCGGTTGACTGGGACGTCGTCCCCGCCGAAGTTGAGGGTTGGCGGCGGCGACGACGAGACGGTCTACGTCGCGAATCCACTGTTGGGTCGCTGACTGAGGCGCGTCCCCAGCAGGTGGATTGCGCAGTAGCGCTCATGCTGCAGCTAGTGCGCCCCCGTGGGAGACACTCAGCGCTGCAGTGGATCTCACGCTCGCTGGAGCCTGCGCTGCCGGAGTCAGCGCTACCAGAGTCGGCTGCTGGCTCCTAGCTTGCGCCGACACACTCCGTCCTGAGTGTGTCGAGACGTAGTCCCCGCTGGTCACCGTTCATCGCGAACGTGGTCGGGGAGAGCTTGCCGCTGAAGGAAGCTTCGTCATCTTTGTCGGCAGAAGCTCGTCGCGCAAGGGAAAAGTCCCTACCTGGCTAGCCAAATGTCGAACTGTGTAGCCGACACATCCACCGGGCCTACTCTGGGCAGCCCGTGGAGGTTCTTTTTCGGAGGGGCTAGTCACTCACGGAGAGCTTACGCGTTAGGGACGATTGAGGGAGAAGCTTGACACAGGGATTTTTACGTGGTTCAGGCCGCCGGAGCGTAATACCCTACGTCCACAGTGAGCTGAGTTGCTTGTTGTATTGCTCTTTGCTCAGAACCGGATTCCTGAGCTTGAGGACGACCTAAGTGCTTGGATGCTGGAGCGTAAGTGTGCCAAGAGTTGAACCCTTGCTAACGTTGCTTACCCGAGCCTTTTATAGTCCAAGGCTCGAGCGGCTTACAAGGTGGGCCCGGGACCTGAAAGGTGGTCTCGGGGAGATTGCCTGCCATCTACCGTATCTGCAGTTACGCCGGTAGCTTTCTCTGGCGAGGGCTTCCGAGTCTTTGTTCTGCCGCCCTGCCCATGCCGCCAGCTAGTCGTAGTGGTTGATGATGGCAGGGCGGCAGGGGATGTCTTGTCGCTATGTTTATTGGCGTGCAGCCTCTGACGCGGCGCGCCAGTCTGCGATGTGACTGGGCGCAACGGCACCTGACAAAGGCGTGCTCCGCGTCTCCACGCCTTGGGATGCGCGGGTCTTGAATACCTTGTACGGGAAAGGTATGGCGCGTCTTTACTATTGCCACCTACCGTGCGGGGGCAGGTAGCGCGGCACTGCTGGCCACATGGCGGGCCCGGAGCTCTCCTCTGAGGAGAGGGAGCTCCGGCCCCGCGGGACACGTGGAGCCTTCGAAGCTCTCCCCGCGGAGGGGGGAGGTCCGGCTCTGCTGGCTACGTGGCGGGCCCGGAGCTCTCCTCTGAGGAGAGGTTGGTCCGGCCCCGCTGGACACGTGGAGCCTTTGGAGCTCTCCCCGCGGAGGAGGGAGGTCCGGCTCTGCTGGCCACGTGGTGGGCCTGGAGCTTACCTCTGAGGAGAGGGTTGTCCGGCCCCGCTGGACACATGGCGCCTTCGGAGCTCTCCCTGCGGAGAAGGGCGAGGTCCTTAGGCAGTTTCCCCTGTGCGCGGGGGTACCCCATATTGAGGGTACCGATAATTTCGTATTCACATTTGATTTCGAATGTTCACAACGACACATCATGAATTATGTAGTCCCTACCGCCTCTTTGTTAGTTCACACAGTACATCGACCACGAATAAATACCGCAAGAAGTCGAGTACGTACACGTGATGCATAGAGTTTCTTGGAGTAAATTCCACTACGAGATGGAGTACGAAAAGCAGGTTGAACAGGAGAGGAAAGAGAGAGCTGAACAGAAAGAGCGTCGGCACAAGCGTCAAGAAGAACTCTAAAGAGTCGAGAAAAAGTATCGTCGCAAGGCTCAGGAGGAGGAACGTATTGCTCGTCAGGCTAGAGAGGATGAGCGGGAGCGGTTACGCGAGAGAGCACGACGCGCAAGGGTTGCCAGTCCGGATGCATTGCGCAAGGAAAATACCCTGTCGCACTCAGTAGAATCTATATTTGCCATTTAATAAACTGCGTAATGTATCCAATGTCAAGTTTTTAATCAAGTAATTATGCTATTGTGCTACATTTACTTCCGGAACATAATATTCCGAATATGTCTCTAAGTATTCTTAAAAAACGCTTCAAAAACAAACTCAAACTAACACATTTGAATATTCAAACTTGTGATCGTAATGCATATTTTAAAATTACATAAAATCATAACAAACTATACTACGTTTACTTCCATAAAAACACTTTCTAAATATGTATCTAAGTACTTTTAAATCAGAGTGAAAGTCCTAATATCACTCATTTCTGGATTTTCTGTCGCATATGACATGAATCCGGTCGTCCACGCCGTGAATGACTGGCTGATGTGGCCTTTGTCCTCCACCGCATGGACGACAGCATTGTCCACGTGGACTAATCATCCATGGCGTGGACGATTACTTATGCACGTAGACAAATCGTCCACGCCGTGGACGATTTGATGGTTATTTTGGCAAAAAAAAGTTTCGACAGACTATTAATATTAAAAGATTATTAAACGGTGCTAAAATAAAAAAATCAGCGAATCGACCGTACCTTCCCGTCCGCTTTGCAAAAAGGAATTCCAAGAGATTAAATGCATCACTAGGATTCGAACTAGGTATACCACCTGCTTGTGATTTACTTCTAGCAATCAACACACCGCTGCAAGTCGTTTTACTGTTTTTCTTTTTTTTTTAAATAAAAATAAAAATAAAAATTGTGAATAGCTTTCTATCATTTATGCTTTCCTATACCCAACTTTTCACCTTCTACATCTTCATTCGTTCAGATTCCATTTTATAATTTATTTTTTTAGCTCACTGAGTCAATATATTATTTTATGGATTCAGTATTTTATTTGTTATCTAAATATTTTGAATAAGTGAGTTACTATATTATTGTGTTAATCCAACATTTTTTGTTGTCTTAATATTTGGCTTAGCGAGTCAACATATTATTTTATTATTTCAATATTTTTTGTTGATCTAATATCCCAGTTTAGTAAGCCAATATTAATTATTGTTGGATCAATATTTTTGTGACTTCGAAGAAAAATAATTAAAATATAGATAACTGAGATTTAGTTCTCAAGATTTCATCGTGACTAACACAACAGTGCAATCAATTTTTAATTTAAAAATTTCGTTTGGAAGCTATGTATTTTTAAATCAGATGCACTTAGTGGTCAATAGTTTTAATTTTAGAAAGGAATTGAATTAAGACGAGAGATAAAGAGGTCAGATACATGATTTAAGCACTAGATGTGCTCAAATGGAGATGTACAAAAGATCGGCATATATAAGGAGTCACAATAAGTCAAAACGTTAGTCCCCGCAGTAGCTGACTCTTGAGTTGTTGCTTCCATTCAAATAGCAGCCATGTCTTCGGAAGACGAGTGCTGGATGGCCAGAGATTATCAGCTCGGGTGTTTAACCAGAGCTGCCAACCACTTGCAGATAGCAGTTACCTCTGCGGCTCCTGATCTTCGGCTTCATAGATCATGAGGTCTATTTGCTCCTGTGTGGACGTAATTAGAGTAGAAAAAGCGGTTCAGTCGTAGGAGGGGGCAGCAAGATATAACTGTACTCCATAGTCAGCTATCATGAGCCACTCTGTTTCCATGCACCAGTTTCAGGAGTTGTGTTGCCCCAGCATGCCCCCAAAGCCTGACTTGTTACTTGATGTCCTCAAGAACTTGCTGCATTTGTCTTTCTTCTCCTTTGAAAATTCTCTTTGTGCGCTCTTTCCAAATTTCCCAGCAAACTAGGATTGCCAATGAGCGCAGCCCCCTCATTTTTTCTTTGCTACCTGCTGCTAGGTCCATGAACTATGTTGTCAGCTCCCCCTGCTGTTTCCATGTGGATGCGTGGATCGATGGTTCACCAGTCCAAATAGCTCGTGACATTGGACATTCCACAAATAGGTGGTGGCAAGTTTCCAAGCTATGGAGAGCAACCGTCCCTGCATTCCGAGATCTGGCGTTGTAAAATTTATATAACGGTATTGTAAACCCTTTTCTACGTAACATCTGGTAGATTTCTATCATGTGTCATTCACACGAATTTTAAAATAGCAAAGAGAAACAAACCAATCAATTGATATTCGCTATCCTTCTGCTCAATTGCTTTTTAAGATTTATACAGAAGACACGTGGTACAAATCCGAAAAGTATTACATCTAGATCTAATAGGTCACAAGAGTTCATATCTCTTTCTTTCACGGGAGTCTTGCTACAGTGGCTCGACCATCAATCATTATCATGGTGAAAATAAGCCGCCGCGGGCGCTGAACGTGCCCACCCCCGCCCGTTGCGGTGTTCGTGGCTTCCCCGCCCGTGTGATATAACGCTAACAGGAACGAGACAATTGAAATTATACCACTCCCAATATTGAGCTTCGCCAGAATATCACTCCTAACAGAGGACTCACTAAAATACTATTATAATTGCCAACAGTTCGCTCGATTCCTATCGAGACTAATAACTTATTTTACAGACTTCTTTTAACAGAAAAGAACATAGAAAAAGACTAAAATACCCTCAACTCTCTTACTCACACTCACTCGGGGGTCGAGGAGATGAAGTGGCTAGAATAAAAGAAAAAAAAAAGATTTTTGACTTTTTCGCATGTTGTTTAGTCATGACAGGTATTAAAAATATATAGATGATAAATAAGCGAACTAGTTACAATTATAATGCTATTTTTACGACTGATGTAGTATTATTCGAATTGTGTCTGAACGAGACAGGCGGCGAGCACGACGCGATTGACGAGTGAACCACTGCAGAAACTCCGATCTGATGGAGATCTTCATCTCGACTATTATCAACAAGTAGAATACTAGTACTACCACCTGCGAAGCTTGACTCACACTGGATCAGGCACCTGACGCGTGCCGTTGTCTTCTTCCTTTTTCTCGCATCGTACTGGAACGTGAGTGTTCGAGAGCTGAGCGCATCCATTTCCAGAGCTGATAATAATGGCGCCAACGGCGGCGGGACGTCTCCTCGTCCGTGGTAAAGCGTCCGGGTTGCTCTGCCGCCTCCTCCTATGCTCGTCGCCGTGTCGCTTCTTCCTCTTCGTCCTGCTCACAGCCACTGCCCTCACACCGCTGCGGCAGCACCTACTAGCCTTCGCCGCCTCCGGCTCCGACGGGAAGGTGGTGACCAGCCTCCCTGGCTACGACGGGCCCCTCCCCTTCTACCTCGAAACAGGGTAGGGTGGGCACCTGCGCCTCCGCTGCTGCTACTGTTGATTTCGTTTCAACGGATGATTATTCATTCCTTCTGCTTTCTTTCGAACCGTGTAATTGGAACGTGGATCCATGGCGCCAGGTACGTGGAGGTGGACGACGACAACGGCGCCGAGCTCTTCTATTACTTCGTCGAGTCCGAGTCGTCCAGCTCCGGCGACACTGCCCCTTTCCTCCTCTGGCTCACCGGCGGCGACCGCTGCTCCGTCTTCAGCAGCCTGGCGTACGAGATCGGTACACGCTAGCTGCACACGAGCCTTACTTTCTACCCTCCATTGTGTGGATCTGAGCATCTGAATTACGTTCAACAAAAACATATGGCTTTGATGGTCACAGGTCCGGTCAGGTTCGTCCTAGAGCCCTACAACGGCACGCTGCCACGTCTGCACTACAACCAAAACTCTTGGTCAAGGGTCTCATCCAAGTGCCCCACCATCTTCCTCTCGGTCCTGTTCTACCAACCCAACTTTCAGCTTATTTGAAACTTTGCACTGATACATGCTGCTAAGTTTGAAGTACCAATTTGATTGCATCTGAAAGAGACAAAAACAACAAAATGCATGTGAACTTGCAATGCCAACAAAATTGGGTTAATTTCGCGGTACATGCTCAGACGAATTTGCGACATCTTCAGTAGTGTTAGGACAATTTCAGCTGATATCCACTGGTAACAATTGATGTTTAGATAAATAAATCTGCATGCAGGTGTCACATATCCTTTTTGTTGATTCACCAGTTGGGGCTGGATTTTCCTTTTCGAGACAACCCAAAGGCTACGATGTTGGAGACATATCGGCGTCACTGCAACTACATGAGTTTCTCATCAAGGTACAATCATCCCTGCTTGCTTCACCATTAACCACATTAGCGTTTTTAGATGATGCAATCGGTATACAACCTAATCAATTTGAGGATCGATGTTCAGTGGTTTAGTGACCATCCCAAGTACCTTGCTAGTCCTTTCTACATTGGTGGGGACTCGTATGCCGGGAAGCTTGTACCTTTCCTTGCGCAGATGATTTCGGAAGGTATTGCTCGCTAATGTTTGCTATATATATAAGAGGCGATTCAGTTGCAGCTATTCATACAGATTATTCAGTTGCTGTTATTCATACAATGTCAACTAGCTAGAATATGATCTGATAAAATTTATGTACTGATCATCTTACTTATGCTAGATCCTCTTCAGATATCGAAGCCCAAAGGAGGCCCCTCATAAATCTAAAGGTATGCATCAATTTTCTTTCACTGATAGAGCTAATGGGTCATTCATTCGAGATCACCCTGAGGAAAATGCCATGTGCCTAGTTATGCTACTGCTAACTGATATGGCCTTCCTTACTCTGGTCCACTTTGTCTGCTCTCAAGGATATCTAGTAGGTAATGCGGCAACAGGAGAAAGTGTTGATATAACCTCTAAAGTGCCTTTTGCTCATGGGTTTGGTATAATATCAGATCAACTATACGAGGTAATTTAGTTGCCCTTTCCGTAGATATCTTCCAGAGTCACTGACTATGCATAATGTCACTTTTCTATTGCAATGTTCTTCGGCTTGTAGACGATATTGGGGTATTGCCAGTTAGAAGACTACACCAATCCATCAAACGCAATGTGTGAGACCTATGTGTGCTGAATACATTGGTTATGATGATCAAAATTTTGAATTCTGCCAAAATACTCTTTTTGTCAAGGTCGGACTCTTGCTTCGAGCTCCGACAAGATCCGACATAAGGTCCGACTTGCTATGGCTAGTTCCGACATGTGTTTGGTTAGCTCCGACAGTAGGTCCGACTAGCTTTGGTAAGTTCCAGTGCTATGTTCTGCTAGCTTTGGTAAGCTCCGACTAAAGGTCCGGTTAGTTTTGGCAAGGTTCAGAGCTAAATCGCAATGGTTTTGTTCGTCCGACTTGTTTTTATCTAAGTCTTTCTCGTCGAGTTTCTAGACAGCACGACAATGCTTCGTTGTTTTTATCATAACTCGAGTTTTACAGACCCAATTGACGTGATTCTTTTTGGGTTGTCTTCACAACTTGATTATCTATCATCTGTGAAAATTTCACGATCATTGGATTTGTAGTTTCTGATCTACACGAGTTTCTTTGTAGTGTTGCAGATCTAGTTTTTACTCGAGTAGAACAGATTGACCCTCATTTGATCGATCATAACTTAAGTTATTTTTACGGATTTCTGTAATTCTTGTTGTCGTGTTTTCGTGATTTGATTCTATATAATATATACCACTTTTGTCATGGTTGAACACGCTTAGATCAGTCGCATACACGGTTTATTTAACGGATCGATTTTCTGCCGAGTGGTTTTTTGTTGCTTCCGCTAAAAAGTTTAAATCTACCATTCACCCCCTATGGTACTTTTCACGTGCTCTTCGATCCTACAATTTGTATCAGAGCCACTGTCGGTACCCTCAACATGGGGTACCTCCGCGCACAGGGGAAACTACCTAAGGACTTCGCCCTTCTCCGCAGGGAGAGCTCCGAAGGCGCCAAGTGTCCAACGGGGCCGGACAACCCTCTCCTCAGAGGTAAGCTCCGGGCCCGCCACGTGGCCAACTGAGCCGGACCTCCCCCCCTCCGCGGGGAGAGCTCCGGAGGCCCCACATGTCCAGCGGGGCCGGACCTCCCTCTCCTCAGAGGAGGGCTCCGGGCCCGCCACGTGGCCAGCAGAGCCGGACCTCCCCCCTTCCACGGGGAGAGCTCCGATGGCTCCACGTGTCCCGCGGGGTCGGGCCTCTCTCTCCTCAGAGGAGAGCTCCGGGCCCGCCGCGTGGCAAACTAAGCCGGACCTCCCCCCTCCGAGGGGAGAGCTACGAAGGCTCCACGTGTCCCGCGGGGCCGGAGCTCCCTCTCCTCAGATGAGAGCTCCGGGCCCGCCACGTGGCCAGCAGTGCGGCGCTACCTGCCCCCGCACGGTAGGCGGCAAGAGTAAAGACGCACCATACCTGGCCCGTATAAGGTATTCAAGACCCGCGCCTTCCCAAGGCGCGGAGAAACGGAGCACGCCTCTGTCAGGTGCCGTTGCGCCCAGTCACATCGCAGACTGGCGCGCCGCGTCAGAGCCTGCACGCCAATAAACACAGCGACAAGACATCCCCTACCACCCCTACCATCATCAACCACTACGACTAGCTGGCGGCATGGGCAGGATGGCAGAACGAAGACTCGGAAGCCCTTGCCAGAGGCAGCTACCGGCGTAACTGCAGATACGATAGATGGCAGGCAATCTCCCCGAGACCACCTATCGGATCTCGGGCCCACCTTGTAAGCCGCCCAAGCCTTGGACTATAAAAGACTTGGGTAGGCAACGTTAGCAAGGGTTCGACTCTTTTGCACACTAACGCTCCAGCATCCGAGCACTTAGGTCATCCTCAAGCTCAGGACTCCGGTTCTGAGCAACAAGCAATACAACGAGCTACTCAGCTCACCGTGGACGTAGGGTATTACGCTCCGGCGGCCTGAACCACTTAAAAATCCCTATGTCAAGCTTCTCCCTCAATCGTCTCTAACGCGTAAGCTCTCCGTGAGTGACTAGCCCCTTTGAAAAAGAACCTCCGCGGGCTGCCCAGAGCAGGCCCGCGGGAAGTGCCGGCTACACACTTCGACATTTGGCGCGCCAGGTAGGGGGCTTTTCCCTTGCACGACGAACTTCTGCCGACGAAGATGACGAAGCTTCCTTCAGCGGCAAGCTCTCCGCGCCCACGTTCACGACGAACGGTGACCAGCGGGGACTACGTCCCGACACACTCAGGACGGAGTGTATCGGCGCAAGCTGGGAGCCATCAGCCGACTCCGGCAGCACAGGCTCCAGCGAGCGTGAGATCCACTGCAGCGCTGAGTGCCTCCCACGGGGGCGCACTAGCTGCAGCACGAGCGCTACTGCGTAATCCACCTGCTGGGGACGCGCCTCAGTCAGTGATCCAGCAGTGGATTCGCGACATAGACCGTCTCATCATCGCCGCCGCCAACCCTCAACTTCGGAGGGGACGACGTACCAGTCAACCGGCTGTGTCGCTGACGCGCACGCCAACGGTTGACGGGCAGACGGCAGATTCCCGCTCCACCAGGCTCCCATCGGCAGACCTGAGGTCGGAGCTGGAACGACGCCACTTGGGCAAAGATGCCCGAGTGCTCATCGAGCGACGGTGAGAAAGGCGTCGCATCCAAGAGGCTGGCGACAGCATGTCGACCGCCTCGACCCATCCTGAGCCGCAGACGTTCGCCACGCGATCTCTGCTCCAGGCATATGCCACGCAACATATGCCCCAGCCATATGCCCTGCAAATGGTGCCCCCGGTCTATGGCGCAGCCTTGCCCATACCGGGGTATACGGTGCCAGCAGCGAACCAAGCGTTCGCGGCACCAACACCTGCAGCAACAGGAGCAGGATGTGTCGCCTTGGCGCCACACCTTCGCTTCGCGAAGTGGCCGCGCAAGTTCCGGCCACACCTGCCCGAGAAGTACGACGGCAGCGTCAACCCGACGGAGTTCCTCTAGATCTACTCCACTTCCATCCTTGCTGCAGGAGGGGACGAGGCCGTCATGGCCAACTACTTCCCCGTCACCTTGACCGGCCCAGCACAGTCTTGGCTCATGAATCTCCCCAAGGGTTCCATAACCTCCTGGGGAGATCTCTGCCGGCAGTTCACTGCTAACTTCGGCAGCTCCTACACCCGGCCTGGCACGGAGCTCGACCTCCACGCCATCCGGCAACAGCCTGGAGAGACGCTGCACTCCTTCATCCAGCTTTTCTCCGAGGTACGGAACACCATCCCGCATATCCAAAATGCTTCTGTAGTGGTGGCGTTCCGGCAGGGTGTACGGGACAAGAAGATGCTTGAGAAGCTCGCGACCAGAGAGGTTCGTGACGTCTCAGAGCTCTTCAGCCTGGCGGACAAGTGCGCCAGGGCAGCAGAAGGGCGGAACTGGCATTCACAGCCAACCTCCGAATCAGGAGGACAGCCCGGATCTGGCGCTGCTTCCCATGGAAGTGGCAAGAAGATCAAGAACCGGGGCGGTGGCATGATGAAACCATCGACCGCAGCTGCCGTTGCTGCAGCAGCAGCACCCAGCGGAGCTCGGGGGCCACACCCCGACAAAAGGCAGCGACGGTCACCAGCTCTAGATGGTGACCAAGGCGAGCTGTGCCCCGTGCACAACTCCAGCAGCCATACTGCTGCTGAGTGCCGGGAGATTCAGAAGCTCGCGGAGCGCTTCCGCAAGGGGAAGCAACCGCGTGCTGACGCCCCTCCCTTCCAAAAAAGGGAGGGCAAGCAGAAGGTCGACACCCAAGACAATGTCGACCACCAGGTGGAGTTCCAGGAGCCTCAGCGCACCGTGAAGGCGGTGCGCGACCATGAGGACTCCAGCTCTAGCGATAACGAGCGCCGGAAGATGCTCTACATCATCTACGACGGGTCCGCTGACCCCACGTCACGTAGCGCGGTTAAGACTCTGCACCGAGCAGTAGCGTCGGTGGCGCCTCTCCCAGTGTCGCGCCACACCTTAAGTGGATGGGAACCCCCATCAGCTTCGATGCCACCGACTGCCCCAGGAACATGGCTAGGGCCGGCCAACTACCGCTCTTGGTAGCACCCACCATCGCCAACGTGAGGATGTACCACGTTCTGGTAGATGGCTGGGCTGGGCTGAACCTCATCAGCCGCGCAGCTTTCCAGAAGCTGTAGATCCTGATGGCCAAGCTCACCCCATCGAGCTTGTTCTTAGGGGTAGGCCCGGGACAAGTCGTTCCCTACGGCAACATCAGTCTGCCGGTGACCTTTGGGGCACCGGACAGCTATCGGACAGAGTACATTCTGTTCGACGTAGCGGAGATCGACCTCCCCTTCAACGTCATAATCGGCAGGCCAACACTGTACCGATTCATGGCAGTAGCCCACTACGGCTACCTTGTCTTGAAGATGCCTACACCAACAGGCGTCCTCAAGATTCGTGGAGACCGCACTACTGCAGTGTCAGGCTTGGAGAAGCTCCAAGCACTTGCAACAGCCCGAGCACCAGCCACTGGTAGTGCAGAACCAGGACGGCTCCACCCGAGTGCACGCCACCGTGCCTCTACCTCAGCACCCTGCGTGCAACCCCTCGACGAGGACGACGTCCCCCTGAAGGTCGTCCAAGTCGGCGCCGATGCTGCCCAGACCAACCGGGTAGCCGGGGACCTGGACAACAAATAGGAAGGCGCGCTCATCACCTTCCTCCGGCACAACGTCGACGTGTTTGCATGGCAGCCGTCGCAGATGCCGGGGATCCCTAGGGAGGTGATCGAGCACCATCTGAAGATCTTTCCCGATGCCCGACCAGTCCAACAGAAGCCTCGCAAGCAGTCCATCGAGCGGCAGAACTTCATCCGAGAAGAAATCAAGAAGCTGCTGGACGCTGGCTTCATACGAGAAGTCCACCACCCCCGGTGGTTGGCGAACCCCGTCGTCGTCCCGAAGGCCGGCGGGAAGCTCCGGATGTGCATCGACTACACCAGTCTCAATAAGGCATGTCCCAAAGATCCATTCCCCCTCCCTAGAATATATCAAATAGTAGACTCGACATCAGGTTGTGATATGCTATGCTTCCTAGACGCCTACTCGGGTTTTCATCAGATCCCTATGTCTAGAGAAGATGAAGAGCACACTTCCTTCATCATAGTAGACGGCCTTTATTGTTATGTCTCTATGCCTTATGGCTTAAAGAATGCTATCCCCATCTTTGTACGTGCAATGCACAAAACCTTTGGAGAGCTAATAAGAGACTTAGTTGAGGTGTATGTCGATGACATCGTTGTCAAGGTCAGGCAGAGTTCATCCTTGTTAGATAACCTAGCCCTAGTCTTTGACAAACTGCGCTCCATGCGCACTAAGTTGAACCCCGACAAGTGTGTGTTTGGTGTATCCTTTGGGAAGCTCCTAGGATTCCTGGTCTCACACCGAGGAATTGAGGCCAACCCAGAGAAGATCAAGGCCATCGACCTGATGCGGCCCCCCGCCCACATCAAAGATGTCCAGAAACTCACGGGATGCCTAGCCGCGCTGAGTCGGTTCATACCGAGGCTAGCAGAGCGAGCGCTCCCCTTCTTTAAGCTCCTGCGCAAATTCGGTCCATTTGCTTGGACCGACGAAGCAGAAGAAGCTTTCTAGGAGTTGAAGCATCTCCTGACGACCCTACCCATCATGGTAGCCCCCGAGCCCGAAGAGCATTTGTTGCTCTACATCACGGCAACAACTGAGGTGGTGAGCATGGTCCTCGTCGCAGAACGGCCGGACCCCTCGTCACCGCAGCCTACTCCGGTAGCAGAAGACAAGCACCAGGAGACCCCAGAGGTCCAAGATGACCTCCCGAACCTCCAAGATAACCTCCCAGAGGTCCAACGGGACCTCCCGGAGCTCCAAGACAACCTCCTGGAGGTCCAACGGGACCTCCCGGAGCTCCAGGATAACCCCCCGGAGACCCAAAGGAACCTCCGAGGAGGACAAGACGTCCTCCCGAGGGTCCAGGATGACCACCTGGAAAACTAGCGGGATCCCCCAGAGGTCCGAGACGGACTAGGAGCCTTCGAGTCCCAGCTCCCGGAGGCTCCCCCGGACCCATCTACCTCATGTCGGCCTGAGCCAATGGATGAGGACATCTCAGACCCGGGGGGAGGGTCCGGACCATTCAGAGGCCTGTCTACTACATTAGCAAAGTCCTCCACGACGCCAAGACAAGATACCTGGAGGTCCACAAGCTACTGTATGTAGTACTCGTGGCATCCAGGAAGCTCTGCCACTACTTTCAAGCCCACCGGATCTCGGTGGTCACCTCCTACCCGCTGAAGGCAATCCTTCACAGCCCCAACGTGACCGGCAATGCCGCTAAGTGGGCAGCGGAATTGGCGGAGTTTGAGCTAGACTTCCTCCCTCACCATGCAGTCAAGAGAAAAGCACTGGCTGACTTCGTGGCCGAGTGGACGCCAACGAAGACTAACCCAGGGGGCCACAAAGACGGTGAACCAAAGCCCCGAGCTCCGGTCTTCACCGTGCCTCACTGGATGCTCTTCTTCGACGGCTCCTCGCAAAAGCAGGGGGCCGGTGCTGGCGTACTGCTCCTCATGCCATCGGGGGAGCAGTTTGGGTACATGGTGCGTCTCAATTTCAAGGCAACCAACAACATGGCATAGTATGAAGCGCTCATTTTTGGCCTAAGGACAGCCCTGTCTTTGGACGCTCGCCAGTTGTTGGCACAGGGCGACTCCCAGCCAGTCATCAAGCAAGTTAAGGGTGAATGCTCCTGCAACGACCCACAACTAGCTGCTTATCTACTCCACGTGCAGATGTTGGAGAAAGACTTCCTCGCCTTGGACCTACGCCATGTACCGCGCGCTGGCAATGCCGCAGCAGACGACCTCTCAACGAAGGCCTCTACCGGAGCCCCTATGCCCGAAGGAGTCTTCAAGAGTACGTTGCTGCGGCCCACAGCCCGGCCTGCCGAGCCGGGCGAAGGGGGTTGGACCAGCACCTCGAAGCTGGTGGTCCCGGCGGCCCTGCATCCATGGACGCCGCCAAGGATCATAAGCGTCACTGGGAACTCCGTGCAACCCAGCGCTCAAGATCCAGAAGCTCAAGTCAGACCTGATGCATGGATCACGGAGATCCGGGGCTACTTGAAAGACAACATCCTCCCTCATTAACGTGTATCCGCTGAACGAATCATGCGCATGGCTAAAAGGTACACGCTGGTAGAAGGGGATCTCTACCGGCGTGGCGCCAACCACGTCCTATTGTGATGCATAACCTAGGGGGAAGGCTGCGACTTGTTCGCTGAGATCCATGGAGGTGAATGTGGGAGTCACTCTTCCTCACGCACACTCGTCGGTAAAGCCTTCTGGCATGGCTTCTACTGGCCGACAGCACTCAAGGATGCCGTCAAGCTGGTCGAGAGCTGCAAGGCGTGCCAGTTCCATGCCAAGCAGATCCACACACCGGCTCAGGTGGTTCAGATGATCCCACCCTCGTGGCCATTTGCTGTATGGGGGTTGGACATCCTGGGACCATTCCCCAAAGCCGTCGGGGGATTCCGGTACCTCTACGTCGCCGTCGACAAGTTCACAAAGTGGTCGGAAGTTACACCCGTCGTCACCATCAACAAGCAATCCGCAGTGAAGTTCATCAAGTCGATCGTCTGCCGGTTCGGGGTCCCGAACAGAATCATCACCGACAACGGGACCCAGTTCACCAGCGCAGCGTTCCAAGACTACTGCGAAGACCTCGGCATCCAGGTGTGCTATGCCTCCGTTGCTCATCCAAAGAGCAATGGGCAAGTCGAGAGGGCCAACACCGAGATTCTTCGAGGCCTCAAGACTCGCACCTATGCCGGCTTGAAGAAGCATGGCGCCAAGTGGGTGGACGAGCTTCCGAGCACACTGTGGGCTAACCGGATATCCCAAAGCCGGGCCACCGGAGAGACACCCTTCTTCATGGTATATGGGGCCGAAGCTGTGCTTCCCCCAGAGATCACCATGAGGTCTCTCCGTGTCCGAGCTTACGACGAAGCCATGCAGGACAACCTCCGGCGTGAAGACATCGACCTCGTCGACGAGGCTCGATTACACGCAGCGCTCCGCAACGCACGGTACCGACAAACGCTCCGGCGCCACCACCAAAGGTCCGTGCGTGTCCGGGAGCTGCAAGAAGGCAACCTGGTACTACGGCGCATACATTCTCGCGAAGGGACCGACAAACTCTCCCCTAGCTGGGAAGGTCCCTTCCGAGTCACGAAAGTTTGCCGCCCCGGGTGCGTACGCCTTTCTACCGAAGATGGGGATCCGCTCCCGAACCCTTGGAACATAGAACACCTCCGTAAGTTCTATCCCTAGAGCAATAGTAGGACAGTACCTTCTCTTTCTGAAATTGATTCCATAGGGTCCAGGAACAGCGCTCGGAGCAGCTAAGCCTCGGGGGACGGTCCAGGACTACGTTCAGCTTGGCCTGGTACCGAAGATAAGCGCGTAGAGTCTTGCTTCCCTTCTTAATGGGGCGGGTCGTTGCCTCCATGTTTAGCCTACCTTCCTCCTATGGATATTTATATGGAAAGAAACCTATCCTGCTTTGCTCTTGCCCTTGTGCTCATTTAATTACGCATTAATTTTTATGACCGCACTTTCTATGTATGCTCACCATACACTCAGCTCTCTTTTCCCATTCTCATTTGAGAGCATCTAGGCCCCCGTGAGGTATGGTTTCGGTGATTAATGACAACCGTTCGTTATTACTAATGAGTTTGTGGATGCGAGGTTTCACGTATATCACATCAAACGTTAATGAACTATCTATTCACACCATCTACTGCTCATTGGATACAAATGGAGACCCCTCAACGATCTATTCTAAGGGGTTATTCGATACTCATGAAGACTAAATGAAGAACTCATACAACGACTCTATTCTATCAAAATTGGCAACACAAGAAGCTTACACTTCATCAAAATATCATTTCAAACAAGTGTCAAAGAGGTCACTCAAGAAGATTCCAAAAGATCAACTCAAAACAACTCGAAGCAAACAAGTTGTACACACCGGATCATCCGATGATGAAGTAAGTGTACATCGGTCAATTTCAACAGAGACATTATTTCTGAACCAATTCTGAAGATCAACTCACCGGATCATCCGATGATGAAGTTGAAGTAACATCAGTCGATTAAACAGTCAGATCCAACAGTTATATCCAACGGTCACATCTGACACATGACATCAGCTAATTTGGAATTCGACCGATGCTCAAATAAAGGGGTGCATCGGATGATCCGATATTCACAGAAAAAGTCTGCCTACTTTTCCAACGGCTATCTCGTGTGGGCTGGCTATAAATACCCCTCCAACCGGCCATTTCGTCAAGTCTTGATCACCAGAGCCTCACTACACATCCTCAAGCATTCAAGACCAAGAGCTACCACTTCCACACCTCAAAACCTCTTGTACTCCAACTATAGGCTAGATCTAGCTAGAGAGAAGCTTGTGTGCGTCCATTCTTGGTGATTGGAATCTCTAGGCTAGTGAGAGAGAGTGTCTTGGTGACTTCTCTCACCTTGTAAAAGTTGGAGGAAGAAGAGATCGCTCCGGAGTTTACCAAGGCGTTTGTGGAAGCCCGGAGGATCACCATTGTACAAGGCTTGAGCTCCACCTTGCCGGGGATGGCGAACGGAGAAAGATAGTGGATTCCCTTGTCTTGGTGACTTGGGAGTGGCTATACCCTTTGGTGGGTGCCACAACGTGGACGTAGGTAGATCTTTGTGATCTTACCGAACCACGGGAAAAATCGCCGTGTCTCCGAGTCTCCGCGGGAGTTTGCATCTCTCTCCTCACCCTCTTACTATTACGCATTTACTATTCCGCACTTAATACTCTTGCTTGCGTCGTTAGTTCGCATAGGGAATTGGGCTTCAACCATTAAGTTTTAAATTGTTCTAAAATTTGAAAAAGCCCAATTCACCCCCCTCTTGGGTGTTTCGATCCTTACAATTGGTATCAGAGCCAGGTTGCTCATTGGATCATTCTAGCTTCACCGCTAGAGAGCGAAAATGGCCAAGAATGGGGGTTCGGTTCCTACCTTCGAGGGCAAGAATTTTGCTTATTGGAAAGCACGCATGCGCGCTTACCTTGAGGCAATTGCTCCCGAAGTATGGGAAGCGACCCATGCGGGGTTTGGAAATCTTGACTATGTTGGTGACCAATTAAAATGGGATGCTAAGGCTAGAAATGCCATATATGAATGCATTAGTCAAGATGTCTTTGCTAGGATTGCTAGTAAGGAAAAAGCATGTGAAATTTGGGCATGTCTAATTGAAATACATGAGGGCTCATCTCGTGTTAAAGAACTCAAATATCACATGCTTAAATCAAAATATGATGAATTTAAGATGTTTCCTCATGAGAATGTTAACCAAATGTTTTCTCGTTTAAATGTGCTCATTGAGGAAATTAACGCACTTGACATTGCTTCTCTTGACAAGGGACTTATCAATCGCAAGATCCTCATGCTTCTACCCAAGCCCAAGTACAACATTATCAATTCAATGCTCCAAAAAGAGTCACTAGACAACATTGAAGTTTCAGAGCTCATTGGAGAAATCCATGCTCATGAGATGAGCGTACTTGGAATGATGGAGGAGTCATCATCAAAAACCATTGCTCTCAAGGCTTCAACCAAGAAGACAACTCCCAAGAAGAAGAAAGTGGTTGAGCCTAGCTCAAGTGAAGAAGAGCAAGAAACAAGCGAAGATGATGATGATGAGCTTGCTTTGATGATGAGGAAATTCTCACGCCTCAACTCCAAGATTGCAAAGAAAGGATACTCTTATGATCCCAAGAAGAAAGCCTTCTTGCCAAGAAAAGATGAAAACAAGACGTGCTACAATTGTGGTGATCTAGGCCACATATCATATGATTGTCCAAGACCGGACAAAAGGAAGGACAATGGCAAGCATCACAAGCTAGAAGAAAGTGATGATGAAGAGGAGGTCAAGCCCAAGCGCTCTTTTGGAAAGAAGAAATTTGACAAAGGCAAGAAAACCAAGCTCTTTCCAAAGAAGAGAAGAGGGCCTCAAAAGGTCTTCATGTGTGAAGCCAATGAGTGGATCACGGATGAAGAGTCAAGCGACGAAGATAGTGAAGATGAAGAAAACTTGGCGGGCCTCGCCATCGTCAACAAGGATGACTCACCTCTTCGTCCACCTCCTATGTGCCTAATGGCGAAAGGTAACTCAAAGGTATGTGAAGATTCTAGCGATGATGATGATGAGCTTTCACTCGATGAATTAGCATCTATGATTAATGAATATCATGCCATTATAAAAAGGGAAAAGGCTAAGGTTAAGGCTCTTGAGCTAGCTCGTGCTAAGCTTGAAAGTGCTAACCTCGATTTGCATGACAAGTATGTAACCATACTTAAAGAGCATGACACGCTCAAATCAAATGTCAAGCAAATCGAGGAGGAGAATGCTCAAATCAAGCTTGAGTATCATGAGCTTGACTTAGCTAACTTAGCACACTTGGCAAAGCACAATGAGTTGGTTCAAGAACATAAAGTGCTTAACCTTGCTTATGAAGCGATTGAACTTAAATTGAAAAACACAAAGAAAGAAACCCTTGATGGCAAAATATCATCTAATTCACATGCCACTAATATTTTGGATAAGTCTTTGCCTTTGAAAGCAAGCCCTAGGGAGAAGGAGCTAATGGACGAAATTGAAAGTCTTCGCACTAGTGTGGCAAGACTCTCTAAGGGGGAGGACAAGCACAAGGAAATCCTCTACCAACAAGCTAAAGGCTTCAACAAGAGGGGACTTGGATCCTTCCCGGTGCCCAACAAAGGAAAAGTGCCCTCACCGGAGCTTAGGACAAGCTTCATCAAGGAAGTTGGTTCCTATTGCCAACATTGTGAGGTCACCGGACATCACACGAGGGAGTGTCCTCTTCCCAACCGTCCTTCTCCCAAATTGCCTCCTAACTACAAATCTACTTTCAATGATTATCACTATCTATTGAGCAAAGTAGGTGGAAAGGTGAAGGCAAGGTTCATCGGCAAAGACATCAAGGGCATGAAGGGGAAGCTCCCCAAGCAACTTTGGGTCCCAAAATCACTTGTATCACACATACAAGGACCTAAGTTGGCTTGGGTTCCTAAACTCAAAAACTAACTTCATGTGTGTAGGTGAACTACAAAGCCGGAGGAAAGCATTGGGTACTCGATAGTGGGTGCACTCAACATATGACCGGCAATGATGGTATGTTCACCTCCATAGAGAACCCCGGCAATCATGAACAAGTCACCTTTGGTGATAACTCAAAGGGGAAGGTAATTGGTTTGGGTAAAATTGCTATTTCTCATGATTTGTCTATCTCTAATGTGCTTTACGTTAAGTCTCTTAGTTTCAATTTACTTTCTATTGCACAATTATGTGATCTTGGACTAACGTGCACATTTGACAAGAATGGTGTTGTGGTGACTAGTGAATCAAGCAAAGAACTAATATTCAAAGGTTTTTGGCATGGACATCTTTACTTGGTAGACTTCTCCAACAAGGATGCTAGCTTGACCACTTGTCTTTTCACCAAGACAAGTTTGGGATGGCTATGGCATCGACGCATTGCTCACATTGGGATGAGCAAGCTCAAGAAGTCATTCAAGCTTGGGATGGTGACCGGCGTGAAGGATGTCACATTTGAGAAGAACAAGCTTTGTAGCGCGTGTCAAGCCGGGAAGCAAGTTGCCTCACACCATCCGATGAAGACAATGGTGTCAACCTCCAAGCCACTTGAACTACTTCACATGGACCTCTTCGGACCGTCCACATACCAAAGCCTTGGCGGTAACCTCTATTGTCTTGTTATTGTTGATGACTACTCTCGCTATGCTTGGACATTGTTTCTAGGTGACAAGGGTGAAACTCCGGAAATCTTCAAAACCTTCGCTAAACGAGCTCAAAGGGAATTTCAACTTCCCATCATCAAGGTCCGGAGTGACAACGGTACCGAGTTCAAGAACTAAAACATTGGGGAGTGGTGTGATCGTGAAGGCGTGAAGCACGAGTTTTCGGCCACATACACCCCTCAACAAAATGGTGTCGTTGAAAGGAAGAACAAGACTCTCATCACCCTTGCAAGAGCAATGCTTGATGACTATGGCACGTCGGAGAAGTTTTGGGCCGAAGCAATCAACACGGCGTGCCATGCCGCAAATAGGGTCTATCTTCATCGACTACTTCAAAAGACCCCATATGAGCTCCTCATTGGGAGAAAGCCCAACATCTCCTACTTCCGAGTCTTCGGGTGCAAGTGCTACATCTACCGCAAGAAAAGGCTCGGTAAGTTTGAAAGAAGGTGTGATGTTGGTATCTTTCCTGGTTATGCGTCAAACTCAAAAGCATATCGAGTATTCAACCAAACCTCCGGGTTAGTTGAAGAAAGTTGTGATGTTGAGTTTGATGAGACTAATGGCTCCCAAGAGGAGAGTTTTGGTCATGATGATATAGATGATGAGCCTCTACGAGAAGCTATGAAGAACATGACCATAGGAGACATCAAGCCCGAAGTTGAGGAGAGCCATGATCAAGGGGGAGCCTCAAGTTCCAACATCAACACCTCCATGGCGCCTCAAATTGATGAAGAAGAAGAGAAAGATGATCCATTGCCAATGCAAGATTCACATGCCACACAACACCAAGAAGAAGAAGAAGTCCAAGGTCAAGTCTAACCACAAGACGAGCGAGATGCCTCACCACCGCCAAGTGCCTCACAACCTCTTATGAGGCATGGGCGCATCTCCAAGGTACATCCGATGGATCAAATCACCGGAAGTCCATCACGGGGAGTAAGTACTCGTTCTCGCCATGTTGCTTCATTTTGTGAGCACTACTCTTTTGTTTCATGTGTAGAACCCACAAATATTGAGGAAGCACTCCAAGATCCCAACTGGGTGATGGCTATGCAAGAAGAACTCAACAACTTCACCCGCAATGAAGTTTGGGTATTGGAGGAGCGACCTAAGGACAAGGACGTCATCGGAACGAAGTGGGTGTACCGCAACAAGCAAGACGAGAATGGCGTGGTGGTCCGCAACAAGGCAAGACTTGTGGCCAAGGGTTTTTCACAAGTTCAAGGACTAGATTTTGGAGAGACATTCGTCCCGGTCGCACGGTTAGAAGCTATTCGCATACTCCTTGCTTTTGCTTCGCATCACAATATTATGCTTTATCAAATGGATGTTAAAAGTGCCTTCCTCAATGGTTATATTAACGAACTTGTTTTCGTTGAGCAACCTCCCGGGTTTGAAGATCCGAGGAATCCTAACCATGTGTATAGGTTACACAAGGCGCTCTACGGGCTCAAGCAAGCACCTAGGGCATGGTATGAACGTCTAAGGGATTTCCTAGTCATGCAAGGATTCAAGATCGGGAGGGTGGATACCACACTTTTCACCAAGGACATCAACGGGGATTTATTTCTTTGTCAAATTTACGTTGATGACATTATTTTTGGCTCAACTAACAAATCTCTTAGCCTTGAGTTTGGCACCATGATGTCTAGGGAGTTCGAGATGTCAATGATTGGAGAACTCAATTTCTTCCTAGGATTTCAAATCAAGCAACTTCAAGAGGGGACTTTCATCTACCAAGAGAAGTACACCAAGGACCTATTGAAGAAGTTTGAAATGGAAGATTGTAGCTCAAGAAGTACTCCAATGGCGACAAATTGTCATCTCGACGCGGACATGGACGGTAAACCTATTGATCAATCTCATTACCGTTCCATGATTGGTTCATTGTTATATCTTACCGCATCTAGGCCCGATATCATGTTTAGTGTGTTCTTGTGTGCTCGCTTTCAAGCGGCACCTAAAGAATCGCATCGTAAGGCGGTCTTTAGGATACTTAGGTATCTCAAGCATACCCCAAGTGTAGGTTTGTGGTACCCCAAGAACGCTAGTTTCCATCTCTTGGGTTACTCGGATTCGGACTTTGTCGGATGCCGTGTGGATCGCAAGAGTACCTCCGGTGGGTGCCACTTACTTGGGCGTTCCCTAGTATCTTGGTCGAGCAAAAAGCAAAACTCCGTGGCTTTGTCCACCGCGGAGGCAGAGTATATAGCGGCCGGTGCATGTTGTGCCCAAATTCTATATATGAAGCAAACCCTTTTGGACTTTGGAATTAAATTTGATTGTGTGTCTCTCCTTTGTGACAATGAAAGTGCGGTTAAGATAGCTAGAAACCCCGTTCAACACTCCCGCACTAAGCACATTGATATTCGCCATCACTTCTTGCGGGACCATGAGGCTAAAGGAGACATCTCTTAGCAAGGTGTTAGGTCCGAAGAACAATTGGCGGATATCTTCACTAAACCACTTGATGAGAAAACTTTTTCTAGACTTAGAAGTGAATTAAATGTGCTAGATGCATCTAACGTCATGTAAGTTGCCATGTTCATGTAAGGTTGCATATCAAATAGGTCTTGTCTAACTCCCAAAGGATAGGGGCGAGCTAGAAATAGTTTTCCCTGAGGAAGCCTTTGGAAGGTTAAACTTGGCAAGATAGATTTACATTATGCTTTGCATGATTCCTGCCATATAGACTTGCACTCATTTAATATCTTGCATTATTTTGTTTGGCATTGCATACGGTAGATTGTCACAAAGGGGAACCCACATCATGAGAAGGAGACTTGTTCAAAATGCAATATCTCAACTCATATGATGTGGATAGAGCAAAATTCTAAAGGTACATGCTTTAAAGAGATAGAAGTTTTCCATACTCTAGCTCACAAAGCATGGGCCTTACATTTTCGTGGTTTCCCTCCTAACCTTGTGTGTTCTCTTTGCTTAAGGGCTTAGCCAATATGTGGCACTATATTTGAAGCCTTCTATTAGAGGTTAGGAGTTGCCCAAAAAGTCCTAGGACCCATCCTTATCTTTGTGTGTTTAAGTCCAAGGACACATATGGGCAGTCTTAGGTTTTCTGTAGTCATCGGATTATCCGATGCTAGGGCCAGCAGATCATCGGATCAATTGGTGCTTCAGTTCAGTGCTCAGATCAAGTCAGATGTCACAAATCAACCGATGAGTTCATTTTAGAAGACATCGGAGCATCCGGTGTTCAGTTTTCTGGTGCCCTGCAGAAATCGACCGATGATCGACACCTCAACGTCGGCTCATCCGGTGTTCAAAGAAAGTTTTTGGAACAACTCTCTGTTGAACTCGACCGATGCATCCTCCGATGATCATCGGTCCATCTGGTGTTTTGTGCGCGGCTAGGGTTTGCCCGTACGGTTTAAATAGCGGTTCGGCCGCCTCTTTCGTTTTTCTTCCCCGACCTCCGCCGCCGCCCGCTTCTCTCGCCGCCTGTCGCCCTTGCCGCCGTCCTCGCGCCCTCCGGCCACCTCCGGTCGCCGCCGCCGCCTCCCAGGCGCCGCCGCCACCGCCCTTCGGCCGCCGCCGCCTAGGCACCGCCCGTGCCCGCGCCGCCGCCTCTCCCGCGCGCGCCGCCGCCGTTCCACCGCGCCGCCGCAGCTCCCTCCTCCGCCGCGCCTCCCTCGCCGTCTCCCCTCCACCACCAGCTGCACCACCACTCGCCGCCGGCTTCCACCACCGCGCATCACCCTCTCCGCTAGGGTTTCGCCGTGCTTCGCCGTTCGTCGCTAAGATGGGTGGCGATCGCAAAGGAAAGGGCAAGGCTATTGAGGAGCCCGCCGCGAAGAAGCGCAAGATGTCCAAGGACGCTCGTCGTGCGGAGTTGGCCGCTCGCGCCGCCGAGGAGCGTGAGCGCGGCCATCGCGGTTCCTCACGGATCCGCGAGTCCCGGCAGAGGCAGGAGCAGCCTCCGGTCCAGCCGGTGCCTCCCGAGGGCTCCGACGAGGAGGAGACCAAGGTGCCGCCTCTCATCCGCCGGCGCACCCCGAGGACTCGTGGGGGTGGACAGACTCCTATGGCGAGTCGGCGCCCCTCTGCAGCTGACCGCGCCGAGGACAGAGAGGCCCAAAGGGCCATCCACCTGATGGACACAGCAGTCCGTGTTGCCGAGGATGTCAGACTCACCGACTACAGGAAGATGAAGGCAAGGCAACTGAAGAAGCTCAGATGGTCAGCGATGCCTGAGGAGTGGTTCCCGCGGCCTAGGGACACTCGAGTTGACTCCCGCTTCTGGACCCTGACACAGGCGTCCCTGTACGAGACTTACAGGCGTCGGGGCCACAAGCTCTTCCAGCATAACAGCATCGACTGGGATCAGCTTGCAGTGGCAGCAGGATATGGGATCAGGCCACTCTTTGAGAGATACAGAGGACTTGTGGACTTGCTCTCGCACCAGAGGAGTGCCTACGTCGAGGAGTGGGTCAGGGTGTTCTACGCGACACTCTACGTCTCTGAGGGCCGTCGCTCGATTCACTTCATGTTCATGGGGCAGATCCATGACGTGTCTCGAGACTTGTTGGGCAGACTGCTTGGTGTGGAGCTCTCTACTACGTGCCTGCACCAGATAGTCTACGGAGACGCAGACCCGCCGAGGAGGCCACTTACTGGAGGAGTGGCACCGCCTTTCGAGGAGATCAGAGGTCTGTTCACTCATCCGTTCACTCCTGACCAGCCGAGGGTGCCAGCGCTTCTCACCCCAGCAGCTCGCACAGTTCACCACGTCCTTAGGCGTACCCTACTACCGAGGTCTGGCTACTTGGAGGGCTTCACGAGCCTTCAGCAGACCATCCTGTTCTATGTGATGAACGGGATGGAGTTCGACATCGTGGATATTCTGATCTGCGAGATGGAGGACGTGATCACCGACAGAGTTGGGATGCTTCGACAGTTGGTCTTCGGTCACTGGATCTGTCACCTTCTCCACCAGTTGGTTCTAGAGGACACTCCAGGAGTTTCTCAGCTGACGGAGATGCACGTGACCCGGTTCAGCCACTACCGAGTCCCCACTCTGGGAGACCGCCGCCTTGGCCGTCCCGTCGAGCGTGAGGTTCGAGCCAGACTGTCAGAGGAGGACTGGGCAGAACTGACTCAGGAGGACGCAGAGCTGGCACAGGCAGAGGCTCAGGGAGGAGACCTACAGCATATATGGTCGGACAGCGACACCAGCGACAGTGTCGAGGAGTACTTCCCTCCTGCTCCTCCTTCACCGAGGCAGCACGACGCAGAGGCAGGAGGCTCAGCAGCTCCACCACCTACACCTCCTCCAGTGTTAGAGGCTCAGGTGACTCAGCCGTCAGAGCTCACTGCTTTACTTCAGCGGATGGCTCAGCAGCAGGAGCAGCAGGCAGCTCGACAGGAGCAGCTTCAGAGGCAGCAGCAGGAGATGCAGCTGGAGATCGCCCGTCAGAGGCGAGAGGACATCGACAGGTACACCAACCTTGTCGACCAGATGACGAGACGCACTCTGGACCAGCAGCAGCAGACTCAGCAGATGTTGTTGGGCGTCCTGGGGTTGGTCACCAACCTCTACCAGCAGACGGGAGTCGCCCTTCCACCTCAGCACTCGGGACTCAGTCAGGCTCCAGGTGCACCCCCACTGGCACCAGCTCCAACACCGTCCTCGTCGATCCCCAGCTTCAGTATACCACCTCTGCTCGCCTCGACAGCGCCCGTTCACTCGACAGTACTGCCGCCGACGTCGTTCCAGTCCTCACCTCTTCCGGCAGTACCTTCTCCACCGGCGCCAGCAGTCTCAGCAGATCTCCCAGTAGCTCCAGCTCCAGCTCCAGCTCCCCCCGCTCCAGCTCCAGCGCCAGCGACCTCCACCTCCAGCAGCTCCGGCGACAGCACCGTCGACGCCGACCGCTTCGCCATCGCCAGGAGCGCGCCTGAGTCGTAGGCACTCGACTTCCCTTTTTGGTGTCTTGATGCCAAAGGGGGAGAAGAGTTAGAGTCAGGGGGAGGGTTAGCTCAGTTCTAGGGGGAGTTCTTGGTTTTAGGGGGAGTGTCTATCCTTTTGCTACTTATTGTTATCTATTTGAGATTGCCTATTATTATTATTTGCTATTATTGTACTCCGGGTGCTACTTTGTGCTCTTGCGCTTTATTGTTTATTATTTGAGCCTTCGAGCCACTTGTGTTGCAATTTGTACTTGTTATATTTTTTTTGAGCATTGCGTTTTAATTCCATTAATTCTATGCTCTACTCGTTGTGTTGTCATCAATCACCAAAAAGGGGGAGATTGAGAGCATCTAGGCCCCCGTGAGGTATGGTTTCGGTGATTAATGACAACCGTTCGTTATTACTAATGAGTTTGTGGATGCGAGGTTTCACGTATATCACATCAAACGTTAATGAACTATCTATTCACACCATCTACTGCTCATTGGATACAAATGGAGACCCCTCAACGATCTATTCTAAGGGGTTATTCGATACTCATGAAGACTAAATGAAGAACTCATACAACGACTTTATTCTATCAAAATTGGCAACACAAGAAGCTTACACTTCATCAAAATATCATTTCAAACAAGTGTCAAAGAGGTCACTCAAGAAGATTCCAAAAGATCAACTCAAAACAACTCGAAGCAAACAAGTTGTACACACCGGATCATCCGATGATGAAGTAAGTGTACATCGGTCAATTTCAACAGAGACATTATTTCTAAACCAATTCTGAAGATCAACTCACCGGATCATCCGATGATGAAGTTGAAGTAACATCGGTCGATTAAACAGTCAGATCCAATGGTTATATCCAACGGTCACATCTGACACATGACATCAGCTAATTTGGAATTCGACCGATGCTCAAATAAAGGGGTGCATCGGATGATCCGATGTTCACAGAAAAAGTCTGCCTACTTTTCCAACGGCTATCTCGTGTGGGCTGGCTATAAATACCCCTCCAACCGGCCATTTCGTCAAGTCTTGATCACCAGAGCCTCACTACACATCCTCAAGCATTCAAGACCAAGAGCTACCACTTCCACACCTCAAAACCTCTTGTACTCCAACTATAGGCTAGATCTAGCTAGAGAGAAGCTTGTGTGCGTCCATTCTTGGTGATTGGAATCTCTAGGCTAGTGAGAGAGAGAGTGTCTTGGTGACTTCTCTCACCTTGTAAAAGTTGGAGGAAGAAGAGATCGCTCCGGAGCTTACCAAGGCGTTTGTGGAAGCCCGGAGGATCACCATTGTACAAGGCTTGAGCTCCACCTTGCCGGAGATGGCGAACGGAGAAAGATAGTGGATTCCCTTGTCTTGGTGACTTGGGAGTGGCTATACCCTTTGGTGGGTGCCACAACGTGGACGTAGGTAGATCTTTGTGATCTTACCAAACCACGGGAAAAATCGCCGTGTCTCCGAGTCTCCGCGGGAGTTTGCATCTCTCTCCTCACCCTCTTACTATTACGCATTTACTATTCCGCACTTAATACTCTTGCTTGCGTAGTTAGTTCGCATAGGGAATTGGGCTTCAACCATTAAGTTTTAAATTGTTCTAAAATTTGAAAAAGCCCAATTCCCCCCCCTCTTGGGCGTTTCGATCCTTACATCATCCCTAGTCGGTATTTGCTATCCTACCAAAGATGGTCGCGCTTGAGGTACCTGCCAATGGCTAGGGGGCCTCTTGGGCCTCCCCCAGTCAGGTGTTGCGATGCTAGTTGGTCCAGTACTAAGGGCCGGACGATCGTACCCTGACCTCGGCGGGAGGCGGACCACCAGCGCCGGGCGCACTGAATTGCCCAATCCCCATATACCGGATCAGGATTGTAAGCCAAATAAGACTATGAGATGGGAAAGTGAGAGCCCCAAGGAGAATTACACTTCCCTTACTTGTGTGCAGGACCTCCCAGCCTTAGCTCCCCTGCAGAAGTATGGTAGGTGTACCCAATCCATTGGCCACACCGACCAGGGGCCACTACAGGGACCGGGCAAGGAAGGACAAGAGCTCCAACGCAAGACCACAGGATCCGGACCTCGCCCCCTCCGCAGGGGCGGGCTCCAAAGGGCCCACGTGTCCGGCGGAGCCGGAGCTCCCCTCTCCTCAGAGGGTAGCTCTGGGCCCACCACGTGGCCGGCAGAGTCGGGACTCGCCCCCTCCGCAGGGGTGAGCTATGAAGGCCCCACGTGTCCCGCAAGGTCGGGCCTTCATCTTCTCAGAGGGGAGCTCCGGGCCCGCCATGTGGCCGGCAGATTTGGACCTCCCCGTTCTCACGGGGCGAGCTCCGGAGGCCCCTTGGGCCCTTAACACAAGGACCCGAGGAAGGTGTCTGTGCAAGACTTCAAGATTGGTGAAGACCTCCGAGGTCCTTGCGGAGCTAAGGACTCGGCCAGGTCAAGCCAAGAAGAAGATAAGCACGAACACAAAAAACAAAGAGCATGTTCATTCATTCAAAGCTCCATGAGCTGGATTACAGACTCAACGAAAGCAAAAAAGGAGAGATACAGGGCCTCCTGGCCACAGGGGTGACTGCCTAAGAGTCCTTGGACTCCCGCTGGAACCTAGAGGCCACAAGGGCGTCCATGTCCCCGACCTCGGCCCTGGCAACTTCCTCCCACTCGGCGGCGGGGCCTAGTCTCACCGGCTCCAGAGAGAAGGAAGGGTCTTGACTCCGGAAGCATGCCAGCACGTGCGTGGCGACCTCCTTCGCCAAGCCTCGTCCCTCCGCCTCAAGCTCATCGGTGATCACCGCCTCGAGCCTGCCCAGCTTAGCACCGATGGACTCAAGCGCCGGGATTGCCTTGAGCACCTCCTGTGTTGGAGCCTCCATCCACATCGGGCTGAAACCGAGGGGAACTAGGACGCACCCCGCCTCAGTGACAAAGCTCCAGACCGCTCGAGCCTCGACAGACCGTGAAGCCTGGAGCTTCTCCACCTCTTGGCGGGCCACCAGCTCGCGGTCCAGCACTGCCTGGCGCTCCCGGGAGGCCTGTTCCTCCCTCGCGTCAACAGCCGACTCACGGAGCCCCAACTCCTCGGCCCGTGCCCTCAGCTTGCCCTCGCTGGCTTCGAGACGTGCGGCGACCTTCTTCTCCTCGGCCGCCACGGCGCGTTCCCGATCCGCGACAGCGCACTCGCGGCGAGCTACCTGCGGCCGCAGCTCCTCCGCGGCAGTGGAACGCGCTTTGGCCCTGGCGTGAGCTTCGCGGGCCTCCTGACGGAGTCGCCGGGTCTCCGAACTCAGGCGGTCGACGGCCCTCTTCTAAGCATTGAGCAGCGCCCCCACGGCATCAAGCCTCGACTGCCTCGAGTCGAGCTCTGCCTCAGCCTTCTGGGTCTGCTGCTTCAGGAGATGCCCCCAGTTAAGGAGGCGGTCTCTCTCTCTAGCTAGCATCTCCCGCTCTCGCTCAAAGGCGGCCTAGACCTGTTGGACGCCAGCCTGGGCAAGCCCCAAGGCATCCGCTAGGGGCAGCGGGGCGGCAGAAGCAGGAGCCACACCCCTGACCTCCCCCGTCACGTCCACGACCGGTGGAGGCGCCGGTGCCTCGGCAACTGAGGTGAGGCGCCGATCTGGGGAAGCCAGGGGGGCCAGAAGCTGCACCCACAGCTGCCCTTCCAGCCTCAGCATTGGGCTTCCGAGCTGGCAAAGGAGGACGAGTGGGTGCTGCCGCCGCCACCGCGGGGGATGGTCCCGCCGGCACAGAAGAAGCCTCCGCCGACTTGGGGGCCGTCGGATCTGCCGCAGTTCCCGGTCGCTGCGGCACAGAGCCTCCGTTGGCCGGACATGGCCGGGGAACAGACTCACCCCCAGCAGCCGATGAGTCCCTGTCGATATAAGAAGCTCTCAGGCTAAGAAAGGAGAAAGGAACGCTACTTCTAAAAGCCGGAAAGATCAACACTTACTGGGGTACGTGAGCGCTCCAACGGGCTTGGAGCCCTGGCCTCTGAGCCGTGACAGAACCACCAGAACCTGCCGCTGGCGCCTGCGCCGTAGGCGCCCGGACCGGCGGAGTAGGTGGCAGAGCGGTAGGGCCCCCGTCAGTGGCGCCCCTAGCGCTGCTCGCTGATCTGGACACTGAGGCCCGAGGCACCTGCGTCCCCAGATGAGTCCCAGTGCTGCTCCTTCCGATGCCGCTGCTGGCCGGGCCTGCAGCCGGGACGCTCACTAGCTGCGGCGCCTGAGGAAGGGAGGCGGGACGCTTGGAGCTCCTTGGACCGTCGCTGTCCGAGAAGAGACCCGCCGGAGCTGGAGACCCGAGGTCTCTTTGGGTCGCCACCTGACGAACCAGCGCCTCCGGGAGATGGGCGCAAGGGTACCCCGGCCCCCTGGCTCGGTGCAAATGACGCCCTTGGAGGAGACCGGGCACGTTTCTTCTCTGGCTGCCCGGGGGCCGGCTCCTTTCCCTTCCCCTTGTCGATGGTCTGAGCTCCGTCGGCCCTCGGTGCGGGTTGGGCAGTGTAGATGCCTCGCGCTCCGCCCCGGAGCGCTCGACCCTGGGAATCGAGATCCCCCAGAGGGCATCCCCAACCTGACGAACGGCGATCCCGATGTCGTCAAGATTTGGCATCTTCCGCACCAACTTCGCCCTTCTCTGCGGCTCTAAGAAGAGGGGAGTGCCAGAGGCCAGGAAGGTGAGGTCGCCGCCGGTGACGAAGTCGCTGCTCACTTTGGCCACCATCTCATACAACTCCTCCTCAGATGGGTCGGAGCCGAGACCCCTCTCCAGCCTGGTGCAGTCGAGCTCGCCGGTGTAGTACCACGCCGGGCGGTAGCGTTGCTGCAAGGGTGCAATACGGCGTGATAGGAAATCTATCAGCACCATCAGGGATGTCAGCCCCTCGTTGGCCAGGAAACGGATCCGCTCCAAGACCGGCGCGTACTCTGGCTCCAGCTCCGGGATCTCCTCCTAGAAAAGACGCTCGGTGGTCGGGCCGGCAGTTGGGAGCTGCAGGCGATCGTGCTCGTCGGTCTGCACGATCATCCAGTTCTCCCTCCAGTTTTCCCACCTCGACGCACCGAAAGGTAGAAGGTACCCAGAGGCCTTCGGATCCTTGCAGCGATGCTGGAAGTAGTACGCCCCCAGCTGATTCTTCGAGCTGCGCCCGGTCGTCCGCAACACGAAGAAGTAGTGGAAGAGTGTCACTGAAGCGTGCACCCCCACAAACATTTTGCAGAAGTGCACGAAGACAGCGGCCTTCGCGAAGGAGTTGGGGGAGAGGTGATGGAGCTGGAGACCGTACGTCTCCAGCAGCGTCACGAAGAAGGAAGAAATTGGCGGGGCAAACCCCGCCATGGCGTAGGCGGTAAAGAAGACTATTTCCCCCTTCTCCAGGAGCAGGGGGAGAGATCCCTTCCGGAGCCAGCGCTTCTGCTCCTCCGTGCACGAGCCCAGCAGCTTGCGCACTGATCCAAGCTCGGCCGACCGGGCAAGACGCGGCGGAGGCAAGTTGGAAGCCATGGCAGGAGAAAGCTCAAGAACAGGGAAGACAAGGGCGCAAGAGCTCAAGGAAGATGCAAGCGCTGGGAAGTGCGAAGGGAAGCCGCGATGCGGGTGAGATCCCCTTTTAAACTTCCCAGGCGCGATTCAAAGCGATTCAAAACTCTTCGAATACGCCGCTTGGACAACCGCTTTGGCTCCAAGACCAAGCGTCGATGACAAGTGGACCCAAGCTGTCCGGCTGAAGCGGTGGGCCAAGAATTCAGTCTCCCAAGGAGACGAGCCGGCGAGACACTTCGGCGGTTCCCGAAAAGGCGCGGCGACGTGCAGAAGTGGCAGCCTTGGGAACCGCCGCAGTAAAAGCAGCCATCAAGTGGGGCACACGCTCCCACGATCCCGCGATTGTTCGTGCTCTGGCAACGGTCAATGCGGGTCTTCGAGAAGGTACGCGGAGCTGAAGAGACGGGGGCCCCACCTCGGGCTCGCTATCTCCCCCGAGATGGGCCCGGGGGCCACTGTCGGTACCCTCAATATGGGGTACCCCCGCGCATAGGGGAAACTGCCTAAGGACCTCGCAATTCTCCGCAGGGAGAGCTACGAAGGCGCCATGTGTCCAGCGGGGCCGGACAACCCTCTCCTTAGAGGTAAGCTCTGGGCCCGCCATGTGGCCAACTGAGCCGGACCTCCTCCCTCCGCGGGGAGAGCTCCAGAGGCCCCACGTGTCCAGTGGGGCCGGACCTCCTTCTCCTCAGAGGAGGGCTCCGGGCCCGCCACGTGGCCAGCAGAGCCGGACCTCCCCCCTCCGCGGGGAGAGCTCCGATGGCTCCACGTGTCCCGCGGGGTCGGGCCTCCCTCTCCTTAGAGGAGAGCTCCGGGCCCACCACGTGGCCAACTAAGCCGGACCTCCCCCCTCCGCGGGGAGAGCTCCGAAGGCACCACGTGTCATGCGGGGCCGAAGCTCTCTCTCTTCAGAGGAGAGCTCCGGGCCTGCCACGTGGCCAGCAGTGCCGCGCTACCTGCCCCCGCACGGTAGGCGGCAAGAGTAAAGACGCGCCATACCTTGCCCGTACAAGGTATTCAAGACCCGCGCCTTCCCAAGGCGCGGAGACGCGGAGCACGCCTGTGTCAGGTGCCGTTGCGCCCAGTCACATCGCAGACTGGCGCGTCGCGTCAGAGGCTGCACGCCAAGAAACACAGCGACAAGACATCCCCTGCCGCCCCTGCCATCATCAACCACTACGACTAGCTGGAGGCATGGGCAGGGCGGCAGAACGAAGACTCGGAAGCCCTCCCAGAGGCAGCTACCGGCGTAACTGCAGATACGATAGATGACAAGCAATCTCCCCGGGACCACCTGTCGGGTCCTGGGCCCACCTTGTAAGCCGCCCGAGCCTTGGACTATAAAAGGCTCGGGTAGGCAACGTTAGCAAGGGTTCGACTCTTTTGCACACTAACGCTCCAGCATCCGAGCACTTAGGTCATCCTCAAGCTCAGGACTCCGGTTCTGAGCAACAAGCAATACAACGAGCTACTCAGCTCACCGTGGAGGTAGGGTATTACGCTCAGGCGGCCTGAACCACGTAAAAATCCCTGTGTCAAGCTTCTCCCTCAATCGTCCCTAACGCGTAAGCTCTCCGTGAGTGACTAGCCCCTCCGAAAAAGAACCTCCGCGGGCTGCCCAGAGCAGGCCCGGAAGAAGTGTCGGCTACACACATCGACAACCACGATACACTAATATTTGTGATTTGCACGTGTTTTGACTAATCATCATGGAGAAATACTCCGCAAAACCTTATGTGTTAAGTGGCATTGATTTCCAGGTTTGGAAGGCACGTATGGAGACTTTTATCTAGGCGTAAGGCTTCGCAATATGGGAAAAGGTGTACAAGTATTATGACGTGCCGCCAAACGATCAAGTCACGGCTACGAATATGAGAGATGTCGACAACAACAACAACAAAGCACGAAACTTGATCATATAAGGATTGACTCAAAGCGACTTTGACCGTGTTGCACACCTTCGATCTGCATACGATGTGTGGAAAGCACTTTATGACTACCACGAAGGATCCAACACGATCAAGGAGGTAAGACAAGATATGTTCAAGAAAGAATACATGCGCTTTGAGATGCAACCCGTTAAGTTAATCAATGACCTCTTTGCCCGTTTCAATAAAATTCTCAGTAAATTGCGTAGTATCAACGTTAATTTTTCATATGCTGAAAATGCTAGACAATTACTAAGTGCATTAGACATGTCAATTTGGGAGATGAAAGTTACATCTATTTGTGAATCTACTGTAATGAGTACACTTACATTAGATGTGCTATATTATAAGTTAAAAACTCATGAAATTGACATAATATCACGTAAGAACCCCAACAAGTCTCTTGCATTTGTTTTAAAACGTGACATGCCTAGCTCTAGTCAATATTCATCTTGTGGTACACTTTCTTTGTTATCCTCTCTAAGCCTTGAACATATTGAAGAGTTTCCAGAGGAAGAACTTGCACTCATCTCTACTCGGTTCTCAAAAGCATTGCAAAATATGAGAACTAGAAAGAGAGGAAGTGCCGGACCTCAACGATGCTTCGAATGTGGTAAGACAGGATATTTTCATATGGATTGCCTAACCTTTCAGATCCTACTTCCTGTGATGAAAAGCAAACTAGGACGAACCACTCCTCTGCAAACGATAAGAAAAAAAGAAGGGTTTATAGGACGCCAATTGGTAAATAGTTTTATCTCTGCACTTTAAAAACTTGGCTCGAGCGATGTGTACATTGGAAGTGACGAAGATGAAGATGATTTGGTAAACATATGCTTCATGGCGGGCAAGTCAAGTTCAAGTACAGAGGAGGCAGAACACAACAACGACAATGAAGAGGTATGTCCTACTTGCGAAGAAATGTGATGTTATTTCTCGTGCCACTGTTATAGTTAAGAAAAAAGGACAAAAAGCTTAGGGCAATGTTGTTAAAACTAGAATATGAAATTAATCGTTTGAAATCTTTGATTCCTATTGATGATTCTTGTTCCTCATGTGATTTAATATATGAACAGTTGTCCTCTCTAAGAAGTGCACATACCTCCACACTTGATAAACTTGAGTTAGAGATTGAAAAGAACAGAGAGCTTGCTACACTTAATGATAAAAACTTGAAAGATGCTTGTTGTTTTACAATTGATCTACATTGTTCTACTTGTGATGATCTTAATAAGAAACTACAAGATGCTATGCATGAAATTTCTATATTGAACAATGCTTTACGTTCTCATTAAGTTAAGTATTATTCCAATTGCAAACTAAAAGGAAAAACTTCATGTCAAAACTGTCTAGACTTGTCTAAGAAACTTGATGATATGAATAGGACACTAGATGTTTTATAATGGAAATAAGAATCTGAACTTGCTATTGAATTCTTCTAAATCTTGCAATGATAAAACTGGTTTAGGTTTTGATTCCCATGCTCATGCTAAAGCACATCCAGCTAAAATTGTAAAGTCATTAGAAAGTGGTTTGGTTAAAATCGTTTCTAAATAAAAAGAAGTAGTTTTTAAATCTGCGGGAGTGTTATCTCATTCGGTTTCAAATAAACATATTGTCTGCTAATCTAGACATGAACATAAAGTTAAATTTCATTGTACCTACTGTGGTGGAGATGGCCATGTCATAGATTTTTATTATAGACTAGCTAAGCAACAGAAAAAAGAAAGAATGATTGCTAGATCACATAACAAGTGTGCAAAACCTGTTGCGTGTGTTGAACCAAATGTTAGGAATATGCAATCTACTATGAGTCGAAAACATACAAAGTTTGCTTCCGGACCTACTGTTTTTAGTGCTACTCATGTAACACCTCATAGGTCAGTAGTTAGATACAAAAATCCTCAAACTTTGACGCATAAACCTACTGTTTTATCTCAGTCTTTGCGTGCTACTTCTGCTGGACATTGTGTGACTCAGTACTAGATTCCTAAATGCCTTTTGACTAACCTCAGTATTGAGTCATTGACGTATTATACTTATATGTAGGTTACACGCTTGAGGAAGGAGAATATTTGGATTGTGGTTTAAAGATGCTCACACAACATGACCGGTAACAAAGAATGGTTCTCCTCCCTCTCTTTTGTGTCACATGTAAAAATGCTATTTTTACCGATAATTCTTCAACTCCTATAATTGCTAAGGGTTCGGTTAGAGTAAATAATCACTATACTTTAAAAAATGTGGCACTTGTTAAAAATTTGAAATATAACTTGCTTTTTGTTTCACAATTGCTAGATGAAAATTTGGAAATTATTTTCACTAAAAACTATTACAAGGTTGTAGATTCAAATAGTGAGCTTATTTTTAATATGTCTCGGTTTGAAAAAGTTATTAAAGCTGATTTTGATATGTCATCCTCTAAGTATAGATGTCTAGTTGCTAATGATTCAAAAGACTTATATTTTTGGCATCATAGACTTGGTCACGTAGGCTTTGATCATCTCACACGTGTTAGTGCTTTTGATCACATACTTGGGTTGCCAAAGCTTAAAGAGGACAAAGAAATTGTGTGCTCTTCTTGTAGACATGCTAAAATGGTTGTAGGTTCACATGCTCCTCTCACAATGACAATGACAACTAAACCGGGTCAACTTTTACACCTTGACACCGTAGGACCTTCACGTGTTCAATCCTTCGGAGCTAAATGATATGTCATTGTGATTGTTGATGACTATTCTAAATACTCTTTGGTTTATTTTATGGCATCTAAGAATAAAACTTTTAGTCACTTTAGAACCTTATTTCTTAGATTATCATTTGATCACCTAGGATCTTTAAAAGCAATTAGAAGTGATAACGGAACCAAACTTAAAAATTAATCGTTTGATCACTTTTGTGCTGAAAATGGAATAGATCATCAATTTTCTTCACCATATGTACCACAACAAAACGATGTTGTAGAGAGAAAGAACAGAACCTTAGTTGAGATGGCTAGGACTATGCTTGATGAATATCAAACTCCTAGAAAATTTTGGGCTGATGCAATTGCAACTACTAGTTATGTCTCAAATCGTGTTTTGTTGCGTGCTAAGCTAGGTAAAACACCATATGCACTTTGGTTTGGACATAGGCCTAGTGTCACACACTTTTGGGTCTTTGGCTGCAAATGTTTTGTTAAGAAACATGGTAATATATATAAATTTAAATCTTGATCCGCTGATGACATGTTTCTTGGTTACCCATCTCATACTAGAGGCTACCGTGTGCTTTTACATGACACTAACCAAATTGTGAAGACTTGTGAGGTTTTTTTGATGAATCTACCTCAGGTACTAGCTCTAATATTGCAGGACCAGACCCATATCCGCACGGGAAGAGTATTTTCATCGAAGAAGATGAAGAAGTGATGCTGCTGTCTGAAAATTCAGGAGCTAATGACACTGTTCCAGCTCCTGATTTTGATTCACAACTAGCACCTACGACCACCATTGCTGGTCCAGATCATCCACAAGTCATAAGTTCTTCAATTTGTGATGAACATGAAGAAGAAGGAGCTTGTGAATTGTCTACTCCCCTCCGGGTCCTCAAAAATCATCCTCCACAACAAATGATTGGAAGCTTGCACGAATGAGTCACATGGTCCAGGTTTTGTAATTCAAACTCTCACGCTCATTATGCATTTGTTGCTTCTTTTGAACTCAAAGATATATCACATGCACTCACTAATGTATCTTTAATTATTGCCATGTAAAAAGAGTAAGAAAATTTTGAAAGAAATAATATTTGAAAACTTGTACCTCCACCTCAAGGTCACACTCTAATCAGGACTAAATGAGTGTTTAAAAATAAACAAAGTGAGGATGGGGTTATGGTTAGGAATAAGTCTAGGTTGGTTGCTCAAGATTTCACACAAGTTGAAGGACTAGATTTTGATGAAACTTTTGATCCTGTTGCTAGATTAGAAGCCATAAAAATTTTGTTAGCATTTATTGCATCTAAAGGTTTCAAGTTATATCAAATGGATGTTAAAAGTGCTTTTCTTAATAGCTAAACAGATGAGGAGGTTTATGTCAAGCAACCACCAGGTTTTGAAAAATCCAAATTTCCTAATCATGTTTACAAACTGTCTAAAGCCTTGTATGGTCTTAAATAAGCCCCTAGAGCATGGTATGATAGGTTAAAAACATTCTTACTTGAAAAGGGGTTTACCATGGGCAAGGTTGATAAAACTCTTTTTGTGCTTAAGTATGATAATGACTCATTATTCGTTCAAGTGTATGTGGATGATATTATCTTTGGTTGTGCTTCTCATGATCTTGTGTCCAAGTTTTCGGCTATGATAAGTTCAGAATTTGAGATGAGTATGATGGTAGAACTCACATACTTTTTAGGGATGCAAATCAAGCAAACTAAAGAGGGTACTTTTGTGCATCAAACAAAGTATACACGAGACCTTCTTAAGCGCTTCAACATGGACAAAAGCAAGTCTCTTCGGACACCAATGGGTACAGCAATGACACTTGAACTTGATGAAGATGGTGAACCCGTGGATCAAAAAGAATATAGAAGTATGATTGGATCACTTTTATACCTCACGGCATCAAGACCGGACATACAATTCAGCGTATATTTTTATGCACGATTTCAAGCTTCCCCATGTGCTTCACATCATCATGACGTCAAAAGAATTCTCAGGTACTTACATGGAACTCAATAATTTGGGATTTATCTTCCTTTTCCTCAATAATTACGTTGAAAACTTTTTCGGATGCTGATTTTGGAGGTTATAGAATTGATAGGAAAAGTACTTCGGGTGCTTTTCATTTTCTTGATAATTCACTTGTTGCTTGGTAGTAAAATTTCAGTTGCACAATTCACAGTCGAATGTGAATATGTAGCTGCTGCTAGTGCTTGCTCAAAAATTCTTTGGATTGTTAAAACAATTAAGAACTATGGGGTTGATCTAGATAGTGTTCCACTATTTTGTGATAATACTAGTGCCATTTGTATTGGTAAAAACCACATGCAACATTCGGGAACAAAGCATATTAACATTAGGTATCACTTTCTCCGTGATAATGTTGAAAAAAGAAACATTGTGCTTCACCATGTAGATACCGAACAATAATTACCTATTTTTATAAAACCTTTGGATTTCATCATTTTTGTTTCATTCGTAGTGAAATAGGGGTTATGCATCCTCATGGCTTAAATTGAGGGGGAGTTTTGAAACTTGGGAAGTATATGTGTGAATCTGAATTTAAAATAATATGAGCATAGTATTTCATACGTATATGACTTTGTGATTTCTTTTATATGCTGAATGTTCTTACTACATTACTTATGTTATACATTTTGAAGTTTTTGTCGTGACTAGTAATTGGAATAATTATTTACACTAAATCTGGTCATGATCGAACTTTCTTGCTGTTTTAAACTTGTTACATGCTCACAAGTGCTTTTAATAATAAAAAAATAATCAATCAACTATTAACATGTTTAGCTTTTATGTTCAAATGAAAAATTGATAAAAAGATCAAGAGAATATACATGCATCGCACTTCTTCTTTTGAGATGGCTTATCATTGCACTTAGATATGAACTTGGAAGAAGTTGTGTATGACTAAACCATGTCCTTAAGCTTCTAATTGTCAAATGACATAGGTTTGACTTGGTTGGTTAGAATAAGGCTGATGCGGCATATAATCTCTTGCAAATGTCATATGATCTTACCGACTAGCTTTGGTAAGTTTCGGTGCTAGGTTCTGCTAGCTTTTGTAAGCTCCGGCTCAAGGTCCGGTTAGTTTTGGCAAGGGCCGGAGATAAATCGCAATGGTTCTATTTTTACTATGCAAATATTTTGAACTTGCTTTACATCTATGAAAAGTTTGCTTAGTGTTCTTTTACTAAGTTTTTGAAGTGTTATGGCTGTTTACGGTGGTTAACATTTTGCTATGGTTTGCAACATGCTTATGTGAGGTGTTCACGTAAGGTGTTGTGGTTTTCGGAACTAACGTCAGTCAAGTCATGGACTTGTGCTCGAAAGTATTGGTTGTTCATTAATGTGCAGGTGTTGCTTGAGTTCAAGATATGGCTGGTGACGGAATCCATTGAACTAGTCTTAGGGAGAAGATGAGGTTCAATAACCAAGTTCGGGAGAAATTATGGTTGAGTTGATCGGGAGGTCACACAACATGTTTGGATCAAGAACAATGCATATGAATGTATCGTGGACGTCATTAGAAGGTGTTTGCACGTGTGCAAGAAGTGCATGGATGTGGCAACATGGTTCCAAGGCGTGATGGATAGATGTGGATGTAAAGAATTGGTCGGAAAGGTTTAACCGGCTGGATTATGAACTCAGGCTGCGGCTGAGTCAGTTATGGCTCATTTATGGAAAGTTTCGATTTGGTTATAATAGGATTTCATGTTAGGCATGAAGTAGAGTTGTTTTAGGAATGTTTGGTACGTTCCTAAGGTGTTTGTAAGTCTTAAGATTGCTTCTATACGCGTATAGAAGAGTTTTGAGCAGTATTGGAAAGTTACAGTTTGGATCCAAGTAGGAGTATGAGTCCTAGTTTGAATTGGGTTGGCCTTAGGGCTGGTTATATAAGCAAGGGAGGCCAAGGCTCGTGGTGTGCACGACTTTGGGCTGCTTCTCTTATGTTTTGATCAATAAAATTCGTAATTTAGAGGAGCTTTTATGCCTTGTTCGTCCAACTTGTTTTTGTCAAGTCTTTCTCGTCGAGTTTCTAGACAGCACGACAGTGTTGCGGTCTTTTGATCATAACTCGAGTTTTGCAGATCCAATTGATGTGATTCTTTTTGGATTGTCTTCACAACTTAATTATACATTATCTGTGAAAATTTCACGGTCATTGGGTTTCTAGTTTCTGATCTACACGAGTTTCTTTGTAGTGATGCAGATCTGGTTTTTACTCGAGTAGAACAGATTGACCCTCGTTTGATCTTTCGATCATAACTTGAGTTATTTTTGATGGATTTCCGTGATTCTTGTTGTCGTGTCTTCGTGACTTGATTCTCTATAATATATACCACTTTTATCATAGTTGAACATATTTAGATCAGTCGCATATACCGTTTCTTTAACAGATCGAATTTCTGCCGAGGGTTTTTTTTGTTGCTTTCGTTAAAAGGTTTAAATCTACCATTCACCTCCCTCTGGTAGCTTTTCACGTGCTCTTCGATCCTACACACTGTGTGCTCAAGCTCTAGGTAGATTCAATACTGTAAGAACACTTGTTTTTGAAATGGAGATATGGAGGATTAATATGTTGACGCTTCCCTAATATGTCAGAGTCATATATGTGTTCCAATCAATTTGGTTGTTGATAGAATAGTAGTTACAGTCTGTGAACTCGATTGCCTGCTTGCAGCTCATCCACGAAGTTCTGCAGGCCCAAATCCTGCTGGACACATGTGTTTACGCGTCTCCGGGACCAAATGATGCAAACAGTAGGATGGACGCCTCAGATGGTAGAAAGATCCTAAAGGAGGAGATTCGTCTGGGGCAGCTAAACCATCCACCAGCTCGTCCTCCATTTGGTTGTATCGTAAGTCTCGTAAGTCAAAAAAAGAGCATACTCAATGCTGAAAGCTCCCACACGTTGTAGGGTCTGGGGAAGGGAATTTCTAGGCAGCTTTCCCCTTACTTATTTTGTAAGGAGGCTGATTCGAACCTAGTACCTCCAGGACACAAGTGGAGAGACTCTACCACTGCGTCAGGCCTGTCCTTCTTTCAACATGTCTAAAAACACTAGTAGTTTTCCTTCTTTCAACATGAGGTGAGGTGTATATACACCCACACCCGTACGTGACATCTCAATTAGTTTCACTTCACTTTTACCGTCTGTTGACAACGATGTTGACCGAGCCTAATCGAACTCACCACCAGGGAACCAATGATGAATAGGTAAGATGCCATGATAAAGACTTGCCTTACTCAATGGATCTCAAGAGTGTCATCAAGTACCACCGGAACCTGACATCTAGAGGTTACCGCGCGCGGGCATACAGGTAAGTGTTTCCGCCTCTTCGGTCGAAGAGGAGCGATATGTGTACGGGTTGTCTGATAAACCATCTCAATCCTGCATGATGTATATGGTACGGTCATGGTTTGCAGCGGTGATCATGACTCGCTGGTGCCGCACCTGGGCACCCAGGCGTGGGTCAGGTCGCTCAACTTCTCCGTCGTCGATGACTGGAGGGCGTGGCATCTAGGCGGCCAGGCAGCCGGGTCGGTTCCTCTATCTCCGGTCACTTCTGCATCTCCCCTCTTCGTTTGGTTGTTTAGGACATCCATATTTAACTGAATGGGCTACTGCAAGAATCTCTCCTGCTATGTTTCTGTTCTTGTGGATGGCTCATTGATTGCTTGCAGGTTCACGAGAAGTTATTCAAACAACATGACATTTGCAACAATCAAGGTACGTCAGAAGCGTGCGCACCTCATCAGTCGACGCAGTTTTCATATTTAATCAGAGATACCGTTGCATTGGAAGAAATGAAGGGGATTTCGGAATCGTGATTGCAGGGTGGTGGGCACACGGCGCCGGAGTACGAGCCGGAGAGGTGCTTCGCCATGTTCAGCCGCTGGATACTCAATCGGACTCTGTAAAAACCCATATGCATATTGGACAACTGGATATACGGTAGCGTACAATCGATGGACGAGGAACGAAGAAATAGTCTATGATTGTTATGCATCGACGAATGACTGAATATTCCGCATCGATCTGCTGTTAGTCTTGAATGGTCGATGCCTGAAACACGTAACTGTCATGGTGTCACATGGATTCACGAACTTATAAAACTTTTTTACAAATCCCTAAACTAATTAAGTGGCTGTTTATATGCCTAAATTACATGTGGTTGTTGTTCCTGGTGTGGCATGGTAGACATGTTATACGAACTAAGGACGCGCAGGACCTTATGACAAGCTAAGATTAATTTACCAATTTTTTATAATTTATTTAAGCTACTACCCACTGCTACTATACTCTAAAAGTCTATTAAAGCTGCCACACAGACACTACCTTTGAATCCGGTGAGGTATCGGTGATTGTGCGCCTATGTGTTCTAAACTTTTAATGTGTTGTGACATACGTATACCACATGTGTGGCACATGGATGCCACGTAGGACGGAGCGTGTGAGGTGGATGTTGGCCGGTGAGGCTCGCCGACGGCTAGCCGAATTTCTAACTTTTTCTTTGCTAGGAAAAACTAACTACGTGTTGGTACTCTACTCTATGTGGTGAACGCTTTGATGGTGGTGCACGATCGAGAAACTCTTCGAAGTGCCAACTAGACCCGTTGGAGACGCCGACGATGGTGGTGCTCATAGGTTATTGAGTGTGCACGTGTTTTATTCGAACTAGGTGGCTGCGAGCATGAGGGTGAGTGTAGGGGTGCATTTGGTGGGCTAGGCCAGGCCGGTGTGTCCTCCACGGTGCCTGGCGACGAGCCGAGGCAGGTAGGAGCGGCTGCATTCGGCGCGCGCATAGCCGACGCTCAGGCTTGCCCGGATGTACAAGGGATAGGAAGGAGGATGCATGGTTGTGCAGTAGAAAACAAATAGAGCGAGAGAGATGCACCGGAGATGGTTAATTGGGGTTCAGGGACGATGGGGAAGAAGAAGGGGAGAAACTAAAATTGCATGCTTGAAGAGGTTGCCTTGTCCTTCGAGGGAGATTGGGAGCTAGGGGATGGTGGTGCACCCGGTTAGGAGGGAGAGGAACCGTTATATAGCAGTTAGAGTCGGTTCCTAAGGCTTCTCCATGATGAAGTCGATGGTGAGGTTTGGTTCTTGACGATTTGACAAAGGCGGCAAGAAAAATCGGGTCACCATGGTGACTCCACTTGCGTGCCGGCTATGTAGTGTAAGGTATGGGTGCAGTAGTAGAGGTGGGTGTGGTTAACCGCAAAGCGCAAAACCGAACCAAACCAAACCGAATTTTATGGTTAACCGAAATTTTTTGTTAAATTCGGTATTCATTTTTGAGTCGGTTAACTGAATTTAATTCAGTTTTTACATCGTATTAACTGAATTAACCGATATAACCAAATATTTAACCTCATTATCCCATAAATCGCCTACCCGAACGTGCTTGGTGATAAAGACTTTGTTATTGTTGTTTATTATCCTGTAAACCATAAAAGCAAAGCTTAATAATATTAATCTTCGACCTAATTGAAAATTCTCATGTAGCCCAACCAAATCTTAATAATCTTCACCCATCACCAGTGCATACATGTTATTTTTGTATATTTTTTTGCTATTTTCTATGTGTTCATTTTCATTTTTGTTCAATAAATTATACTGCAAATTAAATTATAGTTAACCGCATAACTGAACCGAATTAACCGCAACCGAATTGTGCGATTATGAATTTTTTGATATCAAACACGGTTATCAATTCTCCATAACTGAATTTTTTTATAACCGAATTAACCGAATCGATTTAACCTAATTAACCGAACGCCCACCCTTATGCAGTAGGGTGAGGGACGGGCAGATGGTGGGATTCGAGCAGGGGATCGGGAGAGAGGCGATGGGAGGAAGAAGAAGAAGGGGGTGGTGGAGGTCATGGGCCGAACTGGGCTGGGATGAACGCAAGGTAAAGAGGAGGGTAGGAGAGTGGAGCCAGGCTGGCCTAGGGAAGAATTGGGCCGAGCCCGAAGGAAGGGAAAGAAGAAGGATTCGGAGGAGCTTAGTTTTGAATTTCGGTTTGAATTCAGATTCGGTTTGCGCTAAGTAATTCACAAGTAATTTGACTTAATATCCGTCATACTCGATGTTTATGGAATTTAAACTAAATGTTTATATATATGCACACAAATGCCACCTGGCCCACTTAATTTATTCGTTCTAACTAATTTATTAGTTGGCCATACACAAACACACACACACACACACCTTTATATATATATATATATCACTTTACTTATATTTTTATATAGTGTATTGCTATTATATTCTTGTGTCATATGTATATGTTGTCTTTCTTCGGAATTTTATTTGAGATAACTTACACTCAATTTCCTTATAAAATTTGAGTTGTAATGGCCAACATATATATATATATATATATATATATGTATATATACAAATATATGTCACCATCAATTCTTTTTTGAGTTTTAATAACAAAATATACTAAGTGGTCTGAATTGTGTACATATATTGATTTTAGTGCAATTCCCATTTGGTCCAATATTTGGTTACACACTCTTATTTATTTTCTTAAGTACAAGTTTTTATTTACATATATACGACTTAGCCTTAGTTAGAAATTAATTCATATTTAAAATTTTTCCCAAAATTTTTAATTTAAGGCTGATTTTTGTTTGATTTAAAAATTCCAGCTGTGACAGAAGGCTAATACCTACAAGTTCAACTAAGAACATGAGCATGAATGAAGAAGCAATCTGAATTGTATTATTGAAGATAGGGTTGCACACACCAAGAAATTATGAAACTACATGTCATAGATTAATTTAAGTAACCCCCCTTCAATGACCAATGTCTACTGGATATATAGCATAGGGTTCAACCAAGACTCAATGGACACACCCTTAATGGACTTCCACTTGATACAAGGCCCAATGGCCCAAAAGACGTTGACACATCATCTTTACAAAATTTGAACTCGACTTTATTTAGATGATTCCCTTCCACTCCGATTGAATTTTGATGTGGCGCTGGTGGTATTACTAATCTTATCTCTATTTTTCATCCATATGTAGAACAACAAGAATGGAGTCCTTACGGGTCTTGGACGTTAGTTTGAAAGAGAAGTGCTCCTGTACTTCAAGATGGACTTCAAGTCAAGTCGGGCTCGTCCCACCAACTTGATATGAATGTCCTTTCTAGTCTCCTCCACTTTCTTTCATATCTCTATTTCCTCCATAAGCTTCCCCATGATTCATAATAACAAATACATCATTAAATAACAATCGATTTTCTAATTTACATATAGAGGAACCTAGAAATAAACTCTTCTGATTGTTTAGTTGTCGTTCTCTTGCTTTTATAATTGATTCTTTTATAGCAGTAGAAGGGATGTGTGTATCTACTATAGTGATGTATTCATTAGAAGTCTTGCAAATAGACCATATTGATGAGATCAACCATAAAAGCAGAACCTACTGTTTTACATATAGCCACTGAAGAGGTGGAATGACTGTGAGAGCTTTTGATAGATTTATCAATGGTTGGTACACCATTACCAGCGACCCTTATGAATTGTGGTAGTCAAGGGTTATTACCAAAGTAAAAAAATTCTAAGGATAATACAAAGTCATCAAGACACGTGAAGAGACATTTAAGTATGTCAGAAAAAATAAGAAATTATAAAGTAATAATTGTTTCGTATGTTTAAAAGGACAAAAATCTACGAGATCTCTTTACGCAGGGACTATCGCGAAATGTGATAGAATGTGCATGGAGAGATATGGGTATGAGAGCCATGAGTGTGGTACCATAGTTATAATCAAACCTTATGATTCAAAATCTCATGAATTAGGACATGGAAACAACAACCTAGTTGTTAACAAAGGAGAGTATTCTACAACCCTCTCTATATGAAGATGCAAAGCTCTCAAAATTGTAAGACTAGTCGACAACATGCATTAATGTGTTTCCATTGTCTATGCTTAGCAAAGATGTCCTACAGGGCATTCTTGAAAGAACAAACCTACATGACCTTTGACTATAATGTCATGGTGTGTGAGACTAGGGTGATCTCTAGTAAGCTCATGAAGAGAGAAGGGAGTATGACATATATGCTCCACCCACGGGGCAGGCTACTGGCAACAAGGTACTTGTTATGGTCTTTGAGTGAAACCAGTTCATGCAAAACTTGCAATTTAAGACATAGTCAATTATTAAAGTGTGAATAGATGTAGCTTAATTTGTAAATAGAGTTTGAGCTTAATGGTCTTTGTTGAAAATTTTTGTAGGATCGAAGGACAAAGATCAGAGAGGGGGTGATACATGATACAAAATTTTCAGCGGAATCCTCAACCCTCAACAAAAACTTATGTCTCAAAAACACGTGTGTGCAAGTAAGTTCCTCAACAGAAAATGCCATCAAAACATTGTTGATTACAAATAAACGAGTTAAAAAGCCAACCCTTCAAGAATCACGTTAACAAGTTGAGTAAAAATAAAGTTATGATAAAAATGTGAGCAAATGTTTGTTTCATCTACCCGGGCGAATAACCAAACTCAATTTGTAAAAACTTGTGTGTGACTTTTGAATCACAACTCCAATTACATTAAAATCTTCAAACATGATAGAAAATCAAGTTGTAAAGCGGACACGAAAAAATCACGTAAATTGGTGTAAAAGTCCCAAAAAGAGTAAAGGCAAAAACTTGAATTGTCAATAAATTTATGTTTCAGATTCAAGAAAATGGGACTTACAAAAACCTTTTAAGCACGGTTATGCACATGACTGATCATCAACACTGGTTCTAATATTCATTTGAAAGTTTTAACATATTGTGGTTCAACATCATGTGTGGATTAGCTTAAGACAATGAGGAAGATTATTTCAGATTTGACCTAAAAGTTTACATGAACTTGCTGCCAAAAGTATGAACACACTTGCACTCTCATAGTGCTGATTTTTAGGTGAATCATATCAGCAAGTTCTGAATTCAAAGGGTCCCAAAAATCAGGGAAAAAATAAAGCTTTGCATAGAAGAAATTCGTAATTTATTTGCATTAGTTAATTCAAAACTGATTTGCTTCAAATTATGTATGCAACTTGGGTGTACATGATTTGGTTTAGTGTCCTACAAATAGGGGAGGTTTGTTGAATAAAATAAAGTATTACCTTCAGGACAAAGGAATAAATTAAGGAATAAAAGGATTTTAGTTCATCATTGAAATGGTGATTTCAAAGCTGAATTTATTCAAGTTTGATTTCACCACAAGTTTTCAATATGATTATGCCAATTAGTTTCTGAGGTCTAAATTATCCTTGCTGCCAATTCTCTCCAAATTTGGAGCATTTTGGATTAACAATTTGAGCCTCAACAAAGAAGGAAATTCAAATCAAATTTGAATTTCCAAACTGAACTTGATCATTTGGCAAGTTTGGGAGCACAAATTGATGCCTCATATTCTTTTCATCTACCCTGCCAATTTTCATTAATGTTGGTCAAGAAATCAATTCAGATTTATAAGGCAAATCTTTTGAATATGAATTGTATATTCAAATCTAGTTTGAATTCAAACTAGTGATCAATCATGATGATTCAGATTGAATTCAACCCCAAGTACCAAACTCAGATATTTTGAGGGTATACTATACCAAAAATCAGAGAGTATAAGAGGGAAAATTGAAAGAGGGCCCACATGTCAGGCAGGAATTGGGCCAAAGACAGAGCACCCGGTGCTCTGCTCGCCAGGGCTCCACCGAGGAGGCAGCTGCGCTGCCACATCCGAGATTCCTTGCCACGCTGGAGACCTTTCTGAAATGACAAACCCGTGTGTGTGCAGGTACTAACCACATTTATGTATCTCATGTAGCATACGTTTGTGAGTGGTCGTGTAGTTCCACTGCTAAAAGGATTACCGGTTACACCGGTATAGGCTTTTCTTTGGTGGGGATACGTAGTACCGACATTGGATCATAACTGCAAATATGATAAGTTCGATGATGTAGAACCAGATGAAAGACACAACATTGAGTTGAAATAAATAATTTGAACTTAGGTTGAAACAAAGTTCAAATGTTAGAACCAATGATCATGTCGGAGTGAAGAATTATTAACCGGAACAGAGCTATCAAAACAGAGTATCCTTGCATGGACTTTGGCCAGGGCATAACTCTAGTTCCGAGAAACTAAATGAAGTGTTCCTTGCATGGATGGAAATATTAGGAAGCCCTCTGATTATGTTATTTTCAAACCCAAGGCAGAATCAGATTGCAAGTTAGTGAAATTTTCAGATTGTCAGAACTGGCCAGAACCAGGACAGAGCAAAATGCTCTCTGTACTTTTCTGTATTTTGGCCATAACTTTTGATAGATAATTTTCCTAGGTTCATGCATTATGTCGTGAAAATATGGAAAATATTCTACAAATTTGTCTTTAAGTGTTTTTCCAAATTTTGTCTACAAATAAATCATATTGCAGGTTCAAATCAGACATTTTCAAAGGAGGTGCTTCATAAAATTTTCCAGAATTTTTGTTGACTTTGAAACTTCCTAACTGTTGAACCAGAACAGTTATGAGGAACTACAAATAACAATTGAAAAGATACTGAAGTTAACTAAAACTGTGGTATTGAACTCAAGTGAAATATCTGTAGTTAACTTGAGTGAAAATTTGGAGTTTGTGTGAACTGGTCAGGGTAGTCAAGCTGATTAGTTTAGCATACATAAGATTTGTATAAACATGGAAGTGGTTATACTTTTATGATGTTCATGAGATGCTCGTGTTTTACTTATCTTTACTTACTTCTGGGATGGAATTTTGATTGACTCAAAATTTATTTCGTGCAGTATGGTACGTGCACATTCTCAAATGAAGATTGGAGGTTCGAGTCGAGGCGGAAATGACTCCGCTTCATCACAAGAACCATCGCCAACTGGATTGGCGGAAATTATGGTGAATATGAGTAAAACTCTCCAAACTCTAGTGCAGCAAGAGATAAGTCAAGAAGCTCAGCATCACATTCCAACCCAGAGTACTTATTTGGATTTTTTGGCGACACAACCGCTGGTGTTTTCCGAGGCGGCTGACCATTGTGAAGCAACCCATTGGCTATGTGTCATTGAATCTAAGTTTGGGTTAATCCAATGTGACGATTTCCAGAAGACTTTGTTTGCCACACAGCAGCTACACGACTTTGCTGGAGCCTGGTCGAGTAGCTCTGTTCATGCCGGTTAAGAACCGTTCTCGTATGTAGCCCCGCTGAGCAAGTATTAATATGTGTACCGGATGCTTACTGGTATACGGGCCCAGTAAACTGATGTACCAAGTTAACCAGGTTGTAGAGGTATATCACATCGTCTCGTTAGACCTATGGCACCGAGACGGTGCGATCGATTCTACAGTCGGGTGTCCTACGAATGGTTGCCATATACGACGTAATGAAGGACGCCAGTCCTGGGTGTTCAGAGGCGGGCATATGTGTCGAGTAAGTCAGGCAGTGTTTAATTCGAATCATCGTCCCTCGCGGTTATGAGTATTACTTGTTCACTGTGTTGTGATGTAGTAATCAAATTTAGGTGGTAACAGTTTGCAAGTTATATGTTGTTATGTTAAAAAGTTTTGCATGATCACCATGTATGAAGTAGAGATAGAGCAAATTAAAGTTATTTTCAACCTTGGGAAAGTAACATAGAAATGAAGCGTTTCTTGTTTGATTGTGGATTTCCGATATTTCTTGCCAGAAGGTAATTAATATGTGGGCTAAAATCTAAAAATTAAGGATGAACATGTAGGCGAGTTCTTAAGCAAATCTTTAGCTTCCATGTCTTAAGTCATCTTCACGTAGAGTTGCATGACTTAGGGAAGACGGTTTAGTATTGTTGAGCCCTCGTGCTCACTCTTGTAGAGTTGTTGTTTTGCAGGTATAAACCTCGTATACCGTGAAGGGTTATATTGACAGTGCCATTTGGTGGCTGCATGGTCACGGAAACCCTGCTCGCCGCCGGTTCATCTTCTTGCTGCTAGTAAGATTTATCCTCGGGCGGGGTAATTCTTTGTCAGCTTAGCTAAATTCGTGAGAGTGATCCCAGTTGTATTTCTGCTGCAACTTTGCTTGTATATTCCGCTATTGTACATTAAATTGTACATTATTATTTGTAAAAATAGATCTGTTAATTAATACACATTTGTGTATGTTTTGGTTTCATTTCCGTGTGTGCTGTTTGGGTTCGGTTAACATAGTATCACCCAATACGATGCTGGATTGTACGGGAAAGGGGTTCCCCACATTTGAATGGGTAGAATGAAAGTTATAACTCAAAACATGATCAAAGGTCAGTTGAAATTAAACGAATGCAAAAAACATTATACGTATGAAGAAAAACAGCTTGCGAACGGCAAAAAACAAAGTTTTCATATCACGATGCAAAAGCTTGACACAAATGACGACTTTTACCAGAAAACACACAAAAGTCATCTACAAGTGATGCCTCACTCGCAGCCAAATACTATCTATTTATATCATAGAGCTCAGGCTAACAAAACAAACTATAACACCTCCAAAGTAGTCATGTTTAACTAGGACACCTTCTAATCTAGTTGGGCTCTATCTATTGACATAAAGATCAGAATCCTTACCTCCCAATACTCTTTGGACGCAGGCACAAGAGCTATGGACACAAACAACACAAAATTTGACCCCAACTTGGACTCGGCAGCCCGAACTCGCAACCAACTCGAGGTTAACAGTTTTCTGTTCAAAACAGCCTGATTTCCTAACAAAACGCATGTACGAACCCATCCGATTCAGGCTCCAACTCGGATTCAAGTTTGACCCTATCTTAGAACAACTTTTTCACGTCAGAATATGTTAGAATCACGCTACAAAGTTGTATCAACCCCCACACATGTTCAAACACCTTCAACACACATTGGAACCATGTTGTCATGTCCATGCATTTCTTGCAGACGTGCACACCTTACAAACACGTTCAACCTTCCACTCTTCATAGTCCAAACATGTTAGAATCACGTCACAACCTTGTGCCACACCTGCACTTGTGCTCATGACTTCCAAACACACTTGGAACACCACTTGATACATCTCAAGTACCTTCATATGCACCCTTCTTGATCCAAACATGCTGCATGACACCTTTGATTGCCTCAACTACAATTCCTAAAGATCAGAATCCTTACCTCCCAATACTCTTTGGACGCAGGCACAAGAGTTATGTACACAAACAACACAAAATTTGACCCCAACTTGGACTCGGCAGCCCGAACTCGCAACCAACTTGAGGTTAACAGTTTTCTGTTCAAGACAGCCTGATTTCCTAATAAAACACATGTACGACCCCATCCGATTCAGGCTCCAACTCGGATTCAAGTTCAACCCTATCTTAGAACAACTTTTTCACGTCAGAATATGTTAGAATCACACTACAAACTTGTATCAACCTCCACACACGTTCAAACACCTTCAACACACTTTGGAACCATGTTGTCATGTCCATGCATTCCTTACAGACGTGCACACCTTACAAACACATTCAACCTTCCACTCTTCATAGTCCAAACATGTTAGAATCATGTCACAACCTTGTGCAACACCTGCACTTGTGCTCATGACTTCCAAAGAAACTTGGAACACCACTTGATACATCTCAAGTACCTTCATATGCACCGTTCTTGATCCAAACATGCTGCATGACACCTTTGATTGCCTCAACTACAATTCCTTCTGGATTTAGTTGTTGAACCTCAACTTTGCACTAAGTTTAGTGTAAGGATCACCATCACCAGCTATTCTTTACCTCAGGCAACACAACCAATCCAAGTGAGCCCAAGTCATATATTTGACTCTCGTTAGTACAAACACCACAACATCTTGTGTGAGATCCTCACACATGCTTGTTGCACACATCAACTAGCCATGAACCAACAAAACACATGAACAACTCATTCCATAAGTACCACACCTACTTCACACGTCAAATGTTCATCCGCACAAGCCTACATATCAAAACCATTACATGTGTGCACAAAACTTTACATGAAGCCTCACTTTAGCACTTATTTGACAATGTATTTCAGCACCTAGGTCTCACACATTGATATATCAAACAAGTAACAAGAACAGCCAAATCTCTGAATAGGACATTGAAATTTTGTGGGGTTGTTGGAACTTTGTCCTAATGAAGGTAACCCAAAATTAAGTTCCTAGAGAATCTCAAAGGCCCATGTATGACTAGAGGTCGGGGTGCAAAGTTTAGTCCCACATGGAGAGTCGGAGGAGCGTAAGACCTCCTTTTAAAGGAGGCTTCCTTACCACTTGGCAAGCGAGTGAAAAGCTCAGTGGTATACATGTGGTCCTCCTGCTCACCAGCTCGCTCGTCTCGTTATGTCATGCAAGAATGCGCTCGCTTTTGTGAATTTAGTCTCGAGATGAATCATCCTTTTTTTGTTGTTCGAGAAAATTGAATCACAGACTAATGCATCACAAATAGTCAGGTTGGTTCATCACTACAAGTCATCTTTATGGTACTTCTCGTGTCATCAATAAAATCATCATTGCAATAGTCATGGTGAACTCATCTGTTATAGATCGGCACATATGACGTGATTTAATCTACTATTTTAACATGTTTGTAGTTGCATGTGTGCTACTTTTGTTTATGTTAATTAGTGTTTTATCATAATATATATTCTAGAGTTATTCAATAATTTGCCTAATCTTCCAACAGGAAGACAACAAATCTACCACTAGATCTTCTATCATCAATAAAGCATGCCCAGTCAGCATTTGAGAAAGCACTAACAAGCATAGACAACGACTTACTAATTTTCAAGCCAAGCTTCATAGTATGTCGTAGGTACCTCAGAATTATTTTATCATTTGTCCAATATGCAGTAGTAAGAGCATGTAAGTACTTACAAACCTTATTAATAGGAAAAGAAATATCTGGCCTTGTTAGAGTCAAATACTATAAAGATTCTACAATGCTTTGACATTGAGTAGCATCTTGTGGTTGTGGACCTAGCAAAGTTCCTTCTTGACCAGAAAGTTTTCTAGAAGTTGACATGGGAGAACTAACCGGTTTGCAATTCATAATTCCAACTTTCTTAAATAAATTAGAAACATACTGTAAGTGCATCTAGGCATCCCCATGTGGGTTTTGGATGATCGATGACAAACAGGTGAAGAGCTAATCAAACTTGCTAAGTAAGAGCAGGCCACATGAAGAAAAAGGAGAATAATACAAAAAGGGAAAAGGTGGTCCTGATGAGAAAAGGAAGAATCATGAATGAAAAGACCCAAGTTAAGGAGAAAAACCTAGGCTCGTAGTTTAATTATAGAGTGTGTGTGAGAGACACCTCTAAGAGATCAATAGGAATCTCAAGTTAGTGCGGGAAGGGTGAGTGAGAAAAACACAAAGTCCAAAACAACGGACTAGTCCGGTGCACGCGGACATGTCCGATATGCCACAGAGAAGATCTCTCCATGTGACATCGGACTAGTCCGCATCATAACGGACCAGTCCGGTGTAGCCAGACTTGTCCGATTTCCAACAGCCTACCCTTCTCTGTGTGACATCGGAGTAGTCCGTATTAAAACAGACAAGCACTCTTTGTGTGACATCGGTTTTGTCCAATGTCATATAGACTAATCCATATGATTAGTGTGAGACCTATGTGTGCTAAATACATTGGCAATTAGAAAAAAAGTGAGGATTTACATTCAAAGTTTTGAATATTGCTGAAATACCCGCTTCGAAGTGTCTGAACTTTCACTCACATGAGCTGCACGTGAGTCGACACAGTTGATCTTTACAAATGTGTTTTGGGAGTAACTGTTACTCTTTACTCAGTTCAGATTGTCCGAACTTTCTTATTGCATTTCAGGAGTAACTGTCACTGCAGAGCACCTATTTTCATTGTGTTTAATTTTCAGCCACTCTGTTTTTAAGTTGCAATGTTTCGAACTTGCTTCTTAGCTTATGAAATGTTTGCTTAGTATTTCTTACTAATTTTTTGATGTGTTATGGCAGATTATGGTGGTTAATACATTGCTATGGTTTGCAAAATGCATATGTGAGGTGCTCATGTAAGGTGTTGTGGTTTTCGGACTAATCTGAGTCAAGTCGCGGACTTGTGATCGAAAAAAAATGGATGTTTGTTCATGTCCAGGTGTTGCTTAAGGTCAAGACATGGCTGGTGATGGAGATCCTTGAACTAGTCTTAGGGAGAAGATGAGGTTCAATAACCAAGATCTGGAGGAATTATGGTTGAGCTGATCGGGAGGTCACACAACATGTTTGGGTCAAGAACAATGCATATGAAGGTGTTGTGAACGTTTTTGAAACTGTTTGCACGTATGCAAGGGGTGCATGAATGTGGATACGTTGTTCCAAGGCGTGGTGAAGAGATATGAAAGTGCAGACATGGTTGAAAAGGTTGAACCGGCTAGATTTTGCGCTCAGGCTACGGCTGATGCAATTATGGTTCGTTTATGGAAAATTTCGAGTTGGTTATAATAGGATTTCATGTTAGACACGAAGTAGTGTTGTTTTAGGAATGTTTGGGACGTTCCTAAGGTGTTTGAAAGTCTTAAGGTGGCTTCTATCTGCGTATAGAAGAGTCTTGAGCAGTTTTGGGAAGTTAGAGTTTGAATCCAAGTAGGGGTAGAAGTCCTAGTTTGAATTGGGTTGGCCTTAGGGCTGGTTATATAAGCAAGGAAGACCAAGACTCATGGAGAGCATGACTTGTGGCTGCTTCTTTTGAGTTTTGGTCGATAAAATTCATAGTTTAGAGGAGCTTTGGTGCTTTGGTCGTCCGACTTGTTTCAGACAAGTTTTTCCTCGCCGAGTTTCTGTACAGACCGACGTTGCTTCGGTATTTCGTTCATAACTCGTGTTTTACTGATCAAATTGACGTGATTCTTTTTGGGTTGTCTTCACAACTTGATTGTATATCATCTGTGGAAATTTTACTGTCATTTGGTTTGTGGTTTTTATCTACACAAGTTTCTTTGCAGCATCGCAGATCTGTTTTTAAAATCGGGTAGAACAGATTGACCTTCGTCCAGTCTTTTGATCATAACTCGAGTTCTACTTAGTGTTTTCACGTGATTCTTGTTGCAGTGGCTTCGTGACTTGATTCTCTGTAATATAAACAAGTTTTTTCACATTTTAAGACGTCTAAAACAGTCGACACATGGTTTATTTATCAGATCAATTTTCTGCCCTGGATTTTTTGTAGCTTCCGCATAAAAAGTTTTAATCTACCATTCACCCCTCCTCTGGTAGCTTTTCACGTGCTTTTTTATCCTACAAGTGGTACCAGATCCACGGTGCTCTAATATCATTGATTTGTACGTGTTTTCAGTAATCAACATGGAGAAATACTCCGTAAAATCTTGTGTGTTCGATGACGTTGATTTTCAGATTTGGAAGGCTCGTATGTAGGCTTACATACAAGCGCAAGGATTTGCCATATGGGAAAAGGTCTACAAGTCCTTCGATGTGCTATCAAACGATCAAGTTATGGCTGCAAACATGTGGGATGTCGACAACAATAACAAGGCTCACAACTTGATCATCCAAGGATTGACTCAGAGGCGACTTCGATCGTGTTGCACACCTCCGATCTGCATACGATCTGTGGAAAGCACTTTGTGACTACCAAGAAGGATCCAACACGATCAAGGAGGTAAGGCAAGATATGTTCAAGAAAGAATATATGCTTTTTAATATGCAACCAGATAAGGCAAGATACGATCAAGGAGCTAATGATCACGATGATGATGAAGAGCAGGATAGCAAGAAGACTCAAAGTGTAGCTAGTGAGCAGGATGATGGAGATGATGAGTAGTCCTCCCCTATTTTATTTTTTTCCCTTTTTGGTGTTTTGATGCCAAAGGGGGGGGTCAAGGGGAAGTTTCTAGTCGTTACCCTAGTATTTTGTTGGTCATAGACTATATTAAAAAGCTTGTAATGTAATTATGATGAAGACTATGTAATGATGTTTCATGTAAGACTATGCCAGACTTGTTCGATTTCCAACAGCCTACCCTTTTCTATGTGACATCGGACTAGCGTCACACTGGACTAGTCCATGCATCATAGACTAGTACGTATTAAAATGGACAAGCACTCTCTCAAGTCCGATGTCATACGGACTAATCCGTATAATTAAGGTTTAACTCATTTAAACTCAACTAGTGGCTGAAACACAACTTGAAAGGTAACACCGGACTAATCTGGTGTTGACCAGGGACTAGTCCGAACTCCTCAGATCCCAACGGATACATATCAGGGCCTCTATAGAAAGGGACCCCCTGACTTATTTTCGGTGACACATGAACCCTAGCACCGCTACAACATCCAAGAGCACAAAAACACTCCTCTCCACACATTTTGAAGCCCTAAGGATCTAGTTCTTGGAATTTGGGAGATTGGAAAAGAGAGAGAGAGGACACAATTTATTTTCATTGAGCTCCTGGTTTGATTTCTCTCACACACTCCTGTTGATTATTGTATAATTTTTTAGTGTGTTGATCTTCATTCATTTGTAAACTTGTGGAAGCCCTCAACTTGTGAGGAAGCCCTATAAACTTGGTGATTATCCCGGTTGATAGTGGAGATCAGGTCGGCCTTGGTGACGACTTGACGAGGGAAGGGTTGGTTAAGACTCAGCTCTGTGTGAGCTCCTCAACGAGGACGTAGATCCCTTGTGTGAGATTGAACCTCGATAAAAACCACTTGTCTCGTGTACTTTTAATTCATACCATTACTAGTTAGGGTTTAATTTTGTGATTTTAGTTATTCTGTTGATCCACGTGATATTAAGGTTTTGTGAACACTAGTTAATATTACCAAAGTAATTGCATACTTTTTGTTGCAAGAAATCCGAAGAAAAAACAAAAAAGGTTTTGTTGAACCACAGACTAGTCCGCGGTGACTCCGGACTAGTCCGGACTTCGGAATTTAACATCTTTTGTATTAAGCATTTCAGGAGTTCAAAAAGCCGATTCACCCCCTCTAGACACATTCAATTGGTATCAGAGCCAAACTCTCTATCAAGAGACTAACTGCTCGAAGAGACATTGGCCGAGGAGAAGGAAACTAAAATTCTAATGAAACCCACCGATGACGGAGCTCAAGACTCGAACATGGTGCTTGATGTGTTGAGAGAATTCAAAGACGATGATAAGGAGGTTCGCCACCTCAAGGCACTACTAAAAAAAGCTCCTAAATCAAAAGGACAAGAAGAAGGGTGAAGACAAGCTAAAAGGGAGTGGTCATCAAGACTACTCCTGATATTCTTTTAATTATGAACGTCTTAATTCAATTAACCACTATCTTTCTATTCCTATGGGGAAACTTGCACATTTTGACGGAAATGATTATATTATGTGGAAGCATATTATGAAAATGCATCTCATTTCCTTAAATCCAAGTCTTTGGCATATTGTGTGCACAAGTATAGATATTCCGGACACTGACGAAGAACTCACTCTGGAGCAAGCACAAGTAATCCACCACAACGCACAAGCTGCCGCGGTGATCACTTCATCCTTGAGTCGGAAAGAGTTCAACAAGGTTGATGGACTAGAAGTAGCCAAATACATATGGGACACCCTCAATACAGCACACGAAAGAAATCGCTTAGTATGAGAAGCCAAAATTTAAATATTGAGGGGGAGGGGGCTAGGGAGGTTTGCTATTGAGGACGGTGAAAGCCCTTAAGGGATGTACAATCGCATGAAGGTCCTCATCAACAAAAGCAGGGCATATGGAAGCAAGAAGTGGACTGACCATGAAGTGGTGAAGAGAATGATAAGAGCATTCATGCCCTGCAACACAACCTTGTGCTCAATGATCAGAGAAAGTCCAGGGTTTCACAAGATGACACCGGACGAGCTTCTAGGCAGAATTATCAATCATAAGATGATGGAGAAGGAAGCTCAATATGTGAAGAGTCTTGCTGAGCTCACCTCTTTCAAGAAGAAGGAAGTCGCACTCAAAGCGACTTGCAAACCAAAAGGAAAAGAAATCTATGAGGTGCAAGATGATGAAGACAATGATTATGTAAGCACCGATATGGATGATGAAGAAATGGTTTTCTTCATCAAGAAGTTCAAGCGCATGATGAGGAGAATAAGAGGTGATAACTCGAATGAAGACAAGAACAAAGATAAAGGGAAGTCTAAAGCTCGACGAACTTGCTACAATTGTGGGGAATATGGACATTTTATGGTTGATTGCCAATATGAAGAGAACAAAAGAAGAAGAAGGAATACAAGACACAAGACAAGAAAATGTTCAAGAAGAAGAAGCAAGCGGGACAAGCACACATTGGCAAGGAGTGGGACTCAGATGATGAGTCCTCCTCCGAAGATGAAGATGGGGTGGCTACCATTTCCATCAAGAAGCCTTCTATGAAGACCACTCGCTTTCCAAGCTTGGGAGGATGGAAGGACTCGAACCACACTTGCCTTATGGCTAAGGCAAGAAAAAGGTTAAATCTAAATCTTCCTCTTTATCTTCTCTGATGATGATGATTTTGATAGTAGTGATGAAAATGAACACATGCTTAAGGATCTAAGTAAAAGTGCACTTGCTAAAATTAAATTGCTGTGGGAAGTGATATTTGAGAAGGAAGAACTTATCAACCGACAAGAAGATATCCTCATCCTTCAAAAGGAGAGATATTATGAGGTTGAAAAAGCTCTTGAACTCGAAAAGGAAAAGAGAAAAGCACTTGAGCATGAGCTAGAGCTGAGCAAGGAAACTTGCTCAAATCTTAGTGATTTGAACATTGTACTTAAGGATGAACTTGTTAACTTGACTAAAGTTGACAAGACTCTTCAATTACAAGTTGAATCACTCAAGCAAAGTGCTCCATCATCCTCCAAGAGTTCACCCTCCTCAAATATCAAGTCTATTCCACTCAAGTCATGTAAGTATGCTAACTTGGTTCTTGAATTGAAGAATGAGCTTCAAATGACACAAGACAAACATTCACCCAAAGGTGGTATTTTTTATAAGGAAAAAATCAAATATGCACGTAGTGCATATTTGGTTACTAGATCTCCCAATGTCATGGATGGTCTTGGATATTCCAAAGGTGAAAAGCAAATTGCTAGAACCCCTAAGAATAACAAGAAATGGATTGACTTTGTCAAGGGAAGCTCAAACCAAGTCGAGAACAACAAACATACTTCTTCCCCACTTGAAAAGGCTAAAATTGAACATCATATCATGTTACATACCTTTGATGCCTCATATGTATTCATGAAAAATAAATTTAATCAAGTTTATGCTAAGTATGTTGGGCCACTCCACAAGAGGCCAAAATCTTGTGTTTGGGTGCCCAAATGTCTTGTTACTAACCTCAAAGAACACAAGCATGCTTGGGTACCTAAAACGAAAGCATAACCCTGTTTTGTAGGCACACTCCCCTGGTGGATCTAAATGGGTGCTCGATAGCGGCTGCACTAACCACATGACTAAAGAAAAGAAAATGTTTGTTGAATATGAAGAAAATGAGGATCTAAGTGAAGCTATTTATTTTGGTGATAATAGTCAAGGAAGGGTACTCAGAACTAGTAAAATAGCTATATCACCTCAAAACACTCTTTCTCAAGTTTTACATGTTGATTCATTAGATTATAATCTCTTGTCCATATCTCAATTATGCGACAAAGGTTATAATTGTTTGTTCACTAACGAGGGTGTGACCGTTTTTAGAAGAAGTGATGACTCGGTTGCATTCAAGGGTATGTTAAAGAGAAAGCTCTATCTTGTGGACTTCACCACGGATAAAGCTCAACATGACACATGCTTGATTGCAAAGACTAACATGGGTTGGCTATGGCATAGACGGCTAGCTCATGTTGGTATGAGAAACCTGCAGAAACTTTTAAAAGGGGATCACATCCGAGGTTTAAGAATGTTGTATTTGAGAAAGACTGGCCATGCAGCGCGTGCCAAGCCGGTAAACAAGTTGGAGCACCTCACCCCGCCAAGAACATAATGACAACTACAAGGCCATTGGAGCTACTACATATGGACCTTTTTGGCCCTATCGCCTACATTAGCATCAACAGTAACAAATACTGTTTAGTAATTGTATATGATTTTTCTATATCCGCTTCGGTATTTTCCTTGCATGATAAGGGAGAAGTACAAGGTATCCTCATGAAATTCTTGAGAAGAACTCAAAATGAGTTCTCCTTTAGGATTAAGAAGATAAAGAGTGACATGGCACTGAGTTAAAGAATACCCAAGTTGAAGACTTTCTTGATTAAGAAGTCATCAAACACAAATCTTCGGCTCCCTACTCCCCCGAACATACACTTATTGAGATGGCGAGGACAATGCTTGATGAATACAAGACCTCAGACAGATTTTGGGCAGAAGCGGTAAACACCACGTGTCATGCGACGAATCGACTCTATTTCCATCGACTCCTAAAGAAACTTCATATGAGCTTCTTACCGGTAAGAAGCCTAATTTTTAATATCTCCATGTCTTTGGAAGTAAATGCTATATTCTAAACAAAAAGCCTAGGAATTTGATGTTCGCTTCAAAATATGATGAAGGTTTTTTGCTGGGTTATGATTCAAACACTTACGCCTATCGTGTCTTCAACAAAATCTCCAGGATTGTTGAAGTTGCACGTGACGTAGTGTTTGATGAGACTAACGGATCCCAAGTGGAGCAACTTGATCGTCATGTGCTAGATGAAGAAGAAGCTCCATGGCAAGCCTTGAAAAGAATGACACTTGGAGATGTACGACCTCAAGTGCAATCTCAAGATCCAAGAGAGCCATCTCCATCACAACCGAAGCAGTTAACACAATACCAAATCCAATCTCAACAAAATCAAGATGATCAAGATCAAAATGGAAGCAATGATCTAGGGGGAGAAAAATAAGATGAATAAAATGAGGATGTCGAAACAAGTCCCCGAATTCCACACCCAAGAGTGCGCCATAGCGTCCAACGGGATCACCCCGTCGACAATATCCTTGGAGACATCTCCAAGGGGGTAACTACTCAGTCTTGTGTTGCAAATTTTTGTGAACATTACTCTTTTGTTTCCTTTTTGGAACCATATAGGGTTGAAGATGCACTATGAGATTCGGATTGGGTGATGGCAATGCAAGGAGAGCTAAATAATTTTAGGAGGAATGAAGTGTGGGAACTTGTGGAATGACCAAACGTGAAAGTTGTGGGCACAAAATGGGTGTTCCGCGACAAACAAGACAAACACGATGTGGTGACAAGAAATAAAGCACGATTTGTGCCCAAGGGGTACTCACAAGTCGAAGGTTTTGATTTCGATGAAACTTTTTCTCCGGTAGCTAGGTTTGAGCCTATTCGAATATTGTTGTCCTATGCTACTCACCATAATTTCAAGTTGTACCAAATGGACGTCAAAAGTGTATTCCTCCAAATCAAGGAGGAGGTGTATGTGGAGCGGCCACCCGGGTTCGAGGATCAAGAACTCCCCAACCATGTGTACAAACTGCGTATGGCTCTCTATGGCCTCAAACAAGCTCCTAGAGCTTGGTATGAGTGTCTTAGAGATTTTCTAATATATAATGGTTTTAAAATGGGAAAATATGATTATACTTTATTCACAAAACACTTTGATAATGATCTATTTATTTGCCAAATATATGTCGATGACATAATATTTGGTTCTACTAATAAATTGTTTTGTGATGAGTTTAGTAAGATCATGACGGACAAATTTGAGATGTCCATGATGGGGGAACTGAAGTTCTTTCTAGGCTTTCAAGTGAAGCAACTTAGAGAGGGCACATTCATTTGCCAAACAAAGTATGCACAAGATATCCTCAAAAAGTTCAATGTGGATAAAGCAAAGCCCATCAAAACTTCAATGGCGACTAATGGACATCTTGATCTCAACGAAGATAGTCCGAATGTTGACCAAAAGTTATATTGTTCTATGATTGACTCTTTATTGTATCTTTGTGCAACTAGGCCCAACATCATGTTGAGTGTATGTATGTGTGCAAGGTTTCAAGCTGCTCCAAAGGAGTGTCACTTGACAACCATAAAGAGAATCTTGAGATATTTAGTTCACACACCCAACCTAGGTCTTTGGTATCCCAAGGGGTCAAAATTCAATCTCATCAGATACTCCGATGCAGATTATGCCGGTTGCAAAGTGATAGAAAAGTACATCCGGGACTTGCCAATTCTTGGGTAGGTCCCTAGTATTGTGGTCGTCCAAGAAGCAAAACTCCATTGCCTTATCCACAGCCAAAGCGGAGTATGATGCAGCTGGGAGTTTTTGTGCACGGCTCCTTTGGATGTGACAAACTCTAATGGATTATGGTTACAATTTGAACAATATTCCACTTCCATGTGACAACGAGAGTGCCATAAAAATAGCACATAATCCCGTTGAGCATTATAGAACTGAACACATTGACATCCGACACCATTTCTTGAGAGACCACTCTATCAAAGGAGACATTATAGTTTCACATGTTAGAACCAAAAAACAACTAGCCGATATTTTCACCAAGCCATTAGATGAGAAATGACTTTCTGAGCTTAGGAATGAATTGAAAATCCTTGGTTCTCGAAATGTGGCTTGAAACGTTGCATATCTGATTGCTAGTTATCTAGAACTTCAGAATACCAACATGATTACGAAAAATTATTCCCTACCTCTTTTTAACTCTAAAACTATTTCTAATATTAACTCTTGGTGAATTATGGTCATAGTTTGAATCTTGATTGCTTAGCGATCACACAAACCAAGAATACTTTTCAAAAAATATAGATGTCCAAATGATTGACATGGTCAAAATCATATTCAAGGATGCTAGGAAATATTTTTTCTATACCACAAACAAGTCCATTGAAAAACTGGACTAGTCCGTACCACGGCTTAGTCCAGCAGTAGTCTGCAGCACTGGACTAGTCCGTTATCCGCGGACTTAATCTTTTCGACTCACCCCGATAGCCTCTTCTTCCTCTCACTTTCCCCATAGCTTTCTCTCTCCTCACTCAAGCTCTCACAGCGATTTCTTCGGCCCCTCCACCAAAACATTGATTTTTCAAAGGGGAAGGCTTGAAAGCTCGAAGGGAAGTTCACCCCGGACTTCTCTGCACCTGGGATCCGCTCTACTCCTTGATTCGATCTCCTCTTGGTAAACCCTTGCCCTAACCCTAATCTTCTAATTTTTCTAGGGTTTAGGCCAAATCCCTCGTGCTCTAGGGTTTCAATACCACTTAGTGTGCTCTACATTGGCATTCCCATGCACAATAAACCTTTTCCCTGAAGATTTGATGATTTTTGATTAGCTAGGGTTCTTGCTGATGAACACCGGACTAGTCTGGGTATTCATGCGGATAAGTCAGGAATGCCGGACTAGTCCGTATAAACCACGGGAAGTCCGGCTATTAGCAGCATTAAGCCTACAGTGTCGAGTTTGCCATTTTTTCCCCTTTGGTGCCTTTTCCCTTGTTCTCGTATACTACTATATTGTCAGGAATAATGTTAAGCTCCGAAGACAGTGCCTTTAGTGAGCTAGAACTTGAAGCGACACATCAAGCCGCATATCGAGTCCAGCAATTGAGATCAAAGAGAAGAAATGATCATGATGCTCCTGCTGCCTCAAGACGGAAATACTTGCTAAACAACCTGAAGGCAGCAAGGACGAAGGGAAAGCTGGCGCTAGCACCAAGGGCAAAGAGAAGGCCGTCACTAGCAAGAGAAGCAAAGGGAAAGGGCCTGCTGGAACCTCTAGACCAATTGGTCCATTGGAAACGGCTCCACCTCTCCCGGACCGCAATAGACACCTCTCCACCAACCCATTTAAAGGGAAAGGAAGTGACAAATCAAGAAAATTCCGGATGGAGAACGTGTATGATTATGAGAAAATGGCAGAGGATCCATGGTTCTGGAGCGACTTCTATTGTGACTATTACAAAACCGTGTATCTGAAAATGAAGAATCCCATAGCAAAGAATCAATGGATCGATTGTTATTACATGGGAGAGAAGCATATTGAGGCTTCTGATCAAGTCCTAGCAGCTGTGGAGCTCCATGGTTCAAAGGATCTCATGGCCTTCAAATATGATTGGAACAATGAAGTCATTGCTCAATTCTACTCCACATGCTACTTCTAACAACAGAATGCCATGAGAGTTACTTGGATGACACATGGCAAATAATATACAATCTCATATGTGGATTTTGCCAAGTGTCTAGATTTAGAGGACACTTTGGAAAATGAGCTCACTGTTCACAACACCAAGCCGCTTGACAATAATGAGCTTGATTTTCCTTATGATGACCACTATCCATACAAGCCCCCGTCAACCAATAACAAGAAGCCATTCTTTGTGGTACTGAATCATGTGCTGAGGAAGACCATTGCCGCCAAGGGTGGTGATGCGGGAAGCGTTCAGGGATATCTTCTCCACCTGATGTAGATTATCAGCGGGATGGAGAAGTTCAACATCTTTGGCTATGTCTACAATGATATTTACAACATTGCTCATACTCCAAACCGCTCATGTGGCTATGCCCCGTACATCATGTGCATCATTGAGCATGTCACAGGATTGGAGTTCATCAAAGATGTCAAGCAGCTAAGGCCTCAACCTCAGGTGCCTACAGCCCCACCTCCATCTTCCTCCACTATGAGGTAGTGAGCATATCAAGCCCGTAGAGACACGGGGGCTCCGTCCTCTTCTAGAGGCTCCACTGGAGGGATACTGAAGATGTTCCAATCCATTTTTGCCTCCTTCCGCAAAGTGGAAGTAAAGAAGCATGAGGAAAGCCTTGCTAGGAAGCGTCATGCCCGCTTCATGAAGGAGAATGTCACAGCCATATGCCAAAAACTAGCGATATCTCCTATTGACTCCCCAGAGATCTCTGAGGACTCCAATGAGGACTACACAGAGATTCCAAAATTGATCGAGGAGGAGCTTGCTTACTTTGGGATCAGCTCCTCTACTCGCTCATAGGCTTCTCGCCAAACTAGATCTAATGATCACGATGATGATGATGAAGAGCAGGATAGCGAGAAGACTCAAAGTGTAGCTATTGAGCAGGATGATGGAGATGATGAGTAGTCCTCCCCTGTTTTGTTTTTTTCCCTTTTTGGCGTTTTGATGCCAAAGGGGGAGATAAGGGGGAGTTTCTAGTCGTTACCCTTGTCTTTTGTTGGTCATGGACTATTTTAAAAAGCTTGTAATGTATTTATAATGAAGACTATTTAATGATGTTTCATGTAAGACTATGTAAGGCACTATATTATCTCTTGTTCCACACTTGGTTATTCATGTTCTTTTCATAATGTGGTACTCTCATGATTATTACTCTTGAAACACTTTGTATGTTTACACTCACATTGCTAGGAACCCCACCCTAAAGAATACACATATGAGAATTCATCCATGGTTCATGCATTCACTATTCATATGTGTATACTTTATGAAAACTGGATTCATTTAGTCTCTAATGTTTAAACTTTGCTTGGTTGTCATCAATCACCAAAAAGGGGGAGGTTGTAAGTGCATCTAGGCATCCGCATGTGGGTTTTGGATGATCGATGACAAACAAGTGAAGAGCTAATCAAACTTGCTAAGTGAGAGCAGGTCTCATGAAGAAAAAGGAGAATAATACAAAAAGGGAAAAAGGTGGCCCTGATTGTAAAAGTCCCAAAACTTGTAAATAGATAACTTGAGCTATGAATAAAGTTGAGTTTATATACAATAAATGGGACTTACAAAAAACTTTGGTTTACTCATGAAAGTGTTGGCATGTGCAATGACACTTTAAATTCAGTTTGAACTAAAAGGTCACTTCAAAAAGATGAAGGCCACTTTCAAAAGGAGAGATTCAGACTGTTGTTAAAAAAGTTGTATTTGCAATAGCCAACTCAAAGATCAGAGGACATATTTGAATTTCTCAGGTCCAAATTATGAGGGAGCCAAGTTTTGAGCAAATTGGGAGAGGCTTTGATATGAACATCAAAGGAACTTGTAAAATTCATCCAAATTTGAATTTAAATTTTAAACTGTGGCACAAATTGTCAAATGGCAAGATGGCCTTTGAATTTGGATCCCTCACAGCTGAATTTACAAGGTGTCAAAATTTAGAGATCTTTTGGGGGGCAGTGAGGAGCTGCGGGACCCACATGTCATGGACTAAAAAGGGAGGAGACTTTCAACCGAAGCAAACACTTTGCTCTGTTCAGACCGAACCCGAAGCTGGCATGCCGCAGCTCGCCACCGAGCTGCTTGGCAAACCGACGTCTCGCGGTCCTCACGATCAGGGCGCTGAGTGGAGAAAAGATCCTCAGGTGCACCCCACCTCTCAGTGGATAAACACTCCCGGTCCATTCTCCCTTCGCTGCACCGAGGCCCACGACTGTTTTTGCCACCGCCGCATGCTCACGCTCGGCTTCCCGTCGGCCATCGTCTCCCCGAACTGCAAACACTTGGACAAGCTCGGAAGCAGCGTCGCCCACGCTCCCTGAAGCCGTCAAAGCCGGTTCCGAGGGTGCAGCGGGCTGCGATCGCCTCGGCAAGCCGTTCCTTCCCTGGCGGACTGACCTCGGCGGTTTCACTCTGAGCCAAGCCTCTCCGGTGTTTCACGCCCAACTAAGCCTCGAATAAGGTTGGTTACCACCTCCCCTTGCTGTCCACCGAGTTCAGGATCATTTCATAGTACCACCTGGCCGGAATTTGAGGTTTGTCACCGACGGGTTCATCGGGCCGCCATGCCCAAAATCCAAAAATTAGGTCCCTATGGTTAGGCGTTTCCAGTCATGAGCTTCGGGTATGTTCTGTAGACTCCGACGGTCCTCCTCGTCCAACCGGTGCTGGCTTTCATCAACCCTAACCATAGAACGCCGTGTTTTTCGCTGCCGTCGGAAAAATCCACCTCGGGCACACGGTGGGGACCTGTTTAGAGCCACTTTCGCTTCAAACCGAGCCCCTGTCAAGCATGCCCATGACTCACTGGTGCTTTAGGAGCAAACGGCGCAGCGTGTTGTGTGGCACCGCGCCCTAGCGACGTCGCCGGAATTGCCACGGTTACTGTCACCGTCGCGCCTAGGGTTCCGGCCATCTTTGATCGGAGGTAAGGCCGGCAACGTGTTCCTCGCGCGAAAATATGCAGTGGCGGCAAAAATCAACGAGTTCCGAGGACCGGAACCCCTTCCCGGCGAGGTCTCCGGCGAGCCCGGCGGCGGGGTCGCGCGGGAGCCGGAGGAAGACGAAGACAGGGGCTGGCCCACGCGTCAGTCTCTGTTGCGAGGGAGTGGGATGTTCTGTGGCCTCAGATCGGTCTGTGACAACGCGGGGACGGGTCTGTGGCCCCGTGTGGCTTGAATTCAGGAGCTGACACGTGGGGATGGAGCCACTGTCAGAGTTTAAATATTTCCCCGATTTAATTTGAATTCCAGCTTTAGTTCAAACTTTAGAACTACATAACTTTTGCTAGGAAGCTCCAAAATTAGTGTTTCAAATTTGGTTGGATTCAGGATGAAAAACTATATCCAGATATGCCATCCAATTTGTATAGAAATCAATAGAAAATTCTGTAGAATTATTTAAAGCTTTTAGCAAAAGAATTTTAGAGGGAGTTTGGTTCATCCAAAAATTCCCAAATTTGGCCAGGATATTCTTTAGGATATTGGGAAACTCCTGTAAAAGTTTCAGCTCATTTGGAGTTGAAGTAGTTAGGGTAATTCTAATTTCAAGTTTCTGTATTCAAATGAATACAGAAACATTTTCAGGAAATTTCCAAAACTTGGAAATTCAGTTCTGGCCATTCCTTAGCTCCAAAAATCCTAGGAAACTTCATGCATACTTCCTGAGCTAGGTATGAAATTATAGTTCACTTGAGTTTGCATGAAAGTGCAAATTTATTCAGAATTAATTCCTCTTTGCCTAAATGCTTAGGGAATTGTTCTGGGTGATCAACTTAGTGAAAAATTCTGAATTTTGGTCCAAAGGACTTTCTTGTGACAAGGAACTCACAAGAAAATTTCCAGCTCCATTGGAGCCCTGGATCATTATGTCCTGTTCAACCTCATTAGTTGATCCCCACCCAAGTGATGAAATCCCACTCATCACTTGATCCTAGTGCTTAAACACAAACCCAAACCACTAGCACCAGTCTCATTTTAAATTCTTAAACAGAGTTCCAGTTTTAAAACTTGTCTTTAGCACTTGTTAGCAAAGGTTTTATAATTAAACATGTATGCATATTCATAACATGTAGTGATTAAACGTGGATACGTGAAGAGTGGATCAAGGAGCAAGAAGGGCAGACATTAAGCTGCAAGTCAGCAGAAACTAACTCCATAAACATCTGACTTTAGTCACCTGCAAAACCAAGGCAAGCCCCGGTTTGCATTTAAGTTATTTATAAAGTTTTTAAGTTGTTCACATTTATGGTATAGAGTTTGTATGTGCATTAGGTCCAGGATGTTTTACACTCCAAATGCATGACCAAATGAACCCTGGAGTTGAGGGTAGAAGAGGGTCACCGCTGTAGAAGAATGCCGTGCTAAATAGCTTAGGACATCCGGTAGAAGTCGAGTAGTTGGAATCTATACGCGAGTATAGACGGGATTACCTGGGTGTAGATGGAAAAAGAGAGCAAACTAAAGTTTACATTTCTAAATATGAGACCGGGCAGGATGGTTAGGCAGCGACAAGACAAGGTCTTGGTCGAGTAGCTCTGCCTGTGTCGGTTAAGGACCGATGCGTGTGCGGCACCCAGGAGCAGGTATTGAGTTGTGTACCGGATGCTTACTGACATATGGGAACCAGGAAACCGATGTACCAGGTTCACTGGATTGTAGAGGCATACCACATCGTCTCGTTAGACCTATGAGCCCGAGACGGCACGACCGGTTCTACAGTTTAGTGTCCTGCGAAAGGTGGCCACATACAACGTAATGAAGGACGCTAGAGTTGGGTCTTCAGAGGCGGGCGTATGTGTCGAGTTATCCGGGTAGTGTTTGATTCGAATCACCGTCCATCGCGGTTATTGATTACCGCTTGCTCCCTGTGTCGTGACGTAGTAATCAAGTTGTGTGGAAATAGTTTGCAAGGTTTTGAAATGCTGTTATGATAATTGTAAATTGCACGAAAACCATGTTTGAAGTAGAGATAGAGCAAACTAAAGTTATTTTTCCACCTTGGGACAAGTTACATTGGAATGAAGCGTTTCTTGTTTGATTGTGGAGTTCAAATGTTGCTGGGCGCAAGGTCACTACTATTATGGCTAAACCCTGAAAGTTAAGGATGAACTCATAGGCGAGTCTTTTTGCAAAAGACAGGCTTAAGTCTTAGGTTACTTTCATGTAGAGTTTCATGTCTTAGGAGAGACGGTTAAGTCTTGCTGAGCCTTTGTGCTCACTCTTGCTATATAAGTGGTTTTGCAGGTATACATCGACGCTATAAAGAAGGTTGTCCGGTGAGACTCGGGAACTTCCGAGTCATGTCACACATGGAGAACCTAGCCGCTGCCATGTCGTCGTGTTGCTAGAGAGAGGAGTCCGCGTGCTGGACCTCTTCTCGAGTGCTTCGTAGATACTCGATAGACTTCCGCTGTAGCTATTTTATGTAAATTATTTACAAAGAACAATTTGTAAGCTTCCGCTTTTGATTTATGTAATACATTGTTCCTTATTTGTGTGCTGTTCGGTGCCGCATAACACGGCACCACCCAATGCGATTCCCGGGCGAGGCGGCACGGCCCCGTGATCGAGGTCGGGCCATCTCAGCGTGGTATCAGAGCCACATTGGTAATAGCGCACAGAAAAAGGATCGTATTACGACAAAAACTTAGGATACGGTGAGGAAACGGTATTAGGCCCACATAAGGAATATAGTAGTATAGTAACTTAAAGTGGCAGAACTAACTTACGTGTTATAATTCTGAACTTCGATTATGTAACGACGCACCTACGCTCTGGTAAGCATGGTAAGGAACGCTACCGAAAGCAGTTCAATTTCGGTTAGCTCCCTTGACGAGGAAAGTAGTTCAGGGATAGGTCTCACAGCTTGGTGTGAGACGTTAATATGAAACTCTTGGACTCTTTATGTTCCTGAGTTCATATGAAACGCTGATCCCTAGCGTGCATTAGGCAAGTAAGTGGAGACCCCATCGTGTGGTCAGTAACGCGATAGTGTGTTCGTCTGGAATTAGCCCAGGAGGACATACGCAGCGCTTGCCATCGGCGTGCCCTGCAGGGCAGTAGGTGGTATCCGTTGGGTTGATAACATTCCCAATCGTGACGACCCGTTCATGACATACTCGGGTTCCCCGTCGTGTGGTGTTGAAACACGATCACGTACCTTGAGACGTGACTTAACTCAAGGACGGCCGTATGACAATGATATGGGCGTTTGTATTTACTTTCAAATATGGAACTGCCTGAAATGAAACAAACCTTTGAGTGCACCACTATTGAGTGTTTTTCTGCAGGTACTAACCACGTATGTATCCCGTGTAGTACACGTGTGCGAGAGACCGTCTTAGTGCCACTGATAAAATGGATATGCCAGTATAATCCGGTTTAGGATTTTCTTTGGTGAGGTAACGTAGTACCGACATAATTCTTACGGCGCATCGTCACCGTACTAAACATATAATCCTCTTCCCTATGAAGAAATGATTCATGGACTAACTTGCAACTAAAAATGGAAGTTTAAAACAAGTATTAGTTATTGAACTCTTATTTTGAGCTAAGACTCAAATGAGAGTATAACTAGGTGTCAAAGTTTTCAAAAACAGAGTGCTCTGTTTCTGGCAGAAATTCTTGCTGGACTTTAACGGAGCATAACTCTGAGTAGCTTGACCCAAATAAGGTGTATGATACAGTTCTGGGAATATTTTTAAGTTCTCTACAACTTCTTTGTAGACCTCCAGAGCAAAATCACACTTTAAATTGGTGAAAAGTCCAGTTGAAGGAAAACTGTTCAGAACCAGGACAGTAGCAAGAACCTCTCTGGACCTTTCTGTTTTTAAGCCATAACTTCCTGTAGAAAAATCCTTAAGGAGCCTATGAGTACTCGTTGGAAAGATACTGAAGTTTACTAAAACTTTGGTATTGAACTCAAGTCAAGAATCTGTATATAACTTGAGTAAATTTTGGAGTTTGTGTGAACTGGTCAGGGTAGTTCCGCTGATTAGTTTAGCATACTTAAGATTTGTTTAAACATGAATGTGGTTATACTTTCATAAAGTTCATGACATGTTCATGTTTTACTTATCTTTACTTACTACTGGAATAGAATTTTGATTGACTCAAAATTTTGTTTCATGCAGTATGGTACGCACACATCCTCAAATGGAGATTGGAGGTTCAAGTCGAGGTGGGAATGACTCGACTTCATCACAAGAGCCATCGCCAACCGGATTGGCTGAAATTATGGCGAAGATTAATGAAACTCTCCAAAGTCTAGTTCAACAAGGCATAGATCGAGGAGCTCAACGTCACATGCCAACCCCGAGCACGTATCTGGATTTCTTGGCGACACAACCGCCGGTATTCTCTGAGGCGGCTGACCATTCTGAAGCAAATCACTGGTTACGTGTCATTGAGTCCAAGTTCGGGTTGATCCAATGTGATGAATTCTTGAAGACTCTAGACGCTGCTCAGCAGCTTCATGGCTTTGCTGGAGCCTGGTGGGCAGAATACCTTGCTGTCCAACCAGTAGGGCATCGTATCACATGGGCGGAGTTCCAGGCTGCATTTCATGCTCGTTTCATCCCTGCGGGCATAATGCAAACCAGTCTGGATGAGTTCTGGAGTCTGAAGCAAGGGGACATGAGTGTTATTGAGTATGCGAAGGAATTCAATCGCTTAGCTCAATATGTCCCTGACTATGTGAAATCACCAGCCATGAAGGGTTATCATTTTTATCGAGGGCTGACTGCTAGGCTGCGATGTGAATTGGCTCAAGTTAGCCAAGAGAATTTTGATGAGTTTGTGAACTGTGCTATCGCTCAAGAATATTATTCCAACCTCTACCTCAAAGAAAAGAGGGAGAGGGACTCATCACAGGATGAAGACAATCATCCACCTCAGAAGTATCGGTTGGTAATCCGTTCACCTTCCGGTCGAGAGATTCCACAAGAGGTGCAATCGTTCTGGGAGTGTGACGACTCTTATACTCCACAGAGGTCTTATTCACCTCCACCGCAGCAGCAAATTATTTCTTATGCACCTCAGTATCAACAAAGTGCACTAGAATATTATTGCCCTCAAGAGGTTGAAGATGAACAAGTTGATGTCTCAGCTGAACCGAGTGCTGTCCCACTTCCTATTGACAATAAACTCAATGTCAATGAAGCGACTGAACCGAGCAGCAACGTTATGTCTGCGGGTCCGGTTCCAAAAAGTGATCTTGGGCAGCCCAGAAAAGCTATGTCAAAAGTGGGAACAGTCATTATGTGTCAGTCGATGATCTGCCAAAGGGAAGACCTGTTCTTGCCGGCAGGTTCACCTTAAATGACAAGACGGTTGTCATTTTATTCGACTCTAGTGCAACACATAACTTCATTAGTAGGGCAACGGTGATCCGGGATCAGATCTCCACAACTGTCACAAAAGGTTCTTACCTTATTCATTCGCTAGGTGGAGACATCTCAACTAATGAAGTCGTCTCTCGAGCACCACTTTGCTTGGGTGGAAAAATTTATCCTACCATCCTCATCATTCTCGAAGACCAAGGAATCAATGCCATATTGGGAATATCATGGTTGACCTTCCATAAGGCTGTTCTGGACATTGAGAACAGGAGTGTTCACTTGGACTCTCCACTTCACGGACGTCAAACATTGTATCTCGGCGAAGCGGTTTCCAAAGACCCGGAAGTATGTAATGCCGAGTCCTGCAAGCTAGAAGACATTCCGGTAGTCCGTGAATATCCGGACGTGTTTCCCGAAGATCTTCCAGGCCTACCACCTGAGCGCGAGGTGGAGTTCAAAATAGAGTTGATACCGGGAACCACGCTGATCTCTCAGAGACCATACAAAATGGCTGCGAGTGAGTTAGCAGAATTGAAGGAGCAACTCAAAGATCTGATGGACAAGGGGTTTATTCGTCCAAGTTCATCACCATGGGGTTGCTCAGCTTTATTTGTGAAGAAGAAGGATGAGACGCTGAGGCTATGCGTCGATTATCGTCCTTTGAATGCTGTGACCATAAAGAACAAGTATCCACTACCAAGAATTGATATCCTCTTCGATCAGCTAGTGGGTGCTAAAGTCTTCTCCAAATGGACTCGGGATATCATCAAATCAAGATTCGAGCGGAAGATGTCCCGAAAACAGCATTCTCGACAAGATATGGACTCCATGAATATCTTGTCATGTCATTTGGGTTGACCAATGCTCCGGCCCACTTTATGTATCTTATGAACTCGGTGTTCATGCCAGAGCTGGATCAGTTCGTCGTGGTATTCATCGACGACATATTGGTCTATTCCAAATCTGAAGAAGAACACTCTAAACATTTGCATATTGTGCTTCAATGCTTGAGAGATCACAAGCTCTATGCAAAGTTTAGTAAATGTGAATTCTGGATCAACCAAGTGCCATTTATTGGGCACATTATTTCAGCAGAAGACATTGCAGTTGATCCAAGCAAGATTGAACAAGTGCTGAAGTGGAAGTCTCCAACCTCAGTCCATGAAGTTCGTAGCTTCTTGGGTTTGGCGGGATATTACCGGAGGTTCATTCCGAGCTTCTAAAAAATCTCCAAACCTATGACGGAGCTACTGAAGAAGGGCATCAAATATGATTGGAGCAAGCCATGTGAGGAAGCTTTTCAAGCGTTGGTGAAACACCTCACAACAGCCCCGGTTCTAGCTCAACTGGATACAACCAAGCCCTTTGATATTTATTGCGATGCATCTGGCATCGGACTTGGTTGTGTACTCATGCAAGGAGGACGCGTAGTCGCATATGGATCACGGCAATTACGGAATCATGAGCAACATTATCCAACTCATGATCTCGAGCTTGCTGCCGTGGTATTAGCTTTGAAGATGTGGAGACATTACCTATTGGGAAATCTGGTTCATCTCTACACCGACCACAAAAGCTTGAAGTACATATTCACTCAGAAAGAGTTGAATATGCGGCAACGGTGATGGTTAGAGCTGATCAAGGACTATGAGATTGAAATTCATTATCATCCGGGCAAGGCAAATGTGGTTGCCGATGCACTCAGCCGGAAGTCTCATATTCATAACCTGACCATTACGCTGATAGAAGAGGAAGAACCAAGTCTTTACTTGGTTCCATATGGAGCTTTACATAATCTGGCTCTCATACCTACAATAAGAGAGGAGGTTATGGCAGCTCAAAAGAAAGACAAGGGCATGGCTCATATCAGAAGGAGATTGAAGAACGGGGAGATGAAATGTTTCCGGTTAGATGATGAAGACACCCTATGGTTCAAGAACCGGATAGTCGTACCCCGTGATATGAGGCTGCGGAAGAAAATTTTGGATATGGCTCACTTATCCAAATTTTCTATTCGTCCGGGCAGCAACAAGATGTACCAAGAGCTGAAGACCAAATTTTGGTGGACCCGGATGAAGAGGGAGGTTGCTAAATACATATCAGAATGTGATACGTGTCGGTGAGTTAAAACCGACCACATGAAGAAGGCGGGAACCCTACAACCGCTAAGTATTCCGGCATGGAAGTGGGAGGATATTAGTATGGACTTTATTGTTGGACTACCTCTCACGGCTAATAAGCATGACTCAGTTTGGGTAATCGTGGATCGGTTAACCAAGTCAGCGCATTTCATCCCGGTGCATACGGGATACCATGCCAAGAAGTATGCGGAGCTATATATTGCAAGAATATTATGCCTACATGGAGTTCCCCGAAAGATCATCTCCGATCGAGGCGCATTGTTCGTTGCTCGTTTCTGGGAGCAGCTACATGCATCGCTGGGGACCAAATTGATTAGAAGCTCTGCATATCATCCTCAAACCGATGGGCAAACGGTGAGGGTGAACCAAGTTCTAGAAGACATGCTTCGAGCATGTGCCATTCACCACGGTAAGCGATGGGACGATCATCTACCGTTGGTGGAATTTGCTTATAATAATGGGTATCAAGCGAGCATAAAAATGGCATCTTACGACACTCTCTACGGCCGGAAGTGCCGCACACCCTTGAACTGGTGTGAATCTGGCGAGAGAGTGATTTGCAGGATTGATCTCGTAAATAAAGCTGAAGAGCGGGTACGGCTTATTCAAGCAAATCTTAAAGCCGCTCAGTCCAGACAAAAGAGCTATGCGGTTAAGCGACGTCGTCCTCTGGATTTCCATGTTGGGGACCACGTATACCTCCACGTATCTCCTATGAAGGGCATTCACTGATTCGGAGTGAAAGGAAAATTAGCTCCGCGTTTCATCGGTCCCTTCGTCATCATTGAAAGGTGTGGACCCGTGGCATACCGTTTGGAGCTGCCGGCAACCTTAGCCGAAGTTCATAACATCTTCCACATATCTCAGTTGTGGAAGTGTTTGAAAGTTCCAACCGAGATTCTCACGGGAGACATAGAAGATTTGAAGCCGGACCTCGCTTATGTTGAGCGACCAACCCGGATAGTTGATGAGAAGACTCGCGAGACCAGAAACCGGACGCTGCGATTTTTCAAGGTGCTATGGGAAAATCACACGTCCGACGAAGCTACATGGGAAAGCGAGGAGTATTTGCAGCGCAATCATCCGGAGTTGTTAGAGGCGTATGTTGAGTAGCTGTCCTCTCCACGTTGTCCTTAATCATGAATCTCGGGACGAGATTCTTTTTAAAGGGAGAGGAATGTAAAAGTCCCAAAACATGTAAATAGAAAACTTGAGCTATGAATAAAGTTGAGTTTATATACAAGAAATGGGACTTACAAAAAATTTTGGTTTACTCATGAAAGTGTTGGCATGTGCAATGACACTTTGAATTCAGTTTGAACTAAAAGGGTCACTTCAAAAAGATGAAGGCCACTTTCAAAAGGAGAGATTCAGACTGTTGTTGAAAAAGTTATATTTACAATAGCCAACTCAAAGATCAGAGGACATATTTGAATTCCTCAGGTCCAAATTATGAGGGAGCCAAGTTTTGAGCAAATTGGGAGAGGCTTTCATATGAATATCAAAGGAACTTGTAAAATTCATCCAAATTTGAATTTAAATTTGAAACTGTGGCACAAATTGTCAAATGGCAAGATGGCCTTTTGATTTGGATCCCTCGCAGCTGAATTTACAAGGTGTCAAAATTTAGAGATCTTTTGAGGGGCAGTGAGAAGCTGTGGGACCCACATGTCATGGACTAAAAAGGGAGGAGACTTTCAACCGAAGCAAACACTTTGTTCTGTTCAGACCGAACCCGAAGCTGGCATGCCGCAGCGCGCCACCGAGCTGCTGGGCAAACCGACGTCTCGCGGTCCTCACGATCAGGGCACCGAGTGGAGAAAAGATCCTCGGGTGTACCCCCCCCTCTCAGTGGATAAACACTCCCGGTCCTTTCTCCCTTCGCTGCACCGAGGCCCGCGACTGTTTTTGCCGCCGCCGCGTGCTCACGCTCGGCTTCCCGTCGGCCATCGTCTCCCCGAACCGCAAACACTCGGACAAGCTTGGAAGCAGCGTCGCCCACACTCCCTGAAGCCGTCAAAGCCGGTTCCGAGGGTGCAGCGGGCTGCGATCGCCTCGGCAAGCCGTTCCTTCCCCAGCGGACTGACCTCGGCGGTTTCACTCTGAGCCAAGCTTCTCCGGTGTTTCACGCCCAACTAAGCCTCGAATAAGGTTGGTTACCACCTCCACTTGCTGTCCACTGAGTTCAGGATCATTTCATAATACCACCTGGCCGGAATTTGAGGTTTCTCACCGGCAGGTTCATCGGGCCGCCATGCCCAAAATCCAAAAATTAGGTCCCTATGGTTAGGCGTTTCCAGTCATGAGCTTCGGGTATGTTCTGTAGACTCCGACGGTCCTCCTCCTCCAACCGGCGCTGGCTTTCATCAACCCTAACCATAAAACGCCGTGTTTTTCGGTGCCGTCGGAAAAATCCACCTCGGGCGCACGGTGGGGACCTATTTAGAGCCACTTTCGCTTCAAACCAAGCCCCTGTCAAGCATGCCCATGACTCACTGGTGCTTTAGGAGCAAACGGCGCAGCGTGTTGGGTGGCACCGCGCCCTAGCGACGTCGCCGGAATTGCCACGGTTACTGTCACCGTCGTGCCTAGGGTTCCGGCCATCTTCGATCGAAGGTAAGGCCGGCAACGTGTTCCTCACGCGAAAATATGCAGTGGCGGCGAAAATCAACGAGTTCCGAGGACTGGAACCCCTTCCCGGCGAGGTCTCCGGCGAGCCCGGCGGCGGGGTCGCGCGGGAGCCGAAGGAAGACGAAGACGGGGGCTGACCCACGCGTCAGTCTCTATTGCGAGGGAGTGGGATTTTCTGTGGCCTCGGATCGGTCTGTGACAACGCGGGGACGGGTCTGTGGCCCTTGTGGCTTGAATTCAGCAGCTGACACGTGGGGATGGGGCCACTGTCAGAGTTTAAACATTTCCCCGATTTAATTTGAATTCCAGCTTTAGTTCAAACTTTAGAACTACATAACTTTTGCTAGGAAGCTCCAAAATTAGTGTTTCAAATTGGGTTGGATTCAGGATGAAAAACTCTATCCAGATATGCCACCCAATTTGTATAAAAATCAATATAAAATTCTGGAGAATTCTTTAAACTTTTAAGCAAAAGAATTTTAGAGGGAGTTTGGTTCATCCAAAAAATTCCCAAATTTGGCCAGATATTCTTTAGGATATTGGGAGACTCCTGTAAAATTTATTCAGAATTAATTCCTATTTGCCTAAATGCTTAGGGAATTGTTCTGGGTGATCCACTTAGTGAAAAATTCTGAATTTTGGTCCAAAGGACTTTCTTGTGACAAGGAACTCACAAAAAAAATTCCAGCTCCATTGGAGCCCTGGATCATTATGTCCTGTTCAACCTCATTAGTTGATCCCCACCCAAGTGATGAAATCCCACTCATCACTTGATCCTAGTGCTTAAACACAAACCCAAACCACTAGCACCAGTCTCATTTTAAATTCTTAAACAGAGTTCCAGTTTTAAAACTTGTCTTTAGAACTTGTTAGCAAAGGTTTTATAATTAAACATGCAAGCATATTCATAACGTGTAGTGATTAAACGTGGATACGTGAAGAGTGGATCAAGGAGCAAGAAGGGCAGACATTAAGCTGCAAGTCAGCAGAAACTAACTCCATAAACATCTGACTTTAGTCACCTGCAAAACCAAGGCAAGCCCCGGTTTGCATTTAAGTTATTTATAAAGTTTTTAAGTTGTTCACATTTATGGTATAGAGTTTGTATGTGCATTAGGTCCAGGATGTTTTACACTCCAAATGCATGACCAAATGAACCCTGGAGTTGAGGATAGAAGAGGGTCACCGCTGTAGAAGAATGCCGTGCTAAATAGCTTAGGACATCCGGTAGAAGTTGAGTAGTTGGAATTTACTCGCGAGTATGGACGGGATTACCTGGGTGTAGATGGAAAAAGAGAGAAAACTAAAGTTTACATTTCTAAATATGAGACTGGGCAGGATAGTTAGGCAGTGACAAGACGAGGTCTTGGTCGAGTAGCTCTGCCTGTGTCGGTTAAGGACCGATGCGTGTGCGGCACCCAGGAGCAGGTTTTTGAGTTGTGTACCGGATGCTTACTGACATATGGGAACCAGGAAACCGATGTACCAGGTTCACTGGATTGTAGAGGCATACCACATCGTTCCGTTAGACCTATGAGCCCGAGACGGCGCGACCGGTTCTACAGTTTAGGGTGCTGCGAAAGGTGGCCACATACGACATAATGAAGGACGCCAGAGTTGGGTCTTCAGAGGCGGGCTTATGTGTCGAGTTATCCGGGTAGTGTTTGATTCGAATCACCGTCCATCGCGGTTATTGATTACCGCTTGCTCTCTGTGTCGTGACGTAGTAATCAAGTTGTGTGGAAATAGTTTGCAAGGTTTTTAAATGCTGTTATGATAATTGTAAATTGCACGAAAACCATGTTTGAAGTAGATATTGAGCAAACTAAAGTTATTTTTCCACCTTGGGACAAGTAACATTGGAATGAAGCGTTTCTTGTTTGATTGTGGAGTTCCAATGTTGCTGGGCGCAAGGTCACTACTATTATGGCTAAAACCTGAAAGTTAAGGATGAACTCATAGGCAAGTCTTTTCGCAAAAGACAGGCTTAAGTCTTAGGTTACTTTCATGTAGAGTTTCATGTCTTAGGAGAGACGGTTAAGTCTTGCTGAGCCTTTGTTCTCACTCTTGCTATATAAGTGGTTTTGCAGGTATACATCGACGCTATAAAGAAGGTTGTCCGGTGAGACTCGGGAACTTCCAAGCCATGTCACACATGGAGAACCTAGCCGCTGCCATGTCGTCGTGTTGCTAGCGAGAGGAGTCCGCGGGCTGGACCTCTTCTCGAGTGTTTTGTAGATACTCGATAGACTTCCGCTGTAGCTATTTTATGTAAATTATTTACAAAGAACAATTTGTAAGCTTCCGCTTTTAATTTATGTAATACATTGTTCCTCATTTGTGTGCTGTTCGGTGCCGCATAACACGGCACCACCCAATGCGATTCCCGAGCGAGGCGGCACGACCACGTGATCGAGGTCAGGCCATCTCACTGATGAGAAAAGGAAGAATCATGAATGAAAAGACCCAAGTAAAGGAGAAAAACCTAGGCTCATAGTTTAAGTATAGAGTGTGTGTGAGAGACACCTCTAAGAGCTCAATAGGAATATCAAGTTAGTGCGGGAAGGGCGAGTGAGAAAAAAACAAATTCCAAAACAACAGACTAGTCCGGTGCACGCGGACATGTACGATACACCACAGAGAAAACCTCTCTGTGTGACATCGGACTAGTCCGCTTCACAACGGACTAGTCTGATATAGCCAGGCTTGTCTGATTTCCAACAGCCTACCCTTCTCTGTGTGACATCGGACTAGTCCATGCACCACAGACTACTCCGTATTAAAACGGACAAGCACTCTCCGTGTGACATTGGACTTGTCCGTTGTCATATAGACTAATCCGTACGATTAGTGTGATACCTATGTGTGCTAAATGCATTGGCAATTAGAATAAATGTGAGGATTTACATTCAAAGTTATGAATATTGCCGAAATACCCACTTCGGAGTGTCCGAACTTTCACTCACATGAGCTGCATGTGAGTCGACACAGTTGATCTTTACAAATGTGTTTTTGGAAGTAACTGTCACTCTTTACTCAGTTCAGATTGTCCGAACTTTCTTATTGCATTTCAGGAGTAACTGTCACTATAGAGCAGCTGTTTTCATAGTGTTTGTGACGCCCTCAATTCTGTGGAAAACCACGGAACCGAGAACTGATGCACATGTGTGCCCATGATGTTCATGACACATACACATATGTTCCACAAACTGAATTTAGATTATATATTACCACGAATAACAGAGTTTATTACAATGTCTCATGAGTCTTGGACTCATCCTCACAGCGGAAATCTTATTTCTATGCAGCGGAAGTCTTTATTCTAATGCGGAAGCAATTCTAGGCAGCAGTGGCTCCATCTGTACTCCATCCCCACAGGCAAGGTTGAGAACAGATCACATGCCTAATGCTCCACTTGGTCTTCATAGAAATCTTCTCCTGTTGCTGATGATGAAATAATAATGCAAGTTTGAGTACAATGATGTACTCAGCAAGTGCAGGAAAAATATGATATGTAGCTCATTACAAGGTAGGTATAAAAAGGCTCATTGCAGAAATAAAAGTTATTTATCGAAAACATGATAAAACAGCGACTCATCTTTAAGTGAATGTAATCCCAACATGTATTAATCTATCAATCATACCTCCATTATGTTCATTACCTTCCATGTCACAACCAGTCATCAATCATCCTCATTCTTGCTCACGAATACCTCTTCGTATTCGCTACCACCTCACGAATACCATCTCGTATTCGCTACCATTTCATCTCACAAACAACTTTGTCTCCCACCGAGACTAACCTTGTTGCCATGACTCAACAGTCATGCAACCCATCTTATCACCCGGACTCAACAGTCCCGAAAACCAAACCATCCAAAACCATAACCAGTAACCATCCCAACTAATCATGGAAGTTGGCCAGGCGCTCGTGACCGTAAGCTCGGCTATCATAATAGTTTTAGAACTCTACAGAGTTTGCACCTCTTTACCCACAAGTTTGTGATTTCGTCACCCGTCGGCGACTGCAGAACCTCCATTATACCAGTACACAACCGTCGGTGTATGGTCAAGAGATCACAAAATAGCCTTTACAAAGGGGTTACTAGATGTATGGACTCACTAAGGTTTCACCGGCAGGCTAGAATCTCCAATTCTCCCACCCACGGGCCCCCTCTTGTGCCATGCAGTTCCCAGGGCAGTCCTCACTCAACTCCCATTCCCCGTGCCTTCCACGGTCCATAACAATCTAACAACTTACCTAATTAGTCAGCTAAGCCGCACCCATACTTGGCCTTGTGGTGGCACTGTTATCCTGGCATGTGCTCGCATGAACCGGTCCTTAGATCTATGGCAAGTAAACCACCATCTCATGCTACCTCATTCGCAAACCCAGTATTGCCTAGATCTCCCTCCGATCCATATTCATTAACAACATCAGTTTCTCATTATCGTTACGAGTGTAGTTAGCTAGACACATCTATCTCGCTTCCCAATCCCATGGACTCATTGAAGCTTAAAAGTAAAAACCATACCCGACTCATAAACTTCCCTGCCGACAAGGGTGGTTTTAACCAAAACTAGTACACTCCTATAAAATGGTTTCCCATCATGTTTGACTCAACACACACACACCTTTTCACAAAATAAAACAGTTTTTCCCAAAACATAGGATCAATATGGTCAAGGGGCACTTGCCTTGTTCATGCGGTTCCGGTTGCTCTTGGATCTCGAAACCTTGTTGTTGCAGCTCGTTGTAGAAAGCTCCTTGAGCTTGTCCTGCTATACAGGATCACACACATACAAGATCCACAACAATCAATATCATGCACAAACTTTAAACTAGATGCGATGATGCATATGCATGCTATCCTATAATCAGTTTTATTAGATCGGTTTGTACGTGTTCTTGCATGGCTTGCATGGTTTTACGATAAATAGAGGTGTTCGGATCAAATGTGGACGTGGCGATGACCTTGTCTTTAGATCAAACCGATCAACAAGTGATCTGTCCACGAGAAAGCTTCTGTTCGAAAGGAATTGAAGAACAGATGCAAAGAAAATACAACGATGTCGTAAGGTGGTATTGGAGACCTACCTTACGTCCTTCTTGGTCTCGGGGTCCTTCTCTGACCAGACAGATCGTTGGGGCTCTCTTCCGGCGATCTTCCTCGACTGAACTCCGGCGATGGGCTTACTCGGCGAGTTGTGGGCTAGGGCTCTAAGTCGTCGACTCAGGAGTTGGAAAAGAAGTTCGTGGGTTTCGGCCAGAGGTTCTGGGTTCTATTTATAATCGGGAGAAGAAGAGCCCTGATCTGATTGGACTTCGAATAAGAGTTCCATTCAGATTATCATTGAATCTTTACAACTTATCTTTAGTTAATTTGGTGCCTTAACATTGTGGAATTTAGGTCGGTTTCTCCTCCGTACTGGTATTTCTATGCGTACAGAATCCAAAAACCGCTCCAGAACTCGTCAGCTCCGCGGTGATGAGCTTCGGAAGCTCCACGTGTCCATCGGGGCCTGGTATCTCCTTCTCCGCGAAGACGAGCTCCGGTTGTGCCGCGTGTCAAGCGAGCGGGACCTCCCACTCCTTCGGAGGTGAGCTCCGCGTGCGCCACGTATCCTGGCAGTCGGGACCTCCTCTCTATTCGGAGGTGGCTCCGGGTGTACCACGTGTCCTAACAGAACCAGACTTCCTTTCTTCTCAGAGACGAGCTCCGAGGTTGACACGTGTCCAACAGTGATGGACCTCCCGAAGGTGAGCTCCGACGGTGACACGTGTCCAATAGAACCGGACCTCTCGGAGGTGAGCTCCGAGATCGACACGTATCCCGCGCGACTGGTCCTCTGATTTCCGCGGTGACTAGCTCCGAAGGTGACATGTGTCCTGCGGAACTGCCTTTGCTTCTTCCGCAGAGGCTAGCTCCGGAGGCAACACGTGTCCCACAGGGTCGGACGTCTCCACCTTTGCGGAGATGAGCCCCGAGCCTGCCATGTAGCCAGTTTAGTGGCGGACCTCTCCCTACTTCGCAGGGATGAGCTCCGAACACACCACGTGGCCAGCGGGCCGAGGAAGTTGTCTTCGGCGCTCTCTGGGATCTGGATTCGGCTCTTATTGGCTATATTTTTTATATTTTTCTCTGTTCCTACTTCGTTTAAAATGTTTTCTCTTCATGAAACATGAATATATGCAGAAACAAAAAAAATGAGGGTTTCACAAATCTACCCCCCTTAAATTGAATCTCGCCCTCGAGATTCGTTGGTAGAGAATAGATGAGGAAATTCTGCCTTGATGTCTTCTTCACGCTCCCATGTGGCTTCAGCTTCGGTGTGATGGCTCCATTGTACCTTGCACCATCAGATCACTTTGTTCCTGGTGACCCTTTCCTTCACGTCCGAAATTTGGACAGGGTGCTCCGTATAAGTCAGGTCCTCTTGAAGTTCAAGCTCTTCCATTGGTACTCGCTCCTCCGGTACTCTCAAGCACTTCTTGAGCTGGGATACATGAAATATGTCATGTACGTCGGAGAGATATGTTGGGAGCTCTAGTTGATAGGCTACTTCTCCTAGCTTGTCCAAAATCTTAAATGATCCGATGTAGCGAGGTGCTAGCTTGCCTTTGACGTTGAAATGTTGTTGGCCACGGATAGGCGATACCTTAAGGTATACGAAGTCTCCTACTTCGAAGGTCAACTTCCTTCGCCTATTGTCCGCATAGCCTTTCTGTTGTGATTGAGCAGCCTTTAAGTTCTCCCGTATCGTTTGGACTTGCTTTTCAGCTTCTTGTAGCACTTCGGGTCCAAGCACCTGGTTCTCTCCGGTTTCGTTCCAAAACAGCGGCGTTCTACACCGTCTACCGTACAATGCTTCGAAAGGCGACATCTTTAAGCTAGCTTGATAGCTGTTGTTATAGGAGAATTCAGCGTACGGTAAACTCCTATCCCAACTACGCCCACGTTTCAAGGCGCAAGCTCTCAACATGTCCTCCAAAATTTGGTTTGTCCTTTCGGTTTGCAGATCGGTTTGTGGGTGATAGGCGGAGCTAAAATCCAGTCGTGTACCCATAGCTCTCTGCAGCTTCCTCTAGAATCTAGAGGTAAACTGAGAACCTCGATCTGAGACTATCCTCCTCGGGACTCCATGATGGCACACGATCTGCTCCATGTACAACTCGGCTAATTGTGCAACGTTGTACTTGGCCCTTACAGGGAGAAAATGGGCTGATTTCGTCAATCGGTCCACGATAACCCAGATGGAGTCGTAACCCGACTGAGTACATGGCAATCCGATGATGAAATCCATACTGATGTCCTCCCACTTCCACTCTGGTACCTTCAAAGGTTGCAAAAATCCAGCGGGTCTTTGATGTTCGGCCTTCACCCGTTGGCATGTGTCGCATAGGGCAACGTATTCGGCTATATCCCTTTTCATACCATCCCACCAGTAACAAGTCTTCAAGTCTTTGTACATTTTGGTACTTCCAGGATGTATGCAATAGGGTGAATCATGTGCCTCCTTCAATATCATGTCGTGGAGGTGCTTCACGTTAGGCACACCAATCCTTTTTCCTAGCCAAAGCGTACCCTTCTCATCTTCTTTGAAATCCTTCTCTATTCCTTGTTGTATCATTTCCTTGATCTCTTCATCCGTTGCTTGGCCATCCCTTATCTCTTGCTCCAAAGAAGAGTGGATCTCCATCACTTCCATCTTGTTCAAGAATCCGAGGTGTAACCGTTCAAACTCCTTATGTAGTTCGGGTTGTAGCTCCCGGACCGTGGGTTGGTGACACGCTCCCTTTCGGCTCAATGCATCAGCTACTACATTGGCCTTCCCAGGGTGGTAGTTGATTCCAACATCGTAATCTTTGATGAGTTCCAACCATCGACGTTGTCTCAAATTCAAGTCCGTTTGTGTAAATATGTACTTGAGGCTTTTATGATCCGTATAGATCTCACATCGATGACCAAGGATATAATGTCTCCAAATCTTCAATGCATGCACTACTGCTGCTAGCTCCAAATCATGTGTAGGATAATTAAGCTCGTGCTTCTTTAATTGTCGTGAGGCATAGGCTACCACTTTTCCTTCTTGCATGAGCACACATTCGAGCCCCTGTATGGATGCATCACAATATATGTCAAAGCTCTTGCTTACATCCGGAAATACCAAAACCGGCGCTGTGGTTAGCCTTTTCTTGAGTTCCACAAAACTTTCTTGGCATGCTGGTGTCCATCGAAAGACCTTTCCCTTCGTTAGCAACTCCGTCATAGGCTTTGCTATCTTAGAGAAGTCCTTAATGAAGCTTCGGTAGTATCTAGCCATCCCAAGAAAACTCCGAATATCCCTCACGTTTTGCGGTTGGTCCCACTTCAGAACATCCCTTACTTTTCCGGGATCAACCGATACCCCTTCTTCGGAGATAATGTGGTCTAGGAACGATATTTCCTTTAGCCAAAATTGACACTTGTTAAGCTTGGCATACAATTGATGCTCACGCATTTTTTGCAAGGTCAATTTCAAATGTTCTTCATGCTCCTCCTCACTTTTTGAATACACCATAATGTCGTCGATGAAAACCACGACGAACTTATCCATGTACTCCATGAAAACCTTGTTCATGAGGTACATGAAGTATGCGGGTGCATTTGTTAACCCAAAAGACATGACGGTATATTCATACGAACCATACCGTGTTCGAAAGGCAGTCTTGGGTATATCGGAGGGCTTAATCTTCAGCTGGAAATATACCGACCAAAGATCAATCTTGGAGAACACTCGGGCTCCTTTCATTTGGTCGAATAGGTCCTCTATACGGGGCAGAGGGTATTTGTTCTTGATTGTCACCTCGTTGAGAGACCTATAGTCCACGCACATCCTTTGGGTCCCATCCTTCTTGTCTACGAAGAGCACATGAGCTCCCCATGGTGACGAGCTTGGACGTATAAAACCCTTCTCCAACTGCTCCTGAATTTGCTTCTTGAGTTCCACTAGTTCAATGATGGCATCCTATAGGGTCTCTTTGCTATGGGTGCAGTTCCGGGTACCAAATCAATGGCAAACTCAATGTCCCGGTCAGGTGGCATACCTGGAAGCTCCTCTGGAAACACGTCCGAGAATTCTTGAACCACTGGAATGTTGTCCAATGTTGTTCCTTTAACGTGGTTCAAGATTGCCTTTTCGGTTGTTCGTTGGGCTGACTCAAACTCGACACGAATACCATGATTATTTGTCTACTGCACACTTCTTCCAGCACATTGGATTACCCCATTGTGCTTGCTTAACCAATCCATCCCGAGTATTATGTCAATCCCTTGGAAATACAAGACAATAAGGTTGGCAAGAAAGTCTACCCCCCTTATCTTGAGGCTTACTTTCGGACATACTATATTAGTCCTCATTTCTCCTTCGGGAGAATTAACTAACATAGCACATTTTAAGTGGGATATGGGTAGATTATGCTTGGCATTATACTTGGATGATATGAAGGAATGTGATGCTCCAGAATCAAATAAGATGGTGGCTGGGTTGGAGTTGGCAACGAACATACCAATTACGATGTCCTCAGCCTGTTGTGCTTCCTCAGCAGAGAAATGGTTCACGTTGCCGCGAGCATAGTTCTTCTGTCCCCGGTTTCCTTGATTGTCTCCTCCGTTCGGTCGCGGGTTCTGTTTGGGCACGTTGCCTTGCTGTCCAGGGCCTCTCCTCGGGCACTGGTTCGCGAAGTGTCCTGTTTCCTCGCATGCAAAGCATGCCGTGTTGCCTACGGCAGCAGGTACGTTGGGGCGGGGGTTTTGAACAGGAGTGCCCATGTTGGGTCGGGGCACAGGAGGTATGGGCACACGAGGTGCTGGTGCAACGGGTCGTTGCTGTGGTGGCTGACTAGGGCGGTATGCAAGAGTGGTCGATCCATACTGCGGTCCGGCCGGGGGTATGTACTGAGGTCGTACGTTGCTCCCTTGAGGCTGGTATGGCATCTTCCTCTTGCACTCTCGCTCGATCTCTCGGATCTTGCTTTCAACCACTATAGCCTTGTCAACCAGCTTCTGAAAGCTTGCGTAGTCATTGTTGAGGAGCTGAACCTGGATCTCATTGTTCAACCCTCTCATGAACAGGTATTGCTTCCTCTGGTCTGAGTTGACATCTTCGGGGGCAATACCGGGACAGTTGTGTGAACTTGTAGAGATACTCATTCACGCTTCTCTATCCTTGGCGGAGACCTTCAAACTCCTGTCTCTTGAGCATCATTACACCAGCAGGGATGTAATGAGAGCGGAAACTTTCCTTGAACTCAGTCCAAGTGATCGTCTCCGAGTCGACATGAGCGTTGCTTAGGGCATCCCACCAGTCAGCGGCAGCTCCCATAAGTTGGTGCAACACAAAGAGAACCTTCTCTTGGTCATTGCAATGTACTATGACAAGCTTCTTCTCCATGGATTTCAACCAGTCGTCGGCCTCCATGGGGTCATTAGCTTGAGCGAAGGTGGGTGGTCGAGTCCTCATGAACTCACCCAGTCTGTTATGAGCCAGTGGTGGTGGTGGCGGTGGTGCTGGAACGGGGTTGTTATTTTGGCCTGCAACTGACCCAAAGTTTGGATCATAGTTTGCATAAGTTGATTCTGCAAGGCCATCAACCGTTCCAGATTGTTCTCACCAGCTCCGGGGTTAACAGGAACTTCATCGTGGCCATCCTCTTGGTTGTCACGGACGTTCCTTCGGCCAGCGTTTCCCCTCACCATCTGTGAGAGAGAACGAAATAGAATGGGAGGTTAGAAGGTTAGGTGGATCCCCTCAACTATATGCATCAAGGTGGATTGGACTATATATATTAGCCCATATGAGGATGTGAACAAGTGCCGAGGCATCTCACACCTCTTTCTACTTATGTGTGGATATGGATAACGCTTTGAGACGTCCCACAACTCACACTAAGCACATAATCACCAACAATCATCACAAGGGCTCACACAACTCCTATTCAATGCTGGTTTCCTATGCCAAGGCCATCTAAGCACCCTAGGCTTGCATCCTATGATCAGCGTGGCTTAGCTACCAATCTGTGTCTGATACCAATCTGTGATCTATCTAAGTGTGTAACCAACCTATCATCAACCCGTGGTTCTGGTACCAATCTGTGATTGTATCTAGGTGTGTAATCTACCCTCATCCGTGGCTTTTGATACCAATCTGTGTTCCCTATTTAGGCGTGTAACCCTCCGTCAACCGCGGCTCTGATACCAGTTTGTGATGCCCTCAATTCTGTGGAAAACCACGGAACCGAGAACTGATGCATATGTGTGCCCAGGATGTTGATCACACATACACATATGTTCCACAAACTGAATTCAGATTATATATTACCACGAATAACAGAGTTTGTTACAATGTCTCATGAGTCTTGGACTCATGCTCATAGCGGAAATCTTATTTCTATGCAGCGAAAGTCTTTATTCTAATGCGGAAGCAATTTAACTAATGCGGAAGCAATCCTAGGCAGCAGTGGCTCCATCTCTACTCCATCCCCAAAGGTAAGGTTAAGAACGGATCACATGCCTAATGCTCCACTTGGTCTTCATAGAAATCTTCCCCTGTTGCTGATGATGAAATAATAATGCAAGTTTGAGTACAATGATGTACTCAGCAAGTGCGGGGAAAATATGATATGTAGCTCATTACAAGGTAGGTATAAAAAGGCTCATTGCAGAAATAAAAGTTATTTATCAAAAACATGATAAAACAGCGACTCATCTTTAAGTGAATGTAATACCAACATGTATTAATCTACCAATCATACCTCCATTATGTTCATTACCTTCCATGTCACAACCAGTCATCAAGCATCCTCATTCTTGCTCACGAATACCTCCTCGTATTCGCTACCATCTCACGAATACCATCTCGTATTCGCTACCATTTCATCTCACAAATAACTTCGTCTCCCATCGAGACTAACCTTGTTGCCATGACTCAACAGTCATGCAACCCATCTTATCACCCGGACTCAACAGTCCCGAAAACCAAGCCAAAACCAAACCATCCAAAACCATAACTAGTAACCATCCCAATTAATCATGGAAGTTGGCCAGGCGCTCGTGACCGTAAGCTCGACTATCATGATAGTTTTAGAACTCTACAGAGTTTGCACCTCTTTACCCAGAAGTTTGTGATTTCGTCACCCGTCGGGGACTGCAGAACCACCATTATACCAGTACACAACTGTCGGTGTATGGTCAAGAGATCACAAAATAGCCTTTACAAAGGGGTTACTAGATGTATGGACTCACTAAGGTTTCACCGGCAGGCTAGAATCTCTAATTCTCCCACCCATGGGCCCCCTCTTGTGCCATGCAGTTCCCAGGGCAGTCCTCACTCGACTCCCATTCCCCGTGCCTTCCACGGTCCATAACAATCTAGCAACTTACCTAATTAGTCAGCTAAGCCGCACCCATACTTGGCCTTGTGGTGGCACAATTATCCTGGCATGTGCTCGCATGAACCGGTCCTTAGATCTATGGCAAGTAAACCACCATCTCATGCTACCTCATTCACAAACCCAGTCTTGCCTAGATCTCCCTTCGATCCATGTTCATTAACAACATCAGTTTCTCATTATCGTTACGAGTGCAGTTAGCTAGACACATCTATCTCGCTTCCCAATCCCATGGACTCAGCGAAGCTTAAAAGTAAAAACCATACCCGACTCATAAACTTCCCTGGCGACAAGGGTGGTTTTAACAAAAACTAGTAAACTTTTATAAAAGGGTTTCCCATCATGTTTTACTCAGCACACACACACCTTTTCGTAAAACAAAACAGTTTTTCCCAAAACATAGGATCAATATGGTCAAAGGGCACTTGCCTTGTTCTTGCGGTTCCGGTTGCTCTTGGACCTCGAAACCTTGTTGTTGCAGCTCGTCATAGACAACTCTCTGAGCTTGTCCTGCTATACAGGACCATGCACATACAAGATCCACAACAATCAATATCATGCACAAACTTTAAACTAGATGTGATGATGCATATGCATGCTATCCTATAATCAGTTTTATTAGATCGGCTTGTACGTGTTCTTGCATAGCTTGCATGGTTTTACGATGAATAGAGGTGTTCGGATCAAATCTGGACGTGGCGATGACCTTGTCTTTAGATCAAACCGATCAACAAGTGATCTGTCCACGAGAAAGCTTCTGTTTGAAAGGAATTGAAGAACAGATACAAAGAAAACACAACGATGTCGTAAGGTGGTATTGGAGACCTACCTTACGTCCTTCTTGGTCTCGGGGTCCTTCTCTGACCATACAGATCGTTGGGGCTCTCTTCCGGCGATCTTCCTCGACTGAACTCTGGCGAGTGGCTTACTCGGCGAGTTGGGGGCTAGGGCTCTAAGTCGTCGGCTCAGGAGTTGGAAAAGAAGTTCGTGGGTTTCGGCCAGAGGTTCTGGGTTCTACTTATAATCGGGAGAAGAAGAGTCCTGATCTGATTGGACTTCGAATAAGAGTTCCATTCAGATTATCATTGAATCTTGACAACTTATCTTTAGTTGATTTGGTGCAGTAACATTGTGGAATTCAGGTCGGTTTCTCCTCCGTACTGGTATTTCTACGCGTACAGAATCCAAAAACTGCTACAGAACTCGTTACCTCCGCCGTGATGAGCTCCGGAAGCTCCACGTGTCCATCGGGGCCTGGTATCTCCTTCTCCGCAGAGACGAGCTCCGGTTGTGCCACGTGTCGAGCGAGCGGGACCTCCCTCTCCTTTGGAGGTGAGCTCCGCGTGCGCTACGTATCCTGGCAGTCGGGACCTCCTCTTTATTCGGAGGTGGCTCCGGGTGTGCCACGTGTCCTAACAGCACCAGACTTCCTTTCTTCTCAGAGACGAGCTCCGAGGTTGACACGTGTCCAACAGTGATGGACCTCCCAAAGGTGAGCTCCGATGGTGACACGTGTCCAATAGAACCGGACCTCTCTTAGGTGAGCTCCGAGATCGACACGTATCCAACGCGACTGGTCCTCTCATTTCCACGGTGACTAGCTCCGAAGGTGACTTGTGTCCTGCAGAACTGCCTTTGCTTCTTCCGCAGAGGCTAGCTCCGGAGGCAACACGTGTCCCACAGGGTCACACCTCTCCCCCTTTGCGGAGATGAGCCCCGAGCCTGCCACGTAGCCACTTTAGTGGCGGACCTCTCCCTACTTCGCAGGGATGAGCTCCGAACACGCCACGTGGCCAGCGGGCTGCGGAAGTTGTCTTCGGCGCTCTCTGGGAACTGGATTCGGCTCTTATTGGCTATATTTTTGATATTTTTCTCTGTCCCTACTTCTTTTAAAATGTTTTCTCTTCATGAAACATGAATATATGCAGAAACCAAAAAAATGAGGGTGTCATAGTGTTTAATTTTCAGCCACTCTGTTTTTAACTTGCAATGTTTCAAACCTGCTTCTTGTCTTATGGAATGTTTGCTTAGTGTTCTCTTACTAAGTTTTTGATGTGTTATGGCTTATTATGGTGGTTAATATATTGTTATGGTTTGCAACATGCTTATGTGAGATGCTCATGTAAGGTGTTGTGGTTTTTGGTCTAACGTGAGTCAAGTTGCGGACTTGTGATCGAAAAAAAGTGGATGTTTGTTCATGTGCAGGTGTTGCTTGAGGCCAAGACATGTCTGGTGATGGAGATCCTTGAACTAGTCTTAGAGAGAGGATGAGGTTCAACAACCAAGTTCAGGAGGAATTGTAATTGAGCTGATCGGGAGGTCACGCAACATGTTTGGGTCAAGAACAATGCATATGAAGGTGTTGTGAACGTTTTGGAAAGTGTTTGCACGTATGCAAGGGGTGCATCAATGTGGATACATTGTTCCAAGGCGTGGTGATGATATATGGAAGTGAATATATGGTTGAAAAGGTTCAACCGGCTGGATTTTGCGCTCAGGCCGCGGCTGAGGCGAATATGGTTCGTGTATGGAAAGTTTTGAGTTGTTATAATTGGATTTCATGTTAGTCATGAAGTAGAGTTGTTTTAGGAATGATTGGGACGTTCCTAATTTGTTTGGAAGTCTTAAAATTGCTTCTATCTGCGTATAGAAGAGTCTTGAGCAGTTTTGGAAAGTTAGAGTTTGAATCCAAGTAGGAGTAGGAGTTCTAGTTTGAATTGGGTTGGCCTTAGGGCTGGTTATATAAGCAAGGGAGGCCAAGGATCGTGGAGAGCATGACTTGTGACTGTTTCTCTTGAGTTTGGATCAATAAAATTCGTAGTTTAGAGGATCTTTGGTGCCTTGTTCGTCCGACTTGTTTCAGACAAGTTTTTTCTCGGCGAGTTTCTGTACAGACCGATGTTGCTTTGGTATTTCGATCATAAATCGCGTTTTACTGATCAAATTGATGTTATTATTTTTGGGTTGTCTACACAACTTGACTATATATCATCTATGAAAATTCACGGTCATTGGATTTGTGGTTTGTGATCTACACGAGTTTCTTTGCAGCATTGTAGATCTGTTTTTAAAATCGGGTAGAACAGATTGACCTTCGTCTAGTCTTTTGATCATAAATCGAGTTCTACTTAGTGTTTCCACGTGACTTTTGTTGCAGTGGCTTCGTGACTTGATTCTCTATAATATCCACTAGTTTAGTCACATTTGAACACGTCGAAAACAGTCGCACATATAGTTTCTTTATCAGATCAATTTTCTGCCCTAGGGTTTTTGTAGCTTCCGCATAAAAAGTTTTAATCTACCATTCATCCCCCTATGGTAGCTTTTCACGTGCTCTTCGATCCTACAATTAGGGTTTAACTCATTGAAACCCAACTGATGGCTAAACACAACTTGATAGATAACACTGGACTAGTCCGGTGTTGACCACATACTAGTCCGGACTCCTCAGATCCCAATGGATACATATCGGGACCTCTATAAAAATGGACCACCCGACTCATTTTCGGTGACACACGAACCCTAGTGCCGCCACAGCATCCACGAGCACAAAAACACTCCTCTCCACACATTCTAAAGCCCTAAGGATCTAGTTCTTGGGATTTGGGAGATTGGAAAAGAGAGAGGAAAGAATTCATCTCCATTGAGCTCTTGGTTTGATTTCTCTCACACACTCCTGTTGATTATTGTATAATTTCTGAGTGTGTTGATCTTCGTTCACTTGTAAACTTTGGGAGCCCTCAACTTGTGAGGAAGCCCTATAAACTTGGCAATTACCCCGGTTGATAGTGGAGATCAAGTTGGCCTTGGTGGTGACTTGACGAGGGAAGGGATGGTTAAGACCCAGCTCTATGTGAGCTCCTTAACGAGGACGTAGATCCCTTGAGTGGGATTGAACCTCGGTAAAAATCACTTGTCTCGTGTACTTTTAATTCATATCATTACTAGTTAGGGTTTAATTTTGTAATTTTAGTTATTCTTATGATCCACGTGATATTAAGGTTTCGTGAACACTAGTTAATATTACTAAAGTAATTGCATACTTTCCGCGGCAAGAAATCCGAAGAAAATAAACACAAAAGGTTCTGTTGAACCACGGACTAGTCCGTAGTGACACCGAACTAGTCCGGATTCTGGAATTTAACATCTTTTGTATTAAGCATTTCAGGAGTTCAAAAAGCCTATTCACCCCCCTCGAGGCACATTCACATACTTCTGTTGGGTGAGTATTACGTCATTTGGTACCTTGTGCACTTCTATACCACGAGGTACTGAATGGTATAATACTCAACCAAGAGATCTACACTACCTTGTTCACTTCTATCTCACAGAGTAGTGTAAATCTCCCAAATCCTTGAGTGTGAATTCTGCTTTGAGGTCACAAAATAAAGCATTTGTTGCCTCATGTGATGATCTAGCAACAATAATGTCATATATATTAGAACAAAATGATAGTCTTTCCATTATTATAAAAGAATAAGAAAGTATCAGCCTTTGATGAGAAAAACCAAGATCATGCAATTTAGAGCTCAATCGAGAGAACCATTCTCTAGGGGTCTGTTTTAATCCATACAAGGCTTTATCTAACTTATGAGCATAGTGTGCCATAGAAATTTTCTCATAACCTGGGAAATGTCTCATATATACCTCTTCATATAGACCACCATATAGAAACATGTTCTATACATCTAGCTAGTGAAGACTCCATCATCTAGAAAGAGCAATAGACAAAGTAGCAACTTTAACTTCAGGACTGAAGGTATATTCATACTATATACCATATCTCTGTTTCAAGCCTTTTGCATCTAAACGAACTTTATATCTATCAATTGACCCATCACCCTTTCTCTTTACTTTGCACACCCACATGCAATTTATGATGTTTTCCCTTTTTCAGGTGAAACTAGGTGCCAGATTTTATTTCTCACCAAAGCCATATACTCAATATCTAGGATTTTTTCAATCATCATGTTCTAGGGCCTCCTCTGAAGTTTGTGGTTCACTAGTAAAATTAAGACACCCATAACAAACGATACCATCAGTGTATACCTTCTCTTTTTGAAGTCTACTTTGAAGTGGTGTTTTGGGCCGAGACCACTGTGTTTGTTGTTGAGGAAGTACAGGGGCTGCTGCAGGCGCCACAGGCGGAGGATCAACATGGGTTGACGTATAAGATTCAGCGGACCTATCCTGCAGCGTGCGCGCACTACCATGATCGGGGGCTCCTGCACCAGTAGAATGATGTCGTATGGCCCGTCTGTGCCCTCCAAAGGAGCAAGCACCGCCCACGCCCATGGTCTTGCAACGCGTTGCCTGATCACGAGGAGGGATGGCGAGAGTGCACGGATCAGACGACGGCATCGTACTTGCTAGCCCCGATCCCACGGTGGGTTCGACCTGCTCTCCAAGGTCCTGATCAGCAGGAATAACTGTCGCATCCTCTTCAATTTCTGCACCGGCCTGACCTGTTATTTCTTACTGTTATTATCCTGGTGCCACTTGATCACACTACAACAGAACTTCTAAATGCAGTCTGGCTGTCAACATGGAAATCAATTATATAAGTGCATCAACGTTTGTAATATGAATATGATTTCTGACCGTCGAAATTTTAATATGTTGTCTGTTAAGATCTTAAACTAAGACCAGTTTCGTAAAAAAAGTCATCAGTTCAAATAATGACTCCCTGGTTTCTTCCTATATAGGGGCATATGTTGCTTCTTTATCTATTGTACAGATGTAGGCTTCTAGTAAAATCACACAACCCCCATTTTACGGTCACTACATTTTTACATTTAAAACTTTTCACCTGTCAACATAAGTTGAAAAAAAATAAAGTATAAATGTGAAAGGGTTTAAGTATAAAAATATAGTGTCGACCATATGATGGACATCGTGTGGTGTAGGATAGATTCTTACACGATTGCACCAGACATGTTTACATTCTAGTCGTTGACATGCCATATACATATATGACAAGTTCGTAGGCTACATATTTATCTGACTGCTTTGATTGTTGCATGGCCATATGTATATATATAATGATGGTTTTATTAATGTCAAATATGATAGAGTAGGTAACCACCTGGCTGTTTTTTCTACTATAAAGGATACATATTACTCACTTGAACCAATTTGACGGGGTTCCTGACCCCGACCCCCTGGCGGAAAGCGGCAAGCCTCCCCCTCGAGGCTCGAACGAAGGAGGATGCCGAGCCCGAGTTCAGAAGAACACGAAGCGAACAGAATTGGGATCCTGATCCCGACCACTGGGGGGGGGGGGGCAGCGAGCCTCCCCATCAGCATTCAGGCGACAGGAAGACCTCGGAGAGGAAGCCCTGAGCCTGACCTTGGGTAGGCGAGAAGCAGATGGCCTTTAATGCGGAGCAGGCGCCACCATGGCCAAGTGGGAAGGGACTCGAGTGCCGTCCCTGGCGAGAGCATTGAATGCCCGTCCCGTCCGATGGAACAGAAGAGAAGGAGTATGTGGGGCACGCGTGCACTCCGGTATGGTTTACCCCAGCGACAAGACTGGAGCAGGCAGGGCGGCGGGTTCCCGATACGGTGACTCCATCAAGTACTCTGGCCAACGTACGATGAGACAGCCGTCCCTATACCCATGACCTCCTCCCTACTTGTAATGGGAGAGATCGCGAGAGTGAGTATAAAGGGAGGCTCTCGCACTTGTAAGAGAACCACCCCCATTCTTAAGAAAGAACAGTGAGACACCCTAAACTGGACGTAGGGCACATTGCTGAACTAGTATAATTCCTTTGTGTTGATAGATAGGCTATCTCGAGGACGAATGCGCGACACATTAGTTACTAGTCGGAAATCAGAACGCTAATAGTTGGCGCACCAGGTAAGGGGACTGTCGCGTGTTTCCGTTTGTTTTCCCATCCTCGATGGCTCCTCCGCGTTCGACTCTTGCACCTGGCGCGAGAATCTACTTTGGCGATTTTGAGTTCATCGCCACCGCAGGTGACGAGATGGAGTCCAGTTTCGCCCTCACCCACCAGACCCTCTGCTTCGAGAATCTGGACTTTATCGCCTGTAGCTTCAGTACCCTCCAGATTATAAAAGCCCAAGATTTTACTTGCTAGAGTGTTCATCACATCACCACAAACCAGCTCATTTTGTGGATAGCTCATGAACACATGTGAAGAGCAAGTAAACACCATCAAGAGGTTGATTAGAGGAAGAACTCACAAATCCAAAAGTAGGATCTCACACATTTAAACATGAGAGGCTGATCTCACCATTAGGCCCTAAACATTCTTAGGAGTGCTCATGCCAAGTTTCATGCGAGTTCAAATCCTTTTGAGGCACTTTTTGATACTTTTGTAAAAAGGGCTAATTTGAATGCAAATTCAAATTTCAGCTACTTTCATCTCTTGGATTCAAAAGTTAACTTCATATTCAAAGTCAGCAAATTTTTATGAGTTAGTCTACCAATTTTCATCCTCATTGGAGCCCATCTTGTCGGGAGCTATATTTGGATTAATTCAAAACTGAATTTGAATTTCAAATTCAAGTGTGATTCGAATTTAGCTAACCCAGCTCAAACTTGAGGATTTCAAATTCAACTAATGACTTGGTGATGAAGTCTACACTTCAATTTCGAGTAGCTGAGATATTTGCAGCAAAGAAATGGAAAATAATTAGAGGGGAGGAGTGGGCGCACATGTCAGTCAAACTCACTGAGTGAATCAACTCACACGGTGCTCTGTTCTTTGGGTCTCTTCACCGGGCACCACCTAGCTTCTCTCAGTTGCCACCTCCTCAGCATGGACGTCGGGCTGGCGACCAGCGCCGCTGCCTTCTTGCCCATGAAGTCCCAGCTCATTGCACGCACCTAGGCTTTGCCCTGCTATCGCACACGCTTGACAGAAAACACAGCCACCACCGGCCGCCCTCTCTGCTCCCCGGTGCGCCGCCATTCTAAGACGTTTCGTGGCAAACTTTCTACAGCAAAGAGGACCGCCTTACACCGCTCAAACTCACGGTGAAAACCTCTCCTTGTTTCGTCTACCGTGGGGAAAGAATTTTGCTTTTTACCGCATGAGCGCCCAATGAACCGAGCCCCATAAGTTTCCAAAATTCGTGGGGATTAGTTCACCACAGCGTATGCCGAGCTACCCACATGTTCTACACTTCCCCACGGCCATCTAGGATAAAAAATCATCAAAAACCGTCGAGTATAGGCCCTTCTCTTTGAGTTTTTCGAGTTGCTACCGATGTTTGACCTAGGTCGACGGTGAGCTCCCATCTCCGGACGTTTTCACTGCGAACCGGCTCCATATCCGTGCTTAGCATGTCACCAAGGAGCTGTAGGGCCAAGGTTTGATCGGAATAAGCCTCTGTAGGAGCCGGGCGATTTCGGCGGAGCTGCTCCGTAGCTGTGGCCCATCGCGGTTAGGGTTCCGGTCACCGGTGGCCGTCGCCGACCCTACCAACGGGTTGGCCGTGGTCCCAAACCCATAGGCAGTGAGTTCAAGCCCCGGAGACGGCCAGGAACGCTGTTCCGGCGGACCTCGCCGGTGCGCGCCGCCACCTGAGCTCAGCCTGTGCGCAAGGAAGAAGAAAGCGCATGGTGGGGCCCGCTCGCAGGGGTTTAAACTTTTCTTTGAATTTCCAGTTTTAGTTCAAATTCAAATATCCATAACTTTTGCTAGGATGGCCCAAATTGAGTGAGCCAAATTTTGTTGGATTCAGCTCTCCGAGAACTTTCCAGAAAAGTAAGTTTCAGTTCATGAAACCTGTTATTTTTCCAGAATTAATTCCCTGAATTGAAACTGGAAGGGGGGAATTTTATCTGGAGAATTCTTTTATTGAAAATTCTGAAATTTGGCCAGGAGGTTCATTTAAAAATACTTGAGCCACAGAAAAATTTTCAGGTCCATCCAAGTTCATTTAGTTCCCCTAATGGGGTGACTAAGTGAACTTCCCTGAGAAAATAGAAAAATGTACAGAAACATTTTTCTGAATTTTTTCAAATCTTGATTAGGGCATAAATTTCTCTAGGATTCTTCAAATGACATGAAACCAACTCCATTAGAACCATCTCAAACTCTAGTTTACAGAAAGTAATGATTTGATCCATGAAAATCTCTGGAAATCCATAGAAGCTCTAGTAATGACCATTTAGACCTTTATTTGTGCAGAGCTCAATTGAGATTTGTTTCAAATAGAATTTGCTCAAGTCTTTGGTTAGGTTCTTAACAAGCCACAGTAAAAATTTCAGAGCCAAATGGGATGTATAGCTAGAGTTATGGTCTTTATATACTAAATTCAACACATTTGCATTTAAATTGACATATTGTTAAATTGCCTACGTGTAGTCGCTGAACGCGAGGAGACTCCGGATATTTGGGACTTCATACCTCCGGAGGAGACACTAGCTCCTTACCAGCAGCAACAAGGCAAGACCCGGTTTGCATTTAACAAGTTTTATCAAGTTTTGCTTTATACTTACCTAGCTTGAAGTATGTATGTGCATTAGGTATAGGATGATTGACACTCCACATGCATAACCAGATTATTCCAAAGGGAGTGAGGATAGTGTCTAAGTCCTCGAGTAGTTCATGCTGTGCTTAATGTTGATAGACTTCGGTACAAGTCAAGTAGTTGGAATCTAATCACGAGTATAGGGTTCGGTACACACGGGATTGGTTAGAGATGTGAGACACCTTTAGTAAGAAAAATGAGACTAGACAGGGACTAGGATGCAGCAAGAGGATATCTTGTGTGTGTAGCCCTGTCCGTGTTGATTGAGGACCGATCCGTGTGCGGTCCACGCTGATCATGTTTGAATGTACCAAAGGCATATCGAATATATGGGGTCCGATAAACTGATGTAATCTAAACCCCCGAGCGTCGAGGCATAGCACACCGATTTATAGGTGTAGGCTGAGGGCAGCAAGGTGGAAATCTGCTGACGGGTATAGAGAGATGCTCCGTGTAGGGAACCTTCTACTGGTTTCGGTGCAAGCGGTTCGACGTTTGGGCTGTTGGGTGAAAGGTTGTCCCGTACGACATCGGTTGAGTGTGCCGTTGCAGCTCTGAGGATGGGCGTACGTGACGTGCTATTCGGAGTATCCCTGCAAGTGTATATTGAGTCGATTCACCGTCCCTCGCAGTAATTAGTGCCACTTGGACACTGAGTCGTGACGTAGGTTAACGTATGGAATGTTGTGATTCGATACTGCTGATATGAATAACTTGTATTGCTACATGTGTGCCACCAAATATTGCTCACTGAATTTCAGATTCATGAACCGTTAACTTGTGGCTAAAAGATGAATTAAGGATGAACTTGTAGGCATGTCCTTTGCTGCAAATTGCCATCCTACCTTTGTTATGACCTGCATGTAGAGTTTCTTGTGTATGAGAGTCGGTTAAGACTTGCTGAGCCATCGTGCTCACGGTTGCTGTTTTGAGGGTTTGAAGGTGAGGAGTACCCCACAGACTTGGAGTACGAGTCCACCGGCGAGGGCTACCCTCTGTCGGGGACTACGGCTGTGTGGGAACCATACACGCCGTGGTGATGCTGAGTGCAGCTAGTGTGGGTTGTCCGTAGGGCCGAACAACCAACTTTTGCTAGTTAGGTGTTGGCATGAGTTGTACAAATACTTTCCGTTGCAGTAGACTCTGTAAATAGATGTAAACTGAAGGTTTGTACTACTTTTGTACAAATTCGGCATGTTTTCAATGTAATACTATGTTACCTTATCGTGTGTGCTGTCGGGTGTCGCATCGTGTGGTACCACCCTCTATGATCCTGGAATGTACGGATTTCGGTCCGTCACAGGCTGGCATCAGAGCTGCTTAGAGGATAGCACACTAAGGCAGAGCAAGAGCTCTTAAAGTCTACCCGGGCTAGCTTCTTCGTTCTTCGATCAGGGGCGGGCTTGCTGTTTCCACTGGGGGGCCCTGACTTTAATGAAGAAGGCAGTGAACTACTTTAGAATATGGGAAAACTAATAAGGATAGTATTACGGGAAAACTTAGGATTACGGTGAGGAATCGCTAGTATGCCCAAATAAGGACTATATTAGTGTAGTTACTTAAAGTGGCATGACTAACCTATTTGTTATAATTCTGAATTTTGATTATGTAATGACGCACCTACGCTCAGGTAAACATGGCAAGGCCACCGAAAGCGTATCAATTTCGGTTAGCTCCCCTGACGAGGAAAATGGTTCAGGATATAGGTCTCACAGCTTTGTGTGAGACGTCAATATGAAACTCTTGAACTCTTCATGTTTCTGAGTTCATATGAAACGCTGGCCCCTGGCGTGCATTAGGCAAGAAAGTGGAAACCCCATCGTGTGGTCGGTAATGCGATAGTGTGTTCTTCTTGAAATAGCCTAGGAGGACATACGCAGCGCTTGCCATCAGCGTGCCCTGCAAGGTAGTAGGTGGTATCCGTTGGGTTGATAAAATTCCCAACCGTGACGACCCGTTCGCGCTCTACTCGGGTCCCCTGTCGTGTGGTGTGAAAACGCGACCATGTACCTTGAGACGTGGCTTAACTCAAGGATGGCTATATGGCAATGACACGGGCATATGTTTTTACTATGATATGGACCTGCCTGAAATGACAACCACCTTTGAGTGCATCATTATTGAGTGTTCTTCTGCAGGTGCTAACCACGTACATATCTCGTGTAGTACACGTTTGCGAGAGGCCGTTTTTAGTGCCACGGTTGAGTCGTATATGCCGGTATAATCTGGTTAGGATTTTCCATTTTGTGAGGAACGTAGTACCGACATGTAATAAGCATGATGGCATTAATAACAATTTGGAAAAAGGAACTAAGATAACCAAGTTTTCATCTTTAGGACTCTGGTTTTGAAGAAAAATCAAAATTTGATTAGTTCAGTTCAAAGGACTTGAAAAACAGACTGCGCTGTTTTTGGGCAGCAAGTTTGCCGGATTTTAACAGAGCCTAACACACAAGTTACTTAGGCAATGGAGGTGTGGGATATAGTTCTGTAAAGATATTTAAGTGCTCTACAACTTTGTTGTAGACTTCCAGAACAGAATCACACATCAAATTGGTTAAAATTCCAGATGAGTGTAAACTGTCCAGAACCATGACAGATTTAAAACACTCTCTGGACTGTTCTGTTTTTCAAGCATAACCTCCTGCAGATAAATATAAAATGATCATATGATACATTGTTGGAAATTTTAGGAGATGTGTTACATCTTTGTAATTCAAAGTTTTTGCAGTTGAAGCATGGAATTCAGTGGAATTTGGAGTTGAAAAGAGCAACTTTCAAAGGAGGTGCTGTTGAAATTCTTCCAGAAATTCTGTTGACTTTGAATTATCATAACTTTGTAACCAGAACTGACCTGGGGGCAAATAGATACTCGTTGGAAAGGTACTGAAGTTAACTTTAACCTTGGTATTCAACTTGAGTTATGAAAATTCAAAGTACCAGGTAAAAATCTGGGATAAGTAGAAACTGGTCATTCTGGGCAGAGGGATGAACAGTTGAACTCAATTGAGAGATTGTTGTACCTAGTGGGGTTTTATTACTCCCAATGGGGTAGAACATACTCATAAGTAGTTATATTCAACTAGTGAAAGATTTGAGTATATTGCTTACTCAAGTTCTTTTTGCTAGAGACCATGTTTGTGTCGTATTGAAGATAAAGAGTAGTATACGTGATGACAAAGCTATATTAACATCTCGTAGTGACCAAATCTAGTTGAGATAAACTTCCAAAGAGGAAGTATGTCAATTTGGATTTCACTAATTTGTATTTGGTATGGTAATGATGTAGCTTGTGCAAAGTTATTATATTATCTATGTCCGAGACATCTCGCATGTTTACTGTCATTATGTTTACCACTGTTTTATGGACTGCATGGAGTATGCTATGGGGCTAATGTTATTGTCGTTATGGTTGCAGATGGTTCGTACCCGGACCACGCACGAGGTCGGGGGCTCGAGTCAGCAGGGGGGTGATGACTCCCAGCCACCTGCCTACGGCAAAACCCCACAGCAACAACCACCACCGCCGCCTCCGCTTACACTAGCGGATGTGATCTCAGCGCTGGTGGGCTCTCGTGAGGAGCAGACCAAACTGCTCCGCATGATTGTGCAGAATACGTCCCAGGCGGGGACGCGTCAAGAGAGGGGGCCTCGTGATCTCCACATCACTATGTACTTGGACTTCATGAGTACGCATCCTCCGGTGTTCACCGAAGCGGCGGAACCACTGGAGGCCAACAACTGGCTGCGAACGATCGAGTCCAAGTTCGGGCTGCTCTAATGCATGGAGCGGTAGAAGACTCTCTTCGTGGCGCAGCAGCTTCATGGTGCCGCCGGTGCGTGGTGTGTGAATTATCTCACCTCACTACCTGCTGGCCACGACGTGGAATGGCAAGAATTCCGGGAGGCGTTCCGCGCTGTCACATACCTCCCAGTATGATGAAGAGGAAGTTCCAAGAATTCTTGGAGCTGAAGCAAGGCGGAAGAAGTGCCCATGACTACTCCCGCGTGTTCAACCATCTGGCGCAGTATGCATCGGACGACATCTCCACGGAGGAGAGCAAGCGCGAGCAGTTCTATCGGGGGTTTAAATCCCGAGATGAAGACTCACCTCGCGCAATGCAATCGCGACACCTTCAACGACCTTGTCAGAGGGAATTTGCGGCTGAGCAGCGGAAGCACAGCGCTCCACCGAGCAGCAGGGGTGGAGCTCCTTAAAAATACCGAATGGTGTATCGGACACCATCCGGTAAGCAGTGGCATCCACCGGCATGACCTCGACAGTTTGGGGTTCGTCCTTATCATCCACCCACATTCCGACCGCCGATGCCACCACCACTACTGCAACAGCAGCAGATGGCACCCCGGGTATTTCCACCGCCACAACGTGTCCCGAGATTCTGTCTGCCAGTCAGCGTAGGATCGCCTCCCTACACTTGCTATACGTGTGGCCAGGCGGGTCATTTCTCGAAGGACTGTCCACAGGGGCAGCAAAGCAGCGGGCAAGCCCAATATCACGGGTGTGCTCGTGGCCAACCACTGGCTAAGAAGGGAGGTCAGCGACCTGGGGGCGTTCGTTACCTCGACAATGAGGATGCCATGGAAGAAGAGAACGTGCTGGCGGGTACGTTCACTCTCAACGATCGTGCAATCATCATCGTATTTGATTCGGGTGCAACCCACAGTTTCATAAGTGCATCCTATGTGGCTAAGCATCAACTGCAAGTCTTCCCAACCGATTACTCATATATGATTTGCTCATCAGGAGGGAAAAAATCAGCGAATATGATGATTCCAAAAGCACCACTGTGCTTAGGTGGGAAGATATATGGCACAGCCCTGATACCATGCTGTGAGGGACAGGACCTCGTCGGGTGGTGCCGTGATATGCGGCACCCAACAGCACACGGGTCGATGAACACACATCATATTACATAAATAGTTTGCGGAAGCGTACAAGAATGTTTTACAAATAGTTATATCAGAGTAAGCTGCAGCGGAAGAATATCACTCTCACGACTCATACCTAAACTAGCAACAAAGAAACAGTCCAGCCCGCGGACGTTTCTTACTAGCAACACGAAGAACAATCTGCAGCAGCGAGGATGCTCTTTGAGTAAGCACTTGGAAGTTCCCGAGTCTCATTGGCATCCCTTATCATAAGCATCGAGTCAAATACCTGCAAAACAACTCGGATAGCATCCGTGAGCATAACGCTCAGCAAGACTTAACCCTCACCCTAAACATGAAACTCTATGTGAGGTTATGAACCTAAAATAGGATGGCATAAGCAATTAAACTCGCCTAAAAGTGAATCCTTACATTCAGGTATTAATTACAGCATTTTAAGTAACCTTGGGCACGCCACATCGGGAGTCCACAATCAAACAAGAAACGCTTTCCCCCAATGTAAATTGCTCATGCATAAAAGAATCGAGTTTGCCCTAACTAAGCATCAAGATCTCATACAAAGGTAGGATAAATTTCAACCAATATGATTAGTTCTTTTCTCATGCAAGTTCTTACTACATCACGACTGTGAGAACAAGTATGCTCGGTCCATTCCGCGAGCAACGGTTATTCGAATCAACAACACCCGGACTACACGACACGTACACCCGTACTCGACGTTGCCTACAGAAACCATCGCTGACGTCGTACGCGGCAGCCTTTCCCCCGTTTCACCCCTGTTGAATTGATCAAGTCGCCCCGTACAGTAGCCACTCTCAGGGTGCACCTACTAACGTGAGATGTCATGAGAATGTTCCCCACATACTGCACACCGGCCGTCCGCCTGAGGCGACCCGAAAAGTCCCAACGACAGCTTCCCGAGGTACATCGGTTTACTGGGTCCCATAATACCAGCATGAGTCCGGTACACAACTCAAACTTGTTCAACAGGGCCGCATACGAATCGGTCCTTGACCGACACGGACAGGTCTACAGCACCCAGGCCCCTATGTCCTGCTGCCCCTACAACCTTCCGGTCTCAACTTTAACTTGCTAATTCATTTATGCACCATCCTAGTATGCCCCTGTTGTTCCTGAACATGCGAGTAGCATCTCACCACTCGACTTCTACCGAACCTTACTTAAGCATGGCAGTTCTACACGGTGAAAGACACCTACCCAATACTCCATGGGTCATTTGGCTATGCAAGAGGAGTATCAAACACTAGACCTAATGCACAATTCATATCTTAACCGAAAGTGAATACAAAATAAAAACTTAACAGCTGTTAAATGCAAACCGGAGCTTGCCTTTTTTGCAGGGTAGTCGTATATAAACAGTTAGTGTCTTTGCTGATCCACCCTTGATTCTCCGGAGCTTGATCCACTTCAATGAATCACTCCTTTGAATCCCCTTCGTTGTGGTTCCTATTGAAATGCATATGCACATGTTTTATAGAATGTAATGGAAAGAAGTTATAGAATTAATCTCTTAGGAACAGAGGTTGTGTGGAAAAGCCAAAAATGGCTTGGGTTGCCTCTGTTGTGCAAAGAAATAGAAAATGATCTACCTTGATCTTACTATCTTAGCTATACACTAACTATTTTCCTTAATGAACATAATAGATAAGCTGAAAAGATTTGAGTGCAACTGAAGAACAAGAACTCCAATGATCTCAAAACTTTTACAGCAGATTCTATACTACCTAAGGATTTAGCTTGCCAAATTGCAGCTAAGGTGGAATTTAATTGTGTTCTCCATAATCCTCATAATGTCCCTCATGTATTTCCACATATACATAAGTATGGAGAACAAGAACAGAAAGTTCTAGGGCTCAACATGAGCTGATAATTTACATGTGAGTTCTTGGTTACATGAGAGTAATCTGGTCCAAAATGTAGCCCTTTTACCTGAGTAGCTCTCCCAGAACAATTCTTTAAGCATTTCTACTCAAAAGAATTAATTCTGAAGAAATGTGCATTTTCATGCCCAATTAAGTGAACTACAATTTCAAGTATGTCTCAGAGAGCTTTCCTAAGTTTTCCTATGATTTTTGGAGCCATGGATTGGTCAGAATAGATTTTAGAAGTGGGAAACCTTTTCTGAAAATTTTTCTGAACTCTTATGAACACAGTAGTTTGTATTTAGCAAATTCCTACTCAAATGAGAATCAAATGACCTCAAAATTTGCTATAAAATCAACAATATGCTAAAGAATATTCTGGCAAAATTTGGGGATTTTTGGATAAACCAAACTCCCTCAATAATTCTTTTTCAAAAAACCTTCAAAGAATTCTCCAGAATATAATATTGACTTTCATACAAATTGGAGTTCATATTTTGATATAACTCTGAAAGATGAATCCAACCCAATTGGAATCACTCATTTTGGAGTTTTCTACCGAGAGCTATGAATTTCCAAAGTTTGAGCAGCAACTGGAATTGTTTTTCTACTGAAAACTCCACTGGGCCCGCTTATTTAAATTCCAGCCAATCAGAACTGGGCCACACCGGGGTCACGGGGTTTTTGCGCGAGCACACCGGATCCCAGCCACAGACTGATCCAGATTTAAAATCCGAGCCGCTGACACGTGGGCCACCCGGCTTCGTCTTCCTCCCGATGTTCCCTCGCCCGCACGCCGCCTCCCCCTCGCCGGAGCAATTCGCAGCTCGCCGGATCGCCTCTGCCGGCCACTGCATGAGCTAAGACTCACCGCCAGGGGGTTTGCATGGTCGAGGAACACGTTGGTGAAATGGTTGGGGCCGTGGTTGACCGGAGAATGGTCGGCGACGTACCGTGGCCTCTGTTGAGGTTCGGCGCCGTCGCCCGAGGTTCCAAGCCCGCCAACCCCTGTACGGAAGAGCTCTACAGCACCAACCGACATGGTCTCAAACTCGCTTGGAAACGGCCGCAAGTGGTTTGTCGTCGTGCACCCGAATGGGTCCGCGACGAACACCCCTAGTAGAGCTCGAATTCCTTCGCTCTGAGGCGTTTTCATGCGATGGATGCTAAAGGGATTTTGATCGCCGGCTAGTCCAGCGTCTATGTGCCAAGTCTGATACCCTAAGAAGGATTGGAGAGGGGGAATTTTATAAATTGTACCAGAACGTCGGTTTGAAGGCGCCAGGACAAAATTCCCGAATTCACCGGCGAGAGCTCACGACATGGCTTGAGCTTCAGGTGGGAGCAGCGTGGAGTCTGTGCGCTCCTTTTGCCGCCCTTGCTCGGTCGTGAAAGTTGTTGTGGCGAGCTGTGCACGAGCACCTGATCAGCGGCCGACGTTAGGTCGCCGCTGTGACGGTTGTTCTCGGGCTAGGGAGCTGGTGCGGCAAGCTGCTCGGTGGCTCACACGAGCTGTTCGGTGGAAATACACACAGAGACTTAGACTTAGTGTGTAAGGCACACTTCAGCCCTATGACATGTGGGTCCCACTCCACATTTATCTCCCAAATATCTTCTCATGCTGATCTTCTCAATTCTCACAATTCTGAGTTTAAAAAGGTAGGCTAGAATTTGAATCCTCCAAATTCAGTTTGAATTTGCATGACAAATTTGAATTTGGTTAGAATTTGCAAATGCTCCTCTTTAACTCCCTTTTGAGCCCACCCTTACAAATGAAAAGTTTGTGATCACACATTTCCCCACAATTTCCATCTATAGGGCTGCAGGTTTATTCAAAGTTTTTGGCCACCACATGTGTGAACTTTAAATTTCAAATCTAATTTTCAAACTTACATGCAAGAGGTATTTAAATCCTTATTGGTTCAACACTTTTAAATAAAAATGTGAGCCTCATTTTTGGATGCTCATCCATGTATTACTTTGCATGAAGAAAAGTTTTAGCAAGTCCCATTTTTCATGTTTTTGCCACACATATGAACTCAAACCTTAGTTTTATTCATTTACATGTTTTGGGACTTTTACAATACATGCCACTACTTTGATTATCCTTACGGGACAAAATATTGATGCAATCTTAGGAATTTTATGGTTACGCTACCATGGCGCTGTCCTGGAAACTCTATCATGGACGGTTCATTTGAATTCTCCATTCCACCGTCCGCATTCAATCTTATTAGATAGTCCTGTCCCAGAAGTTTCAGCAGCCTATAATACTGAAGCTCCCAAGTTGGATGACATCCCGTAGTCTGAGAATACCCTGATGTGTTTCCGAATGATCTTCCAGGCATGCCACCTGAACGGGATGTTGAGTTCAAGATTGAACTTGCACCTGGAACTACACCAATATTGCGGCGACCGTATAAGATGGCTCCGAATGAGCTGACTGAGTTGAAGGAACAGCTCAATGACTTGTTGAGCAAGGGTTTCATTAGACCGAGTTCCTCGCCATGGGGATGCTCGGCGCTGTTCGTCAAGAAGAAAGATGAAACCTTGAGGTTGTGTGTGGATTACCGACTGCTCAACGCCGTCACCATCAAGAACAAATATCCATTGCCCCGCATTGATATCTTGTTTGATCAACTTGTGGGTGCAAGTGTGTTTTCAAAGATGGACCTTCGCTCCGGGTATCATCAAATAAAGATCCGGGCGGAGGATATCCCGAAGACGGCATTCTCAACGAGATATGGACTATATTAATATCTCGTCATGTCTTTTGGTCTCACCAACGCTCCAGCACACTTCATGTACCTCATGAACTTGGTATTCATGCCGGAGTTGGACAAGTTCGTGGTAGTGTTCATTGATGATATCTTGGTTTACTCCAAGTCGGAAGCAGAACATGCCGAACACTTGCGAATCATCCTTCAACGATTATGGGACCATAAACTCTATGCCAAGTTCAGAAAATGCGAGTTTTGGATCAACCAAATGCCATTTTTGGGACATATCATCCCAGCGGAGGCATTGCTGTTGATCCCAGCAAAATTGAACAAGTGCTGAAATGGAAAGCCTCCACATCTGTCCATGAAGTCAGAAGCTTCCTCGGTTTAGCGGGATATTACCGGAGGTTCATCCCTAGCTTCTCCAAGCTTGCTAAGCCAATGACTGAATTATTGAAGAAGGGGACAAAATATGTTTGGAACTCAGCATGTGAAGGAGCGTTCCAAGCATTGGTGAAGCATCTTACAACAGCCCCAGTCTTAGTTCAACCGGATACGACCAAGCCTTTCGACGTATATTGTGATGCGTCTAGTATCGGGCTTGGCTGCGCGTTGATGCAGGAAGGACGGGTGGTCACGTATGGCTCAAGCCAACATCGAAACCACGAGAAGCACTATCCAACTCATGACCTTGAGCTTGCTTCTGTGGTATTGGCGCTAAAAATGTGCAGGCACTATCTTCTTGGAAATTTGGTGCATCTCTACACCGATCACAAGAGCTTAAAATATATCTTCACCCAGAAAGAGCTGAATATGAGGCAAAGGAGGTGGTTAGAATTAATCAAAGACTATGAGATTGAGATTCATTACCACCCCGGCAAGGCGAATGTGGTTGCCGACGCGCTGAGTCGAAAATCACATGTCCATAACCTTACCATTACACCGATGGCAGAGGAAGAACTGAGTTTATACTTGGTTCCATATGGATCACTCTACAATCTTTCTCTCATCCCTACCATTAGGGAGGATGTTATTGCAGGTCAGAAGATTGACAAATGCATGGCACATCTCCGGAAAAGGATATACAGCGGTGACATCAAATGTTTCTAGAAGGATGATGAGGCGACGCTATGGTTCAATGACCGCATAGTCAGACCCCGGAATATGGAGCTGAGAAGATCCTTGATGAGGCTCACCTGTCTAAGTTCTCCATTCATCCGGGCAGCAACAAAATGTACCAAGATTTGAAAATTAAATTTTGGTGGACATGGATGAAGCAGAAAATTGCAAAATATGTATCCGAGTGTGATACGTGTAGACGAGTGAAGGTGGATCACATGAGAAAATCAGGGCTGTTGCAACCCCTGAAAATTTCAGTATGGAAATGGGAAGATGTGAGCATGGATTTCATTGTGGGATTACTCATGACTTTTAAATGGCATGATTCCATTTGGGTAATCGTTAACAGGTTAACCAAGTTGACTCACTTTATTCCCGTGCATACACATTTCCATGCCAGCAGGTATGCGGAGTTGTACATTGCAAGAATCTTATGCTCACACGGAGTACCCAAGACCATAATCTCAGATCGAGGGGGCATTGTTCGTGGTTTGTTTCTGGGAGCAGTTGCACGCTGCTTTGGGTACCAAACTGATTAGAAGCTCGGTTATCACCCTCAGACAGATGGACAAACTGAGAGGGTGAATCAAGTGTCAGAGGAAATGTTGAGAGCGTGTGCCATCCACCACGGTAGCAATTGGGATGATCATCTACCATTGGCAGAATTCTCGTATAACAACGGCTATCAAGCGAGTATCAATATGGAACCATATGAGGCTCTCTATGGTCGCAAATGCCGCACCCCATTGAACTGGTGCGAGTCCGGTGAAAGGGTCACGTCCGGGATTGATTTAGTAAATGACGCCGAAGAGCGAGTTTGGGTGATTCAAGCAAACTTGAAGGCCGCCCAATCCCAACAGAAGAGTTACGCTGATAAGAGGCGTAGGCCGCTGCACTTCGACATCGGGGAACACGTTTACCTCCCGGTGTCTCTGATGAAGGGCGTGCACCGATTCGGCATAAAGGGGAAACTCACTCCCCGATTTATTGGACCCTATGCCATCACCGAGAAGTGTGGACCAGTGGCGCATAGACTAGAACTACCGGCATCTCTCGGTGGTGTTCACGACGTTTTCCATGTATCACAACTCCAGAAATGTCTGAAGTATATGGCCGCTGTTCCAACCGAAGACATTGGCGAGTTGCAACCGGATTTAACCTACGCTGAATATCCGGTGAAAATTATTGATGAGAAGGCCTGGACCACGCGTAACTGAACGCTGTGGTTCTACAAGATATTGTGGAGCAACCACACCGCTGAGGAAGCGACGTGGGAGAGCGAGTAGTTCCTTCGCTCAAACAACCCGGATTTCATGGCGTCTCATCACGGGTAATTCCTATTACATCTTTGGCTCTTATATTGTAATCTCGGCATGAGATTCTTTTAAGGGGGGAGGGATGTAAAAGACCAAGATTTTACTTGCTAGAGTGTTCATCACATCACCAAAAACGAGCTCATTTTGTGGATAGCTCATGAACACATGTGAAGAGCAAGTAAACACCATCAAGAGGTTGATTAGAGGAAGTACTCACAAATCCAAAAGTAGGATATCACACATTTAAACATGAGAGGCTGAGCTCACCATTAGGCCCAAAACATTCTTTGGAGTGCTCATGCCATGTTTCATGCGAGTTCAAATCTTTTGAGGCACTTTTGGATACTTTTGTAAAAAAGGCTAATTTGAATGCAAATTCAAATTTCAGCTACTTTCACCAATTGGAATCAAAAGTTGACTTCATATTCAAACTCAGCACATTTTTCTGAGTTGTCTACCAATTTTCATCCTCATTGGAGCCCATCTTGTTGGGAGCTATATTTTGATTAATTCAAAACTGAATTTGAATTTCAAATTCAAGTGTGATTCAAATTTAGCTAACCCAGCTCAAATTTGAGGATTTCAAATTAAACTAATGACTTGGTGATAAAGTCTACACTTCAATTTTGAGTAGCTGCGATTTTTGCAGCAAAGAAATGAAAAAGAATTAGAGGTGAGGAGTGGGCCCACATGTCAGTCAAACTCAGAGTAAATCAACTCACACGGTGCTCTGTTCTTTGGGTCTCTTCACCGGGCGCCACCGAGCTGCTCTCTGTTGCCACCTCCTCAGCGTGCATGTCGTGCTGGCGACCAGCGCCACTGCCTTCTTGCCCATGAAGTCCCCTGCTTGTTGCACGCACCGAGGCTTTGCCCTGCTATTGCACACGCTCGACAGAAAACACAGCCATCACAGGCCGCCCTCTCTGCTCCCCGGTGCACCGCCGTTCTAAGCCGTTTCGTGGCAAACTTTCTACAGCAAAGAGGACCGCCTTACGCCGCTTAAACTCATGGTAAAAACCTCTCCTCGTTTTTTCCACCGTGTGGAAAGATTTTGCTTTTTACCGCATGAGCGTCCAATGAACCGAGCCCCATAAGTTTCTAAAATTCGTGGGGATTAGTTCACCACAGCATATGCCGAGCTACCCACACGTTCTACACTTCCCCACAGACACCTAGGATCAGAAATCATCAAAAACCATCTAGTATAGGCTCTGCTCTTCGAGTTTTTCGAGTTGCCGCCGATGTTTAACCTAGATCAATAGTGAGCTCCCATCTCCGGGCATTTTTCACGGCGAACCGGCTCCATATCCGTGCTTAGCATGTCACCACGGAGGTGTAGGGCCAAGGGTTGATCGGAATAAGCCTCAGTAGGAGCCAGGCGACTTTGTCGGAGCTGCTCTGTAGCTGCGGCCCGTCGCGGTTAGAGTTCCGTTCACCGTTGGCCATCGCCGACCCTACCAACAGGTTGGTCGTGGTCCCAAACTCAGAGGCGGCGAGTTCAAGCCCCTGAGATGGCCGGGAACGCCGTTCCGGCGGACCTCGCTGGCGCGTGCTGCCACCTGAGCTCGGCCCACGCACGAAGAAGAAGAAAGCGCGTGGTGGGGCCCGCGGAAGGGTTTAAACTTTTCATCGAATTTCCAGTTTTAGTTTGAATTCAAATGTCCATAACTTTTGCTAGGATGGTCCAAATCGAGTGAACAAAAATTTGTTGGATTCATCTCTACGAGCACTTTCCAGCAAAATAAGTTTCATTTCATGAAACCCAATATTTTTCCAGAATTAACTCCATAAAAATTAATTTGGGGGGTAATTTTATCTGGAGAATTCTTTTATGGAAAATTCTGAAATTTGGCCAGGAGGTTCATTTGAAAACCCTTGAGCCACAGGGGAAATTTCAGATCCATCCAAGTTCATTTAGTTCTCCTAATGGGGTGATTAAGTGAACTACCCTGAGAAAATAGAAAAATGTACAGAAACATTTTTCAGAATTTTCTCAAATCTTGATTAGGGCATAACTGTGACGGACCGAAATGTGCTCGCCCAGGATCTCAGTGGGTGGTGCCGCACGATGCGACACCCAACAGCACACATCACAAGGCAACCCAAAGTATTACATTGAAAACAAACTGAATATGTACAAAAGGTAGTACAAACTTTCAGTTTACAACTAATTACAAAGCTACTACAGCGGAAGATAATTTATACAACTCACGCCCGCCTAACTAGCAAAAGGCGGTTGTCCAGCCCTACGGACAACCCACACTAGCAGCACTCATCTTCAGCGCGGCGTGTACGGCTCCCACTCAGCCGTGGTCCCCGACAGAGGGTAGCCCTTGCCGGTGGACTCGTTCCCTGAGTCCATGGGGTAGTCCTCACCTGCAAACACTCACAGTAGCAACCGTGAGCACGATGACTCAGCATGTCTTAACCGACGCTCCTACACATGAAACTCTACATGCAGGACATAATCAACATAGGATGGCACATTGCAGCAAAGGACACGCCTACAAGTTCATCCTTAATTCATCTTTTAGCCACAATTTAACGGTTCATGAATCTGAAATCTAGTGATCAATATTTGGTGGCACACATGTAGCACTACAATTTATACATATCAGCTGAATTGAATCAAAATATTCCATAATTTATCTACGTCATGACACAGTGAACAAGTGGTACTCATAACTGTGAGGGGACAGCGAATCGACTCGATATACACCTGCAGGGATACCCGAATAGCACGTCACATACGCCCACACGCAGAACTGCACACAGCACGCTCACTGAGAGGGCCCAGCCTCGATCACGGGGCCGTGCTGCCTCGCCCGAGGAATCGCATTGGGTGGTTCCGTGTTATGCGGCACAGAACAACACACATATAAGGAACAATGTATTACATAAATCAAAAGCGGAAGCTTACAAATTGTTCCTTGTAAATAATTTACATAAAATAACTACAGCGGAAGTCTATAACAGCTCACGTCGAGTATCTACGAAGCACTCGAGAAGAGGTCCAGCCCGCGGACTCCTCTCGCAAGCAACACGAAGACATGGCAGCGGCTCGGTTCTCCAAGGCGACCTGTCTCGGAAGTTCCCGAGTCTCACCGGACAACCTTCTTTATAGCGTCGATGCTTACCTGCAAAACCACTTATATAGAAAGAGTGAGCACAAAGGCTCAGCAAGACTTAACCGTCTCTCCTAAAGCATGGAACTCTATATGAAAGTAACCTAAGACTTAAGCCTGTCCTTTGCGAAAAGACTCACCTATGAGTTCATCCTTAACTTTCTGGTTTTAGCCATAATAGTAGTGACCTTGCGCCCAGTAACATTGGAACTCCACAATCAAACAAGAAACGCTTCATTCCAATGTTACTTGTCCCAAGGCGAAAAATAACTTTAGTTTGCTCTATTTCTACTTCAAACAAGGTTTTCATGCAACTTTAACATAATCATAGCAGCAACTATACTTTTGCAAACTGTTTCCACACAAGTTGATTACTACGTCACAACATGGGAGCAAGCGGTACTCAATAACCGCGAGGGACGGTGATTCGAATCAAACACTACCCGGATAACTCGACACATACGCCCGCCTCTGAAGACCCAACTCTGGCGTCCTTCATTACGTCGTATGTGGCAACCTTTCTCAGGACACTAAACTGTAGAACCGGTCGCACCGTCTCGAGCTCATAGGTCTAACGAGACGATGTGGTATGCCTCTACAATCCAGTGAACCTGGTACATCGGTTTCCTGGTTCCCATATATCAGTAAGCATCCGGTACACAACTCAATACTTGCTCCTAGACGCGGCACACGCATCGGTCCTTAACCGACACAGGCAGAGCTACTCGACCAAGACCTCATCTTGTCGCTGCCTAACCCCTCTGCCCGGTCTCATCTTTAGAAATGTAAACTTTAGTTTGCTTCCTTTCCCAATCACACTTATGATAATCTGGACTATAGCTCGCGAGTAGATTCCAACTACTCGTTTCTACCGGATGCCCTAGTCTATTTAGCACAGCCTTATTCTAAAGCGATGAAACCATTCTACCCTTGATCCCAGGGTTCCTTTTGGTCATGCAAGTGGAGTATAAAACATCCTTGTCCTAACGCACATACAAACTTTGACCAATAATAGTGAACAAAAGGAAAACTTTAAAAACAACTTAAGTGCAAACCGGGGCTTGCCTTGGTTTCGCAGGTGACTTAAGTCAGATAAGATGAAGTGAGTTGCTGATGATGACTTGAAGCTTAATCCTTGCCTTCTTGCTCCTTGATCAAATCTTCACTTATCCACGTTTAATCACTACACGTTATGAGTATGCATAAATGTTTAATTGTAAAACTTTTGCGAACAAGTGTTAAAGACAAGTTTAAAACTGGAACTCTGTTTAAGAATTTAAAATGACACTGGGGGTGGTGGTTTGGGTGTGTGTTTAAGCACTATCATCAAGTGATGAGTGGGGTTTCATCACTTGGGTGGGGATCAACTAATGGTTGAACAGAACACTAATGATCCAGGGCTCTAATGGAGCTGGAAATTTTCTTGGGAGTTTCTTGTCACAAGAAAGTCCTCTGGACCAAAATTCAGAATATTTCATTAAGTGTATCACCCAGAATAATTCAATAAGCATTTAGGCAAAAAGGAATTAATTCTGAATAAATTTGCACTTTCATGCCAATTCAAGTGAACTACAATTTCCTACATAGCTCAGGGATCAGGCATGAATTTTCCTAGGATTTTTGGAGCTAAGGAATGGCCAGAACTGAATTTCCAAGTTTTGGAAATTTCCTGAAAATGTTTCTGTATTCATTTGAATACAGAAAATTGAAATCAGAATTAACCTAACTAAATCAACTCCAAATGAGCTGAAACTTTTACAGGAGTTTCATAACATCCTAAATAATATTCTGGCAAAACTTGGGGAATTTTGGATGAACCAAACTCCCTCTAGAATTCTTTTGCTGAAAAGCTTTATAGAATTTTCCAGAATTTTCTATTGGTTTTCATGCAAATTGGGTTGCATATTTGGATAGAGTTTTACCTCCTGAATCCAACCCAATTTGAATCACTAATTTTGGATCTCCGTAGCAAAAGTTATGAGGTTCTAAAGTTTGAACTAAATCTGGAATTCAATTAAACCGGAGAAATGTTTAAACTCTGAAAGTGGCCCCATCCCCACGTGTCAGCTGCTGAATTCAAGCCACACGGGGCCACAGGACCTTTTCCGCGCCACCACACTGGATCTCGGGGCCGCAGCTGATCGGGGATTTAATTTTTCCACCACTGACACGTGGGGCCCCCAGTCGTCTTCCTCCTCCAGACGCCCGCGCGATCCCTCCGCCGAGCTCGCCGGAGCTCTTGCCGGGAAGGGTTTCCGGTCTTCGGAACTTGCTGATTTTTGCTGTCCCCACGTATTCTCGCACGAGGAACACGTTTCTGGCCTCATATCCGATCGAGAATGGCCGGAACCCTAGGAGCGACGGCGACAGTGGCTTCGGCAACTTCGGCGGCGTCGCTAGGGCGCTGTACTGCCACAACCTTGCTCCGGTTAGCTCCTACAGCATCGCCAAGACCTAGGAAGCAACGTCCCGGGTTCTGATCTCGTGAGAAACATCGGCAACTAGGAGCTCACCGTGTGACCTAGGTGGATTTCGGTGAAAACTTGAAAAACCCGAAGAACCGAAGGTTTTCTCGACGGTTCTCTCTAGTTCTTGATCCCACGTGTCCGCACGGGTATCTACAGCTGGGTTTCTAAGTATGGTGATGAGTGGTGCACCGTGTTGCCTTAATTTCTCAGTTTTCTGCAGGCGGCTCATATTGCATGTCCGCAGGGAAAACCAAATTCCGGCGAGCACAGCCGGTGACAAACTACCAGCGCTTCTGTGGAGCAAGAAGGGTTACAGGCGCACCTTTTTGCTTTTGCAGAACGATGGGAGATGCTCCGTGGTGGCCGGGCGACGTGATCTTGCCACGGCGACTTCCTTCGGTGTTGTGGAGGAGAACCGAGCTCGACGCCGACGTTCCAACAGGGCTAGCGCCCTGTTCTTGCTTCTGCCATGCTGAGGGAGGTCTGGCGGTGCTGTGGGGCAGCTTAGCTCGTCGTGCAACAGGGTGGAGTAGCCGGGCGGCGGTGAACCGACGGCTCTCCCCTGTGCGGCCGAGTTTCTCGCCGAGGCGCGCGGCATTCGGTGAGCAGCGGCTGTGAGGCGTCGGATGAAGCATTGCGCTCTCGATGGGGTGATAAGGGCAACGAAAAATCGACCCCTGAGCAGCTCGGGAGGTGGCGGTGACTGCTGCCTCGGTGGAGCGCCACGGCTGTCCGCCTCGGGCTCAGTCTGAACAGAGCAAGAGGCTTGCTTCGGTTGCAAGTCTACCCCATCTTCAGTCCACGACATGTGGAGCCCACAGCTCCTCTCTGCCCCCAAAAGATCTCCAAATTTTTGGCACATGCAAATTCAGCCATGAGGTACTCAAATCCAAAAGTCATTTGGAAATTTGACCAGTTTTGCCTCAGTTTAAAATTTGAATTCAAATTTTGGTGAAATTTACAAGTCCTTTTGATATACATATCAAAGTACCTCCACATTTCCTCAAAATTTGCCTACCTCATAATTTGGACCAGAGGAATCCAAATATGCCCTCTGATTCTTGAGTTGGCCATTGCAAATACCACTTCTTAAACCACAGTTTGAATTTCCTCCTTTTGGACGTGGCTTCCTTTTCCTTGAAGTGAACCATTTATTCAAACTGAATATTTAAGTCCTCTTTGGTGATGACCCATCTGAATTTGGGTGAACACTTTGGTTTGCTCCTAGCCCATTCTTGATCAATCTTGGTCCCAAGCTGAACCTCACAAGTTCAGTTTGACCATGCCCCTCAAATTTGAATTTGAAGGTGATCTCAAACAATGCTTAGAACAAATGGTATATGAGCTTAAAATCCCTCCCTTTTTGGATCTTAAGCTCTTCAATACCTGGGGACTGCAATGATCATCCCATATATATGCTTTTGGACCATTTGAACATGAATGCTTTGCAAGGGTTCAAAAATGGGGTTTAAACTTCCCTCCCCTCTACTCATAGGAAATGTGCATATGAGTTAGATTTTTGGGAGTGAAATCCTTTCCCGGGTTAACATGTGTTCAACAGGAGTTAAATAAGATTTTAACTCTTCCCACATGTCCATGTTTGAATTTATCATTTTATGTGACATAACTCAAGTCATTCCCTTGTCCTAACATGTTTGAATTCAGCATGAACTCAACATGATCATAGTCCGTTCCTTTTTAGCTTACCCTCAAATCAGAAAGTTGCTACCATAATTCTCCTCACCTTCAACTGTGTGAGGTTCCATGTGTGTTCAAAAATTTGGCAGCACTTTGAGGTGAGCATTTGAGACTAAAGACCTTATTTTTGTTCTTTCTCATGTACATGTATGATTACACATGAGTTTAGCTTCACCTTGGTCCAACACCTTCAAAGGCATGCTTGAACCCGTGTGGTTGCACCTCATGAATACCATCCCATGTAAGAAAGTTTTTGTAAGTCCCATTTTTCATGAACCAGAAACACGATGACGTTCAATCATCCGTTCCTTTGCATTCACGTTTTTAGGACTTTTACATTCCTCCCCATTAAAAAGAATCTCGTCCCGATATTCCAATGGAGAACAAGAAGGGAGAGGTAATGTCAAGCGGTACGATGATAAAAATTCTGAATAGTTCATGCGGAGGTAATCTTTGCTTGCCACGTTGTTTCTTTCGTGGTAAGATTACTCTACACCACCTGGTACAACCTTAATATCCGATTACAGGTGTTCCAGATCTTTCCCTCGCTAGTCTGAACCGGTCGCTTGGTGTAGGCATGATCCGGCTCTAACTCGTCGATTTCTTTGGTGCGGATGGCAATGGTAGCTTTAAGGCACTTCCGTAGCTGTGAGACATGAAATATGTCGTGAACACCAGCAAGACTTGCCGTTAGTTCCATCCGGTAGCTACGGTTCCACACATCTCCGTGATAGCAAATGGATCTAAGGCTCGGGGAGCAAAATTCCCCCTTTACATCGGACCGGTGAATTCCTTTCATCGGAGACACGCAAAGACAACGTGTTCTCCACCATCGAAATGCAACGGTCAATGCCTTTGACCATCTTAACTTTTCTGTCGGGATTGCGCAGCCCCCAAGTTCGCTTCTACCGCCCGAACTCGGTCATCAGCTTCGTAGACAAATCCATCCCGAACAGTACTCTTGCACCGTACTCACACCACTTTCGCAGTGTGCGACATTTCCGGCGGTAGAACTTCATCTTACGAGGTATAACTGTACGGTCCTTAAACCATAGAGTACCCTCATTGTCCTTCCTGAACCACCTCATCTCTCCGTTGTCTATTCCCATCTGTAGGTGAGACCTACCTTTGTGTCTCCTCCGCACTTCAGCAATCTTTCCCCAGATTGTTGGAATGGGAGCAGTGTTACAAAGTACTCCCTATGGAATGACACGGAGACTTGGTTTCTCTTCTTCCGACTCAGCAATCGCCAAGTTGTGAACGTGGTTTCTTCCAACTAACACGTCAGCAACCACTTTCGCTTTTCCCGGATGGCATTGGATCTTGATGTCATAATGTCTTATGAGCTCCTACTATCTTCGAGAGTACCCTGGCATCAACTAGTTGATCAGTTAAACCATCGATGTGGGGTAGGGTCCTTATCCTTTATAATGACGACATTGAGCGAACGATAATCAACACTTAATTTTAGTGTCTCGTCGTTCTTCTTAACGAACAGCGCAGAGCAACCCCAAGGTGATAAGCTTGGTTGTGTAAAACCGTTGCTCATAAATGCACTTAGTTGCTCCTTCAACTCCGCTCGTTCACTGGGTGCCATCTTATACGGCCTTCGTGAAATCGGTGTTGTTTCCAGTGTCAGTTCAATCTTGAACTTGACATCCCGTTAGCCGGCATTGCCCGTTAACTCATCGGAAACACGTTGTATATTCACGTCCCACCAGAAAATCCTCGAGTTTAATCACTCTCGTGGGATAGGCCTAGCCCGTTCTCTTTGCTGTACCAAACGGACTCTTCTGTTCTCATCCAGATTTTGATCCATTTAATCAGCATTTTCATTACTCAAGTTGAATACAAAAGTTAGAGTTAACTTCATTATCTTTTCAACGAGTATTCATATGCCTTCAGATCATCTCTGGATCAAAAGTTATGATTTCTCAAAGTTGACAGAATTCCTGGATAAAATTTGCCAGCATGACCTTTGTATGTGGCTACTTTTATCACAGTTGTATATAAAAATACAATAAGAATCTGCGCAAACCCTGAACTACAACAATGTTGCTCATTTCATAGACTTTCCAACGGTGTATCATAGGCTCCTAAAGGATTTTTCTACAGGAAGTTATGGCTTAAAAACAGAAAGGTCCAGAGAGGTTTTTTGCTACTGTCTTGGTTCTGAACAGTTTGCCTTCAACTGGACTTTTCACCCACTTAACGTGTGATTCTGCTCTGGAGGCCTACAAGAAAGTTGTATAGCACATGAAAATCTTTCCAGAACTGTATCATACACCTTATTTGGGTCAAGCTACTCAGAGTTATGCTCTGTTAAAGTCCAGCAAGAAATTCTGCCAGAAACAGAGCACTCTGTTTTTGAAAACTTTGACACCTAGTCATACTCTCATTTGAATCTTAGCTCAAAATAAGAGTTCAGTAAATAATACTTGTTTAAAACTTCCATTTTTAGTTTAAACTTAGTTCATGACTCATTTCTTCTTAGGTAAGAGGATTATTTTACTATTACGGTGTCGACGCACCGTAAGATGCATGTCGGTACTACGTAGCCTCACCAAAAGAAAATCCTAAACCGGCTTACACCGGCATATCCGTTTTATCAGTGGCACTAAGATGGTCCCTCACATACGTGTACTACACGGGATACATACGTGGTTAGTACCTGCAGAAAGACACTCAATTGTGGTGCACTCAAAGGTTGTTTCATTTCAGGCAGTTCCATAGTTCAAAGTAAATACAAACGCCCGTATCATTGTCATACGGCCGTCCTTGAGTTAAGTCACGTCTCAAGGTACGTGATCATGTTTCAACACCACACGACGGGGAACCCGAGTATGTCATGAACGGGTCGTCACGGTTGGGAATGTTATCAACCCAACAGATACCACCTACTGCCCTGCAGGGCACGCCGATGGCAAGCGGTGCGTATGTCTTCCTGGGCTATTTCCAGACGAACATACTATCGCGTTACTGACCACACGATGGGGTCTCCACTTACTTGCCTAATGCACGCTAGGGATCAGCGTTTCATATGAACTCAGGAACATGAAGAGTCCAAGAGTTTCATATTGACGTCTCACACCAAGCTGTGAGACCTTTCCCTGAACCACTTTCCTCGTCAGGGGAGCTAACCGAAATTGAACCGCTTTCGGTGGCGTTCCTTACCATGTTTACCTGAGCGTAGGTGCGTCGTTACATAATGAAAATTCAGAATTATAACAAGTAAGTTAGCAATGCCACTTTAGGTAACTATACTACTATAGTCCTTATGTGGGCCTAATACCGTTTCCTCACCGTATCCTAAGTTTTTGTCGTAATACCATCCTTATTCCGTGCGCTATTACCAATGCGGCTCTGATACCACGCTGAGAGGGCCCGACCTCGATCATGGGGCCGTGCCGCCTCGCCCGAGGAATCGCATTGGGTGGTGCCATGTTATGCGGCACCGAACAGCACACATATATGGAACAATGTATTACATAAATCAAAAGCGGAAGCTTACAAATTATTCCTTGTAAATAATTTACATAAAATAACTACAACGGAAGTCTATAACAGCTCACGTCAAGTATCTACGAAGCACTCGAGAAGAGGTCCAGCCCGCGGACTCCTCTCGCTAGCAACACGAAGACATGGCAGCGGCTCGGTTCTCCAAGGTGACCTGTCTCGGAAGTTCCCGAGTCTCACCGGACAACCTTCTTTATAGCGTCGATGTTTACCTGCAAAACCACTTATATAGCAAGAGTGAGCAAAAAGGCTCAGCAAGACTTAACCGTCTCTCCTAAAGCATGGAACTCTATATGAAAGTAACCTAAGACTTAAGCCTGTCCTTTGCGAAAAGACTCGCCTACGAGTTCATCCTTAACTTTCCGGTTTTAGCCATAATAGTAGTGACCTTGCGCCCAGCAACATTAGAACTCCACAATCAAACAAGAGACGCTTCATTCCAATGTTACTTGTCCCAAGGCGAAAAATAACTTTAGTTTGCTCTATTTCTACTTCAAACAAGGTTTTCATGCAACTTTAACATAATCATAGCAGCAATTATACTTTTGCAAACTGTTTCCACACAAGTTGATTACTACGTCACAACATGGGAGCAAGCGGTACTCAATAACCACGAGGGACGGTGATTCGAATCAAACACTACCCGGATAACTCGACACATAAGCCCGCCTCTGAAGACCCAACTCTGGCATCCTTCATTAGGTCGTATGTGGCAACCTTTCTCAGGACACTAAACTGTAGAACCGGTCACGCCGTCTCGGGCTCATAGGTCTAACGAGACGATGTGGTATGCCTCTACAATCCAGTGAACCTGGTACATCGGTTTCCTGGTTCCCATATATCAGTAAGCATCCGGTACACAACTCAATACTTGCTCCTGGACGCGGCACACGCATCGGTCCTTATCCGACACAGGCAGAGCTACTCGACCAAGACCTCGTCTTGTCGCTGCCTAACCCCTCTGCCCGGTCTCATCTTTAGAAATGTAAACTTTAGTTTGCTTCCTTTCCCAATCACACTTATGATAATCTGGACTATAGCTCGTGAGTAGATTCCAACTACTCGTCTTCTACCGGATGCCCTAGTCTATTTAGCACAGCCTTGTTCTACAGCGATGAAACCATTCTACCCTTGTTCCCAGGGTTCCTTTTGGTCATGCAAGTGGAGTATAAAACATCCTTGACCTAATGCACATACAAACTTTGACCAATAATAGTGAACAGAAGGAAAACTTTAAAACAACTTAAGTGCAAACCGGGGCTTGCCTTGGTTTTGCAGGTGACTTAAGTCAGATAAGATGAAGTTAGTTGCTGATGATGACTTGAAGCTTAATCCTTGCCTTCTTGCTCCTTGATCAAATCTTCACTTATCCACGTTTAATCACTACACGTTATGAGTATGCATACATGTTTAATTATAAAACTTTTGCTAACAAGTGTTAAAGACAAGTTTAAAACTGGAACTCTGTTTAAGAATTTAAAATGACACTGGGGGTGGTGGTTTGGGTGTGTGTTTAAGCACTATCATCAAGTGATGAGTGGGGTTTCATCACTTGGGTGGGGATCAACTAATGGTTGAACAGAACACTAATGATCCAGGGCTCTAATGGAGCTGGAAATTTTCTTGGGAGTTTCTTGTCACAAGAAAGTCCTCTAGACCAAAATTAAGAATATTTCATTAAGTGGATCACCCAGAATAATTCCCTAAGCATTTAGGCAAAAAGGAATTAATTCTGAATAAATTTGCACTTTCATGCCAATTCAAGTGAACTACAATTTCCTACATAGCTCAGGGATCAGGCATGAAGTTTCCTAGGATTTTTGGAGCCAAGGAATGGCCATAACTGAATTTCCAAGTTTTGGAAATTTCCTGAAAATGTTTCTGTATTCATTTGAATACAGAAACTTGAAATCAGAATTAACCTAACTAAATCAACACCAAATGATCTGAAACTTTTACAGGAGTTTCCTAACATCCTAAAGAATATTTTGGCAAAATTTGGGGAATTTTGGATGAACCAAACTCCCTCTAGAATTCTTTTGCCGAAAAGATTTAAAGAATTTTCCAGAATTTTCTATTGGTTTTCATGCAAATTGGGTTGCATATTTGGATAGTGTTTTACCTCCTGAATCCAACCCAATTTGAATAACTAATTTTGGAGATCCCTAGCAAAAGTTATGAGGTTCTAAAGTTTGAACTAAATCTGGAATTCAATTAAACCGGGGAAATGTTTAAACTCTGACAGTGGCCCCATCCCCACGTGTCAGCTGCTGAATTCAAGCCACAAGGGGCCACAGGACCTTTTCCGCGCCACCACACTGGATCCCGGGGCCGCAGCTGATCGGGGATTTAATTTTTCCGCCACTGACACGTGGGGCCCCCAGTCGTCTTCCTCCTCCCGACGCTCTCGCGATCCCGCCGCCGAGCTCGCCGGAGCTCTCACCGGGAAGGGTTTCCGGTCTCCGGAACTTGCTGATTTTCGCTGCACCCACGTATTCTCGCACAAGGAAAACGTTTCCGGCCTCATCTCTGATTGAGAATGGCCGGAACCCTAGGTGCGACAGCGACAGTGGCTTCAGCAACTTCGGCGACGTCGCTAGGGCGCTGTACTGCCACAACCTTGCTCCGGTTAGCTCCTACAGCATCGCCACGACCTAGGGAGCAACGTCCCGGGTTCTGATCTCGTGAGAAACATCGGCAACTAGGAGCTCACCGTACGACCTAGGTGGATTTCGGTGAAAACTCGAAAAACCCGAAGAACCGGAGGTTTTCTCAACGGTTCTCTCTAGTTCTTGATCCCACGTGTCCGCACGGGTGTCTACAGCTGGGTTTCTAAGTCTGGTGATGAGTGGTGCACCGTGTTGCCTTAATTTCTCAGTTTTCTGCAGGCGGCTCATATTGCATGTCCGCGGGGAAAACCAAATTCCGGCGAGCACGGCCGGTGACAAATTACCAGCGCTTCTATGGAGCAAGAAGGGTTACAGGCGCACCTTTTTATTTTGCAGCACAACGGGAGATGCTCCGTGGTGGCCGGGCGACGTGATCTTGCCGCGGCGACTTCCTTCGGTGTTGTGGAGGAGAACCGAGCTCGACGCCGACGTTCTGACAGGGCTAGCGCCCGGTTCTTGCTTCTGCCATGCTGAGGGAGGTCCGGCGGTGCTGTGGGGCAGCTTAGCTTGTCATGCAACGGGGTGGAGCAGCCGGGCGGTGGTGAACCGACGGCTCTCCCCTGTGCGGCCGAGTTTCTCGCCGAGGCGCGCGGCAGTCGGTGAGCAGCGGCTGTGAGGCGTAGGATGAAGCGTTGCGCTCTCGGTGGGATGATAAGAGCAACAAAAAATCGACCCCTGAGCAGCTCGGGAGGTGGCGGTGACTGCTGCCTCGGTGGAGCGCCACGGCTGTCCGCTTCGGGCTCAGTCTGAACAGAGCAAGAGGCTTGCTTCGGTTGCAAGTCTACCCCATCTTCAGTCCATGACATGTGGAGCCCACAGCTCCTCTCTGCCCCCAAAAGATCTCCAAATTTTTGCCACATGCAAATTCTGCCATGAGGTACTCAAATCCAAAAGTCATTTGGCAATTTGACCAGTTTTGCCTCAGTTTCAAATTTGAATTCAAATTTCGGTGAAATTTACAAGTCCTTTTGATATACATATCAAAGTACCTCCACATTTCCTCAAAATTTGCCTACCTCATAATTTGGACCTGAGGAATCCAAATATGCCCTCTGATTCTTGAGTTGGCCATTGCAAATACCACTTCTTAAACCACAGTTTGAATTTCCTCCTTTTGGACGTGGCTTCCTTTTCCTTGAAGTGAACCATTTATTCAAACTGAATATTCAAGTCCTCTTTGGTGATGACCCATCTGAATTTGGGTGAACACTTTGGTTTGCTCCTAGCCCATGCTTGATCAATCTTGGTCCCAAGCTGAACCTCACAAGCTCAGTTTGACCATGCCCCTCAAATTTGAATTTGAAGGTGATCTCAAACAATGCTTAGAACAAATGGTATATGAGCTTAAAATCCCTCCCATTTTGGAACTTAAGCTCTTCAATACCTGAGGACTGCAATGATCATCCCATATATATGCTTTTGGACCATTTGAACATGAATGCTTTGCAAGGGTTCAAAAATGGGGTTTAAACTTCCCTCCCCTCTACTCATAGGAAATGTGCATATGAGTTAGATTTTTGGGAGTGAAATCCTTTCCCGGGTTAACATGTGTTCAACAGGAGTTAAAGAAGATTTTAACTCTTCCCACATGTCCATGTTTGAGTTTATCATTTTATGTGACATAACTCAAGTCATTCCCTTGTCCTAACATGTTTGAATTCAGCATGAACTCAACATGGTCATAGTCCATTCCTTTTTAGCTTACCCTCAAATCAGAAAGTTGCTACCATAATTCTCCTCACCTTCAACTGTGTGAGGTTCCATGTGTGTTCAAAAATTTGGCAGCACTTTGAGGTGAGCATTTGAGACTAAAGACCTTATTTTTGTTCTTTCTCATGTACATGTATGATTACACATGAGTTTAGCTTCACCTTGGTCCAACACCTTCAAAGGCATGCTTGAACCTGTGTGGTTGCACCTCATGAATACCATCCCATGTAAGAAAGTTTTTGTAAGTCCCATTTTTCATGAACCAGAAACACGATGACGTTCAATCATCCGTTCCTTTGCATTCACGTTTTTAGGACTTTTACATTCCTCCCCCTTAAAAAGAATCTCGTCCCGATATTCCAATGGAGAACAAGAAGGGAGAGGTAATGTCAAGCGGTACGATGATAAAAATTCTGAATAGTTCATGCGGAGGTAATCTTTGCTTGCCACGTTGTTTCTTTCGTGGTAAGATTACTCTACACCACCTGGTACAACCTTAATATCCGATTACAGGTGTTCCAGATCTTTCCCTCGCTAGTCTGAACCGGTCGCTTGGTGTAGGCATGATCCGGCTCTAACTCGTCGATTTCTTTGGTGCGGATGGCAATGGTAGCTTTAAGGCACTTCCGTAGCTGTGAGACATGAAATATGTCGTGAACACCAGCAAGACTTGCCGTTAGTTCCATCCGGTAGCTACGGTTCCACACATCTCCGTGATAGCAAATGGATCTAAGGCTCGGGGAGCAAAATTCCCCCTTTACATCGGACCGGTGAATTCCTTTCATCGGAGACACGCAAAGACAACGTGTTCTCCACCATCGAAATGCAACGGTCAATGCCTTTGACCATCTTAACTTTTCTGTCGGGATTGCGCAGCCCCCAAGTTCGCTTCTACCGCCCGAACTCGGTCATCAGCTTCGTAGACAAATCCATCCCGAACAGTACTCTTGCACCGTACTCACACCACTTTCGCAGTGTGCGACATTTCCGGCGGTAGAACTTCATCTTACGAGGTATAACTGTACGGTCCTTAAACCATAGAGTACCCTCATTGTCCTTCCTGAACCACCTCATCTCTCCGTTGTCTATTCCCATCTGTAGGTGAGACCTACCTTTGTGTCTCCTCCGCACTTCAGCAATCTTTCCCCAGATTGTTGGAATGGGAGCAGTGTTACAAAGTACTCCCTATGGAATGACACGGAGACTTGGTTTCTCTTCTTCCAACTCAGCAATCGCCAAGTTGTGAACGTGGTTTCTTCCAACTAACACGTCAGCAACCACTTTCGCTTTTCCCGGATGGCATTGGATCTTGATGTCATAATGTCTTATGAGCTCCTACTATCTTCGAGAGTACCCTGGCATCAACTAGTTGATCAGTTAAACCATCGATGTGGGGTAGGGTCCTTATCCTTTATAATGACGACATTGAGCGAACGATAATCAACACTTAATTTTAGTGTCTCGTCGTTCTTCTTAACGAACAGCGCAGAGCAACCCCAAGGTGATAAGCTTGGTTGTGTAAAACCGTTGCTCATAAATGCACTTAGTTGCTCCTTCAACTCCGCTCGTTCACTGGGTGCCATCTTATACGGCCTTCGTGAAATCGGTGTTGTTTCCAGTGTCAGTTCAATCTTGAACTTGACATCCCGTTAGCCGGCATTGCCCGTTAACTCATCGGAAACACGTTGTATATTCACGTCCCACCAGAAAATCCTCGAGTTTAATCACTCTCGTGGGATAGGCCTAGCCTGTTCTCTTTGCTGTACCAAACGGACTCTTCTGTTCTCATCCAGATTTTGATCCATTTAATCAGCATTTTCATTACTCAAGTTGAATACAAAAGTTAGAGTTAACTTCATTATCTTTTCAATGAGTATTCATATGCCTTCAGATCATCTCTGGATCAAAAGTTATGATTTCTCAAAGTTGACAGAATTCCTGGATAAAATTTGCCAGCATGACCTTTGTATGTGGCTACTTTTATCACAGTTGTATATAAAAATACAATAAGAATCTGCGCAAACCCTGAACTACAACAATGTTGCTCATTTCATAGACTTTCCAACGGTGTATCATAGGCTCCTAAAGTATTTTTCTACAGGAAGTTATGGCTTAAAAACAGAAAGGTCCAGAGAGGTTTTTTGCTACTGTCTTGGTTCTGAACAGTTTGCCTTCAACTGGACTTTTCACCCACTTAACGTGTGATTCTGCTCTGGAGGCCTACAAGAAAGTTGTATAGCACATGAAAATCTTTCCAGAACTGTATCATACACCTTATTTGGGTCAAGCTACTCAGAGTTATGCTCTGTTAAAGTCCAGCAAGAAATTCTGCCAGAAACAGAGCACTCTGTTTTTGAAAACTTTGACACCTAGTCATACTCTCATTTGAATCTTAGCTCAAAATAAGAGTTCAGTAAATAATACTTGTTTAAAACTTCCATTTTTAGTTTAAACTTAGTTCATGACTCATTTCTTCTTAGGTAAGAGGATTATTTTACTATTACGGTGTCGACGCACCGTAAGATGCATGTCGGTACTACGTAGCCTCACCAAAAGAAAATTCTAAACCGGCTTACACCGGCATATCCGTTTTATCAGTGGCACTAAGATGGTCCCTCACATACGTGTACTACACGGGATACATACGTGGTTAGTACCTGCAGAAAGACACTCAATTGTGGTGCACTCAAAGGTTGTTTCATTTCAGGCAGTTCCATAGTTCAAAGTAAATACAAACGCCCGTATCATTGTCATACGGCCGTCCTTGAGTTAAGTCACGTCTCAAGGTACGTGATCGTGTTTCAACACCACACGACGGGGAACCCGAGTATGTCATGAACGGGTCGTCACGGTTGGGAATGTTATCAACCCAACAGATACCACCTACTGCCCTGCAGGGCACGCCGATGGCAAGCGGTGCGTATGTCTTCCTGGGCTATTTCCAGACGAACATACTATCGCGTTACTGACCACACGATGGGGTCTCCACTTACTTGCCTAATGCACGCTAGGGATCAGCGTTTCATATGAACTCAGGAACATGAAGAGTCCAAGAGTTTCATATTGACGTCTCACACCAAGCTGTGAGACCTTTCCCTGAACCACTTTCCTCGTCAGGGGAGCTAACCGAAATTGAACCGCTTTCGGTGGCGTTCCTTACCATGTTTACCTGAGCGTAGGTGCGTCGTTACATAATGAAAATTCAGAATTATAACAAGTAAGTTAGCAATGCCACTTTAGGTAACTATACTACTATAGTCCTTATGTGGGCTTAATACCGTTTCCTCACCTTATCCTAAGTTTTTGTCGTAATACCATCCTTATTCCGTGCGCTATTACCAATGCGGCTCTGATACCACGCTGAGAGGGCCCGACCTCGATCATGGGGCCGTGCCGCCTCGCCCGAGGAATCGCATTGGGTGGTGCCATGTTATGCGGCACCGAACAGCACACATATATGGAACAATGTATTACATAAATCAAAAGCGGAAGCTTACAAATTATTCCTTGTAAATAATTTACATAAAATAACTACAACGGAAGTCTATAACAGCTCACGTCAAGTATCTACGAAGCACTCGAGAAGAGGTCCAGCCCGCGGACTCCTCTCGCTAGCAACACGAAGACATGGCAGCGGCTCGGTTCTCCAAGGTGACCTGTCTCGGAAGTTCCCGAGTCTCACCGGACAACCTTCTTTATAGCGTCGATGTTTACCTGCAAAACCACTTATATAGCAAGAGTGAGCAAAAAGGCTCAGCAAGACTTAACCGTCTCTCCTAAAGCATGGAACTCTATATGAAAGTAACCTAAGACTTAAGCCTGTCCTTTGCGAAAAGACTCGCCTACGAGTTCATCCTTAACTTTCCGGTTTTAGCCATAATAGTAGTGACCTTGCGCCCAGCAACATTAGAACTCCACAATCAAACAAGAGACGCTTCATTCCAATGTTACTTGTCCCAAGGCGAAAAATAACTTTAGTTTGCTCTATTTCTACTTCAAACAAGGTTTTCATGCAACTTTAACATAATCATAGCAGCAATTATACTTTTGCAAACTGTTTCCACACAAGTTGATTACTACGTCACAACATGGGAGCAAGCGGTACTCAATAACCACGAGGGACGGTGATTCGAATCAAACACTACCCGGATAACTCGACACATAAGCCCGCCTCTGAAGACCCAACTCTGGCATCCTTCATTAGGTCGTATGTGGCAACCTTTCTCAGGACACTAAACTGTAGAACCGGTCACGCCGTCTCGGGCTCATAGGTCTAACGAGACGATGTGGTATGCCTCTACAATCCAGTGAACCTGGTACATCGGTTTCCTGGTTCCCATATATCAGTAAGCATCCGGTACACAACTCAATACTTGCTCCTGGACGCGGCACACACATCGGTCCTTATCCGACACAGGCAGAGCTACTCGACCAAGACCTCGTCTTGTCGCTGCCTAACCCCTCTGCCCGGTCTCATCTTTAGAAATGTAAACTTTAGTTTGCTTCCTTTCCCAATCACACTTATGATAATCTGGACTATAGCTCGTGAGTAGATTCCAACTACTCGTCTTCTACCGGATGCCCTAGTCTATTTAGCACAGCCTTGTTCTACAGCGATGAAACCATTCTACCCTTGTTCCCAGGGTTCCTTTTGGTCATGCAAGTGGAGTATAAAACATCCTTGACCTAATGCACATACAAACTTTGACCAATAATAGTGAACAGAAAGAAAACTTTAAAACAACTTAAGTGCAAACCGGGGCTTGCCTTGGTTTTGCAGGTGACTTAAGTCAGATAAGATGAAGTTAGTTGCTGATGATGACTTGAAGCTTAATCCTTGCCTTCTTGCTCCTTGATCAAATCTTCACTTATCCACGTTTAATCACTACACGTTATGAGTATGCATACATGTTTAATTATAAAACTTTTGCTAACAAGTGTTAAAGACAAGTTTAAAACTGGAACTCTGTTTAAGAATTTAAAATGACACTGGGGGTGGTGGTTTGGGTGTGTGTTTAAGCACTATCATCAAGTGATGAGTGGGGTTTCATCACTTGGGTGGGGATCAACTAATGGTTGAACAGAACACTAATGATCCAGGGCTCTAATGGAGCTGGAAATTTTCTTGGGAGTTTCTTGTCACAAGAAAGTCCTCTAGACCAAAATTAAGAATATTTCATTAAGTGGATCACCCAGAATAATTCCCTAAGCATTTAGGCAAAAAGGAATTAATTCTGAATAAATTTGCACTTTCATGCCAATTCAAGTGAACTACAATTTCCTACATAGCTCAGGGATCAGGCATGAAGTTTCCTAGGATTTTTGGAGCCAAGGAATGGCCATAACTGAATTTCCAAGTTTTGGAAATTTCCTGAAAATGTTTCTGTATTCATTTGAATACAGAAACTTGAAATCAGAATTAACCTAAATAAATCAACACCAAATGATCTGAAACTTTTACAGGAGTTTCCTAACATCCTAAAGAATATTTTGGCAAAATTTGGGGAATTTTGGATGAACCAAACTCCCTCTAGAATTCTTTTGCCCAAAAGCTTTAAAGAATTTTCCAGAATTTTCTATTGGTTTTCATGCAAATTGGGTTGCATATTTGGATAGTGTTTTACCTCCTGAATCCAACCCAATTTGAATAACTAATTTTGGAGATCCCTAGCAAAAGTTATGAGGTTCTAAAGTTTGAACTAAATCTGGAATTCAATTAAACCGGGGAAATGTTTAAACTCTGACAGTGGCCCCATCCCCACGTGTCAGCTGCTGAATTCAAGCCACAAGGGGCCACAGGACCTTTTCCGCGCCACCACACTGGATCCCGGGGCCGCAGCTGATCGGGGATTTAATTTTTCCGCCACTGACACGTGGGGCCCCCAGTCGTCTTCCTCCTCCCGACGCTCTCGCGATCCCGCCGCCGAGCTCGCCGGAGCTCTCACCGGGAAGGGTTTCCGGTCTCCGGAACTTGCTGATTTTCGCTGCACCCACGTATTCTCGCACAAGGAAAACGTTTCCGGCCTCATCTCTGATTGAGAATGGCCGGAACCCTAGGTGCGACAGCGACAGTGGCTTCAGCAACTTCGGCGACGTCGCTAGGGCGCTGTACTGCCACAACCTTGCTCCGGTTAGCTCCTACAGCATCGCCACGACCTAGGGAGCAACGTCCCGGGTTCTGATCTCATGAGAAACATCGGCAACTAGGAGCTCACCGTACGACCTAGGTGGATTTCGGTGAAAACTCGAAAAACCCGAAGAACCGGAGGTTTTCTCAACGGTTCTCTCTAGTTCTTGATCCCACGTGTCCGCACGGGTGTCTACAGCTGGGTTTCTAAGTCTGGTGATGAGTGGTGCACCGTGTTGCCTTAATTTCTCAGTTTTCTGCAGGCGGCTCATATTGCATGTCCGCGGGGAAAACCAAATTCCGGCGAGCACGGCCGGTGACAAACTACCAGCGCTTCTATGGAGCAAGAAGGGTTACAGGCGCACCTTTTTATTTTGCAGCACAACGGGAGATGCTCCGTGGTGGCCGGGCGACGTGATCTTGCCGCGGCGACTTCCTTCGGTGTTGTGGAGGAGAACCGAGCTCGACGCCGACGTTCTGACAGGGCTAGCGCCCGGTTCTTGCTTCTGCCATGCTGAGGGAGGTCCGGCGGTGCTGTGGGGCAGCTTAGCTTGTCATGCAACGGGGTGGAGCAGCCGGGCGGTGGTGAACCGACGGCTCTCCCCTGTGCGGCCGAGTTTCTCGCCGAGGCGCGCGGCAGTCGGTGAGCAGCGGCTGTGAGGCGTAGGATGAAGCGTTGCGCTCTCGGTGGGATGATAAGAGCAACAAAAAATCGACCCCTGAGCAGCTCGGGAGGTGGCGGTGACTGCTGCCTCGGTGGAGCGCCACGGCTGTCCGCTTCGGGCTCAGTCTGAACAGAGCAAGAGGCTTGCTTCGGTTGCAAGTCTACCCCATCTTCAGTCCATGACATGTGGAGCCCACAGCTCCTCTCTGCCCCCAAAAGATCTCCAAATTTTTGCCACATGCAAATTCTGCCATGAGGTACTCAAATCCAAAAGTCATTTGGCAATTTGACCAGTTTTGCCTCAGTTTCAAATTTGAATTCAAATTTCGGTGAAATTTACAAGTCCTTTTGATATACATATCAAAGTACCTCCACATTTCCTCAAAATTTGCCTACCTCATAATTTGGACCTGAGGAATCCAAATATGCCCTCTGATTCTTGAGTTGGCCATTGCAAATACCACTTCTTAAACCACAGTTTGAATTTCCTCCTTTTGGACGTGGCTTCCTTTTCCTTGAAGTGAACCATTTATTCAAACTGAATATTCAAGTCCTCTTTGGTGATGACCCATCTGAATTTGGGTGAACACTTTGGTTTGCTCCTAGCCCATGCTTGATCAATCTTGGTCCCAAGCTGAACCTCACAAGCTCAGTTTGACCATGCCCCTCAAATTTGAATTTGAAGGTGATCTCAAACAATGCTTAGAACAAATGGTATATGAGCTTAAAATCCCTCCCATTTTGGAACTTAAGCTCTTCAATACCTGAGGACTGCAATGATCATCCCATATATATGCTTTTGGACCATTTGAACATGAATGCTTTGCAAGGGTTCAAAAATGGGGTTTAAACTTCCCTCCCCTCTACTCATAGGAAATGTGCATATGAGTTAGATTTTTGGGAGTGAAATCCTTTCCCGGGTTAACATGTGTTCAACAGGAGTTAAAGAAGATTTTAACTCTTCCCACATGTCCATGTTTGAGTTTATCATTTTATGTGACATAACTCAAGTCATTCCCTTGTCCTAACATGTTTGAATTCAGCATGAACTCAACATGGTCATAGTCCATTCCTTTTTAGCTTACCCTCAAATCAGAAAGTTGCTACCATAATTCTCCTCACCTTCAACTGTGTGAGGTTCCATGTGTGTTCAAAAATTTGGCAGCACTTTGAGGTGAGCATTTGAGACTAAAGACCTTATTTTTGTTCTTTCTCATGTACATGTATGATTACACATGAGTTTAGCTTCACCTTGGTCCAACACCTTCAAAGGCATGCTTGAACCCGTGTGGTTGCACCTCATGAATACCATCCCATGTAAGAAAGTTTTTGTAAGTCACATTTTTCATGAACCAGAAACACGATGACGTTCAATCATCCGTTCCTTTGCATTCACGTTTTTGGGACTTTTACACTCACCCCGTGTCATACGGGGCAACCTTTCACCAAACGGCCCAAACGTCGAACTGGTAGCACCGAAACGGACAGGAGGTTCCCTACATGGAGCATCTCTCTATGCCTGTTAGCGGATTTCCACCTTGCTTCCCTCAACCTACACCTATAAGTCAGTGCGTTATGCCTTGACGCCCGGTGGTATAGGTTACATCGGTTTATCGGGGCCCATATATCCGATATTCCTTCGGTACATTCAAAACTTGTTCAGCGGGGCTGCGCAAGGATCGGTCCTCAATCGACACGGACAGGGCGACACAAACAAGACTTTCTCTTGCTGCGTCCTAGCCCCTGCCTAGTCTCATTTTGTTCTTACTAAAGTTGTCTCACAACTCGAATCAATCCCGTGTGTCCCGAATCCTATTCTCGCGAGTAGATTCCAACTACTCGATTTGTACCAAAGTCTATACACATTAAGCAGAGCATAAACTAATCGAGGACTTAGACACTACCCTCACTCTTGTTGGGATAATCTGGTTATGCATTTAGGTTTTCATCCATCCTACACCTAATGCACATACATACTTCAAACTATATGCATATAAAGCAAAACTTTATAAACTTCTTAACTGCAAACCGGGGCTTGCCTTGTTGCTGCTGGTCAGGTGTTAGTGTTTCCTCCGGAAGTAGAAAGTCCAGAACCTCCGGGGTCTCTTCGCCTTCAGTGACTATACGTAAGCACATTAACGAAATGTTAATTTAAATGCAATGTGTTAAATTTAGTATGTAAAGACTATAACTCAAGCTAGACATCCCCTTTAACTCTGAAATTTTTATGGTGCCTTTGTAAGGACCTAACCAGAGACTTGACCAAATTTCATTTGAATCAAAGCCTATTTGAGCTCTGCACCAATAAAGTCTAAATGGCCATTACTAGAGCTTCTAAGGATTTCCAGGGATTTTCATGGATCAGACCATTACTTTATGGAAACTAGAGTTTGAGATGGTTCTAATGGAGTTGGTTTAATGTAATTTGAAGAATTCTAGAGGAAGTTATGACCTAATCATGATTTAAGAAAATCTGAAAATGTTTCTGTACATATTTCTATTTTCTCAGGGCAGTTCAGTTAATCACACCATTAAGGGGACTGAACTAACTTGGATAGATCTGAAATTTTTCTTGTGACTCAAGGATTTTCAAATGAACATCCTATCCAAATTTCAGAATCTTCCATAAAAGAATTTTCCAGATAAAATTCCCAACAGTTTAAATTTTAGGGAATTAATTCTGGAAAAATAATAAGTTTCATGAGCTGAAAATTGTTTTGATGGATAGTATTCGACGATCTGAATCCAAAAAATTATTTTCACTAAATTTAAAGCTTCCTAGCAATAGTTATAGGCATTTGAAGTTTGAACTAAACTCTGAAATTCGAGGAAAAGTTTAAAACTCTGCCTGCTCTGAGGCACAAGAAAGGTCACGGTTTGCTCGTGGAGCACCAATGGATCAAGAGGAACCCGAAATGAACAGCCTCGGAAGCTCACAATCCTTGCAAACCCACTCTCAACGGTGACCCGAGACGTTTTTGCGCCGGCGGCTATGAAAATGGTTAGAACTCGGTCATTCCATGATGCTTGTACTCGATTCTTCCTCGAGGAGGGACGCTAGGAAGTGTAGAAGCTACTTGCGAGATAGCTTGATCATTCATTCAACGTGTAAACTGAATTTTCGGTTTTGGCCAAACTCGATACGTTGCACTAGGGTTCGGAAGTTTCTAAAATTGTTGCTACATGGTGGATCGTTTGCCAAACGCTTTGCGGCTACACAATCTAGAGATCCCAGCGTACCTTTCTTGTGTAGCAAGTTGAAGGAGAGGGTGGCTGTAGGAGGCTGTCGACGGTGAGCCGAAGCAAGACTCCGCCGGTTTCTTCCCGGTCCTCGGCGGCGATGGTTGGATTGCCAGCAACAGAGCGCAAGAGCTTCGGTGTAGCGCTGGGAGTATCTAGAGCACGTCTTGGCGCTCCTTTTTGCTGTTTAGCACGCGAGCAACCGGTGATCGGCGCCGGTGTTTGCTGGAAGATCAGAGGCGCGGTCGCCGGTGGCTGTTTTTGCGCGCGGGAGCTGAACAGAGCGGCACGAGCTGGGAGAGAAAGCGAACTTTGGTTGTGCAACGTACGTGGGCGATCAGAAGGAGAGCGAGCTGGTCAGAACAAGCGCTGGCGCGCGCGTGGGTGCGAGGCGGTGAGGCGGCAACGCTCTCGGCGTGCCCTCGGCATCAGCCCGAAGCAAACAGAGACGGTTCCCTCTGGTGATCAGACTGACCTGTGGGCTCTCTCTCCCCCTCCTCGTTTTCATTTGTATGCTGCAAAATATCTCAGCTACTCAAAATTGAAGTGCAGACTTCAGCCCCAAGTCGTGGGTGGAATTTAATTTCCCCAAATTGGAATTTGTTTGGCTACATCTGGTTCACATTTGAATTTGAAAATTCAAATTCAGTTTTCAAAATAATCCAAAGGTAGCTCCTGACAAAATGAACTCCAACGAGGATAAAAATTGGTGTACTAACTCAGAAAAACGTGCTGAGTTTGAATGCAAAGTCATCTTTTGAATCCAAGTGATGAAAGTAGCTGAAATTTGAATTTGCATTCAAATTAGCCCTTTTTACAAATGTCTCCAAAAGTGCTTCAAACTAATTTGGATTTGCATGAAACTTGGCATGAGCACCCCTAAGAATGGTTAGGGCCTAATGGTAAACTCATCCTCTCATGTTTATGTGTGTGAGCTCCTACTTTTTGGAGTTGTGAGTTCTTCCTCTAATCACCTCTTGATGGTGTTTACATGCTCTTCACAAATGTTCATGAGCTATCCACAAAATGAGCTGTGGTGTGGTGAGGTGATGAACATTTTAGCAAGTAAATTCTTGGGCTTTTACATCCCACCCCACTTAAAAGAATCTCGTCCCGAGATTATAAAAGGAGAGGCGAAGATGTAAGAGGATTACCCGTGATGAGACGCCATTAAATCTGGGTAGTTTGAGCGAAGGAACTCCTCGCTCTCCCACGTCGCATCCTCAGTGGTGTGGTTGCTTCACAATATCTTGTAGAACCACAGCATTCGGTTACGCGTGGTACGAGCCTTCTCATCAATAATCGCCACCGGATATTCAGCATAAGTCAAATCCGGTTGTAGCTCGCCAATGTCTTTGGTGGGAACAGTAGCCGTATACTTCAGACATTTTCGGAGTTGTGAAACATGGAAAACGTCGTGAACACCAGCGAGAGAAGCTGGTAGTTCTATTTGATACGCCACTGGTCCATACTTCTCGGTGATAGCATAGGGTCCAATAAATCGGGGAGCGAGTTTCCCCTTCACGCCGAATCGGTGCACGCCTTTCATCGGAGATACACGGAGGTACACGTGTTCCCCAACGTCGAAATGCAGCAGCCTATGCCTCTTATCCGCGTAACTTTTCTGTCAGGATTGAGCGGCCTTCAAGTTTGCTTGAATCATCCGAACGCGCTCTTCAGCGTCGTTCACAAAATCAATCCCGAACGTGACCCTTTCACCGGTCTCGCACCAGTTCAATGGGGTGCGGCATTTGCGACCGTAGAGAGCCTCATATGGTGCCATCTTGATACTCGCTTGATAGCCATTGTTGTACGAGAATTCCGCCAATGGTAGATGATCATCCCAATTTCTACCGTGGTGGATGGCACATGCTCTCAACATGTCTTCTAATACTTGATTCATCCTCTCAGTTTGCCCATCTGTCTGAGGGTGATAAGCGGAGCTTCTAATCGGTTTGGTACCCAATGCAGTGTGCAAATGCTCCCAGAAATGAGCTACAAACAGTGCCCCTCGATCTGAGATTATGGTCTTGGGTACCTTATGCAAGCATAAGATTCTTGCAATGTACAACTCCACATACTTGCTGGCATGGTAGTTGGTATGCAACAAAGTGAAGTGAGCCGACTTGGTTAACCTGTCCACAATTACCCAAATGGAATTTTGCTTGTTGGAAGTCATGGGTAATCCCACAATGAAATCCATGCTCACAGCTTCTCACTTCCATGCTGGAATTTTCAGGGGTTGCAACAGCCCTGATTTCCTCATGTGATCTGCCTTCACTCGTCTACGCGTATCACACTCGGATACCTATTTTGCAACTTCCTGCTTCATCCGTGTCCACCAAAAATTTCTCTTCAAATCTTGGTACATTTTGTTGCTGCCCGGATGAATGGAGAACTTATAAAAGTGAGCTTCATCAAGGATCTTCTTTCTCAGCTCCATATTCCGGGGTACGACTATGCGGTTATTGAACCATAGCGTCCCCTCATCATCCTTCTGGAAACATTTGATATCGCCGCTGTCAATCCATCTCCGGAGATGTGCCATGCCCTTTTCAACCTTCTGAGATGCAATTATATCCTCCCTAATAGTAGAGATGAGGTCAAGGTTGTAGAGTGATCCATAAGGAACCAAGTATAAACTCGACTCTTCCTTTTCAATCGGTGTAATGGTGAGGTTATGGATATGTGATTTCCGACTCAGCGCGTCAGCAACCACATTTGCCTTGCCGGGGTGGTAATGAATCTCAATCTCATAGTCTTTGATTAATTCTAACCACCTCATTTGCCTCATATTCAGCTCCTTCTAGGTGAAGATATATTTTAAGCTCTTGTGGTCGGTGTAGAGATGCACCAAATTCCCCAGGAGATAGTGCCTCCACATTTTCAGCGTCAAAACCACAGCAGCGAGCTTAAGATTATGAGTCGGATAGTGCTGCTTATGGTTTCGAAGTTGGCGTGAGCCATACGCGACCACACGTCCTCCTTGCATCAACACGCATCCGAGCTCGATACCGGACGCATCACAATACACGTTGAAGGGCTTGGTCGTATCCGGTTGAGCTAGGACCGGGGCTGTTGTGAGATGCTTCACCAATTCTCGGAAAGCTCCTTCACATGCTGAGTTCCAAACATATTTTGTTCCCTTCTTCAATAATTCTGTCATCGGCTTAGAAAGCTTGGAGAAGCTTGGGATGAATCTCCGGTAATATCCTGCTAAATCGAGGAAGCTTCTGACTTCATGGACAGAAGTGGGGGCTTTCCATTTCAGCACTTGTTCAATTTTGCTTGGGTCAACCGCAATGCCTTCCGCTGAGATGATATGTCCCAAAAATGGCACTTGGCTGATCCAAAACTTGCATTTGCTGAACTTGGCATAGAGCTTACACAATCATTGAAGGACGATCCACAAGTGTTCGGCGTGTTCTGCTTCTGACTTGGAGTAAACCAACATATCATCAATGAACACCACAACGAACTTGTCAAGCTCTGGCATGAATACCGAGTTCACGAGGTACATGAAATGTGGCGGAGCATTGGTGAGACCAAAATACATGACGAGATATCCATATAGGCTACATCTCATCGAGAAGGCTGTCTTCGGTATATTCTCTGCCCGGATTTTTATCTGATGATACCCGGAGCGAAGGTCCATCTTAGAGAACACGCTTGCACCCACAATATGATCAAACAGGATGTTGCAGGGCAGTGGATATTTGTTCTTTATGGTGACGGCGTTGAGCGGCCGGTAATCCACACACAGCCTCAAGGTTTCATCATTCTTCTTAACGAACAGCGCCGAGCATCCCCAAGGCCAGGAACTCGGCCTAATGAAACCCTTGCTCAACAAGTCATTGAACTGTTCTTTCAACTCAGCCAGCTCATTCAGAGCCATTTTGTACGGTTTCCGCGATATTGGTGTTGTCCCAGGTGCAACTTCAATCTTGAACTCAACATCCCGTTCAGGTGGCATGCCCGGAAGATCATCTGGGAACACGTCAGGGTACTCTTGGACTACGGGGATGTCCTCTAACTTGGGAGCTTCAGTATGATAGGCGGCTGAAACTTCCGGGACTGGATTGTCTTGTATGAGGGACTGCGGATGGTGTAGTGGGGATTGAGATGAACTGTCCGTGCCAAAGTTTCTAGGACAGCGCCATGGTAACTTAGCCATGACATACCTAAGATTGCATCAATCTTCTGTCCCTCAAGAATAATCATAGTAGTGGGATATATCTTCCCACCTAAGCACAGTGGTGATTTTGGAATTATCATATTTGCTGAAATCTTCCCTCCCGGCGAGCAGATCATATGAGAGCACTTGGTTGGAAAGACTTCCAGTTGATGCTTAACCATATATGATGCACTTATGAAGTTGTGGGTTGCACCAGGATCAAATAAAATGATGATTACTTGATCGTTGAGAGTGAACGTACAAGCCAGCATGTTTTCTCCCTCCGGGGTGTCCTCATTGTCGAGGTTGCGAACGCCCCTGGTTCGGTGAGCCCCCCGCCCTTCTTGACCGGAGGTCAGCCTCGAGAACCGCCCTGATATTGGGCTTGCCCACTTCTTTGCTTCCCCTGAGGACAGTCCTTCGAGAACTGACCCGTCTGGCCACACGTGTAGCATGTGTAGCGAGGCGGTCCTCCGCTGACCGGCGGACGGAATCCCGGGGCGTGTTGTGGCGGTGGAAACACCTGGTGTACCATCTGCTGCTGCTGCTGTTGCGGTCGCGGTGGTGACATGGGCAGTCGGAACGGGGGTGGCTGAAAAGAATGATCCCCAAACTGCTGAGGTTGCGCCAGTGGATGCCATTGCTGACCAGGTGGTGTCCGATGCACTATGCGGTATTTTTGAGGAGCTTCACCCACGCTGCTTGGTTGAGTGCTTCTCTTTCACTGCTCAGCCACCAGTTCCCGATGGGCATCCTCTTGCATAATCGCGGCGTTGACGAGGTCGTTGAAAGTGCCACGATTGCATTGCACGAGATGCGTCTTCATCTCGGGATTTGACCCCCGATAGAATTGCTCTCACTTCCTCTCCTCGGTGAAGACATAATCCGACGCGTACTGCACCAGATGGTTGAACGCACGGGAGTAGTCGTGGGCACTCCTCCCGCCTTGCTTCAGCTCCAAGAATTCTTGGAACTTCCTCTTCATTATCCCGGGAGGTATATGATAGGCGCGGAATGCCTCCCGGAATTCTTGCCATTCGACCGCGTGGCCAGCAGGTAGTGATGTTGAGACATAATTCATCCACCATGCACCGGCGGCACCGTGAAGCTGCTGCGCCGCAAAGAGAGTCTTCTGCCTCTCCGTGCATTCGAGCAGCCTGAACTTGGACTCGATCATCCGCAGCCAGTTGTCTGCCTCCAGTGGTTCTGCCGCTTCGGTGAACACCGGAGGATGCGTACTCATGAAATCCGAGTACCTCGTGATGTGGGGCTCACGAGGCCCTCTCTTTTGACGCCCCCTCCCCCCCTCCCCCCCCCCCGCGCCTGGGATGTATTCTGCACGATCGCGCGGAGCAGGTCGGTCTGCTTTTCACGAGAGCCCACCAGCGCCGAGATCACATCCGCTAGTGTAAGCGGAGGCGGCGGTGGTGCTTGTTGCTGCGGGGTGTTGTCATATGCAGGTGGCTGGGAGTCATCACCCTCTTGCTGACTAGAGCCCCCGACCTCCTACGTGGCCCGAGTAGGAACCATCTGCATCCATACGACAATAAAATCAGTCCCACAGCATACTCCATGCAGTCCAACAAAATAGGCGTAAAACATAATGACAGTAAATATGCGATACACCTCGTATATGGATAATGTAATAACTTTACACAAGCTACACCATTATCATACCAAATATACATTAGTGAGATCCAAATTGGCGTACTTCCTCTTTGGAAGTTCATCTCAACTAGATTTGGTCACTACGAGACGTTAATATCGCGTTGTCACCACGTATACTATCCTTTATCTTCAATACGACATAAACATGGTCTCTAGCAAAAGAACTTGAGTAGGTCATATACTCAAATCTTTTACTAGTTTAAGATAACCACTCATGAGTATGTTCTACCCCATTGGAAGTAATAAAAACCCCAATAGGTACAACAATCTCCTTAGTGAGTTCAACTGTTCATTCCTCTGCCCAGAATGACCAGTTTCTACTTATCCCAGATTTTTACCTGATACTAAGCATTTTCATGACTCAAGTTGAATACCAAAGTTAAAGTTAACTTCAGTATTTTCCAACGAGTATTTATATGCCCTCAGATCAGCTCTGGTTAAAAAGTTATGATAATTCAAAGTCAACAGAATTTCTGGAAGAATTTCAACACACCTCTTTTGAAAGTTGCTGTTTTCAACTCTAATTTCCACTGAATTCCGTGCTGCAACTGCAGAAACGTTGAATTACAAAGATGTAACACATCTCCTAAACTTTCGAAAAATGTATCATATGATAATTTTTTATTTTTTTAAAGTATGTTATGCTTGAAAAAAACTCCGCCTATGTTGTAATGACATAGCCGGTCCCAAGCCCGGGTAAAGGAGGAGGGGGTTGTGATAGGCTTGGCGAGCCAACAACTTACACTTAGCCATTCTCACGGAAATGAAACCCAATAGAAATTCATTGGGGGCGTAACCCTCTTAGCGACGCGCCATATCGGAACCCGGGTATGGTGTTAAGTGGGCAAGGGCCGGGTCGCCACCGCCTTAGTGGCGCGCCATATCGGAACCCGGATATGGTGTTAAATGAGCAAGGGCCGGATCGCCACCACCTTAGTGGCGCGCTACATCATCGCCCGGATGTAGTGATAAGTGAGCAAGGGTCTTTGCATCTTACTTGACGGGTGCAAAGCGTAAGGAAGCTAGCCGAGGAACATAGATTTCGGGTGGGTAGTTGGAATGTAGGATCCTTGACGGGGAAGCTACGTGAGTTAGTAGATGTTGCCATTAGGAGACGAGTAAATATCCTTTGTGTACAAGAGACTAGATGGGCGGGTCAAAAGGCGAGAGAAGTCGAGAATACCGGTTTCAAGCTTTGGTATTCTGGTTCGGCTGGGACTAGGAATGGCGTAGGTGTTCTAATAGATAAGAGTCTTAAGGATGGAGTAGTGGATGTTCGAAGACGAGCGGATAGGATCATCTTAATCAAGATAGTAATTGGGGACATCGTCTTGAACGTCATTAGTGCTTATGCCCCACAAGTTGGGCTCAACATGAGTGCTAAGAGGCAATTTTGGGAGGACTTGGAGGATATGGTGAGTAGTGTACCGGTAACCGAGAAACTCCTCATAGGGGGAGATCTCAATGGTCATGTGGGTGCAACGAACCTAGGATTTGAGGGAGTACATGGAGGTTTTGGATGCGGCGATAGAAATCAAGAGGGTAAGGACATCCTAGACTTTGCCGTAGCCTATGATCTGTTGATAGCTAACACCCTCTTTAGGAAGAGGCAATCTCACCTAGTGACCTTTAGTAGTGCCCAACACTCTAGCCAGATTGACTTTGTCCTCACTAAGAGAAAGGATGGACGGGAGTGTCTAGATTGTAAGGTGATCCCGGGGGAGTGTGTTGTGACACAACATAAGCTTGTGGTAGCTGACTTTCGCTTCCATACATGCTCTTTGCGGGACAAAGGTATCAAAATCACAAGAACAAAGTGGTGGAAGTTGAAGGGAGAATCACAAGAATCCTTTAAAAATAGGGTGATCATAGAAGGACCCTGGGCAGAAAATGGAGATGCAGATAGTATGTGGATGAAGATGGTAACTTGCATTAGGAAGGTAGCTAGTGAGGTGTTCGGTGTGACAAAGGGAAGGAAACTTGTAGATAAAGACACTTGGTGGTGGAATGAGGATGTACAAAAGTCCATTAAGGAGAAGAAGGAGTGTTACAAGAGTTGGCATAATGATAGAAGCGCAAGCAACATGCTTAAGTACAAAGAGGCTAAGAAGAATGCAAAGCGGGCTGTGAGTAAGGCAATAGGACAGACCTATGATAAGTTATATGAGAGACTAGAGACAAAAGAAGGTAAAAAGGACATATACAAGGTAGCAAAAATCCGCGAGAGAAAGATGAGGGATCTCAATCAAGTTAAATGCATCAAAGATGAGACTGACCGCATTCTAGTGAAGGATGAAGAGATTAAGAATAGATGGCGTGATTACTTTAATGGGCTATTCAATGATGGGAATGGGAGCACTATGGTTGAGTTGGATGACTCCTTTGATCACTCCAACAGGCGGTTCGTGCGGAGGATACAAGAGTTTGAGGTTAAGGAGGCCTTAAAAAGGATGAAAGGAGGAAAGTCCCTCGGCCCTGACGATGTCCCTATTGAGGTGTGGAGATGTCTTGGGGACGTGGCAATAGTATGGCTCAGAAAGCTATTCAACCACATTTTTCGGTCAAACAAGATGCCTAAAGAATGGAGGAAAAGTATATTAGTACCTATCTTCAAAAATAAAGGAGATATTCAAAGTTGTACTAATTATCGAGGCATTAAGCTTATGAGTCATATTATGAAGCTTTGGGAGAGAGTGATTGAACACCGCCTGAGGAAAGTGACCAATGTCACTAAAAACCAGTTTGGTTTTATGCCTGGGAGGTCTACAATGGAGGCGATTTTCTTGCTTCGTCAGCTTATGGAGAGATATAGGGAGCAGAAGAAGGACTTGCATATAGTGTTCATCGACTTGGAGAAGGCGTACGACAAGATACCAAGGTCAGTCATGTGGTGGGCACTAGAGAAACATAAAGTGCCAACAAAGTACATTACCCTTATCAAGGATATGTACAATAATGTTAGGACAAATGTGCGCGTAAGTGATAGTGAGACTGATGCATTTCCTATCACGGTAGGACTACATCAAGGATCAGCTTTGAGCCCATACATCTTTTCCTTGGTGATGGATGAGGTGTCGAAGGATATACAAGGGGATATCCCTTGGTGCATGCTCTTTGCTGATGATGTAGTGCTGGTAGATGGAACTAGAGATGGTGTTGATAAGAAATTAGAGTTATGGAGACAAACCTTAGAGTCCAAGGGGTTTAGACTTAGTAGGATCAAAACCGAGTATATGAGGTGTGACTTTAGTGGTGTTGGTCATGAAGAGGGAAATGTTAGTCTACAAGGACAAATAGTAACTAGAAGGGACTCTTTCCGATACTTAGGATCAATGTTACAAAGCAATGGCGATATTGATGAGGATGTTTGCCACAGGATCAAGGTAGGGTGGATGAAATAGCGACAAGCCTCTGGAATCCTATGTGATAGGAAAGTCCCACAAAAGCTAAAAGGGAAGTTCTATAGGACGGTGATCAGACCCGCGATGCTCTATGGGGCGGAATGTTGGCCAACTAAACGGCAACATGTCCAACAAATGAGTGTCGCAGAGATGCGCATGCTACGGTGGATGTGCGGGCACACGAGAAGAGATCGAATAAGGAATGAGACGATTCGAGATAAGGTAGGGGTGGCGCCGATTGAAGAGAAGTTAGTCCAACATCGACTTAGGTGGTTTGGACATATCCAACGGAGACCTCCAGAAGCACTGGTTAACAGTGGGATTTTAAGAGGTAGAGAAAATATTAGGAGGGGTAGAGGACGACCAAGGTTGACCTGGGAGGAGGCGGTAAAACGAGATTTGAGAGATTGGAATGTATCCAGAGACTTAGCTCATGATAGGACCGCATGGAAAGTAGCAATCCATGTGCCAGAATCGTAGTCTTGTTTTTTTTCCTTTTCTCTTTTCTCTTTTCTCTTTTCTTTTTTTTCTTTTTTCTTTTTTCTTTTCTATTTTACTTTTTTTTTCTTTTTTCTTTTTTCTTTTTTTCTTTTTTTCTTTTTCCTTGTTCTTATAACTATTCCTCTCTTTTACTTCATTGATATTGGGTTTCATGTCTAGCCGACCCCAACAGGCTTGGGATAAAGGCTTGGTTGTTGTTGTTGTTGTGATGTTATGCTTGAAAAACAGCACAGTCCAGAGAGTGTTTGAATCTGTCCTTGTTCTGGACAGTTTACAATCTTCTGGAATTTCAACCAGTTTAAGGTGTGATTCTGCTCTGGAAGTCTACAACAAAGTTGTAGAGCACTTAAACCTTTTTACACAACTATATCCACATCTCCATTGGCTAAGTAACCTGTGAGTTATGCTCTGTTAAAATTCAGTAAACTTGCTGCCAAAACAGAGCACTCTGTTTTTCAATTCCCTTTGAGCTGAACTACTCAACTTTTGAACTTTTCTACAAGACCAGAGTCCTAAAGATTAACACTTAGTTATCTTAGTTCCTTTTTAACATTTTTTAATGCAATCATGATTATAACATGTTGGTACTATGTTCCCCACAAAGTGAAAAATCCTAACCGTCTTACACCGGCATATACGTACCCGTCGGTAGCACTAAAACGATCACTAGCAAACGTGTTCTACTCGGACTACGGTTTTGTGGTTAGTACCTGCATAAATTCCACACAATCGTCAGGTCCGGCTGCACACCGAGCCCAGTCCCAATACATTTCATACACCCGTCCGTCATCACTCGCTCGGGTGTTCTCAAGCCAAACACGCCTTGAGCTACGTGTTCACATTACTAACCACGTGACGTGGTCTCCCATACTTGTCTGTAGCACGCCAGGGAAGGGCATTGCTCGAGTACCCCAAACGACATGAAGAGTCATAGAGGATACTAAAGCTGGCCGGGTTACCTACCACCCGTGAGGCTCCACCCTTCAGCTTGTGCACAATGGTGGGCAGCACTTACGTGCATCCTCCAAGACATATGAAGTCCCGAGATGCATGATTTTCTGACATAACACATAAGTTAGATAGCCACCTTCATATTAGGCTAATAGTAGTCCTTTTTTGGGAATACTAGCGAATCCTCACCGTAATCCTAAGTTTTCCTGTAATACCATCCTTAATTAGTGTGCTATCCCCTAATCAGCACTGATGCCAGCCTGTGACGGACCGAAATCCGCTCGCCCAGGATCTCAGAGGGTGGTGCAGCACGATGCAACACCCGACAGCACACATCATAAGGCAACCCAAAGTATTACATTGAAAACAAACTGAATATGTACAAAAGGTAGTACAAACTTTCAGTTTACAACTAATTACAAAGTTACTACAGCGGAAGATAGTTTATACAACTCACGCCCGCCTAACTAGAAAAAGGCAGTTGTCCAGCCCTATGGACAACCCACACTAGCTGCACTCATCTTCAGCACGGCGTGTACGGCTCCCACTCAACCGTGGTCCCCGACGGAGGGTAGCCCTCGCCGGTGGACTCGTTCCCCGAGTCCGTGCGGTAGTCCTCACCTGCAAACACTCATAGCAGCAACCGTGAGCATGATGACTCAGCATGTCTTAACCGACACTCCTACAAATGAAACTCTACATACAGGATATAACCAACATAGGATGGCACATTGCAGCAAAGGACATGTCTACAAGTTCATCCTTAATTCATCTTTTAGCCACAATTTAACGGTTCATGAATCTGAAATTTACTGAGCAATATTTGGTGGCACACATGTAGCAATACAATTTATACATATCAGCAGAATTAAATCACAATATTCCATAATTTATCTACGTCACGACACAATGAACAAGCGGTACTCATAACCGCGAGGGATGGCGAATTGACTCGATATACACCTGCAGGGATACCCTGAATGTAGCCTAGAGGGGAGGTGAATAGACTTTTCAATGCTTTGTTAATCACTGAAACACTTAGTAGATTTATCAAATACAGGGAAATCGGACTAGTCTGGTACTGTGCGGACTAGTCCGGTATGTGTGGACTAGAAAGATCAAATTTGATCAATATTTTCACTTCTAGTGCCCTATGCAGCCGAAATTAATTGATAACTTAGATGTATTACAACAGTGAAACAATGAATGACAGAGATCAACTTTGATTTCAATGCTTCAACATGAATTTCACAAGATTAAATAAACACTATAATATGATGAACAATAGATGAACACGAGTAAGAGACAAGATTTTCTCCCGAGGTTCGATTCCACGAAGGAAATCTACGTCCCCGTTGAGGAGTCCACTTAGGACCGGGTCTTAACCAACCCTACCCTCGTCGAATCGCCACGGAGGCCGATTCTCTTCCACTAATCACAAAGGGCAAATAAATCGTTCAAGGGGCCTTCTCACAAGTTGAGGGCTCCCCAACAATTACAATGAATGAACACAACCAAACACACTCAAAAGATGAACAATAAACGAACAAGAGTGTGCGAGAGATCAAACCCAAGAGCTCAAGATGTGTAGAACAAGTCTCTCCTTTGATCAATTGCTAATCCCCAAGGATTTGATCCTTTTTGGTTTAGAATGTGTGGAGAGATGTGAATTTTGGGCTCTTGGGAGGTGTGACGGCGTAGGGGGTCGAAAAAATTATGATGGTATGGCTATACACCTCTTTTTATAATAGGGTTTCCAATGGTTACGTTAGGGTTTGCGATGTCCGGACTAGTCTTTGGTAGACTCCGGAGTAGTCCGGTGTGCGGTGTGTGGAAAACCCAAAGTGTTGTGAGAAACCGGACTAGTCCATAAGAATGCGGACTAGTCCGTTGTCTTTCCAGAGACAAATCGGACTAGTCCGGTCCATATCGGACTAGTCCGGTCTATATCGGACTAGTCCGCACATGCTGATTTTTGTGTAGTTAGTGTGATTTCTTTCACTTGAGCTCTTGGGGTGTGTTTCTCCAACACACTCTATACTAAGTAATCTAATCTTTTCAGCTCCTGAGCTCTTATCAATTTGGATCCTCCTTCTACTTTCTTTTTGCGCTTTCTTCCTAATTTCTTTAAGAACCTACGCTCATCTCAACAATTTTGTTAGGGTCTCATTTGTTTGTCATAAATCAACCAAAACCCACAAGGGATGCCTAGATGCACTTTCAATCTTCCCCTTTTTGGTGATTGATGACAACCAATTGAGATCTCACAAATATGACAAAAAATTGAAATTTTCATAAAGTGTGCACAGATGAACTTTGAGCAAAATAGGCAATGTAGACGTAAGACATATGTGCACTCTTTATGGTGGGGTGAAAAACTATGTGTCTGAGCAATAATTTTGATGTGAATATCATAATGAGCATAATCATAAAATCATCAAGATTCTCAATCCTACATAGCAGTTTTAAACATACACCATTAACCATAAGCATAACATAGTTATCATTTCACATCACATGTCCAAAAGCATAATGATAGCATAAGTCCTACAAAACTTCATTTCTTAAACTAGGACATAAAAAATAAGAGCCTACGACCTAAGACTCCCCCTCAATTTCTCCCCCTTTGGCATCGAGGCACCAAAAAGAAGGAGAGGAGGGATCTACTTGTCATCGCCGGCTCACTCCTCGGTGTTGGTCCTTTCTTTGTCTTCATCATCAAGCTGAGGAGGAGGAGGAGGAGGAGGAGAGGAACCACTCGTCGTGCCAAAGTAGGCACGATCTGATGGAGAGAGAGGAGGAAGCTCTGTGAAGTCAGATGTAGAGTCCTCTGAGATGACTGGAGATCCAATTGGCTCAATCACCAGTTTTTTGCATATAGCTTTGACAATGGCCTTCATGTATCTCATTTCTTTTTTTCTTGCCTTGTTCATCTTATGAAGCTTCACCTCAGTTTTGCGGCAAGAAACAAAGATAGCAGCCAAAAACTTCATAATCCCACTAAGCGACCCTTTGTGAGGAGGGGCCCTAGTCTTGGATGAAGGCCTTGCATCTTCTCGAGCTCTCTCTGGATGTTCTTCAGGTGAGTCAGGTGAGTGAGCAACTGGGAGAGAGGCTTGAGGAGGCTTATAAGGCCTTAGAGCAGTGTGCTCCACATCCTTCACAAACTCAATTCCTGTGACCTTTTCAATCATGAACATCAAGTATGGTGCATAGCCACAGGAACGGTTTGGTGTGCAGGATATGTTCACCATGTCATTCCAAATATAATTGAAGATATTAAATCTTCTCCTCCTGCTGATTACATTCATCAAGGTTCTCAAATAACCTTGGACACTCCCGGCATCTTCATCCTTTGGAGCAATGGTCTTCCGGAGCACTCTGTTGAGAACAATGAAGAAGGGCTTCCTGTTCTTGGTTGAGGGAGGATTGTATGGGAGTCGAGTATCATAGAGGAATTCCATCTTGTCTTTCTCCACAACTCCAAGATTGTGAATCACAATCTCATCACTGCCGGTGTCCTCAAGATGCAACAGTCTGGCAAACTCAGTATAGGAAATTGTGTACTTGGATCCATGAGTCATCCAAGTCACTTTGTCTTCTCCATCATGGGCAAAGTGGCAAGTTGCAAAGAAATGGGCAATGATCTCATCATTCCAGTTGTATCTGAAGGAGAGCAAGTCCTTTGAGTCCGTCTCTCTTGCAGCCTCTATTACCTCCTCAAAGGCTTCACAACTCTTCCTTTCAAAGTATGTCCAGTCGATCCATTGACTGCGGACCACCGGAGTCTTCATTTGGAGATACACCGAAAGTTGCTCCAAAATCTCTTGTCAGCTGCCCTTTTGGCAGTGCTATAGGCATCAACCTTCCTTAGGTTCCATGCCACATCACTCCCCTTGCCATTGAACTTCTCCTCCGAGGGATCCCTATTTCCTTGCCTTGGAGCTGTCATCTTAAGGGGACCAATTGGGCCGGAAGCAAGCCCCTTTTCCTTGCCCTTGGTTTGGCGTTGAGCCGCCAAGCTAGAATCAGCCATATTTGCTCTTGAAGCCGATCTCTTGATTGTAACCTTTCGGCGAACCCTAGGTGGGGTGAGCGAGGGCTCGACAGTATGATCTTGTCTCCTTTTGGAGCGAGACTCCGGAATATGCGACATCACATCTTATCTTGATCCATCTCGGCTTCAAAGTCAGAGAGATTCTTATTCGATCCCGACATGATTTCTGACAAGGAAGATATAAAGGATATTAATAACCAAGGATGCCAAGGAATTGCATTGAATTGATATAAGCTAAGATTCTGATCAGGGCATACCAGACTAGTCCGGTGTTCAGGGTCGGACTAGTCCGGAGTACCGGACTTGTCCGCCCTAAAAACGGACTAGTCCGTTATGAGGCTGCTCAAGCCCTAACTTGTCAAAATTTGAGGTTATTCAATGCAAATTTGATCTAGGGTACATAGAATACATCAATAGAGAATGTATTGACTGGAGGAGCTAAGCTAATTGAGCAAAAACAAGGAAAATCGAAGGTTCTAGGGTTTGGAGAGAAGTTTACCAAATCCTTCGATTCGAGGCGTTGAAGGAGTTCCTGATGCGGACTAGTCTAGGGTCTTCGATCCCTTTGCAGTGGAGATCGATTCCCACGGAGATTTGGGTGGTTTTGATGGATAAATCGCAAATCCACCTTGGGAGCACTTGAGTGAGGAGAGAGAACGTGGGAGGGGTTGTGAGGATGAAGAAGATTAGGTCTGAGCCGGCCCTAGGGTTATTGAGTCGAAATATCTGACTAGTCCGTGGCCGAACCGGACTAGTCCGGACTAGCGGACCAAGTGCGGACTAGTCTACAATGTGCGGACTAGTCCGGGGTGACCACGGACTAGTCCGTGGTCCCTTGTACAGAGAAGTACAAAACACTCATATATATATATATATATGTGTATTAAATGGTTCCTAATAAGGAATAGGGGACAAAGACACACATATATTCTTGATGAATATGATCAGTAAACATACAACAATCAAGCTATGACCATAATTCACCAAGATCAAGTAACTAACATAGTTTTAGGAGAAAAATAGAGAGAGATGATTTTTCAACACAATTAACATGATTTTGAGGATGGCATACAGGTATGCAAGTTTTCAGGCCACGTTCCGAGCATCAAGGATATTTAGTTCATTTCGGAGCTCACAAAAGCATTTTTCATCAATTGGCTTGGTAAAGATATCGGCTAGTTGTTTTTCAGTGTTGACATGGGAAATGGCTATGTCTCCTTTCATTGAGTGATCTCTCAAAAAATGATGCCGGATATCTATGTGTTGGGTTCTAAAGTGCTCAACAGGGTTATGGGCAATTTTAATTGCACTCTCATTGTCACAAAGGAGTGGAATACGGCTCATATTGTAACTGTAATCCCTTAGAGTTTGTCGCATCCAAAGGAGTTATGCACAACAACTCCCGGCTGCAACATACTCTGCTTCGACCGTTGATAAGGCAATTGAATTTTGTTTCTTGGAGGACCAAGAAACTAAGGATCTACCTAGAAATTGGCAAGTACCGGATGTACTTTTTCTATCTACCTTGCATCCAGCATAATCTGCATCGGAGTATCCAATGAGATTGAATTTTGAACCTTTGGGATACCAAAGGCCTAGGTTGGGTTTATGAACTAAATATCTCAATATCCTCTTAACGGTTGTAAAATGACATTCCTTAGAATTGGCTTGAAACCTTGCACAGAAACATACACTCAACATGATATCAGGCCTAGATGCACATAAATAAAGTAAGGAGCCAATCATGGAATGATATACCTTTTGATCCACATTTGGTTCGTCTTCATTGAGATCCAAGTGTCCATTTGTCGCCGTGGGAGTCTTTATGGGCTTTTCTTTGTCCATTCCAAACTTCTTGAGAATGTCTTGAGTGTACTTTGTTTGGCTTATGAATGTACCGTCCTTTTGTTGCTTCACTTGGAATCCCAAAAAGTACCTCAACTCTCCCATCATGGACATCTCGAATCTATCTGTCATAATCTTACTAAATTCTTGACAAAAGGATTTGTTAGTTGAACCAAATATAATGTAATCAACATAGATTTGGCAAATGAAGAGATCATCATCAAAGTGTTTAGTGAACAAGGTGTAATCAGCTTTTCCAATATTGAAGTCATTTTCAATAAAAAATCTCTAAGACACTCATACCAAGCTCTGGGAGCTTGTTTGAGGCCATAGAGAGCCTTATGTAGTTTGAACAAATAGTCGGGGTGTAAAATCCCCAAAAGTGGTAGCAAGGAAATTCAGCTCATGTACACTTATGAAAAATGAGGGGAATTAAAACTTTGAATTATAATAAGTGTGAGTTCAAAGTGAGGGTTTAGACTTCCCAAAAATTTTAAACATGGAGATCGAAATTCATAACATGGATCTTCATAGTCCAAATATTCACCCTTTCAAATTTCAGCTCATTTGGAGGAGTTTTCATATTAGTTTGGGATTAAAAGGAGAAGCCCTCTAATCTGAATTTCAAATTCAGTTTCAAATTCCAATTCCCTCAATTTGAAAATTGGGTTTCACAAATGTGTTCTCCACCTTTTAATAAGCAGCCATGCCAAAAATTGGAAATTTTGGAACTGGTTTGCTATATTTTTGAGGCAATACAAAGTGGAGAATTCAAACTCATTTTCAAATTTAAATGACCAAACTACATCCAAATTTCACACCAGAATTCAAACTATTTGAATTCAGCAAATTCAAACTATGACTTGGGGGTTGAAGTCAATTATTTAATGTTGAGTTGCTGGTGGGAAATATCAAAAAAAAAATTTACTGAGAAATAAGGAGAGGGGGCCCACTGGTCAGTCACCATAGAAGCAAAACCTCTCTGTTTCACTCGGCTGTTCACGCGAGGGCGCCAGCTCCCGATCAAACCCGCCGGCCGATGCTCCACCGAGCTGCTTCCCCACCGCCCCGACGTCGGTTCAGGCGCGTGGGTGCTTAAAGAGACCGCCGAGTGCCGTATCTGACCTCATCCTCATTACCCCGCAGCCTCTCCACGCTCTGCTCGAGCCTCGCGGACCCAGTTCCCCCGCCCTGCGGAAGAAACCTTCGGCTCATCGACGCCCGGTGAGCTCGGCGTGCCTCTCGCGCGGCTGAGCCACGGGATCGTTGCGCCAGGTTCCTCTCCTGCTCCCCGCAGCCTCAAGTGAACACCAGCACCGGTGGTTGGCGCCTACGAGCTGGAATTCCTTTCGGAGCTCCGGTGTTGATCGCCTGTACGCCACACCGTCGCCCGACGGTTTTGCAGCCCCTCCCGATCAACAGAAAGGTCCCTGAGGTGCGTGAGGAACCCTTCCTCCTTCCTTTCCACCAGTTCCTGCTTTCTTCGCTCCGGTACCGAGTATTTTGAAGTTTGGCGCCGGCGGTTCTTTAGAAACCCGAGGACCCTTCGAAGAAATTCGTTGTGCTCGGGGTAGCTCCGCTCTAGATAAGCTTACAGTAGCTCCAGCACAGGCTTGCGCATCTCCCCGAAGTTCTAGCAGCTCAAATGAGCAAGTACAGATGCCGGGTTCTAGTAGCTCCACTGTTGAGGGAGAGCGAGGTCGCCGAAGTAAGGTTCGACATGGTCGCCGGTGCAAGCACCGTTCCGGCCGTTGTCATCGGCCCCCGACCCCACCATCGTGTTCAGCACGGTATAGAACTCACAGGCGGCGAGTTTGACGAAGTTTAGACCACGGGAACCCCGTCCCGGCGAGCCTCGCCGGCGTGCGCCGCCGCGGAAGGCGCGGACAGCGCGAGGAAGACGAAGGAGGGCCGGTCCCACCGGTCAGCCTCCCGGTGCGCGCGAGGATCGGTTGTGGCGCCGGATCTGGTGCGGCTGCGCGGGAATAACCACGTAGCCCCCGGTGTTGCTCAAATCTGACTGGTCCGAATTAAACCAGTGGGCCCAGCCCAATTATTTAAAGTTTCTATTAGAGAAATAATTCCAGAAATTAGCTGATCTTTGCAAGCCCATAACTTTGTGTAGAAAACTCCAAAAAGAGTGAAACCAATTTTGTTGGAATACTCATGAGGAGTACTTCACAGAGAAACCAATTTTAGGCTATGAAAATGCCCAGGAATTTCTGTAGAATTGTTTTTAGTAAATCCTGTAGGGATTTATTACAGGAGCAATTCTTTATGAAATATTACCAAATTTGGGTAGCAAATCCTCTTCATAGATGCTGATCTCCAGTAAGAATTTGGGCTTCGTTGGAGGTCATTTGCTAGGTCAAATTACCTTCTCAAGTTCAGCCTTTATTTGAAAATTCAAATTTAAACAGAAGCTTTTTCAGAACTCCTGTCTAAGTTCAAAAATTCATATCTCTCTGATGGTAGCTCCAAAAATGGTGAAACAAATTTTGTTAGAACCATGGAGACTTACCCTAATCAGATCTTCCACCATTAGCTATGTCCAAGCGCCTGAAGTGGGCTCGAAATTCAGAGAAGCATTGTACTTGTAGGAATTTTAAATACTACATTGTGCAACGACATATCTCCAAATTTGGCTCAAATCATCCGTAGAGAGTCTAGTATCCACCATAAAAATCCCAAAGCCAATTAAGGATTTTAAATAGCAATAGCTACGAATAGAAGTCCAATTCTTATAAATTCTTAATACTTATACATGTATTTTATTACATTTCATAATAGTGACCGAAGTTGAGGATACGCCGGAGCCCTTGGACGTCCTCCCACCAGAAGCTGACTTTCCGTTTAACTCGCAACCAGGCAAGCCCCGGTTTGCACTTAAGTACCTTTTATAAAGCTTTTTATTTGTATCATTTATGTCTAGGGTGAATGTTTGCATTAGAGTTAGGGTGATTGAAACCCCACTTGCATAGCCTCTTTAAATCCTATAAAGGGTTGGGTAGTTTACAAACCGACGAGTAGAGAATGCCATGCTAATGTATAGGATCTCGGTAGAAGTCGAGTGGTTGGAAACTACTCGCGAGATAGTACTTATCACACGGGAAGAAAAGAGGTAGATAATGGCTTGAGTTATGAAAATGAGACCCAGCAGGGGGGATAGGAAGCAGTGAGCAGAGGTCTCACGTGCGTAGCCCTGTTGGTGTCGGTTGAGGACCGTCCGTGTGCGGCCCTGCTGGACAAGTATCGAACAGTACCGGATGCATACTGGCATATGGGAACCAGGAAACCGATGTAATTGGTTAACCTGGGTGTCGAGGCTTACCCAACCGTAAATAGGAATGGGTTGAGGGTAGCAAGGTGTAAATCTGCTGGTGGGCACAGTCACGCTCCACGCGGGGACCTCCTACCCGTTACGGATGGACCGGTTCGGCATCTGGGTTGCCTTTGAAAGGTTGTTGCATACAACAGAGTAGGAAGGGGTGTGGAATCACGCTTCTGAAAGTGGGTGTATGTGACGTGTTATCCGGGTGTGTCTTGATTGCAATCACCGTCCCTCGCGGTTATTTGAGTACCCGCTTGTTCACTGCGCTGTGACGTAGTAAGAAGTGAAATAAGCCAACTGAAAATGCTGTATTGACCTTAATGTCTTGAATACCTTGATTGCTGTAGACATAGAGCTAATTAAGTTCATATTCCACTTTGGGCATCTCCACATCGGGGGAAAGCGTTTCTTGTTTGATTGTGGACTTCCGATGTGAGGGCTGCCTAAGGCACATGAATCTGCCGCTATAAAACTGAAAGTAAGGATCAACTTATAGGCGTGTCTTTGTCGCAAATTCCTTTTCCCATCTTACATATCCTTGCATGTAGAGTCCCATGCCTAGGGTTGACGGTTAAGACTTGCTGAGCCTTCGTGCTCACGGTTGCAATATTTGAGCTGTTTGCAGGTGAGAGTTATGAGGAAGGTTCCGAGGACGAGGCGATGCCCCCGTCGGGGTACACGGCCGAGCTGGAGCCATGCACGCCGCCGTGATCTCCGGTTCCATGCTGCTAGTGTGTAGCGTCCCCGGGCTGGACGGCTGCACTTTTGCTTAGTTAGGGTTTGAGAGCAACTATGTATATAACTTCCGCTGTTAATTAGGTTTTGTAAAAGACTTCCGCTGTTTTATATCAAATAAAAGTTTATATGTTGTTCTTTATTTTTTCGTGTGTGCTGTTGGGTGCCGCATCGCACGGCACCACCCTATGCGATCTTGGAGTGGGTGAACCACGGGGTGGTCCCCACAGCCGTGGTATCAGAGCCGCATTGGGAATAGCACGCTCGAAAAGAGCTATTTTGAAAACATAGAAGTAGTCGAGTGAGGATTAGTCTTTAAGCCCGCATAAGGTCTATGATAGTAGTAGTTACTAAGGTGGAAAAGCTAACTTATGTGTTATACATTCTGTAACGACGCTCCGACGTCAGGTAAGAGGTAAGGTACGCCACCGTAGGCGGATCAATTACGGTAACTCCCCATACGAGTAATAGTATGGAAGGTTATACCGTGGCTTGGCACGGTAGTTAATATGAGTCTCTGAACCTCTCCATGGTTCTGAGAGCATATGAAAATGCTGATCTCCAGCGTGCTTTAGGCAAAAGTGAGAATACCCCATCGTGTGGTAAGCAACACGATAGTATGCAACTCTTGAACGTTCAAGTTCAAAGGGCCATACACAGCGCTTGCCATCGGCGTGCCTCAACGGTCATGAGGCAGTAGGTGGTATCCGTTGGGCTGATAAAATTCCCAACCGTGACGACCCGTTCGCGCTCTACTCGGGTTCCCCGTCGTGTGGTGTGAAAACACGACCATGTACCTTGAGACGTGACTTGACTCAGGGACGATCCATATGGCAATGATACGGACCGTATGTTTTTAATATGATATGGAACTGCCTGTAATGTTAAAAACCTTTGTGTGCACCATTATTGTGTGTTCTTCTGCAGGTACATTAACCACGTTAGTGCATGACGTGTAGAAACCGTTTGTGAGTGACGACTTTAGTTCCACCATTTGACACGTATATGCCGGAATACCGGTTTAGGATTTTTCTTTGGTGAGGAAACGTTGTACCGACTGCATAAAAGTTTATTTTCAAATGAAGTATAGGAATTCATTTAGGGGTTAGTAAACTCCTATATTGAACTAAGAGTCAATTGGGAGTATAGATTCAATCTCAAAAACTTAGGAATAATCTCCCCTGTTTTCGGCAGAAATTTTGCTTAACTTGAACAGGGCATAACTTAAGATGGGTTGAACCAATGGAGGTATGGGATACCATTCTGGAAAGGTTTAGAAGCCCTCTGCAACTTTTCTGTAGAGCTCCAGAACAAAATCTCCCTCCAAAGGGGTGAAAATCTCAGATGAGTAGGTACTGTCCAGAAACAGGGCAGACCAAATGCTTTCTGGAATTTTCTGTATTTCGACCAAAACACTTAGTTTCACCGTTCGACGTCCAGTGGCTGTTGTAAAACCGTGAGTTGGAGTCGAAGAGTTGATGCATTGACATATCACTTCGAGTTAGTACAGGTTTGGGTCCAGTACAATAGCGATGAATTACGCATGCTAACACACTTAACATCCCGTGGTGACCCCGATGGTCGAAATGAACTTTTAACCCATAAAGTTCAATACTTTGGAACTCGATCGTATGACACAGTCCAGGGATGTATATGGTTCATAAAGTTTATACTTTATCCATATGTGTGATTGTTATGCGCATTGTTTATCCCATTCTCGCATTACTATTGTATAGACTGGATGAGCTAAACCCGCATGTGCTGATCATTTGAATGATCTGAATGCAGAATGGTGCGGACACGCTCAACGCAAGAGGAGGGAGGTCCGAGTCAAGTTCATGGTGATGAGTCTCCACCTCCGGAGCAAACCACGACGCAGCAGCAACCACCTCCTCCGCTGCCAGAACTTCCAAGGAATCTTGCGGAGGTTCTCGCCGCAGTGCTCGGCTCGCGCGACGAGCAAACCGAGTTGCTGCGGATGCTAGTGCAGCAGAATGCGTCCCATCAGGGAGGACGCCAAGACAATGGGCAACGCCAGCCCCAACAAAGTTCATATTCAGAATTCATGGCGACCCATCCACCGGTCTTCACGGAGGCCGGAGAACCTTTGGAGGCGGACAGCTTTATCCGCACTCTGGAGGCGAAGTTCGGGCTGCTACGATGTACCGAACATCAGAAGGCGCTGTACGCAGCGCAACAGCTTCAAGGAGAAGCCGGTACCTGGTGGGCAAACTACACCGCCTCCTTACCGGCTGGCCATGCCGTCACATGGACGGAGTTCCGGGAGGCGTTCCGCGCCTATCACATACCTCCCGGTGTGATGGAAATGAAGCTCCAGGAGTTCCTGGCGCTACGACAAGGCGAGAGGAGTGCTCATGAGTACTCCAGGTTATTCAACCGGCTGGCGCAGTATGCGCCAGGATTTGTGGGGACGGAAGACAACAAGCGTAATGCTTTCTTCCGGGGCCTGAATTCAAAGATGAAGGTCCATCTCGCCCAGAGCAATCGCGGCACATTCAATGACCTCGTTAATGCCGCGATTCTACAAGAAAATGCTCAGCGCGAGCGTGGTTCTGACAAGAGGAAACGCAGCGCGCTGACAAGCAGCAGTGGTGGGACGCTATAGAAATACCACGTGGTGTATCGCTCACCATCCGGTCAGAGATGGCAGCCACCGGCGCGACCGCCTCAGTTTCGCGGGCAGCAATATAATGCGCCGGGTTTTCGACCGACGTATCCACCGCAGCAACAGCAGCAGCAAAGGATGGTCCCGCGTGCGCCTCAGTTTCAACAGCGTGCACCGGGATTCCGTCCTCAAGTCGGCGGGACCCCGACACCTTACACGTGCTACACGTGTGGCCGTGTCGGGCACATTTCAAGAGACTGCCCCGAGCCGCGACTGGGCAGGGGTGCAGCACCATATCAGGGTGCTAATCAGCCCCGCAACCAGCCCAAGAAACCAGCACCAAAACCCGGCAACGTCCACCACTTAGCCATCGAAGACGTGCCGGAAGGCGAACCCGTCCTCGCGGGTACGTTCTCTTACCTAGGTCATCCCGTAGTCATACTTTTTGACTCCGGTGCCACCCATAATTTCATAAGTCAGTTTTATGTTATTAAATATCAACTGCCTATCATTCCCACAAATAATTCATATTTGATATGCTCTCCGGGTGGGAAAATAACAGCTGATAGAATGGTCTATAGAGCACCATTACAATTGGGTGGAAATCTATATCCGACTTCTCTAATCATGTTAGAAAGTCAAAAACTCGATGTCATTTTAGGAATGTCATGGCTACATCGCCATGGTGCTGTTCTTGACATCATTCCACGTGTGGTTCGTTTAAACTCTCCACTTCATGAACCACATGTTCTTATTCTTGACCATTCGGTTCAAGAAACCCTAGCCACATATAACACGGAAACCACGAAACTTGAGGATATTCGTGTGGTCCGTGAATACCCGGATGTCTTTCCGGATGATCTTCTGGGCATGCCACCCGAAAGAGATGTCGAGTTTAAGATTGAACTCGTACCTGGGACGACGCCGATATCACGGAGACCATACAAGATGGCTCCAAACGAGCTGGCTGAACTGAAGGAGCAGCTCAACGATTTGATGAAGAAGGGTTTCATTAGACCGAGTTCCTCGCCATGGGGATGCTCGGCGCTGTTTGTGAAGAAGAAGGATGAAACCTTGAGGTTGTGTGTGGACTACCGACCTCTCAACGCCGTCACCATCAAGAATAAATATCCACTGCCCCGCATCGATATCCTTTTCGATCAACTTGTGGGTGCGAGTGTATTTTCCAAGATGGATCTTCGCTCCGGATATCATCAAATCAAGATCCGAGCGGAGGATATCCCAAAGACGGCCTTCTCGACGAGATATGGGTTGTATGAATACCTCGTCATGTCCTTTGGTCTCACCAACGCCCCGGCACACTTCATGTATCTCATGAACTCAGTGTTCATGCCGGAGTTGGACAAGTTTATGGTGGTGTTCATAGACGACATTTTGGTTTACTCCAAGACTGAAGAAGAACACGCCAAACACTTGCATATCGTGCTTCAACGATTAAGAGACCATAAGCTTTATGCCAAGTTCAGCAAGTGCGAGTTTTGGATCAGCCAAGTGCCATTCCTTGGTCACATCATTTCTGCAGAAGGCATTGCAGTTGATCCAAGCAGAATTGAACAAGTGCTGAAATGGAAGTCCCCCACATCAGTCCATGAAGTCAGAAGTTTCCTCGGGTTAGCAGGATATTATCGGAGATTCATACCAAATTTCTCCAAGCTTGCGAAGCCGATGACTGAACTGTTGAAAAAGGGGATCAAATATGTTTGGAGCTCAGCTTGCGAAGAAGCTTTCCAAGTGTTAGTGAAGCATCTTACAACAGCCCCGGTGTTAGCTCAACCGGATACGACCAAGCCCTTCGACGTATATTGTGATGCGTCTGGCATCGGGCTTGGCTGTGTATTGATGCAAGGAGGCAGAGTGGTCGCCTATGGCTCACGTCAACTTCGTAACCACGAGCAGCACTATCCGACTCATGATCTTGAGCTCGCTGCTGTGGTATTGGCATTGAAGATGTGGAGGCACTATTTGCTTGGGAACTTAGTGCACCTCTACACCGACCACAAAAGTCTGAAATATATATTCACTCAAAAGGAGTTGAATATGCGGCAACGGAGATGGCTAGAACTGATCAAAGATTATGAGATCGAGATTCACTACCATCCCGGGAAGGCAAACGTGGTTGCCGATGCTTTAAGCCGCAAATCTCATGTCAACAATCTGTCCATCGCCCCACCTGAAGAGGAGGAGCCAAGTCTGTACTTGACTCCATATGGGGCACTATATAATCTTGCTCTCATCCCAACTATAAGAGAGGAGATTATGGAAGCTCAGAGGAAAGACATGGGAATGTCGCACATTCGGAGAAGGATGGAGAATGGCGAAATGAAATGCTTCCGAAGAGATGAACACGACACTCTATGGTTTAAAGACCGTATAGTGGTACCCCGTGACATGAAGCTTCGGAAGAAAATCTTGGACGAGGCTCATTTGTCCAAGTATTCTATTCATCCGGGCAGCAACAAGATGTACCAGGATCTGAAAACCAGGTTTTGGTGGACACGGATGAAGAGAGAAATCGCAAAATACGTATCCGAATGCGATACGTGTCGGCGTGTGAAGGCCGACCATATGCGTAAAGCCGGACAGCTGCAACCGTTGAACATTCCGGCGTGGAAGTGGGAGGATATCAGCATGGACATCATTGTTGGTTTACCTCTCACGTCTCACAAGCATGACTCGATTTTGGTGATAGTCGATCGACTAACCAAGTCGGCTCATTTTATCCCCGTACATACAAAGTACGTGGCCAAGCAATATGCGGAGTTGTATATTGCAAGGATCTTGTGTTTGCACGGTGTTCCCCGCTCCATTATTTCAGATCGCGGTGTGCTGTTTGTCTCTCGGTTTTGGGAACAGCTGCACGCATCATTGGGGACCAAACTGATCCGAAGCTCCGCGTATCACCCGCAAACGGATGGTCAAACTGAACGGGTGAATCAAGTTCTTGAAGACATGCTACGCGCTTGTGCCATCCACCATGGCAAGAATTGGGACGATCATTTGCCGTTGGCGGAGTTTTCTTACAACAATGGCTATCAAGCTAGCATCAAGATGGCGCCGTATGAAGCTCTCTACGGCCGGAAATGTCGCACACCTCTCAACTGGTGCGAGTCTGGCGAGCGAGTCGTCTACGGCATTGAACTTGTGAATGAAGCTGAAGAACGAGTGCGAGTAATACAAGCCAATCTCAAGGCTTCTCAATCTCGTCAGAAGAGCTATGCGGATAAGAGACGCCGCCCTCTCCACTTCGACATCGGGGACCATGTCTATGTCCGTGTGTATCCGATGAAGGGAATTCACCGTTTCGGAGTGAAGGGTAAACTTGCGCCGCGGTTCATTGGTCCGTTCACCGTCATTGAAAGATGCGGACCCGTGGCCTATCGCCTAGAGTTACCAACGTCGCTCACAGGCATTCACAACGTCTTCCACATCTCTCAGCTGAGAAAGTGCCTCAAGCCCTCGGCTGAAGTCCGCACAGAAGACATAGAAGTTCTTCAACCGGACCTCACGTACACGGAGTATCCAAGCCGGATCATCGATGAAAAGACTCGTGCCACAAGAAACCGGACCTTATGGTTCTACAAGGTCTTGTGGAGTAACCATACCGCTGATGAGGCGACATGGGAAAGTGAGGATTATCTACGAGCGTATTATCCGGACTTGCTATCATCATATACCCTGTAAGGTTTGCCCCGCTTTACTTTTCCTTTGGAATCTCGGGACGAGATTCTTTTTAAGGGGGGAGGGATGTTAAATCCCCAAAAGTGGTAGCAAGGAAATTCAGCTCATGTACACTTATGAAAAATGAGGGGAACTAAAACTTTGAATTATAATAAGTGTGAGTTCAAAGTGAGGGTTTAGACTTCCCAAAATTTTTAAACATGGAGATCTAAATTCATAACTTGGATCTTCATAGTCCAAATATTCACCCTTTCAAATTTCAGCTCATTTGGAGGAGTTTTCATATTTGTTTGGGATTAAAAGGAGAAGCCCTCTAATCTGAATTTCAAATTCAGTTTCAAATTCCAATTCCCTCAATTTGAAAATTGGGTTTCACAAATGTGTTCTCCACCTTTTAATAAGCAGCCATGCCAAAAATTGGAAATTTTGGAACTGGTTTGCTATATTTTTGAGGCAATACAAAGTGGAGAATTCAAACTCATTTTCAAATTTAAATGACCAAACTACATCCAAATTTCACACCAGAATTCAAACTATTTGAATTAAGCAAATTCAAACTATGACTTGGGGTTGAAGTCAAGTATTTAATGTTGAGTTGCTGGTGGGAAATATGAGAAAAAAATTTACTGAGAAATAAGGAGAGGGGGCCCACTGGTCAGTCACCATAGAAGCAAAACCTCTCTGTTTCACTCGGCTGTTCACGCGAGGGCGCCAGCTCCCGATCAAACCCGCCGGCCGATGCTCCACCGAGCTGCTTCGCCGCCGCCCCGACATCGGTTCAGGCGCGTGGGTGCTTAAAGCGACCGCCGAGTGCCGTATCTGACCTCATCCTCATTACCCCGCAGCCTCTCCACGCTCTGCTCGAGCCTCGCGGAATCAGTTCCCCCGCCCTGCGGAAGAAACCTTCGGCTCATCGACGCCCGGTGAGCTCGGCGTGCCTCTCGCGCGGCTGAGCCACGGGATCGTTGCGCCAGGTTCCTCTCCTGCTCCCCGCAGCCTCAAGTGAACACCAGCACCGGTGGTTGGCGCCTACGAGCTGGAATTCCTTTCGGAGCTCCGGTGTTGATCGCCTGTACGCCACACCGTCGCCCGACGGTTTTGCAGCCCCTCCCGATCAACAGAAAGGTCCCTGAGGTGCGTGAGGAACCCTTCCTCCTTCCTTTCCACCAGTTCCTGCTTTCTTCGCTCCGGTACCGAGTATTTTGAAGTTTGGCGCCGGCGGTTCTTTAGAAACCCGAGGACCCTTCAAAGAAATTCGTTGTGCTTGGGGTAGATCCGCTCTAGATAAGCTTACAGTAGCTCCAGCACAGGCTTGCGCATCTCCCCGAAGTTCTAGCAGCTCAAATGAGCAAGTAGAGATGCCGGGTATTGAGTTTTTGTCGCCGCCGGAGTTTTGCTGGCTCAAGTCGCCGGTGAGGTCCCATCTCCGGTGGGATTCAGGGAGAGCGAGCTATGGGTCGAGGATGTCCATGGGACACTGGTGCTTTTAGAGCCAACCCTAGCCTGAAAGACCCACTGTTGAGGGAGAGCGAGGTCGCCGAAGTAAGGTTCGACATGGTCGCCGGTGCAAGCACTGTTCCGGCCGTTGTCATCGGCCCCCGACCCCACCATCGTGTTCAGCACGGTATAGAACTCACAGGCGGCGAGTTTGACGAAGTTTAGACCACGGGAACCCTGTCCCGGCGAGCCTCGCCGGCGTGCGCTGCCGCGGAAGGCGCGGACAGCGCGAGGAAGACGAAGGAGGGCCGGTCCCACCGGTCAGCCTCCGGGTGCGCGCGAGGATCGGTTGTGGTGCCGGATCTGGTGCGGCTGCGCGGGAATAACCCCGTAGCCCCCGGTGTTGCTCAAATCTGACTGGTCCGAATTAAACCAGTGGGCCCAGCCCAATTATTTAAAGTTTCTATTAGAGAAATAATTCCAGAAATTAGCTGATCTTTGCAAGCCCATAACTTTGTGTAGAAAACTCCAAAAAGAGTGAAACCAATTTTGTTGGAATACTCATGAGGAGTACTTCACAGAGAAACCAATTTTAGGCTATGAAAATGCCCAGGAATTTCTGTAGAATTGTTTTTAGTAAATCCTGTAGGGATTTATTACAGGAGCAATTCTTTATGAAATATTCCCAAATTTGGGTAGCAAATCCTCTTCATAGATGCTGATCTCCAGTAAAAATTTGGGCTTCATTGGAGGTCATTTGCTAGGTCAAATTACCTTCTCAAGTTCAGCCTTTATTTGAAAATTCAAATTTAAACAGAAGCTTTTTCAGAACTCCTGTCTAAGTTCAAAAATTCATATCTCTCTGATGGTAGCTCCAAAAATGGTGAAACAAATTTTGTTAGAACCATGGAGACTTACGCTAATCAGATCTTCCACCATTAGCTATGTCCAAGCTCCTGAAGTGGGCTCGAAATTCAGAGAAGCATTGTACTTGTAGGAATTTTAAATACTACATTGTGCAACGACATATCTCCAAATTTGGCTCAAATCATCCGTAGAGAGTCTAGTATCCACGGTAAAAATCCCAAAGCCAATTAAGGATTTTAAATAGCAATAGCTATGAATAGAAGTCCAATTCTTATAAATTCTTAATACTTATACATGTATTTTATTACATTTCATAATAGTGACCGAAGTTGAGGATACGCCGGAGCCCTTGGACGTCCTCCCACCAGAGGATGACTTTCCGTTTAACTCGCAACCAGGCAAGCCCCGGTTTGCACTTAAGTACCTTTTATAAAGCTTTTTATTTGTATCATTTATGTCTAGGGTGAATGTTTGCATTAGAGTTAGGGTGATTGAAACCCCACTTGCATAGCGTCTTTAAATCCTATAAAGGGTTGGGTAGTTTACAAACCGACGAGTAGAGAATGCCATGCTAATGTATAGGATCTCGGTAGAAGTCGAGTGGTTGGAAGCTACTCGCGAGATAGTACTTATCAAACGGGAAGAAAATAGGTAGATAATGGCTTGAGTTATGAAAATGAGACCCAGCGGGGGGGGGATAGGAAGCAGTGAGCAGAGGTCTCACGTGCGTAGCCCTGTTGGTGTCGGTTGAGGACCGTCCGTGTGCGGCCCTGCTGGACAAGTATCGAACAGTACCGGATGCATACTGGCATATGGGAACCAGGAAACCGATGTAATTGGTTAACCTGGGTGTCGAGGCTTACCCAACCGTAAATAGGAGTGGGTTGAGGGTAGCAAGGTGTAAATCTGCCGGTGGGCACAGTCACGCTCCACGCGGTGACCTCCTACCCGTTACGGATGGACCGGTTCGGCATCTGGGTTGCCTTTGAAAGGTTGTTGCATACAACAGAGTAGGAAGGGGTGTGGAATCACGCCTCTGAAAGTGGGTGTATGTGACGTGTTATCCGGGTGTGTCTTGATTGCAATCACCGTCCCTCGCGGTTATTTGAGTACCCGCTTGTTCACTGCGCTGTGACGTAGTAAGAAGTGAAATAAGCCAACTGAAAATGCTGTATTGACCTTAATGTCTTGAATACCTTGATTGCTGTAGATATAGAGCTAATTAAGTTCATATTCCACTTTGGGCATCTCCACATCGGGGGAAAGCGTTTCTTGTTTGATTGTGGACTCCCGATGTGAGGGCTGCCTAAGGAACATGAATCTGCCGCTATAAAACTGAAAGTAAGGATCAACTTATAGGCGTGTCTTTGTCGCAAATTCCTTTTCCCATCTTACATATCCTTGCACGTAGAGTCCCATGCCTAGGGTTGACGGTTAAGACTTGCTGAGCCTTCGTGCTCACGGTTGCAATATTTGAGCTGTTTGCAGGTGAGAGTTATGAGGAAGGTTCCGAGGACGAGGCGATGCCCCCGTCGGGGTACACGGCCGAGCTGGAGCCATGCACGCCGCCGTGATCTCCGGTTCCATGCTGCTAGTGTGTAGCGTCCCCGGGCTGGACGGCTGCACTTTTGCTTAGTTAGGGTTTGAGAGCAACTATGTATATAACTTCCGCTGTTAATTAGGTTTTGTAAAAGACTTCCGCTGTTTTATATCAAATAAAAGTTTATATGTTGTTCTTTATTCTTTTTGTGTGTGCTGTTGGGTGCCGCATCGCACGGCACCACCCTATGCGATCTTGGAGTGGGTGAACCACGGGGTGGTCCCCACACGGGGTGCTCTTGATCTTCAAAACTAGGTGGTTGCTCCACGTACACCTCCTCCTTGATTGGTCCATTGAGAAAGGCGCTTTTTACATCCATTTGATAAAGCTTGAAATCATGGTGAGTAGCATATGCAAGTAATATACGAATCGATTCAAGCCTAGCTACGGGAGCAAAAGTCTCGTCGAAATCCAAATCTTCGACTTGTGAGTACCTTTTGCCACAAGTCGTGCCTTGTTCCTTGTTACCACTCCATATTCATCTTGCTTGTTGCGGAAGACCCATTTAGTGCCGACGATGTTGGACTTGGGTCTTTCAACAAGCTCCCACACTTCGTTCCTTTTGAAGTTGTTTAATTCTTCTTGCATCTCCATCACCCAATCCGGATCTTTTAATGCATCCTCAACCCTATATGGTTCCAAAGAGGATACAAAAGAATAGTGTTCAAAAAAATTAGCTATGCGAGATCAAGTTATTACTCCCATTTGGATGTCATCAATTATGTTGTCGACGGAGTGATCTCTTTGGATGCTTTGGTGTACCCTTGGATGTGGCATTTGTGGTCTTAAATCTTCATTATCACCTTCTTCTTCCCCTGGATAGGCTCCCTCATTGATGTTTTGATATTCTTGATTTTCTTGAGGTTGATCTTGTATTGAAGCTCCCCCTTGATCATTTTCCTCCACCTGTGGTTCGTTTTCTTCATTCGCATTTGAAGGTGGCACTTGTGGTCGAACATCGCCCAATGCCATTCTTCTCAATGCTTGACATGGAGCTTCTTCTTGATCTATCCAAAGTCTTGTATTTATCGAGCATTGTCCTCGTCATCTCAACGAGAGTTCTGTTCTTCCTTTTGGCTACTCCGTTTTGTTGAGGAGTATATGGTGCTGAAAATTCGTGCTTTATCCCTTCTTCGTCTAGATACTCCTCAACTTGGGTGTTCTTGCATTCTGTTCCATTGTCACTTTGTATGTTCTTGATCTTCAATGACAATTCATTTTAGGCACGCTTGATGAACTTCTTGAGGGTTCCTTGAGTTTCTGTCTTATCATGCAAAAAGAAAACCCACGTGAAGTGTGAAAAATCATCAACAATGACTAGACCGTATTTATTACCACCGATGCTTATGTAAGCAATTGGACCAAATAGATCCATGTGGAGGAGCTCAAACGGTCTTGTTATAGTCATGACATTCTTCGCGGGATGGGGTGCTCCTACTTGCTTCCATGCTCGGCACGCTCTACACGGTCTGTCTTTCTCAAAAACAACATCCTTTAAACCTCGGATGTGATCACTTTTGAGGAGTTTTTGAAGATTCCTCATACCAACATGTGCTAGCCGTCTATGCCACAGACAACCCATGTTGGTCTTTGCAATCAAGCATGTGTCAAATTCGGCTTTATCTTTGTTGAAGTCAACTAGATAAAGTTTCCCCTTCAACACACCCTTGAATGCAATTGAGTTATCACTCCTTCTAAAGACAGTCACACCCTTATTAGTGAATAAGCAATTATAACCCTTGTCACATAATTGAGATATGGACAAAAGGTTATAATCCAAGGAGTCAACCTGTAAAACATGAGAGACGGTATGTTGTGATAAAACTGCAATTTTACCGGTACCAAGCACTTTTCCTTGACTATTGTCACCAAAGTAAATGCCTTCGCTTGGTTCTTCATTTTCTTTGTATTCCATGAACATTCTTCTTTCTCCGGTCATGTGATCCGTGCATCCACTATCTAGCACCCATTTTGCTCCACCGGATGAATAAGTCTGCAAAAACAATTTATGCCTTGGTCTTAGGTACCCAAGCTTTCTTGGGTCCTTTGAGGTTAGTCACAAGTGATTTGGGCACCCACACATGAGACTTGGTGTTCCCATGGCGTGGCCCAACATATTTAGCATAAACTCTTCCAAGATTATTTTTCATAAGTACATATGAATCATCAAAAGTTCTAAATAGAAGTTGTTGTTCATATGTGTTCACAGTGTTAGATTTATCAACATTATTAAGTTTACTAACTTGAGAAGAGTTTCCCTTGACAAAGGCAATGCAACCCTTGTTATTCTTGTGGCTTCTAGCGTTTTGCTTTTCACCATTGGAATATCCAATGCCATATTTGACATTAGGAGGTCTTGTGACCGAGTATGCACTGCGTGCATACTTGATCTTCTCCTTGTCAAATATGCCACTTTGAGAAGATTGCTTGTCCTTTGTCAAGTTTGGCTTTTTCTTCAAGTTAGTGTCACTTTTGGTACAAGCACAAGTAATACTAGTTTCAGAATTTATATGTTGAGAAGGTGAGCTTGAAGTGGATGAAGAACCATTTTGATTGAGTGATTCAACTTGTACCTCAAGGATCTCGTTAACTTTGGTTAAATTAGCAAGTTCATCCTTGATGATGGTGTTTGAGTCTTTTAACTTCAAGTATGCTTCCTTGCTTGAAGCTATCTCAAGTTCTAGTGATTTATTTTGTTCCTTTCCAAGTTCAAGAAGTTTTTCAATCTCAAGATATTTCTCCCTTTGGGAGATGATCATATCTTCCTGACTATTGACTAACTTCTCCTTATCGACAAGCTTATCAAATAGAAATTTCATCGTAGTAGTTGTCTTTTTGTTTAAACCCCTAAGCATATATTCATTTTCATCACTGCTATCATCCTCACTAGAATTATCACTATCACTAGTAAAAGAATGTGAGAAGGAAGAATTAGTTATTACCTTTCTTTTACCTTCCTTTGCCACTAGACAAGTGTTATCGGTGTCCTTCCGTGTGCCCATGGTTGGGAAGAGAGTGGATTTCTTGGTAGTCTTCTTTCTGGCTATGGTGGCCATCTCCTCTTCTTGTTCGGACGAGGATTCTTTGTTGGAGTCCCACTCCTTCCCTAGATGCACTTGGTCATATTGCTTATTCTTCTTGAACATTTTATTTGGTTGAGGCTTGTTGTCTTTAGTCTTCTTCTTGTTTTCTTCATATGGACAATCTACTATGAAGTGATCATATTCTCCGCAGTTATAGCACGCCCATCTCATCTTGGGTCTTTGTTTGTCCCTTTGTCTTCCTTCATTTGAGCTGCTACCCTTTCTTCTTCTCATCATTTTCTTGAACTTCTTCATGAACAAGATCACGTCTTCTTCATCGATATCACTACTTTCATCATCACTGTCATCTTCTCCATGAGCTTCTCGAGCTTCCTTTGATATGGGTTTACAAGTTTACTTCAAAGCAACTCCTTTCTTCTTTGCCGAGGTGAGATCGGCAATTTCCTTGACATGCTTGGATTGCTTCTCCATCATTTCAAAGTTGATGATCTTGCCAAGAAGTTCGTCTGGGGTCATTTTCCTGTACCCGGGGCTTTCTCTAATCATAGAGCAAAGAGTCACGTTGCGAGGCATGAATGCTCTGAGAATCAACTTCATGGCCTCATGACCATTCCAATTTTTGCAGCCATAAGCTCGGACTTTGTTGATAAGATTCTTCAGTCGATTGTACATATCTTGGGGTTATTCATCTTCTTCTATCACGAATCTTCCCAATTCACCTTCAATCATTTCTATTTTTGGCTTCGCGTACATGACGGTCACCTTCATGTGCAGTTTGTAGTGTGTCCCATATCTCCTTGGCAATTTCGAGCCCGTCCACCTTGGTGAACTCGTCTCGGCTCAGTGATGACGTGATCACAGCTGCAGCTTGAGCATTCCGATGAACGGCTTGTTCTTGGCTTGGAGTCAGCTCTTCATCATCATCCAGGATATCTATTCCTGTACACACTATATGCCACGAACTTGGGTTAAGAGATATAAGGTGCATTTTCATATTTTGTCTCCACATTGAATAGTCATTGCCATCGAAGTAAGGTGCTTTCCCTAGAGGAATTGACAAGTAATGACTATTGTTAGAATTCAAACGTTCATAATCAAAAGGATATCGGGAGTAGTCTTTGTGACTACCCCCTTTCTTCTTCTTTTCATCATCGGTCTTCTTCTTCCCTTTTGGGGAGATTGCCTTCTTCCGCAGAAGAGCCTTGAGTTGGAGCACCTCCTCATCATCGACCTCACTGTCTTGAATGGTGTCGAGTAGCTTCTTTAGCTTTTGAGTCCTTTCATCATTACTCTTTTCATCATCGATCTTCTTGTGTACATCCTTGATGTACGACATCATCTCTTCGAGCGGTGAGTCTCTTTTGAAGAGTTTGGTTCTGATACCAATTGAATGTACCTAGAGGGGGGTGAATAGGCTTTTCGATGCTTTGTTAATCCCTGAAACACTTAGTAGATTTATCAACTACAGGGAAATCAGACTAGTCAGGTAGAGTGCAGACTAGTCTGTTTTCTACTCAGAGAAAAATCGGACTAGTCCGGTACTGTGCGGACTAGTCCGGTATGCATGGACTAGAAAGATCAAGTTTGATCAATATTTTCACTTCTAGTGCCCTATGCAAAGGAAATTAATTGATAACTTAGATGTATTACAACAGTGAAACAATGAATGACAGAGATCAACTTTGATTTCAATGCTTCAACGTGAATTTCACAAGATTAATTGAACTTTAGAATATGATGAACAATAGATGAACACAAGTAAGAGACAAGATTTTATGCCGAGGTTCGATTCCATGAAGGAAATCTACGTCCCTGTTGAGGAGTCCACTAAGGACCGGGTCTTCACCAACCTTACCCTCGTCGAATCACCACAGAGGCCGATTCTCTTCCACTAATCAAAAAGGGAAAATAAATCGTTCAAGGGGCCTTCTCACAAGTTGAGGGCTCCCCAAGAATTACAATGAATGAACACAACCAAACACACTCAAAAGATGAACAATAAACGAACAAGAGTGTGTGAGAGAGATCAAACCCAAGACCTCAAGATGTGTAGAACAAGTCTCTCCTTTGATCAATTGCTAATCCCCAAGGATTTGATCCTTTTTGGGTTAGAATGTGTGGAGAGATGTGAATTTTGGGCTCTTGGGAGGTGTGACGGCGCAGGGGGTCGAAAAAATTATGGTGGTATGGCCGTACACCTCTTTTTATAATAGGGTTCCCAATGGTTACGTTAGGGTTTGCGATGTTCGGACTAGTCCGTGGTAGACTCCGGACTAGTCCGATGTGCGGCATGTGAAAACCCTAAGTGTTGTGAGATACCGGACTAGTCTGTAAGAGTGCGGACTAGTCCGTTGTCTGTCCAGAGACAAATCGGACTAGTCCGCTCCATATCGGACTTGTCCGTTTTCTAGTCAGAGAGAAAATCGGACTAGTCCGGTTGATATCAGACTAGTCCGCACATGCTGATTTTTGTGCAATTAGTGTGATTTCTTTCACTTGAGCTCTTGGGGTGTGTTTCTCCAACACACTCTATACTAAGTAATCTAATCTTTTCAGCTCCTGAGCTCTTATCAATTTGGATCCTCCTTCTCCTTTCTTTTTGCACTTTCTTCCTAATTTCTTTAAGAACCTGCGCTCATCTCAACAATTTTTTAGGGTCTTATTTGTTTGTCATAAATCAACCAAAACCCACAAGGGGTGCCTAGATGCACTTTCATACCTGAATAGCACATCACATACGCCCACACGCGGAGCTGCACACAGCATGCTCACCCCGTGTTGTACGGGACAACCTTTAACCAAACAGCCCAAACGTCAAACTGGTAGCACCCAAACGGACAGGAGGTTCCCTACACGGAGCATCTCTCTATGCCTGTTAGCAGATTTCCACCTTGCTGCCCTCAACCTACAACTATAAATCTGTGCGTTATGCCTTGACGCCTGGAGGTATAGGTTACATCGGTTTATCGGAGCCCATATATCCGATATGCCTCCGGTACATTCAAAACTTGTTCAGCGGGGCCGCACACAGATTTGTCCTCAATCGACATGGACAGGGCGACGCACACAAGACTTTATCTTGCTGCGTCCTAGCCCCTGCCTAGTCTCATTTTGTTCTTACTAAAGTTGTCTCACAACCTGAACCAATTCCGTGTGTCCCGAATCCTATACTCGCGAGTAGATTCCAACTACTCAGACTTGTACCGAAGCCTATACACATTAAGCAGAGCATAAACTAATCGAGGACTTAGACACTACCCTCACTCTTGTTGGGATAATCTGGTTATGCATTTGGGTTTTCATCCATCCTACACCTAATGCACATACATACTTCAAACTATGTGTATATAAAGCAAAACTTTATAAACTTGTTAAAGGCAAACCAGGGCTTGCCTTGTTGCTGCTGGTCATGTGTTTGTGTTTCCTCCGGAAGTAGAAAGTCCAGAACCTCTGGGGTCTCTTCGCCTTCAGCGACTATACGTAAGCACATTAACGATATGTCAATTTAAATGCAATGTGTCGAATTTAGTATGTAAAAACTATAACTCAAGTTATACATCCCCTTTAGCTCTGAAATTTTTATGGTAGCTTCGTAAATACCTAAACAGAAACTTGCCAAAATTTAATTTGAATCAAAGCCTATTTGAGCTCTCCACAAATAAACGTCTAAATGGCCATTACTAGAGCTTCTAAAGATTTCCAGGGATTTTTAAGGATCAGACCATTACTTTCTGGAAACTAGAGTTTGATATGGTTCTAATGGAGTTGGTTTCATGTCATTTGAAGAATTCTAGAGGAAGTTATGCCCTAATCAAGATTTGAGAAAATCTGAAAAATGTTTCTGTACATTTTTCTATTTTCTCAGGGCAGTTCAGTTAATCACACCATTAGGGGGACTAAATTAACTTGGATGGATATGAAATTTTTCCTGTTACTCAAGGATTTTCAAATGAACATCCTAGCCAAATTACAGAATTTTCCATAAAAGAATTCTCCAGATAAAATTCCCAACATTTTAAATTTTAGGGAATTAATTCTGCAAAAAGAATAAGTTTCATGAGCTGAAACTTGTTTTTATGGATAGTACTAGAAGAGCTGAATCCAACAAAAAAATTTTCACTAACTTTTGGAGCTTCCTAGCAAAAGTTATAGGGATTTGAAGTTTGACTAAACTCTGAAATTCGAGGAAAAGTTTAAAACACTGCCTGGGGCCCCACCACGTGGCTGTTTCTTCTTCCTTGCGCCAGAGCGTTCGGCGGCGGCGCACTCCGGCGAGGATCACCGGAAATGATCTCCCGGCCGCCCCCAGGGCTGAAAATGGATGCCTAGCCCTATCTCGCCATGTGGAACTTGCCTCGGGGGTCAGAGCCCGCCGGCGGTGACCGGAAACGTCCGTGCGACGGCAACCGTGGCGGCTAGGGTTCCGGCGATGTAGTTCTCCCTCTCTGAGGCACAAGAAAGGTCGCGGTTTGCTCGTGGAGCACCAGTGGATCACGAGGAACCCAAAATGAGCAGCCTCGGAAGCTCACAAAGCTTGCAAACCCACTCTCAACGGTGATCCGAGACGTTTTTGCGCCGGCGGCTACGAAAATGGCTAGAACTCAGTCATTCCATGATGGTTGTACTCGATTCTTCCTCGAGGAGGGACTCCAGGAAGTGTATAAGCTACTTGTGAGCTAGCTTGATCATTGATTCAACGTGTAAACCAAATTTTTGGTTTTGGCTGAACTCGGTACGTTGCACTAGGGTTCGGAAGTTTCTAAAAATCTTGCTACATGGTGGATCATTTGCCGAACGGTTTGTGGCTACACCATCTAGGGATCCGCACGCACCTTTCTTGTGTAGCAAGTTGAAGGAGAGGGTGGCCGTAGGAGGCTGTCGATGGTGAGCTGAAGCAAGACTCCGCTGGTTCCTTCCCGGTCCTCAGCGGCGATTGTTGGATTGCCAGCAACAGAGCGCAAGAGCTTCGGTGTAGCACTGGGAGTAGCTAGAGCACGTCTTGGCGCTCATTTTTGCTGTTTAGCACGTGAGCAACAGGTGATCAGCGCCGGTGTTTGCTGGAAGATCAGAGGCTCGGTTCCCGGTGGCTGTTTTTGCGTGCGGGAGCTGAACGGAGCGGCACGAGCTGGGAGAGAATGCGAACTTCGGTTGTGCAGCGTACGTGGGTGATCAGAAGAAGCGAGACTTGATCAGAACAAGCACTGGCGTGCATGTGGGTGTGAGGGGGTGAGGCGGCAACGCTCTCGGCGCGCCCTCGGCAACAGCCCGAAGCAAACAGAGACGGTTCCCTCTGGTGATCAGACTGACCTGTGGGCCCTCTCTCCCCTCCTCTCTTTTTCATTTGTTTGCTGCAAAATATCCCAGCTACTCAAAATTGAAGTGCAGACTTCAGCCCCAAGTCATGGGTGGAATTTGATTTTCTCAAATTGGAATTAGTTTGGCTACATCTGGTTCACATTTGAATTTGAAAAATTCAGATTCAGTTTTGAAATAATCCAAATATAGCTTCTGACAAAATGAATTCCAATGAGGATGAAAATTGGTAGACTAACTCAGAAAAATGTGCTGAGTTTGAATGCAAAGTCATCTTTTGAATCCAAGTGATGAAAGTAGCTGAGATTTGAAATTGCATTCAAATTAGCCCTTTTTACAAATGTCTCCAAAAGTGCTTCAACCTAATTTGGATTTGCATGAAACTTGGCATGAGCACCCCTAAGAATGGTTAGGGCCTAATGGTAAACTCATCCTCTCATGTTTACGTGTGTGAGCTCCTACGTTTTGGAGTTGCGAGTTCTTCCTCTAATCACCTCTTGATGGTGTTTACTTGCTCTTCACAAATGTTCATGAGCTATCCACAAAATGAGCTGTGGTGTGGTGAGGTGATGAACATTTTAGCAAGTAAATTCTTGGGATTTTATAATAACTTTCTCTAGGATTCTTCAAATGACATGAAACCAACTCCATTAGAACCATCTCAAAATCTAGTTTCAATAAAGTAATAATTTGAACCATGAAAATCCCTGAAATCCTTACAAACTCTAGTAATGACCATTTAGACTTTTATTTGTGCAGAGCTCAATTGAGCTTTGTTTCAAATGAATTTTGGGTCAAGTCTCTGGTTAGGTTCTTACCAAGCCACAGTAAAAAAATTTAGAGACAAATGGATGTCTAGCTAGAGCTATGGTCATTATATACTAAATTCAACACATTTGCATTTAAAATGACATATCGTTAAATTCCTTACATGTAGTCGCTGAACGCGAGGAGACCCCTGATATTTTGGACTTCATACCTCCAGAGGAGACACTAACCCCTGACCAGCAGCAACAAGGCAAGCCCTGGTTTGCATTTAACAAGTTTTATCAAGTTTTGCTTTATACATACCTAGCTTGAAGTATGTATGTACATTAGGTATAGGATGATTGACACTCCACATGCATAACCAGATTATTCCAAAGGGAGTGAGGGTAGTGTCTAAGTCCACGAGTAGTTCATGCTGTGCTTAATGTTGATAGACTTTGGTACAAGTCGAGTAGATGGAATCTACTTGCGAGTATAGGGTTCGGTACACACGGGATTGGTTAGAGATGTGAGACAACTTTAGTAAGAAAAATGAGACTAGGCAGGGGCTAGGACGCAGCAAGAGGAAGTCTTGTGTGTGTAGCCCTGTCCGTGTTGTGAGGACCAATCCGTGTGTGTCCTACGCTGATCAAGTTTGAATGTACCAAAGACATATCGGATATATGGGGTCCGATAAACTGATGTAATCTAAACCCCCGGGCATCAAGGCATCGCACACCGATTTATAGGTGTAGGTTGAGGGCAGCAAGGTGGAAATCTGCTTATGGGCATAGAGAGATGCTCCATGTAGGGAATCTCCTGCTCGTTTCGGTGCGACCGGTTCGACGTTTGGGCTGTTGGGTGAAAGGTTGTCCCGTACGACATCGGTTGAGTGTGCCGTTGCAGCTCCGAGAATGAGCGTATTTGACGTGCTATTTGGGTATCCCTGCAGGTGTATATCGAGTCGATTCGCCATCCCTCGCGGTAATGAGTACCATTTGGTCACTGAGTCGTGGCTTAGGTTAACGTATGGAATGTTGTGATTCAATACTGCTGATATGAATAACTTGTATTGCTACATGTGTGTCACCAAATATTGCTCACTAAATTTCAGATTCATGAACTTGTGGCTAAAAGATGAATTAAGGATGAACTTGTAGGTGTGTCCTTTGCTGCAAATTGCCATCCTACCTTTGTTATGACCTGCATGTAGAGTTTATTGTGTAGGTCGGTTAAGACTTTCTGAGCCATCGTGCTCACGGTTGCTGTTTTGAGGGTTTGCAGGTGAGGAGTGCCCCAGGGACTCGGAGTACGAGTCCACCGGCGAGGGCTACCCTCCGTCGGGGACTACGGCTGTGTGGGAACTGTACACGCCGCGGTGATGCTGAGTGCAGCTATTGTGGGCTGTCCGTAGGGCCGGACAACCAACTTTTGCTAGTTAGGTATTGGCATGAGTTGTACAAATACTTTTCGCTGCAGTAGACTCTGTAAATAGATGTAAAATAAAGGTTTGTACTACTTTTGTACAAATTCAGCATGTTTTCAATGTAATAATATGCAACCTTATCGTGTGTGCTGTCGGGTGTTGCATCATGCGGCACCACCCTCTTTTGATCCTGGAATGTACGGTTTTCAGTCCGTCACACAGATCTCCAACGGCGCATACGCCATGTATGACGCTTCGGCGTCAACCTTCACAGGGATGATCGAACACGCACCGACATCCCTCCTCCACATCTTGGAGTATAGCTTCAGCTCCGACGACGACACCGAATGGAGTGAGCATCCCTCTCCTGAGTGCCACATTGCAGAGATGGCCAACGCCTCCCAGCTTGTTGCACCAACTAGTGCGAGCCCACAAGGCAACCCCGAGCTGTTAGAAGCACGGACCATGAGCTGGCCAACCAGCTCGCGGCACAGCGCACCACCTCAAGGGCTGACCAAGCTCGGCTCAACAGGAACGCCACCTCGTTTGCAACATAGACATACCCTGGCCCCAGCTCAGGCTAGAACGTGGAACAGCTCCACGCCCGCGAGGTCCAAGCCGACATCATCAACGATGACCGTGCCCCACGCTTTCAACGGCCAAGCCAGAATGTGACGACCGTCGCTGCCATACTATGCAACATGCCTGAGCCTGCTGACCCTGAAGCTCGGTGGGCTCACCAAGACCTCCAGGCGCTTCTGGCCTCAGCCGCCGCTCAGCAGGGCTGAAAGTTCTTTCGTTCGGGTCCAGGGTTCGTCGACCCCCAGCCAAAGCCGAAGGTGCGGCCATGTCGGAACCCACATGCCGAGCTGGTTGACCCAACCCGAAAGGGCCAGATAGTCAACCCTGTCACGCAACTTGGTGTGTGAACGTGTAGGGTGTTGTGACCTTCATCAGAATCTCGAGCCCAGATGGACAACTTGGGAAGGCCACATGGACTCGCCGTCTAACTCTCGGCCCCAACGGCCCTGTTGGGTTGTCTACCACATCTACGGAAGAGGTTGGAGCCTGAGCACTTGTCCTCCAGGCCAGAAAGCCTTTGGAAAACAGATACAGCACACCCTTTCCGCAAAGCTTCCAGGTACCGACCAACATCGGGAAATACGATGGGGAAACCAACCCTAGCATATGGTCGGAAGACTACTGTCTTGCCTGCCGAGCCGGTGGGGTGTAGGATTACGATTTCATCATCCAATACCTCCTCATCTACCTAGCTGAGCCAGCCCGGGTGTGGCTCGGGTACCTTCTGCCCGATAGAATCCAAAACTGGGCTGAGCTTCAGGAGACATTCGTTGGCAACTTCCCAGGGAGCTATGCGATCCCCGGTAAATCCTGGGATCTCAAGGGTTGCCAACAGAAGCCGAACGAAACCCTGCGACAATGCGGTGCTTCTCGATAAGTGCAACAAGCTATCCGACATCATCGATGCTGACGTTGTTGCAGCTTTCCTCTCTAGAAGACTTGCGAATCCCTTGTGCACAAGCTTGGCTACTTAAAGGCAAGAAGCACGAGGGACCTCCTCGACATTGCCAAAAATCACTCTTACGGCGAGGAAGCGGTCAGGGCCATCTTCGACAAACAAAAGCCAAAGAACTTCAAGGTAGGCACAAAAGAGGCGCCCCGCAAAGGCGGCAAGAAGAGGCGAACAGGCGCTAGCAAGCGATAGTACCCGAGCGACAGTGGTTCAGACCTTGTCGCAGCCGTCGAACACTGTGGCCCTCAGCACGGAGCCGGACACAGTGGGTGATAAAGGCAAGAAGCCCGCCGATTCGAGCTTCAAGCTTGACGAGCCGAGCTTCCCCACACTGGAGGGCTGCCTCATGATCTTCGGAAGAAGTCAAGCCTACAAAAGCCGCAGGCGGAAGAAGATGACAGCCTGAGAGGTCAGTGTTGTTGCTCCCGCCTTCCCAACCTTTTCTGGTGGTTAGAAGCAGCGGTTACCTTCGACCGATCGGACCACCCTGACCTCATACCACAGCCCGGGGCACTTCCTCCTGATCGTGGACCCGGTCATAGGCCCAAAACGCCTGACCAGAGTCCTGATGGACGGGGGAAGCGGTCTCAACATCCGCTATGTTGGGACCCTCGACGCCTTGGGGATCCCACATTCGAGCCTTCACCCAAGATGAGCCCTCTTCCACGGCGTCATCCCGGGCCAGCAAGTAGTGCCGCTGGGAAAGATCGACCTCCCCGTCATTTTGGGTAACAAATCTAACTTACGCAAGGAGACCCTCACCTTGGAGGTCCCCAACTTCAACGGTACCTACCACACCATTCTGGGAAGGCCGGCCAACGCGAAGTTCCTGGCCATCCCAAACTACACCTACCTCAAGTTGAAGATGCCTAGCCCCAAGGGAATCATCACGGTGGAGGTGAAGTTCCTGCAGGCCCTGCTGTGCGAGCAACACAATTGCGACAGCGGGAATTACTCCCGACCTATCTTCAACCAGTCCCCAAGGGAGTCATCACAAGGATGGTCGATGTTCACCCCAGAGGCTCGGCAATGGCAGCACGAACAAGATCCGCACCGCCCGACAACTGTAAGGGGGCGCCAATCATCACAAAGCGTAGTCTAGGCATCACCGTTTGTATCTATAAACTCCGAGTCGGGCAGAAATGATATACAGACGCCAAGATTATTACTTTTTTTCCTTCCTTTTGACTCTTTGTGAACGGATATCCTTCCCCACTACGACAAGACTGGACCTGACCTCTGGCGCTACATGATCCTCTGAAAAAAAGCGCCACGCGACGGAGGGAACAAACCAACCCTCACGCGGGGCTCGGGGGCTAACTATCCATTTAGAGCTTAAACACACCATTCAAAAAAAAAACTTTCCGACCCTCATCACAGTTCACAACCCACAGTTCAAGACATCAAGGATTCCTTCTTTATATATACAAAAAAGAGGAGTTACAGCTCAAACAAGTTGCAAGTACGAAATGCAGACACATATCAAGAGTCCTGAAGAAGCCCGATTAAGAGGAAGGACCGGTCTCTAGCTCCGGTCCACCTCCTTCCGGAACAAGCTCGGCCAAGGAGAACGCGGCAGAAGCAATCGCGTTGCCAAATTCTCTAGAGTCCACAGCCAAGCCTGTCTTCGTGAAAGCCATGAAGGAGCTGAAGGTCGAGGGTGGGGTACTGAGAAAACACGACGCCCAGAGTGACCCGAGCTCCGCAGAAGACCCTGGCATCCCTGACGGCCAGCCGGTCGGCAAGATTGATTCCGGATCGGTCCTGGAGCACCAGATCACATATCAGCCGCCCAACATCCTGGAGCCCGGCAAGCTCCAACTGAAGTTCTATAACATGCTCGAGAACCTGCCGAAGCCGCGACTCCAGAAAAGTGAAGGCTGTAGAGGTGCTCGTCAAAATCAGACCCAGCATCCTATCACAAGCCGTGCACTACAGGAAAAGCGACCATTGACCACCAAGCCCTGAACCTTCTCCAGCTCCCACTCAACGGTCAAAAGTGTGGGGACCACCGCGTGGTTCACCCACTCTGGGATCGCGGAGGGTGGTGCCGTGCGATGTGGCACCCAACAGCACACAAGAAAAGATTAAGAATAATATACAAACTTTTATTTGATATAAAAACACAGCGGAAGTCTTTTACAAACTTATTTATACAGCATAAGTATTATACATAGCTAGTATGTTGTAAGGGCCTAAGTTTTGGGCACATATTAAAAGTGTTCATCACCACACACACACCTCATTTGAAGAAAGTTGATGAACACATTTGAAGAGCAAGTAACCACCATCAACATGCTCATTAGAGAATAAACTCACAAAATGCAAAAGTGGCATTTTCCACATGCATCATCTAGGGGCTGGGCATATGAAAAACTCCTACACCTTGCTAGGAATGTCCATGCCAAGTTTCACCCAAATTCAAAACCATTTTGAGGTCCTTTTGGGTATAGCTAGAAAGAGGGTGGTTTGAACTCAAATTCAAATTCAAACTGTTTTTATCCCATGAATTTAAAAGTGGGAGGCATATTCTTACTCAGCACATTTTTGTGAGCTCACACACCAATTTTCACTCCATTTGGAGTTGATCTTGACATGAGCTAAGTTTAGCAAATTCAAACTTTATTTGAACTACAAACTGAATATGTGCTGAAAATTTATTCAAACCAAACCCAATTTGAATTCTAACCAATTCAAATGGCTCAGGGGCAGATAATTCAAATCACCATGGGCACTTTGGGGATTACTGTTTACAACAGTAATAGAGAGTTAAGTTCAGAGGTTAAAAAGGGAAGGGGACCCACATGTCAGCCACTGAGGAGAATTCAGCCGACTGAAGACCGCACTCGGGTTCTTGCGCTGGACCGAGCGGCCGACACGGCGAAGAAACGGCAAGGACAGCAGCTGCTTGCCGATCTCAGCCGCTGAACCGACTCTCGGGGCCTTTATCTACGCGCCCGAGAGGTCGCCGGTGCATCTCACCGCTGCCCCGTCGCGTTCCCACCCAGAAAACAGGAAGCTCTCGCCGCTCGGTTAAACCCTCTGTTGCTCGTCGCCCAGCCAACCCCGAGGCTTCCACGGTGATCTGAGACTAGCACCAGGTGCGCCAAGCCATCCTCGACGCCCTCGTACAGGTTCCAGGCCCGGGGCAGTCCTTCCCGAGCTCACCGCGACGATCTTTTCTCTGCTGGTTCAGCTAGAGCTGCCACCGCGGGAACGATCCGTCCGGCCACCACAGCCTACTGTTTGCCGAGCTGTGAACAGCAAAAAGGTTCGCCTTCGGCCCCTCTTTCATTCCCGCAAGCTCCGGCGGCATGACATAGACTGCTCACGCCGGAATTTCATGATTTCGCCACGGTGTGCAAAAAGGGAGTCCGAACCGATTCACGAAATGCGTAGTCTACACCACACCACTCATCTTCTCGTGGAGGGGATCACTTCTAGGTGCCCGTACGAGTCCATAGGAACAGGAACCGCGAAGAACCGTGGGGGGGGGGGGAACTGCTGTTCTTCGAGTTTTAGGAGAAATCCCGATTTCCGGCCTAGGTCGCACGGTGACAGTCCAACACAGCTCTTTCCGAGCTTCGTGGAGCTAATGTCGACCTTTCCTAGGGTCCACTGGTGCTCGACGACCCTTAGCTCGATCGGTTGGGGTGCTAGGGAGGTCGGCCGACACGGCCGAAGTTCTTCCGGAGCTGCCGCTCGTCGCCGACCATGTGCCGGTCATTTTCATGACGAACTGAGCCCGAAATCATGTTCCCCGAGTGGACTTAGGCAGGGGCGGCCACAACCATGAAGTTTGGAGCACCACAGAGGCTGCCGGCGAGCTCTCCGGCGAGGTGTCGCGGCAGCCGAACGCAGGCGTCGGGAGGTAGACGAAGCTGGGTGGCCCACGTGTCAGCGGCTCGGATTTAAAATTGGGATCGGTCTGCGGCCCGGATCTGGTGTGCTGGCGTGCAAAAACTCCGTGGACCCCGGTGTGCCGTCGCTCCAGCGCCCAACACGTGTCCCCGTGGACCCACCGGCAGATTTAAACTTTTCCCGATTTTCAGATTTCATTCAAACTTCAAATCCTCATAACTTTGGCTAGGAAACTCCAAATCGAGTGAAGAAAATTTTGTTGGATTCAGCTCTCTGAGTACTTTCCAGAAAATCAAGTTTCACTTCATGAAAATCCTTATTTCTCCAAAATTAATTCTTCAAAATTTAAAATCTTTGGAATTTTAACTGGAGAATCCTTTGGACAAAAATTCTGAAATCTTGCTGGGATGTTTACCAAAATATCCCTGAACTACAATAAAAATTTCAGATCCATTTGAGCTCATTTGATCCTCCTAATGGTGTGATTAATGAAACTGTTCCAGAGAAAATAGAAAATGTCCAGAAACATTTTCAGAATTTCTCTGAAATTGTTTAGCTCATATCTTTAGCTAGGAACCTTCAAATTAAGTGAGACCAACTCCATTAGAACCCTATGAAAATCTAGTTTTCAGAAAGTCATGGCTTGCTCCATGAAAATCCCTAGAACACCCTAAGAGTTCCAATTAAGCTCAAGGACATAATTATTTGTGGAGAGCTCAAATGAGCTTTGCTGCAACTAAAACTTGACCAAGTCTCTGTTTAGGTTGTAACCAAGCCACAATAAAAATTTCGGAGTCATTAAGTCTGTCTAGTGAGACTTATAAACTTCACAAGTTTAAATTTTAATCAAATGCATTTAAATTAATACATGTACTTGTATCTCATGTAGTCGCTAAGGTCGAGGAGGAACCCGAAGTCTTAGATTTCGTTACTCCGGCAGAGCAGCTAGCCTACGACCAAGAGCAGCAAGGCAAGCTCCGGTTTGCATTAACCTCTTTACAATTTTTTATTGTTTTGAGCACTTTCTTTGAGCATCACTTACTCCTTGCATTAGAGTCTTGTTTGGAAACCCAAATGCATAGCCAAGAAAACCATGGGTTGGGGTTAGGATTGAAAACCCCGTTAGCTACTGTGAAGCTAAGATAGAGTAGGATTTGGTACAAGTCGAGTAGTTGGAACTACTCGCGAGCATAGGCTAGAGGCACTCGACTCGGGTAGAGATAGCACATGAAAAACATGGCAAGAAAAGGAGACCGAGCGGAGAGTAAGGGCAGAAGGACTTTGAGGCCTGGGTGCTATAGCTCCGCTTGTGTCGATTGAGGACCGAGCCGTGTGCGGGCCTGTTGAATAAGCTAGAACAGTACCGAAGACCTACCGGCTATATGGGAACCGGGAAACCGATGTAACTCAGGTAGCTGGGTGTTGAGGCATAGCTGGTCGTTCAGAGGGTAGGTTGAGAGCTTGAGTTGTAAATTGGCTGGCGGCGCTGAGATGCGCATGCAGAGACCTCTTGCTCAGGACGATTGGTCCGGTTCAACATTTGGCTGACGGGTGAAAGGTGGTTGCGTACGGCGTCCGTGATGGTTGCTGTAGGCAACATCGAGTACGGGCGTACGTGATGGGTTGTTTGGGTAACCCTGCAGGTGTAAATCGATTATAATCGCTGTCCCTCGCGATCAGTGAGTACCACTTGTTCACTGTACCGTGATGTAGAAAGAACGGGCTAGTTACATGTTAAAATGTTGCTGATTGAAAGATGGACTTTGATTGTTCATGATTTGCTGTAGTATAGAGCTAATTAAGGTTCCTTTCAACTTTGGGCAAAGTACATGAGAGAAATGCATTTATTGTTTGATTGCGGCTCTCTCATGTGCCTTAGCGTAAGGTTCTCCACCACCTGCTGCTAAAACTTGAAAGTAAGGTTCCACTAAATAAGCGAGTCCTTTGCAACTTATTTTTCCTCATGTCCTATCATACCTCATATAGAAGTTCCATGTTTAGGAGAGACGGGTCAGTCTTGCTGAGCCTTCGTGCTCACTGCTTGTGTTTGAAGCTTTTGCAGGGTTCTATGAGGAAGGGATTCCCAAGGAGGAGACGGAACCCCAGGAGGGGAACCCCGTCGAGTGGGAGTCATCCATGCCGCCGTGTTAGTGTGTGTGCGTGCTAGCAAGGACACGTTCACGGGCTGAACGTGAACTCGATGCGTAGTCTACGCCCGTGAGTGTAGACTAGACATATTCCGATGTAAAAATGTTCATAAACCGGTTTCTGTAATAAAACTTTGCTTCCGCTTTGTACCTTTGATTGTGTGTTATTCAGTGCTGTGCAACGCAGTACCCCTCAGCGTGATCCTGGCTCGACAAGACCGTGCGGTCGTGTCAGCGTTTGTATCAGAGCTCGTTTGAGGTTTAACACACTACAAAGGTCATCTTTTTCAAAAATCCAGCGAGAAACGAGTTATTAGCCCATATAAGGATGTTATTAGTGTATAGGAAGTGGCAAATTAACCTATTTGTTATGCCGGAAAATCGTGCATCTCAGGACGCTTTATGTCTTGTGGGGTGCATGTGAGCGCTGTCCACCAGTGCGCACAAGCTGAAGGGTGGAGCCCCACGGGTGGCAGGTAACACGACCCGCTTTAATATCCTCTACGACTCTTCATGTCGTTTGGAGTATTCGAGCAACGTCTGTCCCTGGCGTGCTTCGGGCAATTTGGGAGACCCCGTCACGTGGTCAGTAACATGAACACGTAGCTCAAAGCGTGTTTAGCTTGAGAACATTCGGGCGAGTGATGACGGCCGGGTGTACGAACTATATGGATACCAGGCTCGGTGTGCAGCCGAGTCTGACGATTGTTTGAGTTTTCTGCAGGTAGTCTAACCACGAAACAGAAGACGTGTAGCATCCGTGTGCGTGACGTTTAGTGCCACTGAACTAACGAAGCCGGCTAAGTCCGGTATAGTTTTTCTTTGTGAGGACGTAGTACCGACATGATCTGGTGATGCATCGACGTCACACCCCACTAAATGAGCAACTGCATTGTAAAACCTGAAATTTTTAACCCAGAGCACTAAAACTTGATGTAACTCCTTCCCTTAACCAGGATATTCAAAGTTAACAAGTTTTCAACTTATAGGATATTAAGGACGGAGTCCTCTGTTTTCAGCTAAATTAAGGCTGAAGTTAATCAGAGGTTAGAGGTTGAGTTATTTCGAGGTTGGGGTCATGTGATACATTTCTGGAAATCTTTGGAAGATATTTACAACTTTTCTGTTGAGGTACTTAGGTGTTTCATCCCTTAACCCATCCAAAAATGCAGAAGAGTTGAAACTATCCAGAAAACAGGGCAGAGCAAACACTCTCTGTAACTCTCTGTAAATTGAGCATAACTTCCTGCAAAAAAATCCAAAAATAGAAAATTAGGTAGTTATGGAAAGCTTATGAGATGGGTTACAACTTTGTAACAGAAAGTTTTGTCAGTTTGGGAGCATAATTAGCTGGAATTCTTGGATCAAATCAGTACCTAAGGCAGGGAGGCGCTGTCCAATTGTTTCCAGAAATTCTATTGAATTTGACATCTCATAACTTTTGAACCAGGATAGATCTTAGGCCAAACAAATACTTTATGGAAATATATTGAAGTTAGCTTTAACTTTGATGTTGAGCTCCAGAATTGGTTTTGCCTTTAGCATGGCCTAAATCAAGTTAAAATTGAAACTGGTCAGGGCTGTCAGGTTGGACAGCAGATAAGTAGTCAAATTATTTAAATTTGAACTATATATCCAAGTTTTATGGGTTCAATGACATGTCTTATGTTATAACTCAATGGTTTACCGTTCCAATAAATATTTGACATTTCTCAAATATATTTTTACAGATGACAGCGGATAAACAGTTCGAGAACGGGTGGGTGGAATCTCACTGTTCTCACCACAGCAGCTATCCGGAAGCATTGAGACAGATGCTTCAATATTTCGGTTATGACAAGATGCCACAGTACTTTGCCAAGGGAGAAGGCGAGGAGGGGAACAAGACATGGAAAATCCATGTCGAGGTTCCTGCAGGACCTACGCCACCCGGTTGGGCGCCGTTCACCGTTACGGTGAGAGGTAGACAACCGGAGGGAATGTGGCAAGTGGCAGCCCGCGACACCATGTCGCGTTTCTGCCGACTACACGTGAGAGCTATGGAGGGTACTCCATACGCGCTCGTTCTGGTGGAGGGACGGGCTAATCATGTGTGGCAAGGGAGGTATATGGAGGCAACCGATCTGGGTTGCCCAAGGTACAACCCTGCGGAGGCGAACCTCAGCCTCCAGTTGAGGGCGGGAAATACCATGATGGACAGCCAAGCTGTTCATACGGAGCATCTTGCCGCAAAGCTCCAAGAGAGCACAAGCCATGGAGACCATCTCGAGAGTGCTCACAGCATACTTCGCAATGTACTCCTTCCGGCGATTAAGCGACTGAACGAACAGCATAATCAGTGGCATCGTTTGAAGAAGGCGAAGAAGAAAAGTCGCGTCGATATCACGGCGTTGCAAGAACAGGTGCAGGCTCTGACCCAGCAGAATGAGGTCCTTACTCAAGAGCGGGACGACGCTATTGAGGAAGGGCAAGGCTGGGAAGAAGACTACAACTAGGCCATGGACGAGGTGCACGCGTTGCAGGACCTCGTACCTCCGGTAATGGGTATACCGGTGGTCTTGGGTCTTCCGGCAATGGGAGAGCCCGAGATGGGAGAAGAGGTTGTAGATCCAGAGCCACCAGCAGAGGCACCGGAGGAGGACGACCCATAGGAGGTCGAGTTCTACTCCGAGTAGGAGGTTACCGTTGCCAAGTAGGGCAACCAGAGTGGTGTAACCAAAACTTTTGTAACCAGTGACATGTCGTATAGGCAGTAGCGTTTGTATAGGTAGTGACGATATGAGCACGACTTCTCGGAGAACCGAGACTAATGTATCTTGTATAAAGTTTATGCTTTATCAATATATGTGGATGGTGTGCAAATTATTCATGCATCACTTCAATACCTACTGTTGCATATGGAATTTTAAGTATGACATGTGCTGATCGCTGCTGTTCTGAATTTCAGAATGACTCGTACTCGTGCCAACCCGGACGTTGGGGGTTCTAGTCAAGGGGGAGAAACCTCCCAACAGCCTCCCGAGGACTCCTCGGGACAGCAGCAGCAACAGCAACAGCAAACACCGCCACCGCCAACGGTTACATTGGCCGACATCGTTGCGGCAATGGCGGGTTCTCATCAGCAGCACACGGAGTTGCTGCAGACCCTTATTACAAATACATCTCGACCAGAGAGGCGTCATGATCGTGAGGAGCGTCAACAGAGCTCCTACTCTGATTTTCTAGCAACTCATCCCCCGGTATTTTCAAGGGCGGATGAACCCCTCGATGCGGACAACTGGCTCCGCACGATGGAGATGAAGTTCGGGCTGCTCCAAGTGAGTGAGCAGCGCAAGACTCAGTTCGCGGTCCAACAGCTCCAGGGATCCGCGAGCGCGTGGTGGGCAAACTACTGTGCTTCACAGCCCACCGACCGAGTTATGACCTGGGCGGAGTTCCAGACGGCCTTCAGAGCCTATCACATACCACCGGGTCTTATGAAGAGGAAGACGCAGGAGTTCTTACACCTGCAACAAGGAGCCAGAACGCGCTGGAATATTCCAGGGCGTTCAACGATCTCGCGCTCTATGCGTTGTATCACGCCGATACTGACGAGAAGCGGCAGGGCCACTTCTACCATGGGCTTAACCCGCTCCTGAAAGACAAGTTGTCGATGTTCAATCGCGGCAGCCTCAATGACATAATTGATGCTACGATTGTTCAGGAGGACTCCGGCAAGGAGTTAGCGGCGGCGGAAAGGATGCGAAGCGCGCCGCAAAGCAGCGGAGAAGGAAGTGGTCCTTCTCAGAAATATCGGATGGTGAATCGCTCACCATCGGGTCCATGCTGGCAGCCACCACAAAGGCCAATGCCATTCCGCAGTCGGCCGTATTCTTCACCGGCATTCAGGCCGGCACTGCCAGTGCCACCTCAGCAACAACAGCAGCAGCGGGCGATGCCGCGTGCGTATGCACCTCAGCAGCGCATGCCGGGCTTTCGTCCCCCAAGCACCGGCCAGGCAGCGGCCACATGTTACAAGTGTGGTCGTCCAGGACACTTCGCCAGCAGTTGTCCGGAGAGCCAAGGCGGCGGAGTTGCACTGCAACTTCCGGGGAGGAATCAGCCTCGGAACCCTACTAATGCGCGGCGGGCAAACCCTAGGCCCGGCACCGTCCACCAGCTTGCCATAGAGGACGTGCCGGAGGGTGAGCCAATCCTTGCGGGTATGTTTCAACTCCACCAGCATCCCACCATAGTATTATTTGACTCAGGCGCCACACATAGCTTTATTAGCCAAGCTTTCATTGCTAAATACAGCTTGCAAATACTACCCACCGATAGTCCATATTTTATTTGTTCACCAGGTGGGAAAATTTCAGCAAGCATGATTGTGCCAAAAGCGCCATTATGCTTAGCGGGTAGAGTGTACCCTACGTCTCTCATAATTTTAGAGGGACAGAAGGTCGATGTCATCTTAGGGATGTCGTGGTTAACCCGCCACGGCACTATTTTAGACACCGTCCTCCGAATCGTGCACTTGAACTCAGAAGTGCACGAATCTCATTCCTTATTTCTGGACAGTCCAGAAATAAAACTTCCAAGTGTCTATCAATCCACAACCATCAGATTGGAAGATATTCCAGTGGTCCGAGAGTTCCCTGACGTGTTCCCGAATGATTTACCGAGGATGCCGCCCGATAGAGAGGTGGAGTTCAAGATTGAACTTGCACCGGGAACCATGCCAATATCCCGAAGACCGTACAAGATGGCGCCCAAGGAGTTGGCTGAACTGAAGACCCAACTAACGGACCTGCTGGAGAAGGGTTTTATTAGGCCGAGCTCCTCGCCATGGGGCTGTTCGGCATTATTTATGAAGAAGAATGAGACGTTGCGGCTTTGCGTGGACTATCGTCCACTAAACGCTGTAACCGTCAAGAACAAGTACCCGTTGCCACGGATCGACATGTTGTTTGATCAGTTGGTCGAAGCAAAGATCTTTTCCAAGATGGGCTTAAGATCCGGGTACCATCAGATTAAGATATGGGCTGAGGATATTCCGAAGATGGCTTTCTCGACGAGGTACGGGCTTTATGAGTACCTGGTCATGTCCTTCGGCCTCACCAACGCTCCAGCTCAATTCATGTATTTGATGAACCCGCTATTCATGCCGGAGATGGACAAGTTTGTCGTGGTCTTCATCGACGACATATTGGTATATTCCAAGTCGGAGGAAGATCACAAGAAGCATCTGCGTATAGTCTTGCAACGGCTGCGGGATCACAAGATATACGCGAAACTAAGCAAATGCGAATTCTGGCTATCGCAAGTGCCTTTTCTCGGGCATATCATCTCAGCGGAGGGTATCGCTGTAGACCCGAGCAAGATCACACAAGTGCTGAATTGGAAGTCCCCGAGAATTGTTCACGAGGTACGGAGTTTCGTCGGACTCGCGGGATATTATCTGAGGTTCATTCCGAACTTCTCGAAGATTGCCAAGCCTATAACGGAGCTGCTGAAGAAGGCTACCAAATATGTTTGGAGCCCAGCATGTGAAGCAGCATTCAAGGCTTTAGTGAAGCACCTGACATCAGCACCGGTTTTGGCGCAGCCAGACACAACAAAACCGTTCGATGTGTACTGCGATGCATCTGGCATTGGGCTCAGATGTGTGCTGATGCAAGACCGAAGAGTGGTCACGTATGGATCACGGCAGCTCATAAACCATGAGCAGAATTATTCAACTCACGACTTGAAGCTCGCTGCCATGGTACTCGCACTCAAAATGTGGAGGCACTACCTACTCGGTAACCTCGTACATTTATATACCGACCACAAGAGCCTCAAGTACATATTCACTCAGAAGGAGCTGAACATGAGGCAGCGAAGATGGTCAGAATTGATAAAGGATTACGAAATAGAGATCCATTATCACCCGGGCAAGGCAAACGTAGTGGCAGATGCGCTGAGCCGCAAGTCACACGTCAATAGTCTGACCATCACACCGTTGGATGAGAGCGAACCACCCCTGCATGTGATTCCACATGGAGCTCTCTAAAACTTAGCTTTGATCCCCATCATCCGTGAAGAGATAGCAGCAGCCCAGAAGAATGACAAGGGCATGTCACATTTGCGGAGACGCATAGACAGTGGGGAGCTGAAATGTTTCTGGAAAGACGGAGACGGCGTCATATGGTTCAAGGACCGGATTGTCGTACCCCGTAACCCGGAGTTACGGAAGAAAATCTTTGATGAGGCCCACTTGTCAAAGTTTTCTATTCACCACGGCAGCAACAAAATGTATCAAGAACTCAGAAGCAAGTTTTGATGGACACGAATGAAGCGGGAGATCGCAAAGTACGTGTCCGTGTGTGATACATGTCGAAGGGTGAAGGCAGATCATATGCGGAAACCGGGACTGTTGCACCCACAGGGCGTTCGTGCCTGGAAGTGGGAGGATGTGAGCATGGACTTCATCATCCGACCAGCTCACCAAAGTTGCCCATTTCATCCCGGTCAACACCAACTACAACGCCAAGAAGTATGCTGACCTATACATCTCACGGATCCTATGCTTGTACGGCGTACCCCGTACCATCTTATCGGATCGGGGCACTTTATTTGTGTCCCGTTTTTGGGAGCAGCTACACGCTGCATTGGGGACGAAGCTGATCCGGAGTTCAGCATACCACCTGCAGACGGACGGGCAAACCGAGCGGGTAAATCAGATCCTAGAAGACATGGTACGAGCTTGCGCTATCAACCACGGCAGGAATTGGGATGATCACTTGCCGTCAGCCGAGTTCTCGTACAACAATGGGTACCAATCCAGCATCAAGATGGCGCCCTATGAGGCGCTATACGGGAGAAAATGCCGCACACCATTGAATTGGTGTGAGTCTGGCGAAAGGGTTACCTTCGGGATTGACCTTGTCAACAACGCGGAGGAGGAAGGTTTGGCTGATTCAAACGAACCTAAAAGCCGACCAATCCCAACAGAAACAGTATGCGGACCGGAGGAGGCGCCCATTACAGTTTGAAGTTAAGGATCACGCATATCTACGTGTGTCTCCAATGAAGGGCGTGAATAGATTCGGGGTGAGAGGAAAGTTGGCACCCCGATTCATCGGTCCATTCCAGATTACCGAAAGATGTGGATCGGTGGCATACCGGTTGAAATTATCAGAAACACTTTCCGGTGTGCATGACGTCTTTCATATTTCCCAGCTGAGGAAGTGTCATAAGCTATCAACTACCATTCAGCTGGAGGACATAGAAGAACTGAAGCCGGATCTCACATATCAGGAGGAACCGGTTCAGGTTATTGATGAAAAGGGCCGAACCACACGCAACCGTACGTTGTGGTTCTACAAAGTTCTGTGGAGTAATCACTCCATGGACGAAGCGACATGGGAGAGCGAAGGATTTCTTCACGCTAACTACCCCAATTTTTCACGTCGCATATACAGTAATTTTTTCACCGTCCTCTCTCTCATTTTTACCTTATAATCTCGGGACGAGATTCTTTTAAGGCCGGAGGAATGTAAGGGACTAAGTTTTGGGCACATATTAAAAGTGTTCATCACCACACACACACCTCATTTGAAGAAAGTTGATGAACTCATTTGAAGAGCAAGTAACCACCATCAACCTGCTCATTAGAGAATAAACTCACAAAATGCAAAAGTGGCATTTCCCACATGCATCATCTAGGGGCTGGGCATATGAAAAACTCCTACACCTTGCTAGGAATGTCCATGCCAAGTTTCACCCGAATTCAAAACCTTTTTGAGGTCCTTTTGGGTATAGCTAGAAAGAGGGTGGTTTGAACTCAAATTCAAATTCAAACAGTTTTTATCCCATGAATTCAAAAGTGGGAGGCATATTCTTACTCAGCACATTTGTGAGCTCACACACAAATTTTCACTCCATTTGGAGTTGATCTTGACATGAGCTAAGTTTAGCAAATTCAAACTTTATTTGAATTACAAACTGAATTTGTGCTGAAAATTTAGTCAAACCAAACCCAATTTGAATTCTAACCAATTCAAATGGCTAAGGGGTAGATAATTCAAATCACCATGGGCATTGTGGGGATTACTGTTTATAACAGTAATAGAGAGTTAAGTTCAGAGGTTAAAAAGGGAAGGGGACCCACATGCCAGCCACTGAGGAGAATCAGCCGACTGAAGACTGCACTCGGGTTCTTGCACTGGACCGAGCGGCCGCCACGGCGAAGAAGCGGCGAGGACAGCAGCTGCTTGCCGATCTCAGCCGCTGAACCGACTCTTGGGGCCTTTATCTACGCGCTCGAGCGGTCGCGGGTGCATCTCACCGCTGCCCCGTCACGTTCCCACCCAGAAAACCGGAAGCTCTCGCCGCTCGGTTAAACACTATGTTGCTCATCGCCAGGCCACCCCCGAGACTTCGACGGCGATCTGAGACCAGCACCAGGTGCGCCAAGCCATCGTCGACTCCCTCGCGCCGGTTCCAGGCCCAGAGCAGTACTCCCCGAGCTCCACCGCGACAATCTTTTCTCTGCCAGTTCAGCTCGAGCCGGCACCGCGGGAACAATCCGTCCGGCCACCACAGCCTAACGTTCGCCGAGCTGTGAACAGCAAAAAGGTTCGCCTTTGGCCCCTCTTTCATTCCCGCAAGCTCCGGCGGCATGACATAGACTGATCACGCCGGGATTTCATGATTTCGCCACGGTGTGCAAAAAGGAAGTCCGAACCGATTCACGAAATTCATAATCTAGACCACACCACTCATCTTCTCGTGGAGGGGATCACTTCTAGGTGCCTGTACGAGTCTATAGGAACAGGAACTGCGAAGAACCGTGGGGGGAAACCGCTGTTCTTCGTGTTTTAGGAGAAATCCCGATTTCCGGCCTAGGTCACACGGTGACAGCCCAACACAGCCCTTTCCGAGCTCCGTGGAGCTCATTTCGACCTTTCCTAGGGTCCACTGGTGCTCGAAGACCCTTAGCTCGATCGGTTGGGGTGCTAGGGAGGTTGGCCGACACGGCCAAAGTTCTTCCGGAGCTGCCGCTCGTCGCCAACCATGTGCCAGTCATTTTCATGACGAACTGAGCCCAGAATCATGTTCCCCGAGTGGACTTAGGCAGGGGCGGCCAGAATCATGAAGTTTGGAGCACCACAGAGGCTGCCGGCGAGGTGTCGCGGTGGCCGAACGCGAGCGTCGGGAGGTTGACAAAGCCGGGTGGCCCACGTGTCAGCGACTCGGATTTAAAATTGGGATCGGTCTGCGTCCAGGATCCGGTGTGCCGGCGCGCAAAACCTCCGTGGACCCCGGTGTTCCGTCGCTCCAGCGCCCAACACGTGTCCCCGTGGACCCACCGGCAGATTTAAACTTTTACCGATTTTCAGATTTCATTCAAACTTCAAATCCTCATAACTTTGGCTAGGAAACTCCAAATCGAGTGAACCAAATTTTTTTGGATTCAGCTCTCCGAGTAATTTCCAGCAAATCAAGTTTCACTTCATGAAAATTCTTATTTCTCCAAAATTAATTCTTCAAAGTTTAAAATGTTTGGAATTTTAACTGGGGAATCCTTTGGAGGAAAATTCTGAAATTTTGCTGGGATGTTCACCAAAATATCCCGGAACTACCATAAAAATTTCTGATCCATTTGATCTCATTTGATCCGCATAATGGTGTGATTAATGAAACTGTTCCAGAGAAAATAGAAAATGTCGAGAAACATTTTCAGAATTTCTCTGAAATTGTTTAGCTCATATCTTTAGCTAGGAACCTTCAAATTAAGTTAGACCAACTCCATTAGAACCCTCGAAAATCTAGTTTTCAGAAAGTCATGGCTTGCTCCATGAAAATCCCTAGAACACCCTAAGAGTTCCAATTAAGGTCAAGAACATAATTATTTGTGGAGAGCTCAAATGAGCTTTGCTGCAACTAAAACTTGACCAAGTCCCTCTGTAGGTTGTAACCAAGCAACAATAAAAATTTCAGAGTCATTGAGTCTTTCTAGTAAGACTTATAAACTTCACAAGTTTTAATTTCAATCAAATGCATTTAAATTAATACATGTACTTGTATCTCATGTAGTCGCGAAGGTCGAGGAGGAACCCGAAGTCTTAGACTTCGTTACTCCGGCAGAGCAGCTAGCCTACGACCAAGAGCAGCAAGGCAAGCTCTGGTTTGCATTAACCTCTTTACAAATTTTTATTGTTTTGAGCACTTTCTTTGAGCATCACTTACTCCTTGCATTAGAGTCTTGTTCGGAAACCTAAATGCATAGCCAAGAAAACCATGGGTTGGGGTTAGGATTGAAAACCCCGTTAGCTACTGTGAAGCTAAGATAGAGTAGGATTCGGTACAAGTCGAGTAGTTGGAACTACTCGCGAGCATAGGCTAGAGGCACTCGACTCGGGTAGAGATAGCACATGAAACGCATGGCAAGAAAAGGAGACCGAGCGGAGGGTAAGGGCAGCAGGACTTTGGGGCCTGGGTGCTATAGCCCCGCTTGTGTTGATTGAGGACCGAGCCGTGTGCGGGCCTGTTGAACAAGCTAGAACAGTACCGAAGACCTACCGGCTATATGGGAACCGGGAAACCGATGTAACTCGGGTAGTTGGGTGTTGAGCATAGCTGGTCGTTCAGAGGGTAGGTTGAGAGCTTGAGGTGTAAATTGGCTGGCGGCACTGAGATGCACGTGCAGAGATCTCTTGCTCGGGACGATTGGACCGGTTCAACATTTGGCTGACGGGTGAAAGGTGGTTGCGTACGACGTCCGTGATGGTTGCTGTAGGCAACATCGAGTACGGGCGTACGTGACGGGTTGTTCGGGTAACCCTGCAGGTGTAAATCGATTATAATCGCCGTCCCTCACGGTCAGTGAGTACCACTTGTTCATTGTACCGTGACGTAGAAAGAACAGGCTAGTTACATGTTAAAATGTTTCTGATTGAAAGATGGACTTTGATTGTTAATGATTTGCTGTAGTATAGAGCTAATTAAAGTTCCTTTCAACTTTGGGCAAAGTACATGAGAGAAATGCATTTCTTGTTTGATTGCGGCTCTCTCATGTGCCTTAGCGTAAGGTTCTCCACCACCTGCTGCTAAAACTTGAAAGTAAGGTTCCACTAAATAGGTGAGTCCTTTGCAACTTATTTTTCCTCATGTCCTATCATCCCTCATATAGAAGTTCCATGTTTAGGAGAGACGGGTCAGTCTTGCTGAGCCTTCGTGCTCACTGCTTGTGTTTGAAGCTTTTGCAGGGTTCTATGAGGAAGGGATTCCCGAGGAGGAGACGGAACCCCAGGAGGGGAACCCCGTCGAGTGGGAGTCATGCACGCCACCGTGTTAGTGTGCGTGCATGGTAGCAAGGACACGTTCACGGTCTGAACGTGAACTTGATGCGTAGTCTATGCCCGTGAGTGTAGACTGGACATATTTCGATGTAAAAATGTTCATAAACCAGTTTCTGTAATAAAACTTTGCTTCTGCTTTGTACCTTTGATTGTGTGTTATTCGGTGCTGTGCAACGCAGTACCCCTCAGCGTGATCCTGGCTCGACAAGACCATGGGGTCGTGTCATCTGTCATCCTAACTAAGGAAAAGTGCACCCGTCCAGCCCGGGGACGCTACACACTAGCAACACACACACAACCATCATGGCGGCGTGCAGGGCTCCAGCTCGGCCATGTACCCCGACGAGGGCATCGCCTCGTCCTCGGACCCTTCCTCATAACTCTCACCTGCACACAGCTCAAATATTGCAACAGTGAGCACGATGGCTCAGCAAGGCTTAACCGACAACCTAATCATGAAACTCTACATGCAGGGATTAGTAATATGGGATAAAAATGTTGCAATAAAGACACGCCTACATGTTAATCCTTACTTTCAGTTTTATAGAAGCAGTTTAATGAGCTTTAGGCAGCCCTCACATCGGCAGTCCACAATTAAACAAGAAACGCTTTCCTCCAATGTGGTGATGCCCAAAGTGGAAGATAAACTTAATTAGCTCTACAACTAAAGCATACATGGTTTCAAGATATTAATAGTTCAATGCAGCATATTCATTTTGCTTCTTTCACTTCTTACTACGTCACAGCACAGTGAACAAGCGGTACTCAAATAACCGCGAGGGACGGTGATTGCAATCAGGAGACACCCAGATAACATGTCACATACACCCACTTTCAGAACTGTGGTGCTCCACACCTTCCTACTCTGTTGTATACAGCAACCTTTCAAAGGCAACCCAATGTCGAACCGGTCCATCCATAACGGTCAGGAGGTCCCCGCATGGAGCGTGTCTGTGCCCACCGGAAGATTTACACCTTGCTACCCTCAACCCACTCCTATAAAACGGTTGGGTAAGCCTCGGCACCCAGGTTAACTAATTACATAGTTTTCCTGGTTCCCATATGCCAGTATGCATCTGGTACTGTTCAAACTTGTCCACAAGGGTCGCACATGGCTCGGTCCTCAATTGACACCAACAGGGCTACGCACGTGAGACCTCCGCTCACTGCATCCTATCCCCCCTGCTGGGTCTCAGTTTCCCAATATTAAGCCGTTCTCTACCTCTTTTCATACCGTGTGAATAAATACCTATCTCGCGAGTTGATTCCAACCACTCGACTTCTACCGAGATCCTAAGAACATTAGCATGGCATTCTCTACTTGTTGAGTTTCTAAACTACCCAACTCTCCACAGGATTTAATGTTATGCAAGTGGGGTTTCAATCATCTTAACTCTAATGCAAGCTTTTCACCCTAGACATAAGTGATACAAATGAAAAACTTTGCAAAAGGTAATTAGATGCAAACCGGGGCTTGCCGGATTGCGAGTCAAAAGAGAAGTTAGCATATGGTGGGAGGACGTCCAACGGCTCCGGGGTGTCCTCAACTTCGGTCACTATATGCAATGTGGCAAAATATATGTATAAGTACTAGTGAAGTATAAGAATTAACTTCTATTCATAGCTACTGCTATTTAGGTTCCTTAATTGGCTTTGGGATTTTTTTAGTGGATACTAGAATCTATAAGGATGATCTGAGCAAAATTTGGAGAAATTTCATTGAAGCTTGTGGTCTCCAAAATTTCCACACGTACAAGGCCTCTGAATTTTGATCTCAAATCTGAAATTTTGACATGGTTCATAGTGGAAGATCTAATTAGAGTAGGTCTCTATGGTTCTAACAAAATTTGTTTCACCATTTTTGGAGCTACCTACAGGGAGATATGAATTTTTGAAGTTGAGATGAGATGCTGAAAATGTTATGTTTATTTTGGGTAATTTCCATTGAAGGCTGAGGATTAGAAGATCATTTGACCCAGTAAATAAAGCCTAATAAACTTGAAACTTTTACTTTTGGAAAAAGGTTATTTGGAGAAGTGTCCTGACCAAAATTGGGAATTTTCCTATTACAGGAACAGTGGTATTTAATTTCCAAAGCAATTAGATCAAAGGAATTAATTACACAAATATTGGGACTTTCATGTTTAGGAAATTGAATCACTGTAAATTTTAGAACATGAGGATTTTACCAGAATTTATTTGGAATTTTTGGAGCAATTATAGTGGGCATAACTGAATTTAGAAGATGAGCCAATTCCTGGAATTATTTGCTAATAGGAATTTCAAATAACTGCAACCGGGCCCACTTTTTAAATTGCACCAGTGGAATTGCGGCAACACCGGGGACTACGGAGTTAACCCACGCATCCACACCCGATCCAGTGCCGCACCAGGATCCTGCGCCTGGCTGAGGCACTGACAGGTGGCCGATGCCTCCCCCGACCCGGATGGTCCCCTCGCCGGAGCAGCGGCGGTGGCTCGTCGGAATGGCTGTCCCGTGCCCCAAACAGCTCGAACCTCGCCGCCTGTGCTCAAAACTCGATGAGAAACAAGATGGAAGGCTTGGTGGCGGCGCTAAATGGCCGGAAATACCTCCCCGATGGCGGCAGCGGCAAACTCCGCCACGGCGCCGTCTTCTCGCATGGGAGAAGAGTACTCCGGTTGGGGAGAGCACCACAAGCACCAGGGTAAAAACCCATGCAAAGTATAGCTCGACGGCGCGGCTAGGGTTGTGCATCGGCGGCCGAAAAAACTCAACTTATGGCTTCATTTCTCGAAGGTTTCCGATGATTTTTCATCGAGGAGCTGCGCTAGGTTGTGTAGAAACCTCGAGCTAAAGCAATTAGACTATGATTTCACCTTGGAACCAAATTTCGGGGTAGACAGTCATCGGTTCTTTCGATAGCTCTGAGAAAATGGACAGCGATCCCAGCCAGAGAGGAAGCGCGGCTGCTCCTAGCCTGGGCAGTAGCACCCCGTACCACCGGCAACCCTGCTCAGCCGAAGAACCCTCGGTCTAACGCAGAGAAAGCAGAGGAAATGGCGATTTCTCGGTCCGGCAGCGAAAACAGAGGAGCCAGTAGACGTGCATGTTTTCTTCACCGAGTGAGCAGAGACCACGAGCGGCTTCTGTGACGCTCGGCTCAAGCACGATCGCACCGAGTGAAATGGTGACTTTGGCACCAAGCCAGAGGCATCACCGTGGTGCGCTGCATCGTGGTGTCGGCCGCAGAGAGAAACCGGGAAACCGACGTGCTCGGGTAGAGACTGACTAACTGGCCCCACATGTCATCCTCTCTCTTCCCCTCTTAAAGTTTCTGATCTCTTAGTTCTGCCACCAACTTTTGCCCAAAAATTCTAGATATTTGCAGGGAAGCAAAATCAAATATGTAGAATTCAATTTTTGACTTAAAGGCTGCATTCGATCAAGTTTGGTTCAAATTCAAATTTTCAATTTAAATTCCAATGGTTTTCAGTGTCACCCTAGAATTTAAATAGCAAACATGCTTCCAAAATTATGGAATTTTGCATGAGGGATTTTTGAATTATTTGGAACCAAGTGGCAAGCTCAAACTTGAATTTTCCCTAGTATCATATTGATGTGATCAGTTGCCACAAAGTTTTAAAAATTTGAATTCCCTCCACCTTTTTGAATGATACACCAATCGTGTAAAACTGGGCTTTCACAGAAAGCCGAGCATGAAGATCCCTGATGCTCTCCTCCCGAGCTTGGACCAAATCCCTAGTGATCGTAATGCATCCCCGTGTTTCTACACAAAGCATATCGTGGGGCCTCAGACCAACACAAGTCCATAAAACCAGAAGAAGGACGATAAGGAAAGGACCAAACTGTGATCTGGTCCTTCGCCTTCTCCACGGTGGCTCAGGCTTCCCGATTTCATGACCGTGGTCCGCCAGTTCCTTCACAGATCGGGCCGCGCCCCCTCCGGCGGCCTTGGCAGTGGCACGAAAGTGGGCCAGCTCGGTGGATAACGAAGTCACCCCTCAGCTGTGACCGCTGCTGCTTCCCCCGCAGCGGCCTTGGTCCTCTTGAGTTCTGCCCGCACCTCAGCCAGCTCAGCCTCCATACCACATCGACGGTCTTCTCTCTTACGAAGAAGCCGCGACTCTTCGGCAGCTCGGCGAACCAACTCCTGCCAAAAACGGGAACCCTCATCAAAACCAGAGAACTTTTATCAAGAGGAAGGAGGGAAGAAAAGAGAGGTCTCATCAGCCCATTCAGAGGCACCTCTCGCAGCCGCTCGAGCACGACATCCAGGCGCCCACACTCCACCGAGAGACCCGACCAAACATCGGCAATCTGGGAACAAAAAAAGCCTATGTCTTCTTACTCCTGCCTCCGCTCATCTGACCTCGAGGCACCACCAGACTCGGCTCCGACCCGCCCTTTGCCTGGCGTCGACGGTCCCTCCAGCATCAGAAGTCGGCGTAAGATATATGAGGCCCCTCGTGGTGGATCCGAAATTATCGCAACAAACACCCGTCGTTGTCACCACACCCTCATTGGCGGAGGGACCTGGAATGACCACCGGACCAGAAGCCCGGACCGGCCCTCCATCTGTTGTCTCAATCACTAGCGATACGGCTCTCCTCGCTAGGCCCTCGGCCGGAGCGACAGCACTTGGAGGAGCACCTAGCATGGGGTCAGACTTCCTAAATGATTGCATGAGTCAAGGACCTTGTTAAAAGAAAGAAAATGCAACAAGAAAGAAGTAAAGGTTTACCTCCCACACTGTTGATGAATGGCGCACGGCTCACATGGCGAACCCGGATCATAAGGGGAACGGGTAACAGTAGGTGGCGGCCGAACATGAGCCAGAGCCACCACCTCTACGGCGGCGGGAGCTGGAACGCCCCGAACTTCTGAGATTTGAGCACCCAAGTATGTGGAGGCGCACTCCATGTGAGCTGTCGGTCCGGGCTTGGCGCCCGACCGAACTCCCTCCAACGCTTGACCACCCGTCAGCCGTGACCCCACGTCGGAAGGTGAGGACCCCCAATGACATGAGCGCCAGCTGGCGTCCGAGCCCCCGAAAATCTGGTGCCACCAACCGGAGGGGTATTCCATGGGATCGGCGCTCGTCCTCCCCTTCAATTCCCGGTCGCGAACAAGCTCGGCCACCCACTTCCTCATCTTTGAAGCAACAGAGGTCGAAATTGTAGCCAGATCGCCATCGTTTCCCTCCGAGTCGCTATCATATTTTGATAATGACTCCGGGGTAGTCTCACCGGCCGCATGAGATGCATGCCTCCGCTTCTCGAGCCGGATTCAATGAGCTTTAGCTTCGCCCTTCTTTCGCTTCTTAGCAGCTTCCTGAGCGGCCCGCAACTCCCGCCTCTCCCAATCTTCGGGGGATTTGGGAAGGCTGTCAATGCCCCACAGCCTACGGATGTTCGAAAAAGCCGCGTTGAGAGGGGTGGTCCAGGGGAACAAGTCTCACCAGCATCCGGTCCCAAGATAATCTAGAAGCGTTGAGACAGTTCTTCCCGAGAAAGCTCTTCACCCGACTCTCGGGTCAGATCACTCGGCCCCCTGTAGAAGTTCAGAGTGTGCGGCCAGTCACGAATAGGCAGCACCCTCCGCCGGAGGGAAGTCTACAGAAGATGAGCACCCGAGAGGCCACATTTCTTGAGGCCCCTAACGTGTCGAAGGATCAGATCAAGCTTGGCCATCTCCCTCCTTGGATTCCCCCACTTCCAAGAATCTTACTCCTTGGGAGACCTGCCCGAGAAATACGGAAAGGCGGGAGCGTCATTCCTAATGTAGAATCATTGACGCTCCCACCCGACAGGATGATGGGGCTAACGCATGCGGATGAATTCCGTTCACCCCTGGCACAATTCGATGATGAAACCTCCCACGGACGGAAGAGGGACCTGGTCAGACGATGGCTGCACGCGGAAGAAGTACCTCTACAACTCGAAATGGGGAATCACCCCGAAATAGGCTTCACACGGGACAATGAACAACATCACTTGGAGCATGTCATCCAACGTCAGATGACGAAGCTCCAATCCTTATTCATACAGCAGGCCCCGGAAGAAGTGCTGCATCAGCAATCCAAGCCCACACAGGTGTAAGGCACTCCGCGACACCACCTCATCAGCCCGCAGAGCAGGAAAAAGTCCCAAACGGGAACGCGAATGGCGTGGGTGTTATTCTCTGACAGCATCCCCATATCTTGGAGGATGGCGATGCGGCTCCGGTAGAAGGAGTTACACTCTTACCCCTCTCTCTGGTGGTGATGTCAGGAAAGGAGGATGACAGTGAAATGGAGGCAAAAGGCAGAAAAGGTGAAGGAATAAAGGAGCGCTGCATGGAGCGAGAGAAGTGTGCCCGTAAGGGATGTTTGGAGGAAGAGAATATAAAGCTGCCGAAGCGACACAAAATCTGACAACCGTCAGGGGGCAGGCGACCGTTCATGCCACCTCAAAGAAATCATCGCTTTGTCTCACCCGTCTTCCCCCGGATTAAAACCACCTCCGCGGCTAGGGAACTGAGCCAAGCGGTGCCTCCTCGATTCCCTGCATTAAAACCGCCCCGACGTTGCAGAGACCCCACTAGGCGGTGGTTACTCAACTTCACGACTTAAAACCATCTCCGCAATGCGGGAATTGAGTCGAGCGGCGTCTCCTCAACTCCGCTGAACGCAGACGACGATGCGACCAATGGAAGGAAGGTAAGTCTCCGGCCCATGTTACGGGCTCGATAAGCTTCCGGTCTGTAGGCCATCCTACGCAAGGCTCCGAGGCCGCCTGGGGCGCCACGAGTGAGGGGCAGGCAACGCGAGGTGGTCCGTGATAGAGACGACCTTGGGCAGGGTGAATCCACCCGACGCCTCTAAGTCTGCAGCCGAGTCCCAGCCCCGCGAGCGCCGATGTAACCCCCGGAAGGGTCGGCAGTGAGTCGCCCGAGCCAACGATGAGATCGGGAATCGCACGCTCGTCTCGAGCAGGGATCTTATGAAATACGGGCACAAAGCACGACCAGGAAGCCCCGGACATGATACAAGGCCAATGGTTCTGACCACCCAATGAACAGGAGGGATGGATTTCACTTGGTTCTACTGGGTAGACAACTCACAGGGCTCGGGGGCTTGACCACCGAGGGAAGCCTCCGATTGGCTCAACCCCACCAAATCTCACGAACGGTTCGCGGATGGAGGGCGAGGTTAACTCACCATAAATGACAGCCCGACCCCCTGAAAGGGGGCACGGGGGCTTGCCGCAGGGCCCTGGTGGGAACGATCGAAGGTCGTGACCTGCCCGCCGGAGGTCCACTCGTCGCGGCTACGAAAGATAAACCGAGCACTAACGTTTTTCCTTTGTTTCTAGCTGTGCAGGATCGAAGCCGACTGATGTTCACCCCCTGATCGATCGACAGGATTGACCAGAGGCTCGGGGGCTACAAACGGGGTTCCTGACCCTCTTGTGGGAAAGTGGCGAGCCTTCACCTCGGGGTTTGAACGAAGGAGGAGACTCAAGCCCGAGTTTGGAAGAAGATGAATTGGGCAGAATAGGGATCCAGACCCCTTCGGGGAGCAGCTGTGGGGGATGAAAAATGGTTTTGAGTTTTGTAGACAGGAGGAGCCAGAAAACAAGGTGAAAGGGGCTTTTTATCTTGGAAACTCAAGGTGCAGATGACTTCGGTGAGAGAACTTACCCGAGACTGAAGGATCACTTGCAGGAGGTTGCTTTACCTTGAAAACTCAAGACACAATTGCCTGGGTGGGAGTCTAACCCAAGAAGACCAAGTTACCTCGCAGCCGCAAGATAAATTGGCTAAACTATGAGATGTAGAGACCAGGCATGACTTAGTCATTCTCGAGGAGACTCAAACTTTGTAATAAGTTAGCATCATGTAATCGTTCTAGAATAGTTTGCACGACATTTGTCTGTGTCTTAGCGATAAGATAGAGTCTTGGTTTAATTTTAGAGATAAGATAGAGTCTTGGTTTGAACTTAGGAGGATGAAGTCGTCAAGTTTGTATTGAGTCTATATAAAGGAAGCATTCTGCTGAGGAAAAGAAGTGTCAATACAATCCAACTTCAATCAATTACTTTCATTTTTAGTTTCTTTACATGTTTTTTCGTAGTTTTTAGCTTAGCTCGCAGCCTTTGTTGCTTTGCCATGTAAATCATCTGTCCATCTCTACGTAAGTGAGACTTACCACGTTCGTGCCTCAGGAACCTTGTACCCATCTAAGTTTCAGTGACTAACACCGGGATTTACCACGACACAAGTGACTCCATTGATCTGTTCACCAACAGAATTGGCGACTTCACTGGGGAGAGACGTCAGCTGCATCGACCAAACACATCTACTCAACGATCGACACGTTCTTGTACCGATCACAACCGGGAAGATCATGGCAGATGCATCTAGGAGGAAGGTCGAAGGCAAAACCGTTGACGTGAGCGCTGTCATCGATGTCCAACTCGAAGATCTCTCGCTGGAAGTCTGTGAACGCATCCAGGAGGAGATGGAGCGGGAGATCTAGGAGGAGAAGATGGCATGTCTGCAAACAAGTTTCCAGAAGACGCGAGGAGGCATCATCCAGAAGGCTGACATGCACGAGGCAACAGCACGCAAGGTAAATGCACCTATATCCCGTGAAGAGCTCATTCAACTTGTATATGTATCAGTTGCTACAAAGTACAAAGCTGATCTAGAGCAGATGGCATCCTCGGTAGCGGACAGGCTTAAGAACTCCTTCAATGTGTTCGAAGCCGATGTAGAGCACACTATAGATCGAAACCTTCATCGGCAGATCTGATCTACCGTGCAACAAGTGCAAGATGAGGTGGGAACATAACCACCACTTCGTCACCTTGCATGCGACCAATGTACATGCAAGATAGGCAGCCCATCGTGAACATGCAGCAGCTATACTTCCAAACGGTTGTATTGTGAGATGCCCCCGTTCTGAGAGAGAACCTCTCGGAACCGAGACTGATGCGTATGTGTGCCCAGGATGTTCATCACACATACACATATATCCACAAACTGAATTCAGAATAATACCACGAATGAATAAGGTTTTATTACAATGTTTCATGAGTCTCAAACTCATTCTAGCAGCGGAAGTCTTATCTTAGCAGTGGAAGTCTTATTCTATGGGGGTCCTATGTTGTTCTAGGACGATACCAATCCTAGGCTTGCATACTACGGTCAAGGTGGTTCCAATGTCAACCTATGCATCCTAGGCTTGCATCCTATGTTAAGCGTGGCTTCTAATACCAATATGTGACCATACCAATCCGTGATTTCTATCTAGGCGTGTGACCTATGATCAACCGTGGCTCTGATACCAACTTGTGTGACGCCCCCATTCTGAGAGAGAACCTCTCGGAACCAAGACTGATGCGTATGTGTGCCCAGGATGTTCATCACACATACACATATATCCACAAACTGAATTCAGAATAATACCACGAATGAATAAGGTTTTATTACAATGTTTCACGAGTTTTGAACTCATTCTAGCAGCGGAAGTCTTATCGTAGCAGCGGAAGTCTTATTCTAGCAGCGGAAGTCTTTATTCTAGCAGCGGAAGTATTCTAACTATTGCGGAAGCAACTAAGAAGCAGCAGCGGCTCCATCTTCTACTCCACAGGCAAGGTTGATGGTGGATCATACGCCTAATACTCGACATGATCTTCAAAGAACTCCTCCCCTGGTGTGTTGATGATGTATGATAATGCAAGGGTGAGTACATGACTACTCAGCAAGTGCGGAAAGTATGACATGTAACTTACAACAAGGTAGGTATAAAAGGCTCATTGCAGAAAGCAAAGTTTATTTCACAAAACATGGTAAAAACAACAACTAGCTTTAACTGAATGTAATCCCAACATATACTTAAACATCAACATACCTTCATCATGATTCACCACTTTCCATGTATCATCCAGACATTGATCTTTCTCAACCTTTTAAGCTCATGAATACCCTCTTGTATTCACTACCATCTCATGTTTAATTCCGTCTCATAACCGAGACCAAAGCTCATTGTTTCGACTCAACAGTCCTAAACCAATCTCATCATCAAGACTCAACAGTCTTGAAACCGAACCTCAATGACCAATCCATAACCAAACAAAAAACCATCCCGATAACCATATTAACAACATCCCATACCAAAACCGAACCATCCCATCTAGTCATGTGAGTTGTCCAGGCGCTTGTGACCGTAAGCTCAGCTATAATGATAGTTTTACACTCTGCAGAGGTGGCACCACTTTACCCACAAATTTGTGATTTCGTCACCCGTCGGCGACTGTAGAACCTCCATTATACTAGTACACAACCGTCGGTGTATGGTCAAGAGATCACAAAATAGCCTTTACAAAGGGGCTACTAGATGTATGGACTCACTAAGATTTCACCGGCGGGCTAGAATCACCATTCTCCCACCTACGGGCCCCCTCTTGTGCCATGCAGTTCCCAGGGCAGTCCTCACTCGACTCCCATTCCCCGCGCCTTCCACGGTCCATAACAATCTAGTAACTTACCTAATTAGTCAGCTAAGCCGCACCCATATTTGGCCTTGTGGTGGCACTGCTATCCTGGCATGGCTGGCATGAACCGGTCCATAGATCTATGGCAAGTAAACCACCATCTCATTCTACCTCATTCACAAACCAAGCTTGCCTATATCTCCCCCGATTCATGTTCATCAAGTTTTCATTATCATTATTCTCATGAGTGCAGTAGCTAGACACAATCTATCTCGCTTCCCATGATCCCGTGGACTCAGCGAAGCATAAACCAAAAATGACCATACCTGACTCATTAACTTTCCCGGCGACAAGGGTGGCTAAAAAAGCTAGTAAACTCCTATCAAAGGGTTTCCCATCAAGTTGACTCAGCATATACAGTTTTTGCAAACAAATCAGTTTCCAAAACATGGGATCAATATGGTCAAGGGGCACTTGCCTTGTTCCTGTGGTTTCTGGCGCTCTTGGATCTCGAAGTCTTGAGGTTGTATTTCGTCGTAGATAGCTCTCTGAGCCTGTCCTCCTACTTACAATCACGTACATACAAGATTTACAGCAATCAATATCATGCACAAACTTTACTCAAGATGCAATGGTGCATATGCATGTTGATTCTATGGTGTAGTTTTATTAGATCAGTTTGTACGTGTTCTTGCATGGCTTGCATGGGTTTTTTTTGGCAAACAAGGTATAGGGATCAAATGTGGTCATAGCGATGATCTCGACTTAAGATCAAACCGATCAACACGTGATCTGTCCACATGAAAGAGCTTCTGCTCGAAGAGATCAAAGAACAGATGCAAAGAAAACCGCGATGAGATCGTAAGGTGGTAAGTAGACCTACCTTACTTTTCCTTGGTCTCGGGGTCTTCCTCCTAGCAAGACAGATCATCGGTTTAGCTCGGCGAGTTTTGGGGCTAGGGCTTCTAAGTTGTCGGCTTAGAAATAGATGTTACGGCCAAGGGTGTTTCGGGTTCTATTTACAAGAGGAAAACGAAGAGTCCTAATCTGATTAGATTTCATATAAGAGTCCCATTTGATTTGTGTTTGAATCTTAACAACTTACCTCTAGTTGTTTTGGTTACGGTATTAACGTACAAGAATTTGTGTCGGTTTCCTCGTGTCGGCACTCGTGTACCAAAGAAAAACCGCTTCAGATCTCGTTCCTTCTGCGGTGATGACCTCTGGAGGCTCCACGTGTCCAGCGGAGGCCGGGCCTCCCTTTTCCGCAAAGGCGAGCTCCGGTTGTGCCACGTGTCAGGCGGGCGGGACCTCCCCTCTCCTCGGAGGCGAGCTCCGCGTGCGCCACATGTCCTGGCGGGTCGGGACCTCCCGTCTTTCCAGAGACGAGCTCCGCGTACGCCACGTGTCAGTGCCGGACCTCTCCTCTCTTCGGAGGTGGCTCTGAATGTGCCATGTGTCAATTCTGGACCTCCCCTCTCTTCGGAGGTGGCTCCGTGAGTGCCACGTGTCAATGTCGGACCTCCCTTAGAGTGGGACCTCTCGGAGGCGAGATCCGAAGTCGACACGTGTCATGTAGGACTGGACCTCCCGGAGGTAAGCTCCGAGAGCTACACGTGTCCCGCGGTGTTGGACCTCTCGGAAGTGAGCTCCGAGAGCGACACGTGTCCCGCGGTGTCGGACCTCTTGGAAGTGAGCTCCGAGAGCGACACGTGTCCCGCGGGTTGGGCCTTTCTTCCCCGCAGCGACTAGCTCCGGTGGAGACACGTGTCCTGTGGGGCTGGACTTCGCTTCTCCGCAGAGACAAGCCCCGGAGGCAACACGTATTCAGCGGGTCGGACCTCGCCCCTTCCACAGAGGCTAGCTCCCAGCCTGCCACGTGTCTGGCGGTGCCGGACCTCTCCCCACTACGCAGGGATGATCTCCTAACATGCCACGTGGCCAGCCGGCCGCGGGAAGTGTCTACAGCACTCTCGGTGAAGTGGAATTAGCTCTTTTTTGACTATCTTTTTTATTTCATCTCTGTTTCTACTTATTTTAAAATGTTCCTCCACATGAACTATGAATGCATGCATGATTATGAAATTGAGGGTGTTACATGTATATGGACCTGCCGTTCCACCCACGGGGAGTGGTGTACCGCTCGGTCCAGTACCCGACACGCACTTCCCTCCACCACCTTGTAAAAGTCCCAAAATGTAAATGAAACAACATGAAGGTTGAATGCCATTTGGTTTCAGCTTTATGAAAATTGGGACTTACTAAAACTTTGTACATATGATGATACACATGAGTGTCCAACCACACCAGATCAAATGTTTATTTGAGTGCTTGGAACCAAAGTTGATTCAAACACCATGTGTAAGTTTCTCATGTACAAGTGGAGGATTTAAATTCAGCTTTGGAACTCAATTTGTTCAAACTCAAATTTCAAATGAGGGTAGCACAATAGAAATGCAAACTGTTGTGTTAAAAAATACCATTTCCAGCAGCTAAATTAAAAATCAGGTTTCATATTTGAGTTCCTCAGGTCCAAAATAGTGGGATGGCATAGTTTGAGGTAATTTGGAGGTAATTTGCTATCCATTTCAAAGAGGACTATAAATTGCTAGGGAATTCAAATTTAGATTTTAATTTGAATGGAACGTACTCAATTCTCCAAATGAACTCCAGAATTTAGTTCCACATATTTGAATTAGTTCAATTTCCAAGTTTGAGAGAATTTGGAAGGATTTTTGGAGGATAAAGGGGACAGTGGGACCCACTAGTAAGCTACCCCGAATATCTGCAATTCAGTCGGTTCCTCTGTTTATCACTCGAAGCAACCAAAGCCCTCAGCTCGACACCGAGACTCCACACCAAGGACACCTCCCGAGAAGCTCGTGACTCCCTCCCTTGCCTTATAAGCTAACACTGGGAGTGTTTTGCTTCACAAAACCGAGAAACCTCGTTGCTTCACTCTCCTCCACGCTACATCAACTTTCGTCAGGAATTCTTGCCGCCACCAAGCTCACACACCGGGTCTCCGACTCCAACACGTTCCGCGAGTTTTAAAAACCTCCAAACGTGAAAACACCATGGCCCATGTTCCCTCAAGCTTGTCAAATTGATCCCCGGGTGTGCAGTGGGCTACAAGCACGTCGGCGAGCTCTTTTTCCTCCGGAGAACCGACCTCGGCGCCTCGACGTCGAACTGAGTCTCGACGGTGTTTCACGCAAAACCAAGAAACAGAAAAAGTTTGTTAGCACCTTCCCTTGCTGTCCATCAAGTGCGGAATCATTTCATAGGATGAACCGGCCGGAATTTAGGTTTTCCCCCGGCAGGTTTTTCGGACCACTAGCATCCAACCTAAAAATTCTCCTTCAATGCTTAGTGGCTTTCAATTCTGATCTAGGGGCATGTTCTCTAGACTCCTACGGACCTCCTCGACCAAAAGGTGCTCGAATTCGTCAACCCTAGCTGTAGTACGCCGAGTTCTTCTCCGCCCTCGCGCAAACTGCCTCAGGCGCACAGTGACGGCGCACTTAGCGACCTTTCCAATCAAGTTTGAATATACGTCGAGCATCTACAAGCTCCACTGATGCTGTAGGGCCAAAGTTCATTGAATTTAGCAGGCTACAAGAGGCGGGCGCTGTCGATGGAGTAGAACCGAGCCACCGCACCATCACGAGCTAGGTTAGGAGCGTTGTAGGCTTGGGGCGACATTCCAAATGTGTTCCTAACGTCGGGATGGGGCTGGCGCCGAGTTTTGGGCTTGGAGGTGCTCGGAGATCGAGTTCCTGCAAGCTCCGGCGAGGGTCGGGCGTGGGCACGCGGGAACGGCCGGAGGTTGAAGATGACCACCGGGCCCATGCGTCAGTCTCAGATTAAATCGAGCTGGGATCTTCTGTTGCACCGGATCGGTTTGCGGCTGTGTGCAAATAACTCTGTAGCCCGTGTGTTCTGCACTGAGGAATCGCCACGTCACCTGTGACCCCACTGTCAGAGTTTAAACTTTTCCCCAGTTTATTTGAATTCACAGATTTCCATCAAATTTTAGTAGCTCATAACTTTTGTAGAAAACTCCAAACTGGGTGATTCAAATTGGGTTATATTCAGACTTGAGATCTGAATGCAAATGTGCAACCCAATTTGTAAGAAAGTAAATAATAAAATATGAATAATTCTTTGAATATTTTCAGTAAAAGAATTATTGAGAGAGTTTGGTTCATCTAAATATCCCCAAATTTTGCCTGAATATTGCTTAGGATATTATTGAACTCCTGTTAAATTTTAAGATCATTTGGATTTGAGATGGGTAGGCAAATTTACAATACAATCTGCTGTGTTCAAATGAATACAGAAACTTCTTCAGAAAAAATCCCAAACATGGAAAATCAGTTCTGTGCAATTATTAGCTCCAAAAATCCTAGGAAACTTCATGCATTCTATCTGAACTATATTTGAAACTGTAGTTCATTTGGTTTTGCATGAACATGCAAATTACTTCAGAATTAGTTCCTTCCAGCTTAAATGCTTAGGGTTCTTCTGGGTGAACTGCTTAATGAAAAGTTTTGAATTTTGGTCCAGAACACTTTCTTGTGACAAGGAACTCACATGGAAAATTTCAGCTAAAGTTGAGCTCTAGATCATGACTTTTCAATATGCTTTGCTTAGGTAAATATACAACAATTAGGAAAAACAGTTAGCATTTGATATTGTGCATTAGGTCTAGATGTTTGAAACCCAATTGCATGACCATATTTAACTCAAGAGACAATGGGTAAATTAGCACCTTGTCGAGGGAATTAGGCTACGCTAAATGTTCCTTTGGAAAGACCGGTATGATTCGAGTAGTTGGAACCTACTTGCGAGCTTAGGGCTTGGTTTTGTCGGTACGGGTTGATGAATAGAACATTGAAGAAAATTCACAAAGGAAAAGTTGAGACCGGGCAGGGAGATAGAGATGCATCAGGATGAGGTCCGTGCGTGCATATCCCTGGCCTGTGTCGGTTAAGGCACGTCCGTACTTAGCCCTATTGGACAAGTTTGAGTTGTGTACCGGGCGCATACTGGCTATATGGGACCCAGGAAACTGATGTACCTCGTGAGATCCATATTGGAACTTTTCCGATCGGCTTAGGTTTTCAGCGTTAGTACAGCAGGAGGTAACTCGCTCAAGAACATATCACTGCGGGTATGTACCTTGAGGGAGCATGCTGTTCGGGTCAATGGAACCGCATCCGGTGTGGATGAACATGGGAATGGTGGCTGCGTGCAACATCGGTCGAGGTTGCTACAGGCAACTCGGAGATGGGTGTATGTGTCAAGCAGTCCAGGCGTGTCTTGGTTCGAATCACTGTCTCTTGTGGTCATATGAGCATACATGGACACTGAGTTTTCATGTAGTAAGAAGTGAAGTGAATTACTTGAAATGATAAGGCTTTGGCAATAAATTGTATTGCAACCATGTATTACTTAGAGATAGTGCAAATTAAGTCTATTTCACCTTGTGCAAGAAGCATCGTAACAAAGCATTTCTTGTTTGATTGTGGAGTTGCGATGCTGCTCGGATCTAGGATTTAAAATGAGGCTTTAAAATCTGAAAGCTAAGGATAAGTTGTGGGTCCTTTATGCAAATTTAAGCTACCATATTCAATCCTTCGTGCATGTAAAGTTTCCTGTTTAGGGGAGACGGATCAGTCTTGCTGATCCTATTGCTCACGCTTGCTATATGAGTGGTTTTGCAGGTTAACATCTACACTTATGAAGAGGTTGTCTGGTGAGACTCGGAGCCATCCGAGTCGTTTAACTCATGGAAACCCCTGCCGCTGCCGTATGTCTTCGTGTTGCTCACGAGAAGAGTCCGCGGGCTGGACATCCTCTTGAGTGCTTAGTTAGATATGAAACGTGGGATGACTTTAGTCTTCCACTGTAGTTTATTTGATGTAAATTATTTACAAAGAATACTTATAAGCTTCCGCATTTGATTTATGTAATATGAGTTCCTTATATGTGTGTTGTTGGGTGCCGCATCGCACGGCACCACTCAATGCGATTCTCGGGACAGCGTGCGACCCCGGAAGGGGGTGGCCATGGCAGCGTGGTATCAGAGCCACATTGGGAGTAGCGCACGGAATAAGGATCGCATTACATCAAAACTTAGTATATGGTGAGAAAACGGTACTAGGCCCACATAAGGCTACTATATTAGCATAATATGAAGGTGGCAAGCTAACTTATGTGTTTATGTTAGAAAATCATGCATCTCGGGACTTTTCATATCTTGGGGTGCATGTATGCACTGTCCACCAGTGCGCACAAGCTTAAGGGTGGAGCCCAACGGGTGGCAGGTAACCTGGCCCGATCATATGTTCTCTACGACTCTTCTTGTCGTTTGGAGTATCTGAGCAACGCCCAGTCCCCGGCGTGCTGCGGGCAAGTAGGTGGAGATCCTATCACGTGGTTAGTAATGTGAACACGTTTCTTAAGGCGTGTTTGGCTTGAGAGCGCCCGTGTGACTGACGACATACAGGCGTATGAAACTGTTATGGAGCCGGGTTCAGTGTGCAGCTGAACCTGATGGTTGTGTGTTTTTCTGTAGGTACACAAACCATGAACCCGTATTATGAGTAGAACATGTTTGTATGTGACCGTTCTTAGAGCCACCTACGAATACGGAGATGCTGGTGTAATCCGGTTAGTATTTTCTTTTGGTGAGGCGATGTAGTACCGATACCTCTCTTACGGTGCATCGACACCGTATTAAATGTAATAACCTCTTACCTATGAAGAAATGACTCATGAACTAACTTTAAACTAAAAATAGAAGTTTTGAAACAAATATTAGTCACTGAGATCTTATTTTGAACTAAGATTCAAATAAGAAAATTTGCTAGGCTTGAAAAGTCCAAAAACAGAGTGCTCTGTTCTGGCAGAAATTTTTGCTGGACTTTGACATAGCATAACTCTTAGTAGAATTACCCAATGAATGTGTATGATACAGTTAGGCAAAGGTTTTTAAGTTCTCTACAACTTCTCTGTAGACCTCCAGAGCACAATCACAGGCCAAACTGGTTGAATGTCCAGTCGAATGCAAACTTTCCAGAACCAGGACAGAAGCAAAACCTCTCTGGGCATTTCTGTATTTCAGCTATAACTCTATGTAAAAAAATCCTTAAGGATCCTATGATACACTGTTGGAAAGTTTAGGAAATATGAAACAATTTTTTAGTTAAAAGTTTGTTCAGAATTTGAATGTATTTTGAGATACAACTGTGATGAAAATAGCCACATTCAAAGGAGATGCTGGCAAATGTTATCCAGGAATTCTGTGAACTTTTAAGGATCATAACTTTTGATTCAGAACTAATCTGGAGGCATGTGAATACTCGTTGGAAATATATTGAAGTTAACTTTAACTTTGGTATGCAACTTAAGTTATGAAAATGCTATTAACCAGATCAAAATCAGGATTTAGGTCAAACTGGTCTGTTCTGTCCGGAAAAAGCTGACTAGTTATGCCTACTTTAAGGATTTGTGTAAACATGAATGTTGTTACTACTTCCATAAAGTTTTGACATATTCATGTTTTCTAAGATTCACATACTGCTGAGTTCATGTTTGACTCATCTCAAAATGTAGTTTTGCAGTATGGTTCGTACTCATTCTTTGAGTAAGGCCGGATGTTCTCGCCGAGGCGGTGATGATTCTATTCCACCGTCGGAACCACCATCCACGGGATGGATGGATCTTATGACTCGGAATGTCAAGTCTAACCAAGAGAACACCAAGCTACTCCAAGAGTCGACTCAAGAAAACACTAGATTACTCCAAGCCTTGGTACAGAAAGGCATACTTCAACGCACGCAACAAGTCGTTCCACCTCGGAACACTTAGTTGGAATTCTTGGTGACTCAACCGCCAATTTTCACGGAAGCTACCAAGCCTGTGGAAGCCGATCAGTGGCTTCGTGTCATGGAGTCCAAATTTGGAGTATTCAAGTGTGATGAATTTCATAAGATGTTGTTTGCCACTCAACAACTCCTTGGAGCCGCAGAAAATTGGTGGGTCGAACATCTCGCCACCATCGCGGAAGGCCATCAAGTGGCATGGAGTGAATTCCGTGAAGCCTTTCGTGCCCATCACATACCGATAGGAACTTTCACGAACAAGCAGGAGGAATTCTTGAAATTGAAACAAGGGGACATGAATGTCCTTGAGTATGTCAAAAGGTTCAACCATTTGGCACAATACGCTCCCGAATATTTGGCGATAGAAGCGGCACGGTGTGATTTTTCTTCAATGACCTGAGTGCCATATTATAGGAGAAATTAGCCTTGTTCAACAAAGACAATTACACCGAGATGGTCAGTGCGGTCCTCATACAAGAAAAGGCAACACTCGATTGGCTAGAAGAGAAGAGGAAAATGAGTGATGTGCAGGACAACACAAGTTATGTGCCCCAGAAATACCGTTTGGTCTACCGAACGCCATCTAGTGAAATATGGTGGCCACCTGTACGATCAACTCCTCAGTTAATTGCTGATCAAAGTACCACAACTTGAACCACCTCCACAGCAGCAGCATCAGGCGCTGGTTTGTGCTCCATCGCTGCAGCCATATGTACCTAGCTTCCAACCACAAGTCAGCGAAGAACTAGAGAGACATCCGTGCTTCACTTGTGGTCGTATGAGCCATTATGCTAGGTATTGTCTGGAGGGAAATCAAGGCTGTGGGTAATCATATTTCCAATATTCAGGCCCGTACCTACATCTGCATAAAAGAGGGCAGATAAGGGGCAGCATTCACTACACAGTGATTAATGATGTTCTGGAAGGAGAAGCCGCGTTAGCAGAGATGTTTTCTCTTAATCAGCTACCGGTGTTAATTCTCTTCGATTCCGGTGCCACACATAATTTCATTAGTAAATCATTTGTGGCTCAACATCAGCTCCAAACCAGATATACAAAGAGCCAATACCTCATATCTTCACCCGGGGGCAGCATTATGCAAGCGATGTTGTCTCCCTTGCACCTCTTTGTTTGGGGGTAGAATATACCCCACCACCCTCATTATTCTTGGAGGTCTGAAGATCGACATAATCTGGGGGATGTCGTGGTTGAATAACCACAATGTAGTTCTCAACATCAGCTCTAGGACCGTTGAGCTCAACTCCCCACAGCACGGTCTTCATACATTATTTTTGGGCGCCAGTATGCAGTTTGCAGCATTGCACCACTCGGAAACAGTGAAGCTAGAAGATATTCCGGTGGTCCGTGAATATCCGGATGTGTTCCCCGATGATTTACCAGGCATGCCGCCCGAACGGGAAGTAGAGTTCAAGATTGAACTTGCGCTGGAAACGACACCGATTTCACGAAGGCCGTACAAGATGGCACCCAATAAATTAGCAGAGTTGAAGGAACAGCTGAATGACCTCATGAGCAAAGGTTTCATACGATCGAGTTCCTCACCTTGAGGTTGTTCAATGCTGTTTGTGAAGAAAAGGGACAAAACACTACGGCTTTGGGTTGATTATCGTCCGCTTAACACCGTTACCATCAAGAACAAGTATCCACTACCTCACATTGATATGTTTTCTCGGACACATTATTTCAGCGGAAGGCATCGCTGTAGATCTGAGTAAGATTATCCAAGTGCAGAAATGGGAGTCACCAAAGTTTGTTCATGAAATCCAAAGCTTCCTTGGTTTAGCGGGTTATTACCGGAGGTTCATCCCGAGCTTCTCAAAAATCGCTAAACCGATGACGGAGCTGTTGAAAAAGAATACTAGATATGTTTGGGGTGTTGCGTGTGAACAAGCTTTCAAGACTTTAGTGAAGCATCTCACGACAAAGACATTCGACGTTTATTGCAATGCATTTGGCATCGGTCTTGGCTGTGTGCTGATGCAAGAGGGACGAGTGGTCGCTTATGGATATCTTCAACTCCAAAATCATGAGCAGCATTATCCAACTCATGATCTTGAGCTAGCTGTCGTAGTCCTTGCTTTGAAGATGTGGAGGCATTACTTGCTCGGAAATCTTGTACACCTCAACACTGACCACAAGAGCTCCGGTGTGGGTTAGCTGGGAGGCTGACACGTAGCCGGGGGACCCACCCGCAGGATTTAAACATTTTTGGAATTTCCAGTTTTAGTTCAAACTTCAAATGAATAGAACTTCGGCTAGGAAACTCCAAATTCAATGAACCAAATTTTGCTGAACTCAGAATTCTTAGTGCTTTCCAGCAATACCAAATTCAGCTCATGAAAGTGAATAGTTTTCCAGAATTAAATCCCTAAATTTAAACTGTTGGGAATTTTATCTGGAGAACTACTTTATGACAAATTCTGAAATTTGGCTGAAAGGTTCATTGGAAAATCCTTGAATCACAGTAAAATTTTGAGACTCATCCAAGTTCATTTAGTTACCCTAACTGGGTGATTAAGAGAACTGCCCTGAGAAAATAGAAAAATATACAGAAACATTTTCAGATTTTCTCAAATCTTAATTAGGGCATAACTTTCAGTAGAATTCTTCAAATGACATGAAACCAATTCCATTAGAACCATCTTAAATTCTAGTTTCCATAAAGTAATGGTGGGAGCCATGAAAACCCCTGGAATTACTTAGAGGCTCAAATATTGACCAAATGGGCTTTTATTTGTACAAGGTTCAGATGAACTTTGTTTCAAATGAAACTTGGTCAAGACTCTGGTTAGGACCCTACAAAGCCACCATAAAAATTTTAAAACCAAAGGGGAGGGCTAGCTAGAGTTATGAGTAGTTAAGTATTCAAGTTTACACATTGCATTTAAATTTACATGTCGTATTTCATTAAACGTGTAGTCGCTGAAGAAGAGACTCCGGAAGTGCTGGACTTCCTCCTTCTGGAAGAAGAGCTAACTACTGACCAGCAGCAACAAGGCAAGCCCCGGTTTGCATTAACTCTTTTATCAAGTTTTACTTTGTTCACATAATTAGGGTGATGTATGAATGTGCATTAGGTGTAGGATGAATGGAATCCCACTTGCATGACCAGAATGTTTCCATAAGAGTGAGGGTAGTGTCTAAGACCTCGAGTAGACAAGCAATGCTTAATAATTCATAGGACTTCGGTACAATTCGAGTAGTTGGAATCTATTCGCGAGATAGGCTTAGGACACACGGGTTCGGTTGAGTGATGTGAGATCACTTTAGTAATGAAAATGAGACTAGGCAGGGGCTAGGGCGTAGCAAGAGGAAGTCTTGTGTGCGCGGCCCTGTCCGTGTCGATTGAGGACCGAGCCGTGTGCGGCCCTGCTGAACAAGTATTGAACGTACCGAAGGCATATCGGATATATGGGCCCCGATAAACCGATGTAGCCTAAACCTCCGGGCGTCGAGGCATAACGCACCGATTTATAGGTGTAGGCTGAGGGCAGCAAGGTGGAAATCTGCCAACGGGCATAGAGAGATGCTCCGTGTGGGGAACCTCCTGCTCGTTTCGGTGCGACCGGTTTGACGTTTGGGCTGTTGGGTGAAAGGTTGTCCCGTACGACATCGAGTGAGCGTGCTGTGCAGCTCCACGGGTGGGCGTACGTGACGTGCTCTTTGGGTTTCCCTGCAGGTGTATATCGAGTCGATTCGCCATCCCTCACGGTGACGAGTACCGCTTATTCACTGAGTCGTGACGTAGATTAATGTATGAAATATGTTGATTCAATATTGCTGAGATGATATAATATTGTATTGCTACATGCTTGCCACCAAATATTGCTTACTAAAATTTCAGCTTCCTGAACTGTTAACTTGTTGCTAAAAGATGAACTAAGGAGGAACTTGTAGGCGTGTCCATTTGCTGCAATATTACTATCCTATGTCATGGTACACCTCATGTAGAGTTTCATGTTTAGAGGAGTCGGTTAAGCCTTGTTGAGCCATCGTGCTCACGGTTGCTGCTTAAGTGTTTTTCAGGTGAGGAGCCACCCACGGACTCAGAGTACGAGTCCACCGGCGAGGGTTACCCTCCGTCGGGGACCACGGCTGAGTGGGAGCCGTACACGCCGCGCTGAGCTGAGACGTGCAGCTAGTGTGGGTTGCCCCAGGGCTGGGCAACCGACTTTTGCTAGATAGGCGGGCGTGAGTGTAGAAAAGTAGACTTCCGCTGTGTAATAAAGACAATAGTTTGTAACTGAGTATTGTACCTGTTTGTACAGTTCAGTTGTTTTTCCCATGTAATATAATCTGTCCTTATGACGTGTGCTGTCGGGTGTCGCATCGCGCGGCACCACCCTCTGCGATCCTAGATGGGCGGATCCCGGTCCGCCACACGGGGTCTCCGCCTACTTGCCCGCAACACGCCGGGGACTGTCGTTGCTCGCATACTCCAAACGACATGAAGAATCGTAGAGAACATATGAGCGAGCCGGGTTACCTGCCACCCATGGGGCTCCAGCCTTTAGCTTGTGCGCACTGGTGGACAGCGCATCCATGCACCCCCCAAGACATAGAACGTCCCGAGATGCATGTTTTTCCGACATAATCAAATAAGTTAGCTTGCCAACTTCATACTATGCTAATATAGTAGTCCCTATGTGGGTCTAGTACCGTTTTCTAACCGTATCCTAAGTTTTTATCATAATATGATCCTTATTTCGTGCGCTATTCCCAATGCGGCTCAGATACCACGCTCTGTGGGGACCCCTTCAGGATCCACACTCCCCAGGAATCGCATTGGGTGGCCGTGTGATGCGGCACACAACAACACACGTATAAAGACATCATATTACATAAACCAATGCGGAAGCTTACAAAGTTTAAGTTTACAAATACTTTACCTCAAAATAAACTACAGCGGAAGACTAATACGACTCACGTCTCATACCTAAGCTAAGCATCCAAGAAGATGTCCAGCCTGCGGGCTCTTCGCACTAGCAACACGAAGACATACGACATCGGCTGGGTTTCCATGAGTTTACCACTCGGAGAGTTCCGAGACTCATCGGACAACCTCATCATAAGCACAACGGTTATTACGTGCAAAACAACTAGGATAGCATCCATGAGCATAAAGGCTCAGCAAGACTTATCCGTCGGCTCTAAACATGAAACTCTATATGCAAGAAGCATTAAACATGGCAGCTGAGATTTGCATAAAAGACTCACCTACCATTGATCCTTAATTTTCAGATTTTATAGCATCAACTTAAAGCCTTGAGCCGAGCAGCATCACAACTCCACAATCAAACAAGAAACGCTTCATTACGATGCTTCTTGTACAAGGTGAAATAAACTTAATTTGCACTATCTCTAATCCATACATGGTTGCAATGCAACTTATGAAACAAGAAGAATCAATTCATGGTAATTCAATTCACTTGTTACTACGTCAAGACTCAGTGTCCAAGTATGCTCATATAACCGCGAGCGACGGTGATTCGAACCAAAACACGCCCAGAGTGCACGAAACGTACACCCATTCCCGAGTTGTGAAGCACACTCGACGAATGCTGCAGGCAGCCACCTTTCCCAAGTTCATCCACACCGGACGCGGTCCCATCGACCCTAACAGCAAGCTCCCTCAAGGTACATCTCCACTGTGAGATGTTCTTGAGCGAGTTACCTCCTTTTGTATTGACTCTGAAAGCCTAAGCCGATCAAAAAAGTTCCAATATGGATCTCACAAGGTACATCGGTTTCCTGGGTCCCATATAGCTAGTATACGCCCGGTACACAACTCAAACTTGTCCAACATGGCCAAGTATGGATGGGCCTTAACCGACACAGGCAAGGCTACGCACGCACGAACCTCATCCTGCTGCTCTCTATATCCCTGCCCGGTCTCAAATTCTCATTTGTGAATTTTCCTCACAGTTCAACTCATAAACCGTACCGAGATGAATCCCAGCCCTAAGCTCGCGAGTAGATTCCAACTACTTGACTTTTACCGGTCCTTTCAAATGAACATCTAGCTTAGCATAACTCACTCGACGAGGTGCTAATCTGCCCATTCTCTCTCAGGTTTAATCTGGTCATGCAATTGGGTTTCAAAACACCTAGACCTAATGCACATCATCATTCCATACATATAATTTATACAAAGTAAAACTTTATAAAGATTGCTTAAATGCAAACCGTGGCTTGCCTGTTTTGCAGGTGACTAATAGTACATAGTTCATTTAGTGTTGCAGTCACTTGATGCTTAATCACATGATTTTCTTGCTCCTTGATCCAAGCTTCACTTACTCCACAATTCTCCACGTCAATTACTATATGTTATGAACATGCATATGCACTTAATTGTAAATACTTTGCTATCAAGGCCTAATGAAAATGTTAAAAACAGAACTTCTGATTATAAGCTGGAATTGAACTGATCCTAGTGGATGAAGATGGATTTGGCAATTGGATCAAGGACTAAGTTTTCTTCCTAATTGTTGTATTTTTACCTAAGCAAAGTAATGATCCAAAGCTCAAATTTATCTGAATTTTTTCATGTGAGTTTCTTGTCACGAGAAAAATTCAGGACTAAAATTCAGGACTGTTCATTGAGTAGTTCATCCAGAACAATTCCCTAAGTATTTAGGCTAAAAGGAATTAATTCTGAAGTAATTTGCATATTCATGAAAAAACAAGTGAACTACAATTTCAAGCATAGCTCATAGAGCATGCATGAATGTTCCTAGGAGTTTTGGAGCTAAGAATGGGTCAGAACTGATTTTACAAGTTGTGTATAATCTCTTAAAATTGTTTCTGAACCAATTTGAGTACCGAAGTTTGTACTCTGAAATCTCCCACTCGAATCAACTCCAAATGGGATGAAATTTTAACAGGAGTTCGGCAATACCCTAAGGAATATTCTGGCAAAATTTGGGAGTTTTTTTATGAACCAAACTCCCTCAATAATTCTTTTACTGAAAAGCTTCAAAAACTTTTCCAAAGTATATTATTGACTTTCATAATAATTGGGTTGCAAATTTGAATAGATCCTTCCAAGCTGAATTTAACCCATTTTGAATCACCCAGTTTGGAGTTCCGTAGCAAAAGTTATGAGCAGCTAAAATTTGGTTGAAATCTGGAATTCAAACTAATCTGGAATTGTTTAAAAGTCTGACAGCGGATCCTACGGCTGATGTGGCGCCACCAGAGCGAAGGACACATAGGGACACAGAGTTAAATCATGTAGCCACAAACTGATCCGCTGTGACAGAGAATATGGTTTATTAAAAACAGAGACTGACGCGTGGGGCCAGCCTCCATCGTCTTCCTCCTCGCGTGTCCGTGCTCGCCCGCCGCCCACCTCATCGGAGACCTCGCCGGGAGGGGGTTCCCATGCTCCAAACTCCATAAATCCTGCTGCCTCTACCTAATTTCGCACGGGAAATATGCTGCCGCCCTTGGTGCCGACCGGCGATAGCCGGAGAACCTCGTGTGACGAGCGGCTGCTACGGAAGCACTTCGTCGATGTCGGCCGCCTCCTCTAGACCCCTAAACTCGATGATCTTTGGTCCTACAGCATCAGTGGAGCATGTATGAGCTCGACATGGATGCAAACGGGGTCGGAAAAGGCGCTAAATACGTTATCACCGTGTGCCGGATGGTGTACCAACGGTTCACCGTCAGAAAAACACAAAATTGTGCTTCTATACCTGATCTTAAGCTAGGGTTTCGAGTGTGGAGGTGCGCTAGCCAGTATAGAGTATGTGTGTGCGATTTCATGAACCAGAAACGAGGATTGAGCGGGAATTTGATGAATTCTTACCGGAAGGTTGGTTTACACCGGCAGGAAGAAAAACTCGGAATTCCCACTCGATGATCCACAGCTCGAGCTACGGTTTGGGGAGGAGCAGCTTGGGTGTCCGGTGCTCCTCTGTGTGCTCTTGCTTGGCCGTGAATGACTCCAGTTAGGGCCGTCCACGAGAGCCCCGAGTTTTGGTTTTGTTCGGTCGCCACGCGAAGAAGATGTTCTAGGGTTGGGGAGGCCGCAGCTCGATCAAGATGGCGCCGGGGAGGTGAAGAACAAATCTAGGGCGCTGTTTTGCTGCTCGGTGGGGTGCTGTGTGCACAAATTCGTCGGTTCCCGATCAACCAACGAATGGCGGCAGTGGTGTGGCTCGGTGTAGTACGAGGGAGGAAGCATAGCTCTGGGGTTTCAGTTTGTGGGCAAAAGGAGAACACCATGAGGTGATAAGGGCGCTGAGCTGCTCTCCAGCGCTGCTCGAACAGCTGGGGGTGGCAGCAGTGCTCCCCTCGGTGTCGTCCAGTGAAGCCACGGTGTGTTTGAGAGAAGAAACAGAGAACCGACTAAATTGATATTTGTGTATTGTTGCTGACCAGTGGGTCTCACAATTAAGTTCCTCCTCATCCTCTAAAAGATCTCAATTTTGGCAGGTGATCTAATTCCAATATGTGGAGTTCAAATCTGACATGCATTTGGACAATTGACCATGTTTCATTCAAATTCAAATTTGAATTTGAATTCCTATGCAATTCAATGCCCTCTTTGAAATACTTACTAAAAACCTCCAAATATTATCAAACTTGGCCATCCTACTGATTTGGACCTGAGAAATTCAAATATGGAATCAAACTTTTAATTTGGCTGCTGCAAAGGGAAGTTTGCAACCACAGTTTGCGTCCTCTTTTTGTGATGACCCCAGTTTGAATTTGAGTGAACACATTGAGTTCAGAAATCTTAATTTAAACTTCCTCTTGCACATGAGATCTTTACACATGGTGTTTAAGTCAACATTGTCTTAAAACACTGAAATGAACTTTGGAGCTTGTTTGGTTGGACACTCATGTGCATTATCACGTGAAGAAAGTTTTATTGTAAGTCCCAATTTCATGAACTCAAAACCAAACGGCATTCAACCTTCAGTTTTTTGCATTTACATTTTTGGGACGTTTACACAACTTGGATAACAATATTATTTCCCCAACATATAAAGATGACGTATTCTGGAGAAACAAACTTAAATATTAGGAGTATCTTAAATCAAAACAATACCGTCAGGATGATTTACGTATATCAAAGCTAAAATGCAATAGTGGAACATGTGTTGAACAATGAAATAGACTTGGCCTTTAGGTGAACTTTTGATCAACTAGAAATCCAGAGGTGTGGGATGTTGTTAGACAATGTTTTCTATGAATATATAGGTCCGATCTTTTGAAAGATAACTCGATTGAGGTGATCTCGACGTTGATAATCTGAGAGTCTAATCAGAACGTGAAAATCCCTGCAAACAGTACACCACCACTTCGTTAGTTAACAACCTTGCACACATGATTGACTTCACCAATAAAGCTAATCACTACAAGTGCAACAGAGAACACGAGCAATAATTAAGTAGCAATTTGAAATCACTGAAGTTGGGGTTTCACAAAGCGAAGAATGGTGGAACTGCCGATAACAGATTAGTCTTAGCAAAACCTATGCAATTTAGCCGATGACTACTTTATTTATAGCCTAGGGTCTGATTAAACACACCTGCGTACATCCCTAATGGGATTAGACTCGATACAAGGCCCAATGGCCCAACGAACGGTGATGCAATAGATTGTGGACTCGAGTTTGTTTTCATGATTTTTATTGACTCCGGTGGAATTTGAATGTAAGACTAGTGCAATTGAAAAGGTTATTTTCTTATATTTCCATGTATATGTGGAATATCAAAAATGTAGTCCATAAGCACCCTGGACGTTAGTTCGAAGGCAAACTGCTCCTGTACTCCGAGTTGGACTCGAAGTCGAGTTGGGCTTGGAGTCGGGTGTGGATGCCCTTGCTAGTCCTCCATGCCTCCAAGCCTTCCTCCATGTACTCTTGATCCTCTCCATGGATTATTATAACCATAATTAGATTATTAAATAGCAATGAATTTTCTAATTCACATATAGAAGAAACTAGGAACGATCTCGCCTAATTATTTAGTTGTTGTTCTTTTTCTCTTGTGATTGGTACAGTATAGCAATGGAAAAATATGCATAGCTATTGTAGTGATTGTCCAGATCAGTTTTTCTAAGCGGTGACAGGGACCACGCCACCCGTTCATTCACGGGGCCATGCCACTCGCCGGGGAATTGCATTGGGTGGTGCCGTGTTGTGCGGCACCCAACAGCACACATATAAGGAACAATGTATTACATAAATCAATAGCGGAAGCTTACAAAGGTTCTTTGTAAATAATTTACAGCAAATATCTACAGCAGAAGACTTATAATAATCTCATGTCGAATAACTAATGAGCACTCAAGAAGAGGTCCAGCCCGCGGACTCCTCTCTAGCAACACGAAGACAACAGCAGCGGCTGGGTTCTCCATGTGTTATACGACTCGGAAGTCTCCGAGTCTCACTGTACAACCTTCTCACAAGCGTTGATGTTAACCTGCAAAACTACTCATATAGCAAGCGTGAGCACATAGGCTCATCAAGACTGATCCGTCTCTCCTAAACAAGAAACTCTACATGCACGACGGGTTGCAATTAGGTTAGCTAGATTTGCATAAAGGACTCGCCTAATGTTGATCCTTAACTTTCAGATTTTAAGTCTCATTGTAAAGACCTTGAACTGAACAGCATCACAACTCCACAATCAAACAAGAAACGCTTTGTTGTGATGCTTCTTGCACAAAGTGAAGTAAACTTTAATTAGCCTATCTCTAATTCAAGCATGATTGCAATACAAGTTACATCACCGCCTTATCAAGTTCAAAAGAAAACAGTTCAGTTCTTACTACGTCAAGACGCAGTGGGCAAGTATGCTCATATGGCCACGAGCAACGGTGTTCGAATCAGTACACGTCCGGACTACACGACACGTACACCCATACTCCGAGTTGCCAGCAGCAACCTCGACTGATGTTGTACGCAGCCACCTTTCCCAAGTTCTTCCACATAGGACGCGGTCTAATTGATGAGTTGTTTAGGCCCGATCTTCCGAAAGGTACGTCGATTGAAGTGGAGATCTCGACGTTAATGATCCGAGGAACTCGATCAGACCCAAACACCCCTGCAATCACTACACCACTGCTCCGTTGGTTATCAACCGTGCTTCACACGCTTGACCCCGCCAAGAAGGCTATCCCTGCAGGTGCAACCGAGAACACAAGCAAGAACGACGAAGATGCAATCTGAAATTGTGAAATTGGGGTCTCACAAACCGTAGAATGGCGAAAGTGTTTAATATAAGCAAAACCCACCAAATATGGCCGGCGGCTGCAGTATTTAAAGGTTAAGGTTCGACCATAAGACCCTTAGACGCGTCCCTAATGGACTCATACGGGATACAAGGCCCAAAAGCCCAATACGGTGGTGCAACACCGGACAGAACTCTGAATTCAACTTGTTTAGACAACTCCCAACGACTCCTGGCGAATTTCAATGTGGGACCAGAACCATTAGAAAGTTTATCTTCTCATCTTTCCATTCATATATAGAACGTCAAAAACGGAGTCCATATGCATCCTGGGCGTACATTTTAAGATGTATTGCTCCTGGACTCCGAGTTGAACTCGAGTCCGAGTTGGTGACTGTTTCCATCAACTTGTGGACGTCCCATCTGATTCTCCACATCCCCAAATCCTCCTCCCTTTACTTGTTGATCATGTCCATGGTTCCTAATAACAATTAAATCATTCAATAGCAATCCATTCTCAAAATCACATGGTAGGAAGTTAGGAACGAGTTCACCTGCTGATTTAGTAACCGTGCTCGTCCTCTTGTGATTGGTCCCTGTATATCAATGTGAGTATCCACTGTTGTGATGTCCTCATCACTAATTGCCCCGAGTAGCAAGCTCCCTCAAGGTACATACCTGCAGTGATATTTTCTTGAGTGAGTTACCTCCTGCTACCTTGACGCTGAAAGCCTAAAACGGTTAGAAAAGTTCCAATGTGGATCTCCCGAGGTACATCGGTTTTCTGGGTCCCATATAGCCAGTATGCGCCCAGTACACAACTCAAACTTGTCCAACAGGGCCAAGCACGGGCGGGCCTTAACCGACACAGGCAGGGCTATGCACGCAAGGTCCGTAGCCTGCTGCATCTAAACCTCCCTGACCGGTCTCCATTTCTTAAGTGTGAACTTTCCTTATGGTCTCTATTCTTGATCCACTCCGATAAAACCAAGCCCTAAACTCACGAGTAGATTCCATCTACTCGACTTCTACCGGACCTTTCCTACTAACATTTAGCGTAGCCGAATCCCACTCGAGGAGGTGCTATTCTACCCGTTCTCTCTTAGAAAATTCTGGTCATGCAACTGGGGTACTCATTATCAACTAGACCTAATGCAATCAAACAATCAAGCTATGATCTCTAGAAATGGAAATACTTTATAAAACTGCTCGAATGCAAACCGGGGCTTGCCTGTTTTGCAGGTGGCTAGTATATAATCAGTTAGTGAATATCACTTGAGGCTTGATCACTCGCCTTCCTCCCTTCTTGATCTTCACTTCAATTCCTTCACACGTTCTCATGTAAATGCTACACGATATGAATATGCATATGTATTTAATTGTAAAGATTTTTGCTACAAGTTCTAATGACAATTTATAAACTGGAACTCTGTTTAAGAATTTAAAATTACACTGGTGCTAGTTGTGGCGGACCGGGATCCGCTCATCCAGGATCGCAGAGGGTGGTGCCGCGCGATGCGACACCCGACAGCACACGTCATAAGAACACAATATATTACATGGGAAAAACAGCTGAAACTGTACAAACAAGTACAAACTTCAGTTACAATTATTGTTCTATTACACAGCGGAAGACTACACTATACAACTCACGCCCGCCTATTTAGCAAAAGTCGGTTGCCCAGCCCTAGGGCAACCCACACTAGCTGCACGTCTCAGCTCAGCGCGGCGTGTACGGCTCCCACTCAGCCGTGGTCCCCGACGGAGGGTAACCCTCGCCGGTGGACTCGTACTCCGAGTCCGTGGGTGGCTCCTCACCTGAAAAACACTTAAGCAGCAACCGTGAGCACGAAGGCTCAGCAAGGCTTAACCGACTCACCTAAGCATGAAACTCTACATGAGGTATACCAAGACATAGGTTGGTAGCATTTCAGCAAAACGACACGCCTACAAGTTCATCCTTAGTTCCTCTTTTAGCAACAAGTTAACAGTTCATGAAATCTGAAATTTAGTAAGCAGTGTTTGGTGGCACTTATGTAGCAATACAATTATATCAATCAGCATCATTGAATCAACATATTTCATCCATTAGTCTACGTTACGACGCAGTGAACAAGCAGCACTCGTCACCGCGAGGGACGGCGAATCGACTCGATATACACCTGCAGGGAAAACCCAAAGAGCACGTCACGTACGCCCACCCGTGGAGCTGCACAGCACGCTCACTCGATGTCGTACGGGACAACCTTTCACCCAACAGCCCAAACGTCGAACCGGTCGCACCGAAACGAGCAGGAGGTTCCCCACACGGAGCATCTCTCTATGCCCGTTGGCAGATTTCCACCTTGCTGCCCTCAACCTACACCTATAAATCGGTGTGCTATGCCTCGACGCCCGGAGGTTTAGGCTACATCGGTTTATCGGGGCCCATATATCCGATATGCCTTCGGTACGTTCAATACTTGTTCAGCAGGGCCGCACACGGATCGGTCCTCAATCGACACGGGCAGGGCTGCGCACACAAGACTCTCTCTTGCTGCGCCCTAGCCCCTGCCTAGTCTCATTTTCATTACTAAAGTGATCTCACATCACTCAACCGAACCCGTGTGTCCCAAGCCTATCTCGCGAGTAGATTCCAACTACTCGACTTGTACCGAAGTCCTATGACTCATTAAGCATAGCCTGTCTACTCGAGGTCCTTGACACTACCCTCACTCTTTTAGGAACCTTTGGTTATGCAAGTGGGGTTTCATTCACCCTATACTTAATGCACAATCATACTTCACATGACACATGTAAACAAAGTAAAACTTTCAAAAAGGGTTAATGCAAACCGGGGCTTGCCTTGTTGCTGCTGGTCAGGAGTTAGTTCTTCGTCCGGAAGGAGGAAGTCCAGCACTTCCGGAGTCTCTTCTTCAACGGCTACACGTTAATGACATACTACATGTTAATTTATATGCAAAAGTGAGTCTAGAGTAAGACTTCTACTATTAGTTCTAATAACCAGCCTCTAATACCTGGAACTTTGTTTAAGAATTTAAATATGAACTGGTGTTGGTGGTTTGGCTTGGACTTAATCACATGGTCAAATGCTAAGTGGTTTTCCCCCTTTTTCCATCTTAGTCCCTTAAGTGGGTAAACAGGACAGGGGTGATCTAGAGCTCCAATGGAGCTGAGAATTTTTGTGTGAGTTCCTTGTCACAAGAAAACTCTCTGGACCAAACATTAGCACTTTTCATGGAGTGGTTTGCTCAGAATAATTCTCTTGGCAAATCAGCAAGGAAGAATTAATTCTGAGGTAATACCCCTGTTCATGCTCAACTTAATGAACTACAATTTCTATTATAGCTCATAGAGTTTGCATGAATTTTCCTAGCATTTTTGGAGTCAAGGTTTGCCCAGAATTAAATTTCCAAGTTTTGGAAATTCTCTGAAAATGTTTCTGCATTCAAATGAACACAGCACCTTCAAATTTGAATTGCTCTGACCAATTCAACTCCAAATGGTCTGAAACTATTACAGGGGTTTACTAATGTCTTAAAGAACATTCTGACAAAATTTGGGAATTTTTGGATGAACCAAACTCCCTCTAAAATTCTTTTGCTGAAAAGCTTTAAAGAATTTTCCAGAATTAATTAATGGGTTTCATACAAATTGGGTTGTATCTCTGGACAGAGCTATGCAAGATGAATCCAACCCAATTTGAATCACTAATTTTGGAGCTTCCTAGCAAAAGTTATGCAGTTCCAAAGTTTGAACCAATTCTGGAATTCAAATTAATTCGGGAAAAGTTCAAACTCTGCCTGTGGGTCCACCCTACACGTGTCAACCGCCGGACTCGCGCCACACGGGGGCCACAGACCCCTTCCCGCGCCACCACATGGAATCACACGCCACAGCTGATCCGGGGTTTTAATCTTCAGCTGCTGACACGTGGGCCCGGTGGGTCTTCTTCCTCCTCTCGCTCCCGCGCCTCCCCCTCGCCGGCGCTGTACTGGAGCTCGCCGGACTCAGCTTCCCGGCCACCTCTCGGCCGGAGACTCGCCGCCTGGGGGTTTTCAGGGTCGGGGAACAAGTCTATGGGGTTGGCTCGGGCTGCCGGTGGCCGGAAGTAGGCTGGCGACGAGCCGCGGCCTTCGGTGATGATCGGCACCGCCGCCCGAGCACATTAGCCCGCCAAAAGCTCGGCGGATCCGCTCTAAAGCATCAGTGGAGGTCAGGAAATCTCGGCGTGGCCTCAACCTGGCTCGGAAACGACGGCAAACCGGTTGTCACCGTGCGCCCGCGTGTTCCCGCCATGGCCGCCGACCGAAAAGCTCGAAATTAGCTGTAACTACGGCGTTTCTAGCTAGGGTTGTGGAGGGAAAAGGTTCCCTATCCTCTCTAGTTCTGGTGTGCGCAAAATGAACAACTTTAACCGAGAATTGAGCGTAAATTTCCACAGTTCTTACCCGCGGTCCGGTTTTCCTCGTCCGAGGGGAAAACTTGAAATTCCGAAGCTACGTCGCACGGATTGCTCTGGAATTTGGAGAGGAGCAGCGCAGGGAGTTGGCGCACCTTGGGGCGCTCTTGCTCAGTCGTGAAACTGGTTGGTGTGAGCTGCCCACGGGAGCACCTTTGCTCGGTTCTCACCGGCGGCCACGAAAACGTGGTTTCTCTCGGTGGGTAGTGGTTCACTTGACCGGAAGTGATGCGGGTAGTGCGTGGGAGGTCTGAGGATATATGTTTGCTGCGCTGCCGGCGTTGGTACACGAGGGACGATCGCTCCTGAGTGAGTCGATCACAGCGGCGGCTCCTCGGCGTTTTGTCGTGCGAGAGGGCGGTGACTGGGGGTCGGCCCGTGGTCGTGGCGAGCTGGGGCACGGCTGGGAGTTACTGCGCCCGCACAAGGAGCTCGCCAGCGCGCGAGGGGCGAGCAGGAGGTGGCGTCCGGCGTTTTCACGGCGTGTCGCGTGGAGCCTCGGCTCTGTTCCGAGTGCAATACTTAGCCCCTAAGGCTGTTGACTATTGTGCCATTTTAACCCTCCCAATGACATGTGGGACCCACTTGTCAGTGCTCCCCCACCCCTCAAAAGATCTCCAAAGCTTAGCCAGAGATGAATCCAAATATTTGGAGTTTGAAACTGACCTACATTTGTATGGTTGAGCTCATTTCCCCCAAATTCAAATAAATATTTGAATTCTTGGCATATTTGGATCCTTCTTGGAAAAATGGGTAGCAAATCTTTTTGAAAATTTCTGAACTTTGCCTCCCCACTAATTTGGACCTTAGAAATCCAATTATGCACTTTGATACTTGGTTTAGCTGCTGAAATCCTGAGTTTGAATGCAACAGTTTGGAAACACACTCTCATGTGTGATCACATGTGTATAATTTTTCCCATGTTGTGAGAGTGTAAGTTTCCCCTCTAACCACTTCTTTGATAAAGGTTACTTGCTCCTCCCATCCCTTACCAGCCATCCACAACAAGAGCTGAGGTGTGGTGAAGTGAAGAAAAGTTTTTGCAAGTCCCATTTCTTGGGCTTTTACATCCCTCCCCCCTTAAAAGAATCTCGTCCCGAGATTATAAAAGAAGAGATAGCGATGTAATAGGGACTTACCCGTGTTGAGAAGCCATGAACTCCGGGTAATTTGAGCGAAGGAACTCCTCGTTCTCCCACGTCGCTTCTTCGGCGGTGTGGTTACTCCAGAGTATCTTGTAGAACCACAACGTTCTGCTACGCGTGGTCCTGGCTTTCTCATCAAGAATTCCCACCGGATATTCATCATATGTTAAATCCGGTTTCAGCTCGCCGATGTCTTCGGTAGGAACAGCAGTTGTATGCTTCAAGCATTTTCGCAGTTGCGAAACATGGAAAATATCATGGACACCAGCCAGAGATGCCTGTAGCTCCAATCGATACGCTGCTGGTCCACACTTCTCGGTGATAGCGTAGGGTCCAATGAAACGGGGAGCGAGCTTCCCCTTCACACCGAATCGGTGCACGCCCTTCATTGGAGACACGCGGAGGTACACGTGTTCCCCAACGTCAAAGTGCAACGGCCTACGCCTCTTATCAGCGTAGCTCTTCTGTCGGGATTGAGCGGCCTTCAAATTGGCTCGAATTGTCCGAACGCGCTCTTCGGCGTCGTTCACCACATCAACTCCGAATGTGACCCTTTCACCGGACTCGCACCAATTTAATGGGGTGCGGCATTTACGACCGTAGAGAGCTTCGTAAGGTGCCATCTTGATACTTGCCTGATAACCGTTGTTGTACGAGAATTCCGCCAATGGTAGGTGATCATCCCAGTTCCTACCATGGTGGATGGCACATGCTCTCAACATGTCTTCCAGGACTTGATTCACCCTTTCTGTCTGACCATCGGTCTGAGGGTGATAGGCGGAGCTCCTGATCAACTTAGTACCCAATGCAGCGTGTAGCTGCTCCCAAAAGCGAGATACAAATAATGCACCTCGATCTGAGACAATGGTCTTGGGTACCCCGTATAGGCATAGAATCTTCGCTATGTATAGCTCCGCATATTTGCCGGCATTGTAACGTGTATTCACCGGAATGAAGTGAGCCGTCTTGGTTAACCGATCAACGATTACCCATATGGAATCATGCTTGTTGGCTGTTAGGGGTAATCCCACAATGAAATCCATGCTCACATCTTCCCATTTCCATGCCGGGATCTTCAGGGGTTGCAGCAGCCCTGATTTCTTCATATGATCAGCTTTCACTCGTCTACACGTATCGCACTCGGATACGTACTTAGCTACCTCCCGCTTCATCCGCGTCCACCAAAATTTCTTTTTCAAATCTTGGTACATTTTGTTGCTGCCCGGATGAATGGAGTATTTGGACAAGTGAGCTTCATCGAGGATCTTTTTCCTCAACTCCATATCTCGGGGTACGACTATGCGGTCATTGAACCACAACGTCCCCTCACCATCTTTCCGGAAACATTTAATTTCTCCAATGTCTATCCGTCTCCGGAGATGTGCCATGCCTTTATCCGTTTTCTGAGCTGCACTGATGTCCTCCCTATTAGTAGGGATGAGGGCAAGGTTGTACAGCGATCCATAAGGAACCAAGTATAGACTTGGCTCTTCCTCCTCCACCGGTGTAATGGTGAGGTGATGGACATGCGATTTCCGACTCAGCGCGTCGGCAACCACATTCGCCTTGCCGGGGTGGTAATGGATCTCAATCTCATAATCTTTGATCAGTTCTAACCACCTCCTCTGCCTCATGTTCAGCTCCTTCTGGGTGAAAATGTATTTCAAGCTCTTGTGGTCGGTGTAGAGATGCACCAAGTTCCCCAGGAGATAGTGCCTCCACATTTTCAGCGCCAACACCACGGCAGCAAGTTCAAGATCGTGAGTCGGGTAGTGCTGCTCATGGTTCCGAAGTTGGCGTGAGCCATAAGCGACCACACGTCCTTCCTGCATCAACACGCAGCCCAGCCCAATACCGGACGCGTCACAATACACGTCGAAGGGCTTTGTTGTATCCGGCTGAGCTAACACCGGGGCTGTGGTGAGATGCTTCACCAATGTTCGGAACGCTCCTTCACACGCCGTGTTCCAAACATATTTTGTCCCTTTCTTCAGCAACTCTGTCATCGGCTTTGCGAGCTTGGAGAAGCTCGGAATGAACCTCCGGTAGTATCCTGCTAACCCGAGGAAGCTTCTGACTTCATGGACTGAAGTGGGAGCTTTCCATTTCAACACTTGCTCTATTTTACTTGGGTCAACCGCAATGCCTTCAGCTGAGATGATATGTCCCAAGAATGGCACTTGGCTGATCCAAAATTCGCATTTGCTGAACTTGGCGTAGAGCTTGTGGTCTCGCAATCGCTGAAGAACGATCCGTAAGTGTTCGGCATGCTCGGCTTCTGTCTTGGAGTAAACCAAGATATCGTCGATGAACACTACCACGAACTTGTCCAGCTCCGGCATGAACACTGAGTTCATGAGATACATGAAATGGGCTGGAGCATTTGTGAGACCAAAGGACATGACGAGATATTCGTATAAGCCGTATCTCGTCGAGAACGCCGTCTTCGGGATATCCTCCGCCCGGATCTTGATCTGGTGATATCCAGAGCGAAGGTCCATCTTTGAGAATACACTTGCCCCCACCAGTTGATCAAACAAGATGTCAATACGGGGCAGTGGGTACTTATTCTTGATGGTGACGGCGTTGAGTGGCCGGTAATCCACACACAGCCTCAGGGTCTCATCCTTCTTCTTCACGAATAGCGCCGAGCATCCCCAAGGCGAGGAACTCGGCCTAATGAAACCCTTGCTCAACAGATCATTGAGCTGTTCTTTCAGTTCCGCCAGCTCATTTGGAGCCATCTTGTATGGTCTCCGTGATATGGGCGTAGTCCCGGGTGCAAGTTCAATCTTGAACTCGACATCCCGCTCAGGTGGCATGCCCGGAAGATCATCCGGGAACACATCAGGATACTCCCGGACTACGGGGATGTCTTCTAACTTGAGAACTTCAGCATTATTAATTGCTAAAACTTCCCGGACTGGCGTGTCTAACATCATGGAATGCGGACGGTGGAATGGAGAATTTAAGTGGACCGTCCGTGTCCGAGTCTCTAGGACAGCGCCATGGTATTGCAGCCATGACATCCCTAAGATTGCATCAATCTTTTGTCCCATAAGGATTATCAAGGTGGTGGGATATAGTTTCCCACCTAAGCACAGAGGTGCCTTTGGAATCATCATATTAGCTGAAATCTTCCCTCCCGGTGAGCATATCATATAAGTGCAGTCGGTTGGGAAGACTTGCAATTGGTGTTTAGCCACATAGGATGCACTTATAAAGCTGTGGGTTGCACCAGAATCAAATAATATGACGATGGCTTGATGGTTGAGAGTAAACGTACCCGCCAGCACGTTGTCTCCCTCTGGGGCGTCCTCATTGTCGAGGTTGCGGACGCCTCCAGTCCGCTGACCAACCTTCTTCACCGGAGGTCGGCCTCGAGCACCGCCCTGGAGCTGGGCTTGCCCGCTGCTCTGCTGCCCCTGGGGACAGTCCTTCGCAAAGTGGCCCGCTTGGCCACACGTGAAGCAGGTGAAACGGGGCGGTCCCCCGCTGATCGGTGGACGGAAACCTGGGGCGCGTTGTGGCGGTGGAAACGCCCGGGGTACCGTCTGCTGCTGCTGCTGTCTTGGTGGTGGCATCGGCGGACGGAACGGAGGTGCCTGAAAGGGACGTCCCCCGAACCGTTGCGGTCGCGCCGGTGGTTGCCACTGCTGCCCGGATGGTGTCCGATACACCATACGGTACTTCTGGGGAGCGCCACTCCCACCGCTGCTAGGTGGAGCGCTACGCTTCCTCTGCTCAGCTGCTAACTCCCGCTGAGCGTCCTCTTGCATGATGGCGGCATTGACTAGATCGTTGAATGTGCCGCGGTTCCATTGTACGAGGTGGGTCTTCATTTCGGGATGTAACCCCCGATAGAAGTGCTCCCTCTTCTTCTCCTCCGTGGAGATGTAGTCTGACGCATACTGCGCCAGATGGTTGAAGGCACGGGAGTAGTCGTGGGCACTCCTCCCGCCCTGCTTCAGTTCCAAAAATTCTTGGAACTTTCTCTTCATGATCCCGGGAGGAATGTGATAGGCGCGGAACGCCTCCCGGAACTCTTGCCATTCCACGGCATGACCAGCCGGACGTGAGGCGACATAATTCGCCCACCACGCACCAGCGGCACCGTGGAGCTGCTGTGCTGCGAACAGCGTCTTCTGCCGCTCCGTACACTGGAGCAGCCCGAACTTGGACTCGATAGTCCGCAGCCAGTTGTCCGCCTCCAGTGGTTCTTCGGCTTCGGTGAACACTGGAGGGTGCGTACTCATGAAATCCGAGTACGACACTTCGCGGGGCTCGCGAGGCCCTCGCTCTTGACGTCCTCCCGCCTGGGACGTATTCTGCACGATCGTGCGGAGCAGGTCGGTCTGCTCCTCACGACCCCCCACCAATGCCGCTATCACATCCGCTAGACTAAGCGGAGGCGGCGGTGGTGGCTGCTGCTGCGGGGTGCTGTCGTAGGCCGGTGGCTGGGAGTCATCGCCTCCACCTTGGCTAGAGCCACCAACCTCGTGCGTGGTCCTAGTACGAACCATCTGCAACCATACGACATTAACCATCAGTTCCGCAACATTTTGCATGCAGTCCAATAGAACTGGGCGTAAAAACATTATGACAACCAAACGTGCGAAATATCTCGTAAGTAGATAATGTAATAACTTTGCACAAGCTACACCATTACCAGACCAAACACAAGTTAGTTTAATCCAACTTGATGAACCCCCTCTTTGGAAGCTCACCATAACTGGGTTTGGTCTCTACGAGACATTATTATTGCGTTGTCATCACGTATAACACCCTTAGGGTACAACACCCTTTTCAATGAGTTCAACTGTCATTCTTCTGTCAGAATGACCAGTTGCTACCTATTCCAAGTTTTGATCTGGTTCTGGGCATTTTCATGACTCAAGTTGAATACCAAAGTTCAAGTTAACTTCAGTATCTTTCCAACGAGTACTCATTTGCCCCCAGATCAGCTTTGATTAAAAAGTTATGTTAATTCAAAGTTAGCAGAATTTCTGGAAGAATTTTAACAGCACCTCCTTTGGAAGTGGCTGTTTCCAATCCTGATTTCCACTAAATTCTGTGCTGAAACTTCAGAAACTTTGAATTGCAAAGATGTCAAACATCTTCTACTCTTTCTAAGGATGGATTATATGACAATTTTAGATTTTTCTACTGGGAGTTATATTTGAAAAACAGATCAGTTCAGAGGATGTTTTACTCTGCCCTGGTTCTGGACAGTTTACATTCCTCTGGCATTTCAGCCATCTTAAGGCGAGTTTCAGCTCTGGAAGTCTACAACAAAGTTGTAGAGGACTTGAATACCTTTCCAAAACTATATAGCACACCTCCCTGGGCTAAAAGACCTGTGAGTTATGCCCTGTTGAGGATCAGCAAACGTGCTGCCCAAAACAGAGCACTCTGCTTTTCATACTTTTGGCTATACTGCTCCACTATCCCATTCTTATACCCAACCAGGGTCCTAAATGTTGAACCTATAGATTTTAATTCTTTGTTATCATTATTCTCATGCATATGCCTACCATATCTCGGTACTACGTTCCTCACAAAAGAAAATCCTACCCGGATCATACCGGCATATACGTCTCAAATGTGGCACTAAACGGTCTCTCGCACACGTTTTCTACACGGATACATACGTGGTTAGTACCTGCAGAAAACCACACAATAATGGTGCACTCAATGGTTATTCATTTCAGGCAGTTCCATATTTGAAAGTAAATACAAACGCCCGTATCATTGTCATACGGCCGTCCTTGAGTTAGGTCACGTCTCAAGGTACGTGATCGTGTTTCAACACCACACGACGGGGAACCCGAGTATGTCATGAACGGGTCGTCACGGTTGGGAATGTCATCAACCCAACAGATACCACCTACTGCCCTGCAGGGCACGCCGATGGCAAGCGCTGCGTATGTCCTCCTGGGCTATTTCCAGACGAACACACTTTCGCGTTACTGACCACGCGATGGGGTCTCCACTTACTTGCCTAATGCACGCTAGGGATCAGCGTTTCATATGAACTCAGGGACATGAAGAGTCCAAAAGGTTCATATTAACGTCTCACACCAAGCTGTGAGATCAATCCCTGAACCTCGTTCCTCGTCAGGGAGAGCTAACCGAAATTGAACCGCTTTCGGTGGCGTTCCTTACCATACTTACCAGAGCGTAGGTGCGTTGTTACATAATTGAAATTCAGAATTATAACACATAAGTTAGTCTTTGCCACTTTAAGTAACTATGCTAATATAGTCCTTACTTGGGCAACTACCGAATCCTCACCGTATACCTAAGTTTTTCCCATAATGCAGTCCTTTAGTACTGTGCTATCCCCACTGCAGCTCTGATACCAGGCTGTGGCGGACCGGGATCCGCTCATCCAGGATCGCAGAGGGTGGTGCCGCGCGATGCGACACCCGACAGCACACGTCATAAGAACACAATATATTACATGGGAAAAACAGCTGAAACTGTACAAACAAGTACAAACTTCAGTTACAATTATTGTTCTATTACACAGCGGAAGACTACACTATACAACTCACGCCCGCCTATTTAGCAAAAGTCGGTTGCCCAGCCCTAGGGCAACCCACACTAGCTGCACGTCTCAGCTCAGCGCGGCGTGTACGGCTCCCACTCAGCCGTGGTCCCCGACGGAGGGTAACCCTCGCCGGTGGACTCGTACTCCGAGTCCGTGGGTGGCTCCTCACCTGAAAAACACTTAAGCAGCAACCGTGAGCACGAAGGCTCAGCAAGGCTTAACCGACTCACCTAAGCATGAAACTCTACATGAGGTATACCAAGACATAGGTTGGTAGCATTTCAGCAAAACGACACGCCTACAAGTTCATCCTTAGTTCCTCTTTTAGCAACAAGTTAACAGTTCATGAAATCTGAAATTTAGTAAGCAGTGTTTGGTGGCACTTATGTAGCAATACAATTATATCAATCAGCATCATTGAATCAACATATTTCATCCATTAGTCTACGTTACGACGCAGTGAACAAGCAGCACTCGTCACCGCGAGGGACGGCGAATCGACTCGATATACACCTGCAGGGAAAACCCAAAGAGCACGTCACGTACGCCCACCCGTGGAGCTGCACAGCACGCTCACTCGATGTCGTACGGGACAACCTTTCACCCAACAGCCCAAACGTCGAACCGGTCGCACCGAAACGAGCAGGAGGTTCCCCACACGGAGCATCTCTCTATGCCCGTTGGCAGATTTCCACCTTGCTGCCCTCAACCTACACCTATAAATCGGTGTGCTATGCCTCGACGCCCGGAGGTTTAGGCTACATCGGTTTATCGGGGCCCATATATCCGATATGCCTTCGGTACGTTCAATACTTGTTCAGCAGGGCCGCACACGGATCGGTCCTCAATCGACACGGGCAGGGCTGCGCACACAAGACTCTCTCTTGCTGCGCCCTAGCCCCTGCCTAGTCTCATTTTCATTACTAAAGTGATCTCACATCACTCAACCGAACCCGTGTGTCCCAAGCCTATCTCGCGAGTAGATTCCAACTACTCGACTTGTACCGAAGTCCTATGACTCATTAAGCATAGCCTGTCTACTCGAGGTCCTTGACACTACCCTCACTCTTTTAGGAACCTTTGGTTATGCAAGTGGGGTTTCATTCACCCTATACTTAATGCACAATCATACTTCACATGACACATGTAAACAAAGTAAAACTTTCAAAAAGGGTTAATGCAAACCGGGGCTTGCCTTGTTGCTGCTGGTCAGGAGTTAGTTCTTCGTCCGGAAGGAGGAAGTCCAGCACTTCCGGAGTCTCTTCTTCAACGGCTACACGTTAATGACATACTACATGTTAATTTATATGCAAAAGTGAGTCTAGAGTAAGACTTCTACTATTAGTTCTAATAACCAGCCTCTAATACCTGGAACTTTGTTTAAGAATTTAAATATGAACTGGTGTTGGTGGTTTGGCTTGGACTTAATCACATGGTCAAATGCTAAGTGGTTTTCCCCCTTTTTCCATCTTAGTCCCTTAAGTGGGTAAACAGGACAGGGGTGATCTAGAGCTCCAATGGAGCTGAGAATTTTTGTGTGAGTTCCTTGTCACAAGAAAACTCTCTGGACCAAACATTAGCACTTTTCATGGAGTGGTTTGCTCAGAATAATTCTCTTGGCAAATCAGCAAGGAAGAATTAATTCTGAGGTAATACCCCTGTTCATGCTCAACTTAATGAACTACAATTTCTATTATAGCTCATAGAGTTTGCATGAATTTTCCTAGCATTTTTGGAGTCAAGGTTTGCCCAGAATTGAATTTCCAAGTTTTGGAAATTCTCTGAAAATGTTTCTGCATTCAAATGAACACAGCACCTTCAAATTTGAATTGCTCTGACCAATTCAACTCCAAATGGTCTGAAACTATTACAGGGGTTTACTAATGTCTTAAAGAACATTCTGGCAAAATTTGGGAATTTTTGGATGAACCAAACTCCCTCTAAAATTCTTTTGCTGAAAAGCTTTAAAGAATTTTCCAGAATTAATTAATGGGTTTCATACAAATTGGGTTGTATCTCTGGACAGAGCTATGCAAGATGAATCCAACCCAATTTGAATCACTAATTTTGGAGCTTCCTAGCAAAAGTTATGCAGTTCCAAAGTTTGAACCAATTCTGGAATTCAAATTAATTCGGGAAAAGTTCAAACTCTGCCTGTGGGTCCACCCTACACGTGTCAACCGCCGGACTCGCGCCACACGGGGGCCACAGACCCCTTCCCGCGCCACCACATGGAATCACACGCCACAGCTGATCCGGGGTTTTAATCTTCAGCTGCTGACACGTGGGCCCGGTGGGTCTTCTTCCTCCTCTCGCTCCCGCGCCTCCCCCTCGCCGGCGCTGTACTGGAGCTCGCCGGACTCAGCTTCCCGGCCACCACTCGGCCGGAGACTCGCCGCCTGGGGGTTTTCAGGGTCGGGGAACAAGTCTATGGGGTTGGCTCGGGCTGCCGGTGGCCGGAAGTAGGCTGGCGACGAGCCGCGGCCTTCGGTGATGATCGGCACCGCCGCCCGAGCACATTAGCCCGCCAAAAGCTCGGCGGATCCGCTCTAAAGCATCAGTGGAGGTCAGGAAATCTCGGCGTGGCCTCAACCTGGCTCGGAAACGACGGCAAACCGGTTGTCACCGTGCGCCCGCGTGTTCCCGCCATGGCCGCCGACCGAAAAGCTCGAAATTAGCTGTAACTACGGCGTTTCTAGCTAGGGTTGTGGAGGGAAAAGGTTCCCTATCCTCTCTAGTTCTGGTGTGCGCAAAATGAACAACTTTAACCGAGAATTGAGCGTAAATTTCCACAGTTCTTACCCGCGGTCCGGTTTTCCTCGTCCGAGGGGAAAACTTGAAATTCCGAAGCTACGTCGCACGGATTGCTCTGGAATTTGGAGAGGAGCAGCGCAGGGAGTTGGCGCACCTTGGGGCGCTCTTGCTCAGTCGTGAAACTGGTTGGTGTGAGCTGCCCACGGGAGCACCTTTGCTCGGTTCTCACCGGCGGCCACGAAAACGTGGTTTCTCTCGGTGGGTAGTGGTTCACTTGACCGGAAGTGATGCGGGTAGTGCGTGGGAGGTCTGAGGATATATGTTTGCTGCGCTGCCGGCGTTGGTACACGAGGGACGATCGCTCCTGAGTGAGTCGATCACAGCGGCGGCTCCTCGGCGTTTTGTCGTGCGAGAGGGCGGTGACTGGGGGTCGGCCCGTGGTCGTGGCGAGCTGGGGCACGGCTGGGAGTTACTGCGCCCGCACAAGGAGCTCGCCAGCGCGCGAGGGGCGAGCAGGAGGTGGCGTCCGGCGTTTTCACGGCGTGTCGCGTGGAGCCTCGGCTCTGTTCCGAGTGCAATACTTAGCCCCTAAGGCTGTTGACTATTGTGCCATTTTAACCCTCCCAATGACATGTGGGACCCACTTGTCAGTGCTCCCCCACCCCTCAAAAGATCTCCAAAGCTTAGCCAGAGATGAATCCAAATATTTGGAGTTTGAAACTGACCTACATTTGTATGGTTGAGCTCATTTCCCCCAAATTCAAATAAATATTTGAATTCTTGGCATATTTGGATCCTTCTTGGAAAAATGGGTAGCAAATCTTTTTGAAAATTTCTGAACTTTGCCTCCCCACTAATTTGGACCTTAGAAATCCAATTATGCACTTTGATACTTGGTTTAGCTGCTGAAATCCTGAGTTTGAATGCAACAGTTTGGAAACACACTCTCATGTGTGATCACATGTGTATAATTTTTCCCATGTTGTGAGAGTGTAAGTTTCCCCTCTAACCACTTCTTTGATAAAGGTTACTTGCTCCTCCCATCCCTTACCAGCCATCCACAACAAGAGCTGAGGTGTGGTGAAGTGAAGAAAAGTTTTTGCAAGTCCCATTTCTTGGGCTTTTACACTAGTGGTTTGGGTTTGGTTTAAGCAACATGATCAAGTGCTAAGTGTTTTTCTCCACTTGTGTGTTGATCACCTTAAGAGGTTGAACAGAACAGTGGTGATCCAGAGCTCCAATTGAGCTGAAAATTTTCATGTGAGTTCCTTGGCACAAGAAAGTCATCTGGACCAAAAATTAGAACTTTTCATTGGGTGGTTTGTTCAGAACAATCCCCTAAGCAATTAAGCAAAAAGGAATTAATTCTGAGGTAATACATGAGTTCATGTCAAACTTAGTGAACTACAATTTCAATTATAGTTCATAGAGCCTGCATGAATTGTCCTAGGATTTTTAGAGTGAAGAATTGCCCAGAACTGAATTTCCAAGTTTTGGGAATTCTCTAAAAATGTTCCTGTATTCATTTGAACACAGCAACTTGAAACCTGAATTCTCCTAATGAAATGAACTCCAAATGAGCTGAAATATTTACAGGAGTTCAATAACATCCTAAAGAATATTCTGGCAAAATTTGAGGATTTTTGGATGAACCAAACTCCCTCTAAAATTCTTTTGCTGAAAATATTTAAAGAATTTTCCAGAATTAAATATTGACTTCATAGAAATTAAGTTGCATATTTGTATAGAGTTTTTCGACCTGAATCTAACCCAATTTGAACCACTAAATTTGGAGTTTCCTAGCAAAAGTTATGGCCTTCTAAAGTTTGAGGAAAATCTGGGATTCAAATAAATCGAGAGAAAAGTTTAAATCCTGTCTGTGGGACCAGGGGACCACGTGTCACTCGCTGGAATGAAGACACACAGGCCACAGAGTTATTTCCCGCATGGACAAAAATGATCCGGTGTTACAGAGGATCCCGCCTCTTCCTCCCGAGCAACTGACACGCGGGCCTCGCGAGGCCTTCTTCAACCTCGCGACCCCCGCGCCCCGCGCCGCCGAGGTCGCCGAAACACCTTTGAGCTCGGTCGTCCGGCCATCTCCCACTCCAAAATCGCCGCTAGGCCCTAATTTCGTGCGCTGAACATGTTGGGAGAGCTTCCCCACACCGGCGTCGGCTCTAACCTAGCTCGCACCGATGCGGCGGTTCGGTGGAGGTTCGGCAACGTCGCCCCGATGTGCTATCCTGCCAAATGCCCACCTAAACCGCCCTACAGCATCAGTGATATATAGAGGAGCTCGGCATGGTGGTGAAAAGGCTCGGGAATGGCTCTAACCTAGCTTTCATCATGCACCCGATTGTGAAATTGTGTGCGGCCGTCGGAAAACCTCCAAATAGAGCTTCTATCTGCGAATCTTAGGCTATGGCGTGGGGAGTAAAGGTGCGCTAGCAAGCCTAGACCATGCGTGTGCAATTTGCAGAGCCCTAAACAAATATGGCGTGAGAATTTGAAGGATTCTTACCCGAACCTCGGTTTGAGCCGGCCGGAGGAAAATCCCAAAATTCGTCGGCGATGAGCAAAGGTTCGAGCTGAGCTTCGGATGTGAGGAACACATGATCCTAGCACTCCTCTGGGCGTCCTCTCTTGGCCGTGAGAAGCTCCCAGTCGAGCTGTCCACGTGAGCGCTTTGCCGCTGTTTGCTTTCAGCCGCCACGGGAACTTTTGTTTCTCAGTGTAGTAAGGCTGAGCTCACTTGGTGAGGGTGTGAGGAGGATGTGGAGAGGACTGTGGTGTTGTTTTGTTGCTCAGCTGAGGCTTGCACGCGAGGAGGAGCCGGCGCACAATCGACCGAGAGTAGCGGCGGCTTCTCTGTTCTTTAGCGCGAGAGAGAAGAAAGCCTCGGGTTCTCGGTTCTGTTGGCAACAAGAGCATGGAAGAGGACTGATGAGGTCACCGAGGGAGTGCCAGCATGCAGTAAACCCAAGAAGGAGGTGGCTTCGGCACCGCTCGGTGTCGATCAGTGCAGCTGCGGCTCTGCCCGAGTGAGAGAGGAAAAACAGAGACTAACCACTGAACACTGAAGATCTTTTGCCAATTTAATTGCCTCAATGAAATGTGGGTCCAAGCCCCTCCTTATCCCTCTCCAAAATATATCGAAAATTTGCAAATGACAGAATTCAATTGTGGGAGTTCAAATCTGATGTGCATTTGGATAATTGGGCAAGTTTCATCCAAATTCAAATAGGTATTTGAATTCTTTGCAATTTAAAGTCCTTTTGGGAAATGAATAGCAAAACATTTCAAAAATTCATGAAACTTTGCATACCCACTAATTTGGACCTATGGAATTCAAATATTAAATCTGATTTTAAATTTGGCTGCTGCAAATGAGCTTTTTAACACAACAGTTTGCAATCCCTTGTGTTGCCCTCATTTGAATTTTGAGTTGAACAATTTTGTTCCAAAATCTGAATTTAACTTTCTCACACATATGGGAACTTCCCACCTTGGTTTCAAATCCCCTTTGGGTTCCAAGCATTCAAATAAACAATTGAACTTGTGTGAAGAGAGCTCTCATGTGTATTATCCCATGTGAAAAAGTTTAAACAAGTCCCATTTTTCATACACATGAAACTAACTTTGTGTAAACATGTGTTTCTTTGCATTCATATTTTAGGACCTTTACATTCCTCCCTCCTTAAAAGGAATCTCGTCCTGAGAGTACAAAAGAAGAACGAGACGGAAAGGGTAATTACAAAGTTTATGACAAAAGTTCCGGATAATTCGTGGATGTAATCTTCACTTTCCCAAGTCGCCTCTTCCGGGGTATGATTACTCCACAGGACTTTGTAAAATCTCAAAGTCCGGTTTTGGGTGATCCGGATCTTTTCGTCGATAATCTGAATGGGTCGCTCGGTGTATGTGAGATCCGGCTTCAACTCGTCGATGTCTTCGGTGCGGACAGCAGCAGTAAACTTGAGACACTTCCGCAGCTGGGACACGTGAAATATGTCGTGAATACCGGCAAGGCTTGCCCGTAGTTCTAGCCGGTAGGCTACAGTCCTGCACTTCTCCGTGATGGCGAACGGACCGATGAATCAGGGAGCAAGTTTCCCTTGACACCGAACTGATGAATCCCTTTCATCGGAGACACACGAAGATACACGTGCTCTCTGACGTTGAAATGCAGCGGTCGACACCTCTGATCCGCGTAGCTTTTCTGACGAGATTGGCAGCTTTGAGGTCCTCTTGTGTTATCTGCACTCTCTCTTCGTCTTCATTGACAAGATTAACCCCAAACATTACTTGTTCACTGGACTCGCATTAATTCAATGATGTACGGCACTTCCGGCTGTAGAGAGCTTCATACGGTGCCATTTTGATGCTCGTTTGATATCCATTGTTGTAGGAGAACTCCGCCAACGGTAGGTGATCATCCCAGCTCTTACTATGGTGGATGGCACACGCTCTTAGCATATCTTCCAATATTTGATTCACCCTCTCAGTTTGCCCGTCGGTTTGAGGGTGATACGCGGAGCTTCGAATCAATTTGGTTCCCAAGGATGCGTGTAGCTGCTCCCAGAGACGGGCTACGAACAGCGATCCTCTGTCGGACACAATGGTGCGGGGAACTCCATGTAAGCACAAGATTCGTGCTATGTACAACTCCGCATACTGCTTTGCATTGTACCTGGTATGCACAGGGATGAAGTGTGCTGATTTGTGACACGACCCCACGGTCTTGTCGAGCCAGGATCACGCTGAGGGGTGCTGCGTTGCACAGCACCAACACACATCAGAGGTACAAAGCAGAAGCAAAGTTTTATTACATAAACGGTTTTATGAACATTTTTACAACAAAATATGTCCAGTCTACACTCACGGGCGTAGACTACGCATCAAGTTCACGTTCAGCCCGTGAACATGTCCTTGCTAGCACGCACACACACTAACACGGTGGCGTGCACGACTCCCACTCGACGGGGTTCCCCTCCTGGGGTTCCGTATCCTCCTCGGGAGTCCCTTCCTCATAGAACCCTGCAAAAGCATCATACACAAGCAGTGAGCACGAAGGCTCAGCAAGACTGACCCGTCTCTCCTAAACATGGAACTTCTATATGAGGGGTGATAGGTACAGGAGATAAAACAAGTTGCAAGGACTCGCCTAATTAGTGGAACCTTACTTTCAAATTTTAGCAGAAGGTTGTGGAGAACCTTACACTAATGCACATCAGAGAGCCGCAATCAAACAAGAAACACATTTCTCTCATGTACTTTGCCTAAAGTTGAAAGGAACTTTAATTAGCTCTAAACTACAGCAAATCATTAACAATCACGCCATTAGGTTGTAAGTCCCACTAGACAGACCCAATGACTCTGAAATTTTTATTGTAGCTTGGTTACAACCTAAGCAGAGACTTGGTCAAGTTTTAGTTGCAGCAAAGCTCATTTGAGCTCTCCACAATTAATTATGTCCTTGACCTTAATTGGAGCTCTTATTGTGTTCTAGGGATTTTCATGGAGCAACTCATGACTTTCTGAAAACTAGATTTTAATAGGGTTCTAATGGAGTTGGTCTTACTTAATTTGAAGGTTCCTAGCTAAAGATATGAGCTAAACAATTTCAGAGCAATTCTGAAAAATGTTTCTGAACATTTTCCGTTTTCTCTGGAACAGTTTCATTAATCACGCCATTAGGTGGATAAAATGAGCTCAAATGGATCTGAAATTTTTATGGTAGTTCAGAGATATTTTGGTGGACATCCCAGCAAAATTTCAGAATTTTCCTCCAAAGGATTCTCCAGTTAAAATTCCAAACAGTTTAAATTTTGAAGAATTAATTCTGGAGAATTAAAGATTTTAATGAAGTGAAACTTGATTTGTTGGAAAGTACTCAGAGAGATGAATCCAAAAAAATTTGGTTCACTCGATTTGGAGTTTTCTAGCCCAAGTTATGAGGATTTGAAGTTTGAATGAAATCTGAAAATCGGAAAAAGTTTAAATCTGCCGGTGGGTCCACAGGGACACGTGTTGGGCGCTGGAGCGACGGCACACCGGGGTCCACAGAGTTTTTGCACGCCAGCACACCAGATCCGAGCCATAGACCAATCCCGATTTAAAATCCGAGCCGCTGACAGCCGGGGTCCACCCCTTTCGTCTACCTCCCGACTCCCGCGTTCGGCCGCCGCGACGCCTCGCCGGAGAGCTCGCCGGCAGCCTCGGTGGTGCTCCAAACTTCATGATTCTGGCTGCCTCTGCCTAAGTCCACTCGGGGAATACGGTTCTGGGCTCAGTTCGTCATGACAACGGCCGGCACATGGTCGGCGACGAGCGGCGGCGTCGGGAGAACTTCGGCCGTGTCGGCCGACCTCCCTAGCACCTCAAGCGATCGAGAAAACGGCCGGGGAGCATCAGACCTTAGGGAAGGTCGACATGAGCTTGAAGCAGCTCGGGGAAGGTCCGAAGTAGGCCCCCACCATGCGCCCGATGCTTCCCGCAGGATCCGCCGTTGACAAGCTTCGAAATACGCCGTGTACAGGAGTTCTCCGGCTAAAGGTTGTGAAGGCAACTGGTGCGCTACCAGGTCTAGTCTGTGTAGTAGTGGATTGAGACTCTCTAACCCTTCCTAGAGTGTGAATTTGACAGAACCGCACCCGAAGCTCGGTCTGTACCGAGAAAGGGGAAAACTGGAAATTCACCGCCGGCGATCAAGCACTCGGGCTGTGGCTCGGGGGTGAGCAGCACCGATCACCAACGCGTCCATAGACGCCTTAGATCGGGCGTGACAACCTCCCGGTTGGGCTGTCCACGGGAGCCCGAAGTGCGGCGGCTTTAGGTCTCTAAATGGAAATCTTGGTATAGCCGAGATCAACCGGTTTCAGCCAATTTCTAGCGACGGGGAAGAATAAGGAAGGTTCCTAATATCTTGTCGTAGCTCTGGACGAAGCAGGGTGGCTGTGATCGGGGCTCTCCCATCAGTTCCGAGCGGCGGAGGGAAGAATCCCGGTTTTGTGTTCCTGCGAGGGGAAAACGGCGAGGGGGCTTCGGCCGAGGAGTGGGGCGCCTTAAGAAGGGCTCCGAACCGACTTGTGCCCGCGCGTGGCCAAGCAGCTGGTGGCGTGGCGGCCTCCTTCGGTGGCGATCGCTGCTGAAGCCCGAAGACCCGAGTGAGAAAGTCTTCAGTCGGTTGAATCACTTCCGTGGCTGACATGTGGGTCCCACTCCCCTTTTAACCTCTGAACTTAACTCCATATTACTGTTGTAAACAGTAATCCCTAAAATGCCCATGGTGATTTAAATTATTCACCCCTGAGCCATTTGAATTGGTTAGAATTCAAATTGGGTTTGGTTTGACTACATTTCAGCACACGTTCAGTTTGAAATTCAAATAAAGTTTGAATTTGCTACACTTAGCTCATGTCAAGATCAACTCCAAATGGAGTGAAAATTAGTGTGTGAGCTCACAAAAATGTGCTGACTAAGAATATGCCTCCCACTTTTGAATTCATGGGATAATAACAGTTTGAATTTGAATATGGTTTCAAACTACCCTCTTTCTAGCTATACCCAAAAGTACCTCAAAAAGGTTTTGAATTTGGGTGAAACTTGGCATGGACATTCCTAGCAAGGTGTAGGAGTTTTTCAAATGTCTAGCCCCTATATGATGTATGTGGGAAATACCACTTTTGCATTTGTGAGTTTATTCTCTAATGAGCATGTTGATAATGGTTACTTGCTCTTCAAATGGGTTCATCAACTATCTTCAAATGAGGTGTGTGTGTGGTGATGAACACTTTAAATATGTGTCAAAAACTGAGGCCTTTACAATTTGGTTAACCGGTCAACGATTACCCAAATCAAATCATGGTTGTGGGAGGTCATCGGCAACCCGACGATGAAGTCCATACTCAAGTCTTTCCACTTCCATGCCGGTACTTGCAGTGGTTGCAACAGGCCCGACTTCTTCACATGGCCGGCCTTTACTCTCCGACACGTATCACATTCTGAAACGTACTTTGCAACTTCACGTTTCATACATGTCCACCAAAACTTCTTCCCGAGATCTTGGTACATCTTATTGCTGCCCGGATGAATGGAAAATTTGGACAAATGAGATTCATCCAAAATTTTCTTCCGTAGTCCCATATCCTGGGGTACTACAATCCGGTCGTTTGACCACAAAGTACCTTCATCGTCCTTCCGGAAGCACTTCATTTAACCTTGATCAATTCTCCGCCGTATGTGAGACATTCCTTTGTATTTTCTTTGAGCTTCAATGATCTCCTCTCGAATGGTAGGGATGAGAGCGAGATTATAGAGTGCTCCATACGGAATGACATGGAGGCTTGGTTCTTCATCATCCATTTCAGCCATAGTCAGGTCATGGATATACGCCTTACGACTGAGCGCATCGGCGACCACATTCGCCTTTCCTGGATGATAATGAATCTCAAGTTCAAAATCTTTAGTGAGCTCTAGCCATCTTCATTGCCTCATGTTCAATTCTTTCTGAGTGAAGATGTATTTTAAGCTCTTGTAATTTCAGCCGGTATGCTACTGATCCACATCTTTCGGTAATCTGGAATGGACCAATGAATCGGGGTGCCAACTTTCCTCTCACCCCGAATCTGTTCACGCCCTTCATTGGAGACACACGTAGGTATACGTGATCCCCGACTTCGAACTGCAATGGGCGTCTCCTCCGGTCCGCATACTGTTTCTGTCAGGATTGAGCGGCTTTTAGGTTCATTTGAATCAGCCGAACCTTCTCCTCCGTGTTGTTGACAAGGTCAATCCCGAAGGTAACCCTTTCGCCAGACTCACACCAATTCAATGGTGTGCGGCATTTTCTCCTGTATAGCGCCTCGTAGGGCGCCATCCCGATGCTGGCTTGGTACCCATTGTTGTACGAGAACTCGGCTAACGGCAAGTGCTCATCCCAATTCTTGCCGTGGTTGATAGCACAAGCTCGTAACATGTCCTCTAGAATCTGATTTACCCGCTCGGTTTGCCCATCTGTCTGCGGGTGGTATACTGAACTATGGATCAGCTTCGTCCCCAATGCAGCGTGCAGCTGCTCCCAAAAACGGGACACAAATAAAGTGCCCCGGTCCGATATGATGGTACGGGGTACGCCGTACAAGCATAGGATCCGTGAGATGTATAGTTCAGTGTACTTCTTGGCGTTGTAGTTGGTGTTGACCGGGATGAAATGGGCAACTTTGTTGAACCAGTCGATGATTACCCACACCGAATCATGTTTCTGAAAAGTGGTGGGTAAACCGACGATGAAGTCCATGCTCACATCTTCCCACTTCTAGGCAGGAACGCCCAGTGGTTATAACAGTCTCGGTTTCCGCATATGATCTGCCTTCACCCTTCGACATGTATCACACTCGGACACGTACTTTGCGATTTCCCGCTTCATCCGTGTCCACCAAAACTTGCTTCTGAGTTCTTGATACATTTTGTTGCTGCCGGGGTGAATAGAAAATTTTGGTAAGTGAGCCTCATCAAAAATTTTCTTCCGTAACTCCGGGTTACGGGGTACGATGATCCGGTCCTTGAACCATAGGACGCCATCTCCGTCCGTCCGTAAACATTTCAGCTCCCCACTGTCTACACATCTCCGCAAATGCGAAATGCCCTTGTCATGTTTCTGAGCTGCCACTATCTATTCACGGATGGTGGGGATCAAAGCTAGGTTGTAGAGAGCTCCGTGTGGAATCACATGCAGTGGTGGTTAGCTCTCTTCCAACGGTGTGATGGTCAGATTGTTGACGTGTGACTTGCGACTCAGCGCATCCGCCACTACATTTGCTTTGCCGGGGTGATAATGGATCTCTATTTCATAATCCTTTATCAATTCTAACCATCTTCGCTGCCTCATGTTCAGCTCCTTTTGAGTGAATATGTACTTGAGGCTCTTGTGGTCGGTATATAAATGTACGAGGTTACCGAGTAGGTAGTGCCTCCACATTTTTAATGCAAGTACCAGGGCAGCGAGCTCCAAGTCGTGAGTTGGATAATTCTGCTCATGGTTTCTAAGCTGCCGTGACCCATACGCGACCACTCTTCGGTCTTGCATCAGCACACATCTGAGCCCAATGCCGGATGCATTGCAGTACACATCGAACGGTTTTGTTGTGTCTGGCTGCGCCAAAACCGGTGCTGATGTTAGGTGCTTGACTAATGCCTTGAATGCTGCTTCACATGCTGGACTCCAAACATATTTGGTAGCCTTCTTCAGCAGCTCCGTCATAGGCTTGGCAATCTTCGAGAAGTTCGGAATGAACCTCCGATAATATCCCGCGAGCCCGAGGAAACTCCGTACCTCATGAACAGTTCTCAGGGATTTCCAATTCAGCACTTGAGTGATCTTGCTCGGGTCTACAGAGATGCCCTCCGCTGAGATGATATGTCCGAGAAAAGGCACTTGTGATATCAAGAACTCACATTTGCTAAATTTTGCGTATAGCTTGTGATCCCGCAGCCGTTGCAAGACTATAAGCAGATGCTTCTTGTGATCTTCCTCTGACTTGGAATATACCAGTATGTCGTCGATGAAGACCACGACAAACTTGTCCAGCTCCGGCATGAATACCGAGTTCATCAACTACATGAAGTGAGCTGGAGCATTGGTGAGGCCGAAGGACATGACCAGGTACTCATAAAGTCCGTACCTCGTCGAAAAAGCTGTATTCGGAATATCCTCATCCTGTATCTTAATCTGATGGTACCCGGATCTTAAGTCCATCTTGGAAAAGATCTTTGCTTCGACCAACTGATCAAACAACATGTCGATCCGTGGCAACGGCTACTTGTTCTTGATGGTTACGGCGTTTAGTGGATGATAGTCCACGCAAAGCCGCAACGTCTCGTCTTTCTTCTTCACGAATAATGCCGAACAGCCCCATGGCGAGGAGCTCGGCCTAATAAAACCCTTCTCCAGCAGGTCCGTTAGCTGGGTCTTCAATTCAGCCAACTCCTTGGGCGCCATCTTGTATGGCCTTTGGGATATTGGCATGGTTCCCTGTGCATGTTCAGTCTTGAACTCCACCTCTCTATCGGGTGGCATCCCCGGTAGATCATCCGGGAACATGTCAGGGAACTCTCGGACCACTGGAATGTCTTCCAATCTGATGGTTGTGGATTGATAGACGCTTGGAAGTTTTATTTCTGAACTGTCCAGAAATAAGGAATGAGATTCGTGCACTTCTGAGTTCAAGTGCACAATTCGGAGGACGGTGTCTAAAACAGCGTCGTGGCGGATTAACCATGACATCCCTAAGATGACATCGACCTTTTGTCCCTCTAAAATTATGAGAGACGTAGGGTATACTCTACCCTCTAAGCATAATGGTGCTTTTGGAACCATCATGCTGGCTGAAATTTTCCCACCCGGTGAACAGATCACATAAGGACTATCGGTGGGTAGTATTTGCAAGCTATATCTATCAATGAAAGCTTGGCTAATGAAGCTATGCGTGGCGCCTGAATCAAACAATACTATGGCGGGATGCTGGTGGAGTTGGAACATAGCCGCAAGGATTGGCTCACCCTCCGGCACGTCCTCTATGGCAAGCTGGTGGACGGTGCCGGGCCTAGGGTTTGCCTGCCGCGCATTAGTAGGATTCCGGGGCTGATTCCTCCCGGAAGTTGTGGTGCAACTCCGCCGCCTTGCCTCTCCGGACAACTGCTGGCGAAGTGTCCTGGACGACCACACTTGTAACATGTGGCCGCTGCCTGGCTGGTGCTTGGGGGACGAAAGCCCGGCATGCGCTGCTGAAGTGCATATGCACGCGGCATCGCCCGCTGCTGCTGTTGTTGTTGCGGAGGTGGTGCTGGCAGTGCCGGCCTGATTGCCGGTGAAGAATACGGCCGACTACGAAATGGCATCGACCTCTGTGGGGGCTGCCAGCGTGGACCTGATGGTGGGCGATTCACCATCCAAAATTTCTGAGAAGGACCGCCTCCTTCCCCGCTGCTTTGCGGCGCGCTTCGCTTTCTCTCCGCTGCCTCTAACTCCTTGCCGGAGTCCTCCTGAACAATCACAGCATCAATTATGTCGTTGAGGCTGCCGCGATTGAACATCGCCAGTTTGTCCTTCAGGAGCAGATTAAGCCCCTGGTAGAAGTGGTCCCGCCGCTTCTCGTCAGTATCGGCGTGATACGACGCGTAGAGTGCGAGATCGTTGAACACCCTGGACTATTCCAGCGCGTTCCGGCACCCTTGCTGCAGGTGTAGAAACTCCTGCGTCTTCCTCTTCATGAGACCCGGCGGTATATGATAGGCCCAGAAGGCCGTCTGGAGTTCCGCCCAGGTCATAACTCGGTCGGTGGGCTGCGAAGCACATGAGTTTTCCCACCACATGCTCGTGGATCCCTGGAGCTGTTGGACCGTGAACTGAGTCTTGCGCTGCTCACTTATTTGGAGCAGCCCGAACTTCATCTCTATCACGCGGAGCCAGTTGTCGCATCGAGGGGTTCATCCGCCCTTGAGAATACCGGGGGATGAGTCGCTAGGAAGTCGGAGTAGGAGCTCTGTTGGCGCTCCTCACGATCTTGACGCCTCTCTGGTCGAGACGTATTTGTAATAATATTTTGCAGCAACTCCGTGTGCTGCTGATGAGAACCCGCCATTGCCGCCACGATGTCGGCCAATGTAACCGTTCGCGGCGGCGGTGGTGGTGTTTGCTGTTGCTGTTGCTTTCCCGAGGAGTCCTCGGGAGGCTGTTGGGAGGTTTCTCCCCCTTGACTAGAACCCCCAACGTCCGGGTTGGCACGAGTACGAGTTATTCTGAAATTTAAAACAGCAGCGATTAGCACATGTCATACTTAAAAATTCCATATGAAATAGTAGGTATTTGAAGTGACGCATGAATAACTTGCACAACATTCACATATATTGATAAAGCATAAAATTTATACAAGATACGTTATTCTCGAGCCTCCGAGAAGTCGTGCTCATGTCGTCACTACCTATACATATGCTACTGCCTACCCGACATGTCACTGGTTACAAAAGTTCGGGTTACACTACTCTGGTTGCCCTACTTGGCAACGGTAACCTCCTACTCGGAGTAGAACTCGACCTCCTGTGGGTCGTCCTCCTCCGGTACCTCTGCTGGTGGCTCTGGATCTACAACCTCCTCTCCCATCTCGGGTTCTCCCATTGCCGGAAGACCCAAGACCACCGGTATGCCCAACACCGGGGGTACGAGGTCCTGCAACGCGTGAACCTCGTCCATGGCCTGGTTGTAGTCTTCTTCCCAGCCTTTCCCTTCCTCAATAGCGTCGTCCCGCTCTGGAGTAAGGACCTCATTATGCTGGGTCCGAGCCTGCACTTGCTCTTGCAATGCCGTGATGTCAACACGGCTTTTCTTCTTTGCCTTCTTCAGATGATGCAACTGATTTTGTTGTTCGTTCAGTCGCTTGATCATCGGAAGGAGCACATTGCGGAGTGCGCTGTGAGCACTCTCGAAATGGTCTCCACGGCTTGTGCTCTCCTTGAGCTTTGCGGCGAGATGCTCCATATGAACAGCTTGGCTGTCCATCACGGCCTTTCCCGCCCTCATATGGAGGCTGAGGTTCGCTTCCGCGGGGCTGTACCTTGGGCGACCCGGATCAGTTGCCTCCCGGTACCTCCCTTCCCACACATGATGAGCCCGTCCCTCCACCGGAATGAGCACGTATGGAGTGCCCTCCATAGCCCTCATGTGTAGTTGGCAGAAACGCGACATGGTGTCGTGGGCTGCCATTTGCCACATCCCCTTCGGTTGTCTATCTCTCACCATAACGATGAACGGCGCCCAACCGGGTGGCGTAGGTCCTGCAGGAACCTCGACATGGATAGTCCACGTCTTGTTCCCCTCCTCGCCTTCTTCCTTGGCGAAGTACTGCAGCATCTGGTTGTACCCGAAATATTGAAGCATCTGCCTCAATGCTTCCGGATAGCCGCTGTGGTGAGAACAGTGAGATTCCACCCACCCGTTCTCAAACTGCTTATCCGCTGTCATCTGTAAAAATATATTTGAGAAGTGTCAAATATTTATTTGAACAGAAAATCATTTAGTTATAACACAAAACATGTCATTGAACCCATAAAACTTGGAAATATAGTTCAAATTTAAACAAATTTGACTGCTGATCTGCTGTTCAACATGACAGCCCTGACCAGTTTCCATCTCAACCTGATTTAGGCCATGCTAAAGGCAAAACCAATTCTGGAGCTCAACATCAATGTTAAAGCTAACTTCAATGGCTTTACATAAAGTATTTGCTTGGCCTAAGATCTGTCCTGGTTCAAAAGTTATGAGATGTCAAAGTTAACAGAATTTCTGGAGAAAATTGGACAGCGCCTCCCTGCTTTAGGTACTGATTTGATCCAAGAATTCCAGTTAATTCTGCTCCCAATCTAACAAAACTTTATGTTACAAAGTTGTAACCCATCTCACAAGATTTCCAGAACTACATCATTTTGTATTTTTAGATTTTCATGCAGGATGTTATACTCAATTTACAGAGAGTGTTTGCTCTGCCCTGTTTTCTGGACGGTTTCCACTCTACTGCATTTTTCGATTGGTTAAGGGATGAAACACCTCTGGACCTCAACAGAAAAGTTGTAAAGCTCTTCCAAAGCTTCCCAGAAATGTATCATGTGACCCCAACCTAGAAATAACTCAACCTCTAACCTCTGATTAACTTCAGCCTTAATTCAGCTGAAAACCGGGTACTCTGTCCTTAGCAGCCTATAAGTTGAAAACTTGTTAGCTTTGAATATCCTGATTAAGGGAAGAGGTTACAGAAAATTTGTAATGTTCTAGATTAAAACCTTCAAGTTTTACCATGAATTTGATCATTTAGTGGAGTGTGACGTCGATGCGTCACCAGAGCAAGTCGGTACTACGTCCTCACAAAGAAAAAAAACTATACCGGACTTAGCCGGCTTCATTAGTTCAGTGGCGCTAAACGTCTCTCGCACACGGATGCTACACGTCTACCGCTTTGTGGTTAGACTACCTGCAGATAACTCACACAATCGTCAGACTCGGCTGCACACCGAGCCCGGTGTCCATACAGTTCGTACACCCGGCCGTCATCACTCGCCCGGATGTTCTCAAGCCAAACACGCCTTGAGCTACGTGTTCACGTTACTGACCACGTGACGAGGTCTCCCAAATTGCCCGAAGCACGCCAGGGACAGACATTGCTCGAATACCCCAAACGACATGAAGAGTCGTAGAGGATATTAAAGCAGGTCGGGTTACCTGCCACCCGTGGGGCTCCACCCTTCAGCTTGTGCGCACTGGTGGGCAGCGCTTACGTGCACCCCCCAAGAGATAAAGCGTCCCGAGATGCACGATTTTCCGACATAAGAAAATAGGTTAGTATGCCACTTTCTATACACTAATAACATCCTTATATGGGCTACTAACTCGTTCCTCACTGGATATTTGAAAAAGATGACCTTTTTAGTGCGTTAAACCTCAAGCGAGCTCTGATACCAACGCTAACACGACCCCACGGTCTTGTCGAGCCAGGATCACGCTGAGGGGTGCTTCGTTGCACATCACCGATTAACACACATCAAAGGTACAAAGTGGAAGCAAAGTTTTGTTACATAAACGGTTTTATGAACATTTTTACAACAAAATATGTCCAGTCTACACTCACAGGCATAGACTACGCATCAAGTTCACGTTCAGCCCGTGAACGTGTCCTTGCTAGCACGCACACACACTAACACGGCGGCGTGCACGACTCCCACTCGACGGGGTTCCCCTCATGGGGTTCCGTATCCTCCTCGGGAGTCCCTTCCTCATAGAACCCTGCAAAAGCTTCAAACACAAGCAGTGAGCACGAAGGCTCAGCAAGACTGAACCGTCTCTCCTAAACATGGAACTTCTATATGAGGGGTGATAGGTACAGGAAATAAAACAAGTTGCAAGGACTGGCCTAATTAGTGGAACCTTACTTTCAAATTTTAGCAGCAGGTTGTGGAGAACCTTACACTAAGGCACATCAAAGAGCCGCAATCAAACAAGAAACACATTTCTCTCATGTACTTTGCCCAAAGTTGAAAGGAACTTTAATTAGCTCTAAACTACAGCAAATCATTAACAATGAAAGTCCATATTTCAATCAGCAACATTTTAACATGTAACTAGCCTGTTCTTTCTACGTCATGGTACAGTGAATAAGTGGTACTCACTGACCGTGAGGGATGGTGATTATAATCGATTTACACCTACAGAGTTACCCGAATAACCCGTCACGTACGCCCGTACTCGATGTTGCCTACAGAAACCATCACGGACGTCGTACGCAACCACCTTTCACCCGTCAGCCAAATGTTGAACCGGTCCAATCGTCCCGAGCAAGAGGTATCTGCACGCACATCTCAGTGCCGCCAGCCGATTTACACCTCGAGCTCTCAACCTACCCTCTGAACGACCAGCTATGCCTCAACACCCAGCTACCCGAGTTACATCGGTTTCCCGGTTCCCATATAGCCGGTAGGTCTTCGGTACTGTTCTAGCTTGTTCAACAGGCCCGCACACGGCTCGGTCCTCAATCGACACAAGCGGAGCTATAGCACCCACGCCCCAAAGTCCTGCTGCCCTTACTCTCCGCTCGGTCTCATTTTTCTTGCCATGTGTATCATGTGCTATCTCTACCCGAGTCGAGTGCCTCTAGCCTATGCTCGCGAGTAGTTCCAACTATTCGACTTGTACCGAATCCTACCCTAACTTAGCTTTGCAGTAGCTAATGGGGTTTGCAATCCTAAACCCAAGCCACGGTTTTCTTGGCTATGCATTTGGGTTTTCAAACAAGACTCTAATGCAAGAATTAATGGTACTCAAAGTAGTTCTCAAAACAATAAAAACATGTAAAAAGGTTAATGCAAACCGGAGCTTGCCTTGCTGCTCTTGGTCATAGGCTAGCTTCTCTTCCGGAGTATTGAAGTCTAGGACTTCAGGTTCCTCCTCGACCTTAGCGACTACATGAGATACAAGTATATGTATTAATTAAATGCATTTGATTGGAATTAAACTTGTGAAGGTTGTAAGTCCCACTAGACAGACCCAATGACTCTGAATTTTTTATTGTAGCTTGGTTGCAACCTAAACAGAGACTTGGTCAAGTTTTAGTTGCAGCAAATCTCATTTGAGCTCTCCACAATTAATTATGTCCTTGACCTTAATTGGAGCTCTTATGGTGTTCTAGGGATTTTCATGGAGCAACTCATGACTTTCTGAAAACTAGATTTTCAGAGGGTTCTAATGGAGTTGGTCTTACTTAATTTTAAGGTTCCTAGCTAAAGATATGAGCTAAACAATTTCAGAGAAATTTTGAAAAATGTTTCTGAACATTTTCCATTTTCTCTGGAACAGTTTCATTAATCACGCCATTAGGTGGATCAAATGAGCTCAAATGGATCTGAAATTTTTAAGGTAGTTCATGGATATTTTGGTGGACATCCCAGCAAAATTTTGGAATTTTCCCCCAAAGGATTCTCCAGTTAAAATTCCAAACAGTTTAAATTTTGAAGAATTAATTTTGGAGAATTAAGGATTTTCATGAAGTGAAACTTGATTTGCTCGAAAGTACTCAGAGAGCTGAATCCAACAAAATTTGGTTCACTCAATTTGGAGTTTCCTACCCAAGTTATGAGGATTTGAAGTTTGAATGAAATCTGAAAATCAGAAAAAGTTTAAATCTGCCGGTGGGTCCACGGAGACACGTGTTGGGCGCTGGAGCGACGGCACACCGGGGTCCACAGAGTTTTTGCGCGCCAGCACACCAGATCCGAGCCGCAGACCGATCCCGATTTAAAATCCGAGCCGCTGACAGCCAGGGTCCACCCCCTTCGTCTAACTCCCGACTCCCGCGTTCGGCCGCCGCGACGCCTCGCCGGAGAGCTCGCCGGCAGCCTCGGTGGTGCTCCAAACTTCATGATTCTGGCCGCCTCTGCCTAAGTCCACTCGTGGAATACGGTTCTGGGCTCAGTTCGTCATGACAACGGCCGGCACATGGTCGGCGACGAGCGGCGGCCTCGGGAGAACTTCGGCCATGTCGGCCGACCTCCCTAGCACCTCAAGCGATTGAGAAAACGGCTGGGGAGCATCAGTGGACCTTAGGGAAGGTCTACATGAGATTGAAGCAGATTGGGGGAGGTCCGAAGTAGGCCCCCACCGTGCGCCCGATGCTTCCTGCAGGATCCACCGTTGACAAGCTTCAAAATACGTCGTGTACAGGGGTTCTCCGGCTAAAGGTTGTGAAGGCAACTTGTGCGCTACCAGGTCTAGTCTGTGTAGTAGAGAATTGAGACTCTCTAACCCTTCCTAGAGTGTGAATTTGACAGAACCGCACCCAAAGGTCGGTCTGTACCGAAAAAAGGGAAAACTGGAAATTCACCGCCGGCGATCAAGCACTCGGGCTGTGGTTCGGGGGTGAGCAGCACCGATCACCAACATGTCCAGGGACACCTTAGCTCGGGCGTGACAACCTCCCGGTTGGGCTGTCCACGGGCGCCCGAAGTGCGGCGGCTTTAGGTCTCTGAATGGAACTCTCGGTATAGCTGAGATCAACCGGTTTCAGCCGATTTCTAGCGACTGGGAAGAAGAAGGAAGGTTCCTAATACCTTGTCGTAGCTCTGGAGGAAGCAGGGTGGCTGTGATCGGGGCTCTCCGATAGTTCCGAGCGGCAGAGGGAAGAATCCCGGTTCTGTGTTCTTGAGAGGGGAAACGGCGAGGGGGCTTCGGCCGAGAAGTGGGGCGCCTTAAGAAGGGCTCCGAACCGACTTGCGCCCGCGCGTGGCCAAGCAGCTGGTGGCACGGCGGCCTCCCTCGGTGGCGATCGCTGCTGAAGCCCGAAGACCTGAGTGAGAAAGTCTTCAGTCGGTTGAATCACTTCAGTGGCTGACATGTGGGTCCCAGTCTCCTTTTAACCTCTGAACTTAACTCCATATTACTGTTGTAAACAGTAATCCCTAAAATGCCCATGGTGATTTGAATTATTCACCCCTGAGCCATTTGAATTGGTTAGAATTCAAATTGGGTTGGGTTTGACTACATTTCAGCACATGTTCAGTTTGAAATTCAAATAAAGTTTGAATTTGCTACACTTAGCTCATGTCAAGATCAACTCCAAATGGAGTGAAAATTGGTGTGTGAGCTCACAAAAATGTGCTGAGTTGCCTCCCACTTTTGAATTCATGGGATAAAAATAGCTTGAATTTGAATTTGAGTTCAAACTACCCTCTTTCTAGCTATACCCAAAAGTACCTCAAAAAGGTTTTGAATTTGGGTGAAACTTGGCATGGACATTCCTAGCAAGGTGTAGGAGTTTTCCAAATGTCCAGCCCCTATATGATGTATGTGGGAAATACCACTTTTGCATTTGTGAGTTTATTCTCTAATGAGCATGTTGATAATGGTTACTTGCTCTTCAAATGGGTTCATCAACTATCTTCAAATGAGGTGTGTGTGTGTGGTGATGAACACTTTAAATATGTGTCAAAAACTGAGGCCTTTACAATTTGGTTAACCGGTCAACGATTACCCAAATCAAATCATGGTTGTGGGAGGTCATCGGCAACCCGACGATGAAGTCCATACTCAAGTCGTTCCACTTCCATGCCGGTACTTGCAGTGGTTGCAACAGGCCTGACTTCTTCACATGGCCGGCCTTTACTCTCCGACACGTATCACATTCTAAAACGTACTTTGCAACTTCACGTTTCATACGTGTCCACCAAAACTTCTTCCGGAGATCTTGGTACATCTTATTGCTGCCCGGATGAATGGAAAATTTGGACAAATGAGCTTCATCCAAAATTTTCTTTCGTAGTCTCATACCCCGGGGTACTACAATCCGGTCGTTGAACCACAAAGTACCTTCATCGTCCTTCCGGAAGCACTTCATTTCACCTTGATCAATTCTCCGCCGTATGTGAGACATTCCTTTGTATTTTCTTTGAGCTTCAATGATCTCCTCTCGAATGGTAGGGATGAGAGCGAGATTATAGAGTGCTCCATAAGGAATGACATGGAGGCTTGGTTCTTCATCATCCATTTCGTCCATAGTCTGGTGATGGATATGCGCCTTACGACTGAGCGCATCGGCGACCACATTCACCTTTCCTGAATGATAATGAATCTCAAGTTCAAAATCTTTAATGAGCTCTAGCCATCTTCGTTGCCTCATGTTCAATTCTTTCTGAGTGAAGATGTATTTCAAGCTCTTGTGGTCGGTGTAGAGGTGTACAAGATTTCCGAGCAAGTAATGCCTCCACATCTTCAAAGCAAGGACCACGGCAGCTAACTCAAGTTCATGAATTGGATAATGGTGCTCGTGATTTCTGAGTTGACGAGATCCATAAGCGACCACTCGTCCTTCTTGCATCAGCGCGCAGGCAAGACCGATGCCAGATGCATCGTAATAAACGTCGAATGGCTTCGTCGTATCCAGCTGAGCAAGAACTGGGGCTGTTGTGAGATGCTTCACTAGAGTCTTGAAGGCTTGTTCACACACATCACCCCACATAAATCTGGTATTATTCTTCAATACTTCTGTCATCGGTTTAGCGATCTTGGAGAAACCTTGAATGAACCTCCGGTAATAACCCGCTAAACCGAGGAAGCTACGGATTTCATGCACGAACTTTGGTGACTCCCATTTCTGCACTTGGATAATCTTGCTCGGATCAATAGCGATGCCCTCCGCTGAAATAATGTGTCCGAGAAAAGGTACTTGATTAATCCAGAATTCACACTTGCTGAATTTTGCATAGAGCTAATGATATCGCAATCTTTGTAGCACACTATGTAGATGCTCAACATGTTCTTCCTCTGACTTGGAGTACACCAAGATATCATCGATGAAGACCACGACGAATTTATCCAACTCCGGCATGAACACTGAATTCATCAGGTACATAAAGTGTGCCGAGGCGTTGGTCAACCCAAAAGACATGATGAGATACTTGTATAGTCCATATCTCGTTGAAAACGCCATCTTTGGAATATCTTCTGCCCAGATTTTAATCTGATGATATCCGGACCAAAGATCCATCTTCGAGAATACCTTAGCACCCACTAATTGATCGAAGAGCATATCAATGCGAGGTAGTGGATACTTGTTGTTGATGGTAACAATGTTTAGAGGACGATAATCAACACAAAACCGTAGTGTTTCGTCCTTCTTCTTGACGAACAATGTTGAACAACCCCAAGGTGACGAACTCGGTCGTATAATTCCCTTGACCATTAGGTCATTCAGTTGTGTCTTCAATTCTGCCAGTTTATTGGGTGTCATCTTGTACGGCCTTCGTGATATCAACGTTGTTCCCGACGCAAGTTGAATCTTGAACTCTACGTCCCGCTTGGGCGGCATGCCCGGTAAATCATCGGGAAACACATCCGGATACTCACGTACCACCGGAATGTCCTCTATCTTCACAGCTTCCGTGTGGTTCACTATTGCTTGCCGACTGGCGCCTAGAATTAATATATGAAGATCATGCCATGGGGAGTTGAGCTCAATGGTCCTAGAGCTGATATTAAGAACCGCCTTGTGGTAATTCAACCACAACATCCCCAAAATGATGTCGATCTCCAGACCCTCAAGAATAATGAGAGTTGTGGGGTATATTCTACCCCCAAATAAAGAGGTGCTCGAAAGACAACCTCGGTTGACTGCTGCCCCCAGGCGAATATATGAGGTATTGCCTCTTTGTATTAGCTGGTTGGAGCTGATGTTGAGCCACGAAAGATTAGCTAATGAAGTTGCGTGTGGCACTGGAATCAAAGAGAATCAAAACCGGTAGCTAATTGAGAGAAAACATCCCTGCTAACGTGGCTTCTCCTTCCGGAACATCATCAATCACTGTATAGCGAATGCTGCCCCTGGTCTGCCCTTCTTTCTGCAGATTTAGGTAGGGTCAAAATATTGTAAATATGATGACCCGCGGCCTTGACTTCCCTCCGGACAATGCCTAGCATAATGGCCCATACGCCAACAAGTGAAACACGGGTGTCTCTCCGGTTCTTTGTTGACTTGCGGTTGGATGCTAAGTACACATGGCTGCAGCAATGGAGCACAAACCACCGTCTGATACTGCTACTATGGAGGTGGTGCAAGTTGTGGTACATGACCAGCAATCAACCTCTGAGGAGTTGATCATACAGGTGGCCTCCATCTTTCACCGGATGGTGTTGGTACACCAAACGGTACTTTTGGGGCACGTAACTTATGCTGGCCAGCTCGATCTCACTAATTTTTCTCTCCTCTGCATGCCACTCAAGTGTCGGCTTCTCTTGGATGAGAGCCGCATCGACCATGTCGGTGTAACTGTCTTTATTGTGCATGGCCAACTTCTCCTGTAATATGACACTCAGGCCATGGAAGAATAAATCACATCGTGCCTCTCTCTTCCTTGCTTATACCTATCTCTTTGCACGGTCCATGACTAGTGGCAGTTGTGGGATGAGGTTGTATGACGTTGATGCTTCAACGAGTGCTTGTGGGTGGGATGAGCCTTGAGGACGGGGGGCTGGCATTACGGGCACACAAAGGCAGGATGAAGTTTGAGGACGACGGCTGGCGCGGCCAACATCAAGGACTGCCTGCACGTGACTCAGCGTAGGTAGTGGTGGATCTGATGAGGATGATACGTGAAGAGGGTGCCAAACCCTAGTCTTCTTCTATATATTGCTGCATGGTTTTCCGCTCTTCATTTTCATCTCCTGCTCTTTGTTGTCCCATCGCATAAATGACATAGTAGACGGCCCGAACCACATCTAAAATCGTTTCGATCCCAGTTTATTTACACCGTTCATGGCATTTAGACGGACTGTTGACCGTTTAAAGGGGTAAACTGTTTAGAAGGTCGACTAGGCCCTAAACAACACAGTTACCTCTCATTTAAAGTCGTTAAGGAACACTGCTGTTAAAAACATGCAGGGGTAGCACTAAGTGAGAATGATGATACTGTTAAACGGGCATTAGAGAAATTGGGACAATTTACTGCACAATCACTTGATCAGGTGATGTGTTATGAGGGTGTAAAAGACAGCAGAAAGCAGATGTGGCAAGCAACACTGCCTCTGATGCTCAGGGATTTTCTATGGTTAGCTATGCAGAACATAATTCAGTCAGCAGAATAACTAAGCAACAAGAAGTGGAAAGGCACAACTTAACACAAATTTTGTGGAAAAAAGGGAACAACAGATCACATATTGTTCTCCTATCCCGTTGCCGAATATGTTAGAGTGGGACCGAGCACCAAAAAGTTATCACCATTTCACAAACTCCTCTAGGACCAACAGGCAGTAAAGCGAACAAACCCATATTTGTTGTATGGGATGCCGTCTGCTGCACATTATAGTTAAATAGGAATGAATGGGTTTTTTAGAGATAAGATGTCTGCTACACCATGTATAATAATCCACGGATTTTTTTTTTGAAACGGGTGTTTTTCACCCATGCTCACACTGCGGCTCGAACCCACGTGCACTGCACGCGCTGACCAGTGGCAATCTCGACCACTGGCTTTAATAATCCACAGATTTGTACTGTTGTTTTAGAGATGGAAGATTCTAAGCAAAGGGGAGGACCACAGGAAGCTTGAAGATATCATTAGCCACTATTACAAAAAACATTTTCACATGCGCCTCCTATTTCTTATAAAGACGGTCCGTTTAAAAAAACTGTCTATAAAGCCGTCTGTGATGTGCTGATGTGCCAGAACTATGATCATTAATTACTTTTTTTATAAACTTGTAAAATATGCGTACTTGTGAACTACGAATTAAGATATATATAAGTACTTGCATTATATGTATATGATTAACTTATATTTAATGATTGGTGTGTGAATGTGTATTTGAATCTGAGCAGGTGCAAATTGTGTTTGTGGTTTTTGTATTTTAATCTGAGCTGGAAATTTGAAATGACAACATGTAGTTCTGTATAGAGTATATATGTTCACAGGCGGTTCTTAAATAAGAATCGCCTGTTATAATTTCTTATCATAGGCAGCCATGGGTAAAGAACAGTCTGTGATAACAGAATATCATAGACGGTCGTTTGGGAAGAACCGTCTATGATAATATATTTTCACAGACGGTAGTGCATAAAACAATCGCATGTGTGATAATAGATTTTCACAAGCGGCCAGTTATACAGAGTCGTATGTGATAGCTCATTATTGTCACAAGCTGTCTGTTATCAAGAGTCGTCTGTGATATTCAATTTCACAAGTGCTCTGTAACAAAGAGCCACCTGTAATAATCAATTTCACAAGTGGTCTTTAATGTAGGGCCGCATGGGATAGTCTATTTTCACAAGCGGTCCGTTATAAAGAGCCGCCTGTGATAGTCTAGTTTCACAAGCAGTTTGTTATAGAGAGTCACCTGTGATAGTCCATTTTCATAAGCGGTCTGTTATTAAGAGCCACCTGTGATACTCCTTTTTCACAGGCGGTCTGAAGTTTAGAACCATCTTTGAAAATTCTTTTTCACAGGCGGTTTTTGCCCTCGCCTGTGATAATAGGCCATTTTCACATACGGTTTTCAAAACTACATGTGATAATATGTTTACAACCGTCTGTGGGAAGGTTTTTTGTAGCATTGAGTAAATTAAGAACTAGGACGAAGTGTGATGCCGACGGGAGTTGGTTATTAAGCAATGCTAATTAAGAACTAGAAGCGGACGAAGTGTGATGCCGACACCGGCGGGAGTTGGTTATTAAGCCAATATTTCATAGCTAGAAACCTGGGGAATGTTATGTGTATGGAGTGATGTAATAAAGAGAATAGAATAACATCAAGAGTAAGTGTAGATGGTGCTCAGTGCAGCACAAAACTGTGTGAATGTGCTTTGCCTGTAAAGCTGGTAACCCCAGCAAACATACTTTGTGTTTACGTGGTTTTAAGGGTGTGTTTGGTTCAGCTGTGGATTCTTGAAAATCTGATTTTAGTTGTAAGCTGGGAGAAAGCTGCTGTGAGCTGAGAGCTACGGTGAAGCTGAATTTTGTTTGGATGGAAACAACTATCAACTATGGATTCTGTAATAAATGTGTGTTATAAAGAAAATAATATTTGGTTGTGTAATCATTGGCATGGTGGGTAATTTCTATAAAAAGTTGGAACAAGAATCTGAAAAATCTGGGGTTCTAGTAGATTTCTATTTGCACTAGAAAAATCTGTAGATTCTGGAGAATCTGATTCTCATGTGAACCCCTTTGGTTCAGATTTTCGATTTTTTATAAAGAATCTTGTTGGTGCAGCTGAACCAAACAGACCCTAATAAGTAAAGCAAGGGACAAAGGCCTTCGATCTAAAAAAGTGCTTCTTCTTTTTCATCGTCATCTTTATTTTTTGCTATGACATTGAAAGCACGATATTTGATTAGCTAAATAGAAATCTGAGATACTATTCAACATGGGGCATCACTACAGGAATGTGATAAACTTCATAATTATCTTAATTATAATGGTTTATGCTTAATTACGATGGTTGTTAACCGACTTCATGGTTTTTTCTTAAGTTAGTAACTTACTACAGTGGCTTTCGTAAGTTACGGTAACTTACGATAGCGGCCTGTAGCCATCGTATGTATGCCCCTCGGTCACGTGGTGGGTTGGGCCATACAACTTACGACGGTCTAGACCTAACCGTCGTAAGTAACTGACTTACTTACGATGGCCTAGTCCGTGGCCATCGTAAGTTATTTGGGATAACTTACAATGGCTATAGCAGCCGTCGTAAGTTATTCAGGCTAACTTACGACGACTAGTATACAAGTCTGTATCGAAGCTGCTTACGTGCGAATTTTGTCGTCACATTTTCACCATGTTCATTAACAACTTCAACACACCTCAATTCACCATATTTTAAATATTTGTTCTCTTTGGCATGCTCTTTCCAGAAAAGCATGCAGTTGTCTGGACACACATCAATCTTCTCATATTTCATACCGAGACACGAAAGCAATTTCTTCGTGTGATACATATATTTAGGCACTTTATGTGGCTGTGGAAGGATATCACAAATCAATTTGATGAGGTCATTGTAACAGTTATTAGAAAAGAAGTACTTAGACTTAATTGCCATAAGTCTACTCATGAAAGTGAGGAGGATCACTTCGGTGTGTTCATGCAGCGGCTGTTCTGAAGCTTTGAGAAGCTCGAAGAACACTTCAACCTCCGTTGTAGGAGGATCCCCCGTAAGGTCTGGTTGTATAGCTTCTAGCATCTCATCCATCCTATCATCCTCCATGTTATCATTATTATCCTATTCCACTTCTTGTTCAGATTGAGAAGCTGTCTCGCCGTGAAAGGTCCAGACCTCATAATATGGCATGTGAAGCTTACTTACGATGGCTTAGGGTTTGGGCCGATACAAATGTTGCGACAGCTTGATACAAAGGAGCACTAAACTGTATCACAGAGTTGGCGACGGCAGCGGCGGCCATGGCCATTGCGCCGACGACTCTTCAGGATCGAAACCGCGAAGAAAATGGTTTGACAGGGTTCTCGATGGTGCTCTACTCTGTTTAAGCGTGGCAATGGGGAAAATCGTAGCCCAGTGGGGGGGCTCTGGGGTAGGCCCAGGGGGAGAGGGGCACCTCTGTGGTGACAAGGGGGATGAGAGTCGGGAGGAGGTGCAACGGCGGCGACGGCGGCATAGAGCAGCGGCAGCAGCGGTGAGACAACGGCGGTGGCGGCGGCCAGATAACGGTGGCGGCGGCGGTAAAAATTAACGGCACATTAACAGAGAGGAGGGGAGGGCGGCGTACCTAGCGGCCGGCAACGAGCTCGGAGGCGACGGCAGGCGGCGACGGTACACGGCGGAGGCGAGGCGAGAGCGAGTGGGCTCGATACAAATGTGAAGCTTACTTACGATGGCTTAGGTTTCGGGCCGTCGTAAGTAATTCTTTAATTTTGATGGCCTCTAACTGACGACGGCCGCGGTCCCATGGCCGTCGTAAGTTTCTTTACTTACGACGGCCACCCAGGACTGTCGTATGTCATATAACTAACGATGGCTAGTCGTCATAAGTAAGCTGTCCATCGTAAGGTGTCGTGTTTCCTGTAGTGCTTGTGTGCACACCGGACTTAGAAGAATGCCTGGGGAAGTGACCAGACCAACAGCAGAATGTAGCTCGGCGTGGTGCAAGGAGCAACGGCGATGATGGAGTTACGGCCGTTGGGTAGAGGTGGTAGGAAGGGAGCTCAAAAATGACCAGCGGGGAGGTGAGAGTGGATTCAGCTGCATGGAGCATCAGGGGTCGGAGATAGGCCTGTTAGAAGAAATATAATTATAGATAGAATAGTATATTTTGAGATCTCTTTGTAAACAGAATTTAGAGATAGAATCTGATCTCGTGTATTGAGTATCATACGATTAAGATTGTATCTAAATCGATTGCGTATATCTCTTTTGGACTATAAATAAAGCTATGCGGGCTCCTGCAGGGGTTAACACGCTTCACCATTGATTTTCATGGTAACCAGAGCCAGCCTCTTCTAAGATCCTCCAACAACATGCTATCGAGTTCATCTTCTACAACGATCCTACCGGCGCTTGGTCCGACTGTTGCGGAAAAGCTCACAAGAGAGAACTTTCTATAAGGGTCCAGAAACATTTTCAGAAAATGTTGCCCACTTGTAAAATCCATTCTAGGCAAATCATAGCTCCAAAAATCATGAGAAAATTTAGGCAAACTCTCTGAGACATACTTGAAATTGTAGTTCACTGAATTGGGCATGAAAATACACAGTACTCCAGAATTAATTCTTTTGAATAGAAATGCTTAAGGAATTGTTCTGGGGGAACTACTAAAGTAAAAGGTCTGAATTTTTGATCAAATTACTTTCATGTGACCAGGAACTGACATGTAAATTACCAGCTCAATTTGATCCCTAGAACTCCCTGTTCTTGTTCTACCATACTTATGTATGTGGGAAAATACATAAGGCTCTTGTGGGAATTATGGTAGACATAACTTACATCCACATTAGCTGCAATTTGGCAAGCTAAATCTCTGGTTAGTATAGAACATGCTGTAAAAGTTTTGAAGCCATTGGAGTTCTTGTTCTTCAGTTGCATTCAAATCTTTTCAGCTCATCTCTTATGGTCATTAGGAAACTTAGTGAGTTAGAAACTAAAACACTAAGACAAATTTAGTTCATTCATATTCCTTTGCACAACAGAGGCAAACAAAGCCATTCTTGGCATTTCCACACCGCCCCTATTCGTAAAAAAAATCAAGTCTTTAATTCTTTCCATTGCATTCTATAAAACTTGTGCATATACATGTCATTAGAGTTCACAACGATGGGAATTTGAAGGAGCGATTCATTGAAGTGGATCATACTCCAGAGAATCAAGGGATGGTCAGCAAGGATCACTAACTGCTTATATACTACTACCCTGCAAAACAGGGAAGCTCCGGTTTGCATTTAACAGCTTTTAAGTTTTTACTTTGTATTCACTCTTTCGCTTAAGATATGAAATGTGCATTAGGTCTAGTGCTTTGATACCCCTATTGCATGACCAAATGAACCCATGGATTATTGGGTAGGTGTCTTTCACCGTATAAAACTGTCATGCTTAAGCAAGGTTCGTTAGAAGTCGAGTGGTTAGATGCTACTCGCATGATTAGGAACAACAGGGGCATACGGGATTGGATCAGAAAATTGTTAGCAAGTTAAAGTTGAGACCGGCAGGTTGTAGGGGCGGCAGGACATAGGGGCCTGGGTGCTATAGACCTGTCCATGTCGGTCAAGGACCGATCCGTATGCGGCCCTGTTGAATAAGTTTGAGTTGTGTACCGGACTCATGCTGGCTATATGGGACACAGTAAACCGATGTACCTCAGGAAGCTTGTGCTGAGCCTTTTCGGGTCGCCTCAGGCGAGACGGCTGGTGTGCAGTATGTGGGTAACATTCTCATGACATCTCATGTCGGTGGGTGCACCATGAGAGTGGCTACTGTACGGGGCGATTTGATCGATTCAACGGGGGTGAAATGGGGGAAAGGCTGCCACGTACGACGTCAAGCTCAGTTTCTTTCGGTGTTACGAGCAGCACAATTAGTGTGTTATCTCGATACAAATGTGAAGCCACCACCAGAGAGGAATATCACCACCCTAGAGGACAAAAAGGTGGAAACTATCGCTAATCCTTAATGCGCGACTTGGATCGCTCAAGATCAACAGGTACTAGCATATTTTTTTAATTCTCTATCAAAGGAGGTATTAGTTCATGTTGCAACAAAGGAGACAATGACAGAAGCATGGAAGGCTCTTCAAGAGTCTTTTGCTTCTCAATCAAGGGCCAAGGTGGTTAATAAGAGATCTGCATTGACCAATACGAAGAAGGCAGATATGACAATGTCACGGTACTTTGCAAAGATGAAAAGGCTAGCAGATGAATTAGCCTCGACGGGTAAGGTACTTGATGATGAAGAAGTGGTCTCATACATATTGAATGGACTGGATTCAGACTATACTCCTCTAGTATCCTCGGTAATGGCAAGAATAGATCAAATCTCAATTAATGAATTGTACTCACAAGCTTTGGGCTATGAGCATCGTTAAAATATGCTTCAATAAGAGGAACAATATACTTTACCATCTACTAACTCAGCCATGCGAGGGCGTGGTCATGGAAGGAGTAGTGGAAGAGGAGGTAGCGGTCTCTCTACACGAGGACAAAACAGAGGAGGAGGTCGTAGAGGAAGTCACATGAGATCAAATTAAGCCAATATGAATCAGAATCAGAAGTTATTCTGTCAAATTTGTGGGAAGCCAAATCATCAGGCTAGTGACTGTTGGCATCGATTTGATAAAGGTTATAGGAAAGAAGAATTGCTGGTGCAGCCATGCCATCATATGGGGTAGACAGTAATTAGTATACTGATACAGGGGCCACTAATCACAGTACTGGTGAGTTAGACAAGCTCACGACTCATGAAAAGTATCAAGGACAGGATCAAATTCATGCCGCAAATGGAAAAGTATGTATATCAGTCGCATTGGTAATACCTTGATTTACTCCCCTAAGAAATCATTATAGCTTGAAAATATCCTTCATGTTCCTAGCTCCAAAATAAATCTTTGTTCTGTTAAAACTTGCAAAGGATAACAATGTATTCTTTGAATATCACCCTTGGTGTTTTTCCATATTAAGGATCAAACCATGAAGAACACAATCCTCATACACATCGGCGAAATGGTGCTGCAGAAAGGAAAAATATACATATTATGGAAGTAGGGCTTGCATTGTTAGTTAATGCTTCTATTCCACTTAAGCTTTGTGATGAGGCATTCGTAACCGCAGCCTATCTCATAATATTCTTCCATCTAGGGTAATCTCAATGAAAACACCTACTGAGATGTTACTCGGTCAAAAACCCATCTATTCCAACCTGAGAATTTTTGGGTGTGCTTGTTGGCCTAATTTGAGACCTTATAATACTAGAAAGCTTGCCTTCAGACCTACAGTGTGTCTTCCTTGGGTACAGCCCTATGCACAAAGGATTCAAGTATCTCGAACAAAAAACAGGGATAGTTTACATATCCCATGATGTAATCTCTGATGAACAAATTTTTTCTTTCTCAAAGCTGCATGAAAATGCTGGTGCTAGACTAAGAAAAGAAATATTGCTCCTACCACAAGATCTCCATTCAAGTAGTAATGATTTTGGGGATATATCAGGTAACACTAGTGTAACTTATATTGCTAACCTTTCACATGAGGATGTTGAGTTGCAGGATCCAGGAGAGAACAGAAGTAAAACAGTCAAAGAATCGCTGGAAAATTCTGCTGCAAATACAGATAGTATGGGATTATCCAGGGAGATATGCAGATAAGTTACACAAATGCTGAAACAGAGGAGGATCAGACACTGAATCCTAGGGAGATACTCGGTGCAGGCTCTCCTGTGCGACATCTGAACCTACCGACAGGTCTGATCCAGATTGGCCACAAATTCCAATACCGCAGTCCGACAGTGTTTCTTATATGCAGCTAACCGAAGTCGGACAGGTGGCCATCAATAGTCATACAAGCACGGATCACGAGACTGATTTGGTTGCAGCTCACGACGGGGTGACAGAAGGATTGTCTGTGAATATGGATCCTGTAAATCAACCTGTTCAGAGAATGCGCATAAGACAACTGTCGAAGTGTTTGCTACAACACTTCCCCCGGTGTGCTCGGGAAAAGCCCGCGGAGGTTCTTTTTTCGGAGGGACTAGAGGATCTCGAAGGTCGGAGCACAATGGCAAGAGGAACACGAGGATTTACGTGGTTTGGGCCACCGGAGCGTAAAACCCTACGTCCACAGGAGTGCTTGTTGTATAGCTTGTGTGTGAGAAAGTGTATTGGCTGGGTTGCAAACTTGCAAACCCTTTGCTCGGAGGCTGCCCCGGTCCTTTTATAGCCCAAGGCCGGGGCAGTTACAATGTGGCCCGGGGCTCGACAGGTGGTCCCGAGGCTATCTGAACCCTACATATGAGCTAGGATATTTACAGCTATATGCAACGTCGCTGTCAGAGGAGTTTAGGCGCCGCCTGATACGCCGAGCACCTCTGACCGGGTAGCCGGTGATGATGAAGTATCCGTCTTGTCGCCGCATCTCCTTGCTCTGCTGGGCAGCTCTGCGCCGCTGGGTAGCACTGTTGCGCCATCACGCCTCGCCGCCTCGTCTCATCATCGTAATGGTGAGCAGGCGGAGGACGGGGGCGTGCGCCACGAACCATGCTTCTGGGAAAGGTGCGAGCCTTGAATGCTTGGCCTGACAGCATGCCTTCCTCCTTACTCCTTGGCTATTTGTCCATTACTCGTCGACACGACGTCCGGGTGGCTGGCCCCAGGACACGCGTCTCTACCAGAGTAGCCTTGCGGAGTAGTGAGGGGTCAGGAGTCATCAGACACGTGGCAGCACCGGAGCCCTCCCATGCTGGAGGTCGGGCACGGAGCCGTAGGATATGTGGCACCTCTGGAGCTCTCCTTGGCGGGATGGTACGCCTGGAGTCATTGCCCACGTGGCAGCACCGGAGCCCTCCCATGCTGGAGGTTGGGCCCGGAGCCGTAGGACATGTGGCACCTCCGGAGCTCTCTCTAATGGGGGGTGTGGCTCGGAGGTTCCGGACACGTGGCAGCGCTGGAGCCCTCCCTGGCGGAAGATCGGGCTTGGCACCACTGGACAAATGGCGGCTCCGGAGCCACCCTTGGCCGGTAGTCAGGCTCATAGCCTGAAGACACGTGGCAGCCTCGGACCCTCCTTAGCGATTGGTCGGACCCGAGGCCTAGGGCACGTGCCTTCTCATGGGTGCTCCCCAGATGGCGGTTGGGCTCAGCCTGCAGGCTGGGTCCCTACCTTCTACATACGTTCTGGCGTATGGCTTCTGTCGAAGTGTTCGGTCGACACTTCCCCCGGGCCTGCACTGGGCAGCCCGCGGAGGTTATTTTTTCGGTGGGGCTAGTCCCTTGCGGAGAGCTTGCGCGGATGGACGAGTTAGTAAGAGCTTGACACTGTGAGTTTTACGTGGTTCAGGCCGCCGGAGCGTAAAACCCTACGTCCACGGCGAGCTATGGAGCTCGCTGTATTGCTTGCTGCTCAGGGCCGGAGTCCTGAGCTTGGGGGTGAGTTACAGCTTGGGTGAGAATGGCTAGTGTATGAGATGCAGAGGTGTGAACCCTTGCTATCGTCGCCTACCCGAGCCTTTTATAGTCCAAGACTCGGGTGGCTTACAAGGGGGCCCGGGACCCGACTGGTGGTCCCGGGGAGATTGACTATTATCTACCGTATCTGCAGTTATGCCGGTAGTTGTCTCTGGCGAAGGCTTCCGAGTCCCCGTCTTGCCGCCCTGCCCATGCCGCATGCTAGTCGTAGTGGTTGATGACGGCGCAGGCGGCATGGGATGTCTTGTCGCGGTGTTTATTGGCTGGCAGGTTCTGACACCGTGCGCCAGTCTGTGATGCGACTGGGCGCAACGGCACCTGACAGAGGTGTGCTCCACGTCTCCGCGCCTTGGGAAGACGTGGGCCTTGAATACCTTGTACGGGCAAGGTATGGGGCGTCTTTACGCCCGCTGCCTATCGCTCGGGGGCAGGCAGCGTCATTCCGTTGACCACGTGGCGGGCTCGGAGCCCTTCTCAGAGGAGAGGAGGGTCCGGCCCCGCGGGGCACGTGGAGCCTTCGGACCTCTCCCCGCGGAGGGGGAGGTTCGGCTTCTGCCGGCCACATGGCGGGTCCGGAGCTCCTCTCTGAGGAGTGGGAGGTCTGGCCCCGCCAGATACGTGGCACCTTCGGACCTCTCTCCCGCGGAGGGGGAGGTACGGCCTCTGTATGCCACGTGGCGGGCCCGGAGCTCTCCTCTAAGGAGAGGGAGGTCCGGCCCCGCTGGACGCGTGGCGCCTTCGGAGCTCTCCCTGCGGAGAAGGGCGAGTTCCTTAGGCATTTTCCCCTGTGCGCGGGGTACCCCATATCGCAGGTACCGACAGTGGCCCCCGGGCCCATCTCGGGGGAGATAGCGAGCCCGAGGTGGGACCTCTGTCTCTTCTGATCCGCGCACTTTCTCTAAGTCCCGCATTGACCGCTGCCGGAGCACGAACGGTCGCAGGATCGTGGGAGCGTGCGCCCACTTGATGGTTGCTTTTACTGCGGTGGTTCCCAAGACTGCCACTTCTGCATGTTGCGGCGCTTTCTTCGGGAACCGCCGAAGTGCCTTGCCGTCTTGTCTTCTTAGGAGACTGACTCCTTGACCCACCGCTTCAGTCGGGCGGCTTGGGTCCACCTGTCATTGGTGCTCGGTCTAGGAGGCGAAGCGGTTGCCGATGCGGTGTATTCGAAGAGTTCCGAATCGCCTGGAATTGCACCTGGGAAGGTTTTTAGAGGGGATCTTACCCGCATTGCGGTTTCCCTTCGCACCTCCCAGCATTTCTTCTCGGACTCTTGTTCTTTTGCCCTCTTGCCCTTGTGTCCTCCCTCGCCATGGCCTCCAACCCGCCACCAGAGAAGAAGCGCGCTCGATCTCCTCCAGCGGCGGCGTCTGTGCCAAGTCGGGAATCTGGGGTGCCTGGCACTCCTTCCGGTGGCGACTCGAAGAGGCCCCGGGCTGATGTGTTGAGGGGAGCTTCTGGGGCGTCCCCTGCTCCGCCAGTTCAGGCGACTGCGGAGCGGCCGTTAGTGACGGCAGCGGGCTCTGGGGGTCCTACCCCGGCTCGGAAGTCGGGGTTCAGAGCCCGCTGGAGTGTCCGCACTTCCCGGCCATCCCCGACTAGCGGGGAGTCTGTGCCGTTGCGCTCGGAGCCCGGGACAACTGCCGTGGCCCCCAAGCCAGCGCGAGCTTCTCCTGTTCCGGCGTGCCCGGACTCCGCGGCGGCGTCATCTCTTCCTGCCGAGAAGGCCGCCGCGGCCCCCAAGCCAGCGCAGGTCGACCCTGCACCAGGCGGCCCGGCCTTTATTCCAGCGCCGCCATCCCCGGCTCGCCCCTCTCCACAGGTCAAGAAGCCAGAAGCTAAAGAGGGCCCGGCAGGTCCGGCTGCCAGAGCCCCGGCGCCAGGTTCTCCTGACCGGCATCTCGTCTTGGTTGCTGGTGCATCGACTCCTCTTGAGGACGAGGTGATGGAGGAGGTCGGGGGAACTGCCCCGGCCTCTGTTGCTCCATTGCCCTTGGCAGATGCCTTCGCGCTTGCCGAGATTAGCGTCCGGCAGGTCTTGGCTGCACTAGGTCACGAGCGGGAGGAGTATACAGTTGAACGGGATCGCCTCCTCACATGGGGGAACCTTTTGCGAGAGCGGACCGTGAAGGTCAAGAGCGAGCTCGACTCCAGGCAGGAGTTGCTCGACTTCAGGGAAGTGCTCCTCGACCGGCTGAAGCGGGCTGTCAACCGTATGGATGCCGAATTGCAGCGGATCAACAGGGAGGCCCTAGAGGCACACGCCCGGGCCGAGGAGAGCCTCTCTGCCGCTGAGGAGATATGGCAGCGGATGGAGCGCCGTAAACTCGCCGTTGAGGAACGGGAGCGTTCCACGGCAGCCGAGGCGGAGAGGGTCGCCGCGCAGCTGGCGGCGGGCGAGGATGACCTTCGAGCTCGGATCGAGGAGCTAGAGATTCTGAAGACAGACCTCGACCTGAGGGAGGAACAGGTCTCCCGCGAACGCCGGGCGGTTTTGGAACGGGAGTTGGCCGCCGACTTCAAGGCTTCTGAGTTGGAGCGGCTCGCCAAGACTCTCCATCTTTGGGAGAGCTCCATGGTGGCCAAGGAGAAGGAATTCTCCGAGAGAAACCTAGAGGCCCTGCAGGCAGCCCGCCGCGAGGTGGAGGAGCTCTCGGCCTTGCAGTCCTCCGAGGCTCTTGCGGTCTCAAGCTTCGTTGATCGAGCGGGGTCTGCCCTGATCCCTCTTGGCTTCAGTCCGGTGAGGGCAGTGGCTCCTGCTTCAAAGGTGGCGGAGGTGATCCCCGCGCTGGAGTCGATCGGCGCCAAGCTGGACAGGCTAGACTCGGTGGTCGCCAGCGAGCTTGAGGCCGAGGGACGCGGCCTAGCCTTAGAGGTCGCCTCACTCGTGTTGGCATGCTTCAAGAGCTGTGGCCCCTCTTTCTCGCTAGAACCAGCGAGAGAGGGCCCAGCCGCGGAGCGGGAGGAAGCTGCCAGGGCTGAAGTCGAGGATGTGGCCGCCCTTGTAGCCGCAAGGTTCCGGCGGGAGCCGGGAGGTCCTTAGGACTTGTTTCTCCCTTTTTATCGAGTCTGTAGTCCAGCTCATGGAGCCTCGCATAGTTTGACTCTTTTAGATTTTTGTGTCTGTGATGCCTTTTCTCTCCTTCTTGGCTTTGCCTGACTGAGTCCTTAGCTCCGCAAGGTACTCAGAGGACTTCTCCAATCTCGGAGCTCTGCACAGACACCTTCCCCGGGTCCTAACCGTGTTAGGGGCTCCCGGGGGTCTCCGGATCTCGCCCTATGGGGAGCTCCAAATCTGCCTGCCACGTGGCGGGTCCGGAGCCCCTCCTTAGGAGGCGGGAGCTCCGGCCCTGCTGGACACGTAGGGCTTTCGGAGCCCTCCCACCGGGGGGGGAGGTCCGGTTTCTGCCTGCCACGTGGCGAGCCCGGAGCCCCCCTCAGGGGAGGCGAGAGCTTCGGGCCCGCCGAACACGTGGGGCCCTCGGGCCTCACCCCTGCTGAAGGGGCGGGACCCGGTCCTTCCAGTCCTAGGCCGGGGTAGTTGATAGCTCCTTTCCCCCCGCTTCATGCAGTCCCCATTGCCATGACCTGGAGGTCCTGCACACAGGCAGAGGAAATGTAATTCTCCTCGGAGGGTCCTCCCTCCCGTCTCCTAGTCTTATTCGTCTTACGATCCTGATCCGTTATACGGGGCTTGGGCAATTCTGTGCTCGAGGCGCCGGAGCTCCGGCTCCCTCCGAGGTCCGGGTACGGTCGTCCGATCCCTAGTACCGGGCCATGCGCTGGGGAAGCAGAGTGCACATGCTTTGGGTTCATGACCAGGCAAAGCGGTTGTACTCCACTATACCTCCGGAGGGCAGGATGCGCATGCTTTGGGCTCATGGCATGCTAAGCTGGATACGCACCCTGGACCCCCCATGCACAACGCAGGCCTTTCCTGGAGGTGACCAACTGGCACCACAACACCTGACTGGGGGAGCCCCAAGAGACTCACTCGGCCATCGGCAGGTGCCTCAAGCGCGGCCGCCCTCGGTAGGATAGCGAATGCTGACTATGGGTGAGCGCGGGAGAGGGGGAGCTAGATGTAAGATGAACATACATAGATAGTGCGATCATAAAAATTAATGCATAATTTAAATGAGTGCATGAGAGGGAGCTAAGTAGAACAGGTTTCTGTGTTCATGCCCATAGGCGGAATTCTGGCTGTACATGGAGGCAATATTCCGCCTCGTCTACAAGGGAAGCAAGACTCTACGCGCTTAGGGTCGGAACCAGGCTAAACTGGACGTAGTCCTGTACCGTCCCTTGAGACTTAGCTGCCCCAAGCTCTGTTCCTAAATTCTATGGGATCCATTACAGAAGGGAATGACCCTGTTCTACTGATGCTCGGGGAGTAGGACTTACAGTGTTGCTCCATGCCAAGGATTTTGGGAACGGATCCCACACTCGGTTGAAAGGCATGTGTACCTGGGACGGCAGCTTTCATGATTCGGAAGGGACCTTCCCTGCTGGGGGAGAGTTTATGGGTCCTTCTCGGGAAAGAGCGTGCCGTGACACCAGGTTGCCCTTCTGCAGGTCCCCGACGTGTTTGGTTCTTTGGCGGTAGTGCTTAGAGCATCAGCCGAGACCTTGCATTGTGGGGTGTTACCTGCAGCCGAGTCTCGTCGACGAGGTTGTTATCTTCATGCTGGATCAGGTCCTGCGCGGCTTCTCCTGGGGGCCCCCGGGGAGTTCTCCCCTTCTGGCTAAGGCCTTCAAGGGGTAGGTGGACCCGGGCTCGTCTTAGATGACCTAAGGCGTCTTCCCCTTTCTGGCAAGGCCTTCAAGGGGTTGACAGACCTTGGGCGGCCCCCGGGAGGTATGTCCGATGCACGGAGGCGTGCTCTTGGGTGAGGCTGGCCCGACCTTGCACCATTGTGGTCGGTACTTGGGCTGCTGCGACTACTTGGGGCTTCTCCAAGGTTGACGCCGCAGCAGTGCAGCCTCCACTGACCCGGAACGGCAGCCGCGGCCGGCTACCACCCTGGCCCGTCACCGTCGGAGTTGGAGTCCTCACCGTTATGCACTGTCTTTATGACACGCTGAGGCTCCTGAAACCCCACCTGATGGGCGGCGGTGACTGGGGCATCGACCTTCTGCTTGCCATCCCTCTGAGGGTAGGGCGGTGCTTCAGCTCTCTGCTGTCTTCCTTTGCGGAAGCGCTCTGCAAGCCTCTGGATATCCCAGCACTCGGCAGCAGTATGGTTGCCGGTGCCATGCACAGGGCATAGCCCGCCCTGATCACTATCTGGGGCCGGTGACTGCCGCTGCCTTTTGTCGGGGCGTGGCCCCCGTGCTCCACTAGTCGTCGCTGCTGCGGCGATGGGAGCCGTGAACGATGGCTTCATCTTGCCACTCCCCCGGTTCTTGGCCTTCTTGCCACCCCCATAGGAAGCAGAGCCTGACCCGGGCTGTCCTCCTGACTCGGAGGTCGGCAGAGAGTGCCATTTCCGCCCTTCAGCTGCTCTGGCGCATTTGTTCGCCAGGCTGAAGAGCTCAGAGACGTCTCGGACCTCTCTGGTCGCGAGCTTCTCAAGTATTTTCTCGTCCCGGACACCCTGTCGGAACGCCACCACCACAGAAGCACTTTGAATATGCGGGATGGTGTTGCGTACCTGGGAGAACCGCTGGATGAAAGAGCGCAGCGACTCCCTAGGTTGTTGCATGACGGCGTGGAGGTCAAGCTCCGTGCCGGGATGGGTGTAGGAGCTGCCAAAGTTGGCGATGAACTGCCGGCAGAGCTCTCCCCAGGAGGTTATGGACCCCTGAGGGAGATTCATGAGCCAAGACCGAGCTGGGCCGGTCAAGGCGACGGGGAAGTAGTTGGCCATGACAGCCTCATCCCCTCCTGCGGCAAGTACGGCGGTGGAGTAGATCTGGAGGAACTCCGCCGGGTTGACGCTACCGTCGTACTTCTCGGGCAGGTGCGGCCGAAACTTGCGCGGCCACCTTGCGAAGCGAAGGTGAGGTGCAAGAGCCGCACATCCTGCTCCTGCTGCCGCAGGTATTGGCGCTGCGAACGCTTGGTTCGCACTTGGCACCGTGTACCCCGGTATGGGCAAGGCTGTACCATAGACCGGGGGCGCTGCTTGCGGCGCATATGGTTGTGGCATATGCTGCGCGGCGTATGCCTGAGGCAGGGCTCGCGTGGCGAAGATCTGTCCTCTAGGTTGTGTCGAGGCCAACGTCATGCTGTCGCCAACCTCATGGTTGCGACGCCTTTCTCGACGTCGCTTGAGGTACACCCGGGCATCCTGGCCCATGTGGCACCGTTCCAGCTACCTTCTCAGGTCCGTCGACGGGAGCCTGGAGGAGCTAGAATCCGCCGTTTGCCCGTCAACCGTGGGCGTGCGCGTCAGCGACACAGCCGGTTTACCGGGGCGTCGCCCTCGCCGAAACCGAGGGTTCGCGGCGGCGACGACGAGGCGGTCCACCTCGCGGACCCATTGTTGGGTCTCAGAATGGGGCGCATCCCCAGCAGGTGGGTTGCGCAGCAGTGCTCTTGCTGCAGCTAGCGTACCCCCATGGTGTACGCTCAGCGCTGCAGAAGATCTCACACTGGTCGGAGCCTGCATCGCCGGAGTCGGCGTTGCCGGAGTCGGCTGCTGGCTACCAGCTTGTGCCGACACACTCCGTCCTGAGTGCGTCGACATGTACTCCCCACTGGTCATGGTTCGCCGTGAATCGCGGAGGGGGAGAGTTTGCCGCTGAGGGAAGCTTGGTCATCTTCGTCGGCGGAAACTCGTCGCGCAAGGGGAAAAGCTCCCTACCTGGCGCGCCAAATGTTGAAGTGTTCGGTCGACACTTCCCCCGGGCCTGCACTGGGCAGCCCGCGGAGGTTCTTTTTTCGGTGGGGCTAGTCCCTTGCGGAGAGCTTGCGCGGATGGACGAGTTAGTAAGAGCTTGACACTGTGAGTTTTACGTGGTTCAGGCCGCCGGAGCGTAAAACCCTACGTCCACGGCGAGCTATGGAGCTCGTTGTATTGCTTGCTGCTCAGGGCCGGAGTCCTGAGCTTGGGGGTGAGTTACAGCTTGGGTGAGAATGGCTAGCGTATGAGATGCAGAGGTGTGAACCCTTGCTATCGTCGCCTACCCGAGCCTTTTATAGTCCAAGACTCGGGTGGCTTACAAGGGGGCCCGGGACCCGACAGGTGGTCCCGGGGAGATTGACTGTTATCTACCGTATCTGCAGTTATGCCGGTAGTTGTCTCTGGCGAAGGCTTCCGAGTCTCCATCTTGCCGCCCTGCCCATGCCGCATGCTAGTCGTAGTGGTTGATGACGGCGCAGGCGGCATGGGATGTCTTGTCGCGGTGTTTATTGGCTGGCAGGTTCTGACACCGCGCGCCAGTCTGTGATGCGACTGGGCGCAACGGCACCTGACAGAGGCGTGCTCCACGTCTCCGCGTCTTGGGAAGACGCGGGCCTTGAATACCTTGTACGGGCAAGGTATGGGGCGTCTTTACGCCCGCTGCCTATCGCTCGGGGGCAGGCAGCGCCGTTCCGCTGACCACGTGGCGGGCTCGGAGCCCTTCTCAGAGGAGAGGAGGGTCCGGCCCCGCGGGGCACGTGGAGCCTTCGGATCTCTCCCCGCGGAGGGGGAGGTTCGGCTTCTGTCGGCCACGTGGCGGGTCCGGAGCTCCTCTCTGAGGAGATGGAGGTCTGGCCCCGCCAGATACGTGGCACCTTCGGACCTCTCTCCCGCGCAGGGGGAGGTCCGGCCTCTGTATGCCACGTGGCGGGCCCGGAGCTCTCCTCTGAGGAGAGGGAGGTCCGGCCCCGCCGGACGCGTGGCGCCTTCGGAGCTCTCCCTGCAGAGAAGGGCGAGTTCCTTAGGCATTTTCCCCTGTGCGCGGGGGTACCCCATATCGCAGGTACCAACAGCTTCTTTTGCTCATACACGCGGGGGTACCCGGTCTTGAGTGTACCGACAGTGGCCCGTGGGCCCATTTGCAAAAAGACGAAGGCTCTTGCGGATGGGGCCTCCATCTAAAATCCCACGTGGTGGTCTTCTGATCTTGCTTCAGTCAAAGAGACTCCTCTGCTGTCACGGACAGGTGCCTCTTCATTGTTGGAGGGTCATGGGGGCGCATGTTGTGTGCAACTTCCGCATTACTTGCGACGGTTCCTAGCACGACCCCTGCTCTTCCTCTTGTCAGGATTTATCGGGGTACCGCTCTTTCCTATCGTAACCGCGGTGCCTTTTGCACACATTGTCTGCTGAGTGGTCCTGGCACTTTTGCTCTTGGCGGTTCAGCCGATGCGGGCACGGTTCTATCGGGCACGTGACGCTCGGCAGTTCCCGAAGGGTCTGGGGCAAACAAAGAGACCCTCTACTGCTGGTAGGAGTCTCCTCCTTCATTTGTTCCCTTGCTCTCTTCCTTCCTTTTGTTCCCGTTGCCTTGTCTCCTTGCTTTCTCTCCCTACTCCAATGGCGACGAACCTCCGAGAGTCTCATTTCCAAAGCGCTGGTGACGTGGGGTGCATGAGGCGCCTGATCGGCTAGCAGGCGCTTCAGTACAATGGGAGGATTCACTGCGGTTCCCTCCCACTCGTAGGCCTTGAGCCCGGCGAAGTCATCGTCTTCATCGGGTACATGCTGGCGGAGCTCGCCTTCCCCTCTTCTTCCTTCTTCCTGACCCTACTGGAGTTCTACGGGCTCAAGCTGCAGCACTTGATGCCACACTCCCTCGTGCTGGTGTCAATTTTCGTCCAACTCTGAGAAATGTTCGTGGGGGTGCGGCCGTCGGTGCAGCTGTTATGGGCGTTCTTCATCCTGCGGTCATCGGGGAGGAGCTCAAGCTTCCTAGGCGCCTACTACTTCCAGCACCGCACCAGGTCCGTGGCGACGTACATCTCTACCCTCTCCCCCAACAAGTGGGAGAACTTGAGGGTTGACTGGGTCATTGTGAAGACCGACGTCCACGACCGGCTGGATCTGCCGACTTCCCCTCCTTTGACCATGCGAACTTACTGGCAGAAGATGCTGCACCTTGAGAGCACCTACTCCCCCGTGCTGGCAAGAATTAAGCTCCTGGCGGACCGGGGGTTGTCTTCGCTGATGGTGTTGGCCGACTTCCTGGGTCGACGCATCCCTCCCCTCCAGAGCTGTTGTCATGCAGCCTGGATGTACATCGGCGAGAATGACTTCACCCGCCTGGAGCATGATCCCAGGACCAACATGAATACGGAGCTCCTGGACGTGCCATATTATGGAAGCTATGCGTTGATGTTAGACCCGGCGGCGTCCCTGACGATCTCATCATCCTACCGATGTCGTGCTTGCCCATCTTCATGGACCAGGAGTTGAGATCACGGCTCCTGAAGACGATGCCGACGCTGGACGACATCGACATTGCTCCCCAGCAGGATGGTGACGCTTCACGAGGAATAACGGTCCCTAGGGTGACTGGAGCGAGTGATGGGAGGACTGCTTCCTACGCTCCGGCCCTGGCTGCTCCAAGTACTGCCGCGTCGAGCTCTGCGGCTCCGACTTCCTCTGCCCCAAGCCTGGACAAGGGAAAGGGAAAGGCACCGGCAGCCCCCCGTCCTAGCTCCCCCGGGAAGAAGCGAAGGCTGACTCGTGCGGACGGGAGCTTCGTCTCGGCATCCAGCCCTGTGGCGCCTGCGACGGCCCCAAGCGCACCCGAGTTTGAACTGGGGGGCACGACCGGGTGCAGCGTGGCCGGTCCTGCATCCAAGCCCGCAGAGGGATCTCCTACAACTCCAGCACCTCCACCGTCGACGAAGAGGCCGGCTGCAGCTGGAGGTTCTGGTGGCTCCGGAGGCCCGGGCAAGCATTTCCGAGCCGTTGCATGGAGCTTCACCGGCCCCAGGTAGATCATCCGAGGCAACCCTTTGCTGCTTTGGTCTATGCTTTAAGTTTGCCTGCTGACCCCTATTCCTTACGCAGGTCTCCGTCCGCAGGTGCTCTTAGGAGTGCTCCGGCGCCTGCGGTGTCCAGCGATCCGCCGGCGGCTTCTAGGACTGCTCCAATCCAGGGTGCGGACCCTCCAGCGCCGGCAACGTCCACGCCGCCTGCCTCTTCTGCATGTGTCTCTCAAGTGTCTCCTGCTGCGTGGGACCCCAGCCAGGATCCTTCGCCAGTCCAGGCTCCGGGGTCTGGTTCCGGGCCAGCCGTGGCTGATGAGGCTCCGCCAGCTCATGGCGACGAGTCTGCTCCTGCCGTTGATGAGTGTGCGTCAGGTGCCGCGGCCTCTACCCCGGAGGGTAGCACTCCCCAGCCAGAAGTTCACCCGCCTCCTTTCGAGGACCAAGCCGAATCTTCCCTGGGTCCCTGCATCTTGGTGCCTACTCTGGCGACCATCGACATCCCGGAGGGTGATGCCCAGGAGGCACCGACACACGTCGAGCGGGTCCCCTTGTCTGAGGTCATGGCCTCGGCTCAGCCAAGCCTTCGTCGAGTTCAGATGGCACTGGACCAGGAGCGGGAAGCTATCCAGCAGGAGGAGGAGCACCTTGTTGGTTGGGAAAGGTTGCTCAAGCTCCAGACCCGGGAGACACAGAGGTGGTTGGAGACGAAGGAGGCTCGCTTGCGGGAGGAGCAGAAACTGACCAAACAGCAGTGGGACCTGGTTGATCAGCTGGACGAGTAGTCCAAGAAGCTCTGGGCAGAAGCCAAGGAGGCCCACCAGGCGGCCAACGATTGCCTCGCAACACTAGAGGAGCTACGGCTAGCGCTGGCTCGTCGTGAGATCGCCGTAGGCGAGCGCGAGCGCAAGCTAGCGGAGAAGGAGGAGGAGGCTGCGTCACGCTTGCAGCAGGAGCATGCCTCTTTGAATAAGGAGCGGGAGAGGCAGATGAAGGAGCGCCAGGACCTCCTGGCTGCTGAATTTGATGCCTCGTTCTGCGAGGAGGGACTGCAGCGCCATGTCCGTGAGCTTGATGCCCAGGCGGCAACGTTGGCTACCAAGGAGAGAAGACTCTCCGAGAGCGACGCAGAAGCCCTGGTAGCAGCACGACATGAGCTTCAGGAGCTTCAGGCCTCACGCACAGCGGAGGTCCAGCAAGTTTAGGACTTCCTGGGCCGTGCCGAGTCAGCACTGGTGCCCTTCGGCTTCAGCCCGGTGCAAATCCCGTTGGTCTTTTTCTTCTTGCCGCCAGAGCCCTCCTTGGCGGACTCACTCCCCTTTTCGGGCGCTGTGTGCCAGTTGCGGCTCTCCACGGTTTTGGCACACTTGCCCGCAAAATGAAGAGCTCGGAGACGTCCTGCACGTCGTGCATGGCCAACTTCTCGAGCATCTTCTTTTTGCGGATGCCCTGTCAGAAGGCGACGACGACGGAGGCGTTGGATATGCAGGGGATGGTGTTCCTAACCTGGGAGAAACACTGGATGAAGGGCGTGGAGGTCGGCCTCCGAGCCCGGTCGGGTGTAGGAACTCCCGAAGTTGTCCGTGAACTAACGACACAACTCTTCCTAGGAGGTTATAGACTCCTGGGGCAGGTTCATGAGCCATGACCAAGCTGACCCAGTCAAGGCCATGGGTAAGTAGTTGGCCATGATGGCCTCATCCCCCCCGCAGATAGGATGGCGGTGGAGTAGATCTGCAGGAACTCGACGGGGTTGACTATCCCGTTGAACTTCTCCAGCCAGAGCGGCCGGAACTTGCGCGGCCACACCGCCATACGAAGGTGTGGAGCCACAGCCATGCAGCCTCCCACTGAGTCTGGGGAGACGGGGTTCTGGCCCACACAAATGGGGCGCATGGTACCCGGGGTACCACACTCCTCCTCAAGGCTGCGATGCCACTCGTCCTGTCATTTGATGGTGACGCGGCTATCTTCTTTATGACAGCGGGGGAGGTCTAGATCGGCTCTGAGATCTGTGGTGGGGAGCCTGGATGTCGCTGTCAAGTAGGTCGTTGCCATCCTGTAATCCCTTGTCAGGGTACGGGTTGGCAGCTGCACCGTCTCCGGCCGCCGTCTCCAGTGACACGTCGAGTTGAGCGCGGCGATGACCAGGTAGTCGACATCATTGCGCCACTGCTCAGCAGCAGACAGGGAAGCTCCCGCGCTCGGGGGGTTGTGAAGGAGTGCGCGAGCTGCTAGAAGTGCATTCTCCAGGCTGGCTTCGGTCGGTGCTTGCGACGTCGTTGCAACCGAAGGCTGCCAGGAGGCAACAGGCACCGTCGCCGTATGGACTGGTGCTGGCGCAGACGGTCCTGCTTTGGGACCAGAGGATGCTTCCTTCTTGCTCTGCCGCTGGCGGCGCGAGGGGCGGGAAGAACCTCCAACAGATTGCATGTTCACCATTGTGGGCTTCTCGAACAGCTTCAAGTACCAAAAAGCCCCCCTACCTGGCGCACCAAATGTCGAAGTGTTCACTACAACACTTCCCCCGGTCTCCTCGGGAGCAGCCCGCGGAGGTTCTTTTTTCGGAGGGGCTAGAGGACCTCGAAGGTCAGAGCACAATGGCGAGAGGAACACGAGGATTTATGCGGTTCGGGACGCCAGAGCGTAATACCCTACGTCCATGGGAGTGCTTGTTGTATAGCTTGACTGTGTGAGAGAGTGTATTGGCTGGGTCGCGAACTTGCGAGCCCTTTGCCCGGAGGCTGCCCTGGTCCTTTTATAGCCGAAGGCCGGGGCAGTTACAATGTGGTCCAGGGCCTGACAGGTGGCCCCGAGGCTCTCTGAACCCTACACATGAGCTAGGATATTTACAGCTATATGCAACGTCGCTTTTGGAGGAGTTAAGGCGCGCCGCCTGATACGCCGAGCACCTCTGAAGTACCCGAATTGTCGCCGCGTCTCCTTGCTCTGCTGGGCGGCTCTGCACCACTGGGTGGCACTGTTGCGCCTTCACGCCTCACCGCCTTGTCTCATCACCGTAATGGTGAGCAGGCGGAGGACAAAAGGGTGTGCGTTGCGAGCCATGCTCCTGGGGAAGGCGCGAGCCTTGAATGCTCGGCCTGTGTAAGGGCCTAAGTTTTTGCACACATTAAAAGTGTTCATCACACCACACACACCTCATTTGAGGAAAACTTATGAAGAACTTTGAAGAGCAAGTAAACACCATCAACAGGGTCATTAGAGGATAAACTCACAAAATGAAAAAAAATGGCATTTCCTACATGCATCTTCTAGGGGCTCAGCATATTAAAAACTCACACTTTGCTAGGAATGATCATGCCAAATTTCACACAAATCCAAAATCTTTTTGAGGTATTTTTGGGTATAATTAGAAAGAGGCTTGTTTGAACTCAAATTCAAATTCCTTGCATCCCATGAATTTAAAAGTGGGACTCATATTCACACTCAACAATTTTTGTGAGCTCACACACCAATTTTCACTCCATTTGGAGTTGATCTTGACATGAGCCAATTTAAGCAAATTCAAATCCAATTTGAATTTCAAACTGCATATGTGCTATGAATATAGTCAAACACTTCACAATTTGAATTCTACCAATTTCAAATGGGCATTTGGTGGATAATTCAAATTGCAAAAGGGAATTAGGGGCACTACTGTTTAGAGCAGTAGGAAAATTGAATTTCAGAGGTTAAAACTCGGGGTGGGTCCCTCTTGTCAGCCTCACAAGCGAGCAAACCGACTGAAACACTCGGGCTCGGTTCTTGCGCGCGCTCACGCCGACGCCACGGTGCTGCTCGCCGCTGCCACCTCCTGATCGGCGATTCCAGCTGCCAACCGACATCCCCAGTGTAAAAGCTCAAGAGGTCACTTGCTAAAAGGTTCATCACCTCACCACACCACAGCTAACTTAGTGGTTAGCTCATGAACATTTGAGAAGAGCAAGTAAACACAATCAAGAGGGTGATTAGAGGAGAAACCTTTAACTCCAAAAAGTAGAAGTTCATACACGTAAACATGAGAGGCTGAGTTCACCCCTAGGACTTAAATATTCTTGGGAAGGCGCAGGCCAAGTTTCATGCAAATCCAAACTCTTTTGAGTCACTTTTGGAGACATTTGTAAAGGGGGCTATTTAAATGCAAATTCAAATTTCAGCTAGTTTTCATCACTTGAATTCAAAAGTTGACTTCATATTCAAACTCAGCACATTTTTCTGAGTTAGTCTACCAATTTTCATCCTCATTGGAGTTCATCTTGTCGGGAGCTAAATTTGCATGAATTCAAAACTGAATTTGAATTCCAAATTCAAATGTGAAGCAAATTTAGCCAAATCAAATTCAAATTGAGGAATAAAAATTTGCTCACTGACTTGGTGGCTAAGCTTACCATTTAAGTGTGAGTAGAAGGGATATTTGCAGCAAAAATTGGAAAAGAATTGGAGGGGAGGGGGACCCACTGGTCATTAGACTTCCTACTGATGTCTGCTCTGTTCTTTCACTCGAACGACGCACGAGCGCACGCCAGCTCCCGAACGCCGGCGCCCAACCGACTCGTTCTCGTGCCACCTCCTGCTCTGAGGCTGGGTTCACCGAGTGATACGTCATGCCCCGCCGTCCTACAGCCCACGTGAACAACTTCCTCGTTCTTACCCTTCACAGCCTCGCACAGCCCGAAGAACACGAGCCGCCATGCGAGTTCTTCGGTTCTCCGGCGCCGGGCTGACACAAGCTAGTTTGCGCCTGATGATCAACACAAGAAACCATCGCACTAAGGTGCTGGTCATGCTAGTCCAAACCGCTTGTCGTTTCATGCGGTGTCGCGGGAGAATTTCCCCGGTTAAGCTTTGGTGTTCATAAAACCGAGCTGCTCCAAACTCCAAAATTCGCGGGAATTAGCTCACCACAGCGTATGCCGAGCTATACACGGGTTCTAGACCTTCTCAAAGCCATCTAGGACCAAAAAGTACCAAAAACCGTCGAGTATAGGCTCTGGTTGTCGAGTTTTTCGAGCCGCCGCCATTATGTGACCTAGGTCGACGGTGAACTCCTATTTCCGTCTGTTTCCACGGTGAACTTGTGCCATGTCAGTGCTTAGCAGTTCACCACAAAGATGTAGGGCTGATAGTTGCTCCGGATGAGCCTCTGTAGGGGGTGGGCAACGTCACCGGAGTTAATCTGTAGCGGCGGCTCATCGCCGACGGGTTTCCGGCCACCCAGAGCTTCGGCTGACCCCGAGAATGAGTTCCTCGTGTCCAAAAAGATAGAGGTGGCGAGCTGTGGCCCTAGAGGCGGGGAAAGCCCTTCCGGCCGACCTTGCCGGAGATCGCCTCCGCTGAGCTCGGGCGCACGCGGGGAAGAAGAAATGCACGGTGGGGCCCACGTACAGGGTTTAAACATTTCTTTGAATTTCAGATTGTGGTTCAAACTTCAACCAGCTATAACTTTTGCTAGGAAGCTCCAAATTTAGTGAAAAAAAATTGTTGGATTCAGATTTTTGAGTAATTTCCAGCAAAATAAATTTCAGGTCATGAAACTTATTATTTTTCCAGAATTAATTCCTTAAATTTTAAAATGTTGGGAATTTTATCTGGAAAGTTCTTTTATGGAAAATTCTGAAATTTGGCTGGTAGGTTCACTTGAAAATCCTTGAGTCACAGGAAAAATTTCATATCCATCCAAGTTTATTTAGTCCCCCTAATAGTGTGATTAAGTGAACTGCCCTGAGAAAATAGAAAAATATACAGAAACATTGTTCAGATTTTCTCAAATCTTGTTTAGGGAATAACTTCATATAGGAGTCTTCAAATGACATAAAACCAACTCCATTATAACCATCTCAAACTCTAGTTTCCATAAAGTAATGGTTTGAGCCATGAAAATCCCTGGAAATCCTTATAGGCTCTACTAATGACCAAATAGGCTTTTATTTGTACAAAGGTCAAATGAACTTTGTTTCAAATGAAAATTGGCCAAGTGTCTGGTTAGGGCCCCAACAAGCCACCATAAATATTTAAGAGCCAAAGGGGAGGGCTAGAGAGAGTTATGGTATTTACATCTTCAATTTAACACATTGCATTTAAATTGACATATAGTATATTGCTTACGTATAGTCGCTGAAGGCGAGGAAACTCCGGAAGTGCTGGACTTTCTCCTTCCGGACGAAGCCCTACCCACTGACCGCAGCAACAAGGCAAGCCCCAGTTTGCATTAACAAGTTTTATAAAGTTTTGCTTTATGTATACTTAGCATGAGGTATGTTTGTGCATTAGGTGTTGGATGGATGAAACCCAAGTGCATAGCCAGATTATTCCTAAAGACTGAGGGTAGTGTCTAGGTCCTCGAGCAATTAGGCTGTGCTTAATTTTCATAGAACTTCGGTACAAGTCGAGTAGTTGGAATCTACTCGCGAGTATAGGCTTTGGGACACACAGGATTGGTTCGAGTGATGTGAGATCACTTTAGTAAGAAAATGAGACTAGGCAGGGACTAGGGCGCAGCAAGAGGAAGTCTTGTGGGCGCAGCCCTGTCCGTGTTGATTGAGGACCGATCCATGTGCAGCCCTGCTGAACAAGTATTGAACGTACCGAAGGCATATCGGGTATATGGGCCCCGATAAACCGATGTAACCTATACCTCCGGACGTCGAGGCATAACGCACCGATTTATAGGTGTAGGTTGAGGGAAGCAAGGTGTAAATCCGCTAACAGGCATAGAGAGATGCTCCGTGTAGGGAACCTCCTGTCCGTTTGGGTGTGACCGGTTCGACGTTTGGGCTGTTTGGTGAAAGGTTGTCCTGTACGACATTGAGTGAGCGTGCTGTGCAGCTCCACGGGTGGGCGTACTTGACGTGCCCTTTGGGTATCCCTGCAGGTGTATATCAAGTCGATTCGCCGTCCCTCGCAGTGATGAGTACCGCTTGTTTACTGCATTGTGACATAGATAAATTATGGAATATTGTGATTCAATTCTGCGGATATGTATAAATTGTATTGCTACATGTGTGCCACTAAATATCGCTTACTAAATTTCAGATTCATGAACTGTTAACTTGTGGCTAAAAGATGAATTAAGGATGAACTTTTAGGTGTGTCCTTTGCTGCAATGTGCCATCCTATGTTGTATAACCTGCATGTAGAGTTTCATGTGTAGGTGTATCGGTTAAGACTTGCTGAGCCATCGTGCTCACGGTTGCTGCTATGAGTGTTTTTCAGGTGAGGATTACCCCACGGACTCGGGGTACGAGTCCACCAGCGAGGGCTACCCTCCGTCGGGGACCACGGCTGAGTGGGAGCCATACACGCCGCGCTGAGCTGAGAAGTGGAGCTAGTGTGGGTTGTCCATAGGGCTGGGCAACCGACTTTTGCTAGTTAGGTGGGCGTGAGTTGTAAACAGTTAGCTTCTGCATATCTAAACTCTGTTCTTAGTTGTAAACTGAAGGTTTGTACTAATTTGTGCATATTCAGTTTGTTTTTCTATGTAATACAATGTCTTCCTTATGATGTGTGTAGTCGGGTGTCGCACCGTGCGGCACCACCCTCTGAGATCCTGGGCATGTAGATTCCGATCCGCCACAGGCTGGTATCAGAGCTGCCTAAGGGATAGCACACTAATTAAGGACTGTATTACGGGAAAACTTAGTATTACGGTGAGGATTTGCTAGTATGCCCAAGTAAGGACTATATGAGCATAGTTACTTAAAGTGGCATGACTAACATATGTGTTATAATTCTGAATTTTGATTATGTAACAATGCACCTACGCTCAAGTAAAAATGGTAAGGAACGCCACCGAAAGCGGTTCAATTTTGGTTAGCTCCCTTGACGAGGAATGTGGTTCAGGGATAGGTCACACAGCTTGGTGTGAGACGTTAATATGAAACTCTTGGACTCTTCATGTTCCTGAGTTCATATGAAACGCTGGTCCCTGGCGTGCATTAGGCAAGAAAGTGGAAACCCCATCATGTGGCCGGTAACACGATAGTGTGTTCTTCTGGAAATAGCCTAGAAAGACATAAGCAGCGCTTGCCATCGGCGTGCCCTGCAGGGCAGTAGGTGGTATCTGTTGGGGTCATAAAATTCCCAACCGTGATGACCCATTCGCGCTCTACTCGGGTTCCCCGTCGTGTGGTGTGAAAACACGATCACGTACCTTGAGACGTGGTTTAACTCAAGGACGGCCGTATGGCAATGATAGGGGCGTATGTATTTACTTTCAAATATGGACCTGCCTGAAATTACAATAACCTTTGAGTGAATCATTATTGAGTGTTCTTCTACAGGTACTAACCACGTATGTAAACCGTGTATTAAACGTGTGCGAGAGACCGTTTAGTGCCACAATTTCGACATATATGCCGGTATAATCCGGTTAGGATTTTCTTTTTGTGAGGAACGTAGTACCGATATATAATAGGCATTTGCATTAAAGATAATGGTAACAAGGAACTACAATAACCAAGTCTCAATATTTAGGACCCTGGTTGGGTAGAAAATTTTAATAGTTGATTGGTTTAGCTGAAAGGGATTGAAAAACAGAGTGCTCTGTTTTGGCCGCAAGTTTGCTGTACTTTAACAGAGCATAGCTCACAGATTATTTAGCCAATGGAGATGTGGGATATAGTTCTGGAAAGGAATTTAAGTGCTCTACAACTGTGTTGTAGACTTCCAGAGCAGAATCACACATCAAACTGGTGTAAATCCCAGAGGAAGGTAAACTATCCAGAACCAGGAGAGGTTCAAAAATTATCTGAACTGTTCTGTTTTTCAAGCATAACTTCCTGTAGAAAAAGCTAAAATTTTCATATGACACATTTTTGGAAAGGGTAGGAGATATTTTACATCTTTGTAATTCATAGTTTCTGCAATTGCAGCACGGAATTCAGTGGAATTTGGACTTGGAAACAGCAACTTCCAAAGGAGGTGCTGTTGAAATTCTTCCAGAAATTCTATTGACTTTGAGTTATCGTAACTTTTGAACCAGAGCTGATATGAGGGTAAATAAATACTCGTTGGAAATATACTGAAGTTAAATTTAACTTTGGTATTCAACTTAAGTCATGAAAATGCCCAGCACCAGATCAAATCTGGGATATGTAGAAACTGGTCATTCTGGGCAGAGGGATGGACAGTTGAACTCATTTGAGAGATTGTTGTACCCTAGGGGGTTTGATTACTTCCAATGGGGTAAAACATACTCATGAGTTGTTATCTTCAACTAGTGAAAGATTTGAGTATATTTCCTACTCAAGTTTCTTTTCCTAGAGACCATGTTTGTGTCGTATTGAAGAAAAAGGGCAGTATACGTGATGACAAAGCGATATTAACGTCTCGTAATGACCAAATCTAGTTGAGATGAACTTCCAAACGGGAAGTCCATCAAGTTGGATGTACCTAGTTTGTATTTGGTCTGGTAATGGTGTACCTTGTGCAAAGTTATTACATTATATATTTACGAGATGTATCGCATTCTTACTGTCATTATGTTTTTACGCCTATTTTATTGGACTGCATGAAGTATGCTGTGGGGCTGATTTTTGTTATCGCATGGTTGCAGATGGTTCGTACACAGGCCACGCATGAGGTCGGTGGCTCTAGCCAGCAGGGGGATGATGACTCCCAGCCACCTGCCTACGACAGTACCCCGCAGCAACAACCACCACCGCCACCTCCGCTTACATTAGCAGATGTGATCGCAGTGCTGGTGGGCAATCGTGAAGAGCAGACTGATCTGCTCCGTACGATCATGCAGAATACGTCCCAGGTGGGGGACGTCAAGAGAGGGGGCCTCGTGAGACCCACATTGTGACGTACTCGGATTTTATGAGTACGCATCCTCCGGTGTTCACCAAAGCGGCAGAACCACTGGAGGCCGACAACTGGCTGCGGACGATCGAGTCCAAGTTCGAGCTGCTCCAATGCATGGAGCGACAGAAGACTCTATTCACAGCGCAGCATCTTCACGGTTCTGCTGGTGCGTGGTGGGTGAACTATGTCGCCTCACTGCCGGCTGGCCACGCCGTAGAGTGGGAAGAATTTCAGGAGGCGTTCCGCGCCTATCATATTCCTCCTGGGATAATGAAGAGGAAGTTCCAAGAATTCTTGGAGCTGAAGCAGGGCAGGAGGAGTGCCCACGACTACTCCCGTGCCTTCAACTATCTGGCGCAGTATGCGTCGGATTATGTCTCCACTGAGGAGAAGAAGCAAGAGCAGTTTAATTGGGGGTTAAACCCTGAGATGAAGATGCATCTCGTACAATGCAATCATGGCACTTTCAACGACCTTATCAACGCCGCGATCATACAGGAAGATGCTCAGCAGGAATTGGCGGCTGAGCAGCGAAAGCGCAGCGCTCCACCCAGCAGCGGGGGTGGACCTCCTCAGAAATACCGCATGGTGCATCGGACACCATCCGGTCAGCAGTGGCATCCACCGGCGCGACCTCAGCAGTTCGGGGTCGTTCTTTTCGGCCACCTCCGTTCCGACCGCCGATGCCAGCACCGCGACCGCAACAGCAACAGCAGATGGTACCCTGGGCATTTCCACCGCCACAACGCGCCCCGGGTTTCCGTCCGCCGATCAGCGGAGGACCGCCTCGCTACACCTTCTACACGTGTGGCCAGGCGTGCCATTTCTCGAAGGACTGTCCCTAGGGGCAGCAAAGCAGCAGGCAAGCCCAGTATCAGGGCGGTGCTCGAGGCCGACCTCCGGTCAAGAAGGTTAGTCAGCGAACCGGGGGCGTTCGCAACCTCGACAATGAGGATGCCCTGGAGGGAGAAAACATGCTGGCGGGTACGTTCACTCTCAACAATCAAGCAATCATCATATTATTTGATTCTGGTGCAACCCAAAACTTCATAAGTGCATCATATGTGGTTAAGCTTTAACTGGAAGCCTTTCCAACCGAGTGCTCTTATATGATTTGCTCACCGGGAGGAATGATTTCAGCAACTATGATGTTTCCGAAAGCACCACTGTGCTTAGGTGGGAAGATATATCCCACTACTATAATTATTCTTGAGGGGCAGAAGATTGATGCAATCTTAGGGATGTCATGGCTAAGTTACCATGGAGCTGTCCTAGACACATTATCACGGACGGTTCACCTCAACTCCCTACTGCACCGTCCGCAGTCCCTCATACTAGATGATCCAGTCCCGGAAGTTTCAGCCGCCTATACTACTGAAGCTTCCAAGTTAGAGGACATCCCTGTAGTCCGAGAGTATCCTGACATGTTCCCGGATGATCTTCCGGGCATGCCACCTGAACGGGATGTGGAGTTCAAGATAGAACTTGCACCTGGGACTACTCCCACATCGTGAAGACCATACAAAATGGCTCCGAATGAGCTGGCTGAGTTGAAAGAACAGCTCAATGATTTGTTGAGCAAGGGTTTCATTAGACCGAGTTCCTCACCTTGGGGATGATCGGCGCTGTTCATCAAGAAAAAGGATGAAACCTTGAGGTTGTGTGTGGATTACCGGCCGCTCAATGCCGTCACCATCAAGAACAAATATCCACTGCCCCGCATTGATATCCTGTTTGATCATCTTGTGGGTGCAAGTGTGTTCTCCAAGATGGACCTTCGTTCCGGGTATCATAATAAAAATCTGGGCGGAGGATGTCCCGAAGACGGCCTTCTCGACGAGATATGGCCTATATGAATATCTCGTCATGTCTTTTGGTCTCACCAATGCTCCGGCACATTTCATGTACCTCATGAACTCGGTGTTCATGCCGGAGCTGGACAAGTTCGTTATGGTGTTCATTGATGATATCTTGGTTTACTCCAAGACAGAAGTAGGACACGCTGAACACTTGAGAATCATTCTTCAACGATTACGGGGGACCATAAGCTCTATGCCAAGTTCAGCAAATGTAAGTTATGTATTAGCCAAGTGCCATTTTTGGGACATATAATCTCAGCGAAAGGCATTGCAGTTGACCCAAGAAAAATTGAACAAGTGATGAAATGGAAAGCTCCCACTTCTGTCCATGAAGTCAGAAGCTTCCTCGGTTTAGCAGGATATTACCGGAGATTCATTCCAAGCTTCTCCAAGCTTGCTAAGCCGATGACAGAATTATTGAAGAAGGGAACAAAATATGTTTGGAACGCAGCATGTGAAGGAGCGTTCCAAGCATTGGTGAAGCATCTCACAACAGTCCCGGTCTTAGCTCAACCGGATACGACCAAGCCCTTTGACGTGTATTGTGATGCGTCAGGTGTCGGGCTCGGCTGTGTGTTGATGCAAGAAGGACGTGTGGTCGTGTATGGCTCATGCCAACTTCAAAACCATGAGCAGCACTATCCGACTCATAATCTTGAGCTCGCTGCTGTGGTTTTGGCGCTGAAAATGTGGAGGCATTATCTCCTGGGGAATTTGGTGCATCTCTACATCGACCACAAGAGCTTAAAGTATATCTTCCCCCTGAAGGAGCTGAATATGAGACAAAGGAGGTGGTTAGAACTAATCAAAGACTATGAAATTGAGATTCATTACCACCCCAGCAAGGCGAATGTGGTTGCCGACGCACTGAGTCGAAAGTCACATGTTCATAACCTCACCATTACACCAGTGGAAGAGGAAGAGCCGAGTTTATACTTGGTTCCTTATGGATCACTCTACAACCTTGCTCTCATCCCTACGATTAGGGGGTATATCATTGCAGCTAAGAAAGTTCACAAGGGCATGGCACATTTCCGGAGATGTGATATTAAATGTTTCTGGAAAGATGATGAGAGGACGCTGTGGTTCAATGACCGCATAGTCGTACCACGGAATATGGAGCTGAGGAAGAAGATCCTTGATGAAGCTCACTTGTCTAAATTCTCCATTCATACGGGCAGCAACAAAATGTACCAAGATTTGAAAAGAAAATTTTGGTGGACACGGATGAAGCGGGAAGTGGCTAAATACGTATCCGAGTGTGATACGTGTAGATGAGTGAAAGCGGATCACATGAGAAAATCAGGGCTGTTACAACCCCTGAAAATTCCAGCATGGAAGTGGGAAGATGTGAGCATGGATTTCATTGTGGGATTACCCCTGACTTCCAACAAGCATGATTACATTTGGGTAATCGTTGACCGATTAACCAAGTCGGCTCATTTCATTCCCGTGCATACACGTTACAATGCCAGCAAGTATGCGGAGTTGTACATTGCAAGAGTCCTATGCTTGCATGGGGTACCCAAGACCATAATCTCGGACCGAGAGGCACTATTTGTATCTCGTTTCTGGGAGCAGCTGCACGCTGCTTTGGGTACCAAACTGATTCGAAGCTCCGCCTGTCACCCTCAGACAGATGGGCAAACTGAGAGGGTGAATCGAGTGTTAGAAGACATGTTGAGAACGTATGCCATCCACCATGATAGAAACTGAGATGATCATCTACCGTTGGCGGAATTCTCGTACAACAATGGTTATCAAGCGAGCATCAAGATGGCACCATATGAGGCTCTCTTTGGTCGCAAATGCCGCACCCATTGAACTGGTGCGAGTCTAGTGAAAGGGTCACGTTCGGGGTGGATGTGGTGAACGATGCCGAAAAGCGTGTTCGGATGATTCAAGCCAACTTAAAGGACGCCCAATCCCGACAGAAAAGTTACGCTGATAAGAGGTGTAGGCCGCTACACTTCGATGTCGGGGAACACGTGTACCTCCGTGTATCTCCGATGAAAGGCGTGCACCGATTCTGCATAAAGGGGAACCTCGCTCCCTGATTTATTATACCCTATACTATCACCGAGAAGTGTGGACCAGTGGCGTATAGACTGGAGATACCGGCATCGCTCGCTGGTGTTCACAACGTTTTCCATGTTTCACAACTACGGAAATGTCTGAAGTATACGGCTGCCGCTCCCACCGAAGACATTGGCGGGTTGCAACCGGATTTGACATATGTTGAATATCCGGTGGCGATTATTGATGAGAAGGCTCGGACCACACGTAGCCGAACATTGTGGTTCGACAAGATACTGTGGAGTAACCACAGCGCTGAAGAAGCGACGTGGGAGACCGAGAAATTCCTTCGCTCAAACTACCCAGATTTCATGGCGTCTCATCACGGGTAATTCCTCGTACATCTTTTTCTCTTCTTTTATAATCTCGGGACGAGATTCTTTTAAGGGGGGAGGGATGTAAAAGTCCAAGTGGTCACTTGCTAAAAGGTTCATCACCTCACCACACCACAGCTAACTTAGTGGTTAGCTCATGAACATTTGAGAAGAGCATGTAAACACAATCAAGAGGGTGATTAGAAGAGAAACCCATAACTCCAAAAAGTAGGAGTTCATACACGTAAATATGAGAGGCTGAGTTCACCCCTAGGACTTAAATATTCTTGGGGAGGCTCAGGCCAAGTTTAATGCAAATCCAAACTCTTTTGAGTCACTTTTGGAGACATTTGCAAAAGGGGCTATTTGAATGCAAATTCAAATTTCAGCTAGTTATTTGTACAAAGCTCAAATGAACTTTGTTTCAAATGAAAATTGGTCAAGTCTCTGGTTAGGGCCCTACCAAGCCACCATAAAAATTTCATAGCCAAAGGGGAGAGCTAGAGAGAGTTATTGTCTTTACATCTTAAATTTAACACATTGCATTTAAATTGACATATAGTATATTGCTTACGTATAGTTGCTGAAGGCGAGGAAACTCCGGAAGTGCTGGACTTTCTCCTTCCGGACAAAGCCCTACCCACTGACCTGCAGCAACAAGGCAAGCCCCGGTTTGCATTAACAAGTTTTATAAAGTTTTGCTTTATGTATACTTAGCATGAGGTATGTTTGTGCATTAGGTGTAGGATGGATGAAACCTAAGTGCATAGCAAGATTATTCCTACAAGAGTGAGGGTAGTGTCTAGGTCCTCGAGCAATCAGGCTGTGCTTAATGTTCATAGAACTTCGGTACAAGTCGAGTAGTTGGAATCCACTCGCGAGTATAGGCTTTGGGACACACGGGATTGGTTTGAGAGATGTGAGATCACTTTAGTAAGAAAATGAGACTAGGCAGGGACTAGGGCGCAGCAAGAGGAAGTCTTGTGGGTGCAGCCCTGTCCTTGTTGATTGAGGACCGATCCGTGTGCGGTCCTGCTGAATAAGTATTGAACGTACCGAAGGCATATCGGGTATATGGGCCCCGATAAACCGATGTAACCTATACCTCCGGGCGTCGAGGCATAACGCACTGATTTATAGGTGAAGGTTGAGGGAAGCAAGGTGGAAATCTGCTAACAGGCATAGAGAGATGCTCCGTGTAGGGAACCTCCTGTCTGTTTGGGTGCGACCGGTTTGACGTTTGGGCTGTTTGGTGAAAGGTTGTGCCGTACGACATCGAGTGAGCATGCTGTACAGCTCCACGGGTGGGCGTACGTAACGTGCTCTTCGGGTATCCCTGCAGGTGTATAACGAGTCGATTCGCTGTCCCTCGTGGTGATGAGTACCGCTAGTTCACTGCATCATGACGTAGATAAATTATGGAATATTGTGATTCTGTAGGATCGAATAGCACGTGAAAAGCTACCAGAGGGGGGTGAATGGTAGATTAAAACTTTTCGCAGCGGAAACAACAAAAACCCCTCAGCAAAAAATCAATCGGTTAAAGAAACCATGTGTGCAAGTGTTTTAAAATGTGTTAAACTGTGACAAATCAAGTAGAGAGGTATATAATCAAGTCACGGATCTAATGCAACAAGAATCACTTGAAAACACGAAGTAAAACTTGAGATACGATCAAAACATTAAACGAAGATCAATCTGTTCTACCCGATATAAAACAGATCTGCAACGCTGCAAAGAAACTCGTGTATCTCAAAAACTACAGATCCGAAGCTCGTGAAAATTTCACAGATGATAGATAATTGAGTTATGAAGACAAACCAAAAAGAATCACGTCAATCGGATCTGTAACACTCGAGTTATGAACGAAACACCGAACCAACGTCGGTCTGTACAGAAACTCAGCGAGAAAGACTTGACGAAAAACAAGTCGGACGAACAAGGCACAAAAGTTCCTTTAGAATAAGAATTTTGTTTATCAAAACACAAGAGGAACAGCCCCAAAGCCGTGCTCCACGAGCTCTGGCCTCCCTTGCTTATATAACCAGCTCTATGGCCAATCCAATTCAAACTAGGACTCCTACTCCTACTTGGATTCAAACTGTAACTTTCCAATACTGCTCAAGACTCTTCTATACGCAGATAGAAGCAATCTTAAGACTTCCAAACACCTTAGTAACGTCCCAAACATTCCTAAAACAACTCAAATTTCTGAACCACACGAAATCCTATCATAACGAACTCAAAACTTTCCATATTTGAGGTCAAACACGACTCAGCCGCAACCTGAGTCCATAACCTAGTCGGTTGGACCTTTCCGACCAATTCTTTACGTCCACTTCTCTTCATCACGCCTTGGAACAATGTTGCCACATCCATGCACTCCTTGCACACGTGCAAACACTTTCCAACGACATACACGCAACCTTCATATGCACTGCCCTTGATCCAAACATGCTGCGCGACCTCCCGATCAACTCAACCACTGCTCCTCCCGAACTTGGTTGTTGGAACCTCATCTCCTCCCTGAGACTAGTCCAAGGATCCCGTCACCAGCCATGTCTTGAACTCAAGCAACACCTGCACATGAATAAACAACCAATTCTTCCGAGCACAAGTCCTCGACTTGACTCACGTTAGTTCGAAAACCACAACACCTTACATGAGCACGTCACATAAGCATGTTGCAAACCATATCACAGCCATAACCACCAAAACACACCAAAAACTTAGCAAATTAATACTAAGAAAACCTTCCCATAAAGCAAGTTTGAAACATTGTGAATTAAAAGCAAAAAAAAGACGCTGCAGTTCTACGAGTTGAACTTCACGGGAGCTCACTAAAAACAAGCTCCGGACCTCACAGAAGCTCTCCGGACCTTGCAGGAGCTCTCCGGACCTTGCGTCGGACCTTGCCAACACTTGGCGTACCTAACAAAGAACTTGTCGGACCTTGCCACAGAAGAATGTTTTGGCAATATTCAAAACTTTGAATGTTAATGCTAACTTTTATCCTAATTGCCAATGTATTCAGCACACATAGGTCTCACAATCTCCCCCTTGATGAATGCATTGGCAACACCAATTAAAATCCGAACATTGGCTTATGAAAAGTTTTGAAAAGCTTTGAAAACTCATTTCTCCCCCTTTATTAATTTCTCCCCATTTTTTAAAATTAGAGAAGGAAGAAAGTGTATAACATATGCAAAGTGTAAAAAAATCTCTCCTTATACATATTTCTCCCCCTTTGACAATGTATTCAGCAAGGTTCAAAAGAGAAATTTTTAAATGTTATGAGCATATTATAACATATACATACAAAACAAAGCTCATCCAAGTCATGCTATCAGGTTACTTACACTATCACATCAATGAGATACATAAAGTAGTGTAAGCCATGCTAGAGATCAAATGTATTTTTCAGTTTAAGCAAGTCATGATCTTCCTTACTCAACTATTTCAAAACCTGAAAACATGACACTTGTTGCTGCATTTTTATTATTCATAATCATTTAAGGCACAAAGTTGATCATATGATATTTGCAAGAGATTATATGCCGCATCAGCCTTATTCTAACCAACCAAGCCAAGCTATGTCATTTGACAATTAGAAGCTTAAGGACATGGTTTTAGGCATACACAATTCCTTCCAAGTTCATATCTTAGTGCAATGATAAGCAATCTCAAAAGAAGAAGTGCGATGCATGCATATTCTCTTGATCTTTTCTCAATTTTTTATTTGAAAACTCAACATGTGAGCTGATCACTTGATTAATTTTTTTATGATTAAAAGCACTTGTGAGCAAGCAACAAGTTCAAAACAGCAAGAAAGTTCGATCATGAACAGATTTAGTGTAAGTAATTATTCCAATTACTAGTCATGGCAAAAACTACAAAATGTATAACATGAGTAATGTAGTAAGAACTTTCAGCCTGTAAAAGGAATCACAAAGTCATATATGTATGAAATACTATGCTCATATTATTTTAGTTTCAGATTCACACATAGACTTTCAAAGTTTCAAAAAATCCCCCTCAATTTAAGCCATGAGGATGCATAACCCCTATTTCACTACGAATGAAACAAAAACGAGTGAAATCCAAAGGTTTTGTAAAAATATCAGCCAATTGTTGTTCGGTATCGACATGGTGAAGCACAATGTTTCCTTTTTCAACATTATCACGAAGAAAGTGATACCTAATGTCAATGTGCTTAGTTCTAGAGTGTTTCACGGGGTTTTTAGAAATACAAATTGCACTAGTGTTATCACAAAACAGTGGAACACTATCTAAATCAACCCCATAGTCCATAAGTGTTTGAACAATCCAAAGAATTTGTGAGCAAGCGCTAGCCGCAGCTACATATTCAGATTCGGCCGTGGATTGTGCAACTGAACTTTGTTTTCTAGAGGACCAAGCAACAAGTAAATTACCAAGAAAATGACAAGCACCCGAAGTACTTTTCCTATCAATCCTACAACCCCCAAAATCAGCATCGAAAAAGCTTTCAAAGAAACGGTTGAGGAAGAAGGAAGAAAAATGCCAAATTCTTGAGTTCCATGTAGGTACCTGAGAATCCTTTTGATGGCTTGGCGATGTGAAGCACGTGGAGAAGCTTGAAAACGTGCACAAAGACATACGCTGAATTGTATGTCCTGTCTTGACGCCGTGAGATACAAAAGTGATCCAATCATACTTCTGTATTCTTTTTTATCGACCGGGTCACCATCTTCGTCAAGTTCAAGTGTTGTTGCTATTCCCATTGGTGTCTGAAGAGGCTTGCATTTGTCCATGTTGAAGCGCTTAAGAAGGTCCTTTGTATACTTAGTTTGATTCACAAAAGTTCCTTCTTTTGTTTGCTTGATTTGCAGCCCCAAAAAGTATGTGAGTTCTCCCGTCATACTCATCTCAAATTCTGAACTCATCACAGCTGAAAACTTGGACACGAGATCATGAGAAGCACAACCAAAGATAATATCATCCACATACACTTGAACGAATAATGAGTCATTGCCTTGCTTAAGTACAAAAAGAGTTTTATCAACCTTGCCCATGGTAAACCCCTTTTCAAGTAAGAATGTTTTTAACCTATCATACCATGCTCTAGGGGCTTGTTTTAGACCGTACAAGGCTTTGGACAGTTTGTAAACATGATTAGGAAAATTTGGATTTTCAAAACCCGGTGGCTGCTTAACATAAACCTCCTCCTCTATGTAGCCATTAAGAAAAGCACTTTTAACATCCATTTGATATAACTTGAAACCTTTAGATGCAGCAAATGCTAATAAAATTCTTATAGCTTCTAATCTAGCAACAGGAGCAAATGTTTCATCAAAATCTAGACCTTCAATTTGAGTGAAACCTTGAGCAACCAACCTAGCTTTATTCCTAACCACAACCCCATCCTCACTTTGCTTATTTTTAAATACCCATTTAGTTCCAATTAATGTGTGACCTTGAGGTGGAGGTACAAGTTTCCAAACATTATTTCTTTCAAAATTTTCTAACTCTTCTTGCATGGCATTAATCCAAGATTCATTAGTGAGTGCGTGTGATATATCCTTGGGTTCAAAAGAAGCAACAAAAGCAGAATGAGCATGAGAGTTTGGATCGCAAAACCTGGACCGAGTGACTCGTTCATGCAAGCTTCCAATGATTTTTTGTGGAGGATGACTTTTGAGTACTCGGAGGGGAGTAGACACTTCACAAGCACCTTCTTCTTCATGTTCGGACCTTTGATTAGGAGAGCTTGTTGATTGAGGAAGGTCCGAACCAGCAGTAGTGACTGTTGGTGCTGGTTGTGGTGCAAAATCAGCAGCTTGATCGTTATTTACTTCCGAGTTTTCAGGCAGCAGCACCACTTCTTCATCTTCTTCAATAAAAATACTCTCCCCCTGCGGATATGGATCCGGACCTGCAATATCGGAGCTAGTACTTGGGCTAGCTTCATCAAAAGAAACCTCGCAAGTCTCCACAATTTTGTTAGTGTCAAGTAAAAGCACACGGTAGCCTCTAGTATGAGATGGATAACCAAGAAACATGCCATCAACAGATCTAGCTTCAAATTTATCAAGATTACCATGTTTCTTAACAAAGCATTTGCAACCAAAAACCCTAAAGTGTGTAACACTAGGCCTATGTCCAAACCGGAGCTCATATGGGGTTTTTCCAAGCTTAGTACGCAAGAAAACACGATTTGAGACATAATAAGCGGTTGCAATTGCATCAGCCCAAAATTTCCTAGGAGTTTGATATTCATCAAGCATAGTCCTAGCCATCTCAACTAAGGTCCTGTTCTTTCTTTCTACGACACCATTTTGTTGTGGTACATAGGGTGAAGAGTATTGATGATCTATTCCATTTTCAGCACAAAAGTGATCAAAGGATTGGTTTTTAAATTCAGTTCCGTTATCACTTCTAATTGCTTTTAATGATCCTAGGTGATCAATAGATAATCTAAGAAATAAAGTTCTAAAATGACTAAAAGCTTCATTCTTAGATGCCATAAAATAAACCCAAGAATATCTGGAATAATCATCAACAATCACAAGCACATACCATTTACCTCCGAAGGATTGAACACGTGCCGGACCTACTGTGTCAAGATGTAAAGTTGTCTTGGTTCAGCTGTCATGGTCATTGTGAGAGGAGCATGTGAACCTGCAACAAACTTAGCATGTCTACAAGAAGAGCACACAATATCATTGTCCTTTTTAAGCTTCGGCAGCCCACGTATGCGATTGAGAGCACTAACACAAGTGAGATGATCAAAGCCTATGTGACCAAGTCTACGATGCCAAAAATATAGATCCTTTGTATCATTAGCAACTAGACACCGATGCTTAGAAGTTGACAAATCAAAATCAGCTTTAAAAACTCTTCCAAACCTAGACATGTTAAACAAAAGCTCACCTTTTGAATCTATAACCTTGCAGCAATTTTTAGCAAAGCTAACCTCTAGATTTTCATCTAGCAATTGTGAAACCGAAAGCAAGTTGTATTTCAAATTTTTAACAAGTGCCACATCTTTCAAAGTGTAGAGATTGTTTACTCTAACCGAACTTTAGCAATTATGGGAGTAGAAGAGTTATCGGCGAAAGTAACATTTTCTACACGTGACACAAAAGAGAGAGAGGAGAACCATTCTTTGTTACCGGTCATGTGGAGTGAGCAACCTGAATCCACAATCCAAATGTTCTCCTTCCTCAAACGTGAAACCTATACAGCAGCACAATACGTCGATGACTCAATACTGGGGTTAGTTAAAAGACTTTTAGGAATCCAGTATTGAGTCACACGACGTCCAGCAGGAATAACACGCGAAAGCTGAGAAGGTACAGCAGATTTATGAGCCAAACATCGAATATTTTTGTTCCCAACTACTGACTTAGAAGATGTGTTATATGTAGAACAAATAACAGTAGGTCCAGGAGCAAGTTTTTGACTCATTACAGCGGGTTGCAAGCTCCGAACATTCGGTCTAGCAGATTTTGCTTGGTTGTTATGTGATCTAGCAAGTATTCTTTGTTTCTTATCGTGTTTAGCTAGTCTATAACAAAAATCCATGACATGACCATCTCTACCACAGTAGGTACAATGAAAAATAACCTTATTATCATGTCTAGATGAGCAAGCAACACGTTTATTAGAACCCGAATGGGACAGAACTCCTGCAGATTTGAAAATCACCTCTTTTTGTCTAGGAGCTGTTTGAATCAAACCGCTTCCTAATGATTTTACAACTTTAGGTGGGTGTGCCTTAGCATGAGCATGAGAATTAAAACCTAAACCAGTTTTATCATTATAAGACTTGGAAGAATTCAGCAGCAAGTTTAGGTTCTTATTTGCATTAGAAAACCGATCTAGTGTCCTATGCATGTCATCAAGTTTATTGGACAGATCAAAGCAGTTTTCACATGAAGTTTTTCCTTTTAGTTTGCAATTTGAACAATATTTAACTTCATGCACACGTAAAGCATTGTTCAAAATAGAAATCTCATTCATAGCATCATTTAGTTTCTTATTCAGATCATCACATGAAGAACAATGCAAATCAATTGTAGAACAACAAGCATATTTCAAATTTGTATCATTAAGTGCAGCAAGCTCTTTGTTCTTTTCAATTTCAAGTTCAAGTTTATCAAGTGTAGATGCGTGTGCACTTCTTAAAGAGGATAATTGTTCATAAATCAAATCACATGAGGAACAAGAATCATCACTAGGAATCAAAGTTTTTAAACGATTAATTTCAAATTCTAGTGATTCAATTTTAACAGCATTGTTCCTAAGTTTTTTATCCTTTTTCTTTAATATAACAGTGGCACGAGAAATAGCATCACACATTTCTTCGCAAGTGGGACATACCTCTTCATCGTCGCTGTTGTGTTCTGCCTCCTCGGAGCTTGAACTTGACTTGCTTGCCATGCAGCACATATTTGCCATAGCTTCTTCATCTTCATCACTACCGGTGTCCACATCACTTGAGCTGAAATCTTGAAGTGCAGAGATCATACTATGCACTATGTTGCGCATTCATAAATCTTTCTTCTTCTTATTCTTTGCAAATGATTTCTTCGGCCTTGTTTGCTTTTCTTCATGTGATGTCGGACCTGAAAGGTTAGGGCACTCCATACGAAAATGTCCTGTCTTACCACATTCAAAACATCGTTGAGGTCCGGAGCTTCCTCTCCTTCTAGTTCTCACATTTTGCAATGCTTTTGAGAACCGAGTAGAGATGAGTGCAAGCTCCTCCTCTGTAAACTCTTCAATCTGTTCAAGGGTTAGAGAGGACAGCAAAGAGAGTGCACCACTAGATGATGATTGACTAGAACTAGACATGTCACGTTGCGAAACAAATGCAATAGACTTGTTGGGGTTTTTACGTGAGATGATGTCAATTTCATGAGTTTTCAATTTAGAATAAAGCACGTCTAAAGTAAGAGAACTCATGACAGTAGATTCACGAATAGATGTAACTTTCATCTCCCAAATTGACATATCTAATGCTCCTAACAATTATCTAGCATTTTCAGCATCTGAAAAGTTAACATTGACACTACGCAAGTTGCTGAGAATTTTATTAAAGCGAGCAAAAAGGTCGTCAATTGACTCACCGGGTTGCATCTCAAAACGCATGTATTCTTTCTTGAACATATCTTGCCTTACCTCCTTGATCGTATTGGATCCTTCATGGTAGTCACAAAGAGCTTTCCAAACATCATATGCAGATCGGAGGTGTGCAACACGGTCAAAGTCGCTTTGAGTCAATCCTTGGATGATCAAGTTGCGAGCCTTGTTGTTGTTGTCAACATCTCTCATGTTCGCAGCCGTAACTTGATCGTTGGGTGGTACATCGAAGTTCCGGTAGACCTTTTCCCATATGGCGAAGTCTTGCGCCTGTATGTAGGCCTCCATCCGCGCCTTCCAAACCTGAAAATCGATGCCATTGAACACACAAGGTTTTGCGGAGTACTTCTCTATGATGGTTAGTAAAAACACGTGCAAATCACAAAGATTAGAGCACCTTGGCTCTGATACCAATTGTAAGATCGAAGAGCACATGAAAAGCTACCAGAGGGGGTGAATGGTAGATTAAAACTTTTCGCAGCGGAAACAACAAAAACCCCTCAGCAAAAAATCAATCGGTTAAAGAAACCATGTGTGCAAGTGTTTTCAAACGTGTTAAACCGTGACAAATCAAGTAGAGAGGTAGAGAATCAAGTCACGGATCTAATGCAACAAGAATCACTTGAAAACACGAAGTAAAACTTGAGATACGATCAAAACATTAAACGAAAATCAATCTGTTCTACCCGATATAAAACAGATCTGCAACGCTGCAAAGAAACTCGTGTATCTCAAAAACTACAGATCCGAAGCTCGTGAAAATTTCACAGATGATAGATAATTGAGTTGTGAAGACAACGCAAAAAGAATCACGTCAATCGGATCTGTAAAACTCGAGTTATGAACGAAACACCGAAGCAACGTCGGTCTGTCCAGAAACTCGGCGAGAAAGACTTGACGAAAAACAAGTCGAACGAACAAGGCACAAAAGTTCCTTTAGAATACGAATTTTGTTTATCAAAATACAAGAGGAACAGCCCCAAAGTCGTGCTCCACGAGCTCTGGCCTCCCTTGCTTATATAACCAGCTCTATGGCCAATCCAATTCAAACTAGGACTCCTACTCCTACTTGGATTCAAACTGTAACTTTCCAATACTGCTCAAGACTCTTCTATACGCAGATAGAAGCAATCTTAAGACTTCCAAACACCTTAGGAACGTCACAAACATTCCTAAAACAACTCAAATTCGTGACCCACACAAAATCCTATCATAACCAACTCAAAACTTTTCATATTTGAGTCAAACACGACTCAGCCGCAGCCTGAGTCCATAACCTAGTCGGTTGGACCTTTCCGACCAATTCTTTACGTCCACTTCTCTTCATCACGCCTTGGAACAATGTTGCCACGTCCATGCACTCCTTGCACACGTGCAAACACCTTCCAACAACGTACACGCAACCTTCATATGCACTGCCCTTGATCCAAACATGTTGCGCGACCTCCCGATCAACTCAACCACAGCTCCTCCCGAACTTGTTTGTTGGAACCTCATCTCCTCCCTGAGACTAGTCCAAGGATCCCGTCACCAGCCTTGTCTTGAAATCAAGCAACACCTGCACATGAATAAACAACCAATTCTTCCGAGCACAAGTCCTCGACTTGACTCACGTTAGTTCGAAAACCACAACACCTTACATGAGCACGTCACATAAGCATGTTGCAAACCATATCACAGCCATAACCACCAAAACACACCAAAAACTTAGCAAATTAATACTAAGCAAACCTTCCCATAAAGCAAGTTTGAAACATTGCGAGTTAAAAGCAAAAACAAGACGCTGCAGTTCTACGAGTTGAACTTCACGGGAGCTCCCTAAAAACAAGCTCTGGACCTCACAGAAGCTCTCCGGACCTTGCAGGAGCTCTCCGGACCTTGCGTCGGACCTTGCCAACACTTGGCGGACCTAACAAAGAACTTGTCGGACCTTGCGACAGAAGAATGTTTTGGCAATATTCAAAACTTTGAATGTTAATGCTAACTTTTATCCTAATTGCCAATGTATTCAGCACACATAGGTCTCACAGATTCAATTCTGCGGATATGTATAAATTGTATTGCTACATGTGTGCCACCAAATATCGCTTACTAAATTTCAGATTCATGAACTGTTAACTTGTGGCTAAAAGATGAATTAAGGATGAACTTTTTGGTGTGTCCTTTGCTGCAATGTGCCATCCTATGTTGTATAACCTACACGTAGAGTTTCATGTGTAGGTGAGTCGGTTAAGCCTTGCTGAGCCATCGTACTCACGGTTGCTGCTATGAGTGTTTTTCAGGTCAGGATTACCCCACGGACTCCGGGGTACGAGTCCACCGGCGAGGGCTACCCTACGTCGAGGGCCACTGCTGAGTGGGAGCCATACACGCCGCGCTGAGCGGAGAAGTGAAGCTAGTGTGGATTGTCCATAGGGCTGGACAACCAAGTTTTGCTAGTTAGGTGGGCGTGAGTTGTAAACAGTTAGCTTCTGCATATCTAAACTCTGTTCTTAGTTGTAAACTGATGGTTTGTACTAATTTGTACATATTCAGTTTGTTTTTCTATGTAATACAATGTCTTCCTTATGCTGTGTGCTGTCGGGTGTCGCACCATGCGGCACCACCCTCTGAGATCATGGGCGTGCGGATTCCGGTCTGCCACACCCAGCTCGTTATCATCTGGTCCCGGGCGTCACAAAGTCTTCTCGCCACTGTCCCGACGCCTCCTCACGCTGAAAACCTGAAGAGAGCCACCGCACACCCGAAACCACTACCTCGCTGTCGACAGGCCAAAACCGTCCCTTCCACCGTGAGGTGAGGCCATAAACGGCACCACCGACCTTTGCTCGACGTGCTCCATCCCTCAGCCGCTTGTGATCAGTTTCTCTTGAGCTTTCCCGAGCCGAGTTTCCACTGCCCTGTTCACCCGAAGCGCCTCCGACTTGACACTATCGCCCGGGCAGCTCAAAGCTTCTCTGGCGCCGCCAACTGCTCTCTGAGCTTAGCATCGAGGTCTAGTAGCTTTCCCCAAACTCCCTAGCTCTTTCTTTACGCCGGCTAGCCGGAATTTGAGGTTTTCCGAGGATAGCTGGATATAACCGAAGCCCTTAAGAACTCCAAATTCATCTCGCATGGTTTATCATGCCCAAAGCTGGATGAGCTAGAGCAACTAGGGTCCCTCACGACCACCCTGGCCAAAAACTACGAAGAGACATCCATCCAACGTGCTGAGCAACGCAAACTCGCTGCTGCCGGCCGAAATGGCTTGGGTCGCCGTTGAGCTCATAGCTCCGGTCGTTTTCCACGCGGTTTGAGTGCACCATCACCTTCCTCGAGCTCCAGTGGTGCTTTACGGCCACTTCGGGCATCAAGATAGGCATGGGACACATTGGTCGTTGTTGGCGCCGCACCACCGATCGCTGCCGTCGATGCCGACCGGTTTTCCGGCGATGACATGCTGCACAACCTTGTCCGGCCACTAGGGCTTGGTCGGAGGAGCGTGTAGCGCGAAAGATCACCGGAAATGGTCCACCGTAGAAGGAGAACGGACCACGCCATGGCCTCTGTTCGTCGCACACTCGGGCGCCAGCGGGAGGTTGAAGAAGGCACTGCGTGTGGGACCCTCGTGCAGTGTTTTAAACATTTCCCTGATTTTCAGATATTGTTCAACTTCAAACCCACATAACTTTGGCTAGGAAACTCCAAATTGAATGAACCAATTTTTGTTGGATTCAGCTCTCTGAGTACTTTCCAACAAAGCAAGTTTCACATTATGAAAATCTTGTTTTCAGAAAGTCATGGCTTGCTCCATGAAAATCCCTAGAACACCCTAAGAGCTCCAATTAAGGCCAAATACACATTTATTTGTGGAGGGATCAAATGAGCTTTGCTGCAAATGAAATTTGGCCAAGTCTCTGTTTAGCTTGCCAAACTTCAGTAAAAATTTCAGGGTCATTGGGCCATTCTAGCAGTACTTATAGTCTTAACAAATTCAACTTCAAATGCAAATGCTTTCAAATTGACATATACATATGTTTATCTCATGTAGTCGCTAAGGTTGAGGAGGAGCCAGAAGTCTTAGACTTCATAACTCCGGAGGAACAGCTAGCCTATGACCAACAGCAGCAAGGCAAGCTCCGGTTTGCATTAGCCTTTTTATAAAGTTTACTATTTTGGGAACTTACTTTGAGTACCCACTTCAATTATGCATTAGTCTTGTTTGACAACCCAATTGCATAGCCAACGAAGCCTTGGTTTGGGCTTAGGTTTGTAAACCTCGACTAGCCACTGCAATGCTAAGTTAGGGTAGGATTCGGTACACTCGATCGTGAGAATAGGCTAGAGGCACACTACTCGGGTAAAGATAGCAAATGGAACACATGGCAATAAAAAAATGAGACCGAGAGGAGAGTAAGGGTAAAAGGACGTTGGGGCATGGGTGCCATAGCTCCGCTTGTGTCGATTGAGGACCGAGCTGTGTGTGGACTTGTTGAACAAACTAGAAAAGTACCGAAGACCTACCGGATATATGGGAACCAAGAAACCGATATAATTTGGGTAGATGGGTGTTGAGGCATTGCTTGTCGTCCAGAGGGTAGGTTGAGAGCTTGAGGTGTAAATCGGCCGGCGGCACTGTGGATGCGCGCGCAGATACCTCTTGCTCGAGACAATAGGACCGGTTCAACATTTGGCTGACGGATGAAAGGTGGTCGCGTACGCCGTCCGTGATGGTTGCTGTAGGCAACATCAAGTACGGGCGTACGTGACGGGTCATTCGGGTAACCCTGCAGGTGTAAATAGATTATAATCACCGTCCCTCGCGGTCAGTGGGTACCACTTGTTCACTGTACCGTGACGTAGAAAGAACAGGCTAGATACATGTTAAAAGTTTGCTGATTTGAAGGATGGACCTTGATTGCTAATGAAGTGTTATAGTTTAGAGCTAATTAAAGTTCTTTTCAACCTTGGGCAAAGCACATGAGAGAAATGTGTTTCTTGTTTGATTGCGGCTCTCTTATGTGCCTTAGTGTGAGGTTCTCCACAACTTGCTGCTAAAACTTGAAAGTAAGGTTCAACTACTTAGGCGAGTCCTTTGCAGCTCACTTTCCCTTTTACACTGTTATCCAGCATGTAGAAGGTTCATGTATAGGAAAGACGGGTCAGACTTTCTGAGCCATCGTGCTCACTGCTTGTGTTTGAAGCTTTTGCAGGGTGTTATGAGGAGGAGACTCCCAAGGAGGATACGGAACCCCAAGAGGGCAACCCCGTCGAATGGGAGTCATGCACGCCGCCGTGTTAGTGTGTGTGTGCTAGAGGGAACACGTTCACGGGCTGAACATGAACTCTGTGCTTAGTCTACGCCCGTGAGTGTGGACTGAACATATTTTGTTGTAAACATGTCTCTAAACTCTTTTATGCAATAAAACTTTGCTTCCGCTTTGTATCTTTTATGTGTGTTATTCGGTGTTGTGCAACGCAGCACCCCTCAGCGTGATCCTGGCTCATCGAGGCCGTGAGGCCCTCACAGCGTGGTATCAGAGCTCGCTTGAGGTTTAACACACTAAAAAGGTCATCTTTTTCAAGTACTCAGTGAGGAACGAGTTAGTAGCCCATATAAGGATGTTATTAGTGTATAGAAAGTGACAAATCTAACCTATGTGCTTATGTCGGAAAATCATGCATCTCGGGATGTCATATGTCTTGGGGGGTGCATGTAAGCGCTGTCCACCAGTGCGCACAAGCTAAAGGGTGGAGTCTCACGGGTGGCAGGTAACCCGGCCCGCTTTAGTATCCTCTATGACTCTTCATGTTGTTTGGGGTATTCGAGCAACGCCCTTCCCTGGCGTGCTACGGGCGATTTCGGGAGACCCCATCATGTGGTTAGTAACATGAACACGTAGCTCAAGGCGTGTTTGGCTAGAGAACAACCGTGCGAGTGATGATGGACGGTTGTATGAACTGTATTGGGACCGAGCTCGGTGTGCAGCCAAGCCTGACGATTGAGTGGTTTATTTGCAGGTAGTCTGACCACGAATTGGTAGATGAGTAGCATCTGTGTGCGAGAGACGTTTAGTGCCACTGAACTAACGAATCCGGCTAAGTCCGGTATAGGTTTTTCTTTGTGAGGAACATAGTACCGACATGAACTGGTGACGCTTCGACATCACACCCCACTAAATGTTCTACATCATTGTAAAACCTGAAGGTTTTGATCCAGAGCACTAAAAGTGTGACTTAACCTCTTCCCTTAATCAGGATGTTCAAAGTAAATAATTTTTCAACTTATAGGATACTAAGGACAGAGTCCTCTGTTTTCAGCTGACATAAGGCTGAATTTAAACAGAGGTTAGAGGTTGAGTTCTTTCGAGGTTGGGGTCATATGATACATCTATGGAAAGCTTTAGAATAGCTTTACAACTTTTGTGTTGATTTCCAGAGGTGTTTCATCCCTTAACCAGTCGAAAGATGCAGAAGAGTTGAAACTGTCCAGAAAACAGGGCAGAGCAAAAACTCTCTGTACCTATCTGTAAATTGAGCATAACTTCCTGCATAAAATCCAAAAATAGAAAATGAGGTAGTTCTGAAAAGTTCATGAGATAGGTTACAACTTTGTAACAGAAAGTTTTGTCATATTTGGTGTAGAATTAACTGGAATTCTTGGATCAAATCAGTACCTCAAGCAGGGAGGTGCTGTCCAATTTTCTCCAGAAATTCTGTCAACTTTGACATCTCATAACTTTTAAACCAGAACTTTTTTTTCCAACAAATACTTTATGAAAAGCTATTGAAGTTGACTTTAACTTTGATGTTGAGCTCCAGAATTGTTTTTGCCTTTAGCATGGTCTAAATCAGGTTGAAATGGAAACTGGTCATGGCTGTCAGTTTGGGAAGCAGACCAGCAATCAAATTTGTTCTAAGTTTGAATTGTGTTTCTAGGTTTTATGAGTTCAATGATATGTTTTATGTTATAACTCAATGATTTACTGTTGAAAATGCATATTTGACCTTTTTCAAATATAATTCTACAGATGACAGAGGATAAACAACAGGAGAACGGGTGGGTGGCCTCCCACTGTTCTCAAGCCAGCGGTTATCTGGAAGTGTTGAAGCAAATGCTTCAATATTTCGTGTACGTGGAGATGCCGCAGTACCTCACCAAGGAAGAAGGCGAGGAGGGGAACATGACGTGGACCATCCATGTCAAAATTCCTGCAGGACCTACGCCACCCGGTTGGGCACAGTTCAGCATCACAGTGAGAGGTAGACAGCCAGAGGAAATGTGGCAATTGGCATCCCGCGACACCATGTCGCGTTTCTGCCAACTACACGTGAGAACTATGGAGGGCACTCCATACGTGCTCATTCCAGTGGAGGGACAAGCTAATCACGTGTGGAGGGAGAGGTACTTGTAGGCAACAGATCCAGGTTTCCCAAGGTACAACCCCGTGGTGGCGAACCTCAGCCTCCAGTTGAGGGCAGGGAAGACCGTGATGGACAGCAAAGCTGTCCATATGGATTGTCTTGCCGTAAAGCTAAAGGAGAGCACCAGCCGTGGAGACCATTTCAAGAATGCTCACAGCGCACTCCGTAATGTCTCCTTCCGACGATAAAGCAACTGAACGAACAACATAATCAGTTGCATCATCTGAAGAAGGCGAAAAAGAAAAGCCGCGTCGACATCACGACTTTACAACAGCAAGTGTAGGCCTTGACCCAGCAGAATGAGGTCCTCACTCAAGAGCGTGATGACACCATTGAGGAGAGCCAGGGCTGGGAAGAGGACTACAAGCAGGACATGGACGAGGTACACGCGTTGCAAGACCTCGTACCTCCGGTAGTGGGCCTACCGATGATAGGTGCCGTACCCGTGGTTTTGGGTATCCCGGCGATGGGGAACCTGAGCTAGAAGAGGAGGTCATGGACCCGGAGCCACCAGCAGAGGTAGCGGAGGAGGACGACCCGCAGGAGTTCGAGTTCTACTCTGAGTAGTGGGTTACCGTTGCCAAGTAGGACAGCGAGGGTGGTGTATAAAAACTTTTGTAATCGGTGACATGTCGTGTAGACAATAGTATATGTATAGGTAGTGAAGACATGAGCACGAGTTCTCGGAGACCCAAGAATAATGTATCTTGTATAAAGTTCATGCTTTATCAATATATGTGAATGTTGTGCAAGTTTATTCATGCGTTACTTCAATACCTACTGTTTTATATGGAATTTTGAGAATGACATGTGCTGATCGCTGCTGTTTTGATTTTCAGAATTACTCGCGCTCGTGCCAACCCGGAAGTTGGGGGTTCTAGTCAGGGGGATGATGCCTCCCAACAGCCTCCCGAGGATTCCTTGGGACAGCAACAGCAGCAACAGCAACAACTGCCACCGCCACCGCCAACGGTTACATTGGCCGACATCATTGCGACTATGGCGGGTTCTCATCAGCAGCACACGGTGTTGCTGCAAACCTTAATTGCAAATACGTCTCGACCGGAGAGGCGTCAAGACCGTGAGGAGCGCCAACAAAGCTCCTACTCCGACTTTCTGGCTACTCATCCCCCGGTATTCTCAAGGGCGGATGAACCCCTCAATGCGGACAACTGTCTCCGCACGATGGAGATGAAGTTCGGGCTGCTCCAAGTGAGTGAGCAGCGCAAGACTCAGTTCGCGGCCCAACAGCTTCAAGGGTCCGCGAGCGCTTGGTGGGTGAACTACTGTGCCTCGCAACCCACCGAGCGAGTTATGACCTGGGTGGAGTTTCGGACGGCCTTTAGGGCCTATCACATACCGCCGGGTCTTATGAAAAGGAAGACACAGGAGTTTCTTCGCCTACAGCAAGGAAGCAGGAACGCGCTGGAATACTCCAGGGCTTTCAATGATCTCGCACTCTACGCTTCATATCACGCCGATACCGACGAGAAGCGGCGGGATCATTTTTACCATGGGCTTAACCCGCTCCTGAAGGACAAGCTGGCAATGTTCGATCGTGGCAGCCTCAACGATATTATTGATGCTGTGATTGTTCAGGAGGACTACGGCAAGGAGTTAGCAGCAGCGGAGAAGAAGCGAAGCGCGCCGCAGAGCAGCGGAGAGGGAGGTGGTCCTTCTCAGAAATACCAGACGTTGTATCGCTCACCATCGGGTCAACGCTGGCAGTCACCACAGAGGCTGATGCGATTCCGCAGTCGGCCATATTCTCCACCGGCGTTGAGGCTGGCACTACCAGCACCACCTCCGCAGCAACAACAGTAGCAGCGGGCAATGCCGCGTGCGTTTGCACCTCAGAAGCGCATGCCGGGCTTTCGTCCCCCAACTACGGGCCAGTCGTCAACCGCATGCTTCAAATGTGGTTGCCCAGGACACTTCGCCAACAACTGTCCCGAGATGCAAGGCGGCGGAGTGGAACCACAGCTTTCGGGGAGGAATCAGCCCCGGAACCCCATTAATTCGCAGTGGGCAAATCCTAAGCCCGGCACCGTCCACCAACTCGCCATAGAGGACGTGCCGGAGGGGGAGCCAATCCTTGCGGGTATGTTCCAACTCCACCAGCATCCCACTATAGTTTTATTTGACTCAAGCGCCACGCATAATTTCATTAGCCAAGCTTTTATTGCTAAACACAGCTTGCAAATATTACCCACTGAAAGTCCATATTTGATTTGTTCACCGGGTGGGAAAATTTCAGCAAACATGATGGTTTCCAAAGCACCATTATGCTTAGAGGGTAGAGTATACCCTACGTCTCTCATAGCTTTAGAGGGACAAAAGGTCAATGTCATCTTAGGGATGTCGTGGTTAACCCACCACGGCGCTGTTTTAGACACCGTCCTCCGGGTCACGCATCTACACCAAGAAATGCACGAGTCTCACTCATTATTTCTGGACAGTCCAGAAACAAAACTTCCAATTGTGTATCAATCCACCGGTATCAGATTGGAAGACATTCCAGTAGTCCGTGAGTTCCTAGACGTGTTCCCGGATGATTTACCGGGGATGCCGCCAACATAGAGGTGGAGTTCAAGATTGAACTTGCACTGGCAACTATGCCAATATCCCGAAGGCCGTACAAGATGGCGCCAAAGGAATTGGTGGAATTGAAAACGCAGTTGATGGACCTGCTGGAGAAGGGTTTTATTAGGCTGAGTTCCTCGCCATGGGGCTGTTCGGCATTATTTGTGAAGAAGAAGGATGAGATGTTGCGGCTTTGCGTGGACTATCGTCCACTAAATGCAGTAACTATCAAGAACAAGTACCCATTGCCACAGATCGACATGTTGTTTGATCAGTTGGTCGAAGCAAAGATCTTTTCCAAGATGGACTTAAGATCCAGGTACCATCAGATTAAGATACGGGCTGAGGATATACCGAAGACGGCTTTCTCGACGAGGTACGGGCTGTATGAGTACCTGGTCATGTCCTTCGACCTCACCAACGCTCCAGCTCACTTCATGTACTTGATGAACTTGGTATTCATGCCGGAGCTGGACACGTTTGTCGTGGTCTTCATCGACGACATATGTAACGACCGAATTTTAAAAAACATGTGACAAACCTCTCTCCCCCTCTCTTCCCCCACTTCCACCAGGGCCTAGCCGTCAGCCTTCTTCTCCCTAGAGCAACCGCCGGCCCTTCTCTCTCTCCCTCTTCCCGTTATTATCACATGTGAGATAAATATGTAGCACATGGCCGAAATCCACGCCTCTGTGGCAACCGCCGCCTCTCCTCGCCGCCGCCTCTTCCCCCTCTATATAAACAACCCCAAGCCCAGTCATTTTCCCCGCAGAAAACCGCCCCATTCCCTCCTGATCGGAAAAACCACCCTAATTCCAATTCTCCGTTAATACACTCCAATCTTTGGTTCTAGCAACTCCTACACACTCCATAGACCTCCAGAGAGAACTCCCGATCGAATTCCCTGAAGAAACAAGCCAGGAGATCGTGGCCGACGAAGATCGCCGGAGATTTCCCACTGTCGCCGTCGATCACACTTCTCCGGCCAAATTCAGTCTCCAAAACACCCCTAGGTGAGTTCCCCACCCTCTCCTCTCTCTTCTGGTGCAAGTAGATTAAGAAATGGTGAAGAAACGGCAAAACCCGAGAGTTTTCGGCCACCGCCGCCGCTCGCCGGCGATCGCGCGGCCGCCGGACGCGAGGGAGAAGCAGTTAGGGCGACGTGGCACAATCGGGAGCGTCCATCTCGCGTGAACGGTTAAGATTAGAAGGAGCGTACCAGTTCGGTTATTTTAAATCTGGGCCATTGATCTCAGATCCGACGGCCCACATTCAATTAAGTTATAACCGTTGAGATTTTAACGCTTTAGTCCCTAGAGATTTAAATAACTAGGAAATAGCCCCTGATTCTTGCAGAATTAACCCTAGGCTTATTAGAAATTAGGAATTCAGTTTAAAATAACCAATTAGCCCCTGTGTGATTTGTAAATTAATTAAACAGTTCTGTAAATTCAATTTGAACCCTGGAAAGTTTGAAAGTATTACAAATTAGTCCAAATCAGTTTAAAAGTCTGTTTTTAATTCTGAAATTAATCAAAATAGGCTAAATGATCTCTGAAAAATGTGGAAAATTTATTAAAAACACTGTTAAAACATTTTGAACAGAAAACAAATTCTGAAGTTAAAAATAATAATTTTCAGGGACTGAAAATATTTATTTTGTATTAAATTAATTCTGAAAATCAAAATAAAAACAATATAGGTATTAGAAAATTGTAGAAATTTATTAACTAGCATAAGATTATTCTGTTTTATACTTTTCTGTATTTTAAGTTTCTGTAGTCCAGAATAATTATTTAAATGACTGAAAATGCATTTTTAGGTATTAAATAAATACTGAAATATAGATAAAAATAGTATATATTAAAGAAAAAATTCTGGAAACTGTTCTAAATACTTAATTAGGTTCTGAAATGTAGAAAATAGAAATATGAGTTCTGAAAATCATTATAGTAATAATTTAAATGATTTTTAGGATTTAATTAATTATAAAAAAATAACATATATACCTATAAAATTCTAAAATTGATTCAAATCATCTCACAAACTGAAAATGAGTGTTTGGCTGTAGCAATAGTAAAGTAGAAGGATATGGGTACCCCAATTGAAACTTATTTTCATTCCAACCCACATGAAATGATATAAATACAATAGGTGCATGTGTATATTCAAACATATATGATTGTAATACATTGCTAAGATTCTTATGGCATGTTTGGTATTGTTTTGTGTGCATGTGTATGGATAGAACCCAACCAAGAACTATTTCATAACCTTCAAGAGCAAGAGTTTGAAGTAAACCCCTCTTCATTCAAAGGCAAGTGTTCCTTGACCACTTTGTTCCTATTCTAGGATGATTAGTTAGAATGATTGCATGATGTCATTAATATGAGACCTAATCTAGGTTGTTTCCCTAGTTATATTCTTTTATCATTCCTTGTTTAACCATGGAGGGACTTAGTTGATATTTGTTGGTTATCATTTTATGTGCTTAGCCAAGCATGCTTAGAACTTAGAGAATGAATGAAACATTATGTGGATAGTCTTGTGGAATTATATAAAGGACACAAGAGTGTGTCATGGTGTTGGGAATCTAGGCAGGCTGGTTGTTTGGTTGGTGCTTCGTGTACGAGACTCGGGAATGAGTTAGTGCCTGTCTTAGATTCTAAGGACCGGTTCATGGAACAGTTAACCCGGCTTTACAGTGCCACCACAAGACTGAGATGGGGCAGCTTGGCCAATTAATTAGGAGTTTGTCGTTATAGTATGAGTATTTGGATGGTGCGGGGAATGGGAATCCATTTTTGACTGCCCTAGGAACTGCAAGGCTCAAGAGGAGGCTTCTTTAGGGGAGGGTTACTCCCAGGAACTACAGCGGTGAAACCTCAGTGGGCTTGTACTTGCCGGTAGACCCTTTGTAAAGGCCATGTAGTGATCTCCTGATCGCACACCAAAGGAAGTGTGTAATGTGGCTTGCAACCACGGATATCAGGGAGGTTTCTTAGTCCACCTGGCAACAGGGGATGAAATCACTACTTGTGGGTAAAGTGGTACAATCTCTGCAGAGAACCAAAATGTCATGACAGCCGTGCTCACGGTCAAGAGCGGCTTGGACTTGCCCATGATTAGAGAAACATGGATGTGAATTGAAAGAGGTTGTTGGGTGGTGTAACCTAACATTAATGACTTAATTATGCAGTTGGTGGGATTATGACTTAGTAAGATAGGTTGCTAATCAAAGCTAAGGCTTAGGATTAATGCATAGTGCTTAACCATATTAGCCTTCCCTTGTTATTGGCCTTCATAACATTCTTTCCTACACTTGCTGAGTACCTTTGGTACTCAAACTTGCTTTTGTTGGATATCGTATGCTGCTCAGGTGCAAATGAAGATGTAGACTTTGACGAGGAGTACTTTGATCCCGAGGAGTTATTCTAGGTTGGCAAAAACCCCGGGCAACGCCTGTGGAAATGGAGCACCCATGTTGTAGTCTTCCGCTGTTGTGTTATAGTGTAGTGGTACTCTTATTTGATATTTCATGTACTATGATGTAATATTATGTCGTACGTTGAACTTGGCTTGTAATATAATGATATTACACTCTTGTCGGCACATGTATGAGTCAACTGATCCTAGCATACATGTGATAATACGCTCGGGTGTTCCTTATGGAAAACCGGGTGTGACAAAGTGGTATCAGAGCCAAGGTTGCCCGTAGGACGCAAACCTAGTTAGAAATGGACGGGATAGACATCACTATTTTATTAAAAACTATTTTTACTAAATATTTTGTTAGAAGGAGGATTATTTAAATTATATATATGTTATCTAACCTCATCTATACTCAAAATTATATTATTGTTTATTTTCTAACACATTTTAAATTTTTCTTGAAACAGATGGCACGCACACGTCTTACGGCCCGTAAGTCCACCGGAGGACGAGTTCCTCGACACCAGCTGGCGGAACGCACTACTGAGGAGGTGGACAACCCCGCCACCTACCAGACCCACGGGGAGTCCACTAGAGGCATGGTGGATCGCCTTAGACACCTCCTTCGCTGTGCTGGTTATACCGGCAAGCTAGAGGTGCAGTACGACACCACTCGAGTCTCTCGTGCGGAACGCGATGAGTGGAAGTCGCAGGCAAGGATCTACTATGAGAACAAGCTACTCAAGATCCATAATTCGCAGGCATGGAGGTCTACCATGGCAGAGGCTGAGAAGGACGCCACTTGGGAGGCAATCACTTGCCAGAGCTACACCAACCGTGGCCGCCTTGAGGGGACCCAATACATGTACACCCCTCGGCGACAAAGTGGAAGTGCGGTGTTCAACTACGAGCCCATCCATGAAGGTTGTGACATAGTGCAGATGGACATGAGCCTTCAGGTAGGAGTGGACGTCAGTACCAGGCTACAGAACTGCCAACAAGAGCTTCAAGACGTCCGTGACCTTCTGAAGAAGACGGAGGCCATAATGCGTGGACTGGTGAGGATGAGGGATGGAGAAGTGAGTGATCTCTATGCTTCGGATGGAGACACTTGGACTCCTGACTCTCCAGACCGTAGGGCAGCCAAACGCCCTCATACTTCTCCAGCACCTGAGGTCTCCACAGCTGAGTCAGAGGCTAGCACTCCTGATGGTGATGGCGGGAACCCACAGGAGGATGCACAGAACCCAGGGGATAACTAGGATAGGTGTCCTTGCTTATGTAGTAACTCGTGTAGTACGTGTGTATGGTATTATAGTGACTAGTGTGTAATGGTTGATTTGTGTACTTGTTTAGATTGATGATGTAATGTGTGTTAGCGTATGAACGTGAGTTGTGAAAGCCGTAGGCTTATGTTCACAACCTCGTTAGTGTATGTAAATATCTATTAAGGAATATAAGTACTTAGTTTGTTTCAATCATGATCATCTAGTAAACGAAGTAGAAACTTTAGTAACTCTTGTATAGAATTGATGAAGTAAGTACACAACGTGATACACTTAAGAGAACATCTATACATTAATTTTAAACATAGTCTTTCACAATAGATGGCAGGAAGAAGGAGACGCAATGAAGGGAACAACAACAATGAGGCTGCAGAGTTCCCTTTGCCTGGATGGCAGCCACGAGTTGCACGCAGAGCAGATGGAGAGGTTATACAACAGATGATGAACATGCAAAACCAACTCATTCAGAACTTGACACAAGTGGTGGCCAACCTGCAACAACCTCAACCACCAATTCAGAATGCACCACGTCAACACAAATTGAATGAGTTTCTAAGCACTCAACCACCAAGGTTCGACAACGCTATAGAGCCATTGGAAGCTGATGATTGGCTCAAGAATATTGAGAACAAGCTGCAGATCATACAGTGCCCAGGACGTGAGAGAGTGCTCTTTGCTTCTCACCGACTATATGGATCTGCAGCGGACTGGTGGACGGCATACAAAGAAGCTCATGAGGATCCAGAAAGTATCTCATGGAATGAGTTCAAACTTGCCTTCCACAATCACTATGTTACAGCAGGAGAAATCAAGAACAAGCGGAAGGAGTTCCTCAATCTGAAACAAGGTAGCATGTCCGTGCGAGAGTACCTTACCAAGTTCACACAGTTATCTCGCTATGCTCCGGGAGACATAGACACGGATGAAAAGAAACAAGACTGTTTCATTGAGGGCTTGAACTCAGAAATATAGTATGCTATGTCTTCTAGTGACTATGAAAGTTTTCAGAAGCTTATCAACAAGGCTTTCATAGTAGAAAGAAAAAGACAGAAGTTAGTTGAGGAGAGAAAGAGGAAAATGAATTGGCAAGGACAATCTTCTAGCAGCAACAGTCGGCCCCGTTTCTCATCACCGTCGACGGGAGCAATGAATCGACCTATAGCTCCTAATCAGTTTCAGAGGAGCTACAACCCTGCTGCTAAGAATCCAACCTTCCAACCACAACAGCAGCGACAACAAGTGCAACAACAACGCCCTGCTTTCCAACCCCGTCCTGCAGGGTCAAATCCTCCAAATGCACAACCAGGCAACAAAGCACCAATGAACAAGGTCACAGGGCAATGCTTCAACTGTGGAGAAACGGGACACTATGCCAACCGGTGCCCCAACAAGAAGCCACCTCAACCACAGAATCTTGTGTGTGGCAAGGTGAATCATGTGACTATGGAAGAAGCACAAGAGGCACCAGATGTGGTGATTGGTATGTTCTCTGCCAATACTTATCCTGCTACAATACTGTTTGACTCTGGTGCAACACACTCATTCATAGCCAAGGAATTCATAACCAAGCACAACTTACAAATCACATCTATGAATCGAGTGCTATTAGTAAATTCTCCTGGAGGAGAAATAAAGACAAAACAAGTATGTCCCAAGATAAAGCTAGGAGTTAATGGGGTAGAATTCCTTGCAAACCTCATTGTGATAGAGTCACAAGGGATAGATATCATCTTGGGAATGGATTGGTTAACCAAGTATAAAGGAGTTATACATTGTTCAACGAGAATAGTGGAATTAACACATACGGATGGAACAAAGGTTGAGTTCACATCTATTCAAGTACCCTCTGGAAATGTTCAACTCAACAAGACCGAAGTAGTTATTGAGGACATAAAGGTGGTCAATGAATTTCCAGATGTATTTCCCGAGGAGTTACCAGGTATGCCACCGGATCGAGAAGTAGAATTCATTATAGAATTAGTGCCTGGTACTGCTCCTATATATAAAAGACCATACCGGATGGATACCCAACAACTAGCAGAACTCAAGGATCATATCCGAGAGTTGTCAGAGAAAGGGTATATCCGTCCTAATTCCTCACCGTGGGGAGCTCCGGTCATATTTGTACCGAAGAAGGATGGAACCAAGAGGTTATGTGTAGATTACTGTGCTCTCAATGAAGTAACAATCAAAAACAAGTACCCTTTACCTCGTATTGAGGACTTGTTTGATCAATTAAGAGGTGCATGTGTATTCTCCAAGATTGACCTCCGTTTCGAATATCATCAACTAAAGATAAGAGAATCAGATATCCTGAAGACAGCATTTGTTTCTAGGTATGGACTGTATGAATATACAATTATGCCTTTTGGACTAACAAATGCTCCGGCATATCATGTACCTGATGAATAAGGTATTCATGAAATACTTGGACAAGTTTGTGGTAGTGTTCATTGATGATATCCTCATATACTCAAAGAATGAGAAAGAACATGAAGAGCACCTGAGAATAGTATTACAAAAGCTAAGAGAAAACCAACTTTATGCCAAATTCAGTAAGTGTGAATTTTGGCTTAAGAAAGTTGCTTTTCTGGGGCATATTATCTCCGAAGGAGGAATCTCAGTAGACCCAGAAAAGATATCTGGTGTGCAGAAGTGGAAGACACCAGAGAATGTCGGTGAAATCCGAAGCTTCTTAGGATTGGCAGGCTATTACCAAAGGTTCATTGAAGGATTTTCGAAAATAGCCAAGCCACTCACAAAGATGTTGGAAAAAGGAGCTGCTTTTGTATGGTCTCAAGAGTGCGAATCAAGCTTCCAAGAATTAAAGAAGAAGTTAACAACTGCCCCAGTCTTAGTTATGCCCGATATGGAGAAATCATTCTCTGTATATTGTGATGCTTCAGGGCAAGGGTTAGGATGTGTGCTTATGCAAGAAGGGCATGTTATTGCCTATGCTTCCCGACAACTTCGGAAGCATGAGAAGAACTATCCTACCCATGACCTAGAGTTGGCAGCAGTTGTACATGCATTGAAGTTATGGAGACATTATCTGATGGGTAAAAGAACTGAGATCTATACCGATCATAAGAGTTTGATGTATATCTTCACTCAGCTAGATCTAAACCTTCGGCAAAGGAGATGGTTGGAGTTCATTAACGATTTTGATGTGGGAATAAATTACCATCCTGGAAAAGCTAATGTGCTTGCAGATTCCTTGAGCAGAAAGACACATGTTAACATGTTAACCATAAGAGATCTACAACCCCAACTTTGTGAAGAATTCGCAAAGCTCGACTTAGGCTTGGTGAATCATACAGAAGCCATAGCAATGGAAGTTGACTCAACTCTAGAACAAGATATACGAAATGGTCAAAAGAACGATGAAAAGATCAAAGAAATTAAGCAGTTAATCAAAGAAAACAAGGCTCCGGGATTTAGAGAAGATGAGAATGGTATCATATGGCATGGTAACAGAATATGTGTGCCAGATATAAAGGAAATAAAGAAGTTAATTTTGAAAGAAGCTCATGATTCAGATTATTCTATCCATCCTAGAAGCACAAAGATGTATCATGATCTTAAAACAAGGTAATTGTGGTATGGAATGAAAAGAGATGTTGCAGAGCATGTGGCATTATGTGACACATGTCAACTAGTCAAAGCAGAACACCAAAGGCCTGCAGGGCTATTACAACCACTAAAGATACCTGAATGGAAATGGGAAGAAATTGGGATGGACTTCATAGTGGGTTTGTCCAGAACACAAACAGGGTATGACTCGATATGGGTGATAGTGGATAGATTGACCAAAGTTGCTCACTTTATTCCAGTGAAGGAAAATTATAACGGTTCCAAACTAGCAGAACTATATATGTCGAGAATAGTCTGCCTACATGGTGTACCCAAAAAGATAGTATCAGATAGAGGTACACAGTTCACTTCAAGATTTTGGCAGAAATTACATGAATCCATGGGAACTCGATTAAATTTCAGTTCTGCATATCATCCACAAACCGATGGGCAAACAGAAAGGACCAATCAAATTCTTGAAGATATGCTCAGAGCTTGTGCTCTCAAAAATAGTAGGAGTTGGGATAAGAATTTGCCATATGCAGAATTCCCCTACAATAATAGCTATCAAGCAAGTATGAAGATGTCCCCATTTGAGGCTCTATATGGAAGAAGATGTAGAACTCCACTATTTTGGGATCAAATAGGTGAGAATAAGGTGTTTGGACCTGAAGTATTAAAAGATGCAAAAAAGAAAGTAAGAAAAATTCGCAATAATCTAAAGATAGCTCAAACAATACAAAAGAGCTATGCGGACACAAGGCGAAGAGAACTAGTCTTCGAAGTGGGAGACTATGTGTATCTCAAAGTATCACCCGTGCGTGGACTAAAGAGATTTAAAGTAAGAGGGAAACTAGCACCTCGGTATATCGGACCATTCAAGATACTGGAACGCAAAGGAGAGGTAGCCTATCAGTTAGAGTTACCCTCTCGATTGTCGGACGTACACGATGTGTTCCACGTATCACAGCTCAAGAAGTGTTTGAGAACACCAGAAGAGCAATTACCAATGGATGAATTGGATGTACAAAAAGATCTTTCATATACCGAGTATCCTGTCAGAATTCTTGACACAATGGAAAAGGTTACAAGAAATAAAATAATTCGTATGTGCAAGGTTCAATGGAAACACCATTCAGAGGCAGAAGCTACGTGGGAAAGAGAAGATGAACTCAAGTCACAATTTCCCAATCTATTTCCTTTATAATTACAAAATCTCGAGGACGAGATTTTTCTTAAGGGAGGTAGAGTTTGTAATGACCGAATTTTAAAAAAAAATGTGACAAACCCCTCTCCCCCTCTCTTCCCCCACTGCCACTAGGGCCCAGCCGTCAGCCTTCTTCTCCCCAGAGCAACCGCCGGCCCTTCTCTCTCTCCCTCTTCCCGTTATTATCGCATGTGAGATAAATATGTAGCAGATGGCCGAAATCCGCACCTCTGTGGCAACCGCCGCCTCTCCCCGCCGCCGCCTCTTCCCCCTCTATATAAACAACCCCAAGCCCGGTCATTTTCCCCGCAGAAAACCGCCCCATTCCCTCCCGATCGGAAAAACCACCCTAATTCCAATTCTCCGCGAATACACTCCAATCTTCGGTTCTAGCAACTCCTACACACTCCATAGACCTCCAGAGAGAACTCCCGATCGAATTCCCTGAAGAAACAAGCCAGGAGATCGAAGATCGCCGGAGATTTCCCACTGTCGCCGTCGATCATACTTCTCCGGCCAAATTCGGTCTCCAAAACACCCCTAGGTGAGTTCCCCACCCTCTCCTCTCTCTTTTGGTGCAAGTAGATTAAGAAATGGTGAAGAAACGGCAAAACCCGAGAGTTTCCGGCCACCGCCGCCGCTCGCCGGCGATCTCGCGGCCGCCAGACGCGAGGGAGAAGCAGTTAGGGCGACGTGGCGCAATCGGGAGCGTCCATCTCGCGTGAACGGTTAAGATTAGAAGGAGCGTACCGGTTCGGTTATTTTAAATCTGGGCCGTTGATCTCAGATCCGACGGCCCACATTCAATTTAGTTATAACCGTTGAGATTTTAACGCTTTAGTCCCTGGAGATTTAAATAACTAGGAAATGGCCCCTGATTCTGGCAGAATTAACCCTAGGCTTATTAGAAATTAGGAATTCAGTTTAAAATAAGCAATTAGCCCCTGTGTGATTTGTAAATTAATTAAACAGTTCTGTAAATTCAATTTGAACCCTGGAAAGTTTGAAAGTATTACAAATTAGTCCAAATCAGTTTAAAAGTCTATTTTTAATTCTGAAATTAATCAAAATAGGCTAAATGATCTCTGAAAAATGTGGAAAATTTATTAAAAACACTGTTAAAACATTTTGAACAGAAAACAAATTCTGAAGTTAAAAATAATAATTTTCAGAGATTGAAAATATTTATTTAATATTAAATTAATTCTGAAAAATCAAAATAAAAACAATATAGGTATTAGAAAATTGTAGAAATTTATTAAGTAGCATAAGATTATCCTGTTTTATACTTTTCTGTATTTTAAGTTTCTGTAGTCCAGAATAATTATTTAAATGACTGAAAATGCATTTTTAGGTATTAAATAAATACTGAAATATAGATAAAAATAGTATATATTAAAGAAAAATTCTGGAAACTGTTCTAAATACTTAATTAGGTTCTGAAATGTAGAAAATAGAAATATGAGTTCTGAAAATCATAATAGTAATAATTTAAATGATTTTTAGGATTTAATTAATTATAAAAAATAACATATATACCTATAAAATTCTAAAGTTGATTCAAATCATCTCACAAACTGAAAATGAGTGTTTGGCTGTAGCAATAGTAAAGTAGAAGGATATGGGTACCCCAATTGAAACTTATTTTCATTCCAACCCACATGAAATGATATAAATACAATAGGTGCATGTGTATATTCAAACATATATGATTGTAATACATTGCTAAGATTCTTATGGCATGTTTGGCATTGTTTTGTGTGCATGTGTATGGATAGAACCCAACCAAGAACTATTTCATAACCTTCAAGAGCAAGAGTTTGAAGTAAACCCCTCTTCATTCAAAGGCAAGTGTTCCTTGACCACTTTGTTCCTATTCTAGGATGATTAGTTAGAATGATTGCATGATGTCATTAATATGAGACCTAATCTAGGTTGTTTCCCTAGTTATATTCCTTTATCATTCCTTGTTTAACCATGGAGGGACTTAGTTGATATTTGTTGGTTATCATTTTATGTGCTTAGCCAAGCATGCTTAGAACTTAGAGAATGAATGAAAAGTTATGTGGATAGTCTTGTGGAATTATATAAAGGACACAAGAGTGTGTCATGGTGTTGGGAATCTAGGCAGGCTGGTTGTTTGGTTGGTGCTTCGTGTACGAGACTCGGGAATGAGTTAGTGCCTGTCTTAGATTCTAAGGACTGGTTCATGGAACATTTAACCCGGCTTTACAGTGCCACCACAAGACTGAGATGAGGCAGCTTGGCCAATTAATTAGGAGTTTGCCGGTATAGTATGAGTATTTGGATGGTGCGGGGAATGGGAGTCCATTTTTGACTGCCCTGGGAACTGCAAGGCTCAAGAGGAGGCTTCTGTAGGGGAGGGTTACTCCCAGGAACTACAGCGGTGAAACCTCAGTGGGCTTGTACTTGCCGGTAGACCCTTTGTAAAGGCCATGTAGTGATCTCCTGATCGCACACCAAAGGAAGTGTGTAATGTGGCTTGCAACCACGGATATCAGGGAGGTTTCTTAGTCCACCTGGCAATAGGGGATGAAATCACTACTTGTGGGTAAAGTGGTACAATCTCTGCAGAGAACCAAACTGTCATGACAGCCGTGCTCACGGTCAAGAGCGGCTTGGACTTGTCCATGATTAGAGAAACATGGATGTGAATTGAAAGAGGTTGTTGGGTGGTGTAACCTAACATTAATGACTTAATTATGCAGTTGGTGGGATTATCACTTAGTAAGATAGGTTGCTAATCAAAGCTAAGGCTTAGGATTAATGCATAGTGCTTAACCATATTAGCCTTCCCTTGTTATTGGCCTTCATAACATTCTTTCCTACACTTGCTGAGTACCTTTGGTACTCAAACTTGCTTTTGTTGGATATCGTATGCTGCTCAGGTGCAAATGAAGATGTAGACTTTGACGAGGAGTACTTCGATCCCGAGGAGTTATTCTAGGTTGGCGAAAACCCCGGGCAACGCCTGTGGAAATGGAGCACCCATGCTGTAGTCTTCCGCTGTTGTGTTATAGTGTAGTGGTACTCTTATTTGATATTTCATGTACTATGATGTAATATTATGTCGTACGTTGAACTTGGCTTGTAATATAATGATATTACACTCTCGTCGGCACATGTATGAGTCAACTGATCCTGGCATACATGTGATAATACGCTCGGGTGTTCCTTATGGAAAACCGGGTGTGACAACATATTGGTATATTCCAAGTCGGAGGAAGAACACACGAAGCATCTGCGTATAGTTTTGCAACGTCTGTGGGATCACAAGCTATACGCGAAATTCAGCAAGTGCGAATTCTGGATATCGCAAGTGCCTTTTCTCAGGAATATTATCTCAGTGGATGGCATCGCTGCAGACCCAAGTAAGATCACACAAGTGCTGAATTAGAAGTCCCCGAGAACTGCTCACAAGGTACGGAGTTTCCTTGGACTCACGGGATATTATCGGAGGTTCTTTCTGAACTTCTCAAAGATTGCCAAGCCTATGACAGAGCTGCTGAAAAAGCCTACCAAATATGTTTGGAGTCCAGCATGTGAAGCAGCGTTCAAGGCATCAGTGGAGCACTTAACATCAGCACCGGTTTTGGCGCAGCCAGACACAGCAAAACCGTTCGATGTGCACTGTGATACATCCGGCATTGGGCTTGGATGTGTGCTAATGCAAGACCGAAGGATGGTTGTGTATGGATCACGGCAGCTCAGATACCATGAGCAAAATTATCCAACTCACGACTTGGAGCTTGCTGCCACGGTACTCGCACTAAAAATATGGAGGCACTACCTACTCAGTAACCTCGTGCATTTATATACCGACCATAAAAGCCTCAAATACATATTCACTCAGAAGGAGCTGAACATGAGGCAACAAAGATGGTTGGAGTCCACATGAGAAACATGGGTGGACCCCACATGTCATTGAGCTACACATGAGACTTGCAATCAAAACTACCAAGTCCTCCCTCTGTTCTTTCACTCGAACAACCCAAGACCTCATCGTGTGACACTGAGCTGCCATTGCCGCCACCTCCTGCTCTTCATCACACGTTGGCAGCAGTGGGTGGGCTTCCCCTCGGTGTGATCCTCCTCTCCAGACCGAGCTATTTGCTCTTTGCTACCTCCTCACGAACAACACCCGAACAGAGCCCTCCTCACACCGCCGCTGCCTCAGCTTTGATCGGAAAACGGCAGAAAACTTGCGCTCACTGTCCTCCGAGCTGCTAAACAGCACCCCGCCCTCATTGTTCACCTCCCGGACACAAAAGCTAGCGAGTTCCGGCGTTTCCCGAGCCCTAAACCACTTCCTCCGCGGTGACCGAAAACAAGTCAGTGATCGGCTGCACGTGGACAGCCCACCACAGTGGTTGTCATGGCCGAGCAAGGGCGGCAACGGAAGCGCACGGGCACCATGCTGCTTCCACCCGAAGATCAAGCCAAGCCGTGGAGTATCACCGGCGAATTTTGGAATTTTGCTCCGGCGGGTGCAAACCAAGCGTCCAGTATGGGATCTTCAAATTCTCCCTCTCCAATTCTTCTTAGGTCGTCAAACTTTGCACATAGAGGCTGGACTAGCCGGCGAGCATATTCTCTTTAGCAACCCTAGCATGAAACCACCTCGGAGCGATGGATTTTGAGGTTTTCCGAGCGTGTTCATGGCGGAACCGATCGGGCGCACAATGACAACCCACTTGCGGCCGTTCCCGAGCCATTTGGAGGCCAAGCCAAGCTTCAAGATCACCCACTGGTGCTGTAGGGCGTTTTGGTCGAGTGTTTGGCGGGCTAGAGGGGTCGGCCGAAGGCGCCGAAGACCTCCCGTAGCCACCGCACGTTGCCGAGCCATTTCTGAGTTGGCAGCTCGAGCTAGCGCCACCAACGTGTTCGTCGACCTCCCAAACTCCCTTGCGGCAATTTTCCGGTTGAGCGGTGGCCGGACACGCCGGTCCGGCGAGTTCCGGTTGCAGTCCGGCGAGGGAGGCGGCATGCGCGAAGGAGGCGGCAGGAGGAAGAAGAAAGCGTGGGCCCCAGCCATCAGCGACTGATTCTTAAATCTATGATCAGCTGTGGCTCTGGGAGCCTCTGTGGCTGCGAGCCAAAACACTGTGGCTCCTTGTGTTTCCGGATTCTATGGGCTGAGGTTTAAACACGTGGGCCCAATTGATTTCCAATAGCCAATTAATTCCAGATTGTGTTCCAACTTTGGAAAATCATATCTTTTTGTAGGAATCTCCAAATTGAGTGATTCAAATTGCGTTGAGTTAATTTTGCAAAGACTATCCAAATATGAACCCCAATTTGTATTAAAGTCAATATTAAATTCTGGAAAAATCTTTGAAAATTTTATGAAAAAGAATTATTGAGGGAGTTTGGTTTATCCAAAAATCCTCAAATTTTGCCAGAATATTACTTAGGATATTGTTGACCTTCTTGCAAGTTTTCAGCTCACTTGAAGATGATTTGGGTAGGAATTTACTAAATACAAACTGCTGTGTTCATAAGGCTCCAGAAACATTTTCAGAAAATGTTGCCCACTTGTAAAATCCATTATAGACAATTCATAGCTCCTAAAATCATAGGAAAATTTAGGCAATCTCTCTGAGTCCTACTTGAAATTGTAGTTCACTGAATTGGGCATGAAAAATGCACATTACTCCAGAATTAATTCTTTTGAGTAGAAATTCTTAAGGAATTGTTCTGGAAGAAATACTCAAGTAAAAGGTCTGAATTATGGCTCAAATTACTTTCATGTGATAAAGAACTCACATGTAAATTATCAGCTCAATTTGAGCCTTAGAACTCCTTGTTCTTGTTCTACCATACTTCTGTATGTGGGAAAATACATAAGAGCATTGTAGGAATTATGGAGAACAAAATTTTACTCCACATTAGCTGCAATTTGGCAAGCTAAGTCTCTGTGGATTTCATGACTTCCTGTAAAAATTTAGAAGTCATTGGAGCTCAGGATCTTGAGTTAGGCCCAAATCATTCCAGCTCATCTCTTAGGTTCATTAGGAAAGTTAGTGTATAAAACTCTAAGACAAATTCAGTTCATTCATATTTCTTTGCACAACAGAGGCAAACAAAGCCATTCTTGGCATTTCCACACCGCCTTTGTTCTTAAGAAATCCAGTCTTTAAATTCTTTTCATTGCAATATTAAAATTGTGCATATACATTTCAATAGGAATCACAATGAAGGGGATTCGAATGAGTGATTCATTGAAGTGGATCAGACTCCGGAGAATCAAGGGTTGATCAGTAAGGATCACTAACTGCTTATATATGACTACCCTGCAAAACAGGCAAGCTCCGGTTTGCATTTAGCAGCTTTTAAGTTTTTACTTTGTATTCACTTTTCGGTTAAGATATGAAATGTGCATTAGGTCTAGTGTTTTGATACTCCTCTTGTCTGACCAAATGAACCCATGGAGTATTGGGTAGGTGTCTTTTCACCGTGTAAAATTGCCATACTTAAATTGGGTTGGTAGAAGTCGAGTGGTGAGATGCTACTTGCATGATCAAGAAAACAGGGGCATACGGGATTGATTCAGAAAATTTTTAACAGGTTAAAGTTGAGACCCGCAGGTTGTAGGGGAAGCAAGACATAGGGGCCTGGGTGCTATAGACTTGTCCGTGTTGGTCAAGGACCAATCCGTATGCGGCTCTGTTAAGCAAGTTTGAGTTGTGTACCGGACTCATGCTGGCTATATGGGACCCAGTAAACCGATGTACCTCGGGAAGCTTGCGTTGAGCCTTTTCGGGTCACCTCAGGTGAGAGAGCCGGTGTGCAGTATGTGGGTAACATTCTCATGACATCTCATGTTGGTAGGTGCACCATGAGAGTGGCTACCGTACGGGGCAATTCGATCGATTCAACATGGGCGAAACGGGGGCAAGGCTGCCAGTATGACGTCAGTGGTGGTTGCTGTAGGCAACGTCGAGTACGGGCGTACGTGTCGTGTAGTTCGGGTGTTATTGATTTGAATCACCATCGCTCGCGGAAAAGGGCCGAGCATACTTGTTCTCACAGTCGTGACATAGTAAGAACTTTCATGAGAAAGGAACTAATCATGATGGTTTGAAGTTTCATACTAGCTTTGTGATGAATCTTTTATGTATAGTTAGAGCAAACTCGATTCATTTACACCGTGAGCAAATTACATCGGGGGAAAGAGTTTCTTATTTGATTGTGGACTCCCGATGTGGCGTGCCCAAGGTAACTCTTAAATTGCTGCAATTAACTCTTGAAAGTAAGGATTCACATTTAGGTGAGTTTATTTTATGCATTCTGCCATCCTACTTTATGTCATACCCTCATGTAGAGTTTCATATATAGGGTTGACGGTTAAGTCTTGCTGAGCGTTATGCTCACGGATGCTATCCGAGTTGTGTTTGCAGGTATTGACTTTATTCTTATGAGAAGTAATATGTAGGATCGAAGTACACATGTAAAGCTACCAGAGCGGGGGTGAATGGTAGATAAAAACTTTTCAGCGGAAGCAACAAAACACCCCGCAGCAGAAAACCAATCTGTTAAAGAAACGTGTGTGCGACTAATATAAACGTGTTCAACTGTAACAAAACTAGTATAGATTGTAGAGAATCAAGTCACGAAGACGTCACAACAAGAATCATGAAAATCCTTTGTGAGAAACTCAAGTTACGATTGAAAGATCGAACAAAGGTCAATCTGTCCTACGCGAGAAAAACAGTTCTGGAATACTGCAAAGAAACTCGTGTAGATCAGAAACCAATGACCGTGAACATTTACAGATGATATATAATAAAGTTTTGAAGACAACCCAAAAAGAATAACATCAATTGGATCTGTAAAACTCGAGTTATGAAAAAACCACCGAAACAAGGTAGTGCTGAACAGAAACTCGACGAGAAAAACTTGTCTGAAACAAGTCGGGCGAATAAGGTACAAAAGTTCCTTTAGAATACGAATTTTATTTATCAAAACACAAGAGGAACAGCCCCAAAGTCGTGTGCCCATGAGCCTTGCCTCCCTTGCTTATATAACCAGCCCTAAGGCCAACCCAATTCAAACTAGGACTCCTACTCCTACTTGGATTCAAACTGTAACTTTCCAATACTGCTCAAGACTCTTCTACACGCAGATAGAAGCAATCTTAAGACTTCCAAACACCTTAGTAACGTCCCAAACATTCCTAAAACAACTCAAATTCGTGACCCACATGAAATCCTATCGTAACCAACTCAAAACTTTCCATATTTGAGTCAAACACGACTCAGCCGCAGCCTGAGTCCATAACCTAGTCGGTTGGACCTTTCCGACCAATTCTATACGTCCACATCTCTTCATCATGCCTTGGAACCATGCAGCCATGTCCATGCACTCCTTGCACACGTGCAAACATCTTCTAACGACGTCCAAGATACCTTCATATGCATTGTTCTTGATTCAAACATACTGCGCAACCTCCCGATCAACTCAACCACAATTCCTCCCGAACTTGGTTGTTGAACCTCATATTCTCCCTAAGACTAGTTCAATGGATCCTGTCACCAGCCATGTCTTGAACTCAAGCAACACCTGCGCATGAATAAATAACTAATACTTCCGAGTACAAGTCCTCGACTTGACTCTCGTTAGTTCCGAAACTACAACATCTTACGTGAGCACCTCACATAAGCATGTTGTAAACCATAGCAAAATGATATCAGCCATAACCACCAAAACACACCAAAAACTTAGTAAAATAATACTAAGCAAACTTTCCATAAGAGTAAAGCAAGTTCGAAACATTGCAAGTTAAAAGCAGAACCATTGCAATCAAGCTCCGAACCTTACCAAAGCTAACCGGACCTTGAACCGGAGCTTACCAAAGCTAGTTGGACCTAGCGCCGGAGCTTACTAAAGTTTAGTCGGACCTAGCATGGAACTTACCAAAGCTAGTTGGACCTAGCACCGGAGCTAGCAAAAACAAGTCGGACCTAGCCAAAATAAGTCGGACCTTACGTCGGACCTATCTTCGGACCTTGCAGGAGCTCGAACCTAGAGTCGGACCATGTTAAAAAGGTGTTTTGGTAGTATTGAAAACTTTTATCGTCAAAGCCAATGTATTCAGCACACATAGGTCTCACAATCTCCCCCTTGATGAATGCATTGGCAACACCACTTAAAATCTGAACATTGGCTTATTCACATGAAAAGTTTTGAAAACAATTTCTCCCCCTTTGTAAATCAGAAATAAAAAGAGAAGAAAACAAAAATACCAAAAATTCTCCCCGTGAGAAGAATCGTGCCAAAACAATTGTGAATATGTGCAATGCGTGATCAATTTCTCCCCCTTTGACAATGCATTCAGCTAGGTACAAAAGAGAAATTTTAATTTGTTATGAGCACATTATAACATATACATATAAAACAAAGCTCATCCAAATCATACTATCAAGTAACTTACACTATCACATCAATGAGATACATAAAGTAGTGTAAGCCATGCTAGAGATCAAGTGTAATTTTCAATTTAAGCAAGTCATGATCTCACAAACTTAACTATTTCAAGACCTGAAAGCATGACACTTGTTGCTGCATTTTATTTATCATTTAAAGCACAATTTTTTACCTTATGACATTTGCAAGAGATTATATGCAGCATCAGCCTTATTCTAACCAACCAAGCCAAGCCTATGTCATTTGATAGTCAGAAGCTTAAGGACATGGTTTTAGTCATACACAACTCTTTCCAAGTACATATCTAAGTGCAATGATAAGCCATCTCAAAAGAAGAAGTGTGATGCATGCATATTCTCTTGATCTTTTCTCATTTTTTTATTTGAACATAAAAACTCAACATGTGAGTTGATTACTTGATTAATTCTTTATGATTAAAAGCACTTGTGAGCATGCAACAAGTTCAAAACAGCAAGAAAGTTCGACCATGACCAGATTTAGTGTAAGTAATTATTCCAATTACTAGACATGGTAAAAACTACAAAATGTATAACACGAGTAATGTAGTAAGAACTTTCAGCATGAAAAAGGAATCACAAAGTCATATATGCATGAAATACTATGCTCATATTATTTTAATTTCAGATTCACACATAGACTTCCCAAGTTTCAAAATTCTCCCTCAATTAAAGCCATGAGGATGCATAACCCCTATTTCACTATGAATGTAACAAAAACGAGTGAAATCCAAAGGTTTTGTAAAAATGTCAGCCAATTGTTGTTCGGTATCTACATGGTGAAGCACAATGTTTCCTTTTTCGACATTATCACAGAGAAAGTGATACCTAATGTCAATGTGCTTAGTTCTCCAATGTTGCACAGGGTTTTTAGCAATGCAAATGGCACTAGTGTTATCACAAAACAGTGGAACACTATCTAGATCAACCCCATAGTCCTTAAGTGTTTGAACAATCCAAAGAACTTGTGAGCAAGCACTAGCAGCAGCTACATATTCAGACTCGGCTGTGGATTGTGCAACTGAACTTTGTTTTCTATAGGACCAGGCAACAAGTGAATTACCAAGAAAATGACAAGCACCAGAAGTACTTTTCCTATCAATCCTACAACCCCCAAAATCAGCATCGGAAAAAGCTTTCAAAGTAACGGTTGAGGAAGAAGGAAGAAAAATGCCAAATTCTTGAGTTCCATGTAAGTACCTGAGAATCCTTTTGACAGCTTGACAATGTGAAGCACGTGGGGAGGCTTGAAACCGTGCACAAAGACATACGCTGAATTGTATGTCCGGTCTTGATGCCGTGAGATACAAAAGTGATCCGATCATGCTTCTATATTCTTTTTGATCAACGGGATCACAATCTTCATCAAGTTCAAGTGTTGTTGCTGTTCCTATTGGTGTTCGAAGAGGCTTGCTTTTGTCCATGTTGAAGCGCCTTAGGAGATCTTTTGTATACTTTGTTTGATGCACAAAGGTACCCTCCTTGGTTTGCTTGATTTGCAGCCCCAAAAAAGTACGTGAGTTCTCCCATCATACTCATCTCAAATTCTGAACTCATCATAGCTGAAAACTTGGATACAAGATCATGAGAAGCACAACCAAAGATAATATCATCCACATACACTTGAACAAATAATGAGTCATTGTCATGCTTAAGCACAAAAAAAGTTTTATCAACCTTGTCCATGGTAAACCCCTTTTCAAGTAAGAATGTTTTTAACCTATCATACCATGCTCTAGGGGCTTGTTTGAGACCGTACAAGGCTTTGGACAGTTTGTAAACATGATTAGGAAAATTTGGATTTTCAAAACCAGGTGGTTCTTTGACATAAACTTCCTCATCTATGTAGCCATTAAGAAAAGCACTTTTAACATCCATTTGATATAGCTTAAAACCTTTAGATGAAGCAAAAGCTAACAAAATTCTTATGGCTTCTAATCTAGCAACAGGAGCTAAAGTTTCATCAAAATCTAGACCTTCAACTTGTGTGAAACCTTGAGCAACCAACCTAGCCATATTCCTAACCCCAACCCGATCCTCACTTTGTTTATTTTTAAACACCCATTTAGTTCTAATTAAAGTGTGACCTTGAGGTGGAGGTACAAGTTTCCAAACATTATTTCTTTCAAAATTTTCTAACTCTTCTTGCATGGCAATAATCCAAGATTCATTAGTGAGTGCGTGTGATATATCTTTGGGTTCAAAAGAAGCAACAAAAGTAGAATGAGCATGATAATTGGGGTCGAAAAACCTGAATCTTGTAAATCGTTCATGCAAGCTTCCAATATTTTTTTGTGGAGGATGACTTTTGAGAATCCGGAGGGGAGTGGACACTTCACAAGCTTCTTCTTCTTCATGTTCATCACAAATAGATGAGCTTGTGACGTGAGGAGGATCTGGACCAGCAATAGTGGTCGTCGGTGCTGGCTGTGAATCAAGATTAGGAGCTGGAACAATGTCATTAGCTGCTAAATTTTCGGGCAGCAGCACCACTTCTTCCTCTTCTTCAATGAAAATACTCTCCCCCTGCGGATATGGATCCGGACCTGCAATATTTGAACTAGTACCTGGGCTAGCTTCATCAAAAGAAACCTCACAAGTCTCCACAATTTTGTTAGTATGAAGTAAAAGCACACGGTAGCCTCTAGTATGAGATGGATAACCAAGAAACATGCCATCAACAGATCTAGCTTCAAATTTATCAAGATTACCATGTTTCTTAACAAAGCATTTGCAACCAAAGACCCTAAAGTGTGTGACACTAGGCCTATGTCCAAAACTGAGCTCATTTGGTGTTTTACCTAGCTTAGCACGCAAGAAAACACGATTTGAGACATAACAAGCGGTTGCAATTGCATCAGCCAAAAATTTCCTAGGAGATTGATATTCATCAAGCATAGTCCTAGCCATCTCAACTAAGGTTCTGTTCTTTCTCTCTACAACACCGTTTTGTTGAGGTACATATGGTGAAGAAAATTAATGATCTATTGCATTTTCAGCACAAAAGTGATCAAACGATTGATTTTTAAATTCGGTTCCATTATCACTTCTAATTGCTCTTAAAGATCCTGGGTGATCAATTGATAATCTAAGAAATAAAGTTCTAAAGTAACTAAAAGCTTCATTCTTAGATGCCATAAAGTAAACCCGAGAGTATCTAGAATAGTCATTAACAATCACAAGAACATACCATTTATCTCCGAAGGATTGAACACGTGAAGGTCCTACGGTGTCAAGGTGTAAAAGTTGACCCGGTTCAGTTGTCATGGTCATTGTGAGAGGAGCATGTGAACCTGCAACCATTTTAGCATGTCTACAACAAGATCACACAATTTCTTTGTCCCCTTAAAGCTTAGGCAGCCCACGTATGCGATCAAGAGCACTAACACGCGTGAGATGATCAAAGCCTACATGACCAAGTCTACGATGCCAAAAATATAAATCTTTGGAATCATTTGCAACTATACATCTATGATTAGAGGAAGACATATCAAAATCAGCTTTAAAAACTCTTCCAAACCGAGACATGTTAAAAATAAGCTCACTATTTGAACCTACAACTTTGCAGCAGTTTTTATTGAAAATAATTTCTAGATTTTCATCTAGCAATTGTGAAACAGAAAGCAAGTTGTATTTCAAATTTTTGACAAGTGCCACATCCTTCAAAGTGTAGTGCTCATTTACTCTAACCGAACCCTTAGCAATTATAGAAGTTGAAGAATTATCGGCAAAAGTAACATTCTGTACACGTGACACAAAAGAGAGAGAGGAGAACCATTCTTTGTTACCGGTCATGTGGCGTAAGCAACCTGAATCCACAATCCAAATGTTCTCCTTCCTCAAGCGTGTAACCAACATAGAAGCACAATACGTCGATGACTCAATACTGGGGTTAGTTAAAAGGCATTTAGGAATCCAGTACTGAGTCACACGATGTCCAGCAGGAATAACATGCGAAAGCTGAGATAAAACAGCAGGTTTATGAGTCAAAGTTTGAGATTTTTTGTTCTTAACTACTGACCTATGAGGTGTTACTTGTGTAGCACGAAAATCAGTAGCTCCGGAGGCAAAAACTGAAGCTCCGGAGGTAAACTTTGAATATTTCTGACTCATAACAGCAGGTTGCATGTTTCTGACATTCGGTTTAGTATGTGCAGCAAATTTTACATGTGAGTTATAAGATCTAGCTTGCATTCTTTCCTTTTTATGTTGTTTAGCTAGTCTATAACAAAAATCTATGACATGACCATTTCTACCACAATAGGTACAATGAAATTTAACTTTGTGTTCATGTCTAGATGAGCATGCAGTATGCTTATTTGAACCCGAATGTGACAACACTCCTGCAGATTTAAAAACCACTTCTTTTTGTTTAGGAACTGTTTGAATCAAACCACTTCCTAATGATTTTACAATTTTAGGTGGATGTTCCTTAGCATGAGCATGTGAATCAAAACCTAAACCAGTTTTATCATTGCAAGACTTGAAAGAATTCAGCAGCAAGTTTAGGTTCTTATTCCCATTACAAAACCAATCCAATGTCCTATGCATGTTATCAAGTTTATTTGATAGATCAAGACAATTTTCACATGAAGTTTTTCCTTTTAATTTGCAATTGGAACAATATTTAACTTCATGAGAACATAAAGCATTGTTCAATATAGAAATTTCTTTCATAGCATCTTGTAGTTTTTTATCAAGATCATCGCAAGTAGAACAATGCAAATCAATTGTAGAACAACAAGCATCTTTCAAGTTTTTATCATTAAGTGCAGCAAGCTTTTTGTTCTTTTCGATTTCAAGTTCAAATTTATCAAGTGTGGAGGTGTGTGCACTTCTTAGAGAGGACAATTGGTCATATATTAAATCACATGAGGAACAAGAATCATCAGTAGGAATCAAGGATTTTAAACGATTAATTTCAGATTCTAGTGACTCAATTTTAACAGCATTGTCTCTAATCTTTTTGTCCTTTTTCTTAACAATAATAGTGGCACGAGAAATAGCATCACACATTTCTTCGCAAGTAGGACATACCTCTTCGTTGTCACTGTTGTGTTCTGCATCCTCCATACTTGATTTTGATTTGCCCGCCATGAAGCACAAGTTTGCCAGATCATCTTCATCTTCATCACTTCCAATGTCTACATCACTCGAGCCAAGTTCTTGAAGTGCGGTGATGAAACTATTTATCAGTTTGCGTCTTGTAAAACCCTTTTTTTTCTTGTTGGTGTTGCCAAAAGAGGACTTGACTTTATTCTGCTTTTCATCACGGTTAGAAGGACCTGAAAGGTTAGGGCAATCTGTACGAAAGTGTCATGTCTTACCACATTCAAAGCATCGTTGAGGTCCGGAGCTTCCTCTCCTTCTAGTTCTCACATTTTGCAATGCTTTTGAGAACCTAGTAGAAAGAAGTACTAGCTCCTCCTCTGGAAACTCCTCAATCTGTTCCAGGGTTAGTGAAGACAGCAAAGCAAGTGTATTGCTAGATGATTGGCTAGAGCTAGGCATATCACATTGTGAGACAAATGCAATAGTCTTATTTGGGTTCTTGTGTGATATAATGTCAATTTCATGAGTTTTTAGCTTAGAATAAAGCACATCTAATGTAAGAGTACTCATGACAGTGGATTCATGTATGGGTGTTACTTTCATCTCCCAAATTGACATGTCTAATGCACTTAGTAATTGCCTAGCATTTTCAACATCTGAAAAATTAACATTGTTGCTACGCAAGTTGCTGAGAATTTTATTAAAGTGAGCAAAGAGGTCATCAATGGACTCACCGGATTGCATCTCAAAGCGCATGTATTCTTTCTTGAACATATCCTGTCTTACCTCCTTCATCGTATTGGATCCTTCGTGGTAGTCACAAAGTCCTCTCCACACATCGTACGCCGATCGGAGGTGTGCAACACGGTCGAAGTCGCTCTGAGTTAGTCCTTGTATGATCAAGTTCCGAGCCTTGTTGTTGTTGTCGACATCTCTCATGTTTGTAGTCGTGACTTGATCGTTTGAAGGCACATCATAAGGCTTGTACACCTTTTCCAATATTGCAAAGTCTTGCGCCTGGATGAAAGCTTCCATGTGTGCCTTCCAAACCTGAAAATCAATACCACTAAACACACAAGGTTTGGCGGAGTATTTCTCCATGATGATTAGTCAAACCACGTGCAAATCACAAATATTAGAGCAACCTGGCTCTGATAACAATTGTAGGATCGAAGTACACGTGTAAAGCTACCATAGGGGGGTCAATGGTAGATAAAAACTTTTCAGCGGAAGCAACAAAACACCCCTCAGCAGAAAACCGATCTGTTAAAGAAACCATGTGTGCGACTAATCTAAACGTGTTCAACTGTGACAAAACTAGTATAGATTGTAGAGAATCAAGTAATGAAGACGTCACAACAAGAATCATGAAAATCCGTTGAGAGAAACTCAAGTTACGATCGAAAGATCGAACAAAGGTCAATCTGTCCTACGCGAGAAAAACAGTTCTGGAATACTGCAAAGCAACTCGTGTAGATCAGAAACCACAAATTCAATGACCGTGAAATTTTCACAGATGATATATAATCAAGTTGTGGAGACAACCCAAAAGGAATCACATCAATTGGATCTGTAAAACTCGAGTTATGATGAAACCACCGAAGCAAGGTAGTGCTGAACAGAAACTCAGACGAGAAAAACTTGTCTGAAACAAGTCGGAGAACAAGGCACAAAAGTTCCTTTAGAATACGAATTTTATTTATCAAAACACAAGAGGAACAGCCCCAAAGTCGTGCTCCACGAGCCTTGGCCTCCCTTGCTTATATAACCAGCCCTAAGGCCAACCCAATTCAAACTAGGATTCCTACTCCTACTTGGATTCAAACTGTAACTTTCCAATACTGCTCAAGACTCTTGTACACGCAGATAGAAGCAATCTTAAGACTTCCAAACACCTTAGTAACGTCCCAAACATTCCTAAAACAACTCAAATTCGTGACCCACACGAAATCCTATCATAACCAACTCAAAACTTTCCATATTTGAGTCAAACACAACTCAGCCGCAGCCTTAGTCCACAACCTAGTCGGTTGGACCTTTCCGACCAATTCTATACATCCACATCTCTTCATCACGCCTTGGAACCATGCAGTCACGTCCATACACTCCTTGCACACGTGCAAACATCTTCCAACGACGTCCAAGATACCTTCATATTCATTGTTCTTGATTCAAACATACTGCACAACCTCCCGATCAACTCAACCACAATTCCTCCCGAACTTGGTTGTTGAACCTCATCTTCTCCCTAAGACTAGTTCAATGGATCCTGTCACCAGCCATGTCTTGAACTCAAGCAACACCTGCACATGAATAAACAACCAATACTTCCGAGCACAAGTCCTCGACTTGACTCTCGTTAGTTCCGAAACTACAACATCTTATGTGAGCATCTCACATAAGCATGTTGTAAACCATAGCAAAATGATATCAGCCATAACCACCAAAACACACCAAAAACTTAGTAAAATAATACTAAGCAAACTTTCCATAAGAGTAAAACAAGTTCGAAACATTGCAAGTTAAAAGCAGAACCATTGCAATCAAGCTCCGAACCTTACCAAAGCTAACCGGACCTTGAACCGGAGCTTACCTAAGCTAGTCGGACCTAGCGCCGGAGCTTACTAAAGCTTAGTCGGACCTAGTACGGAACTTACCAAAGCTAGTCGGACCTAGCACCGGAGCTAGCAAAAACAAGTCGGACCTAGCCAAAATAAGTTGGACCTTACGTCGGACCTATCGTTGGACCTTGCAGGAGCTCGGACCTAGAGTCGGACCTTGTTAAAAAGGTGTTTTGGTAGTATTCAAAACTTTTATCGTTAAAACCAATATATTCAGCACACATAGGTCTCACAGAATGCCTATGAGACTCGGGAACCTCCGAGTGGTTTATCATGAGCATCCTCACCGCTACGGTTTGTTCTTCGTGTTGCTAGTAAGAAACGTTCGCGGGCTGGACTGTTTCTTTGATGCTAAGTTAGAAATGAGTCGAGAGAGTTGCAGTCTTCCGCTGTAGCAGTATTTTGAGATAAGTATTTGTAAAGTACACTTCTATGCTTCCGCAAAATGCTTTGTATGTAATATGATGTCTCCTTGACCCGTGAGCTGTTGGGTGCCGCATCTCACGGCACCACCCGACGAGGTCCTCTGGCCGCCGTCTCTCAAAGCATGGTATCAGAGCTGCGTTGGGAATAGCACACGGATTAAGGATCATATAACGATGAAAACATAGGATACGGTGAGATAACGGTACTAGGTCCATATAAGGACTACTATATTAGCATATTATGAAGGTGGCAACCTAACCTATTTGTCTATGTCAGAAAATCATGCACCTCGGGACTTTCCATGTCTTGGGGGGGTGCATGTAAGCCTTTCCACCAGTGCGCACAAGCTGAAGGGTGGAGCCTCACGGGTGGCAGGTAAACCAGCCAGCTTGGGTATCCTCTACGACTCTTCATGTCGTTTGGGGTATTTGAGCAACGCCCTTCCCTGGCGTACTACGGGCAAGTATGGGAGACCATGTCACGTGGTTAGTAACATGAACACGTATCTCAAGGCGTGTTTGGCTTGAGAACACCCGTGCGAGTGATGACGGACGGGTGTATGAACTGTATTGGGACCGGGTTCGGTGTGCAGCCGAACCTGATGATTGAGTGTGTTTTATGCAGGTACTAACCACGAAAACCGTAAACCAAGTAGAACACGTTTGTGAGTGACCGTGTTAGTGCCGCCTAAGGATACGTATATGCCGGTGTAAGCCGGTTAGGATTTTCTTCGGTGAGGCAACGTAGTACCGTCATATGTCTTACGGTGAATCGCCACCATACTAAACTTAGTAACTTCTTTCCTATGAAGAAATCATTCATGACTAACTTTCAACTAAAAATGGAAGTTAAAGAACACATATTAGCTACTGAGCTCTTCTTTTGAACTAAGTTTCAAAGGAGAGAATTGATAGGTGTCTAAGTTTCTCAAAAACAGAGTGCTCTGTTCTGGCAGAAATTTTTGCTGGAATTTGACAGAGCATAACTCTTAGTAGATTGACCCAATGGTGGTGTATGATACAGTTCAGGAAAGGTTTTTAAGTTATCTACAACCTCTATGTAGACCTCCAGAGCAAAATCACAAGCCAAATTGGTTGAATGTCCAGTTGAATGCAAACTGTTCAGAAAACAGGACAGCTGCAAACTTCTCTGGATGTTTCTGTAAATTAGCTATAACTTTCTGTAGAAGAATCCCTAAGGGTCACATGATACACAGTTGGAAAGGTTATGAAATTTTAAACAATTTTGTAGTTCAGAGTTTGTTCAGAATTCTACTCTATTGTTATGTACAACTGTGATAAAAACAGCCACATTCAGAGGGATGCTGGCAAATTTTATCCAGAAATTCTGTCAACTTTGAACAATCATAACTTTTGATCCAGAGATGATCCAGAGGCATATGAAAACTAGTTGGAAATATGCTGAAGTTAACTTTAACTTTGGTATTGCACTTGAGTTATGAAAGTGCAGGTAACCGGACCAAAATCTGGGTTAAGTACAGAAAGGTCTGTTTAGTACGGAATAGGGGACTGATTATGTTTGCTTTAGGAAGATGTGTAAACATGAATTTTTGTTATGCTTTCATAAAGTTTTAGCATGTTCATGTTTTACATACTTTCACATACTGCTGAGATCAAGTTTTTACTCCCCTCAAAATTATCTTTTTGCAGTATGGTGCGTACTCGTTCTCCAAGTAGGGCTGAAGGTTCTGGCCGAGACGGCGATGACTCGACTCCACCACGGGCACCGCCATCAACGGTATGGGCGGATGTCATGGCTCAGATGGTCGAGTCAAGTCAGGATAATATAAGACTACTCCAAGCCTTGGTACCACAAGGCATGCTCCAACGAACACAACAGGTCGTTTCCCCTCGGAATGCCTATTTGGACTTCTTGGCGACTCAACCGCCAATTTTCACGAAAGCTAATAGACCAGTGGAAGCTGATCAGTGGCTTCGGGTTATGGAGTCCAAGTTTGGAGTGTTCGAGTGTGATGATTATCCGAAGACACTATTTGCCGCTCAACAGCTCCATGGAGCCACCGGAAATTGGTGGTTCGCTTATCTCGCCACCATTCCGGAAGGCCATCAAGTGGAGTGGACAGAATTTAATGAAGCATTCCATGATCGTCACATTCCTACTGGTTTTATCAAGGCCAAGCAGCAAGAATTTAGGAACTTGAAGCAGGGGGACATGAATGTCCTCGATTATAGCAAACGGTTTAACCATTTGGCACAATATGCTCCTGACTACGCGACGAGCGAAGCTGCAAGGTGTGACTACTTTTGCCATGGCCTGAGTGCCATATTGAAAGATAGGTTGGCTTTGTTCAATCAAGGCAATTACACCGAGTTGATCAGTGCTGCCCTGCTGCAAGAACAGGCGACACTTGAGTGTCAAGCAGAGAATAGGGATCGGGATGATGTGCAAGAGGACACACCAGCTGTTCCTCATAAATACCGTGTGGTGTATCGCACACCATCCGATGAACTGTGGCATCCACCAGTAAGATCAACATATCCTGGATTTCCTGCTCAAGAATCATGTCTTTAAGCACCACCACAGCCGCAGCAACGAATGATTTCTGGTGCATCATTGCTGCAGCCAGGTACATCAACTTCTCAACCACAAGTCAGCAAAGAACCGGGGAAACATCCGTGTTCTTATTGACACCGTTTTGGGCATTTCATGCAAGAATGTCAGGAGAAGTTGTTGAACTGTGGTATGCCTCCACATACTCAAGTAAAGATAACAGCATTGTAATCCGGGAGTGTGCAACATCTTGCTATTGAGGATGTCCTGGAGGGAGCGCCGGTGTTAGCGGGCATGTTCACTCTTAATACATACCCGTGATCATACTTTTTGATTCCGGTGCTACCCACAATTTTATCAGCAAATCATGCGTGGATCAGCACCAACTATCCACCAATACTCCCACAACGAGTTATCTTATACGTTCACCGGGAGAAAATATCTCTGCGACTCAGATTGTGTCCCGAGCAGCTTTATGTTTGGGAGGAAAAATATACCCAACATCGCTGATTATGTTGGATGGGCAGAAGATAGACGTAATATTGGGGATGTCTTGGTTAAATCATCACGGTGCCGTTCTCAATATCGGTAACCGAACTGTCTAGATTGACTCACCGATTCACAGACAGCACACGCTGTTTTTAGACAGCGAAGATGAAGAAATGGCAGAGGCCTACCACACGGAAGCGATTAAACTTGAAGATATTCCGGTGGTACGTGATTACCCCGATGTATTTCTCAAGAATTTACTGGGCATGCCGCCCGAACGGGACGTCGAGTTCAAGATTGAACTGGCGCCGGGAACAACACCTATCTCACGAAGGCCTTACAAGATGGCACCTAACGAGCTAGCGGAGTTGAAAGAGCAGCTGAATGAACTCATAAGCAAGGGTTTCATACAACCAAGTTCTTCACCTTGGGGTTGCTCTGCGCTGTTCGTTAAGAAGAAGGACGAAGCACTGTGGCTATGTGTTGATTATCGTCCTCTGAATGCTGTCACTATAAAGAACAAGTATCCTTTGCGCTGCATCGACATATTATTCGATCAACTTGTGGGTGCAAAGGTATTTTCGAAAATGGATCTTCGGTCGGGATATCATCAAATCAAAATCCGACCGGAGGACATACCGAAGACAGCTTTCTCGACGAGATACGGACTATATGAGTATATCGTCATGTCATTTGGATTAACCAACGCTCCGGCATACTTCATGTACTTGATGAATTCTGTGTTCATGCCGGAGTTAGACAAGTTCGTCGTGGTATTCATCGACGACATCTTGGTTTACTCCAAGTCAGAAGAAGATCACGCTGAACATATGTGTATCGTGCTACAACGGTTGAGGGAGCACAAATTATATGCCAAGTTCAGAAAATGCGAATTTTAGACTGATCAAGTGCCTTTTCTAGGTCATATTGTTTCAGCAGAGGGCATTGCTGTGGACCCAGCAAAATTGAACAAGTGCTGAAATGGGAATCTCCCAAATCAGTTCACGAGGTCCAAAGTTTCCTAGGTTTAGCGGGGTATTATCGGAAGTTCATTCCGAGCTTCTCAAAAATTGCTAAACCAATGACGGAGCTGCTGAAGAAGGGCACTAAATACCTGTGGAATGCAGCATGTGAAGCCGCATTCAAAACTCTGATGAAACATCTCACAACAGCTCCAGTTCTTGCTCAGCCGGTCATGAGAAAGCCATTTGATGTATATTGTGATGCATCTGGCATCGGTCTCGGCTGTGTTCTTATGCAAGAAGGGCGTGTAATCGCCTACGGGTCTCGTCAACTACGAAACCACGAGCAGCATTATCCAACTCACGATCTCAAGCTTGCTGCTGTGGTGTTGGCGTCAAAGATGTGGATCCATTATTTGCTTGGTAATCTTGTCCACCTCTACACCGACCATAAAAGCTTGAAGTATATCTTCACGCAGAAGGAGCTGAATATGAGACAACGGAGATGGTTGGAGCTCATAAAAATTATGAAATCGAGATCCACTACCATCCGGGAAAAGCAAACGTGGTTGCCGAAACGCTTAGTCGGAAAGCCCACGTTAACAACTTGGCAATTGCTGAGTTGGAAGATGAAGAACCAAGTCTCCGTGTCATTCCGTATGGAGCACTTTATAATATTGCTCTCATTCCAACGATCCGGGAAGAGAATGTTGAGGCTCAAAGAAGAGACAGGGGTATGTCTCACATACGGAGAAGACTAGACAACGGAGAGGTGAAGTGTTTCCGAAAGGATAATGATGGTACGCTATGGTTCAATGACCATATAGTGGTACCGCGTAATATGAAACTCCCGAAGAATATCTTGGATGAAACCCACCTTTCGATGTTTTCCATTCATCCTGGCAGTAACAAGATGTACCAATATTTAAAATGGGAATTTTTATGAACACGGATGAAGAGGGAAATTGCAAAGTACGTATCCGAATGTGATATGTGTAGACGGGTTAAGGATGATCATATGCGGAAAGTCGGACCGCTACAACCACTTAAGATACCGCGTGGAACTGGGAGGATGTGAGTATGGATTTCATCGTCGGATTACCGCTCACATCCCAGAAGCATGACTGGATATGGGTGATTGTCGACCGGTTGACGAAATCAGCTCATTTCATACCGGTGAACACTCATTTTCGAGCAAGGCAATCTGCGGAGTTGTATATCTCAAGAATTATATGCTCACATGGTGTCCCGAAGACCATCATTTTAGATCGAGGTGCGCTGTTTGTTGCTCGTTTTTGGGAGAAGCTGCACGCCTCGTTGGGCACCAAGCTGATTAGGAGCTCCGCATATCACCCTCAAAATGATGGACAAACTGAGAGGGTGAACCAAGTACTAGAAGGCATGTTGAGAGCATGTGCCATCCACCATGGTAAGAATTGGGATGATCACTTACCGTTGGCGGAGTTTTCATACAACAACGGGTATCAAGCGAGCATCAAAATGGCACCGTATGAAGCTTTGTACAGCCAGAAGTTTCACAAACTGCTGAATTGGTGTGAGTCCGGCGAAAGGGTTCTGTTCGGGGTTGATCTTATGAACGAAGCCGAAGACCGAGTTCAATTGATACAAGAGAATTTAAAGGCTGCACAATCACGATAGAAGAGCTACGCTGATCAAAGGCGTAGGCCGTTGCATTTTGACGTCGGAGAGCACGTTTATCTTCGTGTATCTCTGATGAAGGTAATTCACCGGTTCAGTGTGAAGGGGAAAATCGCTCCCCGCTTTATAGGTCCTTTTGCTATTACGGAGAAGTGCAGACCCGTAGCCTACCGGCTGGAACTACCGGCAAGTCTTGCGGGTGTTCATGATGTATTTCATGTGTCACAGCTGCGGAAGTGCCTCAAATTCACCGCTGCTGTCCGCACTGAAGAAATCGACGAATTGAAACCGGATCTTACCTACACCGAGCGACCGGTTCAGATTGTAGATGAAAAGACCCGGGTAACCCGGAACCGGACCATAAAATTTTACAAGGTGCTGTGGAGTAATCATACCGCGGAAGAGGCGGCATGGGAAAGTGAAGATTACCTCTGCACCAACTATCCGGAACTTTTATCGTTGTACAGTTTGTAATTACCTCTCCCATCTCGTTCTTCTTTTGTAATCTCGGGATGAGATTCTTTTAAGGGGGGAGGAATGTAAAAGTCCCAAAAATGTATATGAATAAACCGAGGCTTGAAAGTCTACGTGTACAAATTCATGAAAATGGGACTTGCTAAAACTTTTCTTCACGCAAAGTTTTTCATGGATGTTCATCTAAAAAGAGGCTCACATGTTCATTTGAATGTGTTAAACCAATATGGACTTAAACATTTATTTTCATGAAGTTTAAAAATCAGATTTCAAATTCAAAGTTCACACAAATTGTGGCCAAACCGTTGAATACTCTTGCAGCCTTATAATTCTGCACTTGAGGAAAGAGTTGGATGATAACTTGTGAATTTAGAGTGAGCTAAAAAGGAATTTAAGAAAAGCAAATCCAAATTCAAACTGAATTCAATTTGCAAGTCAGATTTAAACTGAATTCAGATAATTCGAATTCTAGCCCACTTTTAAACATCAAAATTTTGAAATGGGAAGGATTAACTTGAGGAGATCTTTTGAGAGGAGAAATATGGGTGGACCCCACATGTCATTGAGCTAGACATGAGACTTGCAACCAAAGCAACCGATCCTCTCTCTGTTCTTTCACTCGAACAACCCGAGACCTCATCGTGTGACACCGAGCTGCCGTTGCCGCCACCTCCTGCTCTTCACCACATGTTGGCAGCAGTGTGTGGGCTTCCCCTCAGTGTGATCCTCCTCTCCAGACCGAGCTATTTGCTCTTTGCTACCTCCTCATGAACAACACCCGAACAGAGCCCTCCTCACACCGCTGCTGCCTCGGATTTGATCGGAAACCGGCAGAAAACTCACGCTCACTCTCCTCCGAGCTGCTAAACAGCACACCACCCTCATTGCTCACTTCCCCGACACAAAATCTAGCGAGTTCCGGCGTTTCCCGAGCCCTAAACCACTTCCTCCGCGACGACCGAAAACAAGTCGGCGATCAGCTGCACGTGGACAGCCCACCACAGTGGTTGTCACGGCCAAGCAAGGGCGGCAATGGAAGTGCACGGGCACCACGCTGCTTCCACCCGAAGCTCAAGCCAAGCCGTGGAGTATCGCCGGCGGGTGCAAACCGAGCGTCCGGTATGGGATCTTTAAATTCTCCCTCTCCAATTCTTCTTAGATCGTCAAACATTGCACATAGAGGCTGGACTAGCCGGCGAGCATCTTCTCTTTAGCAACCCTAGCATGAAACCACCTCGGAGCGACGGATTTTGAGGTCTTCCGAGCGTGTTCATGGCGGAACCGATCGGGTGCACGATGACAACCTACTTGCGACCGTTCCCGAGCCATTTGGAGACCAAGCCGAGCTTCAAGATCACCCACTGGTGCTGTAGGGCATTTTGGTCAAGTGTTTGGCGGGCTAGAGGGGTCGACCGACGACGCTGAAGACCTCCCGTAGCCGCCGCATGTCTCCGAGCCATTTTTGAGTCCTGGCAGCTTGAGCTAGCACCACCAACGATTTCCTCGACCTCCCAAACCCCCTGGCGGCGAGTTTCCGGTCGAGCGGTGGCCAGACACACCAGTACGGCGAGTTCCGGTTGCAGTCCGGCGAGGGAGGCGGCGCGCGCGAAGGAGGCGTCTGGAGGAAGGATAAAGTGTTGGCCCCAGCCGTCAGCGAATGATTTAATATCTGTGATCAGCTGTGGCTCTGGGATCCTCTGTGGCTGCGTGCCAAAATGTTGTGGCCCCGTGTGTTTCCAGATTCTATTGGCTGAGGTTTAAACACGTGGGCCCAATTGATTTCCAATAGCAAATTTATTCCAGATTGTGTTCCAATTTTGGAAAATCATATCTTTGTGTAGGAATCTCCAAATTGAGTGATTCAAATTGGGTTGGATTCATTGCAAACATCTATCCAAATATGAACCCCAATTTGTATGAAAGAAAATAGTAAATTCTGGAAAATTCTTTGAAGGTTTTTTAAAAAAGAATTACTGAGGGAGTTTAGTTCATCCAAAAATCCTCAAGTTTTGCCAGAATATTCTTTAGGATATTTTTGACCTTCTAGAAATTTTCAGCTCACTTGAAGATGATTTGAGTAGGAATTTGCTAAATACAAAGTGCTGTGTTCATAAGGGTCCAGAAACATTTTCAGAAAATGTTGCCCACTTGTAAAATCCATTCTAGGCAATTCATGTGACGTCCTCAATTCTGTGGAAAACCACGGAACCGAGAACTGATGCATTAGTGTCCCCAGGATGTTCATCACACATATACACATCATCCACAAACTGAATTTCAGAATATATATGACCACGAATAACAGAGTTTATTATAATGCCTCATGAGTCTTGGACTCATGCTCACAGCGGAAGTCTTAATGTAACAGCGGAAGCCTTTATTTCTATGCAGCGGAAGTTTTCTAACTAATGCTGAAGCAATCTAAGCAACAGCAGCTCCATCTCTACTTCATCCCCACAGGCAAGGTTGAGGACAGATTTACACGCCTTAATGCTCTACCTGGTCTTCATAGTAATCTTCTCCTATTTCTGATGATAAAGTAATGATGCAAGTTTGAGTACAATGATGTACTCAGCAAGTGCGGGAAAATATGATATGTAGCTCATAAAAAGGTAGATATAAAAAGGCTCATTGCAGAAAAGCAAAGTTAATTATCAAAAACCATGATAAAACAGCAACTTATCTTTAAGTGAATGTAATCCCAACAAGTAATAAAATACCAATCATACATCCACTATGTTCTTTACCTTCCATGTCCCATCCAAACATTAATCAACCTCATTCTTGCTCACGAATACCTCCTCGTATTCGCTACCATCTCACGAATACCATCTCGTATTCGCTACCATTTCATCTCATAAACAACTTCGTCTCACAGCGAGACCAATCTTATTGCCATGGCTCAACAGTCATGCAACCCATCTTATCACCCGGACTCAACAGTCCCGGAAACAAAACCAAAACTAAACCATCCAAAATCATAACCAATAACCATATCCAATAACCATCCCAACTAATCATGGAAGTTGGCCAGGCGCTCGTGACCGTAAGCTCGGCTATCATGATAGTTTTAGATTCTGCAGAGTTTGCACCTCTTTACCCACAAGTTTGTGATTTCGTCACCCATCGGCGACTGCAGAACCTCCATTATACCAGTACACAACCATCGGTGTATGGCCAAGAGATCACAAAATAGCCTTTACAAAGGGGTTACTAGATGTATGGACTCACTAAGGTTTCACCGGCAGGCTAGAATCTCCAATTCTCCCACCCACGGGCCCCCTCTTGTGCCATGCAGTTCCCAGGGCAGTCCTCACTCGACTCCCATTCCCCGCGCCTTCCACGGTCCATAGCAATCTAGCAACTTACTAATTAGTCAGCTAAGCCGCACCCATACTTGGCCTTGTGGTGGCACTGTTATCCTAGCATGTGCTCGCATGAACCGGTCCTTAGATCTACGGCAAGTAAACCACCATCTCATGCTACCTCATTCACAAACCCAGTCTTTCCTAGATCTCCCTCAGATCCATGTTCATTAACAACATCAGTTTCTCATTCTCATTACGAGTGCAGTTAGCTAGACACATCTATCTCGCTTCCCAATCCCATGGATTCAGCGAAGCATAAAGTAAAAACCATACCCGACTCATAAACATCCCTGGCGACAAGGGTGGTTTAACCAAAACTAGTAAACTCCTATAAAAGGGTTTCCCATCATGTTTGACTCAGCACACACACACCTTTTCGCAAAACAAAATAGTTTCCCAAAACATAGGATCAATATGGTCAAGGGGCACTTGCCTTGTTCTTGTGGTTCTGGTTGCTCAAAATCTTGCTATTGTAGTCCGTCGTAGGTAGCTCCCTGAGCTGGTCCTTCTATTCGTGAGCACACATACAAGATTCATAACAATCAATATCATGCACAAACTTTAACTAGATGCAATGATGCATATGCATGCTATCCTATGATGCAGATTTTATTAGATCGGTTTGTTCGTGTTCTAGCATGGATTGCATGGTTTTACAATGAATGGTGGTGTTCGGATCAAATGCGGACGTGGTGATGACCTTGTCTTTAGATCTAGATCAACAGGTGATCTGTCCACGAAAAAGCTTCTGTTAAGGAATCGAAGAACAGACGCAAAGAAAACGCGATGATATCGTAGGGCAGTATTGAAGACCAACCTTACGTTCTTCTGGGTCTCGAGGTCCTTCTTCTATCAGATAGATCGTTGGGCTCTCTTCCGGCGATCTCTCTCTCTCGACCGAACTCCGGCGATGGGCTTACTCGGCGAGTTGGGGCTAGAGCTCCAAGTCGTCGGCACAGGAGAAGTTAGTGGTTTCGGCCAAAGGTTCTGGGTTCTATTTATAATCGGGAGAAGAAGAGTACTAATCTGATTGTATAAGAGTCCTATTCAAATTGTCATTGAATCTTAACAACTTATCTTTAGTTGATTTGGTGCGGTGATATCGTGGAATTCATGTTGGTTTCCTCTCTGTACCGGTATTTCTACGCGTACAGAATCCAAAAACCGATCCAGAACTCGTTACCTCCGAGGTGATGAGCTCCGGAAGCTCCACGTGTCCACAGGGGCCTGGTCTCCCCCTTTTCGTAGAGACGAGCTCCGGTTGTGCCGCGTGTCAAGCGAGCGAGACCTCCCTCTCCTTCGGAGGTAAGCTCCGCGTCCGCCACGTATCCTGGCGGTCGGGACCTCCTCTCTATTCAAAGGTGGCTCCGTGCATGCCACGTGTCAGTGTCGGACCTTCCCTCTCTTCGGAGGTGGCTCCGGGTGTGCCACGTGTCTTAACAGAGCCAGACTTTCTTTCTTCTCAGAGATGAGCTCCGAGGTTAACACATGTCCAACGGTGACGGACCTCCCGAAGATAAGCTCCGGTGGCGACACGCGTCTAATAGAACTGAACCTCTCGGAGGTGAGCTCCGAGATTGACACGTATCCCACGCGACTGGTCCTCTGATTTCCGTGGTGACTAGCTCCAAAGGTAACACGTGTCCCACGGGGTCGGACCCCTCCCCCTTTGCGGGGATGAGCCCCGAGCAGCCACGTAGCCAGTTTAGCGGCGTACTTCTCCCCACTTCGCTGGGATGAGCTCCGAACACGCCACATAGCCAGCGGGCCGCGGGGGTTGTCTTCGGCGCTCTCTGTGAACTTGATTTGGCTCTTTTTAGCTATCTTTTTGATATTTTCTCTGTTCCCACTTCTTTTAAAATGTTTTCTCTACATCAAACATGAATACATGCAGAAAGCACAAATGAGGATGTCACAAATCTACCCCCCTTAAATTGAATCTCACCCTCGAGATTTGTTAGTAGAGAATAGATGAGGGAATTCTGCCTTGACGTCTTCTTCACGCTCCCATGTGGCTTCAGCTTCGGTGTGATGGCTCCATTGTACCTTGCACCTTCGGATCACTTTGTTCCTTGTGACCCTTTCCTTTACGTCCAAAATTCGGACAGGGTGCTCTGCATAAGTCAGGTCCTCTTGAAGTTTAAGCTCTTCCATTGGTACTTGCTCCTCGGGTCCTCTCAAACACTTCTTGAGCTGGGATATATGAAACACGTCATGTACGTCGGTGATATATGTTGGGAGCTCTAGTTGATAGGCTACTTCTCCTCGCTTGTCCAAAATCTTAAATGGTCCGATGTAGCGAGATGCTAGCTTTCCTTTGATGTTGAAACGTTGTTGGCCTCGGATAGGCGATACCTTAAGGTATACAAAGTCTCCCACTTCGAACGTCAACTTCCTTCTCCTATTGTCCGCATAGCCTTTCTGTCGTGACTGAGCAGCCTTTAAGTTCTCCCGTATCGTTTGAACTTTCTTTTCATCATCTTGTAGCACTTCTGGTCCAGACACCTGGTTCTCTCCGGTTTCGTTCCAAAACAGCGGCGTTCTACACCGCCGACCATACAATGCTTTGAAAGGCGACATCTTCAAGCTAGCTTGATAGCTGTTGTTATAGGAGAATTCGGCGTACGGTAAACTCCTCCCAACTACGCCCATGTTTTAAGGCGCAAGCTCTCAACATGTCCTCAGAAATTTGGTTTGTCCTTTCGGTTTGTCCATCGGTTTGTGGGTGATAGGCGGAGCTAAAATCCAGTCGTGTACCCATGGCTTTCTGTAGCTTCCTCCAAAATCTAGAGGTAAACTGAGAACCTCGATCTGAGACTATCCTCCTTGGGACTCCATGGCGGCACATGATCTGCTCCATGTACAACTCGGCTAACTGCGCAACATTATACTTGGCCCTTACAGGGAGAAAATGGGTGGTTTTCTTCAATCGGTCCATGATAACTCAGATGGAGTCATAACCCGACTGAGTATGTGGCAGTCCGACGATGAAATCCATACTGATGTCCTCCCACTTCCACTCGGGTACCTTCAAGGGTTGCAACAATCCAGCGGGTCTTTGATGTTCGGCCTTCACCAGTTGGCATGTGTGCATAGGGCAACGTATTCGGCTATATCCCTTTTCATACCATCCCACCAATAACAAGTCTTCAAGTCCTTGTACATTTTGGTACTTCCGGGATGTATGGAATAGGGTGAATCATGTGCCTCTTTTAATATCATGTCGCGGATGTTCATGTTAGGCACGCAAATCCTTTTTCCTATACAAAGCGTACCCTTCTCATCTTCTTTAAAATCCTTCTCTATTCCTTGTTGGATCCTTTCCTTGATCTCCTTGATCTCCTCATCCGTTGCTTGGCCATCCCTTATCTCTTGCTCCAATGAAGAGTGGATCTCCATCACTTCCATTTTGTTTAAGAATCCGAGGTGTAACCGTTCGAACTCCTTACGTAGTTCGGGTGGTAGCTCCCGAACCGTGAGTTGGTGACATGCTCCCTTCCGGCTCAATGCATCAGCTACTACATTGGCCTTCCGAGGGTGGTAGTTGATTCCAACATCGTAATCCTTGATGAGTTCCAACCATCGATGTTGCCTCAAATTCAAGTCCGTTTGTGTAAATATGTACTTGAGGCTTTTATGATCCGTATAGATCTCACATCGATGACCAAGGATACAATGTCTCCAAATCTTCAATGCATGCACTACTGCTGCTAGCTCCAAATCATGTGTAGGATAATTAAGCTCGTGCTTCTTTAATTGTCGTGAGGCATAGGCTACCACTTGTCCTTCTTGCATGAGCACACATCCGAGCCCTTGTCTGGATGTGTCACAATATATGTCAAAGCTCTTGCTTACGTCCGGTAATACCAAAACCGGCGCTGTGGTTAGCCTTTTCTTAAGTTCCTCAAAGCTCTCTTGGCACGCAGATGTCCATTGAAAGGCTTTTCCCTTCGTTAGCAACTCCGTCATAGGCTTTGCTATCTTAGAGAAGTCCTTGATGAAGCGTCGGCAGTATTCAGCCATCCCAAGGAAACTCCGAATATCCCTCACGTTTTGCGGTTGGTTCCACTTCAGAACATCTCCCACTTTTCCGGGATCAACCGATATCCCTTCCTTGGAGATAATGTGGCCTAGGAATGATATCTCATTTAGCCAAAATTGACACTTGTTAAGCTTGGCATACAATTGATGCTCACGCATTTTCTGCAAGGTCAATTCCAAATGTTCTTCATGCTCCACCTCACTTTTTGAATACACCATAATATCATCGATGAAAACCATGATGAATTTATCCAAGTACTCCATGAAAACCTTGTTCATAAGGTACATGAAGTATGCAGGTGCATTTGTTAACCCAAAAGACATGACGGTTTATTCATATGAACCGTACCGTGTTCGAAAGGCAGTCTTGGGTATATCGGAGGGCTTAATCTTCAGCTGGAAATATCCTGACCGAAGATCAATCTTGGAGAACACTCAAGCTCCTTTCATTTGGTCGAATAGGTCTTCTATACGGGGCAGAGGGTATTTGTTCTTGATTGTCACCTCGTTGATAGACCTATAGTCCACGCACATCCTTCGGGTCCCATCCTTCTTGTCTACGAAGAGCACGGGGACTCCCCATGGTGACGAGCTTGGACGTATAAAACCCTTCTCCAACTGTTCCTGAATTTTCTTCTTGAGTTAAACTAGTTCATTGATGGGCATCCTATAGGGTCTCTTTGCTATGGGTGCAGTTTCGGGTACCAAATCAATGGCAAACTCAATGTCCCGGTCAGGTGGCATACCTGGAAGCTCTTCCAGGAACACGTCCGAAAATTCCTGAACCACTGGAATGCTGTCCAATGTTGTTCCTTCGACGTGGTTCAAAATTCCCCTTTCGATTGTTTGCTGGGCTGACTCAAACTCGACACGAATACCGTGCTCGTTTGTCAATTGCACGCTCCTTTCATCACATTGGATTACTCCGTTGTGCTTGCTTAACCAATCCATCCCGAGTATTATGTCAAGCCCTTGGGAATCCAAGACAATGAGGTTGGAAAGTAAGTCTACCCCCCTTATTTTAAGGCTTACTTTCGGACATACTATATTAGTCCTCATCTCTCCACCGGGAGAATTAACTAACATAGCACATTTTAAGTGTGATATGGGTAGATTATGCTTGGCAACATACTTGGATGATATGAAGGAATGTCATGCTCCAGAATCAAATAAGATGGTGGTTGGGTTGGAGTTGGCAAGGAACATACCAAGTACGACGTCCTCAGCCTGTTGTGCTTCCTCAGTAGAGACATGGTTCACGTTGCCGCGAGCATAGTTCTGCTGTCCACGGTTTCCTTGAGTGTCCCCTCCGTTCGGTCGCGGGTTCTGCTTGGGCACGTTGCCTTGCTGTCCAGAACCTCTCCTCGGGCACTGGCTCGCGAAATGTCCTGTTTCCAAGCATGCGAAGCATGCCCTGTTGCCCACGGCAGCAGGTACGTTGGGGCGGGGGTTTTGAATAGGAGCGCCCATGTTGGGTTGGGGCACAGGAGGCAAGGGCACACGAGGTTCTTGTGCAGCGGCTCGTTGCTGTGGTGGCTGACTAGGGCGATACGCAGGAGCGGTTGATCCATACTGCGGTGCGGCAGGGGGCATGTACCGAGGTCGTACGTTGCTCCCTTGGGGCTGGTATGGCATCTTCCTCTTGCACTCTCGCTCGATCTCTCGGATCTTGCTTTCAACTACTATAGCCTTGTCAACCAGCTTCTGGAAGCTCGCGTAGTCACTATTGAGGAGCTGAACCTGGATCTCATTGTTCAACCCTCTCATGAACAGGTACTGCATCCTTTGGTCCGAGTTGATGTCTTCGGGGGCGTACCGGGACAGTTGTGTGAACTTGTTGAGATACTCATTCACGCTTCTCTGTCCTTGGCGGAGACCTTCAAACTCTTGTCTCTTGAGCATCATTACACCAGCAGGGATGTAATGAGAGCGGAAACTCTCCTTGAACTCAGTCCAAGTGATCGTCTCCAGGTCGACATGAGTGTTGCATAGGGCATCCCACCAGTCAGCGGCAGCTCCCATGAGTTGGTGTGACGCGAAAAGAACCTTCTCTCGGTCATTGCACTGCACTATGGCAAGCTTCTTCTCCATGGATTTCAACCAGTCGTCGGCCTCCATGGGGTCGTTAGCTTGAGCAAAGGTGGGTGGTCGAGTCCTCATGAACTCTCCCAGCCTGTTATGAGCCGGCGGTGGTGGTGGCGGTGGTGCCGGAACAAGGTTGTTGTTGTTGGCCTGCAACTGACCCAATGTTTGGATCATGGTTTGCATAAGTTGATTTTGCATGGCCATCAACCGTTCCAGGTTGTTCTCACCAGCTCCGGGGTTAATAGGAACTCCATCGTGGCCATCCTCTTGGTTGTCATGGACGTTCCTTCAGTCGGCGTTTCCTCTCACCATCTGTGAGAGAGAACGAAGTAGAGTAGAAGATTAGAAGGTTAGATATATCCCCTCAACTATATGCATCAAGGTGGATTGGACTATATATATTAGCCCACATGAGGATGTGAACAAGTGCCGAGGCATCTCACACCTCTTTCTACTTATGTGTGGATATGGACAACGCATTGAGACGTCCCACAACTCACACTAAGCACACAATCTCAAACAATCATCACAAGGGCTCACACAACTCCTGATCAAGGCTGCTTTAATGGGGGTCCTATACCAATCTATGATTCAACTATGGCCTTTCCTAGGCTTCCATCCTGTGGTCAGCGTGGCTTAGCTACCAATCTGTGTCTGATACCAGTCTGTGATCTACCTAAGCGTGTAACCTACCGTCAACCTGTGGTAGGTTGATACCAATCTGTGGTTGTATCTAGGTGTGTAATCTACCCTCAACCGTGGCTCTGATACCAATCTGTGACGCCCTCAATTCTGTGGAAAACCACGGAACCGAGAACTGATGCATATGTGTGCCCAGGATGTTCATCACACATATACACATCATCCAAAAACTGAATTTCAGAATATATATGACCATGAATAACAGAGTTTGTTACAATGCCTCATGAGTCTTGGACTCATGCTCACAGCGGAAGTCTTAATCTAACAGCGGAAGCCTTTATTTCTATGCAGCGGAAGTTTTCTAACTAATACGGAAGCAATCTAAGCAACAGCAGCTCCATCTCTACTTCATCCCCACAGGCAAGGTTGAGGACAGATTTACACGCCTTAATGCTCTACCTGGTCTTCAAAGTAATCTTCTCCTGTTTCTGATAATGAAGTAATGATGCAAGTTTGAGTACAATGATGTACTCAGCAAGTGCGGGAAAATATGATATGTAGCTCATAACAAGGTAGGTATAAAAAGGCTCATTGCAGAAAAGCAAAGTTAATTATCAAAAACCACGATAAAACAGCAACTTATCTTTAAGTGAATGTAATCCCAATATGTAATGAAATACCAATCATACCTCCACTATGTTCATTACCTTCCATGTCCCATCCAGACATTAATCAACCTCATTCTTGCTCACGAATACCTCCTCGTATTCGCTACCATCTCACAAATACCATCTCGTATTCGCTACCATTTCATCTCATAAACAACTTCGTCTCACACCGAGACCAATCTTATTGCCATGACTCAACAGTCGTGCAACCCATCTTATCACCCGGACTCAACAGTCCCGAAAACAAAATCAAAACCAAACCATCCAAAATCATAACCAATAACCATATCCAATAACCATCCCAACTAATCGTGGAAGTTGGTCAGGCGCTAGTGACCGTAAGCTCGGCTATCATGATAGTTTTAGACTCTGTAGAGTTTGCACCTCTTTACCCACAAGTTTGTGATTTCGTCACCCGTCGGCGACTGCAGAACCTCCATTATACCAGTACACAACCATCGGTGTATGGCCAATAGATCACAAAATAGCCTTTACAAAGGGGTTACTAGATGTATGGACTCACTAAGGTTTCACCGGTAGGCTAGAATCTCCGATTCTCCAACCCATGGGCCCCCTCTTGTGTCGTGCAGTTCCTAGGGCAGTCCTCACTCGACTCCCATTCCCCGCGCCTTCCACGGTCCATAACAATCTAGCAACTTACCTAATTAGTCAACTAAGCCGCACCCATACTTTGCATTGTGGTGGCACTGTTATCCTAGCATGTGCTCGCATGAACCGGTCCTTAGATCTACGGCAAGTAAACCACCATCTCATGCTACCTCATTCACAAACTCAGTCTTTCCTAGATATCCCTCCGATCCATGTTCATTAACAACATCAGTTTCTCATTATCATTACGAGTGCAGTTAGCTAGACACATCTATCTCGCTTCCCAATCCTATGGACTCAGCGAAGCATAAAGCAAAAACCTTACCCGACTCATAAACATCCCTAGCGACAAGGGTGGTTTAACCAAAACTAGTAAACTCCTATAAAAGGGTTTCCCATCATGTATGACTCAGCACAAACACCTTTTCGCAAAACAAAATAGTTTCCCAAAACATAGGATCAATATGGTCAAGGGGCACTTGCCTTGTTCTTGTGGTTCCCGTTGCTCAAAATCTTGTTGTTGTAGTCCGTCGTAGGTAGCTCCCTGAGCTGGTCCTTCTATTCGTGAACACACATACAAGATTCATAACAATCAATATCATGCACAAACCTTAACTAGATGCGATGATGCATATGCATGCTATCCTATGATGCAGTTTTTATTAGATCGGTTTGTTCGTGTTCTAGCATGGATTGCATGGTTTTACAATGAACGGTGGTGTTCGGATCAAATGCGAATGTGGTGATGACCTTGTCTTTAGATCTAGATCAACAGGTGATCTGTCCATGAAAAAGCTTCTGTTAAGGAATCGAAGAACAGACGCAAAGAAAACGCGATGATATCGTAAGGCAGTATTGAAGACCTACCTTACGTTCTTCTGGTTCTCGAGGTCCTTCTTCTATTAGATAGATCGTTGGGCTCTCTTCCGGCGATCTCTCTCTCTCGACCGAACTCCGGCGATGGGCTTACTCGGCGAGTTGGGGCTAGAGCTCTAAGTCGTCGGCTTAGGATAAGTTCGTGGTTTCGGCCAAAGGTTCTGGGTTCTATTTATAATCGAAAGAAGAAGAGTCCTAATCTGATTGTACAAGAGTCCTATTCAAATTGTCGTTAAATCTTAACAACTTTTCTTTAGTTGATTTGGTGCGGTGATATCGCGGAATTCATGTCGGTTTCCTCTCTGTACCGGTATTTCTACGCGTACAGAATCCAAAAACCGATCCAGAACTCGTTACCTCCGCGGTGATGAGTTCCGGAAGCTCCACGTGTCCACCGGGGCCTGGTCTCCCCCTTTCCGTAGAGACGAGCTCCGGTTGTGCCGCATGTCAAGCGAGCGAGACCTCCCTCTCCTTCGGAGGTAAGCTCCGTGTGCGCCACGTATCCTGGCGGTCGGAACCTCCTCTCTATTCAGAGGTGGCTCCGCGCACGCCACGTGTCAGTGTCGGACCTTCCCTCTCTTCGGAGGTGGCTCTGGGTGTGCCACGTGTCTTAACAATGCCAGACTTTCTTTCTTCTCAGAGATGAGCTCCGAGGTTAACACGTGTCCAACGGTGACGGACCTCCCGGAGATAAGCTCCGGTGGCGACACGCGTCTAATAGAACCAGACCTCTTGGAGGTGAGCTCCGAGATTGACATGTATTCCGCGCGACTGGTCCTCTGATTTCCGCGGTGACTAGCTCCAAAGGTGACACGTGTCCCACGGGGTCGGACCCCTCCCCCTTTGCGGGGATGAGCCCCGAGCCTGCCACGTAGCCAGTTTAGCGGCGGACTTGTCCCCACTTCGCAGGGATGAGCTCCGAACACGCCACGTAGCCAGCGGGCCGCGGGGGTTGTCTTCGGCGCTCTCTGTGAACTGGATTCGGCTCTTTTTGCTATCTTTTTGATATTTTCTCTGTTCCCAATTCTTTTAAAATGTTTTCTCTACATGAAACATGAATACATGCAGAAACCACAAATGAGGGTGTCACAATTCATAGCTCCAAAAATCATAGGAAAATTTAAGCAATCTCTCTGAGTCCTACTTGAAATTGTAGTTCACTGAATTGGGCATGAAAAATGCACATTACTCCAGAATTAATTCTTTTGAGTAGAAATGATTAAGTAATTTTTCTGGAGGAAATACTCAAGTAAAAGGTCTGAATTTTGGCTAAAATTACTTTCATGTGATCAAGAACTCACATGTAAATTATCAGCTCAAGTTGAGCCTTAGAACTCCTTGTTCTTGTTCTACCATACTTCTGTATGTGGGAAAAATACATAAGAGCATTGTAGGAATTATGGAGAACAAAATTTTACTCCACATTAGCTGCAATTTGGCAAGATAAATCTCTGTGGAGTTTATGACTTCCCATAAAAATTTCGAACTCATTAAAGCTCAGGATCTTGAGTTAGGCCCAAATCATTCCAGCTCACCTCTTAGGTTCATTAGGAAAGTTAGTTAGTGTATAACTAAAACTCTAAGACAAATTCAGTTCATTCATATTTCTTTGCACAACAGAGGCAAACAAAGCCATTCTTGGCTTTTCCACACCGCCTCTGTTCTTAAGAAATCCAGTCTTTAAATTCTTTCCATTGCAATAAAAAATTGTGCATATACATTTCAATAGGAATCACAACGAAGGGGATTCGAAGGAGTGATTCATTAAAGTGAATCAGACTCCGGAGAATCAAGGGTTGTTCAGCAAGGATCACTAACTGCTTATATACGACTACCCTGCAAAACACGCAAGCTCCGGTTTGCATTTAACAGCTTTTAAGTTTTTACATTGTATTCACTTTTCGGTTAAGATATGAAATGTGCATTAGGTCTAGTGTTTTGATACTCCTCTTGCATGACCAAATGAACCCATGGAGTATCGGGTAGGTGTCTTTTCACCGTGTAGAACTGTCATGCTTAAGTAGGGTTCGGTAGAAGTCGAGTGGTGAGATGCTACTCGCATGATCAGAAAAACAGGGGCATACGGGATTAGTTCAGAAGATTTTTAGCAAGTTAAAGTTGAGACCGTCTGGTTGTAGGGGAAGGAAGACATAGGGGTTTGGGTGCTATAGACCTGTCCGTGTCGGTCAAGGACCGATCCGTATGCGGCCCCGTTGAGCAAGTTTGAGTTGTGTACCGGACTCATGCTGGCTATATGGGACCCAGTAAACCGATGTACCTCAGGAAGCTTGCGTTGAGCCTTTTCGGGTCGCCTCAGGTAAGAGGGCCGGTGTGCAGTATATGGGTAACATTCTCATGACATCTCATGTCGGTAGGTGCACCATGAGAGTGGCTACTGTACAGGGTGATTTGATTGATTCAGCATGGGTGAAACGGGGGAATGCTGCCACGTACGACGTAAGTGATGGTTGTTGTAGGCAACGTCGAGTACGGGCGTACGTGTCGTGTAGTCCGAGTGATTGATTTGAATCACCATCGCTCACGGAAAAGGACCAAGCATACTTGTTCTCACAGTCGTGGCGTAGTCAGAACTTGCATGAGAAAGGAACTAATCATGATGGTTTGAAGTTTCATACTAGCTTTGTAATGAATCTTTTATGTATAGTTAGAGCAAACTCGATTCATTTACACCGTGAGAGCGACATGGGAGAGCGAAGGTTTTCTTCGCGCTAACTACCCCGACTTTTTAACGTCGCACATACGGTAATTTTCCACCGTCCCCTCTCTCATTTTAACCTTATAATCTCTGGACGAGATTCTTTTAAGGGGGGAGGAATGTAAGGGCCTAAGTTTTTCCATACATTCAAAGTGTTCATCACACCACACACACCTCATTTGCGGAAAACTTATGAACACCTTCGAAGAGCAAGTAAACACCATCAACATGGTCATTAGAGGATAAACTCACAAAATGAAAAAAAATGGCATTTCCCACATGCATCTTCTAGGGGCTGAGCATATGAAAAACTCATACACTTTGCTAGCAATTCTCATGCCAAATTTCACCCAAATCCAAAACCTTTTTCAGGTATTTTTGGGTATTTTAGAAAGAGGCTAGTTTGAACTCAAATTCAAATTCAAACTCCTTTCATACCATGAATTCAAAAGTGGGATTCATATTCACATTCAGCACATTTTTGTGAGCTCACACACCAATTTCACTCCATTTGGAGTTGATCTTTACATGAGCCAATTTAAGCACATTCAAATTCAATTTGAATTTCAAACTGCATATGTGCTATGAATATAGACAAGCAGTTCACAATTTGAATTCTACCAATTTCAAATGGGCATTTGATGGATAATTCAAATTGCAAAGTGTATTAGGGGCACTACTGTCTAGAGCAGTAGAAAAATTGAAATTCAGAGGTTAAAACTCGGGGTGGGTCCCTATTGTCAGTCTCACAAGCGAGCAAACCGACTGAAACACTCGGGCTCGGTTCTTGCGCGCACTCACGCGGACGCCACGGCGCTGCTTGCCGCTGCCAAATTCTGATCGGCGATTCCAGATGCCAGCCGACGTCCCCAGCTCGTTATCATTCAGTCCTGGCCATCACAAAGTCTTCTCGCCCCTGTCCCGACGCCTCCTCGGGCTGAAAACCCGAAGAGTCGCTGCACACCCGAAACCACCACCTCGTCGTCGACCAGACAAAACCGTCCCTTACACCGTGAGCTGGGGCCATTAACAGCACCGCCGATGTTTGCTTGACGTGCTCCAGCCCTCAGCTGTTCGTGATCAGCTTCTCTCAAGCTGTCCCGAGCCGATTTTCCACTGCCCTGTTCACCCCGAAGCGCCTCCGACTTCACACCGTCGCCTGGGCATCTCAAAGCTTCTCCGATGCTGCCAACTGCTCTCTGAGGTTAGCATCGAGGTCTAGTAGCTTTCCCCGAACTCCCTAGCTCTTTCTAAGCGCCGGCTAGCCTGAATTTGAGGTTTTCCGAGGATAGCCGGATATAACCGAAGCCCATAAGAACTCTAAATTCATCTCGCATGGTTGATCATGCCCAAAGTCAGACGAGCTAGAGCAACTAGGGTCCCTCACGACTAAAAACCACGAAGAGACATCCATCCAACATGCTGAGCAACACAAACTCGCCGCCTCCGGTCGAAATGGCTCGGGCCGCCGTTGAGCTCATAGCTCCGGTCGTTTTCCGCGCGGTTTGAGTGCACCATCACCTTCCTCGAGCTCCAGTGGTGCTTTACGGCCACTTTGGGCATCGAGATAGGCATGGGACGCGTTGGTCGTCGTCGGTGCCGCACCATCGATCGCCGCCGGCGATGCCGACCGGTTTTTCGGCGATGGCATGCTGCACAACCTTGTCCCGTCACTAGGGCTTGGTCGTAGGAGCATGTAGCGCGAAAGATCATCGGAAATTTTCCACCGTAGCCGGAGAACGGACCGTGCCACGGCCTCTGTTGGTCGCACGCTCGGGCGTCGGCAGGAGGTTGATGAAGGCAATGTGTGTGGGACCCACGTGCAGTGTTTTAAACATTTCCCCGATTTTCAGATTTAGTTCAACTTCAAACCCACATAACTTTGGCTAGGAAACTCCAAATCGAGTGAACCAAATTTTGTTGGATTCGGCTCTCTGAGTACTTTCCAACAAAGCAAGTTTCACTTTATGAAAATCTAGTTTTCATAAAGTCATGGCTTGCTCCATGAAAATCCCTAGAACGCCCTAAGAGCTCCAATTAATGTCAAATACACATTTACTTGTGGAGGGCTCAAATTATCTTTGCTGCAAATGAGATTTGGCCAAGTCTCTGTTTAGCTTGTATCCAAACCACAGTAAAAATTTCAGGGTCATTGGGCCTGTATAGCAGTACTTATAGTCTTAACAAATTCAACTTCAAATGCAAATGCATTCAAATTGACATATACATATGTTTATCTCACGTAGTCGCTAAGGTTGAGGAGGAGCCAGAAGTCTTAGACTTCATAACTCTGGAGGAACAGCTAGCCTACGACCAACAGAAGCAAGGCAAGCTCCGGTTTGCATTAGCCTTTTTATGCAGTTTATTGTTTTGAGAACTTACTTTGATTACCCACTTTAATTATGCATTAGAGTCTTGTTTGAAAACCCAAATGCATAGCCAAGAAAACCCTGGGTTGGGCTTAGGTTTTTAAACCTCGATTAGCCACTGCAATTCTAACATAGTTGTATGATCAAAGAGCATGTGAAAAGCTACCAGAGGGGGTGAATGTTAGATTTAAACTTTTTAATGGAAGCAACAAAAAACTCCTCGGTACAAAATCGATCTGTTAAATAAACCGTGTATGACACTGATCTTAAAGTGTTCAACCTTGACAAAAGTCGTATATATTATAGATAATCAAGTCACGAAGACACGACAACAAGAATCACGGAAATCCGTCAAAAATAACTCAAGTTATGATCGAAAGATCAAACGAGGGTCAATCTGTTCTACTCGAGTAAAAACCAGATCTGCAGCACTGCAAAGAAACTCATTTATATCAGAAACTACAAATACATTGACCGTGAAATTTTCACAGATGATAGGTAATCAAGTTGTGAAGACAACTCAAAAATAATCACGTCAATTGGATATGTATAACTCGAGTTATGATCAAAACACCGAAGCACTGTCGTGTTGTCTAGAAACTCGACGAGAAAGATTTGACAAAATCAAGTCGGACGAACAAGGCATAAAAGCTCTTCTAAATTATGAATTTTATTGATCAAAACATTAGAGGAACAGCCCAAAGTCGTGCACACACGAGCCTTGGCCTCCCTTGCTTATATAACCAGCTCTAAGGTCAACCCAATTCAAACTAGGACTCCTACTCCTACTTGGATTCAAACTGTAACTTTCCAATACTGCTCAAGACTCTTCTATACGCAGATAGAAGCAATCTTAAGACTTCCAAACACCTTAGGAACGTCCCAAACATTTCTAAAACAACTCTACTTCATGTCTAACATGAAATCCTATTATAACCAACTCGAAACTTTCCATAAACAAACCATAACCGCCTCAGCCGCAGCCTGAGCGCAAAATCCAGCTGGTTGAACCTTTTCAACCATATCTCCACTTCCATATCTCTTCACCACGCCTTAGAACAATGTAGACACGTCCATGCACTCCTTGCGCACGTGCAAACACCTTCCAACAACGTCCATGATACCTTCATATGCATTGTTCTTGATCCAAACATGTCGCGCGACCTCCCGATGAAATCAACCACAATTCCTCCGGAACTTGGTTGTTGAACCTCATCTTCTCCCTAAGACTAGTTCAATGGATCCCGTCACCAGCCATATCTTGAACTCAAGCAACACCTGCACAGAAATAAACAACCAATACTTTCAAGCACAAGTCCGTGACTGGACTCACGTTAGTTCCAAAAACCACAACACCTTATGTGAACACCTCACATAAGCATGTTGCAAACCATAGCAAAATGTTAACCACCGTAAACAGCCATAACACTTCAAAAACTTAGTAAAAGAATACTAAGCAAACTTTCCATAGATGTAAAGCAAGTTCTAAACATATTCAATGGTAAAAACAGAACCATTGCGATTTAGCTCCGGACCTTGCCAAAGCTAACCGGACCTTGAGCCGGAGCTTACCAAAGCTAGCATAACCTAGCACCGGAACTTACCAAAGCTAGTCGGACCTACTGCCGGAGCTAACCAAACACATGTCGGACCTAGCCATAGCAAGTCGGACCTTACGTCGGATCTTGTCGGAGCTCGGACCTAGAGTCAGACCTTGACAAAAAGAGTGTTTTGGCAGAATTCAAAACTTTTATCGTCATAGCCAATGTATTCAGCACACATAGGTCTCACAATCTCCTCCTTGATGAATGCATTGACAACACCACTTAAAATCCGAACATTGGCTTATTCACATGAAAAGTTTTGAAAACAATCAAATGAGAAAGAAATTTCGAAACAAAATTTTCTCCCCCTTTGTAAATCAGAAATAAAATGAGAAGAAAAATAAAAATTCTCCCCTTGAGAAGAATCGTGCCAAAACACTTGTGAATCGTGCAATGTGTGATCAATTTCTCCCCCTTTGACAATGTGTTCAGCAAGGTTCAAAAGATAAATTTTAATTATTATGGGCATATTTATAGCATATACATATAAAACAAAGCTCATCCAAGCCATACTATTAAGTAACTTACACTATCACATCAATGAGATACATAAAGTAGTGTAAGCCATGCTAGAGATCAAGTGTAATTTTCAATTTAAGCAAGTCATGATCTAACAAACTTAACTATGTCAAGACCTGAAAGCATGACACTTGTTGTTGCATTTTAATTATTTTTTAAAGCACAAATTCAGATCATATGACATTTGCAAGAGATTATATGCCGTATCAGCCTTATTCTAACCAACCAAGCCAAGCCTATGTTATTTGATAATCAAAAGCTTAAGGACATGGTTTTAGTCATACACAACTTCTTCCAAGTTCATATCTAAGTGTAATGATAAGCCATCTCGAAATAACAAGTATGATGCATGCATATTCTCTTGATCTTTTTCTTAATTTTTTATTTGAACATAAAAGTTCAACATGTGAATAGTTGATTGATTATTTGTTTTATTATTAAAAGCACTTGTGAGCATGCAACAAGTTTAAGACAGCAAAAAAGTTCGATCATGACCAGATTTAGTGTAAAATATTATTCTGATTACTAGTCATGGCAAAAACTACAAAATGTATAACATGAGTAATGTAGTAAGAACTTTCAGCATATATAAAAGGAATCACAAAGTCATATATGTATGAAATACTATGCTCATATTATTTTAAATTAAGATTCACACATAGACTTTCCAAGTTTCAAAACTCCCCCTCAATTTAATCCATGAGGATGCATAACCCCTATTTCACTACGAATGAAACAAAAACGAGTGAAATCCAAAGGTTTTGTAAAAATGTCAGCCAATTGTTGTTCGACATCTACATAGTGAAGAACAATGTTTCCTTTTTCAACATTATCACGGAGAAAGTGCTACCTAATGTCAATGTGCTTTATTCTTGAATGTTGCACGGGGTTTTTAGCAATGCAAATGGCACTAGTGTTATCACAAAATAGTGGAACACTATCTAGATCAACCCCATAGTCCTTAAGTGTTTAAACAATCCAAAGAATTTATGAGCAAGCGCTAGCAGCAGCTACATATTCAGATTCGGTTGTGGATTGTGCAACTGAATTTTGTTTTCTAGAGGACCAAGCAACAAGTGAATTACCAAGAAAATGATAAGCACCCAAAGTACTTTTCCTATCAATTCTACAACCCCCAAAATCAGCATCCGAAAAAGCTTTCAAAGTAACGGTGAAGAAGGAAGAAACTCCAAAATTGTTGAGTTCCATGTAAGTACCTGAGAATTCTTTTGACGACTTGACGATGTGAAGCACGTGGGGAAGCTTAAAATCACGCACAAAGACATACGCTGAATTTTATGTCTGGTCTTGATGTTGTGAGGTACAAAAGTGATCCAATCATACTTCTATATTCTTTTTGATCCACGGGTTCACCATCTTCATCAAATTCAAGTATTGTTGCTATACCCATTGGTGTCCGAAGAGACTTGCTTTTGTCCATGTTGAAGCGCTTAAGAAGGTCTCTTGTATACTTTGTTTGATGCACAAAAGTACCCTCCTTGGTTTGCAGCCCCAAAAAGTATGTGAGTTCTCCCATCATACTCATCTCAAATTCTGAACTCATCATAGCTGGACCGTGTGACTCGTTCGTGCAAGCTTCTAATTATTTGTTGTGGAGGGTGAATTTTGAGGACCCGGAGGGGAGTAGACAATTGACAAGCTCCTTCTTCATGTTCATCACAAATTGAAGAACTTGTGACTTGAGGACGATCTGGACCAGCAATGATGGTCGTCGGTGCTGGTTGTGAATCAAAATCAGGAGCTGGAACAATGTCATTAGCTCCTGAATTTTCAGGCAGTAGCATCACTTCTTCATCTTCTTCGATAAAAATATTTTCTCCCTGCGGATATGGGTCTGGTCCTGCAATATTAGAGCTAGTACTTGGGCTAGCTTCATAAAAAAACCTCACATGTCTCCACAATTTTGTTAGTGTCATGTAAAAGCACACGGTAGCCTCTAGTATGCGATTGGTAACCAAGAAACATTCCATCAACGGATCTAGGTTCAAATTTATCAAGATCAACATGTTTCTTAACAAAGCATTTGCAACCAAAGACCCGAAAGTGTGTGACACTAGGCCTATGTCCAAACCGAAGTTCATATGGTGTTTTACCTAGCTTAGCACGCAAGAAAACACGATTTGAGACATAACAAGCAGTTGCAATTGTATCAACCCAAAATTTTCTAGGAGTTTGATATTTATCAAGCATAGTCCTAGCCATCTCAACTAAGGTTCCGTTCTTTCTATCTACACCATTTTGTTGAGGTACATATGGTGAAGAAAATTGATAATCTATTCCATTTTCAGCACAAAAGTGATCACACGATTGATTTTTAAATTTACTTCCATCATCACATCTGATTGCTTTTAATGATCCTAGGTGATCAATTAATAATCTAAGAAATAAGTTTCTAAAGTGACTAAAAGTTACATTCTTAGATGCCATAAAATAAACCCAAGAGTATCTAGAATAGTCATCAACAATCACAAGAACATACCATTTAGCTCCGAAGTATTGAACACGTGAAGGTCCTACGGTGTCAAGGTGCAAAAGTTGACCCGGTTCAGTTGTCATGGTCATTGTGAGAGGAGCATATGAACATGCAACCATCTTAGCATTCTACAAGAAGAGCACACAGTTTCTTTGTCCTCTTTAATCTTAGGTAGCCCACGTATGCGATCAAGAGCACTAACACGTGTGAGATGATCAAAGCCTACATGAGCAAGTCTATGATGCTAAAAATATAAGTCTTTTGAATCATTAGCAACAAGGCATCTATGCTTAGAGGATGACATATCAAAATCAGCTTTAAAAACTCTTCCAAACCGAGACATATTAAAAATGAGCTCACTATTTGAATCTACAACCTTGCAACAATTTTTAGTGAAAATAATTTCCAGATTTTCATCTAGCAATTGTGAAACAGAAAGCGAGTTGTATTTCAAAATTTTAAAAAGTGCCACATCTTTTAAAGTGTAGTGATTATTTACTCTAACCGAACCCTTAGCAACTATAGGAGTTGAATAATTATCGGCAAAAGTAACATTTTCTACATGTGACACAAAAGAGGAGAGGAGAACCATTCTTTGTTACTGGTCATGTGGCATGAGCATCCTGAATCCATAATCCAAATGTTCTCCTTTCTCAAGCGTGTAACCTACATAAAAGTACAATACGTCGATGACTCAATACTGGGGTTAGTCAAAAGGCATTTTGGAATCCAGTACTGAGTCACACGACGTCCAGCAGAAGTAACACACAAAGGCTGAGATAAAACAACAGGTTTATGAGCCAAAGTTTGAGGATTTTTGTACCCAACTACTGACCTACGAGGTGTTACATGAGTAGCACTAAAAACAGTAGGTCCGGAAGCAAACTTTGCATGTTTTTGCCTCATTACAGGAGGTTGCATATTCCTAACATTCGGTTCAGCACACGCAATAGGTTTTGCATAGTTGTTATGTGATCTAGCAATCATTCTTTCCTTTTTCTTTTGTTTAGCTAGTCTATAACAAAAATCTATAACATGACCATCTCTACCACAGTAGGTACAATGAAATTTAACTTTATGTTCATGTCTAGATGAGCAGATAACATGTTTATTTGAAACCGAATGAGACAACACTCCTGCGGATTTAAAAACCACTTCTTTTTGTTTACGAACTGTTTTAATCAAACCACTTCCTAATGACTTCACAATTTTAGGTGGATGTGCTTTAGCATGAGCATGAGAATCAAAACCTAAACCAATTTTATCATTGCAAGATTTAGAAGAATTCAACAGCAAGTTCAGATTCTTATTCCCATTATAAAACCGCTCTAGTATCCTATTCATGTCATCAAGTTTCTTAGACAAGTCTAGGCAGTTTTGACATAAAGTTTTTCCTTTTAGTTTGCAATTGAGACAATACTTAACTTCATGAGAACGTAAAGCATTGTTCAATATAGAAATTTCATTCATAGCATCTTGTAGTTTCTTATTAAGATCATCACAAGTAGAACAATGAAAATCAATTGTAGAACAACAAGCATCATTCAAGTTTTTATCATTAAGTGCAGCAAGCTCTCTGTTCTTTTCAATCTCTAACTCAAGTTTATCAAGTGTGGAGGTATGTGCACTTCTTGGAGAGGACAATTGTTCATATATAATCACATGCGGAACAAGAATCATCACTAGGAATCAAAGATTTCAAACGATTAATTTCAGATTCTAGTGACTCAATTTTAACAGCATTGTCCCTAAGCTTTTTGTCCTTTTTCTTAACTATAACAGTGGCACGATAAACAGCATCACACATTTCTTCGCAAGTAAGACATACCTCTTCATTGTCGATGTTGTGTTCTGCCTCCTCCATACTTGAACTTGACTTGCCCACCATGAAGCATAAGTTTGCCAAATCATCTTCATCTTTGTCACTTCCGATGTCCACATCGTTCGAGCCAAGTTCTTGAAGTGCGGAGATAAAACTATTTACCAATTGGCGTCCTATAAAACCCTTCTTCTTTTTCTTATCGTTTATAGAGGAGTGCTTCATCCTAGTTTGCTTTTCATCACGGGAAGTAGGAACTAAAAGGTAGGGCAATCCGTACGAAAATGTCCTGTCTTACCACATTCGAAGCATCGTTGAGGTCCGGCACTTCCTCTCCTTCTAGTTCTCATATTTTGCAATGCTTTTGAGAACCGAGTAGAGATGAGTGCAAGTTCTTCCTCTGGAAACTCTTCAATCTGTTCAAGTGTTAGAGAGGACAACAAATAAAGTGTACCATAATATGAAGATTGACTAGAGCTAGGCATGTCATGTTGTGAAACAAATGCAAGAGAATTGTTGGGGTTTTTACGTGATATTATGTCAATTTCATGAGTTTTTAACTTAGAATATAGCACATCTAATGTAAGTGTACTCATGACAGTAGGTTCACGAATATATGTAACTTTCATCTTCCAAATTGACATGTCTAACGCACTTAGTAAAGTCCTAGCATTTTCAGCATCTGAAAAATTAACGTTGACACTACGCAAGTTGTTGAGAATTTTATTGAAGCGAGCAAAGAGGTCATCGATTGACTCATCGGGTTGCATCTAGAAGCGCATGTATTCTTTCTTGAACATATCTTGTCTTACCTCCTTGATCGTGTTGGATCCTTTGTGGTAGTCACAAAGTGCTTTCCACACATCGTATGCAGATCGGAGGTGTGCAACACGGTCGAAGTCACTTTGAGTTAATCCTTGTATGATCAGGTTTCGTGCTTTGTTGTTGTTGTCGATATCTCTCATGTTCGTATCCGCGACTTGATCCTTTGGCAGCACGTCATAAGGCTTGTACACCTTTTCCCATATTACGAAGCCTTGCACCTGGATGAAAGGCTCCATACGTGCCTTCCAAACCTGAAAATCAATGTCCGTGAACACACAAGGTTTTGTGGAGTATTTCTCCATGATGATTAGTCAAAACACGTGTAAATCATAAAGATTAGAGCACCGTGGCTCTGATACCAATTGTAGTATCGAAGAGCACATCAAAAGCTACCAGAGGGGGGTGAATGGTAGATTTAAACTTTTTTGCGGAACCAACAAAAAACCCCTCGGTAGAAAATTGATCTGTTAAAGAAACCGTGTACGCGACTGATCTAAACGTGTTCAACCGTGTCAAAAGTGGTATATATTATAGAGAATCAATTCACGAAGACACGACAACAAGAATCACGGAAATCCGTCAAAAATAACTCAAGTTATGATCGAAGATCAAACGAGGGTCAATCTGTTCTACTCAAGTAAAAACCAGATCTGCAACTCTACAAAGAAACTCGTGTAGATCAGAAACTACAAATGCAATGACCATGAAATTTTCATATAAGATAGATAATCAAGTTTTGAAGACAACTAAAAAATAATCACGTCAATTAGATCTGTAAAACTCGAGTTATGATCAAAACACTGAAGCACTGTCGTGCTGTCCAGAAACTCGACGAGAAAGACTTGACAAAAACAAGTCGGATGAATAAGGCACAAAAGCTCCTCTAAATTATGAATTTTATTGATCAAAACATAAGAGGAACAGCCCAAAGTCGTGCACACACGAGCCTTGGCCTCCCTTGCTTATATAACCGGCCCTAAGGCCAACCTAATTCAAACTAGAACTACTACTCCTACTTGGATTCAAACTGTAACTTTTCAATACTGCTCAAGACTCTTCTATACGCAGATCGAAGCAATCTTAAGAGTTCCAAACACATTAGGAACGTCCCCAACATTCCTAAAACAACTCTACTTCATGCCTAACATGAAATCATGTTATAACCAACTTGAAACTTTCCATAAACAAACCATAATCGCCTCAGCCGCAGCCTGAGCGCAAAATCCAGCCGGTTGAACCTTTTCAACCACATCTCTTCACCACACTTTGGAACAATGTAGACATGTCCATGCACTCCTTGCACACGTGCAAACACCTTCCAACAGCGTCCACGATACCTTCATATGCATTTTTCTTGATCCAAACATGATGCGCGACCTCCCGATCAACTCAACCATAATTCCTCTCGAACTTGGTTGTTGAACCTCATCTTCTCCCTAAGACTAGTTCAATGGATCCCGTCACCAGCCATATCTTGAACTCAAGCAACACCTGCACATGAATAAACAACTAATACTTTCGAGCACAAGTCCGTGACTTGACTCACGTTAGTTCCAAAAACCACAACACCTTACGTGAACACCTCACATAAGCATATTGGAAACCATAGCAAAATGTTAACCACAGCAAAAAGCCATAACACTTCAAAAACTTAGTAAAAGAATACTAAGAAAACTTTCCATAGATGTAAAGCAAGTTCAAAATATTTGCATGGTAAAAACAGAACCATTGCGATTTAGCTCCGGACCTTGCCAAAGCTAACCAGATCTTGAGCCAGAGCTTATCAAAGCTAGCAGAACCTAACACCGGAACTTACCAAAGCTAGCCGGACCTACCGCCGGAGCTAACCAAACATATGTCGAACCTAGCTATAGCAAGTCGGACCTTACATCGGATCTTGTTGGAGCTCGGACCTAGAGTCGAACCTTGACAAAAAGAGTGTTTTGGAAGAATTCAAAACTTTTATCGTCATAGCCAATATATTCAGCACACATAGGTCTCACAATAGTGTAGGATTCAGTACAAGTCGAGTAGTTGGAACTGCTCACGAGAATAGGCTAGAAGCACACTACTCGGGTAAAGATAGCAAATAGAACACATGGCAATAAAAAATGCGACCGAGCGGAGAGTAAGGGCAGCAGGACGTTGGGTCCTGGGTGCCATAACTCCGCTTGTGTCGATTGAGGACCGAGCCGTGTGCGGGCCTGTTGAACAAGCTAGAACAGTACCGAAGACCTACCGGATATATGGGAACCGGGAAACCGATGTAACTCGGGTAGCTGGGTGTTGAGGCATTGCTTGTCGTCCAGAGTGTAGGTTGAGAGCTTGAGGTGTAAATCGGTTGGCGGCATTGCGGATGCGCGCGCAGTGACCTCTTGTTTGGGACGATAGGACCGGTTCAACATTTGGTTGACGGATGAAAGGTGGTCCCGTACAACGTCCGTGATGGTTACTGTAGGCAACATCAAGTATGGGCATACGTGACAGGTTATTCGGGTACCCCTGTAGGTGCAAATCGATTATAATCGCCATCCCTCACGGTCATTGAGTACCATTTGTTCACTGTACCGTGACGTAGAAAGAACAGGCTAGATACATGTTAAAAGTTTGCTGATTTGAAGGATGAACCTTGATTGCTAATGAAGTGCTATAGTTTAGAGCTAATTAAAGTTCTTTTCGACCTTGGGCAAAGCACATGAGAGAAATTTATTTCTTGTTTGATTGCGGCTCTCTTATGTGCCTTAGCGTGAGGTTCTCCACAACTTGCTGCTAAAACTTGAAAGTAAGGTTCAACTACTTAGGCGAGTCCTTTGCAACTCACTTTCCCTTTTGCACTGTTTATCCAGCATGTAGAAGTTTCATGTATAGAAAGACGGGTCAGACTTGTTGAGCCGTCGTGCTCACTGCTTGTGTTTCAAGCTTTTGCAGGGTGTAATGAGGAGGAGACTCCCGAGGAGGAGACGGAACCCCAAGAGGACAACCCCGTCGAATGGGAGTTGTGCACGCCGCCGTGTTAGTGTGTGTGCGTGCTAGAGGGAACACGTTCACGGACTGAACGTGAACTCTGTGCTTAGTCTATGCCCGTGAGTGTGGACTGAACATATTTTATTGTAAACATGTCTCTAAACTCTTTTATGTAATAGAACTTTGCTTCCGCTTTATATCTTTTATGTGCGTTATTCGGTGTTATGCAACGCAGCACCCCTCAGCGTGATCCTGACTCGTCGAGGCCGTGAGGCCCTCGCAGCCTGACAGCGCACCTTCCTCCTTACTCCTTGGCTATCTGTCCGTTGCTCATCGACGCGACATCCGGGTGGATGGCCCCCGGGACATGCATCTCTACCAGAGCAGCCTTGCGGAGTAGTGAGGGGTCCGGAGTCGTCGGACACGTGGCAGCACCGGATCCCTCCCATGATGGGGGTCGTGCCCGGAGCCATAGGACACGTGGCATCTCCGGAGCTCTCCTTGGCATGATGGTACGCCTGGAGTCGTTGCCCACGTGGCAGCACCGGAGCCCTCCCGTGCTGGAGGTCGGGCCCGGAGCCGTAGGACACGTGGCACCTTCGGAGCTCTCTCTGACGGGGGGTGTGGCTCGGAGGTTCCGGACACGTGGCAGCCCGCCGGAGACCTCCCTGGCGGAAGATCGAGCCCGGCACCACTAGACACGTGGCGGCTCTGTAGCCACCAATGGCCGGTAGTCAGGTTCAGGGCCTGAAGACACGTGGCAGCCTCAGAGGTGTCCTTAGCGGGTGGTCGGACCCGAGGCCTAGGGCACGCGCCTTCTCATGAGTGCTCTCCAGCTGGCGGTTGGTCCCAGCTTGTAGGCTAGGTCCCTGCCTTCTGCATACGTGCTGGCGTATGTCTTCCTTTGCTCATACACGTGGGGGTACCCGGTCTTGAGGGTACCGACAACAACAATCAGGGATTTTTATGCCCAAGATTTATACCGATGGTACTATCAGGTATTCTTATTTCTCGTCGACTGAAGGACCCCAACATCTACATAAAGCACTTGCTAGTGAAGAGTGGAGACGTTCCATGGACAGTAAATTTCAAGCTCTAAAGAATAACCAAACTTGGCATTTGGTACCTCCAAAGCAAGGGTGCAACATCGTTGATTGTAAGTGGGTCTACAAAGTGGAAAAGAAGACTGATGGATCAATTGATCGATATAAGGCTAGATTGGTAGTGAAATGATTTAAACAACGGTATGGGATAGACTATGAAGATATATTCAGTCTGGTGGTCAAAGTTGCTACCATTCGACTAGTTCTATCAATTGTAGTATCAAATAATTGGATCTTAAGGCAGCTGGATATGCAGAATGCGTTTCTTCATGACATTCATATGAAGACAAAAGATTTCCTTCTTACATATGCAAATTAGACAAAGCTATATATGGATTAAAACAAGTGCCAAGAGCGTGATATTCAAGATTAAGTACAAGGCTACAACAACTTGGTTTCCTTCAAAATCAGATCATTCATTGTTCATCTACAGAAAGGCAGGAGTAAAAATCTTCATGTTAGTTTATGTGGATGATATAATAATGGCGAGTTCATATGAAAAGGTTGTTGCTGAATTGCTTCAGGAATTGAGAAATAGCTTCGCGCTTCAATATTTGGGTGATCTCCATTATTTTTTGGGAATTGAGGTAAAAAGAATCAAATATGGCCTGATCTTGCCACAAGGAAAATATGCATATGATTTACTTAAACGTGTGAATATGAGTAAATGCAAATCGGTTTCTACACCATTAACAATATCTGAGAAATTATCATCATACAATGGTAAGCCTCTCAACAATGAAGATAGTACTATCTACAGAAATATAGTTGGGGCGCTACAGTACTGGACAATCACAAAACCAGATATTGCCTATGCAGTAAACAAAGTTTTTCAGTTTCTCCATGTGCCAACATTTGATCATTGGACTGCTGCAAAAGAGAATTCTTCGGTTTGTTCATGGTACAATCAAGCCGGGGTTATCATTCAGAAAAAAACAGATTCAACCAGAATCAGTGCATTCTCCGATGCCGATTTTGCAGGGTGTGTATATGATCGGCACTCCACCAGAGGTTTTGCAATATTTCTTGGCTCAAATCTGATCTCGTGGAGTGCAAAGAAGCAGACAACTGTCTCAAGGTCATCCATGAAGCCGAGCACAAAGCTATGGCAAGTGCCATTGCTGAGGTGATCTGGTTGCAGTATGTTCTCAAGGAGCTGAGAATAAAAGAAAGCAATATACCTGCTTATGGCGTGATAACTTGGGAGCCACATATTTGACAGTAAATCCAATTTTTCATGGAAGGGTGAAACATGTTGAGATTGAATATCATTTTGGTAGAGAGAAGTTGGTCAATAATCAGATTGAAGTTCAACGTATATCATCCAAAGATTGCAAAAAACGTTTTCAACACAATCTTAAACTTGATAAGTTATGATTGAGGAGGGCTGTTAGAAGAAATATGATTATAGATAGAATAGTATATTTCAAGATCTCTTTGTAAACAGAATTTAGAGATAGAATCTGATCTCGTGTATAGAGTATTATACGATAATGATTGTATCTAAACCGATCGTGTATATCTCTTTTGGACTATAAATAAAGCTATGGGGGCTCCTGCAGGAGTTAACTCGATTCACCATTGATTTTCTAGACATCAACTGAAGCTTCTCCAAAACTCAGTCAGGTAAAAAAAATTCAACCAACATTCATGATGCAAGATTTTCCTAATCACCCCTGGAACAAGTTTGTTAAACATTACCAGATATTTCTAATAACAAACTTTTGACAAGCACTCAAAGTACAAAGTTTCTGTAATTACTCTTTATGGTGTTGAGTTTGATATATATTAGTGGGCTATTGCGTTCTTACCCAACAAACTCGGAAGTCCAGTTGTGACTTTTTTCCTCACTTTTTAAACTTTGTAATTTTTATCCTCACTTTTTTCAAACCAAAATTAAAGAAGCAGACTTCTATTCCATTCCGTTAATGTCACTTAACAGTGTCAAATGCATGAGAAAAAAGATAAGAATCCCCTTACATATTTGCCCCTATTGTTTTAAGGACTTTCGTACTGAAACTAGAGAAATTTTTAAAATTATAGTATTGAGTCCATGTTTATGTTTCCATCCAGTTGCTTTGTTTTGAAAAAGTAAGAGTGAAATCATCAAGTTGAAAAAGTAAGGATCAAATCATAATTAGACCGTAGAGTTTGGGTAAGAATACAGTTGTCCCTATATATAATAATTACAATAAGAAAATAACTAAATTCATTCACACTACCTTCCTTCAAATATTTGTAAAACAAAATACGTTAGACAAGATGAAATAACAAATAGCATCTATTTGGGTACGACTTTTCTTTCTCTTTTGTCACTGTGTAATTTGAATTCTTTCCACGCTCTATAGTTAACATGATATAAACTAATCTTTCTAAAGATCTTATGATATGGAGTCACCTAAAGACATGTATATTCTTCAGATATTATTTCAATTTATTCAAACATCGCCAATGTCAAGGAGTTTGTACATACATAAAAGAGAATAAACAATGGAGGAAAGACGACCACCCTGCTTGATGATGGGGAAGGAGACTATGGCCCCAGCCCCACCGCCCATGCCGATGCCTCCATCATTGTTTATCTCCTCCCCAACCATGCCAGCAGGACGACCGCTGTGGGATATCAACGCGTGTGCCAATGCATAAGAGCTAGGGGTGGGTATTCAGTTAATTCGGTTTGATTATTTTGATTAATAAAATTTCAGTTATGAAGTTGATAACCGAACATGAGCTAGAGAATTTATAACCGCATAATCCGGTTGAGGTTAATTTGGTATAGTTGTGTAATCAACTTTATTTTAATGTATAATATGAATAGATAAAAATAACAATAAACAAACAAAATGACATATATGGGCCGATGGTGGGTGGAGATTATCAATATTATTTCGGGCCGCGAGAAAATTTTCAATGAAAGTGAAGATTAGCACTAGTGTGCTTTGTTTTTATGTGTTGTTGGGTAGTGTGGGTTAACATTTTGGTTAAATCTTTAGTTTGGTTAATACAATGTGTAAACCAAGTAAAATTTATTTAATCGTAGTACACATAAATCATAAACCCAACCCAAATTTAACTAAAAAATATAGCCAACCGTATATTTCGGTTCGGGTTTCATCTGATTTTCAATTTCACTGTTAACCATGTTCATCCAAACAAGAGCATTACACATCAAGGGTTGCACTTGTCGTAGCAGTCTTCTCAGTGCCATCACCTCAGGCTGGGCACTCGGTTAACCAAGAATAATCGGTTCGATTTTTTTGGTTTTTTTAATTTTAGGTACTAAAATCTGAAAACCAAAATAGTACAACACAAACACAAAACTGACCCTCCGGTTAATGCATGATTTTGGTTCAGTTCCGGTTAAACCGAAAATTGAAAAAACCAAACTTCGCTGCCAAGCATCCGGGTCGACGGGTCGGGTAGGGGCATCAGAGGCTCGGGGTGCGGAAGGCTGAAGGCGGGGCATAGGGCGTCGGGGGTGGGGCGCCAGGGCGGATGGCTGGAGGCGGGGCGCAGGGTGTCGGAGTCGGCTGGTCGGGGGTGGAACGCAGGGTGCTGGGGCGGGGCAGGCGTGCCGCGCAGGGCATAGGGGGTGGGGCGTAGACCAGACCGGGGCGGAGGGATGCAGGCCGGACAGCAGGGCGGTGGGGCGCAGGGCGGGGTGGCGCCGCGACGAGGCGCACTAGCGCGCGGGAGGGTCGGCGGGTTGGGGTCGGGTCGGGAGCATTGGCGCAGGGGAGGGGGCCGAGGGGCGGCCGGACGGGTCGGGAGCAAGGCTGAGGGTGAGTTAGGGACTTAAGGTTAGGTCTCTTTGCATATTTGGGTTGGGCTGCTATGAGATTGAGATGGGTTGGATTGAATAGTAGTGGGTCAGATCGGTTAACCCGGTTAACTATGATTAAAAACCGAAACAAAAAATCGGTTTTCATATTTTGCTAACCGAAATACACTTCGGTTTTGGCAGTTTTGGTTTTTCAGTCTCAGTTTCGGTTTTTTCAGTTTTGGTGTTCGGTTTATTTTGCCCACCCTGACCATCACCTCCACGCTCACCATTGCCCATGGGGTTTGTCCGGCCTGTTGAGCACATGTCAATTTGCAATTTTTGTGACATTTTTTGTTCCCAATTTGGGGTGAGATCATCTCGAGGTTGGGCGTTGGACATAGAGAAGAGTTAAAGCTAGTTCTTCACATTGAAGTGGCATTTTTTGTGTGCATAATTTGAGGTACGATCATCTCGTTGTCGAGTGTTAGGTACAGGGAAGAGTTAAACAGTTTTTGTCTTTACAGTGTTTTTTTCCTAGCCAAAAAAGGGATAATGAAAGGCCATGCAACTCGGCACTCGTGTGGCCCGTGTCCTTTTTAACCACCCAATCATTCCAAGCGGCATCACGGGCGGTGGCCCACCTGGCCGCAACAGTTTCCGTACCCGTGCCAATTGTTGTGGCCCGGTCCCTCGTGTTGGTGAGGGACGAGGTTTGCGGCGTTCGTGGCTTCGTGAGCGCGGCGGTCTACCACGCGAAAGGCCGCCTCCGTTTCCACATCTCACCTCTCCTGTCCCTCTGCCGCGCTCGCTGGTGGAGGCCAGGGCCACGGCGAGGCGAGACGAGGGATTCCTTCGATTCACCGCGCGCCAGCTGCTCCGCCCCGCCGCCGATCTCGCGGCGGAAGTGAGGTAATGATCCCCTCTCGCTCGCATTCCATCCCTCCCTCCTCTCTCCTTCCCTGATGAGATTCGAGCTATCCGTCTCCTCCCCGTCGCTCGGTGCTCGCTTAGGATCAGGATTCGATTCCGTTTGGTCATGTTGGATGGTGCGGCGGGGTCGAATTTCCCGTTACGGTTAATAGGGCGGGCCGCGGTAAGGAGGCCTGCTTCAGGAGCCGTGCCGCGGTGTCTGTCCGAGGAAGCTGGATGGATAGAGATTGGTACGAGGTGCGTGTATTCATTGAAGGGAGCATGGGGTCGTGAAATTTGTGGTGCTCAGGATTCATGGGTGTTGCTCTGATTAGCGACTGTTTAAGCTGGGAGAGTGATTCCCACCGTTTGGAACGTTTTAGTATGTAGGACACTTTGCATAGAGTGTGATTCAAATGGTGGGCATATCCTTCTGAGGAGAACGAAGAGGATTCTCATATTGCTGTGACTGAAGATCACACGTTTGAATAACCTGTGTTGACTAGTCCCTTTCCTCTCCTCGACTCGCATGGTCATGCATTTCCCCTAAGAATTGTTGTATTTGTGCAACTCAAGTCAATCCATATGGTACACTGTAGTTTACTCCCTTTTCACTGTGCAATTACTTCATTCTTTTGTGATCATATATTCCTTTGTTGTGAGAAACATAGTTATATTTGTTTTACCGCAGATGCATTGATCGGAGGCGAGTAGAAAATTTCAGAAGTTAAGCCAGAGGAAGTATTGGACGCCGGATGATCATTTTGGTGGTGGTAACTGAGGTTTGTGAGCATCTGTAGATGGAGAGATTAAGCACCAAACAAATCTACAGTTCTGGAGTTCCTGTGACTGTTCCAACATCTCTGCCGTCTATACCAGTCTCTCTGGATGAAAGCTTCCCAAGGATTCCCATTCCCAATCCACAGAACGCTCTGATGGAGAGGGAATTGATGAGCGCTCCACTACCGACTCTTCAGGCTAACATTGCTCCTATCCATGGTCAGTTTCACTCCAGCACTGCATCTGTTGGGCCATTGTGTTCACCCCCAGCTGTGAGGTTCTCTTCAATTTCGAACCCTGAGCAGTACTCCAACCCCAATCCTTATAATTCTCAAGAACACAGTACTGCAAGTTCTTCAACCATGAATTATGGATCACAGTATGGAGGCTTTGAGCCTTCCTTGACCGATTTTCCAAGAGATGTTGGACCAACCTGGTGCCCTGATCCAGTTGACAGCATGCTTGGATATTCAGGCGATGTTCCTGGTGGGAATAATTCTATTGGAGTTTCAGATGATCTTAGTAAGCAAAACGAATGGTGGACTGATTTTATGAATGATGATTGGAAGGACATTGTTGATAACCCAGTGTCTGCTGAAAACCAACAGGTATGGCAGTTGTACACAGGTCCACATCATAGGTTTAATGTTTCTTGGAAACAACTTGCTGGACAAACACTTTAGTAGTATCTGATTTTCCCTATATATTCATTCCCTACCTCACTTTGAATAAGAAGAAAGTTTTTTACTGGGTATCCTTACAGCCATTTTGTTGTTTGACATCTTCACTGTTCTCAAATTCTATATTTTTCATCGCAAAATGGAATGATACATCAGGCGCTACATAATTTTTTGTTGGTTCCGTATAACCGAGCGACAACTGATGATAACTAAGTTGAATCTATACAAAACCACCTCGAATGATCCCAGTTCCTAACCATTCTGGACTTGGCTCGAGCTACACTACTATCTTTTAGTTTGTTGACTTTGTTTAAGCTCACATCTTGGAGTTTGGCTTGCGGATGATTCAAAAAAGTTTCAGTTTTTCTTAGCTGAACTAGTCGTGCTTATTAATGCCAAGGCCAATATTGCCATGTTGATTTGCTTGAATTCTTTCGACTCTTTGCGCCTTGCAGTTCATTTATTTTCCAAACTAGGAAGTGTACTACAATTTATGAACCTATCCATGTCAAAGTTTGTTAGGCTTAATGTTTTTCACAAGTTTGTTTTGAAGTTGATGTCAGAGATGAGATTAAATTACTTTTTGCAACAAATGATTTCCAGACAAGGTAGATAGCTAATATTATCTTGGTGGCTACCCTTAACTGTTTTTTTCATGGCATTTCATGAGAGTTTGTTCAGCTCCTTTCGTTTTAAACATGTGATTGAGTATTGCTTTATTGATCTTCACTCAGGTAGGACAAGCTGTGCAATCTTCCATCTCAGTTCACCAATCAGCTACTCAACAAGCAGTTCCATCTCAATCTGGAGAACCTTTGGCAGTTGCAGCACCATCACCCATTGCTGGCTCCAATACTGCCAAGGCACGTATGAGATGGACTCCTGAGCTTCATGAGCGCTTTGTGGATGCTGTGAATAAACTTGGTGGCAGTGAAAGTGCGTATCGTCTGAATTAAAGAGTTTATCCCATGGGTAGACCTGTTTGTTTTGACATTTTTTCTTACATCATTACAGAAGCAACTCCTAAAGGTGTGCTTAAGCTAATGAAGGCAGATAATTTGACTATTTATCATATAAAAAGTCATCTCCAGGTCTGTTATTTATCCTTTTACTTGATATATTTAAAATATTATTCTCTATCTGACTTTGAGTTGACTTGATTTTTCAGAAATACAGAACAGCTCGATATAGACCAGAATTATCTGAAGGTCTGACATTTTGTTCCTCTTTTGTCATTTTTCTGTGTATTTCTGAGTTACACTTTCTTTAAGAGTTCACCATATTCATAAATTTGAGATTTCAGGCCCTTCAGAGAAGAAGGTGGCATCAAAAGAAGAGATTCCATCTATTGACCTAAAAGGGTAGGCGCGCAATCTACATGGAACTGATTTATCTTGTAAATGATATGGAATGGAAGTGAATATGATGAAAAAACTTGTTTTTATCGTGTTTAAAATGTCTGATCTGGAACCTTTTATATGACTAGGATCATGTTGTCAGTAGAATATGAATGATGACAACAAAAGTTCTTGTTTGCAATAACAAAAGAAAAAACAAACATATAGCAAACGTGTATGCCATTTTTGCCACTGTTTGTATACTGAATGGGGAAGATGTGGAAGATTCAGCATTGCCAATAGACTCATGAACCCATTCGTGTTCCTTTTGGAGTCTTAACTCTTATAAAAAAAAAGGGCAGCCCGGTGCATGTAGCTCCCGCTTGCGCAGGGTCTGACCTATTTGGGTCTTTTGTACGCAGACTTTTCCTGCATTTCTGCAAGAGGCTGTTTTCAGGACTTGAACCCATGACCTCATGGTCACAAGGCAACAACTTTGTGACCATGAGGTCATGAGTTCAAGTCCTAGAAACAATACTTTCATGTATTTGATTGGATGTGTTCTCTCTTTAGTTTTTTCATTCATATAACTGCATCTGATGAACAGAGCTATACACAAAAACTGTTATTTTTGCCTATGTTACAACTGGTAATCTCTTTCCTTCTTTAGGGCCTGTTTGGCACAGCTTAAACTTGTTAAAAAAACATCTTGTCTGAAAAGCTGGTGAACAACAACTTAATCTTATATCCTGCTTTTAGTTCATTGTGAGAAGCACCTGAACTAATAAGCTGTTGGAGAAGCTAGCTATTTGGCACAGCTCCTGCTTATTATTTTGTGAAAAAGCTGGTTTAGAAGCCGTGACAAACAAGGCCTTACTCTTTTTTAGCTATGAAGAAGCTTACTGTGTGTTAACCTAGTTGTATGGTTGTCCACAAATTGTTAGTTATTTATGGGTCTCGGGCATTAGTTCTTCCATTGTGCTGTAAGAGTTGCATTTGCTGAATAGTTCCGTTAGCCCAACAATAGAAGTGCCTTCATTTCATCCAAAGTGGTTGACACTTTTCTTGTTTTATTAATTATTATTATCAGCTATATGGCATGTTACCATTTTAGTCTAGCTGTATCGCATCCTGATTATTACTTCTTACTCCAGAAATTTTGATATCACTGAAGCACTCCGTCTTCAGTTAGAACTTCAAAAGCGGCTTCATGAACAGCTCGAGGTACTATTAGAAGTTCTATCATTGCTTTTACGCTTTATATGAGGGGTTTACAGGAAGCTTGGTTTAAGGTTGATTATAATTTAGGGGTTGTGATAAATGCTTAATACCTCCATTTTATTTATAGGACATTTAGGACACGAAGTTTACACTATTTTTTACTGCAAATCTACTATCCTAAATGTCACATAAATCAAAATAGAGGGAGTGCATTTATTTTGTAGCATCAAAACAGAAATTCCCTTCCCTAGACCCCATAGTGTGTGGGAGCTTTCAGCATTGGGTACACCCCTTTATTATTTTGTTTTGTATGTTGGTTTTGTCTAGACTCAGTGAATGCCTTATTTTGTTTTTCGGGACATATAAACTTAAATTTCGAACTCATTAAAACCATCTTCCAAAAATCTTTTATTGGAGTAAGGTCTAACTTAGTCTTTCTTTGGAGTAAATTTATTACTGACATGTTATAAAAAAAAGACAGCCTGGTGCATGTAGGTCCCGCTTGTGCAGGGTCTGTGAAAGGATCCGACCCACTTGGGTCTTTTGTACGCAGCCTTTCCGTACATTTTTACAAGAGGCTGTTTTTAGAACTCAAATCCGTGACCTCATCGTCACAAGGCAACAACTTTACCGCTGCGCAAAGACTCCATATTACTGACATGTTCTAATGGTAAATAAATTGAACATCCTTTTTATATGGAATACATCTCAGAAATCCGACAGGGAGAGGAAGGGAGAGAGAGAGAGAGAGAGAGAGAGAGAGAGAGAGAGGTTTTTTGCCATAGGCTCCCCAGAACTGCTAAGTCTGCTAACATCATTAAAATAATCAGCATAAAGAAGAAATAGGTCAGTACTCAGGTCTACAAATGTCATGACGTATTTAAGACAATGAGGTATATCTACTTGAAATTCCACTTGGAATAAAACCTTTTAACTCTCATTTGGTAGCTACAGTCAGTATTGTTGGAAATCTGGGGATTAATTTCCTCTAATCTCTTCTCTCTTCTTATTCTCAATGGGGGGGCTGTATATATAGCCCCAAATTACAGAGTCCTTATCTAATACTAACTTCTACTCTTATTGGACTAGGACTCTATCTCTAACACCAATTATTAGAAAAACGGGATTATATCTAACAATCACCCTCTAATCTCGTTTTTCTAGATCACACTCACACTAATTAGGATGGAGACAGACTTCCACCCTAAACACACTTTCGGGATGGACACAACTGCACCCCCAAGATGGTCACATCTACACCCTGCACAACTCAATTTTGGGATGGGCACGTCTTCATCCCCAGGATGGCCGCATCTTCATCCTGCACACAAATCCGGGTTGGTCACATCTTCAACCCCAGGATGGGCTCATCTTCATCCTGCACACGCATTTAGGTTGGTCGCATCTTCAACCCTAGGATGGACTCGTCTTCATCCTGCATTTGATCTCGGAATGGACACATCTTCATTCCGACCACATACTCGAGATGGTCACATCTTCATCTCGAGCACACCTTGCTTGTGAGATCAAAACAAAGTATCTTCTGACGCAAGAAGCGCCATCTCATCTTACTTTTCGTTCTTGGAGCATTCTTTGGCAAAGTGACCAAGTTTTTGACAATTGAAGCATCGAATCTTCGATTTGTCAAATTTCCTGTTCTTCTTTTGACCATCCTCCTGAGCCTTCCACTCTTTTCTTGTCAAAAGAAGCTTCTCTCCACCCTTTGCTTCTCTTGCTCTCCACTCCTCTCTTGTTAAAAGGAGTCTTTCTTCATGATCTTGGTTGTTGAAGCCAAGTACACGCTCCTCATGTGTTTTGAGCCTATCGACGAGTTCTTCCATAGTCATTGCCTTTAAGTCCACAAATTGCTCAATGGTGGATGCAATGTGAAGGAATTTTGAAGGTAGAGCTCGCAATAATTTCTTCACGATGTAGCTTTCTTCAACTCTTCCCCCAAGACCACGGATCTTTGTGACAATGATCATTACTCTTGTGGCAAAGTCGTCGATGGAGTCTCCATCGTTCATGCGCATTAGGTCAAACTCATTTTGAAGAGTCTGGATTCTTGCTTCCATCACGTGTTCTTCACCCAAGAACTTGATCTTGATCAACTCCCATGCTTCTCTAGCTGTCTCCTTCTCAGAAATTCGCATGAGAGTGTCTTCATCAATAGCATGATAGATGGCCGCAAGAGCCAGCTGATCTTGCTTTGGATCAACGTTGCTTTTCTTCTCCTTAATAGCTTCCCATACCCCTTGCGCCTTCAAGAAAACCTTCATCTTTATAGCCCATGATGTATAGTTGGTCTTTGTTAATAAGGGATAATGCAGTGTCATTGATTTACCCTCCATATTGTGTACACCTCTTGTGTACGTTTAGTAAATCAATATCAATCTCTGGTACACTACGGGTGTGGCTTTAGCAAAGAACAATTCCTTAGCCTGCCCACGTGGGTACCTCACCAAGTTGATCTAACTCAGGCCAGCAGATCTGGCCCAGCCCACTGCCTTTGTCCCTGTGCAACCCTAATACACTGCTGCCTCAGTCTCAGGAACCAGCAGCCGCCACCTTCTCTCTGCTCCCCCACGCGCCTCGGTGGCAGCCCGCGAGCGCCGCCCGCCTTGCGCCAGTCGCCTCCCTTGTTCCGTCCCGGCTCTAGCTCGCCGCCGCCTCGGGCGCTCTGCGCAGCACGTCGCCGAGCTCGAGATCTGGAAGCCGCGCCGCCCGTTAGCCTCCGCAGCGCCCCGATTCTCCACGCGCGGCGCTCTGTGCACAGCTCCTGCCACCAGACGCCGTCTGCAGTGCCGCTCACGTCGTGGAAGCCGTGCGCCGAGCGTGTCACGGGGATGACTCGCGCACAGCCGCCAATCTCGCCGCCTTGGTCAGCCCGCCTCTGGCTGTCGCCTGCGCACAGCCACCGATCTCGTCGGATTTGGCTGCCGCACGTGGCCTAGGGTTTCTTGGGGGGGGGGGGGGGCCTGACGAACCAGCGCGTGCGTGTTCTTGGCCTCCTCCCGCCGGCGGCTTAGCCCCCTGTCGCCTGGCCACCTACGCAGCCAAGGACCTCTGCGCGGTGAGATCCCGCCCCCCCTCTGTTTTCTCAACCTAAAGCTCTGATACCAATTGTTGGAAATCCGGGGATTAATTTCCTCTAATCTCTTCTCTCTTCTTATTCTCAATGGGGGGGTTGTATATATAGCCCTAAATTACAGAGTCCTTATCTAATACTAACTCCTACTCTTATTGGACTAGGACTCTATCTCTAACACCAATTATTAAAAAAACGGGATTATATCTAACAAGTATTGTATGGATCTTGGGAATCTTAGACATACGTTGAACTGACTTCTGTGCATGCATGGATAGAATGTAGGTGGGGAAAAACCAGTGATGCGAACTGTCTAATCCACATATCTTCCTTGAAAAAGAGCAAACTTTAAATGTAACATTTCATTTAAAGTAGTGCTCCGGTAATAAATCTCATAAATCTCTGCTAATGCTGTTCAACCACGTTTTGAATGGGTTGACTGGTTTGATATCTACTGCAGCCCCTCTATATGTGAATTCTGAGAAAACAAAATGTAGCCAGGACAATGAAGAAATACCATTTATATTTTATACGTGCTTATAGGGTTAGCACAACCAGCTTGTACAGACCATCTGGTAACAGCTTCAGATTGAAATTTGGTCTGGTAAGCAATCTAACTTTTACTTTGTTCCCTGTGGGAACTGGCCACGAACCTTCACTGACAAAATCCATTTATATTCCCTGAAACTTACTGGTAACCTTGCCTCAAGATACTGTATCTTCCATTTTGCGGCATATTTGCTGGGTTCTTACATTTGTTTCCCATCGTTCTTCACACTTCAGATTCAAAGAAGTTTGCAGCTACGAATTGAGGAACAAGGAAAATGTCTTCAAATGATGCTTGAGCAGCACAGCATTTCTGTGACAGACAAGGTGTTGGATGCTTCAACCTCTGCAGAAGGATCTAAGTTAAGTTCAGATGTTCCAAAGTCTTCTTCTGTGAAGGAAGTGTCAGAAATCTGTCAGAATGAACTAACCAAGCAAAAACGTACGAACATATATTAATGCCTTCGCTTGTGGTGCTGTCTGTTTTCTGGTGTGAGTCATGACAGATTACTGATGATTATGACCTTTTGTTTCAGAATCAGGTGACATAATGAAGAAGCTCGAGGAGGTTCTCCTGAGCATCTGAACCGGCCATGAAATGGGTTTGATGGTCTGACTGTTTGCTGGCAAGCTTGAATCAAGTTGTTTTTGTCGTTTTGAAGGAATAGATAAACATTGCTATGGAAACTTCACAAAGGCTGCTGGCCAAGTGCATGTAACTAGGTGTTAGTTGTATAGTACCGCCGTCCTCAAAGCACCGAGAATGCCGTGTTATGTGGATAATCTAGGGTCAGAAGTCTGCGCAAGCACAACCGCCAGGTATTTGCCTTCTTGCTGTTTCTCCTTTGGTAGGGATTATGTAGCATCCGCTAGTCCTTTGGGGTTAATTTAAGTATCTACAATAAATATTTAGCACCTCTTGGTGATGAATGATGGATTTCTTTTTTTAGAATATTACATTATATTGATTAATGAACACCGGTACAAAGATCACTTTGGAACGCGTCTGGGGTTACACAATATGTAATATTACAAGAAGATAACTCCGACCAACGAGCAAGCTGGTGAGCTACTATGTTCAAACTATGACTAACGAGTAAATGGTGAGCTACTACATTCATACTACGACTGATGTCTAAAAGGCACGAAGTAGAGCCTAAGAATAAAATTTTGACGCCGCAACCACGGCTTCAAAAGGTGAGCGGTCTCTGACAACAGCGTTTAGTTGATAAACTACAGACAGTCAGTCTCCATGATAACATTATCACCAATGAGGCAAACTTGAAGCAAACTCTGCCTATGTTATAATGACATAGCCGGTCCCAAGTCCGGATAAAGGAGTAGGGGTTGTGATAGGCTTGGTGAGTCAACAACTAACTTAGCCATTCTCATGAAAGTGAAACCTAATAGAAATTCGTTGTGACGTAATCCTCTTAACGATGTGTCATATTGGAATCTGGGTATGGTGTTAAGTGGGCAAAGGCTGGGTCACCACCGCCTTAGTAGCGCGGCATATCGGAACTCGGATATTGTGTTAAATGGGCAAGGGCCGTATTGACACGACCCTATTGGTCTTGTCGAGCCAGGATCACGCTAAGGGATGCTGCATTGCACAGCACCGTATAACACACGTCAAAGGTACAAAGCGGAAGCGAAATTTTATTACATAAACAAGTTATGAACATGTTTACATCAAAATAAGTTCAGTCTACACTCGCGGGCGTAGACTAAGCATCAAGTGCATGTTCAGCCCTTGAACGTGCCCTTGCTAGCACACACGCACACTAACTCTGCGGCGTGCACGACTCCCACTCGACGGGGTTCCCCTCCTGGGGTTCCGTCTCCTCTTCGGGAGTCCCTTTCTCATAGAACCCTGCAAAAGCTTCAAACACAAGCAGTGAGCACGAAGGCTCAGCAAGTCTGACCCGTCTCACCTAAACATGGAACTTCTACATGAGGGTAATGGGTTACATGAGGTAAAAATCATTTGCAAGGACTCGCCTAATTAGTAGAACCTTACTTTCAAGTTTTAGCAGCAGGTTGTGGAGAACCTTACGCTAAGGTACGAGAGAGCCGCAATCAAACAAGAAACACATTCCTCTCATGTACTTTGCTCAAAGTTGAAATGAACTTTAGTTAGCTCTAAACTACAACAAGTCATTAGCAATCAAGTCCATCTTTCAATCAGCAACATTTTAACATGTAACTAGCCTGTTCTTTCTACGTCACGATACAGTGAACAAGTGGTACTCACTGACCGCGAGGGACGGCGATTATAATCGATTTACACCTGCAGGGTTACCCGAACAACCCGTCACGTACGCCCGTACTCGATGTTGCCTACAACAACCATCACAGACGCCGTACGCGACTACCTTTCACCCGTTAGCCAAATATTGAACCGGTCCCATCGTCCCGAGCAAGAGGTCTCTGCACGTGCATCTTCGTGCCGCCAGCCGATTTACACCTCAAGCTCTCAACCTACCCTCTGAACGACGAGCAATGCCTCAATAACCAGCTACCCAAGTTACATCAGTTTCCCGGTTCCCATATAGCCGGTAGGTCTTCGGTACTGTTCTAGCTTGTTCAACAGGCCCGCACACGGCTCGGTCCTCAATCGACACAAGCGGAGCTACAGCACACAGGCCCCAAAGTCCTGTTGCCCTTACTCTCCGCTCGGTCTCATTTTCTTGCCATGTGTATCATGTGCTATCTCTACCCGAGCAATGTGCCTCTAGCCTATTCTCGCGAGTAGTTCCAACTACTCGACTTGTACCGAATCCTACTCTATCCTAGCAATGCAGTAGCTAACGGGGTTTGCAATCCTAAACCCAACCCATGGTTCTCTTAGCTATGCAGTGGGGCTTCCAAACAAGACTCTAATGCACAGAATAAAGGAAACAAGTATGTGCTCAAAACAATAAAAATTTGTAAAAAGGTTAATGCAAACCGGAGCTTGCCTTGCTGCTCTTGGTCGTAGGCTAGCTGTTCCTCCAGAGTAACGAAGTCTAGGACTTCGGGTTCCTCCTCGACCTTAGCGACTACATGATAGAAACAATACATGTATTAATTTAATGCATTTGTATTTAGTTTGAAGTTGTAAAGTCTATAACCTTTGCTAGACAGATCTAATGACTGTGAAACTTTTATTGTGGCTTGGTTACAACCTAAACAGAGACTTGGTCAAGTTTTAGTTGCAGCAAAGCTCATTTGAGCCCTCCACAATTAATTATGTCCTTGACCTTAATTGGAACTCTTAGGGTGTTCTAACGATTTTCATGAAACAAACTATGACTTTCTGAAAACTAGATTTTCAGAGGGTTCTAATGGAGTTGGTCTCACTTAATTTGGAAGTTCCTAACTAAACATATGAGCTAAACAATTTCAGAGAAAATTCTGAAAATATTTCTGAACATTTTCTATTTTCTCTGGAACAGTTTCACTAATCACACCATTAGGCGGATTAAATGAGCTCAAATGGATCTGAAATTTTTATGGTAGTTCAGGGATATTTTGGTGAACATCCCAGCAAAATTTCAGGATTTTTCACCAAAGGATCCTCCAGTTAAAATTCCTAACAGTTTAAATATTGAGGAATTAACTCTGGAGAAAATAAGGAGTTTCGTGAAGTGAAACTTGATTTGCTGGAAAGCACTCAGAGAGCTGAATCCAGCAAAATTTGGTTCACTCAATTTGGAGTTTTCTAGCCAAAGTTATGAGGACTTGAAGTTTGGATGAATTCTGAAAATCGGGGAAAAGTTTAAACTCTCGGGGCCGTGGGGACATGTGTCGAGCGCGGAGGTGCCCGGCACACCGGAGCTACCACACGTGTCGAGCGCGGAGGTGTCCGGCACACCGGAGCTCACAGGGTATTTGCGCGCCAGTACAACCGATCCTCAGCCACACCTGATCCCGATTTAAATCCTTCAGCCGCTGACACGTGGGCTAGCCGGCTTCGTCTTCCTCCCGCCGTTCTCTCGCGCCTGCGCCACCGACCTCGCCGGAGCAGACCCGGAGCTCGCCGGCTCGCCGCTGCCGGACCTCCCATGGGCTGAAACTCGCCGCCAGGGGGTTGTCGACGTCGAGGAACACGTCGGTGGTGTGTAACACCCCAAATTTTGATTCAAAACCCTAAACCATGTTCAGAGGGGAATTTAAAAATTTTTGGACGTGTTGCATGTTTTGCAAAAATTCAAATTCAAACTGGAATTCAAATTATACACAAAACAGAAAAGAAATGGAAAAAGAAAAAGAGAAACGGGAAAAAAACCGGCCAGTGGGCCGAAACCCGCCAGCCGGCCCAGTTTTCCCCGCGCCAGCGCGCCCCCGCGCGCCCGCGCTCTCGCACACAGACAGGTGGGACCCACCTGTCATCCCCAACCTCGCTCGCGCCGACCCCGGACTTTGCCCCCCGAGAGCGCGCGATCTTAACCGATTGAAAACCGCGTCCAGCAGCCCGAATTCTGGTCCCAGAAGAATCAAACTCGATCGCAACAGACCCACCGCCCTCCCCCGGCTATAAAAAACCCCAGCCCCGACTGGTTTTTCCCACGCGATCGCCGATTTTTACTCCGGTGAGCACCGAGACTTCGCCGGTGAATTCTGGCCGATCTAAGCTCGGAAACTCTGATCTAACTCGCTGGTCTTGATCCACCGCCTCCGGGGAACTTTGCAGGTGCATAAAACTCGGAGAGTTACGGTGTAAATCCAGCGCCGACGAGCTTCGCCGTGGTTTTGCCTCGGACCTCGCCGCCGATCACTTTCCAGGACCCCCGAGCTCGAGAAAACCCCCGAGGTGAGATCCCCGACCTCCCCTCTACCGGTCTAGGCCATAAGATCACAGTTTTAGGCAGAATTCTCGAGGATCCGAAACTTTCCGGCGAGATCGCCGCTTCCCGCCGCCGTGCGCCGCCGGCAGCGCCGCCCACGCTCGATCAGAGCGACGTGGCCGCTTGTGCGTCGTTTATTTTAAATCGCACGGTAGACTTTAAATCCCCGCGTACCGGTTCGATGTTATAATCTCAGCCGTCGGTTTAAAATCGGACGGTCCACGTCAGCCCCGCGTTATAAAGACTGGAATTCTTACGTGCTACCCCCTAGGGTTCTCTGGAATTGAGAGCTAGCCCCGGAAACTTCAGATCTAGCTCCTGGAACTCCAGAAAATCATGTAAATTCATTTAAAAATCAGTTTTAGCCCCTGGACTTAATAAAAATTAGGTAAAACACCTCTGATAAGTGTAGCTAGACCCCTGGAAATTATGAAAATAATATTATAGACCCTGTAATGGGTGAGTTCATTATTTTAGCCCTGTTTAATGTTTAATTTAGGAAATTGAATATGTAACTAGTGTTTAAAAATTAAAAGTAGGGACAAACATAATTGTCAAAGTTAATTAAAAACTTTCTTAGTACTTAGAAAACTTTGGAGTGAGATAAAAATATATTTTGAGCTGAGATGAATCTGATTCATTTATTAATCACATTATTTAGTATAGGGACACATTTTTAAGTAAAGAATAGTTATAGAAAAATAGGGAAAATAATTATGAAATAGTCTACATCAGAAGCCAAGGTCAAAATATGATTTTAAATTATTTAGGACCAGAACCTATTCTGTTTAGGTGATGTGTATTACTAATTTAATATTAAAATACACAATTATGCATAGGAATATAAATCTGAAAATATAGCAACTAGTAAATGATAAATGGAGTTTTTAAAATCTAAAGAGTTCAGTTTAAGTGTGATAGAAATTGTGAAGGCACATATGGAGAAGAAAAATACTTTTCATACATACTTGGTAGTTTAATGAAAGGAATTTATTTAAAACTGAAACACACACACACATATATATATATATATATATAGTATGTAAGTATAAATATGAACACCAAAGTAGGAATCATACACATATAAATAAAAGTGTGTGCAAGCCACAGATCAACACACAAAGTAACCACAACACATATAATGGTGAGTGAATTTCATAAATATGAAATGTGTGGTTTGTATAAAGTAGAAGTGTGAACTATGTCTTATGATTGTTGTTTTTCTTTTGCTATGTGTGATGGTATGAAGTAGAACCTGTTCAAGAGCAAGTTAACCCTTTCGAAGATCAGGACTAACTATTTCAAGAGCAGCAAGAAGGAGGCAAGTGTCCTTGACCACTTTGATCCTATGCTAGGATGTGTAGATAGAATTATTTGCATTGTCAAGTTAAATATGAAACCCATGATAGGAAGTTTCCCTAGAATTGCATTACCTTGTTTCCTTGAAGCTTGGGTTGAGATTTATTTTGTCATGTCATTTATACACATGCATATGCTTAGCCATGCTTAGAATGGGATATTTGGGATATGAGATCATCAATTTATATTACCATACTCTTGAATGAGACATTGTGAGTTATGTAGAGGTAGGGATCAAGGCAAGTTGGATGTTTTGGTTGTGTGCTGGGTGCACGAGACTTGGGTTTGTGTTTAGTACTTGCCTGGATCCTAAGGACCGGTTCATGGAGCATGTAACCCGGCTTTACAGTGCCAACCACATGATGAGATGGGGCAGCTTGGCCAATTAATTAGGTGTATCCCCGGCGTAGTATGGGTGTGTTGGATGGTGCGGGGAATAGGTGTCAGCTGGACTACCATATGAACCGCAAGGCTCAAGAGGGGGCCACTGCAGCGGGGTTGGAGCCTCTTGTATGCTGTTAGGGGTGAAACCTCAGTGGGCCCACGCTCGTCAGGAATCTCTTTGTAAAGGCTTCGTAGTGATCTCCTGGCCGCACACCTGGGAAGTGTGAATGTGGATCGTAGCCACTGGCATAATGGAGGTTCTTTTAGTCCACCCGGCAACGGGGGATGAAATCACTACTTGTGGGTACAGTGGTACAAACTCTGCAGAGTTAAAACTGTCTTGACAGCCGTGCTCACGGTTAAGAGCGGCCTGGACTTATTCATGATTAGAGAATTGATGGTTTTGGAAGTTAAGCGGGGAGCTTAACATTGGAAATGATGTTATGGTTATTGGATTATGATGATGGGATGGGAGTTTGAGACCATTTCACCTGTGTAGTAATGTAGGTGCTTAATAAGCTAAGGTGATAGGTATTAATTGCGTAGTGCTTTAACCATGAGTTCAACCTCTCCTTGTTCTAGCCATGCATGATATAATTTTCCCACACTTGCTGAGTACCATTGGTACTCAATCTTGCATATTTGTTGGTTTATATTGCTGCTCAGGTCAAGATAATGAGGTGGTGTATAATGACCAAGATTTTGGACCCGAGGAAGGATTTTAGGTTCATGAAGACCCCCGGGCAACGCCTGTGATGGAGCCCTAAAGAATAATATTCCACTGCTAGTTTATTTACTTGTGATGAACTTATTATTGTCCATCGAGACATTTACTATGTAAGACTTACTTATATTCGACACCTGGCTTGTAATAAATGATGCTTCACTATTTGTCATCACATGTATGAGAAAATGATCCTGGCATACATGTGATATTCACTTGGTTGTTCTTCGGAAAAACCGGGTGTGACAGAGGTGGTATCAGAGCCAAGGTTGCCCGTAGGAACGTGGACCTAGGTAGAAATGGACGTATTTAAGGGCCCTATTTTCTTAAAAACTATTTTCCAAGGTGTGGGTGGAAAAGTGTTATTAAAGGAGTCATTTTCTTCATCTTACCCCAACTTTCATTCAAAATAGGATTTTTGTTTGAGAATTTATCTAACCTAATTTTAAATTCTTTTGTTTTAGATGGTTCGCATGATTCGCACCGCTCGTAAGTCCACAGGAGGGAGAGTTCCCCTAGTTGCCCTTGCCGAAAGAGAGGAGAGTCGTCCAGTGACGTACCTTTCCTATGGATTGGCAGTAGGAGATTTGTTGCGCCGTCTTCGGCGTATGCTCGAAGCCGCCGGCAATACGGGCAAGCTAATCATCCACTATAACTCCACCAGGACCATCCGTGAGAAGAGGGAAGAATGGAGTTCGGAGATGAGGATTATACACGAGAATCAATTGCTTAAGATTCACCACTCTCCAGCTTGTCGAGCAACACAAGTTGACGCGGAGAAAGATGTCACCTGGGAGGCCATCACCTGCCAGAGTCACATCTATCGTCGCCACTTGGACAAAACTGAGTACATGTATGTCCTCCAACGTGAGAGTGGTACCACGGAGTACAAGTACCCACCGGTGCAGCAAGGGACTTCCCATGAGCATATGGACTTGTGTTTGGAGGATGCTGCTATGCTCAGCACTCGACTGCAGGAGTGTCAACAAGAACTTCAGGATGTCCGAGACACCCTGAAGGAAACGGAGGCGTTGCTGCGAGCTTGCTTAAAGGCGAGAGAAAGAGGAGATGGGAATGAACTGTGTGTCACTGTGAATGATACATGGACTCCTGACTCCCCGGATCGCCGAGCAATCAGGCGTCGTCGCACTTCTCCACCAGCAGCCTCCCCACCCAAAGCAGAGTCAGAAGGTAGCCGAAATGAGGAGGAAGATCCCGAGGAGCCAGCTCAAGAGGACGAGTAGTGTAGAGTCTTTCCCCTAGCTAGCAAGAGGTCGAGTAGTCGAGTCGTTACGTAGTTAATGGTGTGATAATGCTTGGTGTGTGACGTGAGTTGTGGAAGCCATGAGCAATTGTCCACAACCTCGTCTTCAGATTGTTTTGCTTTGGTGTGTGAACCCACAGGAAATAATAGTGCATTTATTTGGTGTGAGATATAAACCCTCGTAAAATTTTAACAAAGCCTCAACACCTCAATGTACCAACAAATGAAAGTAGTAAGATGATACTAAATGGTATCAAATTAACATTTGTTGATTCTGCCAGATGGCCGGAAGAGGAAAAGGACGTGCTGCCAACCCCGCCAACAACAATGATGAGGCATGCAACCCTCATCTTTCTGGAGGCCAGGACCGGGGTGGTCGCCGTGAAGAAGTTGATCCTCTCCACCAAATGCTGGAGAATCAAAATCAACTCATCCAGAACTTGACTCAAGCGGTGGCCAACTTGCATCAAGTTCCACCTCCACAAGCTGCACCACGCCAACCAAGGTTGAGTGAGTTTCTAGGAACTCAACCTCCAAAGTTTGCGAGTGCTGCTGAACCTCTGGAGGCAGATGATTGGCTGAAGACCATTGAAAGTAAGATGAGGATAATACAATGCCAAGGGTATGAGAGGGTGCTGTTTGCCTCTCATCAATTGCATGGACCTGCTGCTGATTGGTGGACCGCCTACGTGGCCGCCCATCATGACCCTGAGAACATCACTTGGGAAGATTTCAAGCGTAGCTTCCGCAACCATTACATCCCAAGAGGTGAACTCAAAAACAAGAGGAAGGAATTTTTGGGACTGCAGCAGGAAAACATGACTGTGAGGGAATACCTCACTAAATTTACTCAACTATCCCGTTATGCTCCACGAGACATAGAGACTGATGAGCAGAAACAAGATTGTTTCGTGGAAGGACTTACCGCAGAGATGCAGTGTGCAATGTCCTCCAATGAGTATGAAAGCTTTCAAAAGATGGTGGACAGAGCATTTGTGGTGGAAAGGAAGCTAAAGGCCCTGGAAAATGAGAATAAGAGGAAGGCGGGGTGGTCACATCAGGCCTCAGGGAGCAACACCCGCCCACGTATGATGCAACAACCTACGGGGCAGACAAGCCGTGCTGCGGTACCCTATTCAGCACCAAGAGGGTACAACCCAAACTACAGGCCACCCGCGGCACCAGCACAACCGCCACGTCAGTTTGTGCAGCAGCCTCGCCCCGCATATCCACCTCGACCAGCAGTGCAAGGACCCCCAAACCAACCCCAAGACAACAAAGGCCAGGCATCTAAGATTGGGGTGCAATGTTTTAGCTGTGGTGAAGTGGGGCACTACGCCCATAAATGCCCGAAGAAGAAGCCTGCGCCGCCACAACAGCAGAATGTAATGAGAGGACGGGTGAACCACGTCACTATGGAGGAAGCACAAGAGGCACCCGACGTGGTAGTTGGTAAGTTTCCTGCCAATTTACACCTTGCAACTCTGCTGTTTGATTCTGGTGCTACCCACTCGTTCATTGCTCAAGGGTTTGTTAAGAAGCATGACCTAGCAACCACACAAATGAACCATATGCTAGCCGTAAACTCTCCAGGTGGAGAAATAAGGACAAGACAAGTGTGTCCCAAAGTGAGCCTAGACATTAATGGGGTAGTATTTACTGCTAACCTCATAGTGATAGATTCACGAGGGATAGATATTATTTTGGGTATGGATTGGTTGACCAAACATAAGGGAATCATCCATTGTTCGACCAGAACGGTGGAACTAACTCACCCCAGTGGCACCAGAGTAAAGTTCATAACAATACACGAGCCTAGGAGGGACATCAAATTAAATCAGGTGGAGGTGAAAGTTGAGGAAATTAGGACTATGAGGGAATATCCGGATGTTTTTCCGGAGGAATTGCCAGGTATGCCTCCCGACCGTGACGTGGAATTCGCAATTGAGCTAGTACCGGGAATAGCCCCGATATACAAGAGACCTTATCGAATGGACTCCAAGCAGCTAGAAGAGCTCAAGGATCATTTGAGAGAATTGACGGAGAAGGGGTATATTCGCCCTAGTTCCTCACCATGGGGAGCTCCGGTGATATTTGTGCCCAAGAAAGACGGAACCCAAAGGTTATTCGTGGATTACCGTGCCTTGAATGAGGTAACCATCAAGAACAAGTACCCATTGCCTCGCATTGAAGACTTGTTTGATCAGTTGAGGGGAGCTTGTGTGTTCTCGAAAATTGATCTCAGGTCGGGATACCACCAACTCAAGATAAGACAATCTGATATTCCCAAGACAGCTTTCGTATCTCGGTACGGACTGTATGAATACACTGTCATGCCTTTCGGGCTAACCAATGCCCCGGCATATTTCATGTACCTCATGAACAAGGTATTCATGGAATATCTGGACAAATTTGTGGTGGTTTTCATAGATGATATTCTCGTCTTCTCCAAAAATGAAGAAGAACATGAGAAACATCTAAGGTTGGTGTTACAGAAGCTGAGAGAACACCAACTATATGCCAAGTTGAGCAAGTGTGAGTTTTGGCTGAAGAGAGTTCCCTTCTTAGGACATATAATCTCGGAGGGAGGAATCTCCGTAGATCCCACTAAAATCGAGGATATCCAGAAGTGGAAGACCCCTGAAAATGTCGGGGAAGTTCGAAGCTTTTTGGGATTGGCTGGATACTATCGACGGTTTATTGAGGGATTCTCCAAGATCTCGAGACCTCTCACCAAACTGTTGGAGAAGAGAATCACATTCACCTGGACGCCACAGTGCGAGACGAGCTTAAAAGAGCTAAAGAAGAGATTGACAACAGCCCCAGTGGTTGTTATGCCAGATATGCAGAAGAATTTCACAGTGTACTGCGATGCCTCTGTAAATGGGTTGGGATGTGTTCTCATGCAAGAAGGACATGTCGTGGCATATGCATCCCGGCAGCTTCGGAAGCACGAGAAGAACTATCCTACACATGACCTAGAACTAGCTGCAGTGGTACACGCGTTGAAAATTTGGCGGCACTATTTGATGGGGAAGAGGACCGAGATATATACGGATCATAAGAGTTTGAAGTACATATTCACACAGCCAGATCTCAACCTCAGACAAAGGAGATGGTTAGAGCTAATCAATGACTTTGATGTGGGCATCAACTATCATCCCGGGAAAGCAAACGTCGTGGCCGATGCTTTGAGTCGGAAAGTGCAGGTCAATAAGTTGAGTTTGAAGGACATGCCTGCAGAATTGAAGGACGAGGTTATAAGACTCAATCTATGTCTAGTAAATAGTGGTGAAGCCATCGCCATGGAAGTGGACTCCACACTTGAGCAAGACATACGCGAGGGCCAAAAGAATGATGAGATGATACAAGAGATCAGACAGCTTATCAAGGAAAATAAAGCTCCTGGTTTTAGAGAGGATGAACAAGGAACGGTGTGGCACGGGAAAAGGATCTGTGTGCCAGAAGTAAAAGAGATCCGTGAATTAATTTTGAAGGAGGCTCACGATTCCGACTATTCCATTCATCCTGGGAGTACGAAGATGTACCAGGACCTCAAAAGCAGGTATTGGTGGTATGGCATGAAGCGAGATGTCGCGGAACATGTTGCCCTATGTGACACATGTCAGTTGGTGAAAGCAGAACATCAACGACCCGCGGGATTATTGCAACCACTCAAAGTGCCTGAATGGAAGTGGGAAGAAATCAGCATGGATTTTGTCGTGGGATTGCCTAGGACCCAATCCGGGTATGATTCAATATGGGTCATCATTGATAGGCTAACCAAGGTAGCTCATTTCATCCCTGTGAAAGAAAGCTACAGCGGATCCAAATTGGCAGAATTGTACATGTCAAGGATTGTGTGTTACCATGGAGTGCCAAAGAAGATAGTGTCGGACCGAGGGACACAGTTCACCTCGAGGTTTTGGCAAAAGTTGCATGAAACCATGGGAACCCATTTGAACTTCAGCTCTGCCTATCATCCCCAAACTGACGGGCAGACGGAGAGAACCAATCAGATCCTTGAAGATATGTTAAGGGCATGTGCACTCAAAAACAATAGGAGTTGGGACAAGAACTTACCGTATGCGGAGTTTTCCTATAACAACAGTTATCAAGCTAGTATGAAGATGTCACCGTTTGAAGCTTTGTATGGAAGGAAGTGCAGAACTCCCCTATTTTGGAACCAAACAGGAGAAAGTAAAGTGTTTGGTCCAGAAGTGCTACAAGAAGCCGAGGCAAAGGTGAGGGAGATTCTCAACAATTTGAGGATAGCACAAACACGCCAAAAGAGCTATGCCGATGTACGAAGAAGAGAGCTCGTTTTCAACGTGGGAGACTATGTTTATCTCAAGGTGTCCCCTATCAGAGGACTTCGTCGGTTCAAGGTGAAAGGGAAGTTGTCACCTCGATACATCGGACCCTTTCAAGTGTTGGAAAGAAAAGGCGAAGTGGCGTACCAACTAGAGTTACCGGCTCATCTATCGGACGTGCACGATGTATTCCATGTGTCACAACTCAAGAAATGCCTGAGGACGCCTGAGGAGGTGTTACCCATGAATGAAGTGGATGTAGCTGAAGATTTGTCTTATGCCGAGCAACCATACAAGATTTTGGAGACGATAGAACGCCCCACCAGAAACAAGAGAATCCGGATGTGCAAGGTGCAGTGGAAGCATCACTCAGAAGAGGAAGCCACCTAGGAACGGGAAGATGAGCTCAAGGCACAATTTCTGGAATTGTTTTCTTAGAAACACCAATCTCGAGGACGAGATTTCTTTAAGGGGGGTAGAGCTGTAACACCCCAAATTTTGATTCAAAACCCTAAACCATGTTCAGAGGGGAATTTAAAAATTTTTGGACGTGTTGCATGTTTTGCAAAAATTCAAATTCAAACTGGAATTCAAATTATACTCAAAACAGAAAAGAAATGGAAAAAGAAAAAGAGAAACGGGAAAAAAACCGGCTAGTGGGCCGAAACCCGCCAGCCGGCCCAGTTTTCCCCGCGCCAGCCCGCCCCCGCGCGCCCGCGCTCTCACACACAGACAGGTGGGACCCACCTGTCATCCCCAACCTCGCTCGCGCCGACCCCGGACTTTTCCCCCCGAGAGCGCGCGATCTTAACCGATTGAAAACCGCGTCCAGCAGCCCGAATTCTGGTCCCAGAAGAATCAAACTCGATCGCAACAGACCCACCGCCCTCCCCCGGCTATAAAAAACCCCAGCCCCGACCGGTTTTTCCCACGCGATCGCCGATTTTTACTCCGGTGAGCACCGAGACTTCGCCGGTGAATTCTGGCCGATCTAAGCTCGGAAACTCTGATCTAACTCGCTGGTCTTGATCCACCGCCTCCGGGGAACTTTGCAGGTGCAGAAAACTCGGAGAGTTACGGTGTAAATCCAGCGCCGACGAGCTTCGCCGTGGTTTTGCCTCGGACCTCGCCGCCGATCACTTTCCAGGACCCCCGAGCTCGAGAAAACCCCCGAGGTGAGATCCCCGACCTCCCCTCTACCGGTCTAGGCCATAAGATCACAGTTTTAGGCAGAATTCTCGAGGATCCGAAACTTTCCGGCGAGATCGCCGCTTCCCGCCGCCGTGCGCCGCCCACGCTCAATCAGAGCGACGTGGCCGCTTGTGCGCCGTTTATTTTAAATCGCACGGTAGACTTTAAATCCTCGCGTACCGGTTCGATGTTATAATCTCAGCCGTCGGTTTAAAATCGGACGGTCCACGTCAGCCCCGCGTTATAAAGACTGAAATTCTTACGTGCTACCCCCTGGGGTTCTCTGGAATTGAGAGCTAGCCCCGGAAACTTCAGATCTAGCCCCTGGAACTCCAGAAAATCATGTAAATTCATTTAAAAATCAGTTTTAGCCCCTGGACTTAATAAAAATTAGGTAAAACACCTCTGATAAGTGTAGCTAGACCCCTGGAAATTATGAAAATAATATTATAGACCCTGTAATGGGTGAGTTCATTATTTTAGCCCTGTTTAGTGTTTAATTTAGGAAATTGAATATGTAACTAGTGTTTAAAAATTAAAAGTAGGGACAAACATAATTGTCAAAGTTAATTAAAAACTTTCTTAGTACTTAGAAAACTTTGGAGTGAGATAAAAATATATTTTGAGCTGAGATGAATCTGATTCATTTATTAATCACATTATTTAGTATAGGGACACATTTTTAAGTAAAGAATAGTTATAGAAAAATAGGGAAAATAATTATGAAATAGTCTACATCAGAAGCCAAGGTCAAAATATAATTTTAAATTATTTAGGACCAGAACCTATTCTGTTTAGGTGATGTGTATTACTAATTTAATAATAAAATACACAATTATGCATAGGAATATAAATCTGAAAATATAGCAACTAGTAAATGATAAATGGAGTTTTTAAAATCTAAAGAGTTCAGTTTAAGTGTGATAGAAATTGTGAAGGCACATATGGAGAAGAAAAATACTTTTCATACATACTTGGTAGTTTAATGAAAGGAATTTATTTAAAACTGAAACACACACACACACACACATATATATATATATATATATATATATATATATATATATATATATATATATATATATATATATAGTATGTAAGTATAAATATGAACACCAAAGTAGGAATCATACACATATAAATAAAAGTGTGTGCAAGCCACAGATCAACATACAAAGTAACCACAACACATATAATGGTGAGTGAATTTCATAAATATGAAATGTGTGGTTTGTATAAAGTAGAAGTGTGAACTATGTCTTATGATTGTTGTTTTTCTTTTGCTATGTGTGATGGTATGAAGTAGAACCTGTTCAAGAGCAAGTTAACCCTTTCCAAGATCAGGACTACCCATTTCAAGAGCAGCAAGAAGGAGGCAAGTGTCCTTGACCACTTTGATCCTATGCTAGGATGTGTAGATAGAATTATTTGCATTGTCAAGTTAAATATGAAACCCATGATAGGAAGTTTCCCTAGAATTGCATTACCTTGTTTCCTTGAAGCTTGGGTTGGGATTTATTTTGTCATGTCATTTATACACATGCATATGCTTAGCCATGCTTAGAATGGGATATTTGGGTTATGAGATCATCAGTTTATATTACCATACTCTTGAATGAGACATTGTGAGTTATGTAGAGGTAGGGATCAAGGCAAGTTGGATGTTTTGGTTGTGTGCTGGGTGCACGAGACTTGGGTTTGTGTTTAGTACTTGCCTGGATCCTAAGGACCGGTTCATGGAGCATGTAACCCGGCTTTACAGTGCCAACCACATGCTGAGATGGGGCAGCTTGGCCAATTAATTAGGTGTATCCCCGGCGTAGTATGGGTGTGTTGGATGGTGCGGGGAATAGGTGTCAGCTGGACTACCATATGAACCGCAAGGCTCAAGAGAGGGCCACTGCAGCGGGGTTGGAGCCTCTTGTATGCTGTTAGGGGTGAAACCTCAGTGGGCCCATGCTCGTCGGGAATCCCTTTGTAAAGGCTTCGTAGTGATCTCCTGGCCGCACACCTGGGAAGTGTGAATGTGGATCGTAGCCACTGGCATAATGGATGTTCTTTTAGTCCACCCGGCAACGGGGGATGAAATCACTACTTGTGGGTACAGTGGTACAAACTCTACAGAGTTAAAACTGTCTTGACAGCCGTGCTCACGGTTAAGAGCGGCCTGGACTTATTCATGATTAGAGAATTGATGGTTTTGGAAGTTAAGCGGGGAGCTTAACATTGGAAATGATGTTATGGTTATTGGATTATGATGATGGGATGGGAGTTTGAGACCATTTCACCTGTGTAGTAATGTAGGTGCTTAATAAGCTAAGGTGATAGGTATTAATTGCGTAGTGCTTTAACCATGAGTTCAACCTCTCCTTGTTCTAGCCATGCATGATATAATTTTCCCACACTTGCTGAGTACCATTGGTACTCAACCTTGCATATTTGTTGGTTTATATTGCTGCTCAGGTCAAGATAATGAGGTGGTGTATAATGACCAAGATTTTGGACCCGAGGAAGGATTTTAGGTTCATGAAGACCCCCGGGTAACGCCTGTGATGGAGCCCTAAAGAATAATATTCCGCTGCTAGTTTATTTACTTGTGATGAACTTATTATTGTCCATCGAGACATTTACTATGTAAGACTTACTTATATTCGACACCTGGCTTGTAATAAATGATGCTTCACTATTTGTCATCACATGTATGAGAAAATGATCCTGGCATACATGTGATATTCACTTGGTTGTTCTTCGGAAAAACCGGGTGTGACAGAGGTGGTATCAGAGCCAAGGTTGCCCGTAGGAACGTGGACCTAGGTAGAAATGGACGTATTTAAGGGCCCTATTTTCTTAAAAACTATTTTCCAAGGTGTGGGTGGAAAAGTGTTATTAAAGGAGTCATTTTCTTCATCTTACCCCAACTTTCATTCAAAATAGGATTTTTGTTTGAGAATTTATCTAACCTAATTTTAAATTCTTTTGTTTTAGATGGTTCGCATGATTCGCACCGCTCGTAAGTCCACAGGAGGGAGAGTTCCCGTAGTTGCCCTTGCCGAAAGAGAGGAGAGTCGTCCAGTGACGTACCTTTCCTATGGATTGGCAGTAGGAGATTTGTTGCGCCGTCTTCGGCGTATGCTCGAAGCCGCCGGCAATACGGGCAAGCTAATCATCCACTATAACTCCACCAGGACCATCCGTGAGAAGAGGGAAGAATGGAGTTCGGAGATGAGGATTATACACGAGAATCAATTGCTTAAGATTCACCACTCTCCAGCTTGTCGAGCAACACAAGTTGACGCGGAGAAAGATGTCACCTGGGAGGCCATCACCTGCCAGAGTCACATCTATCGTCGCCACTTGGACAAAACTGAGTACATGTATGTCCTCCAACGTGAGAGTGGTACCACGGAGTACAAGTACCCACCGGTGCAGCAAGGGACTTCCCATGAGCATATGGACTTGTGTTTGGAGGATGCTGCTATGCTCAGCACTCGACTGCAGGAGTGTCAACAAGAACTTCAGGATGTCCGAGACACCCTGAAGGAGACGGAGGCGTTGCTGCGAGCTTGCTTAAAGGCGAGAGAAAGAGGAGATGGGAATGAACTGTGTGTCACTGTGAATGATACATGGACTCCTGACTCCCCGGATCGCCGAGCAATCAGGCGTCGTCGCACTTCTCCACCAGCAGCCTCCCCACCCAAAGCAGAGTCAGAAGGTAGCCGAAATGAGGAGGAAGATCCCGAGGAGCCAGCTCAAGAGGACGAGTAGTGTAGAGTCTTTCCCCTAGCTAGCAAGAGGTCGAGTAGTCGAGTCGTTACATAGTTAATGGTGTGATAATGCTTGGTGTGTGACGTGAGTTGTGGAAGCCATGAGCAATTGTCCACAGCCTCGTCTTCAGATTGTTTTGCTTTGGTGTGTGAACCCACAGGAAATGATGTTATGGTTATTGGATTATGATGATGGGATGGGAGTTTGAGACCATTTCACCTGTGTAGTAATGTAGGTGCTTAATAAGCTAAGGTGATAGGTATTAATTGCGTAGTGCTTTAACCATGAGTTCAACCTCTCCTTGTTCTAGCCATGCATGATATAATTTTCCCACACTTGCTGAGTACCATTGGTACTCAACCTTGCATATTTGTTGGTTTATATTGCTGCTCAGGTCAAGATAATGAGGTGGTGTATAATGACCAAGATTTTGGACCCGAGGAAGGATTTTAGGTTCATGAAGACCCCCGGGCAACGCCTGTGATGGAGCCCTAAAGAATAATATTCCGCTGCTAGTTTATTTACTTGTGATGAATTTATTATTGTCCATCGAGACATTTACTATGTAAGACTTACTTATATTCGACACCTGGTTTGTAATAAATGATGCTTCACTATTTGTCATCACATGTATGAGAAAATGATCCTGGCATACATGTGATATTCACTTGGTTGTTCTTCGGAAAAACCGGGTGTGACATGGTGTCAGGTCGGGCTGGGGGTGACCGGAAATAGCTCGGCGACGTGCCGCGGCCTCGGTTGAGGTTCGACACCGTCGACCGTGGCTTCTAAACCCGCCAACACCTCGAACAAACGGCCTACAGCATCAGTGTACCTCCAGGAAGCTCGATAAGGTGTCTAAAGGGTTTAGGGATGGCGGCAAGTCGGTCGGCACCGTGTGACCGATCGTGCCCGCCATGGCCGCCCTCGATCGAGCTCGAAATTCGTCACTCCCGGACAGTTTCACGCTACGGATGCAGAAAAGAACTTAATCGTCGGCTAGTCCAGCGTCTATGTGCAAGATTTAATGACTTCCAAAAGATCATAGAGCGAGAATTTAAAGAAACCATACCGGAAGCTTAGTTTAAGGTTGCCGGAGCAAAAACTGAGAATTCGCCGGCGAGAGTTCACGGCGTGGCTTGAGCTTCAGGTGGAAGCAGTGTGGAGTCCGTGCGCTCCTGTTGCTGCCCTTGCTCGGCCGTGGAAGTGGTTGCAGCGTGCTGCCCGCGTGAGACCGATCGCCGTCCTTCAGCTAAACTGCGGCGGTCGTCGTTGGTCACAGGAACAGGGGCCGAAACCCGGTGGTCCAGGCGTTGGGAGGGTGGTGCGCGACCTCCGGTGGCTGTCTAGCAGCTTAGGAACGAAGGAGATTGTTTTGCTGGTTTTCCCAATTGAGCAGAGAGCTGCGGCGAGAAACAATGCCGCTGCTCGGGTTTGCCCGCGAGAAGATAAAGCCGGCCGACTCCTGCTCGGATGAGGCGGTGCCGGTCGCGTGGGGGCGCGAGCAAGCCGCCCTGGGCGCCAACGCGCGGAGAGGGAAGCAGCTGGTGGCGCCGGTAGCTGCTCGGTGGCACAACCGACAGCTGCTCGGTGGAATTTCCCACCGAGACTCTGACTTTGGTTGCAAGTTTCTCCTTCTTCCCTCTATGACATGTGGGTCCCACCCGGGGTTTTAACCTCTGAAATTTACTCCTAATCACTGTAGTGAACAGTGAACCCCATAATACCCCTGGTGATTCAAATTATTCACCCTTGAGCCATTCGAATTGAATAGGATTCGAATTGGGTTTGGTTTGAGTGAATTCCAGCACAAGTTCAGTTTTGAATTCAAACAAAGTTTGAATTCGTCCCACTTAGCTCATGTCAAGATCAACTCCAGATGGAGTGAAAATTGGTGTGTGAGCTCACAAAAATGTGCTGAGTAAGAATATGCCTCCCACTTTTAAATTCATGGGATAAAAACAGTTTGAATTTGAATATGGTTTCAAACTGCCCTCTTCCTAACTATACCCAAAATGACCTCAAAAGGGTTTTGAGTTTGGGTGAAACTTGGCATGGACATCCTTAGTAAAGTGTAGGAGTTTTCATATGTCCAGCCCATCTATATCACATATGGGAAATACCACTTTTGCAATATGTGAGTTTGTTTTCTAATGAGCATGTTGATAATTGTTACTTGCTCTTCATTTGTGTTCATGATCCTTCCTCAAATGAGGTGTGTGGTGTGGTGATGAACACTGCAAATGTGTGTCAAAAACTGAGGCCCTTACACGTATCATCACCATCTTAGTGGCGCGCTACATCGTCGACTGGATGTAGTGATAAGTGAGTCGACTGGATGTAGTGATAAGTGAGCAAGGATCTTTGCATCTTACTCAACGGTTGTAAAGCGCAAGGAAGCTAGTTGAGCAACAAGGATATGACGGTAGAAATCTGGAGGGTAAGAACATCCTAGACTTTGCCGTAGCCTATGATCTGTTGGTAGCTAACACCCTCTTTAGAAGGAGGCAATTTCACCTAGTGACCTTTAGTAGTGTCCAACACTCTAGTCCGATTGACTTTGTCCTCACTAGGAGAAAGGATAGACGTGAGTGTCTAGATTGTAAGGTGATCCCCGGAGAGTGTGTTGTGACACAACATAAGCTTGTGGTAGTTGACTTTTGCTTTCACACATGTTCTTCACGGGGCAAAGGTGTCAAAATCACAAGAACAAAGTGGTCGAAGTTGAAATAAGAATCATAAGAATCCTTTAAAAATAGGGTGACCACAGAAGGACACTGGGCTGAAAATAGAGACGCAGATAGTATGTGGGTGAAGATGGCAACTTGCATTAGGAAGGTAGTTAGTGAGGTGCTTGGTGTGATAAAAGGAACTTGTAGATAAAGACACTTGGTGGTGGAATGAGGATGTACAAAAGGTTATTAATGAGAAGGAGTGTTACAAGAGCTGGCATCATGATAGAAGCGCAAACAACATACTGAAATACAAAGAAGCCAAGAAAAATGTAAGATGGGCTATGAGTAAAGCAAGAGGACAGGTCTATGATGAGTTATATGATAGAGTAGAGACAAAAGAAGGTGAAAAGCACATATACAAGATCGCGAGAGAAAGATGAGGGATTTTAATCAAGTTAAATGCATCAAAGATGAGACAGATTGCATTCTAGTGAAGGATGAAGAGATTAAGAATAGATGGCGGGATTTCTTTAATGGGCTATTCAACGATGGGAATGGAAGCCTTATGGCCGAGTTGCATGACTCCTTTGATGACTTCAACAGGCGGTTCGTGCGGAGGACACAAGAGTTTGAGGTTAAAGAGGTCTTAAAAAGGGTGAAAGGAGGAAAGGCCCTCGGCCCTGATGATGTCCCTATTGAGGTGTGGAGATGCCTTGGGGACGTGGCAATAGTATGACTCATAAAGCTATTCAACCATATTTTTCAGTCAAACAACATGCCTGAAGAATGGAGGAAAAGTATATTAGTATCTATCTTTAAGAATAAAGGAGATATTCAAAGTTGTACTAATTATTGAGGAATTAACCTTATGAGTCATACTATGAATCTTTGGCAGAGAGTGATTGAACATTACCTGAGGAAAATGACCGATGTCACTAAAAACCAGTTTAGTTTTATGGCTAGGAGGTCTACTATAGAGACGATTTTCTTGCTTCGTCAGCTTATGGAGAGATATAAGTAGCAGAAGAAGGACCTACATATGGTGTTCATTGACTTGGAGAAGGCGTATGACAAGATATCAATGTCGGTCATGTGGTGGGCGTTAGAGAAACATAAAGTGCCAACAAAGTACATTACCCTTATCAAGGATATGTACAACAATATTGTGACAAGTGTGTGTGTAAGTGATAGCGAGACTGATACATTTCCTATCATGATAGAACTACATCAAGGATCAACTTTGAGCCCATACATCTTTTCCTTAGTAACGGATGAGGTGTCAAAGGATATACAAGGGGATATCCCTTGGTGCATGCTCTTTACCGATGATGTAGTGCTGATAGATGAAACTAGGGATGGTGTAAATAAGAAATTAGAGTTATAGAGATAAATCTTAAAGTCCAAGGGGTTTAGACTTAGTAGGACCAAGACCGAGTATATGAGGTGTGAATTTAGTGGTGTTTGTTGTAAGGAGGGAAATGTTAGTCTACAAGGACAAATAGTAACTAGAAGAGATTTTTTCCGATACTTTGGATCAATGCTACAAAGCAATGGTGATATTGACGAGGATATTTGCCACAGGATCAAGGTAGGGTGGATGAAATGACGACAAGCCTCTAGAATCCTATGTGATAGGAATGTCTCACAAAAGCTAAAAGGAAAGTTCTATAGGACGGTGATCAGACCCGCGATGCTATATGAGACGGAATATTGGCCAACTAAACGGCAACATGTCTAAAAATTAGTGTCGTAGAGATGCGCATGCTACGGTGGATGTGCGGACACACAAGAAGAGACTGAATAAGGAACGAGTTAATTCATGATAAGGCATGGGTGATACCGATTGAAGAGAAGTTAGTCCAACATCGACTAAGGTGGTTTGGATATATCTAGCAGAGATCTCTAGAAGCACCAGTTAACATTAGGATTTTAAGAGGTAGAGAAAATATTAGGAGGGGTAGAGGACGACCAAGGTTGATTTGGGAGGTGGGGGTAAAAAGGGATTTGAGATATTGGAATGTATCCAGATACTTAGCTCATGATAGGACTGCATGGAAAGTAGCAATTTATGTGCCAAAATCTTAGTTTTTTTCTTTTTCTTTTCTTTTTTTTTCTTGTTACTCTTATATCTCTTCCTCTCTTTTACTTTATTAAAAAATATATAAAAAATTATTGGGTTTCATGTCTAGTCTATCCCAACATGCTTGAGATAAAGCTTGATTATTGTTGTTGTTGAGGCAAACCTGAAGGAGCATATCAATACATCCATTAATCTTGTTGGCCACATGTTCTGACTGCATAAAGGCCTCACCATTTCTAACCGTGTTCGGTGATTTCCAAATATACCAAGTTATTGCCATGATCGTTGTTGCACTGTTGTTCTCCCTCTCGAGAAAGTCGAACAGTCATTGTCTCACCGAAGTGAGACCCTTCTGGCCTAAACTGAACTGGGAAGCCTCCTTCATATGGCTCCACACTTCCTGGCAAACGGGCATAGCAGTAAAAGATGCTCGACGCACTTGGTCGAACCTCAAAAAACACACTGCCGATCACCCGATATATGACGCTATATCAGTTGGAAGGCCGTCGGAAGATAATCATGCACCATCCTCCAAAGCACTATCTTCATCTTCTTTGGTGCACAAATCGCCCATAGCCTTTTCCGCATTGCTGCCCTTAGACACTTCATCAGAACTAGCTGCCTGACCCGATGAGGATCGTTTTGCGAAAAAAGCACTTGTTCTTGCCATGAAGCCCTTCCTGGAAGTCAAGACAACAAAGACGAAGTTGAAGTTCGGAAGTGGTAACCGCCGTAAGCTCTTCCTGGTCATAACACGAGCCTAAGAATGTCAGACCCAAAGGGTGGCACCAAAAGTCAAGACATCAAAGGCAAAGTCCAGATGCGGCAGACTGTTGGAAATCTTTCCAATCATATTAGAAGCCCAAAGATGCCAAAACTCAAATGGGTGGCACTAGAAGTCAAAACGTTGACGAAGACGAAGTCCAGAAATGACAACTGTCAAAAATCCTCTGATCATATCGGGGACGCAAGTGCCAAACATAAAAATTTCCCTGTAAATACCCGTCAATGTCAAAATCCGGAAGTTGTAATCGTCGAAAGTCATCTAGTCATACTGGAAGGCCAAGAGAGCCAAACCCAAAGGGTGGCCCTACAAACAAAGGCATCAACAATGGAGTCCCAAGTAAACACGCGGAAGGCGGAGTCTAGTAAATTGCTGGAGGTCGCCCCAATCACACTGGAAACATAAAGGAACAAAACGTCAGGAGCTGATGTAAGACTGGAAGGAGAAACGCAACACTCGAAGCCTAAAGGCACATAACAAATATCGATTGCGCCCTCATGCAAGACAAGTAGTAATCAGAAGATAGAGGGTACTAGTCAGAAATACAATCTTTAAAATATATTCCCTTTTCTAAAAGAAATACAATTCTTAAATCCCTCGAAGGCAATACTCCTGAAAGGTAGCGCCATAAAAACTGAAGGTATAGAGGTACATACTCTCAAAAACCATGCTCCAACAAGTGGCGCTCCCATCGAAATCAATGAAGAAATCGTGCATAAAGAACTCACTTTCAGAGTCGAAGCGGGAGAGTGGAACCTATCTTCCACTTTCAGAAGTCATTACCGATATATCCCTGTTCTGCTAAAAGTAAACACTCATTAAAATATAGCTCTAATGCGTACAATTAGAAAGAAAGCGTGGATGTGCGAGTATACAAAATATATAAATATAAATGAAATGAACAAAGAAACATAGGAAACTCTAATCCTCTTTGGGGAATTACATATAACACGTCCCAACATAGGATTTAGAATATATTGCGCCTAAGAAGTATGTCTGAAGTACACGTCCTTGTGCAATCCTTGGTTCATGTGGCCTCGCAAAGCCATCATTTATTTACTACACAGATGGTCATCGTCTCGTCGCTGAGTAAACACAAGTTAATTAAATATATGAATGAGGTGTCAGAGCCTCATCTGCCTCTAGCAAAGATACCCGACCTCGTCGTATGGATTTATTAAGTACCAATTTAGACCGTTAATATTACTAAATAATGTGAAGGAGTAAACATTTCTTACAAGCATTAACCTTAAAAATAACGTAGTTTCACTTGTACTTGGAAAGGGCTATGCATGCAGGGAATATATGCAGAATTGAGGAGGATTTAGGGGAGCAATACTAAATTATACCCTTCCAGCCAATCAGAGGATGAAACATGGCAGTCCATGGATCCAATGGCCCACCTACAGGAATATCCGAGGGAATCCAACAGTGAATCACCTGGAAAACACTGAGGGCCCACCTGGCATCCACTCGGAGGAAAACTAGGACGATTGAGACCAAGTTAGGGTCGGTCAAACCCCTGGTTCGGTCGAGCTAGTCTTGCCCCCAAACTCAGTCATCTTCCACATGTCAACTCCCTACGGCTCCCTGAAGACGGTTCTGACTGCTTCGCGCGCAATTAATGGCGGGAACTAACCTCAACTCATGTATAAATAGAACCCCATACCCTCCACTTCACCACACACCACTTGAGTAATCACTCTCTAGTATATATGGGCTGTAGAAATAGCCTCTAGTCCAAGTTGGAAAAGGTATGACTCATGTATCTTTTCTTTTATTTGTGACTTTACTCTTATTATTTATATTAGTCTTGTTTTATTCATATGCTTGGATGAAACACTCTTATTCGATTGTGGAATCCATGCATGTGTTAGGTTTAGTTGTTATTATCATAGTATAGTAACGATGTTATTATGTTATCATAAACACCATAGGACTCCACTATAGTCTAATTAGGTATTATATGAATATGTTAGTATGAGTAATATAGTGCATGGTCCCAACATTGGTTCAACGATGTTTAGGTTAGTCATTGTCTTAGGATGGTAATTGTACTATAGCTCTTAAGGTATTTACTTAGCATGCAAGCATGGTGCTTGGATAGTTAAGTAGCGTTGGATGTCTCTTAGACCCACGTATTGTAGGGGTAGGCGACAGGTAGTGACAGCCCCGTCCGTCCATTGTACTCCCCATGTTCAACTATGCCACATGCTCTTAGCGGGAGTCGCTCTGATAACCAGGGATAAGCCCGTGCCTGATATGTTGGACCACTAAGTCCTAATATTCACTACTAGCATATCCATATGTACACTATTAGAATTTGTATATGTATATTATAAGCACATTAAGAACAACCCTTACATTAGCTTAACTCTCACTAGGACTATCTTATCTTTAGAGTAGATTGCTTAAGTGTGTGTCACACTACCCCTTGATATTTTTTTATCCATCCTACTTGGCTTCCTACTAGAACCCCCTATTCTATCTATCATCTTGCTACCCTTCACCTTAAAAAAAAAGGGCATACCCAGTGCTGAAAGCTCCCACACGTTGTGGGGTCTGGGGAAGGGAATTTCTAGGCAGCCTTCCCCTTGCTTATTTTGCAAGGAGGCTGATTCGAACCCAGGACCTCCAGGACACAAGTGGAGAGACTCTACCACTGCGCCAGGCCTGCCCTTCACCTTCCTTTGGGAAAATACATTACCCTAGAGAATAATTTTAGGTGAAATGCTACAACGGTATTTTCCATGTGCTTGCGGAACTCATCTTGCTTTGACCTTAGGTTAGCCTAGTCATCACAAACATTGTTGGCATCCATTGCCAGAATGAACTGTAGTCGTTAAGAAATACTAACACCATGCCGAAGTCTTGAAACTTGAAAATGTTCGACCTTGTTGGCCATAAACAGAAGGCGTCCAACCATGTTGGCCATGAACAGAAGGCGTCCAGCCTCGTCATGTAAGAAATGTGATCTTCTGGGAATTGGTTTCCAAATCTCTACCTAACTCCTGCTCTGATCGGAGGCGTTCCTTCCTTTTATGGTAGTGGGCCCCCTTTCTCATGCGCCATATAAATAAGGGGGTGTCGTCGGGCGTACGGCATCCAACGATCACCATGCCAACACAGTGCACCTCACAACCCTAAGCACCTGATCTGATCGACATGGACAAGGAGCGTGTGAGGACCTGAGTCTTGATAATTCAGGAATCACATTGGGTGGTGTCGTGCGATGCGACACCTAACAACATACACGAAAAGATAACTTAAAATACATACACAAATCTTTTACTTCACACAATGTATCTATTTTACAAATAATGTAAAACACATTTACAATGCAGGGGAATCCACATAACTTACACTATCTAGCCTAACTACGCAGAAGAGAAGTCGTCCAGCCCGTAGACGCTTCCCACTAGCAACACGAAGACATCTGGCTGCGGCAAGGTTTCCGGTGAGCTATACAACCCGAAGGTTTGGACGTCTTACCGAACAACCACCATCATAAGCATATTAAATAATACCTGCAAAACCACTAAATATGCAACCGTGAGCACAAGGCTCCTAAAGTAGACCCTTATTTATCATATTTTAGCATCAATTTTAATGGTTCATAGAACATAAATTACAGTCTGCACTATCTCTAATACATGCAATTTTCGCAGAGCAATAATTATTCACATGTGCATAATTCAATTGATTCCAACTACCCTTTCTTAATGCATCACAACTTAATGACCAAGCGGTACTCATATAACCGTGAGGGACGGTGATTCGAATCAGTAGACAGCCGGATTGCACGACACCTATGCCCGCATGGAAGACACGTCAGTGCTCTTCTCACTATGCCATAGGTGGCCACTTTCACTCGTCATCCCAATGTCAAACCAGTTCTACTATCCCAATAAAAGGTCCACTACAGGAAACACGTCGAAGTTGCTCCGCTAGCAGGTTTACACCTCTGACGCTAACCCCCCAAAGGATGGTGGTATAAGTTTCGATAGGAGGGTGCCCGAGTTATATTAGTTTATTGGGTCCCATATAACCAATATGCAACCGGTACAGTTCAAACTTGCTCAACAGTGCCGCACACGGCACGGGCCTTGATCGACACAGGCAGAGCTATGCACACAGAACCACGTCTTTCTGCCACCTACACCCCTGCCCGGTCTCCATTTTCACTTTAGTGAATCCATTTCCAAATCCAAACCGGACCTATGTGGCCCCTATTCTTTCTCTCACGAGTAGATTCCAACCACTTGATTTCTATCGAGTTCTCTACAACATTAGCATAGCAATATAATACGATGGAGTCTTATTCTACCCAGCCATTCCATGAATTATTTGGTCACGCATGTGGAGTGTCATACAACCTTGACTTAGTGCACAATACATACTCTGATCCATATAGCGTATTCAAAGCAAAACTTTATAAAAAGATCTATTATGTCAACCAAGGCTTGACTTGCTCAATGGAAGTTAGTAGCACTCTAGTCAACTGATTTTTTTCGGGAGATCCGTGTCACAACAGCTCCAATATGGACCTCCTCTCATCCGAGCTGTGATCCTTGTCGTTCTCCTTCATCATGATTTCTATCGACATGTATATGCACACAGGGAAATATAGCTTAGCAATGATGGAAACCTTATGAAACTCAAGAGAAGTTCATCATGCTATACAGGAACTACAGAAAGGTCCCTGTTGGATTCAAATTCTAGTGGAAAGACTAAAGTCTATTGAAGTTGATTTGTGAGAAAGGTGAATATGATCTTCACTGCAACATTTAAGTAGTGACAGCTACAAATGACTTCATTCGACTGGAGAACAAGTATAATTGGGCTGGTATTTTTTACAGTAGTTAACAGAAGTCAAGATTGAGGTGCTAGGAAAGTTTTAGAGTTTTCTATGGAAGTATGTGATCACCAGAAATTCTATAAGTCTTTCCACTTCCTAGGATTTTCAGAGCAAATCTGGAAATTTGTCATATTGACCAGTAAGTTTTTCATGCAGGGTTGGCCTTAAGGAGTCCAACAAAATTGGTTTCAATGACTGAAAGTGGGGTCCCAGGTCAAGTTCATCTTCAACCTCTCAAATACATGAATCGGGCGGCAGGCCAGTGGTGGCCCTCGGCTGTTCTCGTGCTGTCCGACGACAATAAGATGCGGTGCAAAGTGGAAAAAGATCCTTAGACCTTGGAACACACGTCGGGCAACCCCACTACGCTCGGCGATAACCGGAACGGGACTGACTACAATGGCGGCGGTCATGATCTCGTTGGCGACGACGAACTTGCTCACCCTAGGGCTATTAGCCTTGACATGTTGCTGCAGAGCACCGCTAGAACATGGAGAACCCAAAACTGGACCAAGTTTGGGCGGAAAACGTTGGAAAACGGCAGCAACAAAAAACAACCAGGATTGAAGTTTCATCAAGCCTATGTGCTGAGTTTCTGTGAAAAAGTTCAGTTTCATGGGGACTGCCGGTGGAAAACCTTGAAATTCGACGAGTAGACACTATGGTAAGACTTCCAGCTTGAGGAAAAGAAGGAGGACATAGCCAACTTTTTTGGCATCACGGTTGGGAAGGAAAAGCCTTGATGGCGTCAGGCGATGTTGAGGCACTGGGGGGCATTCCAAACAGAGAAGATGAAGAAGAATTCCCTCGGTGCAGTGGACGGCGCAGGGAAACCTCGTTGACCTGCGTCAAGGAGTTGAAGTAGAAGCTCGCGCGTTGTTCGGTGGCCTCTGCCGAGCTGATGTGCAACAAAGGAGTCAGGCGATGAAGAAGTTGGTGGTGTTTGACGGTGGCAAGAAAACTCGAGCAGGGTTTGCTCTGTAACCAGAGAAGGAGCTAAATATCTCAGTGGAGGAAAATGGGAATACGATCACTACAATGAACAACTCGATGAACCAAAAAGAGGAGTACGTAGAGGAGGTGCAGGCGCACCTTTTCTCTGGTTGAAGCGCCACGAGGAGGTGATCAGTCTCCCGGTGCGACGGGGGAGATTGAGGACGACGGTGCTGCTCTGTTTCTGCGGGAGAGGAAACAACAGAGAGAGAGAGAGAGAGAGAAGCAAAGTTTTCTCCACCTTGCTGAGGATATATATGGCTGAGCAATGGTGGAAGAGATGTGGAGAAGGAAACAATGTGTCAACTTGCTTGCCTGCCTGCCCAATGTGCTGGCGCCCTGGGAGAGAAGAACAAAATTGGTTTTGGTTAAGCCCAGGCTGACATGTGGGACCCACAGACTACACTTCCCCTTTCTTATCCATAGGAGCAAGAGCTGGTGACATGCATACTATTGCTGGCGCCCTTGGAGACAAGAACATAATCGGTTTTGCTTAAGCCATGCTGATAGGTGGGAGCCGCTCCCCTCTTATCTTCAACATTCCAAATAAAATAGCAAAGCTAGCCCATAGGTGCTGGAAATTTGTAGGTAGACTAATGGAATATTCTGAACGCAAAGGTGCACTCAGATTTGGAAATTGACCAAGTTGAATTTAGAACTTAAGTTTAAATTTGAATTTCACTTTATGTATTATTTAATTATAATAGCAAATTAGCTCCAAACTTTGTGAAATTTGGTAGTCTACCTAATTAAAAGATGAAGAGTTCAAATGTGATATCAGATTATGATTTTTAATATGCTGTGTTTGAATTTCAGATTTAACTTGATCTCACACCCATTCAATTTACAATTTTTAATCCCCCCATTTTGAACTGCCCTAAACATGGATTTCACAGAGGGAAGGCCCTCTGCCTGCGCACGCTGACTACACCGACGTTGTATCGCTCCAATTTTGTCATCGACTTCCAATTCATAAAGTATCCTGATCCCCTCTAACTCATTGTGTTTAACCCTATAATTGGTTGCCTATCCTATTGTTAATCAAGCTAATCCCATTTGAATTGCCTAGTAATTGATCCTAATTAAGATTAAGTGCAACAATGGTATCAAAGCTTAGGCTACCGCAACTTCTACTTAGGATTAAAATTTTACTAAGTTTTAATTTACAGCAATTAGAAGGAGAGGAATAAAATAGAAATAAAGAAAATTTTAAGAAAAATTAAAGCGGATCACATAACTTAGATGTGTTGCCGCCCTCATCCTTCAATATTCCATCACCAGAGCCTTGGGCTCGATGGTGGCGGACCAACGGCGACCCCCCTCTCACGGGATCCAGGTAGGGCAAGCCTTGGCTCACTAGATCCACACAGTAAGAAATGCCACACACCACCTCGCTCGACGGCGAAGTGCTCACTCTCGAAAGAACGTGTGCACTAGCAAAACAGGCGGCGACGACGCTGTGGTAACCCACCAAAACTCTAGGGTTCACGGCGGAACACCTAATCCTAACGCGGTGGGGCTCCCTCGACATCTTGCTGGCAAATGAGCTACTCAGCAGCGGTGAGCTCCCTCTCGGGTGTGCTCGTACGCCGGCGAGCGGCTCGTGGCGACGCCGGAGCACCCCACTGCGGGGGCGCCATTGCCGCTCATCTCTCTTGCGCTGCGGGTGAGGAGAAAGAAGGGGAGGGAGAAGAATGAGTTAGGGTTCTGGGGCTGATACATTTTTGCGGTTTTATATGCCCCGAAATGGACTATTAGCGGTTCATTCGATCAAAAATCAAGAACTGAAATCACTTTTAGTACTACTGGCTGGATCGCAGCGAACTATTGGATCGAGATCTAATGGGCCGTGCGTGTCTGTGGCACCTGAGCAAGCCACGGGCTGGCCGCTCACACTTTGGCCTCCCCGCCTACTTTCCCTCTGGCCCACGGGCAGCACGAGGCGCGCTGGGCGTCGAGCGAGCCATGGGTCGCGCTCGCGCTCAGCCCTAGGGCGCTAATGTGTGGAGCGGACTAAGGGCGGTTTTCACAATGTGCCACGTAAGAAAATTGTTAACAAAAATAGAAAATAGTCGTTTTCTGATTCTAAATGTGGGCCTTTTCTAATTTATACTATATTTTTCAGATTTTTGGCTTTTTGGTTGAATTAGTAATGGGCCACACAAGAAATTAAGTAAATGGGCTAATAATTTAATTTTTATTCTAAATTTGATTCTTAGTATTATTCGAATTAAAGTATTTAGGTGTTTTAACTAAGTAATTTTCTCTATATTTATCAAATTTGTAGGAAAATTAAATTTCCTCTCACTCGGTCAAATATTTAACTAAGTTGGTGTGAATTAATAAGTATTTTAAGTATGCTTCCTCTAAAAGACAAAAGCCAATATTTCTATTTATGATTTATGATTGCTTATGTAAGTTTCCTTTATTATGAAGGTTTCGCCACTATATTCTCCGCACAATGTTACATCTCTGTCATAGATCCCCCTCAATTGAGGGAACTCTAGCTTTTGGAGAGAGGAGATGGAGATTGCGTTGGCGATCATGGAGATCGATATTGCACTGACGACATTCACATCCTACTAAGGCTGAGGTTCTGATTCCTTACGAGGGGGAGCATGTTGATTCTTTTAATGTAAGAAAGACGGAATATAAAAGTTTAAGATTAAGTATGACGGAGAGATCGTAGAAGTGGATTTAATCAAATAGTAAATGTTTGACTGTGATTAAGAGTTCCAACACTGAGACCATTCATGGAGCAGTCCTTGAATGCAAAAGTACTATTGAGTACTTACAGAAGGTGGAGAGTCAGTTTATTTGCTCTTTCAGAGTTTATGCAAGCACTCCGCTAAAAGAGGCTTGTGATTGAGAAATACACTAGAGGTGGTGTGCATGAGCACATTCTTAGGATAACGAATATTGTCTCTAAGTTGAAGCATGTGGATATGGGGCTTAAGGATGAGTTACTTGTGCATCTCATCTTTGCCTCACTTTGCCTCATCTAAGAAGTTTGAGGCGTCATCATCAACTACAAGTTTGAGCATGAGCAGTGAAACATTGAGAAATGACCATGTGCGTTCAGACGCATTAAGTTCTTACATAATGATTGTGTCAACTACGTTTAGGGCAAAGGTAAGACTCAGAGGAGTTATTTCAATAATAACTCTAAGCAATCTTTTAAGGCAAATGACACTACATATAAGTTTGATGATAAGGGTAAGGGTAAAACACCACAACATCCTTCTCAGAGAGGTGTGAAGGTGGATAAAAATTAGTGCAAATTATGCAAGGAAAGAGACCATTACCATAAAAATTTTGTTATTTATCAGAAATGGTGTTGTAAGAATGATAATGTTTTTATTACTTTCATTGATGAATTGTTGTTTTTAGCTTATTCACAATCTACTTGGTAGATTGACTCAAATGCCAGCATTAACGTTTGTAATTCGTTGCAAGGGTTCGCTACGAGGAGGATCCTAAGATGAGGGGAAGGGGGAATTAGAGTTGTTTATGGCAATGAAGCTGAAGTCGAAGCCCTAGAGGAGCTCCCATTAGTAGTTGGAGATTGTTTTATACTTAGACTTTATAATGTTCTCTATGTACCTCTTTGAAAAGGAGTTTAATTTCAGTATTGTGATTGTATGATGATGGATTTGTTTGTTATTTTGATAATGACATATATTTAACTAAGTTTAATAGTAAAGTTACGGTTATTGCCTTGAGACAAGACATGCTCTATTTGTTATCCTTACACGATAATATTAATGCTTTAAATAATGATTCCTCTCACATAGACATAATAAGTTATAAGGCTAAAAGAATCGATTCCGAAACTATTCTTTATCAAGCTAGTCCGATTGTTAATTGCCTAGTCATCGATCATAATTAAGATTAAGTAACTAAACAAATCTGGCCTCGTCAGTCGGGGAAAATATCATATCCCAGCTTCGTCGGTCAGGGAGAAAGTGGAGACTTCGTATGGTATGACGGCCTTGACGGTGCGGAAATGGATGGTGTACGAGGTTTCCATTTGGGTAAGCTTATGAGATCATTGGAGTGACTCTTACTCGGATGCTGGTTTGCTCTCTCTTGTGATGGCAGAAATGCACGTTGACTTGGTGCTTGCCTCTTGCTGTGTATACTGTCAAGGTAACACTTCAAATTTTCGAGGAATGAAGAAGTACGCACAGCTTCAATATTGCACGTCTGCAAGGTCCTGCAGTAACGATTCCTGCTCTTGTGTGGATCATTTGGCAACCGAGGGCTAAAAATAAAGTGCCATGGCCTCGTCGGCAAGCGGACGGCAGAGCATCAACAATTCATATGGAGATTGACATCCTGTTCAAAGGAAGGCTCACATTATGGACTTCTTGAACAAACCGAGCGAAACAGTGGTACACACGTGGGGGTTTCCTATTGCCGACACTGGATCTGAGTAGCTAAAAGTGACAAAATACTCTAGACAATAATTTTTTTATATAAATGACACTTTATTATATTCAATAGAAACTGATATAATAGAGTTTGCACCTGGTATCTGTCTCCCCGTCGGCTCCAATCGTGTACCCATAAATAAGTCTCTATACTACGGACACTATAAAGTAAATGGGATGGGAGCAAGAAAGTGCACCGTAAATAACCTATAAAGAATAATAATTCTTGTCAGTAAGAACTAAGTCATTTCTATATAGACAAAGCAACCAAATAATGGTAAACGCTCATAGTCAAATGACAATTTTGCGCTTGTCGTATATCTCACTCAACTAATTGATAAAAATATTTACAACATTATTTTGGCTAGTACAAATTACAAGCTACTTGGATGACTGCGATATAGAATGGATGAATCTACATTGGAAGACCAAATATTTGATTAATTTGGAGCTGTCTTCCCCTTTGTTATATTGTATTATTTATTAGTGCTACAACTATAGAAGTATATGTGGGTTAGAAGCTCTATGGATATTGATCAACAATGGCAATTTCTCAGGAAAGGACTACTCGGCAAGAGTTTTGTGATAAAATTGAGTATATTGGCAACGTCAAAGACGCTATAAATAAAACTATTGGCTAAAAGAGTATGTTGCATTACTACTATAAGAAATTGAGCTATAGAAGGAAGACCGGGGGAAAGGATCAAAAGGAGACTGTTTCTTTTGTTTAGGATGTTGTACATGGTTCCTTATATATAGATTTTTAACATATTTCCTTAGAGGTTGGAAATGATTTCCTTTTTAAGATAGAGGTTTGAAAGAAGAACCTTTTGTAAGAAAACCCGTTTAATGAAAACAATGTGAACACCGTGCAACTGCGTGGGCTAACAAGCTAGTTCAAGATCGAAGAAAAGAAAATGAAAATTTTTGACAGTGGTCAAAGTCTCTTCTATTTCCGAAATAACTCTGAAGTAAAGACATTACATGTTGACAGTGTGATGAGGTCACTTATCGGGAAACAATAGTTTAACATATATACGAGCAAATGAGATACAGCCTGCTTCAGCATGACCGAATACGTCCTGGAGTCACGAAAAAAAAGATACGGATGAACTATCTTTTGATGTTGGATACTTTCCCATACTGTTGAAAACTACCATTCGATGTGTTCTCTCTGCCTGTACTGCTTATCTACAGATGTCCAAACAAGGGCCACACCATCCTAAACGTCATGATTTAGCGAGACTATTAATTTGATTGTAACAATCCACATTTCTAATTATCATCCCGTCAAATCATAAACAAGTTTAAATCCAAACTTTATATGTGAATATGGCTCAAATTCTAAGGGAAACAAGAAAAAATTGAACTTCTGGGTTCAATTCCACAACAGGAATCCGGACAATAGACGACGGCCAGAAACCGTCGTCAATAAGAGTACTACCGTCGTCAATAACTTATTGACGACGGTAAAACTTTATAGACGACGGTTTTTGGCTGTCGTCAATTATTAGTCGTCAATAACTTTCGACGGTAACCGTCGTCAATAATCTTATTGACGACAGCTAAATCTAGCTGTCGTCAATAACCTTATTGACGAAAGCTAGGATATGAACCGTCATCAGTAACGATGGCTTATTGAAGACGGTTTCTGGTACCTGGCCGTCGTCAATAACAATGGCTTATTGACGACAGCTAAATCAGGCTGTCGTCAATAAGCTAGAGCAGAGTATTGACGACGGCCAGGATTTGAACCGTCGTCAGTAACCATAGCTTATTGACGACGGTTTCTACTTGGCCGTCATCAATAACAATGGCTTATTGATGACGGTTTCTGGTACCTGGCCGTCGTCAATACTAATGGCTTATTGACGACGGCCAAGTATCAGAAACCGTCGTCAATAAGCTTTCAATTTTTTTTTAAAAAACAGAAAATCCTGCCCTGGCTTCGAGGCCAGCCCTAACTCGATGGCCAGATCACAGGCAATCAAAATATACATCACAGGCAGGGACAAAAACACTATACGCACGCCACACTACCCTACGCTACCCCAACCGCTGCCACCGGAGTCCAGGAAGTCATCGTGCGCTCGTCTAAACGCTGGTTGCTGAGGGGATGGGGTTTCCTGAGCCCGCGTCGCCGATCCCTATGAAGTACATGTATAGTTAGACAAATTAGAAGTTCACAAATGTGTATATAATTAAATAAACTCATTACAAGTTAGAATTGAGCAAGTTAGCTAGATTTGGCTATGTTTGAGTAAGCTTGCTCATATTTTACTAAGTTTGAGAAGTATGGACTAGTAGTGTTTGTGTTTGAGCTAGTTGAAATAGTTTTGGCTATGTTTGAGTAAGTTTGGTCATATTTGACTATAGTTGAGTAAGTTGTACCATATTTTACTCAGTTTGAGGATGTTTAACTAATTTTCTCTAAGTTTAAGTAAGTTTGATCAAATTCAACTAAATTTGAGCAAGTTTAACTAGTTGCAGCTATTATGAGAAATTTTGTACCTGTACTCCTAACGTCGGCCCCTATGGTAGCTGTATCGGTGGCGGCGCCCACTGAGGAAAGACAACAGGCTGTCCTGTGGCCATAGCCTGCAAATATGAAGTAAATTATTATACATGTCATTTATATATTAGAAATGTTGAGTACAATGATCTGAACTTACCTGCATGGCAGCTTGCAGCTGTAGCATGTACGAGTGTTGATACTCGTCCCTAGCCCGGAGCTCGGCTACCTGCCTCTCGTTCGCGAGCCTCAGCGCTTCCTGCGTCCTCTGGAGCTCCTCCTGGACACTCTGGAGCTCTAGATCGCGGCTGCCACGCCTGCTGGATCCACCCTGCGATGAAGAGGCCCTCGAGTAAGACCGTGCCTCCCTCGAGTCTACTACTCCATCGAAGATGGACAACCTACACAACGAAGTAAGAATATTAAAATTCGTGTCTCGAAGTTCATGAAAGTAAATGAAAAACAAAAGAACTCACCGGCCGTGAGGTTCACCGCTTGCATAGGCGGCTTCAGGTACGATCAGCGAGTTCTGCCAATCATAATCGTGGTCTCGAAGCCTCCGCACCTCCTCCCCATACTTTTCCTGAAAATACAGAAAATTAAAGTCATCAGAAGTTTTAAAGAGAATACAATTAAGTCAACTAAAGAACTCACCAACGTCTCCGTTGCTGTCTGAGAAGACAACAGATCAGGCTGCGAGGGGTCACTTCTCATGTGACCCCTCCTCCACACCTAGATAGCGGTCGGCTCCTGACTGATCTCGCGCTCCTATCGATACGTGTTACCACAATGATAGCGATAGAAATTAACTAGAATATAATTCGAGTATCACTTACCATCCGTTTAGCAAGGCGTACGTAGCCGTTCCCGCCAAGACGGTGTTTCCCGTCCGTCCCTCGACTGTTTCGGCGGGTCATCGACACGCCTTAGGAGCCCTGGCTCGCCCAACGAGCACACAGGGAACTGTAGGCGTCCGGACAGGACTCAAGCCACGGTACACTGACCTGCACACATTTGTTGTTGGATGAAAACACTGATGAAAATTGGATAATGAAGCAAAGTAAAATAAAGAATTTACCTCTGCGTACTGTGCCTCCGTTAAGTACTTGTCCGCCACATCCCTAAACTGCCCCGGCTCACCCTCGTTCGGATGCAACTTATAGTACGCCTTCGTAGCCTGAATGCGAGCCGTTGAAATCGACTGCGTCAGGAGCTTCCTAGCGTTGTTGTTGAAGACCAGGCGAGTATGATCCAGCTGGGCCTCATCCTCCAAATGGTAATATTTCTGCAAGAAGAAATATACAAGTTAATGTATTTAACATATAATAGGTTCGTATTTAACAAATAGACGATTTACTTATCATGAATTCATGCCACACATGCTCCTGGTGGTTGCTGTAGATAATGTCCTGGGCCGTAGCGTAATCGTCCCAAGACGTAGCAGCCCGTCCGTTCACTAGACCGGGGTAGTGACAACGGATGAGCTGGCCTAGGACAGCGTTGACCTAGCGGTGGCGTCCTTGACCGTGAACGATTCATCGGCTCAAGACCTAATACACGATTCTCAATTAGTACATATATAAGTGTTAAAATATCTAAATTGATTTGTTATAGATTTACTTACCTATCGCCAACCGGACGAATAACGACCCGATCTTCTGGCCATGCAGGAACCGGAGGAGGAGCCACGTAGTGGCTCCTCCTGTAACGCCGCTGTGGAGCCGGCTCCACATCAGGCTCTGTGGAAGGCTCTGAAGCAGGGTCTGAAGCCTGCGGTACCGGAAACTAAAGAGGATCCAAAGCAGGATCTATAACAGGCTCCGAAACCTGTGGTGTCTGAAGAGGACCCCTGGCCTCTGTCTCCTCAGACGTAGAGTCGTCCTAAAAATTTGAAGATTGGTAATATAGATTTAAGAAAGTTATTTATATAATTTATGTAATTTAATATTCTTTACCTGTCGTGACCGCTCTCGTGACCCCTGGCCTCTGTCGAGGCCCAACAACTGAGACAATCTACCATTGCTAGACTGACAGCCCTGGAAAACGGAGTCTGCTCTCGGGGGCAGAAAGCCCTGCGTCCCCCGTCGTTACTGCTCGACGACATCCTGATGAAAGGAAATTTGATAATAAATTTAAATGAAAATATAGAAGACGAAAGAAGAGATGAAGGAAACGTTACTTGTACTCAATTTCAAAATTCATCAGTATCACGATCATGTACTCTACTTCGTAAATCGGACTATCGATCTTTTGTCGTGGTTGTTCGCTGTTTTTGTTTTTTCACATTATGAGTCTGTATATCTTGTGCATCTCCAACTAATTCATCGAGTCGTAGACCAGGCTCAACAACAAAAGAATCTGGCAACTCTTCTTCTTGATAAACAACATCAGCGTCATCAATGTAACCAGTATTGTCCGGTGTATATAACCGCTCACGAGGATTCACCTTTTGTACAACCCACCATGCACTAAGTTTTTCGCATGGATATTGTAGATAGTACACTTGTTCGACTTGGTGTGTAAGGACAAAGGTGTCGTAGCCTCGTAGTCGGTCCTTGTGTTTGACTTCTACCATGCCAAATTGGTTTTGTCGAGTTCCATTGTTATTATCAAACCAATCGCAGTCAAAGAAGACTACTTTAAGTTCTTTACTCCCGGCAAAACTAAATTCTAGGATTTTGTTTATGATGCCATAGAAATTAGTTTCACGTCCTTCGGCATCGGCGGCCCTCGTCACAACTCCGGTGTTTGATGTTGCCCTTAGAGGACGTTGAGCTTCAAATTGAGTTGAACGAAATCGGAACCCATTGACATCATATCGACCAAAGAGTTTAACTTTAATGGATCCATTGGACAGTTGTCACAAATCTTCATGAACACCGGCTTATGTCTTGCACTGTCCAACATATGAAGTAAGAAGACTTTTTTATGCTATGAACATAATTACTAAGAGGAACAAGACAAGGAAAACATTACATGATTTCAAAACCAGGTTTGGAAGTTAGGTCCTCCATTTACTCCATAATGTCGCATTGTTTGTATTTGCTTGCTAGTAGGTTGCTGCTTAGACTTCCAATTTTGTCGATCGAACTCACTAAATAAGGACAAAACAGAATTATTAGCGTAGATATATAACACACCACGCAAATTAGTATAGATGTTGAACAACCACTTACTGAAAAAAATGGTCCATCCCATCTATGTTAGCGTACATGTATAACAAAGTAGTTGTCTTTTCATCTGCTGAAGCATCATAGCTCGTGCCACTACCAACAGTGGTGCCTCTCGTTTGAAAAAGTGAGAGTTTGCTACAAGAGGTTGCTTCAGCCATATTGTACCGCAACACCGATGCATTAACATTGTGTTCTTCTGCAAAGTAGACACTTGAAAAGTATCCTATCTCCTGAAGTGTAAATGTTTCGGCGATGCATCCTTCAACCCTTGCCCTATTACGAACCATCGGTTTTAGACATTTGAGTGATCTTTCAATGTGGTACATCCACCTATGTTGAACAGGGCTGCCTACTTTAGCTTCATATGGAAGATGGATTAGAAGGTATTGCATTGGATTGAAGAACCCTGGAGGAAATATTTTTTCCATCTTACATAAAAGCACGGGTATCTCTTTTTCCAACTTCTTCATCATCTCCCTTTTGATTTCTTTAGCACAAAGATGTCTATAAAAATAGCTAAGCTCGGCTAACATCTTCTACACCTCATCGTCAAGATAGCCTCGAAACATAACCGGCAGAAGTCTTTCCATGATTATGTGATAATCATGGCTCTTCAAACCAGTAAGATTTCTAGTCTTAACATTAACGGCTCTTCTCAGGCTAGCAGCATAACCGTCTGGGAACTTCAACTGTTTCAACCACTTGAATACTTCTTTCTTTTCTTTTGGTCGAAGGCAGAAAGAAGCTCGTGGTTTTGCCACCAGCTTCGGAGAGCTCAAGACTTGGTCGGTTACAAACCTCTGCCAAATCCTTCCGAGCTTTTATATTATCTTTTGTTTTGCCCATCATATCCAAGCACGTGCTTATGATGCATTCGCCCATGTTACGTTCCTGGTGCATGACATAAATGTTATGCATTAGAATTAAAGACTTCATATACGGTAACTCCCATAGTGCACATATATGAGTCCAATTGTGATCCTCTCCGTAACCAACAAAATATCCAGGACGACCTTCATCTGGCACTAGATTGTTGAGCTGTTTAACAATTTCCGACCCGTTCAGACGTTGTGGTGATCCCTTTTTTACAATGGTACCCTTCCTGAAGGCATTTCTCTATTGTCTAAACACGTGATTTGGCGGTAACCAACGTCTATGACAATCAAAGTAGCATATCTTGCCACCATGACTTAGACGAAAACAATCCGTGTCCGAAGCACATATTGGACATGTCAATCGACCATGAGTGCTCTAGCCAGAAAACATGCTGTAAGCTAGAAAATCATGAACAGACCACAAGTATGCAGCTCGAAGGTTGAATTTCTATTTTCTATAACAGTCGTACGCTTCGACTCCTATCCATAACATTTTGAACTCTTCAATCAATGACTGCATCATCACGTTCAGTCGTGAACCAGGATCATCCGGTCTAGGTACAATAAGGCATAGGAACATGAACTCATACTTCATACAAAGCGATGGTGGTAAGTTGTACGGAATAGCGAACACGGGCCAACAAGAGTATGGTGTGGCGTTTGTACTAAACGGTGAGAAGCCATCTGTCGCCAACCCAAAGCGAATATTTCTCGCATCATTGGCGAAATCTGGATCGAAGCGGTCAAGCGCCTTCCATGCCTCACCGTCCGACGAGTGCACCATCATGCTGTTATTCTCATGTACACCTTCTTTATGCCACCTCATGTGTCTAGCTGTTTTTTTAGATAGAAACAAACGCTTGAACCTAGGTGTGACAGGCAAGTAGCGAAGCTGCTTCTGTGCGACTTGAGTCATTACTTTTGAACCGTCGTCATTAACAACTTCGACAAATCTCGCTTTACCACATTTAAGCACTTGTTCTCGTTGGCATGCTCTGCCCAAAAAAGCATGCAATTGTCTAGACATATATCAATCTTCTCATATTTCATACCTAGACCAGAAATCAACTTCTTACACTGATACATATCTTTAGGCACGTTATGTGGTTGTGGAAGGATATCGCGGATCAATTTGATGAGATCGTTGTAGCAGTTATTGGAGAAGAAATACTTAGACTTAATGGCCATAAATCGAGTCATGAAAGTAAGGAGCTTTAGTTCGGTGTGTTCATGCAACGGCTCTTCTGAAGCTTTGAGAAGCGTGAAAAACGCTTCAACCTCCGTTGTAGGAGGATCCTCCATCAATTCAGGATTTATGGCATCAAGCATCTCGTCCATCCTAGCGACCCCCGTATTGTCATCCTCATCTGAAACTTGTAAGGGTTGAGAAGATGTCTCACCGTGAAAGGTCCACATCTCATAATCTTTCATGAAACCGTATCGACATAAGTGAAACGCCAAATTCACTTTGTCCCAACACTTTGCACCTTGACATTTCGTACATGGGCACCGCACCTTATCGATATTTGACAATGAAAAAGCTCGATCTACAAAAGCATCTGTCTTTGGGAACCACTCATCCGAGTGACCACCAGAACTATTCTTCCAACCAGTATACATCCAACTACGATCCTCACCCATGTTTGAATTTGCAGTTTAATGTCAAGGAAATTATAGTTACTTTATAATTTATTTATGTCACGGGCCTACATCTATTGGAAAGGATAGGTCCTAAACCCACCCAAGAGTGATCGAGCGGAGCGTGCTCATGACGAGATGCGTGGTATGGATCCGAACGAAATTTCGGCAGCATAACCCCGCTGTTCTCCACTGCACGCCCGAAAATGGTGCAACAGAGAACAACAGGGTTATGCCGTCGAAATCTCGTCTAGATCTAAACCCGCGTTTCATCACATGCCACGCCCCCTCGGTCACTCCCAGGCTGTCCAAAAAGGGACAATTCCGAACGTACACGCCTCACATGCTTAACACATGTGAGACGGGCCTGTTCAAAACGGGTGACACATGTTGTATAGGTTTACGTCAATCTTTCGTTTTTGAGTCATTTAAAAGAGAGAGAGGAAAGAACGAGAGAGAAGGAAAGAACGAGAGACAAAGAAGTGGGTCAGCCGTCCTAAGTTATGCCCCGTTGGTGCCTGCCATTATCTTACGACGCCTTTAGGGTTAGCCGTCGTACGTTATGCCCCGTCGTAAGTGGTTCAAAGATGAAACCGCACCATCGGGGCCCGCCGTCCACGCGCGGGAGCTTGCCGTCCTCCGTGCCTGTCTCGACTAATACATTACCACTAAATGGGCCGTGACAGACCCTAAATGGGTCGTGTCAGGCCGGACCGGGCCGAAACCCATTTATTTACATATAGTAACTAATCACACAATCAATCAAAGTATTAATTAAACAATAATCAATTACAATACTAATTAAACAATTAATCAACTAAGGTCGGACAGCGCGGTAGGGCGGGGCTTGGGGCGGGGCTGGGCGACACAGCAGGGCGGGGCTCGGGGCGGGGCGCGGCGAGCGGTGGCGGCCGAGGCGCGGCCGGGGCTCGGCACGAGCAGGGGCGGCCAGGCGGGGCTTGGGGCGGGACGGCAGCGGCTGCGGCAGGGCGGGGCAGGGCGCGGGGCTGTCGCTCTGCGGCGGGGCGATGCGCAAACCTCATCCCTCTTCTTCCTTTACTTTGACACCTCAGTCTCCGATTGGCACAGGCGGCGATGGTGAGGAGGGGAGTGTCATACGTGTCGGTGGCACAGCTGGTGTCCATGGCTAGCGACCCCAGCGTTGCCATCGTCAACGTCAGGGACGAGGAGAGGAGCTACGACGACCACATCGTGGGCTCGCACCTCTACGCCAGCGACACCTTCGCCGACCGGATGCCCGACCTGGCCCAGGCCACGGAGGCCAAGGAAACCCTCGTCTTCCACTGCTTCTGTGCAACTTGGTTAAAGCAAAGATTGGGCCCATCTAGGTAACTTGTGGTATAACACATTCTATGCTCAACTGAAATAATCTATAGTATATCACATTTTTCGCGATAAGAAAGGAATTTTCAGGAAGGTTGCCTGTGCCATGAGAAGAATTATGAAGTCTTGCTCTAAGATCTTTCAATCTGCATTACTAATAATTAGTGGGCTCTGCGCGTGGAAGATGCCTCCTCACGCTTGCATGCTCTAGTGGTCACAGAAACGTAAAGGAGTCACCCACTCTATCGTTAACTCAATAGTGGAAGTTATAATTAAGCTAACACTCATCGTTTAGAAAGTTAAAAATCAAGATCTAAAGAAAATCTCCATAAAGTAAAAAGTAGCAGGCATTCCTGGTACAGCAGTAACGAGGCAAAGTGCTAGTTAGGATTTCTGGAGATGTCAGATGTACATAAAAAGAGAAGTGATTTCAGCTGAACAAATGAATATGCTAAATATCCACAGAGAAAATTATCTTTTGGTCCTACTGCGTTTTTGAAAATAACTTATAAAGAGCCTTCCTGTCTACTACGTTCCTTGGCCCCCCTGCTTCTTCTTCCTCTCTCGGTGGATACCAGAGAGAGTACCAGTGCAGTGCTCTGTTGAGGTAATTTTGTCTCTCAATGGAGGCCATGGGTTGGGGTATACTTATATGTGCATGGGAGGATGCTGTAGTGTTCATTACACAGAGAGAGGGATGGAGAGAGAATTTGGAATTGGAATTAGAATCTAGAGCGAGAGGGTTAGAGGCTAGCACATTCCAGAGTATCTATGATCAAGATGGGGGAATGGTTGCCTCTGGGGGGCTTAGGTGGCTGTTATCAACTGTGATCTCCACTTGAGCATGTAAGTTGGTATGCTGGATTCTCTCTCGTTTCCCAGTGGAGAGGGGAGAGGGAAAGTGGAGGAAGGAGGGTGTTTTATAGGATGAAGAGACGCGTCAGTGCATTGGCTGATGCTGCTGTCAGCTGCCTCTAGTAGTCTATCTTCTTTCTGGAAAGTAAAGGTGCATGGTCATTGTCCTGCAAAATGGGCCTGTGGGAGAATGCCGTTTGCTTTCCCAGTCACAAGCAAATTGGACATGTCGGAGTTATTATTGATGATTAAATTGCACTCGAGTCAGTAGTGGTTTTCAACAAGTGAGATTTTTACAGATCCTAAACATATGTGTTATTAATTTCCCAGTTGCAGCATCCAGCAAAAGTTTTTGTTAGCTGCATGTGGACGCAAAAACTCAATTGGCTCCACAGAACCACTGAACGCATATACTGTGAAAGACATTCTACGACTAATGTTCGGCGGTTAAATGCTCAAGAGTTATTTTCTTGAGTGCTTGTTGCTCCAGGGTCAATTTTCCAAGATACAATATGGATATTTTTGGATCCTGAAATGCATCTTACTGGTATATATGAATCTTTGTTTTCTTAGAACTACATTGGGGAACTAGCTTTTACTTAGGAAGCTGTGGGCGGTCAGGACTAAACCTGGTTGGACATGTAGTGTTCATAGCACCATCTACTGATCTGGTAAGCCACCCGTCCCCAATTTGTATACGAAATATCAAGAATATCATGTACCTTTTTATACCTGTCCCTTATGTATTACCTAATTTATGGATTTGATGATGATCACTTTCTTTTGCCTTTTGCTGCCAATTCATGACAGGACCATGCAACTTAATTCTGCATCAATGTTCTAAAAAACTAAATTGTAAATAACTAGCATAAATATTCCTCCTGGCCAAATTTGTAGGGATCGATTAATGTGAATGTTCTTTTAACTCTTCTATAAATAACAAAATTATGATTCCAATGTAACTGTCATGATAAGTGCAATATAATTAATATGAGTGTGCTTGCTCATTACAGATACACATTCCAAGGTTTAGTCATGCATGTTAATGCTTATTTTAAATATTCTAGATCCTCTAGTTAGAAAAAAATATAGGTCACCTGGTCAATGAAGAATTCAGCTTTACTAAACAGCAAGCTAGAATGCAAAGTTCCTCTGAGGTGCACCTTATTGAATTAGCTAAATGCATGCAACCTTACTTTAAACTGCAAACGATGCAAAAAATAATATATGGATGAAAAATGTTGGCAAGCCTTTGAAGTGCGTCCTTTGTGAAGGTGATAACTTTGCTTTGCTACTTAAAAATGATATCCTGCTAATTGGACAAAGGCATACATATAGGATGGTGCATTGATTGGTCATTGAATGGAACAAAGGCTAATGGCTGATCATTTGTGCTAAGCAACGATGGCTTCTATTTTCTCCAATGAACGAAAGATATGTCCCCCCTCAATCTGCAGTGACTAATCGTGATTTATTTATCCTGGGTACAGTCAATTGGTTCTTTCGATATGAAATCTCGAGCATGGACAAACTGGGTTTGCAACTTTGGTCATCAAGCATTATACAAATTCGACTCAAAAAATTCTATAAATGGACAGAAGTTAGGTTCCGCCCGCAGACAATTACATCAATATATCACTCAAGAGGTAATAGACAGGAAAGGATGCCACATCTGTATCTTTTGGAAGGGTCGCCATCGAAGTAGAGAAGTGTAATGTGCCTGGTTTCGTAGGACACAAAAGCCGGAGAGGCCGGAGGGGAGGGGGAGGTAACTTACCTCGGCCGGAGACGGGCGGTGGCGGTGGCGGGGACGGGCGGCGGCGACCGGGACGGCAGCGACGGGCGGCGGCGGTGGCGGGGACGGGCGGCGGCGACCGAGACGGCGGCGGCGACCGGTGCGAGTCGGGAGGCGGCACTGGCCGCCTTCCGGCTCGCGCACGGGTTATATACCCCGTTATTGACGACGGTGCTAGGAAACTGACGTCAATAAGAACTTGTTGACGACGGTACTAGGTCACCGTCGTCAATAACTCCTCGGGTGGGCCCGAATTTAGTTAAAGACGACGGCCACCGTCGTCAATAAATAATAATTTATTGACGACGGTTCTCGTCTAGCCGTCGTCAATAACTAAGTTATTGACGAGCCGTCGTCAATAACTAAGTTATTGACGACGGCTAGATAAAGCCGTCATCAATAACATTAAAGACGACGACCCCGTCGACAATAAGTTTGGCCGTCGTCAATGATCGTTTTTCCTGTAGTGTTCACATGTAGTAAAATTCATGTCATGAAATGGTGTCCGGAATAGTAGTCCATAATATAAAATTTCTGCATTACTATTATAGTGTTTATGCACCGGTATAAATTAAATCAATTGTTTATAACAGAAAAATCATAATTCAAATTTCAATAAGTAAAATGCAAATATGATTTCACCTAAATGAAGATTTTATTGAGTAGAATCACTCTGCAAATTTTATCATTTTTAGAGGCATATAGATATTTATTTTTGAATTTAGAAAGAGGCAGGAGCTTTGAAATTTGAAAAAAAATATCATAGGACCCACCTGTCAGCGTCTTCTTCCTCCCTCTCTTCCCTCTCCCTTTGTTTGCCCACACGGCTGCATGGCCGCCACGGAGGATCCACAGCTGACAGCACCGGTTCGCCTTTATACCCTCCTACCCTTGGGGCAGACCCTTTTCTCGTAACCTCCACTCACTCTTGTTTCTTCCCCTCTCTCCCATTTGCTTCTTCCCCAAAGAATCGAGCTTCATTGCCGCACCACCAGCCCGCAGCCGTGCTGCCCCAAACCAACCGAGCTCACCATCAGCTGCGCTCGAGCGTGCTCGACCTTCCCCGCTACCCAATATTAGACAAATCTGTTATAATAGTAAAGTATATGGTGGGCCTCAGGTTATTGCCATAGTTAGGATAACCAAAGATAGGAACCGTGTAATCTGTGATCACGCGATGATTCGCAATCCTTCCTAGCATGCGTCCTTCCTTCTTTGTAAGCCACGTCAGGGGCTATTCCTGGCCTATATTAACATGCAGGCGGCACGAGACAAAGTGTACGCTTCAAGCCCTCTGATATTCTTTCATGGTATCAGAGCCTACACTTAGATCCAATCCAATCAAATCCCCACCATGTCAATATCCTATTCCACCGTCGTCATCAATCCCCTGGCCGGCCAAGGGGTCTCCGAGAAGCTGACGAAGACCAACTTCGCGCTATGGCGCATGCAAGTTCTCGCAGCCGTGAGGGGCGCGCGCCTGGAGGGTTTCCTCACAGGTGCAGCAAAGACCCCCACAACCAAGATCAAGGAATCGAAGGATGGCAACGAAGTGGAGGTCTCCAATCCCGCCTATGAAGAGTGGGTTGCTACGGATCAACAGGTCCTAGGGTATTTAATTTCAAATATGTCAAGTTCTATTCAGTCTCAGCTAACCGCCTGCAAGACTGCTGCTGAAACATGGAGAGCCGTCGAGGGGATGTTCTCCTCGATGACTCGAGCGCGCGCCGTCAACACCAGAATTGCGCTCGCCACGATGAAGAAGGGCAACCTCTCCATGGCCGAATATGTCGGCAAGATGCGGTCTCTCGCTGATGAGATCACATCTACTGGGAAGACCATCGACAACGACGAACTGGTCTCCTACATCCTCGCCGGGCTCGACTACGACTACAACCCGATCGTCACGTCCCTCACCGCCAGGATCGAACCCCTCAGCGTGGGAGAGGCGTACTCCCAACTGCTCGCATTCAAGCAGCGAATGGATCTGCTACAACCCGACGGGCGTTCCTTCATCAATTCGGCTAGCAGGGGGCGCGGCACATCGCGAGGACGCGGTGGTGGAGGGCGCTCGCGCGGCGGGTCTTCTGGCCGCGGCCGCGGGCGCTTCAGCGGGCCACCTCATCAACAACATGGCGCCCCTAACGGCGCCAACAGCAACACACGTGGGCCGGACAGCAGGCCCAGGTGTCAGGTTTGCAAAAAGAAGGGCCACGAAGCTGATATTTGTTGGTACAGATTTGATGAAGAGTTTGTCCCAGATGAAAAATATGCAGGTGCAACTACATCCTATGGAGTAGACACCAACTGGTACATGGACTCCGGCGCCACAGACAACATTACTAGCAACCTGGAGAAACTGTCAGTTCATGACAGGAACAAGGGCCATGATCAGATTCACACAGCGAGTGGGGCAGGTATGGAAATTAGTCGCATTGGTCATTCTATTGTTACAACCCCTAGTCGCGATCTTCGTCTAAAAAATGTCCTTTATGTTCCTAAAGCCAACAAAAATCTTGTCTCTGTTCATCGCATCACCTCTGACAATTCAGCTTTTATAGAATTTCACCCTGATTTCTTCCTGATTAAGGATCAGGCAACAAAGAAACTTCTGCTTAGAGGACGGTGTGATCATGGGCTCTATCCTCTTCCTGCTGGGCGCCAAATAAAGCAAGCCTATAGTGCTGCAAAAGTTTCCTTTGATAGATGGCATCATCATTTAGGTCATCCTGCTACTCCGATTGTGGAGAAAGTCATTAGACAATTTAATCTTCCTGTTTCGTTGGATTCAAATAAACATTCGGTGTGTGATGCATGTCAGAAGGCTAAAAGCCATCAGTTGCCTTTTCCTAATTCTAGTACTGTTTCACAGCATCCTTTAGAACTTGTTTATTCTGATGTGTGGGGCCAAGCACCAAAGTCTGTTGGTGGACACAAATACTATGTGAGTTTCATTGATGATTATAGTAAGTTTACCTGGATATATCTCCTTAAGTTTAAATCTGAAGTCTTTTCAAAGTTTCGAGAATTTCAATCCCTTGTTGAGCGCCTCTTTAACCGAAAAATCATCACTATGCAGACAGATTGGGGGGGCGAGTATCAGAAACTTCATCCTTTCTTTGCTCAAGTCGGCATCACACACCATATTTCCTGCCCTCACACGCATCAGCAGAATGGCGCAGCTGAGCGTAAGCATCGCCACATCGTCGAGGTTGGGCTCGCTCTCCTTGCACATGCCTTTATGCCACTAAAATTCTGGGGGGACGCTTTCATCTCAGCCACATATTTAATTAACCGCATCCCCAGTAAGGTGCTCTCTTATGACACGCCTCTACATCACCTGTTTCAAAAATAGCCACATTATTCACTTTTTCGTACTTTTGGATGTGCGTGCTGGCCCAACCTACGACCATATAATAACCACAAACTCCAGTTTCGATCAATACAGTGCACCTTCCTCGGATATAGTCCTTTTCACAAGGGTTTCAAGTGTCTTGACCCGGATTCTGGTAGAGTATATATCTCTCGTGATGTCACATTCGATGAGTCCCTTTTTCCTTTCCAGAATCTTGGCCCTAACGCTGGCCGTCGTTTTCAGGAAGACATTAATCTCCTGCCATCTTTTTTGCTTAATCCTCTCACGACTAATACAGGGGCTAGTAACTTGACTGATCATGCGACTGGTTTTCCAAATAATCCTGCTAGCAATATCTGTGCAGTTGATGAAGAAATGCAGGAAGACATGCCAACACATGAAGGTGCACATGGTGCAGCAGCCTCGGGCGCCCTCCTCGAGGCCGATCCTCCCGCACCTGCAACGGACGCGGCAGGCGCATCCACGGCGTCACGCGGGTCAGGCGGATCCGCGGCCTCCTCCGTCCCACCCGACAGCGCCGATTGCGCGACCCCTTTGCGCCCGGAGACCGGACCCGCTTCGGATCATGTGCCGCAGGAGCCCGGAGCTTCTGTGACTCCCTCGGCAGGGGGAGAAGTTCAGCGAATCCAGCGCCCCAGGACCCGTTTGCAAAGCGGCATTCGCAAGGAGAAGGTCTATACTGATGGTACAGTCAAATATTCTCTTCTCTCCTCTACTGGTGAACCTTGCAATATAGTGGAAGCTCTAGAAGATAGCAACTGGAAACAGGCAATGGATACTAAATATAATGCTCTCATGAAAAATAATACTTGGCACCTAGTTCCTCCTCAGAAAGGGCGGTATATTATTGATTGCAAATGGGTATATAAAATTAAGCGTAAACAAGATGGCAGTTTGGACAGGTATAAAGCTCGTCTTGTTGCAAAAGGGTTTAAGCAAAGATATGGCATTGATTATGAGGATACTTTCAGCCCTGTTGTTAAAGCTGCTACCATTCGAGTTGTTCTTTCTATTGCTGTATCCAAGGGGTGGACTCTCAGGCAACTGGATGTACATAATGCTTTCCTGCATGGACTACTTAAAGAGGAGGTGTATATGAAACAACCTCCTGGGTACGAAGATTCAACTCGACAAGACTATGTATGCAAGCTAGACAAGGCGCTGTATGGATTGAAACAGGCACCAAGAGCTTGGTTCTCAAGGCTCAGTAAGAAACTTTGTGATCTTGGTTTTAAAAGTTCTAAGGCAGATACATCTCTGTTCTACTACATTAAAGGATATGTCATTATGTTTATGATGATTTATGTTGATGACATAATTATGGTAAGTTCAAGACCGGAAGCAATAACAGTTCTTCTTCAGGATCTTCATAGTGAATTTCCTCTAAAGGACTTGGGCGACTTACACTATTTTCTTGGTATTGAAGTAAGTAAAAGCTCGAATGGAATTATTCTTACACAAGAAAAATATGTGAATGATTTGTTGAGAAGAGTAAATATGGCTGATTGCAAACCTGTAAGTACACCGTTGTCCACTAGTGAGAAGCTTTCGATTTATGAAGGAGTTCCGCTAGGTCCTGAAGATATGACGAGATACAAAAGTATAGTGGGCGCCTTGCAGTATCTTACATTGACAAGACCAGATATTGCCTTCTCTGTAAATAAGGTTTGTCAGTTTCTTACATTGACAACTGTTCACTGGGCGGCAGTAAAAAGGATATTAAGGTATCTAAAATCTTGTGTCAAACTTGGTCTAAGAATTAATAGATCAAGGTCCTTTTTAGTAAGTGCATATTCAGATGCTGATTGGGTTGGTTGCCCTGATGATAGAAGATCAACTGGTGGATTTGCAGTTTTCATCGGAAATAATCTTGTGTCATGGCATGCCAAGAAGCAAGCTACAGTATCAAGGTCAAGCACTGAATCTGAATATAAAGCTTTGGCAAATACAACTGCTGAGATTATGTGGATCCAAACGTTACTAAAGGAATTGAAAGTGGCAAGTTCACCTGTTGCACAACTGTGGTGTGATAACATGGGCGCCAAGTATCTTGCATCCAATCCTGTGTTTCATGCCAGAACAAAGCATATTGAAGTTGACTTTCATTTTGTCAGAGAAAGGGTAAATAACAAGCTCTTGCAGATTGACTTTGTTCCTTCAGAGGATCAAGTGGCAGATGGATTTACTAAGGCACTAAGTGTACGCAAGCTGGAAAATTTCAAGTACCATCTCAACTTAGCGAAGTTGTGATTGAGGGAGAGTATTAGACAAATCTGTTATAATAGTAAAGTATATGGTGGGCCTCAGGTTATTGCCATAGTTAGGATAACCAAAGATAGGAACCGTGTAATCTGTGATCACGCGATGATTCGCAATCCTTCCTAGCACGCGTCCTTCCTTCTTTGTAAGCCACGTCAGAGGCTATTCCTGGCCTATATTAACATGCAGGCGGCACGAGACAAAGTGTACGCTTCAAGCCCTCTGATATTCTTTCACTCAAATCTCCAGTTTCCATTGTAAAGAACACGAATCAAGCCCTTTCTTTCTCAAGTCCGGCCACCGGACCGTCATTGCGTCGCCGGCCCAACCGTTTAACGTGAGTACAATTCCTTTCCTCAATAGCTTCCTCAATCACGTGTGCACTGTTAGAATAAACTACGCCACGACGTGATACGGGCATACGTGACATGTGCACATCGCGCTATGGGCGTCGGTGCAGCATGTGTGGTCGTGTGTTGTCTGCGTTGTGTTTGTTCGTTTGGATAGTGTACGTGGCTTATCTGCATATGGGCGCTGGAGTAGGATCATGTCAACCACGGCAGCCGGACAACTCGGACGGCGAGCAGGTTCGGTGAACAAATCGCGTACCAGATGAGGCCGGTCACAATGAGCAAGACCTGGCCCGCCCACTCGTGCTTACCTCTGATAACGGATTGTACGTAGCGTGCATGTGCAGGAGGCCGGCTTGCATGCAGGAGTCCATCAGGTGGTGAGGCCGAGTCACAAGGAGATTAGTTCCTAGTCTGGGCTATAAATTGCAAAGGGGTTAGCTGTAACTCGCCGCAGCACAAACAATAAAGTTTGACTCCATTGAAGAACGGAGCATCGGGCTCTTGCAGCATCGTCGTGGCGGAACGGCTCGTCCCTAACTCCAGCTCGGTGGAGCTACCGCTGCTGACCAAGACCAACTACCATGAGTGGTCGCTGGTAATGCAGGTGAGTTTTGAGACACTTGTGATGTGAGACGCGGTGGAGACCATCTCTGCCGATCGTCATGAGGATTGGCTGGCTTTGGCCGCCATCCTGAGCGCGGTGCCGGCGGACTTGAAGGCCGGGCTCGTGGTGAAGAAGACCGCCAAGGAGGCATGGGACACAGTGAAGAGGATGAGGATGGGTGATGTGCACGTGAAGGAGGCAAACACGTAGATGCTTTTGAAGCATTACGAGAGGATCGCGTCTGGCGACGGTATGTCCGTCGATGAATTGGTCGTGCACATCCTGGGATCGTCGGCAACCTGCGTGAATTGGGCGAGAAGAGGAGAGTCGTGTGGTGAAGAAGATCCTTCACGTGCTTCCATCAAGGTACAACCAAATTGCTTGTTCCATGGAGTTGCTTTTTGATTTGAACAATATGATGGTGGAGAAGCTCGTCGGTCGACTACGAGTTGCGGAAGATCGTTGCGGCGGCTGCAGAACATATGGAGCGCTTACTGCTTACTGAGGAGCAATGGGAGAGGCACGTCGGTGTCAGAACGGCAAGGATTAGCGTCAGCAAGGCAAGAAGAATTGTGCGCACGATGGTGATGAACGCGTGGCGGTGCCGAGAAAGGCGGCAGCCGCAGCGGCGACGACGACAACAGCAGCATGGTCTCAGGGAGCAGCAGGCATGCCAAGAGCCGCTATTGAGGGCGGTGCTTCGAGTGCGGTGAACGCGGGCATATTGCCAAAGATTGCCGCATGAAGAAGAAAGAGAAGGCACTCCTCATCGACGCCGATGAAGAACCAGCGCTGCTGTGAAGATGACATTTAGAGGGTGTGTGTTAGAATAAACTACGCCATGACGTGATACGGGCGTATGTGATATGTGCGCGTCGTGCTATGGGCGTCAGTGCTGCATGTATGGGTGTGTGTTGTCTGCGTTTTGTTTGTTTGGATAGTGTACGTAGATTAGCTGTGTGCGCGCTGGAGTAGGATCATGTCAACCACGGCAGCCGGACAACTCGAATGGCGGGGAGGTTCGGTGGACAAATCGCGTACCAGATGAGTCAAGTCACAACAAGCAAGACCCGGCCAGCCCACTTCGTCCTTATCTCTGATAAGGATTGCATGTAGCGTGCATGTGCAGGAGGCCGGCTTTGCATGCAGGAGCCCACTTCAGGTGGTGAGGCCGAGTCACAAGGAGATTAGTTGCTAGCGTGGGCTATAAATTGCAAAGGGGTTAGCTGTAACTTGCCGCAGCACAAGCAATAAAGAACACGGGCGTTTCGTCGCCTCGTGTTTCTGTTTGCTTTTATCTTGAGGTTCCAACATGCACGTCCCAAAGCACCCCATTCAGAAGGAAAACCCAAGCTTCAATCGGATTTTGGAGCTTTGCCACCACCGGACGTGGACCACCTCGACCTCACCGGTGCGCCCTTAGCTCTGGCCTTCCCCGTCTCCGTTAGAGCCCACGCCGTCCTTCCCTAGACACCAAGGAATGTCGCCGACCCAATCTCGACCCGATTCGAGCTCCCGGTTGCCTGCGCGACACCGCCGGGGCCACCCCGCCTCTGCTCCTCGTCGACAGGCCAAAATGGTGAGCACCACCCTCCAAAAACCTCTCCAATGCGTGTACCTTGAGCTGACCTTCACTTTTATATTTTTGTGGGAATTTTTGGTGGTCGTTTGGCCGGAAACCGGTGTGCTCCCGCGAGCTTCTGAAGACCCGGCCAGACCATCGAGCTCCAGCCTGGCCACCCTGTGGCCCTGTGTGGCGTTTATCTTAGAGGCTCAGCCCTTTAGAAGTGATTTTCTTTTAAAAACTAATTCCAGAAAATGCTGTAAGCTGGAAAATCTGTAGAAAATTTACATTGGACCAGCTCTTTTTGTATGAAAGTGCCTAGAAGTTTGTAGAAAATTCGTTTAATTATGAATACTAGAGAATTAATTCTGTAAGATCCACCCATTAGATAATTCTGTAACTTTGCAAGAAAATCAGTTACATGTCCTGGTATACTCAGAAAAAGTTTCATCCTTATCCGACCAATGCGTCTTTGGAAGTTAAATTATCATCTATGTGTATGTAGAGAGACTACATGACTTAAGAATAACCTGCAAAAATTTGAGTTTAGATCTTTTCAAACAATATCTGAGAGCTTAAGAATGACATCTTCTATTCTTTAAATAAAGTTGAACAACTATTTGAATTATGTTAAGGCTGTCCGCACCGGAGGCCGCTACCCGCGCCGGGCCTGCATGCGTAGCGACCGCGCCGGTAGCGGTCGCTTGCAGCAGCGCTGGAATGGCGGCGCTAATTCCCAGGCCGCCACTTTATTCAAGGAATTAGCCGGTAGGCTGTAGCACCGGTAAAGGAGATAGAGGAAGAAATAGAAGAGGAAGAAAGGAAAGGACAAAGAAAAAAGAGAAGGAAAAAAGGAAAAAGAAAAGGAAAAAAGGAAAGGAAAAAGGCAGAAGTGAGGGAAAAGGGAGAAAAGAAAGGAAAAAGGAAAAAAGAAAAAAGGGAAGAGGGAATAAAGAAAGTGAAAAATAAATTGTGATTTTTATAAGTTGTAATTATAATATTACTAACAAAAAATAATAATATAAAATATTTTAAAACATCAGATAGTTGTATTATGTAATATAAAATCATTGACAGTTGATATAGAGGTCAGGTGGACGAGTGCAGGGAATTGAACCGTAAATGTAAGTATCTTTTAGAGTTGACTATAAAAGGCTGAGAATGTTCTTATAGAGATCCACGAGTGCAAATAGCCTAACAATCATGTATTAGATTGCTAATTGAGCATTTTGTATGTGTATATGCATATTGGTAGAGTACGAGACAAAAATCGTCAAGGATCTCAACTCGGAGGACACAACAAGTGACTTTCCTTCTATTGACTCTATCTTTGAGCGAGGCAAGCCCCGGTTACAATAAGTCAAGTTTTACAAGTTTTCTAGTTTACACATGTATATGTCGGTTATTGTTATGTATGTGTATTAAGTCTAGATGTTGTGTTTGACACTCTACTTGCATGGCAAATAAAACCCTTTGGTCAGTAAATCAGCCCCGAGCTAGTAGTTGCTATGCTAACACAGTTAATCGGTAGAAGATGAGTGTTGGAATCCACTCGTGAGATATAGGATTTTAGAACAAATTTGGGTTGATTATTAGAATTTAGATTATAATTAGAAAATCTGAAACCAGGTAGATGGTAGGAAGAAACAAGATGTGGTCTTATGTGCATAGGTCTGGTCATGTCGATTGAGGACCGAGTCATAGTCGGCCACCTCATACAAGTATTGAACATACCAATGGTATGCTAGTGATATGGGCATTAGTAAACCGACATACCTTGTTAATCTAGGTGTTAAACGACTATGCCACCGTCTTAGGTTGGAGTCAAGAGGACAGATCGGGTGTAAATACGTTAACGGATGACGTCCAAGACGTGCATCACGTGTAGGGACCCCCTGTTCGGGATGGTAGCCTTTTTTTGACATCAGGTGTCTTGAGAACGGTTGTCACTTGCAACAGTAGTGGAGTGCGTTGTGTGTGACTTCACGACATGCGTACTGTCATGTCATCGGGTTATCTCTGCAGGAGTATAATGATTATAATCACCGTCACTCGCGGATATGAGTATCGCTTGTTTTAGTTGTTGGCACGTAGTAAGAAGATTTAATTTATATATTTATGATCAGTTCTTTTTTGAATATAAATCATGTTCGAAACTTGTATGTGTTAGTTGTAGTGGCCAACTAAATTTACATTTCATATGTAAGTAAAATATGTTGTTGAAATCTGAATATAAAGACCTATATTTACGCTCTATTTTTATGCAAACTACCCCTGTTCCTAGTAACAACTGCTGCATACTAGAATAGAGTCTAGTGAGCCATTCGAGGATAAGTCTTTCTGAGTATTAGTTGCTCGGATTAGTGTTTTGCAGGTGAGCATGATTTTAAAGAGAGTAAAGATATAACGGGTTTTCAAGAGAATGCTCCAATCCCTGCAGGGTGGACGGTCCACTGGGAGCCCGACTCTCCGCCAATTTGATCTAATGTTGCTAGTACAGCTTGTCAGTGGGCATGGTGTAAATGCGTAGTTAATTACCATGAGTTGTAATAATACTCATATTTCCTATTTCTGCTACTGAACCTTATATATTTCCTATCTCATCGGTTCACTTTTAATTTATGTTGATTTCTGTTATTATTGGATGATATGCAATGTCAGTGTCACAGCTTATGGCACCATCTGAATTCGATCCTATTGTCGAGTGTGACCCTCACATCGATCAAAGCAGGCTGCCTGCGACAAGAAGGATATATTCAGGACCAGGTATCAGAGAAACTAAAACACCACCAAGTCAGATTAGTGGACTTTAAATAGGAACATTAGAGGAAGTCAGCGTGAATTAGAGGAGAACAGTGGGGAGCACTACAGGAAAAGGCTAAATTTATGGCGGCTAAATTTATTTACGATGGTTTTCGGGTTGGCTGTCGTAAATAGTGTTGGCCATCGTAAATACCGACTTATTGACTACAGCACGTTCCCGGCCGTTGTAAGATAATACTTATTTACGATGTCCTGTAACAGACCGTCATAAATAAGGCAACTATACCTGTTAGCGAGCGGGTCGCCTCGTGGCCTGCTCGCTTCGCTCGCGCTCGCGCCTCCCGCTTGACCTGCACCGCCACTGCCCTGCACCGCCCGCCGACGGCCCTCGCCTGCCCCACCGGCCAGCACCGCCGCCGCTCCGAGCCACAAAATCAATTAATTTTTTATTCGTTTTTAATTAATTGTAAATTATATGTACTAGTCATAAATTAAATTTGGTTTAATTTTGTGTTAATTAGTTATTTAATTAGTTGTATTAGTTAGTTCAATTGTTAATTATATGTTTTATTTGATTATTTAGTTGTAAATTATATTTAGTTTGTTAATGAGTACTATTTTAGGTGTAAATTGTTTGTAAATTGTTAATGAGTACTATTTTAGTTGTATTAGTTAATTTCTTTTATTCGTTGTTTGATTAGTTGTAAATTGTTTGTATTAGTTGTAAATTGAATTTAGTTTAACAAGTTGTTTAAATAGTTGTCTTAGTTAGTTAATTTTTAATTATATGTTATATTTGATTATTTAGTTGTAAATTATATTTATTTTATTAATGAGTACTATTTTATGTGTTAATTAGTTGTTATATTAAGACAGGTCAACGCTGTCTTAGAGAATCTCGTGCGTTTGCACTACCCTGGTGAGGTCCCTAGCAGTGGTGACGAGCGTATCCCTGCCAAGTCATGGATGATTACGCTCGGGCTACAGACCTGACATACAGTACTGCTCAGGGTACAGTGTGGGTCGACTTCTTGGTAAGTATGTTTAATACATTATTTGAATTTTAGTTATTCAATAACTATAATGTTTAATAACACTTATATTTCTGTCTTCTTGTAGTTACAGTTCCGTTTGGAAGATCTAGCGGTTGCTGAGCACGCGAGAGCCGTCTTCGACAAGAACGCGGGGAAGGTTGTTAGGAAAGCAATCTCTTATGCCTGGTTTCAAGCAACAAATGACTACTTGAAGAGGCATGAAGGGCAGGATCTAGCGACGTTCAAAGATGACTCCGACACGTACTTGACGGAGAAGTAGTACGCGGAGGTAAACTAGTAGTGTTTTAAATATGGCTTTCTTATTTTGTAAAACCAACTTTATTTCAATCAACTACTAAATACATGCAGAAGGGGATTTCTTGGTTGGAGGACTATCGCGAGGCTGGGCCCTCATCGGCTGTGGTCCAACGCGGACTTCATCGCCTAGTCCAAGAGGGCCCGACAATGCAGAGGGTCTACCAAAGACCAAACGTATGGTCCTGATGGATATCTACGTCTGGCTAAGCAAATGGTAAGAAAAATATCTATGAAACTATATTTATAGTATATTTATTCTACTAACTCATACCCGTAAAAAACGAGCTCGATGAATGACCGAGCGATGTTCAGGTATGCAAGAGAGATCATAGGGCAAGTGACCCTTCACAACTCGACCAGTTGTGCACTCTGGTGGCGACAGCTCGACTGGTGAGTCTTCGAGTTACTTTAAATTATTTGTAACTGTCGGTACACTGCAGACCGGGTGCCCGCGCGTGGAGGGTTGAAGACATTCCAGACGTCGCCTCCCTGTCGAGGCGGGCCCTGGCACGGCCACGTGTCCATGGCCCCGGACCTGGCCTCCCCGCTAAGGCTAGGTCCGGCGCTGCCACGTGTGGCTAGGCTCCGGGATGGACCTCCCTATTGAGGAGGGCTCCGGAGCCACCACGTGTCCTTGGCCCAGGACCTAGCCTCCCCGCTGAGGCAAGGTCCAGAGCCTCAACGAGTCTCCGGGCTCCGGGCCGGACCTCTCTGCTGACGAGGGCTACGGAGTCGCCACGTGTACTTGGCCCCGGACCTGGGCTCCCCGCTGAGGTGAGGTCCGGAGCTTCCACGTGCCTGCAGGCTCCGGGCCTGACCACCCTGCTGAGGAGGGCTCCGGAGCCGCCATGTGTCCTTGGCCCCCAGTCCTGGCTTCCCCGCTGAGATGAGGTCCGGAGCTGCCACGTGTCCCCGGGCTCCGGGCCGCACCTTCCTGCTAAGAAGGGCTCCGGAGCTGCCATGTGTCCTTGGCTCTGGATCTGGCCTTCCCGCTGAGGCAAGGTGCGGAGCTGCCACGTGTCTCTAGGCTCCGGGCTAGACCTCCCAGCTAAGGAGGGCTCCAGAGCTGCCAGGTGTCTCACGACGAGTCGTGGGCCGTAAGGACTATGGAGTTAACTAAGGTGTATGTCGTCGAGATGTGCATTCAAGACTCACGCCTTCCTTAGAAGCATGGCACACGATGCACGCCTCCGCCCGTCCATCATTACAGTGCGAAGACAGGTCGGCAAGGCATAACAGTGGCACAGTGCTGCCTAGCAAACCGACGGGACGTGGCAACAAGACGGGGTTTTCATCATCACCTTCTACCAGGTCAGAGGCGCCTGGCGTGTCACGCGGTGGGCCTTAACTCCACCGACAACGACATTACATGTAGTTGTAAGTACATTAGATCGTGTATAGGGTACAGATGGCCATGGGGCCACCTGTTGGGCCCTGCGCCATAATGTAACTGCCCCGACCTTGAGCTATAAAAGGATCAGGGCAACCTCCAGACAAAGCGTTAGCAACCCAACCAACTCACTCTTTCACACGCGCAAGCAATACAACACACACTCCCGTGGACGTAGGGTTTTACACTCCAGCAGCCCGAACCACGTAAATCTCTATGATCACCCCGAGTTCATTTGCCTCGATCAATCTAGAGGCGTTAGCTCCTCCAAACAACAAACCTCCGTAGACTGCTCCAGTAGCGGTACCAGGGAAAGTGTCGCAGGCTACACTTCGACACTTGGCGCGTCAGGTAGGGGAATTTTACACTCTCTAGACGATCGAGCATCATCACCATGGTGAACATCCACTACATAGTCGGCTCGTCTCGCCCCATTCGCTGCCGACTCCAAGGGAGAGACGAGGAGGCCTCTTCCCACTCCAGGGCGGGTAAATCTGGCCGGGCAGGCAACCGGACAGTCGTTGTGCCCGCGATGCCCACCACTGCTACCACACGGAAGCCTTCTACCCCCACGGCGGTGACCACGCCGCCAGTTGCAAGCCCGGAGAGCGTGTTGGCCGCAGCACGTGCTCTCCACCACAACCCTCCTGGCGAGGGTGCTCCCCCAGAGGCGGCAGAGAAGTGGCGCCACGACGTCGACCACCTCGTCTTTGCCACCATGAACATGCCCGCCTACAGAAGGCAGCGGGCCAAGCCCTCACAGGCCAAGTTGCATACACCGACAGTGGCCCGCGAGACGGCGAAGACGCGTGCAGCGACCATGGCCAGACAGGCCAAAACCAACTTCAGGGTCGAGCTATACCACCGTCGTGAGCGAAGATGGTCGTGTCACCATCGAGCGACGTCGCGAGAGGCGCCACAACCTCGAGGGAGAGTACAACACCCCGACTGCTGTACCAGCGGGACGCCCTGCGCAGACCCCTCCCTCTCCATGAGCAGGCGGGGGCTACTTGGCGCTTGCCCCGCACCTTCGCATGGTGGTCTCGCCACCCATGTTTCGGCCTCACATGCTAGAGAAGTACGATGGGATTGTCATCCCCGCCGAGTCATTGCAGATCTACTCCACCTCCGTCCTAGCTGCAGGAGGGAATGAAACCGTCATGGCCAACTACTTTCCGATGGCCCTGACTGGCACTGCCCGTTCATGGCTCATGAATCTTCCCCCAGGATCCATCTCCTCCTAGGAAGAGTTTTGCTAGAGGTTCACAGCCAACTTTGGCAGTTCCTACACGCGCCCCGGTAGTGAGCTAGACCTCAACGCCGTGCGTCAGCGCGAGGGAGAGTCATTGCGATCATTCATCCAGCGGTTCTCTCAGGTCATGAACACCATCCCTTGCATCCTGAACGCCTCTGTTGTCGTCGCGTTCCGACAAGGCATTAGGGACAAGAAGATGTTGGAGAAGTTAGCCACGCATGACGTCCAAGACGTCTCCGTGCTCTTCAGCCTGGCTCACAAGTGCGCCAGGGCCACGGAGGGCCGAGACTGGCACTCATGACCCGCCTTCGCGGCGGGGAGTTCCGGTGAAGCCGCTGCTCAGGGCAGCGGCAAGAAGAAGAAGAAGACTGTAGGCAAGGACAGGCCTCTAGCCGGGGCACCCACCATCACTGCCGCAGAAGCCGGTGGGGGCCGTGCCCCGCGCACCGACATTCTCCCACGATCGCCGTCCGTCAGTGATGACGGCCAGTGGTGCCCGGTGCACAACTCCAGCCGCCACGGTGCAAGCGAGTGCCGTGAGATCAAGAAGCTCGCGGAGCGCTTTCGTGAACAGCAACAGCGGCAGCGCCAAGACGGCGTGCCCTTCCGCCAGCGGGAGGGCAAGCAGAAGGCTGACCTTGAGGTCGACACAGAGCAGGAGATGGAGTACCAGGACACCAAGCGGACGTTAAAGGCCGTCTACGGCCACTCCGACTCTGACTCCAACGCTGACATTGAGCGTCACAAGACGCTCCACGTGATGTATAAGGGTTCCTTCGACATCACATCCCGGCGTGCTGTCAAGACCCTGCGACGAGCAGTTGCGGTGCCTGCTCCAACCCCCGGGTCGGTGCCTCACCACAAGTGGATAGAGACGTCGATCAGCTTCGACGCCACCTACTAATCCAAGAACATGGCGGTCGCCAGGCAGCTGCCACTCCTCATCGCCCCCACCATCGCCAATATGAAGCTCTACCATGTGCTGATCGACGATGGGGCGCCCCTCAGCGTTATCTGCCTTGCAGCTTTCAAGAAACTGCAGATCCCTCTGTCCCAGCTCACCCCCTCACGTCCATTCTCTGAGGTGGGTCGGGATCCTATCTGTCCATGCGGTAGCATCTCCCTCCCGGTGACATTCAGGACGCCTGAGAACTACCGCACAGAGAGCATTGTCTTCGATGTTGCAGAGGTCAGCCTCCCCTTCAATGCCATCAGCAGGCCAGCCCTGTACCGTTTCATGGCGGTAGACCACTACAGCTACCTGCTTGAAGATGCCAACACCTGAAGGCGTCCTCAAGATCCACGGAGACCGCACTGCCGCTGTTTCAGCACTGGAGAAACTCCAAGCGTTGGCAGCAACATAGGAGGCCACTTCCGGCTACAGTGAAGCTAGCCAGCCGCCTCCAAGCATGCGCCTGCGAGGGTTGACATATGCACCCCGGGTGCAGCCCTGAAACAGTGAGGACTTTCCCGTCAAGGTCGTCCAAATTGGCTCCAACGCTGCCCAGACCACCCGAATCGCCAGGGGCCTAGGTGACAAATAGAAAGACGTGCTCGTCACCTTCCTCCGGGCTAACTTTGACGTGTTTGCATGGCAACCGTTAGAGATGCCCTGTAACAGCACTGACTTTTATTAAGATTGATTTCAACTTATGAAACAAAGTTAAGGCAAAGGTATAGCTTGAGTTTGTGTCACATGAAATGATGAACACAAAAAATGGACATGTGAGGGAGTTAAAAAATTTATTTAGCCCATGCTTAACACGTGTTAACATGAGGAAAGAATTTCACTCCCCAAATCTCACTCATGTGCACATCCTTTATGAGTAGAAGATGAGGGAAATTTAAACAAAATTTGAATCGTTTAAAGGGATTCATGATAAGATTGTCTAAATGCATCCAAGTGAATTCACCGATGCATTCCTCATGTATTCAAGAGCTTAAGTTTCAAATTTGGAGGATTTGAGAGTTCATATCCTATTTATTCCGAGGAATAATCGAGGGAGAGTTCAAATATAAATTTGAATTTGGAAACTGAACCAAACATGCTCAATTTCAAAATCTGATTTCATATTCAAATTCCTCATATTTTGTTTGATCTACCATCCAATTTTGGTGGGATTCGGACAAAGGCGGTGCGGGAATCTTAAAGCACAGAGGGTAGAGGGTTTTAGGGGTGCTGTGGCCCACTTGTCAGTCACCCCGCACAGAGAACCGACTCTGTTTCTTTCTCACTTCACACGAGAGCTCGACAGCGGCCGGCCGAACCCGCTCCCACTGTTTTACCGGCGCCATCACCTGCTAGCCGGCTGACTGCTTTGCTCTTATCCTCCACCCCGAGGCACAAACACATTTGGCTACCCTATCCAGCTCGTGCTCCCTCGGTTGTGTTTCTCCCGCGAGGAATGGCCACCACCGCTCTCTATTTTCTCCCGATCACGCCATAGCACCTGGCCTTGGATGATCAAGCTCCCCACAGCAAAAAGCAGCACCCACTCGTGCTCTAGCCGGCTAGCAACGTTCCTTCACGGTCCTGTGCTCATTTGCATGCGGGAGTTAGAAGTTTCGCCTGCGCTCGTGTTGAACACCGAAGAAACGGCCTACGGCTACCATGGACATCCCACACCGTGCAAGCTCACGCTCAAGCAAGCCACTCCATCGGTGCACCGGCGACCCTAGCTGCTCCTCCCCGAAGCTCAACCCTAGCAATTGATCATAGAGCGAGAATTTGGCAATCTTCTCCCTGGCGGCGTAACCCGACCTCGAGGTAGGAAATGGTGAAATCCACTCTCAATATTTGTTTCTAGCCTTGCAAATTTCGCACATAGGATCCTAACTAGCTAGCGCACCTCCTCCATCGATTTTAGATCGATAGATGGGGTGCAGAGGGGGGAAATCCAAGTTTTGTCTATGGCGCACCTTCGGACCCCGTCGGCCGCATGGTGCCGACATGGTTGGAGAGCTCCCCGGTCCGGTTGGTTGCCATTTCCACGTTCCTCACAACTCCCCTGGCCGGCTGTGGCCGGTGCGCGCGGGTTTCCGGTGATCGCCGGCCACCGGTGACCCGATAAATGAACTCGGCGGATCAAATTAGGGGACGGCGAGTATGAGGCCGGAAGGTGGCCGGGAAGGCGATTCGGGCGACCCTCGCCGGAGGGCGCCACCACTCGGCTCGACTGGCGCGAGGTTGAAGAATCCCTGTGCGTGGGACCCACGTGCATGGATTTAAACTTTTCTAGGATTTTTAGAAAATAGTTCAAACTTCCAATAGCCATAACTTGGTGTAGAATTGTCAAAAAATTGCCAAATAAATTTTGTTGGATTCCTATCAGTGAGTACTATCCAGGGGTGCAGCCCAATGTTTATGAAAATCCATGTGTTTGACTAGTTAATTTATTTAAGGTAAATATTGTAGGATTTATTCCAGGAGTTCCGTTAGTTAGAAAATTTCCGATTTTGGACAGGACATCCTTCCAAATATACTTGAACTCCAGTAAAAATTTTAGAGGCATCGGATTTCATTTTCTTGGTCAAATGATGTGTTTATTATTTATATCTCTGAAAAATAGGAAAAATAACAGAGACCTTTTTCATAGATTTTATCCAAACTTGTAAAATTCATATCTCCATGTAGGAAAATCCAAAAATGGTAAAACCAATTCCTAAGGACTCAGGATATTTTGGTACTTCACAAAAAGTCCACTTTTCAGCATAGGAAAGCTTAAGATCTAGTAGGTAAAGGCAGATTTGCTAAAGCACCTAAGGAATTATTGTGATCACATGGAGCCATTTCATGATCTAAAATTGTGCACATTGCCTACATAACTTTCATTGAAGCCATGGTTAAATTTTCAGCTTCAGTGGACCTCTGGAACTTGAGCTACCATTCTTTAGGTCTAAATGTTCATATAAGGGGTTAATCACATGGTGATTAAGATTACCTTCCTTTCCCCTAGCTTTCTTCATCTCTAAGGTTATAGATCCAACAACAGAAACCTGGCTGTTGTTTTTCCCTTTTAGTCTTAGGTAACTTGTGCAACCACATTGAAACATTTTCTCAATTGCTTTTGAATATATGTGCATAATCATCTGAATAGCTCACGTGACGTCGACATTCGGCGAGGATTCAACTCAGCAGTGAGGATCTCCATCTCGTGATGAGTTTGGCGGATTCTCTGGAGGAAGACTAACTCGTAGCATCTAACAAAACCATTGAGCAAGGCAAGTTCCGGTTTGCATATAATTACCGTTTAAATTTTTTGCTTTACTTTCACCTAATGTTGTTAGACTTGATATTGTGCATTACGTTTAGGATGCTTAAAACTCCAACTGCATTACCATGAAATCCCTAAGTAGATGGTTATCATAGGCTTTGCCTCGTCGTAGATGCTAGGCTAATGTTGTAGCTAGCTCGGTAGAAGTCGAGTAGTAAAAAACTACTCGCGAGAAAGGTCGAGTAACGGAGTTTACTCGTGAGAGGTTGATGATAAGAGCACCGTTATGAAAAATGAGATGGGGACGGGGAGTTCCTGTAGGATGGAGCGCTCAAGGTTGTCTCGACCTGCGATGGGTGTGATAATGCTTGAGACCACATTGTGCCTGGGCCGGGAGGGTAAGGCAAATATGGAGGTTGGTTGTTAGCCCTGTCCGTGTCAGTTAAGGACCGCGCGTATGCGGCCCTGGTGGACAATATTGAGTTGTACCGTATATATAGTGGGGTATGGGACCCATGAAACCGATGTAACTCGATGGACCGTGATATAGAAACTCATCCTTCGCGTGGAAATGGCGTTGAGAAGGCGGGAGGTGTAAATCCTTTAGTGGGAAACTTTGATGTGTCCGCGTAGAGGACCATCCCGCTCGGCACGAAACATTTTTCTATGTTGGGGTGTCGTGTGAAAGGTTGCTGCATACAACGTAAGAAAGAGTAATTTTTTCGAGGCAGGTGTGTGTGTCATGTAATCCAGGTTGTTATTGATTCGAATCACCGTCGCTCGCGGAAGAGGATTGAGCATACTTGCCCACTGCGCCGTGACGTAGTAAGAAGAGGAACTATGTCTCTTAACCTATTGTTAATGGCTTAATCATTGTATTGGAACCTTGACTGAATTAGATATAGTTCTAACTTTAGTTCTGTTCCCCCTTAGGCTCGCAACATCGGTATAAGTGTTTCTTGTTTGATTGTGGACTTTCGGTGTTGTGAGGCGTGAGGACCACAAAAATAAAGGCTATAAGAATCTGAATATAAGGATCAAGTTTAGTCAAGCTGCATTTTGCAAAGTTCACATTCCTATCTTCTTACTACTCTTGCATGTAGGCTTACATGTTTAGGATTGATGGTTAAGACTTGCTAAGCCTTAGTGCTCACGGTTGCTTCGTAGTTATTTTTGCAGGTAGCAGGATGCTTGCTATGAAGAAGGTTGTTCGGTGAGACACCGAACCTCACGGTTTGTTCAACTCATCGGACAGCTAGCCGCTACCTTTCTTTGGTGAGGCTAGTAGGAAGCGTTCACGGGCTGAACGACTTCTCTTCGGCGTAGTTAGGGTCGAGAGTGAGTAGATGTCTAGCCTTTTTATTCCGCTGCGTGTGTACATTATATCGTAAAAGATCTTATCTTGAGTAATAAATGGTTTCCGTATGTTCTACCATCTTTTCATGCATGTTGTTGGGTGCCGCATCGCACGGCACCGCCCAGTGTGATTCCTTGAGCGTGTACCCCGGGCGGGGGCCGCGGAATGCCCAGGATCCCCAGGGAGGTGATTGAGAACCATCTGAAAATTTACCACGACGCCAGGCCGGTACAACAGAAGCCTCGGTAGCAGTCAATCGAGTGGCAAGAATTCATCCGTGAAGATATGAAGAAGCTGCTTGACGCTGGCTTCATCCGAGAGGTCCACCATCCCCGATGTCTGGCCAACCCTGTTGTCATCTCTAAGGCTGGCATAAAGCTTTGGATGTGCATATACTACACCACTCTCAATAAGGCATGTCCAAAGGATCCATTTCCTCTCCCACGTATAGACCAAATAGTGGATTATACATCCGGCTGTGATCTATTGTGTTTCCTAGATGCTAACTCAGGTTTTTATCAAATACCTATGTCTAGGGAAGATGAAGAGCATACTGCCTTCATAACAGTAGATGGTCAATATTGTTATTATCCATGCCTTATGGTCTTAAGAATGCTCTTCCCACCTTTGTACGTGCTTTGCATAAAACATTTTAGAATTTCATTCGTGACCTAGTAGAGGTGTATGTCGATGACATCGTTGTCAAGGTTAAGTCGCAAGCATCTTTGCTCGACAACCTAGCCCTAGTCTTTGACAGGTTGCATTCGACACGCATGAAGTTGAACCCAAACAAATGTGTCTTCGGGGTCTCTGCCGGAAAGCTGCTCGATTTCCTGGTCTCACACTACGGAATCAAGGCTAACCCAAAGAAGATTAAGGCAATAGAATTGATGCAGCCACATTCCCGCATCAAGGACGTGCAGAAGCTTACGGGATGCTCGGCTGCGCTCAGCCGATTTATCTTTAGACTGGCTGCACAGGCTCTCCCGTTTTTCAAGCTTCTGCACAGGTCCGAACCCTTTGTCTGGACAGAGGAGGCGGACGAGGCGTTCCAAAAGCTGAAGAAGTTCCTCATGACGCCGCCGATCGTGATGGCTCCGTAACAAGCCTTTCCTCTTCTCCTCTATATCACCGCAACAACGGAGGTAGTCAACATGGTCCTGGTCGCGGAGCGACCGGAGCAACGATGGCCCCATGTCCCAGACGAGGCTCCTGCCACAGGTCTCGAGACCCAGGACCTAGACCTTCCTGGGGAGCCAAGAGGCGATGAGATAGTCAGGTCCTGGCTAGCCGGACCTGACAACCAATGCACATCTGGGTCCCAGCTCCTGGAGTGCAGTCCCGGAACCGAAGGCCAGAGGTCCCCGGGTCTCGGACCTCCACAAGAAGACACTCAGGACCCCCCCGGGAGGGCTCGGACCATCCAGTGTCTAGTCTACTTCATTAGCGAGGTCCTTCACGATGACAAGACAAGATATCTAGAGGTGCACAAGCTGCTCTACACAGTCCTCGTTGCATCAAGGAAGTTGCTCCACTACTTCCAAGCTCACAAGATCTCAGTGGTCACCTCATACCCTACGAAAGCCGTCCTCCACAGCCCCGATGCAACTGGGAACATGGCAAAGTGGGCTGCTGAGCTGGCGGAGTTCGAGCTGGACTTTTTGCCACACCATGCGTGAAGAGTCAGGCGCTAGCTAACTTCGTGGCAGAGTGAACACCACCACCGTGCCACCTAGGGGCCAAGACATCGGTGAACCAGAGCCCAGGGCTCCGGTCTTCCCCGAGCCTCACGGGACCCTCTTCTTTGACGGCTCCTCGAGCAAGCAAGGTGCCGGAGTGGGGGTACTGCGCCTCACTCTGACTGGGGAGCAATTCAATAACATGGTGCGGCTTGACTTCAAGGCGACCAACAACATGGCGGAGTATGAGGCTCTCATCTTCGGGTTAAAAACCGCGCTGTCCCTCGGCGTCCAACAGTTGTTGGTCAAGGGTGATTCTTAGCTGATCATCAAGCAAGTCAAGGGAGAATGCTGATGCACCGACCCTCAACTTGCAGCCGACCTCCTCCAAGTACAGAAGATGGAGAAGGACTTCGATGTCTTGGATCTGTGCCATGTCCCTCGTGCCAACAACACAATTGCCAATGAGCGGTCAATGAATGCTTCAACTGGGCTCCGGTGCCTGTGGGAGTCTTTGAAAGGAAGTTGCCGCGACCTATCGTCTGGCCTGCCGAACCAGACGAAGGGGGGGAGATCAGCACCTCGAAGCTGGTGTATCCGGTGGCCCTACTACCATGGAGCCCGCCAAGGATCGTAACCATCACCGGGGAATCCGTGCAACACAACGCTCAAGATCCAGAGGCTCAAGTAGGTCCCGACACATGGATCACGAAGGTCCAGGACTACTTGGAAGAAAATATCCTTCCCGATGAACATGTATCCGCTAAACAGATCATTCGGTAGGCTAAGAGATACACACTGGTAGAAGGGGATCTTTACCGGCGTGGCGCCAATGGTGTCTTATTGCAGTGCATAACCCGGGAGGAGGGTTGCGAGTTGCTCACAGAGATCCATGGAGGGGAGTGTGGGAACCATGCATCTTCCCACACGCTGGTCGGTAAAGCCTCCCGACATGGTTTTTACTGGTCGACCGCTCTCCACGATGCCGTCGATCTGGTCAAGAGATGAAAGACGTGCCAGTTCCACGCCAAGCAGATCCACACACCGGCGCAGACACTGCAGATGATCCCGTCCTCATGGCTCTTCGCTGTGTGTGGGCTGGACATCCTGGGGCCATTCCCCAGATCTATCGAGGGTACCAATACCTATACGTCACCGTAGACAAGTTCACCAAGTGGGCGGAAGCTGCCCTTGTAGTAACAATCAACAGGCAATAAACAGTCAAGTTCATCAAGTCAATCATCTACCTGTTCAGGGTCCCGAACAGAATCATCACCGACAACAGGACCCAGTTCACCAGTGTAGTGTTTCAAGAGTACTGCGAAGACCTCGGCATCCAAGTTTGCTATGCTTATGTTGCTCACCAAAGAGCAACGGTCAAGTCAAGAGAGCAAATGCCGAGATACACAGGGGACTCAAGACGTGCACCTACAACTGCTTGAAGAAGCATGGTGCGAATTGGGTAGACGAGCTTCCGTGTGCATTGTGGGATACCCGGACGTCCCTCAGTCGCACGATAGGGGAAACACTCTTCTTCCTGGTATATGGGGCTGAGGCCATACTCACCCTGCAGATCACCATGTCCCCCCCCCCTCCCTCCCCTTGACCACAGGACCATCTTTGGCGTGAAGATATCGACCTCGTCGATGAGCGAAGGTGGCAAGCAGCTACTCGAAACACACGGTACCGCCAGGCGCTCCAGCGTTATCAACAGTGATTCGTGCGGAGTACACAGCTCGAGGTGGGCGACCTGGTGATTCGGTGAATACTTTCTCGTGAAGGGGCGAACAAACTCTTCCCCTGCTGGAAGGGTCCCTTCCGAGTGACACAAGTGTGCTGCCCCGGGTGCGTCCGCCTAGCCACGGAAGATGGGGTACCTCTACCCAATCCATAGAAAATAGAGAACCTCCGTAAGTTCTATCCTTAGCACAATGGTAGGGCTCTTTTTTCTCTTTTAGGGTGTCATAGCTTCTAGGAACAGTGCTAGGAACAGCTAAGCTCCGTTGGAGTCCTGCTACTCTTGTCATCCGGGGCGGTTCGCTGCCTTCTTGTAAAGCCTGTCTACTCCTACGAATAAACCTGATATGAGAAAAACTTATCCTACCCTATGTGTGCTCTTGCTCCCCACTCTTTACATTACAGTTTATGCATTACTCTCGCATATCAACTGTGTTATGGCATGTCTGGGGGTCGTCCTACCTACTTGTCCTAAGTCCCGTGGCGCTAGAAGGTCTCTTCGCTGAAAGGATAACGCCCATGGGAGGTCCAAGGTGTGCAGCCTGCTTAGCTTGGTTTTGTATCCTAAGCCTGCCCGCTCTACCTCCCGAGAGCTACAACTGAGTACTTGGGGGCCGGATGGCACACACTTATGGACAAGGGAGTAACTGGACACCGGGCACCACCCCTTTTATTTTCGTACTTACTTTTCATACTGCTCCAGCCGTATGGCCAGCCACTTTTCCATGCGCTTACCCATAGTAGGATATGTGCTATCCTTTTGCAGGTAGGTCCGCTTGAGATACCTTTGGTGTACCCGCGGTCCTTTGGTTATTTCCTTGCTCGGGGGCCCTATGGCGCTGAAAGGTCCCTCCACTGAAAGGCTAATGCCAGCGAGAGGTCCAGGGCGTGTAGTGTACTTAGTCTGGTTTCGTACCCTAAGCATGCACACTCTGCCTCTCCAATGCTGCCGCTAAGTACAGGGGAGCCGTACGGCTCATACCTTCGAGCAAAGTCATAACCATAACCCGAATGCTCTCACACGGAATTGCTCAAGCCCCGCAGCTCGGCTAAGCACCGTAAGCCACAGCGATAATAGGAGCGGGGAATTGTGGCAAGTAAACACGAATTACTCCTTTCCCCACCATGTCCGTGCAGGTCCGAACAGGTCCATAAGCCACAGCGAGAATAGGAGCAGGAGGTCCGTTGTTCACGTCTTGCCTCAGCCTTCTGCTTGGTAGGTGCGCCCCAACCAAAGGGCCACACCTACCAGCGGGCCATCACGATGAACTATGCGGGCAGGACGTTGGGACCGCCACGGTGACAAGCAGAGACTCGGAGCTTCAACTACAACGGGCTAGCGACATCACCAGGACTCCCTCGGGTCCTTGCGCTAGTAATGACCCGGGGAGAGGAGCTAATGATGCTGTCGGAGCTCCTTCATGTCCTTGCGCTGCCAAGGATCCAAAGATACAGGCTCATGACATCGGCAAAGAAGCTACCTACCTCGGCTAAGTCGTTCCGGGACCTTGCGCTGCCAAGGACCCGGAGACGCACGTCAACAACACAAGACATGAAGACTTCAACAATAAGTCCTTATTCAGGGAGAAGTTCTGGCACATAGAGGAGCATACAAGGTGAGCGGGAGACCTAGAAGCCTACTGGCACTGGAACCTAGCAGCTGCAAGCCGGGCGACCTCCTCCACAACAGACTTGGTCGCCTCCGACATCTCTGCACTGAGGCCCTGCGCCACTGGTTCAAAGGAGATGTTGGGCTCACAGCTCCGGAAGCATGAGAGCACATGCTCTGCCACCTGCTGAGCTAGAGCTTTGCCTTCAACTTCCAGCTGCTCCCTGACGACGTCCTCCAGCGCCAGCATCTTGGCTCCTGCTGAGTCCAGAGCAGGGAGCACCTGGCTCACCTCCTGCACTGGACCGCCGGGGCGCAAAGGACTGAAGCCGAAAGGCTCCAGCGTCGTCTACGATGGAACGAAAAGCCCAGAGCTCGTCAACTGTCTTGACGGTGGCGGCCAGCTCCTCGGTCAGGTTCCTGCTCGCCAACTCCTGCTCCCGGGCAGCCAACTCTTCCTGCTTGGCAGCCAGCTCCGCAGCTCGGCAGTCTAGGGAGGCCTCCTTGGTCTCGACGGCCCGGTCGTAGACACCCTGGAGCCGCTTTCTCAGGTGCTCCCGCCCCCCCCCCCCTCGTGTGCAGCTTGGTGGGTGGAGAGCTCCCTCTCCTTTGCCTGCACCTCCTGCTCCCGCCGGACAAGCATCTCCCGCAGCTCCAATAGAGCTTCAGTGCGTGCATCGGCGGCAGCGTGTAGCTGCTTGGCCTCAGCTAGGAGGTCCACCGCCCTCTTATTGAGCTTCCCGACGACGGCCTGCTTCGAGTCGAAGTCTCCTGCATCACCTCCATCCGCTCCTCCCGCGCCTGCCCCTTCTTCTGAGCAGACTGGGTCCGCTCCCTCAGCAGATTGCCCTAGTCCCGGAGGCGCTCCTGCTTGGACCTCAGCTTGGCCCACTCCTGGTCGAGCGCCTCCTGCACCTGTTGGAGGCTGGAGTGGGACGCCTTCATGGCCTTGGGGAGTGGGGCTGCCTCCGGCATCTATAGGAGGGGGACCGCCGCAAGCACCACCGGCTCTTCGTCCTCCGGCGGAGCAGTCATCACGCCAACCGGTGGAGGAGAAGGAGACGGACTCGAATCTTGCCTTGGAGCAGCCATGCCGCTGCCAGGGACGTCCACGACCAATGGCTGGCTGGTCTCGGGAGCTCAAGGGTCGGTGCCGCGGGCTGGCTAAGGCACTGGCTCCGGCGCTGGTGCTGGCACAGAGACTTCAGAAGCCCCAGCGGCGGAGGCGCTCTGGCCCTTGGGCAGCTGCGAAGGAGGAGGAGCGCTCTACGGGAAGCCCTGCGAGAAAACATGCTGAAGTTAATCACCCAAGTGAAGAATCCTGCGTTGCAGCCTACTCTGAAGGCTTGGACCGTACCTGGAAGCTTGGAAATTCTAGGACGAGCGGAGCTTCTTGCGCAGAGGGCTGAAGCCACTCATCCCAGCCGACTTCGGAGCCGGAGATGCGTCGGAGGCCTTCCTCGCTGCCGGCCTTGGGGATGGAGGCGCGTCAGGCGCCAGGGCTGCCCCCGTCGGCTTCGGAGCCAGTGGCGCCTCAGGATCCTTAGCCACTGCACGCGGCACAGCGGGAGCCTTCCGCACTGCTGGCCTAGGGGCTGGAGGCGCATCTAGTTCCAGGGCTGCACCCGTTGGCTTCGGAGCCGACGACGCTTGCAAGAACCTTCGTCGTTGCTGGCATCGCGTCAGGAGCCTTCCCAACTGATGCTTTCAGAGTCAGTGGCACGTCAGAGGCCTTCTCCTACATTGGAGGCACATCGAGGACTCTCCCTGAAGCCGCAGCAGCACCTGGCGTCCTCCTCACGCTCGCCGAAGCTGCCCCGGTTGCAGCAGTTCCAGAACTGCCACCGACGCGGCTGCTGAGCCCGATGCAGAACAGAGAGTGGCTTGGGATCCCTCCGCTCGGGGGCCCAGGACAAAGCCTCCGTCGAGGCGAATCAGCCTCCTCCTAGGCCGCTGGTTCGACTCCGTGGCGTCCTTGGGTGGCGAGCGAAGGCGCGGAGTGAAAGAGGGACCACCCTCCGACACCTTCTCCTTCCCCTTGTTACGTGGTTGGGCCGGCGTGGGTGTCGGCCAGTCGCCGACGCCACTCTCTCCGGAGATCTCCACGCCACGGGAGGCATCGTCGACCTGCCACACGGCGACATCAATGTCGTCCAACATCAGCAGCTCCCTCAGCAACCTCAACCTCATCGCCTGGTTGAGGCAGATCGGCAAGCAGCTTGTCAGCGGGTTGATGAAGTCATCGGAGGTCAGGTCAGGGGTCAGCCTCTGCAGCATGAGGCTCAGCATCTTCCCATCCGGGGACGACCCAGAGCCGCACTCTAGCCGGGTGAGATCGTTCTCCCCGGTGTACAGCCAGGACGGCCGGGAGCGCTGCTGGTGAGGAGCAATGCGGCGCGGCAGGAAGTCGGCGAGGACCATCAATGATGTCAGACCTCTCGTGCTAGGAATCTGATCCTCATCAGCACCGGCTTGTAGGCGTCCTGCAGGTCCGGCACCTCATCTCCGACGGGGTCTTTGCTGGATGGGGGCCTGCTCGGCAGCTCCAGACGGTCGTGGACGTCCGTCCGAGCAATCACCCAGTCCTCTCTTCAGTGCTCCCATCTGCCGGAGGAGAAGAGTGTGATGTACGTCGCAGAGCTCCTCCCTCGGTGCTGTAAGTAGTAAGCCCCCAGGTGGCTTGTGCTTCTGCCCGAGGCGTGCAGCATGAAGAACACCTGGAACAGCTGCACTGATGGCCGCACGCAGTAGAACATCTCACAAAACTGGACAAAGACTGCCCTAGAGAGAGGGTGTGCAGCGTCAGGTGCTGCAGCTGGAGCCCAGACACCTCCAGCAGTGTAAGGAGGAAACAACGTACGAGGTGAAGAGGACGACCTCGTCGGGTTGCAGGCTGGAGAGTGGGGTCGTCCCGGGACGGATCCATCCGTCGTGCTCGGCCGACTACCAGCCGAGCAGGCGCCTTACGCACTAGAGCTTTTCGCCAGTGCGAAGCCGGAAAGAGCGAAGGCCGGAAGCCATGGCAGCAGACAATGGTTGGATCCGCTTGGGAGCAGAGGCTTCGAGTGCAAAGGTGGAAGACGGAGAGCACAAGGCACGAGGAGACAAGTAAGGAAGAAATTACCCTTTGTTGAAAGGTTTCCTTTACTATTCCTGTGACCCTTGGCAGGGTGTCGTGTGCGGAGCCTGGGCTGTCACTGCCCCGTGCAGCCCGCACCCCCAATGACGGGTGGGAACCAGGTCCGTCTGTCAGACACTGGGGGCCAGGTAGGTTGCGTCTCCGGAACAAGGCCTCGACGGTTCCGAAGAAAAGCGGCACGGTGGAACTGCAGCGATCGACCCAAGAACCACCGCAGTCGATGCCTGAAAACAGATTCTCGAGCATGTTGCCATGACCCTCCAGTCAAGGACGGCCACACATCCACTATGCAAGAGACGTGCTGCTGTTTCAACTGTCGAGTACGCCCACTACACCAAGGACATGCAGCCTTTTTTACTACTAGGTACAACCACTCATCCACTACGTCTGGGAATTGCTGCCACTTCAACAGACGAGGTGCAAGTTTAAAGAAACCATGCGGGAAGGAAAAACGGAGGCCCCACCTACGGGATCGTCACCTTCCCAAGGTGTGACCGAGGACCACTGTCGGTACCCTGCAGACCGGATACCATCACGTGGAGGGTTGAAGAAATTCCAGATCTAGCCTCCCTTTCGAGGCGGGCTCTGGCACATCCATGTGTCCATGGACCCAGACCTGGCCTCGCCACTGAGGCTAGGTCCGGCGCTGCCACGTGTGACTAGGCTCCGGAGACGCCACGTGTCCTTGTCCCCGGACCTAGCCTCCCCATTGAGGCAAGGTCCAGAGCTGCCACGTGTCCCCGGGCTCCGGGCCAGACCTCCCTACTGAGGAGGGCATCGGAGCCACCATGTGTCCTTGGCCCCGGACCTGGCCTCCTCACTGAGGTGAGGTCTGGAGCTGCCATGTGTATCCAGGCTCCGGGCCTGACCTACCTGCTGAGGAGGGCTTTGGAGCCGCCACGTGTCCTTGGCCCTGGACCTGGCCTCCCCAATTAGGTGAGATCCATAGCTGCCACGTTTCCTCAGACTCCTGGACGGACCTCCCTGCTAAGGAGGGCTACGGAGCCGCCACGTGTCATTGGCCCCGGACCTGGCCTCCCCGCTGAGGCCAGAGCCGGAGCTTCCACGTGTCTCTAGGCTCCGGGCCTGACCTTCCGGCTAAGGAGGGCTCCGTAGCTCCCATGTGTCCCATGACAAGTCATGGGTTGTAAGTACTCTAGAGTTAAGGAAGGCGTGCATCGTCCAGGCGCGCATTCAAGCCTCGCGCCTTCCCTAGAAGCATGGCGCATGGCGCACACCTCCCCCCATTCGTCATTACAGTGAAAAGACATGGCGACGAGGCGTTATAGTGGCACAGTGCCGCCAAACGGCATAGTGCTGCCTAGCAGACCTACGGGATGCGGCGGCAAGATGGGGTTTTCATCATCACCTGCTACCCGGTCAGAGGCGCTTAGCGTGTCACGCGGCGCGCCTTAACTTACCGATAGTGACATTACATGTAGCTGTAAACACCCTAGAGCGTGTATAGGGTACTGACAGCCGCGGGGCCACCTGTCGGACCCGGGCCACAATGTAACTACCCCGCCCTTGAGCTATAAAAGGACCGGGGCAGCCACCGGACAAAGCGTTCGCAACCGAGCACCCTCACTCTTTCACACGCGCAAGCAATACAACACCTACTCCCGTGAACGTAGGGTTTTACGCTCCGGCGACTCGAACCACGTAAATCGATGTGTTATCCCCGTGTTCATCAGCCTCGATCGATCTAGAGACGTTAGCCCCTCTAAAAAATAAACCTCCACGGACTGCTCCAGTAGCGGTACCGGGGGAAGTGTCGCAGGCTACACTTCGACAATAACTAATATTGCTATTGACACGTTTTCATGTTTTGTTTGTATTTGTTGGAGATGTATGAAGAGGAGGCGGTGAAGATTCATGTTGAAGACTACGATTGGCATAACACATCAATCAACGTCAATGTCATGTATGCGAGCGGTGACGGAAAAGTCCATGGACGGTGAGATGGTAGCCGCTTTTTATTTCTGTCAATTCGAGCTACATAATCTTACTCTTAATCTTTTTGTAGTTTTGTCATTTTTGATGGAGTGGTTGACTAGAGGGAGGCAATACCTTTGAGAGGCTTCTCCTCGCAGTCTTCGTCTGCTGGACCTAGATGGCGGATGTCACAAAGGGACCTGGAGCTCCAAAGTGTCCATGAGGAGCTACGCCTGACACATGAGAACCTCTAAATGTCAGAAGCACTAGCGAAGACCAGAGAGGAGTATCAAGCTTGCTACGATGCATAGATACAAGCGGCGATACATAGAATAACTTAAAACACATATCAATCATATCATTTCATTACTATTCATATGCTAATGCTTTGCTATCACAAGGCTTAGCTGGGCAGCAGGTTCCCATTCCCTCATGGCAGCCACCGATGGAGCCATAAATGCCTTCTTCAGCAGCACAGGAAAGCAACACTTCTTGAAATCAATATAAATTTGATTACTATGGCAAACTGAGCCAAAATTAGTCAAACATAGCCAAATATCGCCAAACGTAGCTACATATAGGATATTTTAGTAAAATATAGCCAAACATAGCCACACTCTCTACCTCATGATAATCAGAGTTAGTGAAGCATACACTTTTGAAGCTAAAACATGTCTAACTATACTTGTACATCACAGGGATGGGTGACAGAGGATAAGACTCCGTCGCCGCAGCTACCGGGACCTAGAGCACGACGCGAGGACGACACTCCGGGCTCTGGAGGTAGCAGATGTGGGAGTGTCTAGTGTCGTGTCTTGTATTTGACGATATTGGTAGCTGAACTGTTTATGATGTTATTTATATTGTTTGTATCTGCCTGTGAGCTGGCCATCGTGTCAGGTTAGCAGTTTTCTATTTTTTAAAGTGAAATCCGTTATTTACGACGGTCTGGACGTGACCGTCATAAATAAGCCTGTATAACTTACGACGTCTTGATCTTGGCCATCGTAAATAAGCCTACGCAGTATACGACGCCCAGGTCCATACGGTCGTAAATAAGGTTCCAGAGGGTGCCACCTGTCACATCTTCATAAGTTACGACGGTCTGGTCAGTCCGTCATAAATAAGGTATTTACGATAACATCCATTATAAATTATGTTATTTACGATATGAAACTTGTGACGGTCGCCGACCATCGTAAATAAGCCATTACCGTCATAATTAAGTTGTTTACCACAACATATGGCTTAGTTACCACAGTTTCGACCATCATAAGTCGCCTGTTTTTTGTAGTGGAGAATTATCTCATGACCTTATTACAAACTTAATATGAATTGTAAATGTTGAAAAATTAAATTTTATTTACTGCGATTGTCAGTAGTGCCGAACCATTAACGCCATCGAATGAAACTAGTACTTTTATTTACAGTCTCCTACATTCATGGAGCTGAAAAATTAAGAGATATCCTGATGAAGATGAGGTCTCTACAGCAATCTGCTCCCCAGCATGTCTAGGCTTTGGGGTTGAACTTCTTCCATGGCTTGTAGTCCTTGCTTCCCAGCATCTGCTCCACCTCCCCAAAGTGCAGCCCCTTGGTCTCAGGCACCAGCAGAAAGAGCAGCACGAAGGACGCCGCCGACACGCCGCAGAAGAGCAGGAACGTGCCCGCCGTGCCCAGCGCCTGCGTCAGGCTGAGGAAGGTCTGCGTAACCAGCAGGTTGGACGACCAGTTGGCCACCGCTGCGATGCCACCGCAGACGCCGCGGAACCGGAGCGGGTACACCTCCGAGTTGATAAGCCATGGAACGCTGCCCATGCCGGGGGAGTAGGACACGATGTACGCGCCCAGAGCCACCAGCGCCAGCCATCCGAACGAGCTTGGGCACCCGCGCGTGTACCACTCGCGCCGCCCCGCCCGGCACGACCGCCGCGCCGCCTCCGATATCGCCATGCAAGCGCCGGGGAGGAGCTGGATAGTTCGAGGCAAATCACTGTATTAGTTAAAGAATCGCACAGCCGGCGAAGGCGCCGCCAATGGTCACGCGCCTGCTTGCTTACCGTTTGTTTGTTGGCGCAGAAGCCGCATCCCGAGGGAGCCTTGAGGCACTGGGTGCAGGTCCAGTCCACCCCGACGGCGGAGGCTCGGCCGAACTCCGGGCACGTGCCGTTGGCGCCGAAGACCGCCGTCTCGGCCCTGCCGACGTCCGGCGAGTGGCTGTCGACGGCGAAGAAGACGCCGCTGAGCATGGCAAGGCACGCCACGATGCCGGCAAGGCTGAGCAGCATCAGCTTCCGCCGCCCGGCCTTGTCGACGAAGAACATGCTCACCACGGACCCAGCGGCGTTGAGGCCCGAGGTGACGAGCGACAGCGCCAGCGCCGTGCTGTTGGACGCGAACCCGGCGAGCTGCACGATGGTGGGGCTGTAGTACATGACGGTGTTGATGCCCACGAACTGCTGCGCGACCTGGCACAGCACGCCGGCGGTGAGGCCTCGCCGGACCACCGCGCTGCCGAACGCCTTCCTCAGCGTACCCGTCAAGCCGTGGCCCCCCTCGCGCGCCATGTCGGCCTCCACCAACGCCCTGAGCGCCTCGATCTCCGCCTCCACCTCCTCCGGCGGGTACACCCTCCGCATGACGTCCTCCGCCTCTCGCTGGCGGCCCTTCCGGTACAGCCACCGCGGAGACTCCGGCAGCATGAGCATGAGCAAGAATTGGAGCAGCGCCGGCAGGCCGGCAACGCCGAGCATCCAGCGCCACGTCCCGCGCACCTTGGTGAAGGCCAGGTTGATGAGGTAGGAGAGGAACTGTCCCGCCGTGATGAGCAGACCGTTGGTGCTGACGAGCGCGCCACGGATCCTCGCCGGTGAGGCCTCGGATATGTAGAGCGGCGATGTCATGGACGCCATCCCGACGCCAAGGCCGACCAGGACTCGGCCGACGATGATGACCACGGGGACCGGTGCGGTCGCCATGACGATTGCGCCGGCGAGGAAGAGCAGGTCGGCGATGATGAGTGACGGCCGCCGCCCGAACCGGTCGTTCATCCAGCCGCCCGCACCCGCGCCGACAATGGCTCCGGCGACGGCCATGCTCACGATCGTCTCCTGTTGCCATTGACAATAAATAATTTCAGTACAGTCACCACTCTCTCCTGTTTCCCACAAACGGCGTGAAACGAATCAAGAACCTGGAGCACTGTGCTTTTCTCAACCTCCTCGAAGTCGTCTCGAATGTAGAGCAGAGCACCCGATATGACGCCTATATATAAGGAGGAAATCAAGAAAACTGTTCATCGATCATCTTGGTGTATAGCAAAGTTGGGACGAACCGGTGTCATAGCCGAAGAGGAGCCCGCCGATGCCGGCCGAGAAGGCGAGGCGGAGAATGAAGGGCTGCTTCGAAGTAAGGTACAACAAGTCCTTGAACTCCGTGCTCTCTGCTTTGTGGATGCCACCTTCCATGCCGTGTGTACGGGCGGTTCAGAATCCTGAAACTCGTGAAAGAAGAAGAAACAACAGTTCTTGAATTCTTTATTTTCTGAGCTGTGGCCCATGTTTCCTTCAGTTTTAGAATTCTGTATTTTCTATAAAGAAGAAAAAACAACAGTTCAAGAATTTTAACTAACCCAAATATGCTGGCTCTGCCATCTTAGACTTTCAGAAAACATATATAGGCTCTAGCATATATTGTTTCCTGGAAGTGTTGCACTACGTGATGAAGTAATATAAAACTATGAATTTTGAGTTAAGTTTTAGAAAACTACGACTATTTGCACCTATATAACCAAGCTATAACTTTTGAACCTGACCCACCCATCTGCCACATCCATAAATGTTCATTTTGCTGAAATGTATGGCTGGCTGGTGAGACTTAGGTCTCAAAACGTTGTAGTTTTATATTACAAGGGTGTGTATAGCCGTTGTTTACTGAAATATACTCTTAATAATAAAATGCGGTCATCTATTGTAGAATGACACTACAGATGTTACTGTAGAACGCATCGTGCAGATTCCACAAGTTCAGTTCTAGAATCGGCAAGTTTTGGTCCTGGGCTGTGGATCATTGTAATCCAGATTTCCACGAGTACAGTATAATTAATTCTTAAACTTGCTGACTATAATTTTTTAACCGAGTTAAACAAATACTGAAGTGCCAACAATTCTTGAAACCTAGATCAATGTTTTCTGAAAAGCTGCAGCAATTTTTGAGCGCACTTCAATGACCTCTGGGATCTGGTTCATCTATTATGTTGAAAACTCATAACAATTTAAAGAGTGTGTAATAAACTAGATAAGGATCTCATGAGCATCCATTACTTAGCAATATTCGCCTAAACTGATCACATTATTTACCCATATACTGTATACAGATTACAGAGGCAACTCATGTTTGTTTTTGTAAATCTACCCATTATAGCTGGTGTAATTTGCCATTGCCAAGAGTTTGGATCTATTGTAGCTATAGCACCGGAATTTCCATAGGCACATTTCTGACTTACCTCTCAGACTGAACTCTTGATCAAAATAGGGTTTCCATCTTCGACTCTTCACCGGTAGCCCACCTTCCGCAATATTCTTGCCAGCGGCTGATTATCGGCCGGTGATGTTCACGAGCTCCGGCGATCGTTGAAAAGAGTCCCGGAAAGCGGTGAGAGGCATCAGGAATGAGTGTTGTGGCCGGTCACTTTGATAAATAGTTAATTACCTGACGCGATTCGTTCGGCTGGTGTCGCGTTTGCCAAATTTAGCATAGAGATCCGATTCAGCTGCAGCCACAGGCTTGCGGTCGTGTCGCTAGTTCAAGTGTTCGTCAACTGCTAGGTGTTTTTAATCAAGGAAGACATCAACATAAATCGATGGTGGCAGTTGGGTTCTCTCGGTACCCTCAATATCGGGTACCCCGTGTACAGGAAAAAACCGCCTAAGGACCTCGTCCCTCCGCAGGGGTGGGCTCCGAGGGCGCCACGTGTCTAGTGGACCGGACCTCCCCTCTTTTCAGAGGAGAGCTCCGGGCTTGCCACGTGGCCAGAAGAGCCGGACCTCGCCCCCTCCGCAGGGGTGAGCTCCGAAGCCGCCACGTGTCCAGCGGGGCCGGACCTACCCTCTCCTCAGAGGTGGGCTCCGGGCCCGCCATGTGGCCAGAAGAGCCGGACCTCGCCCCCTCCGCAGGGGTGAGCTCTGAAGGCGCCACGTGTCCAGCGGGGCCGGGCCTCCCCTCTCCTCAGGGGTGAGCTCCGGGCCCGCCACGTGGCCAGAAGAGCCGGACCTCGCCCCCTCCGCAGGGGTGAGCCCCGAAGGCGCCACGTGTCCAGCGGGGCCGGACCTCCCCTCTCCTCACAGGTGAGCTCCGGGCCCGCCACGTGGCCAGCAGAGTCGGACCTCGCCCCCTCCGCAGGGGTGAGCTCCGAAGGTGCCACGTGTCTAGCGGGGCCGGACCTATCCTCTCCCCAGAGGTGGGCTCCGGGCCCGCCACGTGGCCAGAAGAGCCAGACCTCGCCCCCTCCGCAGGGGTGAGCTCCGAAGGCGCCACGTGTCCAGCGGGGTCGAGCCTTCCCTCTCCTCAGAGGTGAACTCCGGACCCGCCACGTGGCCAGAAGAGCCGGACCTCACCCCCTCTGCAGGGGTGAGCTCCGAAGATGCCACGTGTCCAGCGGGGCCAGACCTCCCCTCTCCTTAGAGGTGAGCTCCGGGCCCGCCACGTGACCAGCAGAGCCGAACCTCGCCCCCTCCGCAGGGGTGAGCTCCGAGGACGCCATGTGTCCAGCGGGTCCGGACCTCCCCTCTTCTCAGAGGTGAGCTCCGGGTCCGCCACGTGGCCAGCAGAGCCGCGCTGCCCACCCCCACGCGGTAGGCAGCAGGAGTAAAGGCACAGCGTGCCCAGTCCGATCAAGGCATTCGAGACCCGCGCCTTCCCAAGGTGTGGAGGCGCGGTGCACGCCCCTGTCAGGTGGCACTGTGACCAATCGCATCACAGTAAAGAAAGGCGTGCCGTGCGAGAGGCTGTAGAGCAATAAACACAACGACAAGACATGCCCTGACGACCTTGCCATCATCAACCGCTACGCCAAGCTTGCGGCACGGGAAGGACGCGGCAGAACAGCGACCAAGAAGCCCTTGCGAGAGACAACTACCAGCATTCACTGCAAGATATGGTAGATGGAAGGAAATCGCCCCGAGGCCACCTGTCGGGTCCCGGGGCCCACCTTGTAAGCCGCCCGAGCCTTGAAGTATAAAAGGCTCGGGTAGGCAACGGGATAGAGGGTTCACAACTCAGACAATTCATCCTCATACGCGAGCAAGCAATACACAGAGCAACACAACTCACCGTGGACGTAGGGTTTTACGCTCCGGCGGCCCAAACCCCGTAAAAATCCCGATGTCAATCCTTCGACCAACTCACGTGACCCTCCGAGAGAGATCTAGCCCCTGCGAAAAAGAACCTCCGTGGGATGCTCCTAAGCAGGCCCGGGGGAAGTGTCGACCGCAACACTTCGACATTTGGCGCGCTAGGTAGGGGGCTTTTTCTCTCTTGCGACGGGTCTGCGCTGACGAAGATGACGAAGCTTCCTTCAGCGGCAAGCTCTCCACGTCCTTGTTCCCGGCGAACAATGATCAGGCGAGGCTTATGTCTCGACGCACTCAGGGAGGAGTGTGTCGGGACAGGTGGGGAGCCCGCGTCGGACTCCGACAACACGGACTCCTGCAAGCCCAAAATCTGTTGCAGCGCAGAGCGCTACCCAAGTGAGTGCGCTAGCTGCAGCACGGATGCTCCTGCACAATCCACGTGCTGCGGACGCACCCCAGGGAGCCGCCCAGCAGTGGATCTACGACGTCGACCGCCTCGTCATCGCTGCCGTCAAGCCTCCGCTGCGAGGGGGACGACGACCCAGTCAACCAGATATGTCGCTGTCACGCACGCCAACGGTTGACGGGCAGACGACAAACTCCCGCTCTACCAGGCTCCCAACGGCAGACCTGAGGTCAGAGCTGGAGCGACGTCACTTGGGCAAAGATGCCCGCGTGACCATCGAGCAATGGCGGGAAAGGCGTCGCAACCACTAGGCCGACTACAGCATATCGACCGCCTTGACTCAGCCTGGGCCCCAGACGTTCGCCATGCGACCTCTTCCCTAGGCATACGCCAAACAGCATATGCAGCAGCCATATGCCTTGTAGTCGGCGCCCCCGATATACGGTGCACCATTGCCCGTGCCGGGGTACATCGTGCCAGCGGCGGACCAAGGGTTCGCGACACTAGGACCTGCAGCAGCACAGGCAGGGTGTGCGGCCCTGGGGCCCCACCTTCGCTTTGCAGTGTGGCCACACAAGTTCCGGCCACACCTCCCGGAGAAGTACGACGGGAGCGTCAACCCTGCAGAGTTCCTGCAGATCTACTCCATTGCCATCCTCGCGGTAGGAGGGGATGAGGCTGTCATGGCTCATGAACTTGCCCCAAGGTTCCATAACCTCCTTGGGAGAGCTATGCCGACAGTTCACGACGAACTTCGGCAGCTCCTACACGCGTCCCGGCACGGAGCTGGACCTCCACGCCGTGCGACAACAACCGGGAGAATCGCTACGTTCCTTCATCCAGCGGTTCTCCCAGGTGCGGAACACCATCCCCCACATCCAGAATGCATCAGTGGTGGTTGCATTCCGCCAGGGTGTGCGGGACCAGAAGATGCTCGAGAAGTTGGCCACCAGGGAGGTGCGCGACGTCTTGGAGCTCTTCAGCCTGGCGGACAAGTGCGCCAGAGCAGCAGAAGGGCGCAACTGGCACTCACAGCCAGCCTCCGAAGAAGGAGGGCAGCCCGGAGCTAGCGCTGCACCCCAGGGGAGCAGCAAGAAGATCAAGAAGAAAGGCGGTGTCAAGATCAAGCCGCCGGCCGGAGCTCCCGTTGCTGCGACTGCAGCACCCAGCGGAGCTCGGGAGCCGCGCCCAGACAAGAGGCCACAACAGTCACCTGACGGCGGTGACCATAGTGAGCTGTGCCCGGTGCACAACACCAGGAGCCACACTGCTGGTGTGTGCCAGGAGATCAAGAAGCTCAGGGAGCGCTTCAGCGAGGGGAAGCAACCGCGTGCAAACGGTGCTCCCTCCGCCAGAGGGAGGGCAAGCAGAAGGTCGACCCTCGGGACGACGGCCACCAAGAGATTGGGTACCAGAAGCCTCAACGCACCATCAAGACGGTCCGCAACCGTGAGGGCTCTAGCTCCGGTGAAGATGATCACCGGAAGGCGCTCCGCGTCATCTACAGAGGGTCCTCGGACCCCTCATCCCGGAACGCAGTCAAGACCCTGCACCGAGCAGTGGCGTCGGTGGCTCCTACCCCAAGTGCAGTGCCGCACCTCAAGTGGGTAGGGACCCCCATCAGCTTTGACGCCTCCGACTGCCCCAAGAACATGGCCGGGGCCGGACAGCTACCCCTCTTGGTAGCTCCAACCATCGCCATTGTAAAGAAGTACCATGTACTGGTGGATGGCGGGGCTGGCCTCAACCTCATCAGCCGTGCAGCTTTCCAGAAGCTGCAGATTCCGATGGCCAATGTGACGCCCTTAATTCTGTGGAAAAACCACGGAACCGAGAACTAATGCATATGTGTGCCCAGGATGTTCTTCACACATACACATACGTTCCACAAACTGAATTCAGATTATATATTACCACGAATAACAGAGTTTATTATGATACCTCATGAGTCTTGGACTCATGCTTACAGCGGAAGTCTTATTTCTATGCAGCGGAAGTCCTTATTTAAATGCGGAAGCAAAAACTAATGCGGAAGCAAAACTAAGCAGAAGTGGCTCCATCCGTACTCCCTCCACAGGCAAGGTTGAGAACAGATCACACGCCATGATGTTCCACTTGATCTTCATAGTAGGCTTCTCCTGCTGCTGATGATGAAGTAATAATGCAAGGTTGAGTACAATGATGTACTCAGTAAGTGCGGGAAAACACATGATATGCAGCTCATAAACAAGGTAGGTATAAAAAGGCTTATTTGCAGAAAAGCAATCTTGTAAAACCATGATAAAACAGCAACTTAACTTTAGATGAATGTAATCCCAGCATCAAATTACCAACATACCTTCATCACTTTCCGTGTTCCATCAAAACATTGACCAATCCTTTATTCATTCTCACGAATACCTCCTCGTATTCGCTACCCTCTCATCTCACAATTCAACCTCGTCTCATACCGAGACCAATCTCATGTCATGACTCAACAGTCATGCAAACATCTCATCATCCAGACTCAACAGTTCCAAACCAATAACCATAACCAAGAACCTTCCCAATAACCATCCCAAAAACCATTCCAATAACCATCCCATCTAATCATGGCAGTTTAGCCAGGTGCTCGTGACCGTAAGCTCGGCTATCATGATAGTTTTAATAACTCTTTACCCACAAGTTTGTGATTTCGTCACCCGTCGGTGACTGCAGAACCTCCATTATACCAGTACACAACCATCGGTGTATGGTCAAGAGATCACAAAATAGCCTTTACAAAGGGGTTACTAGATGTATGAACTCACTAAGGTTTCACCGGCAGGCTAGAATCTCCAATTCTCCCACCCACGGGCCCCCTCTTGTGCCATGCAGTTCCCAGGGTGTAACACCCCCAAATTTTTGATTCAAAACTCTAAACCATGTTCAGAGGGGAATTTAAAAATTTTTGGACGTGTTGCATGTTTTGCAAAAATTCAAATTCAAACTGGAATTCAAATTATACTCAAAACAGAAAAGAAATGGAAAAAGAAAAAGAGAAACGGGAAAAAAACCGGCCAGTGGGCCGAAACCCGCCAGCCGGCCCAGTTTCCCCGCGCCAGCCCGTCCCCGCGCGCGCCGCGCTGTCTCTCACAGACAGGTGGGACCCACCTGTCATCCCTAACCCCGCGACCCCGGACTCTCTCCCGCGCGCGCGATCGCAACCGACCGGATTTCCGCGTCCCGCAGCCCGAATTCTGGTCCCAAACGACTCAAACTCGATCGCAACAGACCCACCGCCCTCCCCCGGCTATAAAAACCCCAGCCCCGATCGGTTTTTCCCACGCGATCGCCGATTTTTACTCCGGTGAGCACCGAGACTTCGCCGGTGAATTCTGGCCGATCTAAGCTCGGAAACTCTGATCTAACTCGCTGGTCTTGATCCACCGCCTCCGGGGAACTTTGCAGGTGCAGAAAACTCGGAGAGTTACGGTGTAAATCCAGCGCCGACGAGCTTCGCCGTGGTTTTGCCTCGGACCTCGCCGCCGATCACTTTCCTGGACCCCCGAGCTCGAGAAAACCCCCGAGGTGAGATCCCTGACCTCCCCTCTACCGATCTATGCCATAAGATCACAGTTCTAGGCAGAATTCTCGAGGATCCGAAACTTTCCGGCGAGATCGCCGCTTCCCGCCGCCGTGCGCCGCCGGCAGCGCCGCCCGCGCTCGATCAGAGCGACGTGGCCGCTTGTGTGCCGTTTATTTTAAATCGCACGGTAGACTTTAAAACCCCGCGTACCGGTTCGATGTTATAATCTCAGCCGTCGGTTTAAAATTAGACGGTCCACGTCAGCCCCGCATTATAAAGACTGGAATTCTTACGTGCTACCCCCTGGGGTTCTCTGGAATTGAGAGCTAGCCCCGGAAACTTCAGATCTAGCCCCTGGAACTCCAGAAAATCATGTAAATTCATTTAAAAATCAGTTTTAGTCCCTGGACTTAATAAAAATTAGGAAAAACACCTCTTATAAGTGTAGCTAGACCCCTGGAAATTATGAAAATAATATTATAGACCCTGTAATGGGGTGAATTCATTATTCTAGCCCTGTTTAGTATTTAATTTAGAAAATTGAATATGTAACTAGTGTTTAAAAATTAAAAAGGGGGACAAACATAATTGTTAAAATTAATTAAAAACTTTCTCAGTACTTAGAAAACTTTGGAGTAAGATAAAAATATATTTTTGGGCTGAAATGAATCTGTTTCATTTATTATTCACATTTATTAGTATAGGGACACATTTTTAAGTAAAGAATAGTTATAGAAAAATAGGGAAAATAATTATAAAATAGTTTGCATCAGAGGCCAAGGTTAAAATATGTTATTAAAATTATTTAGGACCAGAACCTATACTGTTTAGATGATGTGTATTACTAATTTCATAATAAAATACACAATTATGCATAGGAATATAAATCTGAAAATATAGCAACTAGTAAATGATAAATGGAGTTTCTAAAATACAAAGAATTCAGTTTAGGGTTGATAGAAATTATGAAGGCACATATGGAGAAGAAAAATACTTTTCTTACATACTTGGTAGTAAAAAGGTGTAGTAGTTGAATATAAGAAATTTATTGGAAACCCATATAAATAGTATGTAAGTATAAATATGGACACAAAAGTAGGAATCATATATACATGGTTAAAAGTGCATGCAAGCCACAACTCAGCACACATAAAGTAACCACAACACATATAATGGTAAAGAACTTTTATAAATGTGAATGTGTGGTTTGTATGAAGTAGAAGTGTGAACTATGTCTTATGATTGTTGTTTTTCTTTTGCTATGTGTGATGGTATGAAGTAGAACCTGTTCAAGAGCAAGTTATTTCTTTCCAAGATCAGGACTACCCATTTCAAGAGCAGCAAGAAGGAGGTAAGTGTCCTTGACCACTTTGATCCTATGCTAGGGTGTGTAGATAGAATTATTTGCATTGTCAAATGAAATATGAAACCCATGCTAGGAAAGTTTCCCTAGAATTGCATTACCTTGTTTCCTTGAAGCTTGGGTTGGGATTTATTTTGTCATGTCATTTATTTACATGCATTTGCTTAGCCATGCTTAGAATGGGATATTTGGGAAATGAGATCATCAGTTTATATTACCATACTCTTGGATGAGGTATTGTGAGTTATGTAGAGGTAGGGATCAAGGCAAGTTGGATGTTTTGGTTGTGTGCTGGGTGCACGAGACTTGGGTTTGTGTTTAGTACTTGCCTGGATCCTAAGGACCGGTTCATGGAGCATGTAACCCGGCTTTACAGTGCCAACCACATGCTGAGATGGGGCAGCTTGGCCAATTAATTAGGTGTATCCCCGGCGTAGTATGGGTGTGTTGGATGGTGCGGGGAGTAGGTGTCAGCTGGACTACCATATGAACCGCAAGGCTCAAGAGGGGGCCACTGCAGCGGGGTTGGAGCCTCTTGTATGCTGTTAGGGGTGAAACCTCAGTGGGCCCACGCTCGTCGGGAATCCCTTTGTAAAGGCTTCGTAGTGATCTCCTGGCCGCACACCTGGGAAGTGTGAATGTGGATCGTAGCCACTGGCATAATGGAGGTTCTTTTAGTCCACCCGGCAACGGGGGATGAAATCACTACTTGTGGGTACAGTGGTACAAACTCTGCAGAGTCAAAACTGTCTTGACAGCCGTGCTCACGGTTAAGAGCGGCCTGGACTTATTCATGATTAGAGGATTGATGGTTTTGGAAGTTAAGCGGGGAGCTTAACATTGGTAATGATGTTATGGTTATTGGATTACAATGATGGGATGGGAGATTGGGACCATTTCACCTGTGTAGTAATGTAGGTGCTTAATAAGCTAAGGTGATAGGTATTAATTGCGTAGTGCTTTAACCATGAGTTCAACCTCTCCTTGTTCTAGCCATGCATGATAAAATTTTCCCACACTTGCTGAGTACCATTGGTACTCAACCTTGCATTTTTGTTGGTTTATATTGCTGCTCAGGTCAAGATAATGAGGTGGTGTATAATGACCAAGACTTTGGACCCGAAGAAGGTTTCTAGGTTCATGGAGACCCCCGGGCAACGCCTGTAATGGAGCCCTAAAGAATAATATTCCGCTGCTAGTTTATTTACTTGTGATGAAGCATTAGTGTTCATTGAGACATTTGCAATGTAAGACTAATTTATATTCGACACCTGGCTTGTAATAAATGATGCTTCACTATTTGTCATCACATGTATGAGAAAATGATCCTGGCATACATGTGATATTCACTTGGTTGTTTCTTCGGAAAAACCGGGTGTGACAGAGGTGGTATCAGAGCCAAGGTTGCCCGTAGGAACGTGGACCTAGGTAGAAATGGACGTATTTAAGGGCCCTATTTTCTTAAAAACTGTTTTCCAAGGTGTGGGTGGAAAAGTGTTATTAAAGGAGTCATTTTCTTCATCTTACCCCAACTTTCATTCAAAATAGGATTTTTGTTTGAGATTTTATCTAACCTAATTTTAAATTCTTTTGTTTTAGATGGTTCGCATGATTCGCACCGCTCGTAAGTCCACAGGAGGGAGAGTTCCCGTAGTTGCCCTTGCCGAAAGAGAGGAGAGTCGTCCAGTGACGTACCTTTCCTACGGATTGGCAGTAGGAGATTTGTTGCGCCGTCTTCAACGTATGCTCGAGGCCGCCGGCAATACGGGCAAGCTAATCATCCACTATAACTCCACCAGGACCATCCGTGAGAAGAGGGAAGAATGGAGTTCGGGGATGAGGATTATACACGAGAATCAACTGCTTAAGATTCACCACTCTCCAGCTTGTCGAGCAACACAAGTTGACGCGGAGAAAGATGTCACCTGGGAGGCAATCACCTGCCAGAGTCACATCTATCGTCGCCACTTGGACAAAACTGAGTACATGTATGTCCTCCAACGTGAGAGTGGTACCACGGAGTACAAGTACCCACCGGTGCAGCAAGGGACTTCCCATGAGCACATAGACTTGTGCTTGGAGGATGCTGCTATGCTCAGCACTCGACTGCAGGAGTGTCAACAAGAACTTCAGGATGTCCGAGACACCCTGAAGGAAACGGAGGTGTTGCTGCGAGCTTGCTTAAAGGCGAGAGAAAAAGGAGATGGGAATGAACTGTGTGTCACCGTGAGTGATCCATGGACTCCTGACTCCCCAGATCGCCGAGCAATCAGGCGTCGTCGCACTTCTCCACCAGCAGCCTCCCCACCCAAAGCAGAGTCAGAAGGTACCCGAAATGAGGAGGAAGATCCCGAGGAGCCAGCTCAAGAGGACGAGTAGTGTAGAGTCTTTCCCCTAGCTAGCAAGAGGTCGAGTAGTCGAGTCGTTACGTAGTTAATGGTGTGATGATGCTTGGTGTGTGACGTGAGTTGTGGAAGCCATGAGCAATTGTCCACAGCCTCGTCTTCAGATTGTTTTGCTTTGGTGTGTGAACCCACAGGAAATAATAGTGCATTTATTTGGTGTGAGATATAAACCCTCGTAAAATTTTAACAAAGCCTCAACACTTCAAAGCACCAACAAATGAAAGTAGTAAGATGATACTAAATGATATCAAATTAACATTTGTTGATTCTGCTAGATGGCCGGAAGAGGAAAAGGACGTGCTGCCAACCCCACCAACAACAATGATGAGGCATGCAACCCTCATCTTTCTGGAGGCCAGGACAGGGGTGGTCGCCGTGAAGAAGTTGATCCTATCCACCAAATGCTGGAGAATCAAAATTAGCTTATCCAGAACTTGACTCAAGTGGTGGCCAACTTGCATCAAGTTCCACCTCCACAAGCTGCACCACGCCAACCAAGGTTGAGTGAGTTTCTAGGAACTCAACCTCCCAAGTTTGCAAGTGTTGCTGAACCTCTGGAGGCAGATGATTGGCTGAAGACCATTGAAAGTAAGATGAGGATAATACAATGCCAAGGGTATGAGAGGGTGCTGTTTGCCTCTCATCAATTGCATGGACCTGCTGCTGATTGGTGGACCGCCTACGTGGCCGCCCATCATGACCCTGAGAACATCACTTGGGAAGAGTTCAAGCGTAGCTTCCGCAACCATTACATCCCAAGAGGTGAACTCAAAAACAAGAGGAAGGAATTTTTGGGACTGCAGCAGGGAAACATGACTGTGAGAGAATACCTCACTAAATTTACTCAACTATCCCGTTATGCTCCACGAGACATAGAGACTGATGAGCAGAAACAAGATTGTTTCATGGAAGGACTTACCGCAGAGATGCAGTGTGCAATGTCCTCCAATGAGTATGAAAGCTTTCAAAAGATGGTGGACAGAGCATTTGTGGTGGAAAGGAAGCTAAAGGCCCTGGAAAATGAGAATAAGAGGAAGGCTGGGTGGTCACATCAAGCCTCAGGGAGCAACACCCGCCCACGTATGATGCAGCAACCTACGCGGCAGACGAGCCGTGCTGCGGTACCCTATTCAGCACCAAGAGGGTACAACCCAAACTACAGGCCTCCCGCAGCACCAGCACAGCCGCCACGTCAGTTTGTGCAGCAGCCTCGCCCCGCATATCCACCTCGACCAGCAGTGCAAGGACCCCCAAACCAACCCCAAGACAACAAAGGCCAAGCATCTAAGATTGGGGTGCAATGTTTCAACTGTGGTGAAGTGGGGCACTACGCCCATAAATGCCCAAAGAAGAAGCCTGCGCCGCCACAACAGCAGAATGTAGTGAGAGGACGGGTGAACCATGTCACTATGGAGGAAGCACAAGAGGCACCCGACGTGGTAGTTGGTAAGTTTCCTTCCAATTTACACCTTGCAACTCTGCTGTTTGATTCTGGTGCTACCCACTCGTTCATTGCTCAAGGGTTTGTTAAGAAGCATGACCTAGCAACCACACAAATGAACCATATGCTAGCGGTAAACTATCCAGGTAGAGAAATAAGGACAAGACAAGTGTGTCCCAAAGTGAGCCTAGACATTAATGGGGTAGTATTTACGGCTAACCTCATCGTGATAGATTCACAAGGGATAGATATTATTTTGGGTATGGATTGGTTGACCAAACATAAAGGAATCATCCATTGTTCGACCAGAACGGTGGAACTAACTCACCCCAATGGCACAAGAGTAAAGTTCATAACGATACACGAGCCTAGGAGGGACATTAAATTAAATCAAGTGGAGGTGAAAGTTGAGGAAATCAGGACTATCAGGGAATATCCAGATGTTTTTCCGGAGGAATTGCCAGGTATGCCTCCCGACCGTGACGTGGAATTCGCAATTGAGCTAGTACCGGGAACAGCCCCGATATACAAGAGACCTTATCGAATAGACTCCAAGCAGCTAGAAGAGCTCAAAGATCATTTGAGAGAATTGACGGAGAAGGGGTATATTCGCCCTAGTTCCTCACCATGGGGAGCTCCGGTGATATTCGTGCCTAAGAAAGACGGAACCCAAAGGTTATGCGTGGATTACCGTGCCTTGAATGAGGTAACCATTAAGAACAAGTACCCATTACCCCGCATTGAAGACTTGTTTGATCAGTTGAGGGGAGCTTGTGTGTTCTCGAAAATTGATCTCAGGTCGGGATACCACCAACTCAAGATAAGGCAATCTGATATTCCCAAGACAACTTTCGTATCTCGGTACGGACTGTATGAATACACTGTCATGCCTTTCGGGCTAACCAATGCCCCGGCATATTTCATGTACCTCATGAACAAGGTATTCATGGAATATCTGGACAAATTTGTGGTGGTTTTCATAGATGATATTCTCGTCTTCTCCAAAAATGAAGAAGAACATGAGAAACATCTAAGGTTGGTGTTACAGAGGCTGAGAGAACACCAACTATATGCCAAGTTGAGCAAGTGTGAGTTTTGGCTGAAGAGAGTTCCCTTTTTAGGACATATAATCTCGGAGGGAGGAATCTCCGTAGATCCCGCCAAAATCGAGGATATCCAGAAGTGGAAAACCCCTGAAAATGTCGGGGAAGTTCGAAGCTTTTTGGGATTGGCTGGATACTATCGACGGTTTATTGAGGGATTCTCCAAGATCTCGAGACCTCTCACTAAACTGTTGGAAAAGGGAATCACATTCACCTGGACGCCACAGTGCGATACGAGCTTTCAGGAGCTAAAGAAGAGATTGACAACGGCCCCAGTGCTGGTTATGCCAGATATGCAGAAGAATTTCACAGTGTACTGCGATGCCTCTGGAAATGGGTTGGGATGTGTTCTCATGCAAGAAGGACATGTCGTGGCTTATGCATCCCGGCAGCTTCGGAAGCACGAGAAGAACTATCCGACACATGACCTAGAACTAGCCGCAGTGGTACACGCGTTGAAAATTTGGCGGCACTATTTGATGGGGAAGAGGACAGAGATATATACGGATCATAAGAGTTTGAAGTACATATTCACACAACCAGATCTCAACCTCAGACAAAGGAGATGGTTAGAGCTAATCAATGACTTTGATGTGGGCATCAACTATCATCCCGGGAAAGCAAACGTCGTGGCCGATGCTTTGAGTCGGAAAGTGCAGGTCAATAAGTTGAGCTTGAAGGACATGCCTGCAGAATTGAAGGACGAGGTTATAAGACTCAATCTATGTCTAGTAAATAGTGGTGAAGCCATCGCCATGGAAGTGGACTCCACACTCGAGCAAGACATACGCGAGGGCCAAAAGAATGATAAGAAGATACAAGAGATCAGACAGCTCATTAAGGAAAATAAAGCTCCTGGTTTTAGAGAGGATGAACAGGGAACGGTGTGGCACGGGAAAAGGATATGTGTGCCAGAAGTAAAGGAGATCCGTGAATTAATTTTGAAGGAGGCTCACGATTCCGACCATTCCATTCATCCTGGGAGTACGAAGATGTACTAGGACCTCAAAAGCAGGTATTGGTGGTATGGCATGAAGCGAGATGTCGCGGAACATGTTGCCCTATGTGACACATGTCAGTTGGTGAAAGCAGAACATCAACGACCCGCGGGATTATTGCAACCACTCAAAGTACCTGAATGGAAGTGGGAAGAAATCAGCATGGATTTTGTCGTGGGATTGCCTAGGACCCAATCCGGGTATGATTCAATATGGGTCATTATTGATAGGCTAACCAAGGTAGCTCATTTCATCCCTGTGAAAGAAAGCTACAGCGGATCAAAATTGGCAGAATTGTACATGTCAAGGATTGTGTGTTACCATGGAGTGCCAAAGAAGATAGTGTCGGACCGAGGGACACAGTTCACCTCGAGGTTTTGGCAAAAGTTGCATGAAACCATGGGAACCCATCTGAATTTCAGCTCTGCCTATCATCCCCAAACTGACGGGCAGACGGAGAGAACCAATCAGATCCTTGAAGATATGTTAAGGGCATGTGCACTCAAAAACAATAGGAGTTGGGACAAGAACCTACCGTATGCGGAGTTTTCCTATAACAACAGTTATCAAGCTAGTATGAAGATGTCACCGTTTGAAGCTTTGTATGGAAGGAAGTGTAGAACTCCCCTATTTTGGAACCAAACAGGAGAAAGCAAAGTGTTTGGTCCAGAAGTGCTACAAGAAGCCGAGGTGAAGGTGAGGGAGATTCGCAACAACTTGAGGATAGCACAAACACGCCAGAAGAGTTATGCTGATGTACGAAGAAGAGAACTCGTTTTCAACGTGGGAGACTATGTTTATCTCAAGGTGTCCCCTATCAGAGGACTTCGTCGGTTCAAGGTGAAAGGGAAGTTGTCACCTCGATACATCGGACCCTTTCAAGTTTTGGAAAGGAAAGGCGAAGTGGCGTACCAACTAGAGTTACCGGTTCATCTATCGGACGTGCACGATGTATTTCATGTGTCACAACTCAAGAAATGTCTGAGGACGCCTGAAGAGGTGTTACCCATGAATGAAGTGGATGTAGCTGAAGATTTGTCTTATGCCGAGCAACCATGCAAGATTTTGGAGACGATGGAACGCCTCACCAGAAACAAGAGAATCCGGATGTGCAAGGTGCAGTGGAAGCATCACTCAGAAGAGGAAGCTACCTGGGAACGGGAAGATGAGCTCAAGGCACAATTTCCGGAATTGTTTTCTTAGAAACACCAATCTCGAGGACGAGATTTCTTTTAAGGGGGGTAGAGCTGTAACACCCCAAATTTTTGATTCAAAACTCTAAACCATGTTCAGAGGGGAATTTAAAATTTTTTGGACGTGTTGCATGTTTTGCAAAAATTCAAATTCAAACTGGAATTCAAATTATACTCAAAACAGAAAAGAAATGGAAAAAGAAAAAGAGAAACGGGAAAAAAACCGGCCAGTGGGCCGAAACCCGCCAGCCGGCCCAGTTTCCCCGCGCCAGCCCGCCCCCGCGCGCGCCGCGCTGTCTCTCACAGACAGGTGGGACCCACCTGTCATCCCTAACCCCGCGACCCCGGACTCTCTCCCGCGCGCGCGATCGCAACCGACCGGATTTCCGCGTCCCGCAGCCCGAATTCTGGTCCCAAACGACTCAAACTCGATCGCAACAGACCCACCGCCCTCCCCCGGCTATAAAAACCCCAGCCCCGATCGGTTTTTCCCACGCGATCGCCGATTTTTACTCCGGTGAGCACCGAGACTTCGCCGGTGAATTCTGGCCGATCTAAGCTCGGAAACTCTGATATAACTCGCTGGTCTTGATCCACCGCCTCCGGGGAACTTTGCAGGTGCAGAAAACTCGGAGAGTTACGGTGTAAATCCAGCGCCCACGAGCTTCGCCGTGGTTTTGCCTCGGACCTCGCCGCCGATCACTTTCCAGGACCCCCGAGCTCGAGAAAACCCCCGAGGTGAGATCCCTGACCTCCCCTCTACCGATCTATGCCATAAGATCATAGTTCTAGGCAGAATTCTCGAGGATCCGAAACTTTCCGGCGAGATCACCGCTTCCCGCCGCCGTGCGCCGCCGGCAGCGCCGCCCGCGCTCGATCAGAGCGACGTGGCCGCTTGTGCGCCGTTTATTTTAAATCGCACGGTAGACTTTAAAACCCCGCGTACCGGTTCGATGTTATAATCTCAGCCGTCGGTTTAAAATCGGACGGTCCACGTCAGCCCCGCATTATAAAGACTGGAATTCTTACGTGCTACCCCCTGGGGTTCTCTGGAATTGAGAGCTAGCCCCGGAAACTTCAGATCTAGCCCCTGGAACTCCAGAAAATCATGTAAATTCATTTAAAAATCAGTTTTAGTCCCTGGACTTAATAAAAATTAGGAAAAACACCTCTGATAAGTGTAGCTAGACCCCTGGAAATTATGAAAATAATATTATAGACCCTGTAATGGGGTGAATTCATTATTCTAGCCCTGTTTAGTATTTAATTTAGAAAATTGAATATGTAACTAGTGTTTAAAAATTAAAAAGGGGGACAAACATAATTGTCAAAATTAATTAAAAACTTTCTCAGTACTTAGAAAACTTTGGAGTAAGATAAAAATATATTTTTGGGCTGAAATGAATCTGTTTCATTTATTATTCACATTTATTAGTATAGGGACACATTTTTAAGTAAAGAATAGTTATAGAAAAATAGGGAAAATAATTATGAAATAGTTTACATCAGAGGCCAAGGTTAAAATATGTTATTAAAATTATTTAGGACCAGAACCTATACTGTTTAGATGATGTGTATTACTAATTTCATAATAAAATACACAATTATGCATAGGAATATAAATCTGAAAATATAGCAACTAGTAAATGATAAATGGAGTTTCTAAAATACAAAGAATTCAGTTTAGGGTTGATAGAAATTATGAAGGCACATATGGAGAAGAAAAATACTTTTCTTACATACTTGGTAGCAAAAAGGTGTAGTAGTTGAATATAAGAAATTTATTGGAAACCCATATAAATAGTATGTAAGTATAAATGTGGACACAAAAGTAGGAATCATATATACATGGTTAAAAGTGCATGCAAGCCACAACTCAGCACACATAAAGTAACCACAACACATATAATGGTAAAGAACTTTTATAAATGTGAATGTGTGGTTTGTATGAAGTAGAAGTGTGAACTATGTCTTATGATTGTTGTTTTTCTTTTGCTATGTGTGATGGTATGAAGTAGAACCTGTTCAAGAGCAAGTTATTTATTTCCAAGATCAGGACTACCCATTTCAAGAGCAGCAAGAAGGAGGCAAGTGTCCTTGACCACTTTGATCCTATGCTAGGGTGTGTAGATAGAATTATTTGCATTGTCAAATGAAATATGAAACCCATGCTAGGAAAGTTTCCCTAGAATTGCATTACCTTGTTTCCTTGAAGCTTGGGTTGGGATTTATTTTGTCATGTCATTTATTTACATGCATTTGCTTAGCCATGCTTAGAATGGGATATTTGGGAAATGAGATCATCAGTTTATATTACCATACTCTTGGATGAGGTATTGTGAGTTATGTAGAGGTAGGGATCAAGGCAAGTTGGATGTTTTGGTTGTGTGCTGGGTGCACGAGACTTGGGTTTGTGTTTAGTACTTGCCTGGATCCTAAGGACCGGTTCATGGAGCATGTAACCCGGCTTTACAGTGCCAACCACATGCTGAGATGGGGCAGCTTGGCCAATTAATTAGGTGTATCCCCGGCGTAGTATGGGTGTGTTGGATGGTGCGGGGAGTAGGTGTCAGCTGGACTACCATATGAACCGCAAGGCTCAAGAGGGGGCCACTGCAGCGGGGTTGGAGCCTCTTGTATGCTGTTAGGGGTGAAACCTCAGTGGGCCCATGCTCGTCGGGAATCCCTTTGTAAAGGCTTCGTAGTGATCTCCTGGCCGCACACCTGGGAAGTGTGAATGTGGATCGTAGCCACTGGCATAATGGAGGTTCTTTTAGTCCACCCGGCAACGGGGGATGAAATCACTACTTGTGGGTACAGTGGTACAAACTCTGCAGAGTCAAAACTGTCTTGACAGCCGTGCTCACGGTTAAGAGCGGCCTGGACTTATTCATGATTAGAGGATTGATGGTTTTGGAAGTTAAGCGGGGAGCTTAACATTGGTAATGATGTTATGGTTATTGGATTACAATGATGGGATGGGAGATTGGGACCATTTCACCTGTGTAGTAATGTAGGTGCTTAATAAGCTAAGGTGATAGGTATTAATTGCGTAGTGCTTTAACCATGAGTTCAACCTCTCCTTGTTCTAGCCATGCATGATAAAATTTTCCCACACTTGCTGAGTACCATTGGTACTCAACCTTGCATTTTTGTTGGTTTATATTGCTGCTCAGGTCAAGATAATGAGGTGGTGTATAATGACCAAGACTTTGGACCCGAAGAAGGTTTCTAGGTTCATGGAGACCCCCGGGCAACGCCTGTAATGGAGCCCTAAAGAATAATATTCCGCTGCTAGTTTATTTACTTGTGATGAAGCATTAGTGTCCATTGAGACATTTGCAATGTAAGACTAATTTATATTCGACACCTGGCTTGTAATAAATGATGCTTCACTATTTGTCATCACATGTATGAGAAAATGATCCTGGCATACATGTGATATTCACTTGGTTGTTTCTTCAGAAAAACCGGGTGTGACACAGGGCAGTCCTCACTCGACTCCCATTCCCCGCGCCTTCCACAGTCCATAACACTCTAGCAACTTACCTAATTACTCAGCTAAGGCGCACCCATATTTGGCCTTGTGGTGGCACTGTTATCCTGGCATGTGCATGCATGAACCGGTCCTTAGATCTACGGCAAGTAAAACCACCATCTCATGCTACCTCATTCACAAACCCAAGCTTGCCTAGATCTCCCTCCGATCCATGTTCATTAACCTCATCAGTTACTTATTATCAGTACGAGTGCCCCGCGTTCGACACGTGTCCAGCAGCGACAGACCTCCCGGAGATAAGCTCCGGTGGCGACGCGTGTCCAATAGAACAGGACCTCTCGTAGGTGAGCTCCGAGATCGACACGTATCCCGCGTGGATGGTCCTCTGATTTCCGCGAGGACTAGCTCCGAGGATGACACGTGTCCTGCGGAAATGCTTTTGCTTCTTCCGCAGAGGCTAGCTCCGTGGGCAACACGTGTCCCACAGGATCGGACCTCTCCCCTTTGCGGAGACGAGCCCCGAGCCTGCCACGTAGCCAGCTTGGCGGCGGCCTCTCCCCACTTCACAGGGATGAGCTTCAATCACGCCACGTGGCCTGCTGGCCGCGGAAGTTGCCTTCGGCGCTCTCTGAGGGCTTTATTGGCTATTCTTTTGATAATTCTCTCTGTTCCTATTTTTCATTAAAATGTTTCCTTTTCGTTTGTAGAAAATAGATGGGGGAATTCCGCCTTGATATCCTCTTCACGTTCCCATGTGGCTTCAGCTTCAGTGTGATGGCTCCATTGTACCTTGCACCATCGAATCACCTTGTTTCGGGTGACCTATTCTTTTACGTCCAAGATTCGGACAGGGTGTTCTGCGTAAGTCAGGTCCTCTTGAAGTTCAAGTTCTCCCATTGACATTTGTTCTTCTGGTACTCTTAAACACTTCTTGAGCTGGGATACATGAAACACGTCATGTACGTCGGAGAGGTGGTTTGGGAGCTCTAGTTGATAGGCTACTTCTCCTCGCTTGTCCAAAATTTTAAATGGTCCGATGTAACGAGTTGCTAGCTTGCCTTTGACGTTGAAACGTCGTTGGCCTTGGATAGGCGATACTTTAAGGTATACAAAGTCTCCTACTTCAAAGGTCAACTTTCTACGCCTATTGTCCGCATAGCCTTTCTGTCGTGACTGAGCAGCCTTTAAGTTCTCCCGTATCGTTTGGACTTGTCTTTCAGCCTCTTGTAGTACTTCGGGTCCAAACACCTGGTTCTCTCCAGTTTCGTTCCAGAACAGCGGCGTTCTACACCGTCTACCATATAAGGCTTCAAAAGGAGACATCTTCAAGCTAGCTTGATAGCTGTTGTTATAGGAGAACTTGGCATACGGTAAACTCCTATCCCAACTACGCCCACGTTTCAAGGCGCAAGCTCTCAACATGTCCTCCAAGATTTGGTTCGTCCTTTCGGTTTGCCCATCTGTTTGTGGGTGATAGGCGGAGCTAAAATCCAGTCGTGTCCCCATGGCTTTCTGCAGCCTCTTCCAGAATCTAGAGGTAAACTGAGAACCTCGATCTGAGACTATCCTCTTCGGGACTCCGTGACGGCACACGATCTGCTCCATGTACAACTCTGCTAATTGTGCAACGTTGTAACTGGTCTTTACCGGAAGAAAATGGGCGGTTTTCGTCAACCGGTCCACAATGACCCAGACGGAATCATATCCTGACTGAGTACGTGGTAATCCGACGATGAAGTCCATACTGATATCCTCCCATTTCCATTCGGGTATTCTCAAAGGTTGCAGCAATCCAGCGGGTTTTTGATGTTCGGCTTTTACCCGTTGGCATGTGTCGCATAGGGCAACATATTCGGCTATATCCCTCTTCATACCATCCCACCAATAGTAAGTCAAATCCTTGTACATTTTGGTGCTTCCTTGATGTATGGAATAGGGTGAATCATGTGTCTCCTTCAATATCATGTCGCGAAGGTGTCTTATGTTTGGCACACAAATCCTCTTTCCTAGCCAAAGCGTACCCTTTTCATCCTCCTTGAAATCCTTCTCTATCCCTTGTCGGATTCTTTCCTTGATCTCCTTGATCCCCTCGTCCGTTGCTTGGCCCTTTCTTATTTCTTGCTCCAATGAGGAGTGGATCTCCATTATTTCCATGTTATTCAAGAATCCGAGGTGTAACCGTTCGAACTCCTTACGTAGTTCGGGTGGTAGCTCCCGAACCGTGAGTTGGTGGCATGCTCCCTTTCTGCTCAATGCGTCAGCTACTACATTGGCCTTCCCGGGGTGGTAGTTGATTCCTACATCATAATCCTTGATGAGTTCTAACCATCGACGTTGCCTCAAATTCAAGTCCGTTTGTGTAAATATGTACTTGAGGCTTTTATGATCCGTATAGATCTCACATCGATGACCAAGGATATAATGTCTCCAAATCTTCAATGCATGCACTACTGCTGCTAACTCCAAGTCGTGCGTAGGATAGTTGAGCTCGTGCTTCTTTAATTGTCGTGAGGCATAGGCTACCACTTGTCCTTCCTGCATGAGTAGACACCCAAGCCCTTGTCTGGATGCGTCACAATATATGTCAAAGCTCTTGCTTACGTCTGGCAATATCAGAACTGGTGCTGTGGTTAGCCTTTTCTTGAGTTCCTCAAAACTTTCTTGGCAGGCTTGCGTCCATTGAAAGACTTTTCCCTTCATTAACAACTCCGTCATAGGTTTTGCTATCTTAGAGAAGTCTTTAATGAAACGCCGATAGTATCCTACCATTCCAAGGAAACTTCGAATATCCTTCACGCTCTTCGGTTGGTCCCACTTTAGAACATATCTCACCTTTCTAGGATCAACCAATACCCCTTCCTTGGAGATGATGTGGCCTAGGAAAGATATTTCCTTTAGCCAAAATTGACACTTGTTGAGCTTGGCATACAATTGATGCTCACGCAACTTCTGCAAGGTCAATCTCAGATGTTCTTCATGCTCCTCCTCACTTTTTGAATACACCATAATGTCATCGATGAAAACCACGATGAACTTGTCCATGTACTCCATAAAAACCTTGTTCATAAGTACATGAAGTACGCGGGTGCATTCGTCAATCTAAAAGACATAACGGTATATTCATATGAACCATACCGTGTCCGAAAGGCTGTCTTAGGTATATCGGAGGGCTTAATCTTCAGCTGGAAATATCCCGACCGAAGATCAATCTTGGAGAATACTTGGGCTCCTTTCATTTGATCGAACAGGTCCTCTATACGGGGCAGAGGGTATTTATTCTTGATTGTTACCTCGTTGAGAGACCTGTAGTCCACGCACATTCTTTGGGTTCCGTCCTTCTTGTCCACAAAAAGTACCGGGGCTCCCCATGGTGACGAACTTGGACGGATAAAACCCTTCTCCAACTGTTCTTGAATTTGCTTCTTGAGTTCAACTAACTCGTTGATGGGCATCCTATATGGTCTCTTAGCTATGGGTGCAGTTCCAGGTACCAAATCTATGGCAAACTCGATGTCCCGATCAGGTGGCATACCTGGAAGTTCTTCTGGGAACACGTCCAAAAATTCCTGAACCACTGGAATGTTGTCCAATGCTACCCTTTCAACATGGTTCAAATCCGCCAGTTCGGGTGCTTGCTGGGCTGACTCAAACTCGACACGGACACCGTGTTCGTTTGTCAACTGCACGCTTCTCTCAGCGCATTGGATTACTCCATTGTGCTTGCTTAGCCAGTCCATTCCGAGTATGATGTCAATTCCGTGGGAGTCTAAGACAATAAGGTTGGCAAGGAAGTCTACCCCCCATATTTTAAGGCTTACTTTAGGACATACTATACTAGTCCTCATTTCTCCTCCGGGAGAATTAACTATCATAGCACATTCTAAGTGGGATACGGGTAGATGATGTTTGGCAACATATTTGGATGATATGAAGGAATGTGATGCTCCAGAATCAAATAAAATGGTGGCTAGGTTGGAGTTAGCAAGGAACATACCAATTGCGACGTCCTCAGCCTGTTGTGCTTCCTTAGCAGTGACATGGTTAACGTGGCCACGAGCATAGTTCTGCGGTCCACGGTTCCCTTGATTGTCCCCTCCGTTTGGTCGCTGGTTCTGCTTGGGCACGTTACCTTGCTGTCCAGGGCCTCTCTTCGGGCACTGGTTAGCGAAGTGGCCTACTTCCCCGCATGCAAAGCATACCCTGTTGCCTACGGCAGCAGGTACGTTGGGGCGGGGGTTTTGAACAGGAGCGCCATTGTTAGGCCGGGGCGCAGGAGGCATGGGCACTCGAGGTGCCGGTGCAATGAATCGTTGTTGTGGTGGCTGACCAGGGCGGTACGTAGGAGTGGTCGATCCATGCTGCGGTGCATGGGGCATGTACCTAGGTCGTACGTTGCTCCCTTGGGGCTGGTATGGCATCTTCCTTTTGCACTCGCGCTCAATCTCTTGGATCTTGTTTTCCATCACAATAGCCTTGTCAACCAGCTTCTGGAAGCTTACCTAGTCATTGTTGAGGAGCTGAATTTGGATCTCATTGTTCAACCCTCTCATGAACAGGTACTGCTTCCTCTGATCTGAGTTGACATCTTCGAGGGCATACCGGGACAGTTGTATGAACTTGTTGAGATATTCATTCACACTTTTCTGTCCCTGGCGGAGACCTTCAAACTCCTGCCTCTTGAGCATCATTATGCCAACAGGAATGTAGTGGGAGCGGAAACTTTCCTTGAACTCAGTCCAAGTGATTGTATCCGGGTTGGCATGGGCGTTGCTCAAGGCATCCCACCAGTCGGCGGCAGCTCCCATAAGCTGGTGCGACGCAAAGAGAACCTTCTCTCGGTCGTTGCACTGAACAATGGCGAGCTTCTTCTCCATGGATTTCAACCAATCATCGGCCTCCATGGGATCGCTTGCTTGAGAAAAGGTGGGTGGTCGAGTCCTAATGAACTCTCCCAACCTGTTATGAGTCGGCGGTGGTGCCGGAACGGGGTTTTGGTTGGCCTGCAACTGACCCAAAGTTTGGATCATGGTTTGCATAAGCTGGTTTTGCATGGCCATCAATCTTTCCAGATGGTTTTCACCAGCTCCGGAGTTAGCAGGAACTCCCTCGTGGTCATCCTCCTGGACGTTCCTTCGACTGGCGTTTCCTCTCACCATCTGTGAGAGAGAACGAAATAGAATAGAAGGTTAGATGGTTAGGTAGGTCCCTTTAACTAGATGCATCAAGGCGATTTAGACTCTATATATTAGCCCATATGAGGATGTGATCAAGTGCCGAAACATCTCACACCTCCTTCTTCTTATGTGTGGATATGGGCAACGTTGTTGAGACGTCCCACAACTCACACCAAGCACATATTCACAAATAATCATCACAAGGGCCCACTCAACTCCTATTCAAGGATGGTTTCCTATGTCAAGGTGATTTTAAAGGCCAATCTAGGCTATTCACCCTAGGGTGCTTGTAACTCCTTCCTGGGGTTTAACCCGTAGTTCTATTATCTATCTAAGGCTTTCTATCTAGGCGTGTAACCTACTATCAACCCATGGCTCTGATACCAATCTGTGACGCCCTCAATTCTGTGGAAAAACCACGGAACCGAGAACTAATGCATATGTGTGCCCAGGATGTTCTTCACACATACACATACGTTCCACAAACTGAATTCAGATTATATATTACCATGAATAACAGAGTTTATTATGATACCTCATGAGTCTTGGACTCATGCTTACAACGGAAGCCTTATTTCTATGCAGCGGAAGTCCTTATTTAAATGCGGAAGCAAAAAGTAATGCGGAAGCAAAACTAAGCAGAAGTTGCTCCATCCATACTCCCTCCACAGGCAAGGTTGAGAACAGATCACACGCCATGATGTTCCACTTGATCTTCATAGTAGGCTTCTCCTGCTACTGATGATGAAGTAATAATGCAAGGTTGAGTACAATGATGTACTCAGTAAGTGCGGGAAAACACATGATATGCAGCTCATAAACAAGGTAGGTATAAAAAGGCTTATTTGCAGAAAAGCAATCTTGTAAAACCATGATAAAACAACAACTTAGCTTTAGATGAATGTAATCCCAGCATCAAATTACCAACATACCTTCATCACTTTCTGTGTTCCATCAAAACATTGACCAATCCTTTATTCGTTCTCACGAATACCTCCTCGTATTCGCTACCCTCTCATCTCACAATTCAACCTCGTCTCATACCGAGACCAATCTCATGTCATGACTCAACAGTCATGCAAACATCTCATCATCCAGACTCAACAGTTCCAAACCAATAACCATAACCAAGAACCTTCCCAATAACCATCCCAAAAACCATTCCAATAACCATCCCATCTAATCATGGCAGTTTAGCCAGGTGCTCGTGACCGTAAGCTCGGCTATCATGATAGTTTTAATAACTCTTTACCCACAAGTTTGTGATTTTGTCACCCGTCGGTGACTGCAGAACCTCCATTATACCAGTACACAACCGTCGGTGTATGGTCAAGAGATCACAAAATAGCCTTTACAAAGGGGTTACTAGATGTATGGACTCACTAAGGTTTCACCGGCAGGCTAGAATCTCCAATTCTCCCACCCACGGCCCCCTCTTGTGCCATGCAGTTCCCAGGGCAGTCCTCACTCGACTCCCATTCCCCGCGCCTTCCACAGTCCATAACACTCTAGCAACTTACCTAATTACTCAGCTAAGCCGCACCCATATTTGGCCGTGTGGTGGCACTGTTATCCTGGCATGTGCATGCATGAACCGGTCCTTAGATCTACGGCAAGTAAAACCACCATCTCATGCTACCTCATTCACAAACCCAAGCTTGCCTAGATCTCCCTCCGATCCATGTTCATTAACCTCATTAGTTACTTATTATCAGTACGAGTGCAGTTAGCTAGACACATCTATCTCGCTTCCCAATCCCATGGACTCAGCGAAGCATAAAACAAAAACAATACCCGACTCATAAACTTCCCGGGCAACAAGGGTGGTTTAACCAAAACTAGTAAACTCCTATAAAAGGGTTTCCCATCCTGTTTGACTCAGTACGCACACCTTTTCGCAAAACAAAACAGTTTCTCAAAACATAGGATCAGTATGGTCAAGGAGCACTTGCCTTGTTCTTGCGGTTCCGGTTGTTCTTGATTCTCAAAACCTTGTTGCTGCAGTTCGTCGTAGACAGCTCCCTGAGCTTGTCCTGTTAGGTAGTATCACGTGCATACAGGATTCACAGCAATCAATATTTATGCACAAACCTTAAACTAGATGCGATGATGCACATGCATGCTGTCTCATGATTAGTTTTATTAGATTGATCTGTACGTGTTCTTGCACGGCCTTCCATGGGCAGAGGTGTTCGGATCAAAGGTGGACGTGGCGATGATCTTGTCTTTAGATCAAACTGATCATTGAGTGATCTGCCCACGAGAAGGCTTCTGTTCGAAAGGTATTGAAGAACAGATGCAGAGATGAACACAATGATGTCGTAAGGTGTTATCGAAGTCCTACCTCACGCTCTTCTTGTCTTCGAGGTCCTTCTCAGACCGCTCGGTTCTTCTACGGTGATCTCCCTTGTTGCGCTTCGGTGATGTTTTGCTCGGCGAGTTTAGGGCTAGGGCTCTAAGTCGTCGGCTCAGGAGTTGAAAGAGAAGTTTGTGGTTTTGGCCAGAGGTTTTGGGTTCTATCTATAATCGGGAAGAGAAGAGTCCTAATCTGATTGTATCCGAATAAGAGTCTTATTCAGATCTTTGTTAGATCCTGACGTATTATCTTTGGTAACATCGTGGAGTTTAGATCGGTTTCTGTTGCGTACCGGTATCTTTACGCGTAAAAACCGCTCCAGACTTGTTACCTCCGCGGTGATGAGCTCCGGAAGCTCCACGTGTCCTTCCGAGCCTGGTATCTCTTCTCCCACAGAGACGAGCTCCGGTTCTGTTGCGTGTCACGAGCGAGACCTCCCTCTTCTTCGGAGGTGAGCTCCACGCACGCCACGTGTTGGCACCGGTCTTCCTCTTCTTCTTTCCTCAGGGACGTGCCCCGCGGTCGACATGTGTCCAGCAGCGATAGACCTCCCGGAGATAAGCTCCGGTGGCGACGCGTGTCCAATAGAACAGGACCTCTCGCAGGTGAGCTCCGAGATCGACACGTATCCCGCGCGGATGGTGCTCTGATTTCCGCGAGGACTAGCTCCGAGGATGACACGTGTCCTGCGGAAATGCTTTTGCTTCTTCCGCAGAGGCTAGCTCCGTGGGCAACACGTGTCCCACAGGATCGGACCTCTCCCCTTTGCGGAGACGAGCCCCGAGCCTGCCACGTAGCCAGCTTGGCGGCGGCCTCTCCCCACTTCGCAGGGATGAGCTTCGATCACGCCACGTGGCCTGCTGGCCGCGGAAGTTGCCTTCGGCGCTCTCTGAGGGCTTTATTAGCTATTCTTTTGATAATTCTCCCTGTTCCTATTTTTCATTAAAATGTTTCCTTTTCATAGGACACGAACATATGCTGACACCCGAGGTGAGGGTGTCACAGCCAAGCTCACCCCGTCGAGCCCGTTCTCAGGGGTAGGCCCGGGGCAAGTCGTCCCGTACGGGAACATCAGCCTTCCGGTGACCTTCGGAGCTCCGGACAACTACCTGACAAAATACGTTATGTTCGACGTGGCGGAGGTCGACCTCCCCTTCAACACCATCATCGGCAGACCGGCCCTGTATCGGTTCATGGCGGTAGCCCACTACGGCTACCTTGTCCTAAAGATGCCTACACCCACCGGCGTCCTCAGGATCAGTGGAGACCGCACTACCGCAGTGTCAACCTTGGAGAAGCTCCAAGCACTTGCGGCTGCCTGAGCACCTGCCCCCGGCGGTGCAGAACCGGGCCAGCTCCACCCGAGTGCACACCACCGTGCCTCGACCTCTGCACCCTGAGTGCAACCCTATGACGAGGGCGATGTACCCCTTAAGGTCGTCCAAGTCGGCTCTGAGGCTGCCCAGACCACCCGGATTGCCGGGGGCCTGTACAACAAATAGGAAAGCACACTCATCACCTTCCTCCGGGACAACATCGACGGGTTTGCTTGGCAACCGTCACAGATGCCCGGGATCCCTAGGGAGGTGATCGAGCACCATATGAAGATCTACCCCGACGCTCGCCCGATCCAGCAGAAGCCCCGGAAGCAGTCCATCGAGCAGCAGAACTTATCCGTGAAGAAATCAAGAAGTTGCTCGATGCTGGCTTCATACGGGAGGTCCACCACCCCCAGTGGTTGGCAAACCCTGTCATCCCAAAGGCCGGCGAGAAGCTCCGGATGTGCATCGACTACACCAGTCTCAATAAGGCATGCCCCAAGGATCCATTCCCTCTCCCTAGAATAGATCAAATTATAGACTCTACATCAGGCTGTGATATGTTATGCTTCCTAGATGCCTACTCAGGCTTCCACCAAATACCAATGTCTAGAGAAGATGAAGAACACACTGCTTTTATAACAGTATATGGCCTAAATTGCTATATCTCCATGCCTTATGGTCTGAAAAAGGCTCTCCCTACTTTTGTACGTGCTATGCATAAAACATTTGGAGAGCTAATCCAAGACTTGGTAGAAGTGTATATCGATGACATCGTTGTCAAAGTCAGACAATGCGCATCCTTGTTAGATAGCCTAGCTCTAGTCTTTGACAAGTTGCACACCACGCACACCAAACTAAACCCGGGCAAGTGTGTGTTTGGTGTATCCTCTGGAAAGCTCCTTGTATTCCTGGTCTCATACCGAGGGATCGAGGCCAACCCAGAGAAGATCAAGGCCATCGAGCTGATGCGGCCCCTGGCTCGCATCAAGGATGTCCAGATGCTCACGGGATGTCTAGCTGCGCTCACTCAGTTCATACCAAGGCTAGCTGAGCGGGCTCTTCCCTTCTTCAAGCTCCTGCGCAAAGCTGGTACATTAGTTTGGACCGAAGAAGCAGAAGAAGCATTCCAGGAGTTGAAGCAGCTCCTGACGATGCTGCCCATCATGGTAGCTCCTGACCCTGGTGAGCATCTACTGCTCTACATCGCGGCGACAACATAAGTGATGAGCATGGTCCTAGTCGCAGAGCGGCCGGACCCCTCGCCACTACAGCCTGCTCCAATAGCAGAAGTCATGCACCGAGGCAGTCTGGACCCCATGGGGGGCCCCAACAGTCAGGATATCTCTGAGGCCTAGGCCCCAGAGACCACAATCGACCACCCGGAGGTCCGAGACGACCTCCCAGAGGTCTAAGACGACCTCCCAGAGGTCCAAGATGACATCCCAGAGGCCCCAGATGACCTCCTAGAGGTCCAAGACAGCCGAGAAGCCCCCGGGTCCCAGCCCCCGGAGGCAGCCCCGGACCTAGAGGACAGGAGGCCCCCGGGTCCGGCGCTGTCGGTACCCTCAATATGAGGTATCCTCGCGCACAGGGGGAACTACATAAGGACCTCGCCCTTCTCTGTAGGGAGAGCTCCGAAGGTGCCACGTGTCCAGCGGGGCCGGACATCCCTCTACTCAGAGGTAAGCTCCGGGCCTGCCACGTGGCCAACTGAGCCGAACCTCCTCCCCTCCGCGGGGAGAGCTCCGGAGGCTCCACGTGTCCAGCGGGGCCGGACCTCCCTCTCCTCAGAGGAGAGCTCCGGGCCCGCCACGTGGCCAGCAGAGCCGTACCTCCCCCCTACGCGGGGAGAGCTCCAAAGGCTCCACGTGTCCAGCGGGGCCGGACCTCCCTCTCCTCAAAAGAGGGCTCTGGGCCCGCCACACGGCCAGCAGAGCTGGACCTCCCCCCTCCGCGGGGAGATCTCCGAAGGCTCCACGTGCCCAGCGGGGCCGGACCTCCCTCTCCTCAGAGGAGAGCTCCGGGCCCGCCACGTGGTCAGCAGAGCAGCGCTGCCTGCCCCCGCGCCGTAGGCAGCAAGAGTAAAGACGCGCCATACCTTACCTGTACAAGGTATTCAAGACCCGCTCCTTCCCAAGGCGTGGAGACGCGGAGAACGCCTCTGTCAGGTGCCGTTGCGCCCAATCACGTCGCAGTGAAGACTGGCGCGCCGCGTCAGAGGCTGCACGCCAATAAACACAGCGACAAGACATCCCCTGCCGCCCCTACCAACCACTACGACTAGCTTGCGGCATGGGCAGGGCGGCAGAATGAAGACTTTGAAGCCCTCGCCAGAGACAACTGGCAGCGTAACTGCGGATACGGTAGATGGCAGGCAATCTCCCCGGGACCACCTGTCGGGTCCCGGGCCCACCTTGTAAGCCGCCCGAGCCTTGGACTATAAAAGGCTCGGGTAGGCAATGTTAGCAAGGGTTCGCACCTCAGCCATTCACACCTGAGAATTCGAAATTTTACACTCTCACGCAGGGTTCGCTCCCGAGCAACAAGCAATACAACGAGCATCTCTGCTCACCGTGGACGTAGGGTATTACGCTCCGGCGGCCTGAACCACGTAAAAATCCCTGTGTCAAGCTTCTCCATCCATCGTCCCTAACGAGTAAGCTCTCCGTGAGTGACTAGCCCCTCCGAAAAAGAACCTCCGCGGGCTGCCCAGAGCAGGCCCGGGGGAAGTGTCAGCTATACACTTCGACAGGCGCCAATGGAGGAAGATGTCCCGGATTCACCAGGAAGGGTTCGGACCATCCAGAGGCCCGTCTACTACATCAGTGAAGTCCTCCATGACGCCAAGACCAGGTACCTGGAGGTTCACAAGCTGTTGTATGCAGTGCTCGTGGTGTCCAGGAAGCTCCGGCACTACTTCCAAGCCCACCGAATCTCGGTGGTCACCTCCTACCCGCTGAGGACCATCCTCTACAGCCCCAACGCGATTGGCAACGTCGCCAAGTGGGCAGCGGAGCTGGCGGAGTTCGAGCTGGACTTCCTACCACGTCATGCAGTTAAGAGCCAAGCACTGGCTGACTTCATGGCCGAGTGGATGCCATCACCAACCAACCTAGGGGGGCCCGAAGGTGGAGAACCGGAGCCCCGAGCACCGGTCTTCACCGAGCCCCACTGGACGCTCTACTTCGACGGCTCCTCGTGGAAGCAGGGGGCTAGAGCCGGCGTGCTGCTCCTCACGCCGACGGGGGAGCAGTTCAAGTACGTGGTGCGCCTCAACTTCAAGGCAACCAACAACATGGCCGAGTATGAAGCTCTCATCTTCGGCCTGAAGACAGCACTGTCTCTTGGTGTGCGCCAGTTGCTGGCAAGGGTGACTCCCAGCTAATCATCAAGCAAGTCAAGGGTGAATGCTCCTGCAATGACCCACAACTAGCTGCCTATCTGCTCCACGTGCAAATGCTGGAGAAGGACTTTGAAGCCCTAGACCTGTGCCACGTACCACGTGCCGGCAACACCGTCGCCGACGACCTATCAACGAAGGCCTCCACTGGAGCCCCGGTGCCTGAAGGAGCCTTCGAAAGGACGTTGCCGCGATCCACAGCCCGACCTGCCGAACTGGGCAAGACCAGCACCTCGAAGCTGGCGGTCTCGGTGGCCCTGCAGCCATGGTGCCCGCCAAGGATCGTATGCGCTACTGGGGACTCCGTGCTATCAGCACCCAAGATCCAGAAGCTCAAGTCAGCCCCGGTGCATGGATCGCGGAGGTCCGGGACTACTTGAAAGACAACATCCTTCCTAATGAACATGCATCCGCTGAACGGATTGTGCGGATGGCTAAGAGATACACGCTGGTAGAAGGGGATCTCTACCGGTGTGGCGCCAACGGCATCCTATTGCGGTGCATAACCCAGGAGGAAGGCTGCGATCTGCTCGCAGAGATCCATGGAGGCGAGTGCGGGAACCACGCATCTTCCCGCACGCTGGTTGGTAAAGCCTTCTGGCATGGCTTCTACTGGCGGACATCCCTCCATGACGCCGTCAAGCTGGTCAAGAGATGCAAGGAGTGTGAGTTCCATGCCAAGAAGATCCACACACCGGTGCAGACGCTGCACATGATCCCACCCTTGTGGCCGTTCGCGGGATGGGGGTTGGACATCCTAGGGCCTTTCCCCAGAGCCGTCGGGGGATATCGGTACCTCTACGTCGCCATCGACAAGTTCACCAAGTGGTCAGAAGCTACACCAGTCATCACCATCAACAAGCAATCCGTAGTCAAGTTCATCAAGTCAATCGTCTACAGGTTCGGGGTCCCAAACAGGATCATCACCGACAACGGGAGCCAGTTCACCAGTGCAGCGTTCTAAGAGTACTGCGAAGACCTTGGCATCCAGGTGTGCTATGCCTCCTTTGCTCATCCAAAGAGCAACGGGCAAGTCGAGAGAGCCAACGTTGAAATCCTTCGGGGCCTCAAGACTCGCACCTATGTCAGCTTGGAGAAGCATGGTGCCAAGTGGGTGGACGAGCTTCCGTGCGTGTTGTGGGCTAGCCGGACATCCCAGCGCCGGGCCATAGGGGAGACACCCTTCTTCTTGGTGTACGGGGCCGAAGCCGTGCTTCCCCCGGAGGTCACCATGGGGTCCCCCCGTGTCCGGGCTTACGACGAAGCCATGCAGGACCAGCTTCGGTGTGAGGACATCAACCTCGTCGACGAGGCGCGATGGCGAGCAACGCTCCAAAATGCACGGTACCGGCAGGCGCTCTGGCGCTACCACCAGAGGTCCGTGCATGCCCGGGAGCTCAAAGAAGGCAACCTGGTTCTGCGGCGCATACTTTCTCGAGAAGGGACCAGCAAACTCTCCCCTAGTTGGGAAGGTCCCTTCCGAGTCACGAAAGTTTGCCGCCCCGGGTGCGTACGCCTTGCTACGGAGGACGGGGATCCACTCCCCAACCCTTGGAACATATAACACCTCCGTAAGTTCTACCCCTAGAGCAATATAGGACAAGTTTTTCTTTTTTCTATAAAATCCCATAGAGCCCAGGAACAGTGCTCGGAGCAACTAAGCCCCAGGGGGCGGTCCAGGACTGCGTCCAACTTAGCATGGTCCCCTAAGCGCGTAGGCCCTGCCCCCCTTCACAATGGGGTGGGTCGTTGCCTCCATGTACAGCCTGTCTTCCTCCTATAGATGAATATGAATGAAGTGAACCCTGTCCTACCGCGCTCTATTATGTGTTCATTTAAATTATGTAATAATTTTTATGATCACCTCCCCATGCTCAAAGATAGTGTACGCCCATGGTATACTCATCTCTCTTTTCTCACTCTCATGCCTAGTCGGCATTTTCCATCCTACCAAAGGCGGTCGTGCTTGAGGTACCTGCCAAAGGTCAGGGGGCCTCTCGGACCTCCCCCAGTTGGGTACTGTGACGCCAGTTGGTCTCCTCCAGGAAAAACCTACGCCAGACCGGGAGGTCCAGGGTGTGCAGCCTGCTTTGCCTGGTTCCGTACCCAAAGCGTGTGCACTCTTCCGTTCAGGAGGTCCAGGGTGTGCAGCCTGCTTTGCCTGGTTCCGTACCCAAAGCGTGTGCACTCTGCCTCCCCAGCGCTACGGTCTAGTACTAGGGGCCGGACGGTCGCACCCTGACCAAGGAGGGAGCCGGATCTCCGGTGCCGGGCGCACTGAATTGCCCAAGCCCCGTATACCGGCCCAGGACTGTAAGCCAATTAAGACTAAGGGACAGGGAAGGGAGAGCCCCCGAGCAGAATTGCCGTTTCCCTACTTGTGTGCAGGACCTCCTGAGAGGCCTCCCGGACCTCCGGAGCCGGGTCTCCAGCACCGACGTGCTCCGGACGGTCAGGGGGGCCTTTGCCTTAGATCCCCCGCAGGAATGTGGTAGGTGTGCCCAAAGCATTGGCCACACCTACCAGGGGGCCACTATGGGGACTGCGCAAGGGAAGGCCGGAGCACCCGGTGGTACTGGAGTCTCAAGACTTCTCAAGACCGGAGCTCCAGGCTCCAACTCAAGACCCATTGGGTCCTTATGTCAACAAGGGCCCAAAGAAGGTGGCTGCGCTGAAAAAGCTTTGAGATCGGTGGAGACCTCCAGGGGCCCTTACGGAGCTAAGGGCTCGGGCAGGCCAAGCCAAGAAAAGAAAGCAAAGAGCACAGGCACACAAGACAACAAGTCCATTCATTCAAGAGCTCCACGAGCTGGTCTACAAGACAGAAAACAAAAAGACAAAAATACAAAAGCCCTCCAGCTACAAGGGCAAGCATCTAGGAGTCCTCGGACTCCCGCTGGAACCGAGACGCAACAAGGGCGGCGACGTCTCCGACTCCGGCCGTATCGACCTCCTCCCGCTCAGTGATGGGGCCCTGCACCACCGGCTCAAGAGATATGGAGGAGTCCCAGCTCCGGAAGCATGTCAGCATGTGCGCGGCGACTTCCTTTGCCAAGCCCCTCCCCTCGGCCTCAAGCTCGTCACCGATCACATCTTCCAGCCTCTCCAGCTTGGCGCCAATGGACTCAAGTGCCGGGAGTGCCTGGGCCACCTCTTGTGCTTGTGCCCCCGTCCTCATGGGGCTGAAGCCGAGAGGCACCAGAGCAGACTCCGTCTGGCCAATGAAGCCCAAGACTCCCTGGGCCTTTTTGGTCCACGAAGCTCGGAGCTGCTCAACCTCCTGACGAGCCGCCAGCAGGGTGCCAGGTCGTTCCTCGGCGAACCTCTTCTCCTTGATCACCAGGGCGCTCTCCCGGAGCTAGAGGTCCCGGGTGAGGTGCTCCAACTCCGACACCCGGAAGTCGGCAGCGAGCTCCCAGTTCAGCACCACCTGGCGATCCTTGGCGACCAGCTCCTCCCTTTCAGCCAAGGCTGCCTCCCGGAGCTCCAGCTCTCCGGCCCTGGCCTTCAGGTCGCCTTCTCCCGCCTCCAGCTGCTCGGTGACCTCCTTCTCCTTGACGGCCACGGCGCGCTCCCGCTCTGCGACGGCACACTCGCGCCACACCAGCCGCAGCCGCATCTCCTCGTTGGCGGCAGAGCGGGCCTGGACACCGTCGTAGGCCTCGCGGGCCTCCTGCATGATCCTCCAGGTCTCGGTGTCCAGGCGGTCGACGGCTTTGTTCTGCACATCGAGGAGCTCCTCCTCGGCGTAGAGCCTCGCCCGCTTAGCGTCGAGCTCCTCCTCGACCTCCCTGGCCTGCAGCTTCAAGAGCCGTCCCCGCCACGGAGGCGGTCCCTCTCGTCCGCCAAAGCCTCTCGCTTACGCTCGAGCACATCCTGGACCTGCCGGACACCAGACTGGGCAAGCTCTAGGGCGTCCAACAGGGATAGTGGAGCAGCGGAGGCCGAAGCTGCGCCGCAAACCTCCTCCATGATGTCGCCATACGGAGGAGGAGACATCAGAACCGCAACATCCGGGGGAGCAACGACGATGCGCCGCTCAGGAGAAGACGACGATGAGGCTGGCCCAGTTCCGATGTGCTCCTGCTCACCGCCCGCCTGAGGACCCGCGTCAGCTCCTCCTACATCAACACCCGAAGGCTGGCCGCCGCCAGCCTTCTCTGCCGAGTCTTCATCAGCAGCTAGCTCCCGAGCTGGCGAAGGAGGAGGAGCAGACACCGCCGTCGTCGCAGGAGCCGGTCCTGCCGGGCCAGAACAGAAGGAGAAGAGCCTTGGACCCGCACGGGGGCCGGTGAAGCTGCCGCGGCGTCAGGACGCTGCAGCACTAGGCTGCTTCCAGCCGAAGTTGGTCGGGGAACAGACGCGTCCCCGACAGCCGACGAGTCCCTACAAGCACAGGGAACACTCAAGACAAGAATAGAAGAAGAGCTAGAGTACGCAAGTACTTAGTCCCGGCAAATGCAACTTACCGAGGGACACGAACACTCCAGTGGGCATGAAGCCCTGGCTTCCGAGCCGGGGCAGGGCCGCCAGAGCCTGCCGTCGCCGCCGGGGTCTGCACCAAAGGCACCTGCACTGGAGGAACAGGGGGTGCACTCGGAGCCCCCTGGGAGATGGAGCAGCGGAGCTCCCGCTGCAGCACCTCTGGTGCCGCTCGCCGTACCAGCACCTGGAGCACTTGAAGACCGGGGCACTTGAGCCCCTGGGTGAGTCCCAGACACCGCAGCATCGGTGTCCCTCCTCGGAGCTCCACCTGTGGAAGGAGTGTGGGACGTCCGGGCTCCTCCGACCGCTGCTGTCCAAGAGGAGTTCCGTCTGCATGAACGACCTGAGGTCTCTTTGGGTCGCCGCCTGATGAGCCTATGCCTCCTGATGAAGAGCGTGGGTGGACTCTGGTCCCCTGACTCGGCGCAAACGATGCCCTCGGCGGAGACCGGAAGTGCTTCCTCATCTGCGGACTGGAGGCCGGCGCCTTGCCCTTCCCCTTGTCGACAGTCCGAGCTCTGTCGCTCCTCGGCGCGGGTTGGGTATCGGCCGACCCCTCGCGCTGCGATCTGGAGCGGTCAACCTCGGTGATCGAGATCCCCTGGGAAGCATCACCGACCTGGCGCACGGCGATACCGATGTCGTCAAAAGTCGGCATCTCCCGCAGCAGCTTCGACCTCCGCGTCGGCTCCATGAAGAGAGGCAGGCAGGAAACAGGAACTGTTAGGGAGCGGTCATTGAGGAAGTCACTGCTTACCCTCATCACCATCTCCCTCAGCATCAGCCCAAGCCCGTCTCTAGCCTGGTGCAGTCATGCACGCCGGTGAAGTACCACGCTGGGCGATTGCGCTGTTGCAGCGGCACGACAAGAAATCCGCCAACACCATCAGGGACGTCAGCCCCTGCTCCACCAGGAACTGGATCCGCTCCAGGACTGGTGTGTAAGCCGGCTCCAACTCCAGGCACTCCTCCCAGAAGCGACGCCCGATAAATGGAGCCTCGGTCGGCAGCTGGAGGCGATCTTGCTCATCAGTCTTCACAATCACCGAGTCATCCCTCCAGCCCTCCAACCTCGAGGCACTGAAGGGCAGAAGGTACTTGGATGCCTTCGGATCCTTATAGCGGTGCTGGAAGTAGTAGGCGCCCAGCTGGTTCTTCGAGCCATGCCCGGTCGTCCGCAGCAAGAAGAAGTGACGGAAGAGCGTCACTGAAGCGCGGACCCCCACGAACATCTCGCAGAGGTGCACAAAGAAAACAGCCAAAGCGAAGGAGTTCGGGGACAGGTGGTGGAGCTGAAGACCATAAGTCTCCAGCAGAGTCACAAAGAAGGAAGAAATCAGCGGGATAAATCTAGCCAAGGCGTAGGCGACGTAGATGACGATCTCCCCTCTCTCCAGACGTAGGGGAAGAGATCCCCGCCGAAGACAAAGCCTCTACTCCTCGGAGTGCCATCCCAGCAGCCTACGCACCGGCCCAAGGTCCTTCGTCCGGGCGATGCACGGCGAAGCCAGGCTGGAAGCCATTTGAAAGAGATGATAGAAGCGGGAGTTCTTTTTGGTCATGGTATTAAGAAATGGAATCCTAAAATGGCCATCAAAGACGAAGGAGCAAGAACTTGAAAGGCAGAGAAGGCTTGGGCGCATGGAAGAATCCGGGAGGCTCAGGCGTATGGAGATGCGTGAAGGGAAGCCGGCGATGCAGTAGGGGTTCTCCATTTAAACTTGCCAGAAGCAATTCGAAACGCTTCATATGCGCCGCTTGGGGTAGACACCTCAGGTCAAAGCCCCAGCGACGATGACAAGAGGGCCCAAGCTATCCTACAGAAGAGGTGGGCCAAGAAGTCAGTCCCCCGAGCGGACAACCCGGAGGTTCCTGACAAGGCGCTGCGACATACAGTAGTGGCAACCTTGGGAACTGCCGCGGTTAAAGCAGTTGTCGGTACCCTCAATATGGGGTACCACCGCGCACAAGGGAAACTGCCTAAGGACCTCGCCCTTCTCCGCAGGGAGAGCTCCAAAGGCACCATGTGTCCAGCGGGGCCGGACAACCCTCTCCTCAGAGGTAAGCTCCGGGCCCGCCACGTGGTCAACTGAGCCGGACCTCCCCCCTCCGTGGGGAGAGCCCCGGAGGCCCCACGTGTCCAGCAGGGCCGGACCTCCCTCTCCTCAGAGGAGGGCTCCAGGCCCGCCACGTGGCCAGTGGAGCCGGACCTCCCCCCTCCGCGGGGAGAGCTCTGATGGCTCCACATGTCCCACGGGGTCAGGCCTCCCTCTCCTCAGAGGAGAGCTCTGAGCCCGCCGCATAGCCAACTAAGCCGGACCTCCCCCCTCCGCGGGGAGAGCTCCGAAGGCTCCACGTGTCCCGCGGGCCCGGAGCTCCCTCTCCTCAGAGGAGAGCTCCGGGCCCGCCACGTGGCCAGCAGTGCCGCGCTACCTGCCCCCGCGCTGTAGGCGGCAAGAGTAAAGACGCGCCATACCTTGCCCGTACAAGGTATTCAAGACCCGCGCCTTCCCAAGGAGCGGAGACGCGGAGAACGCTTCAGTCAGATGCCATTGCACCCAGTCACATCGTAGACTGGCGCGCCGCGTCAGAGGCTGCACGCCAATAAACATAGCGACAAGACATCCCCTGCCGCCGCTGCCATCATCAACCACTACGACTAGCTGGCTGCATGGGCAGGGCAGCAGAACGAAGACTCGGAAGCCCTCGTCAGAGACAGCAACCGGCGTAACTGCAGATACGGTAGATGGCAGGCAATCTCCCCGGGACCACCTGTCGGGTCCCGGGCCCACCTTGTAAGCCGCCCGAGCCTTGGACTATAAAAGGCTCGGGTAGGGAACGTTAGCAAGGCTTCGACTCTTTGCACACTAACGCTCCAGCATCCGAGCACTTAGGTCATCCTCAAGCTCAGGACTCCGGTTCTGAGCAACAAGCAATAAAACGAGCAACTCAGCTCACCGTGGACGTAGGGTATTACGCTCCGGCGGCCTGAACCACGTAAAAATCCCTGTGTCAAGCTTCTCCCTCAATCGTCCCTAACGCGTAAGCTCTCCGTGAGTGACTAGCCCCTCCAAAAAAGAACCTCCGCGGGCTGCCCAGAGCAGGCCCGGGGGAAGTGTCAGCTACACACTTCAACATTTGGTGCGCCAGGAAGGGGGCTTTGCCCTTGCGCGACGAGCTTCTGCCGACGAAGATGACGAATCTTCCTTCAGCGGCAAGCTCTCCCCGCCCACGTTCACGGCGAACGGTGACCAGCGGGGACTACGTCTCGACACACTCAGGACGGAGTGTGTCAGCGCAAGCTGGGAGCCAGTAGCCGACTCCGGCAGCGCCGACTCCGGCAGCACAAGCTCCAGCGAGCGTGAGATCCACTGCAGCACTGAGTGCCTCCCACGGGGGCGCACTAGCTGCAGCACGAGCGCTACTGCACAATCCACCTGCTGGGGACGTGTGACACCCTCATCTTGGGTGTCAGCATATGTTCATGTTTTATGAAGAGGAAACATTTTAAGAAAAGAAGGAACAGAGAAAAATATCAAAGGGATAGCCAATAAGAGCCGAATCCAGCTCTCAGAAAGCGCCAACGACAACTTACCGCGTCCGCTGGCCACGTGGCATGATCGGAGCTGATCCCTGCGAAGTGGGGAGAGACCGCCAGCAAGCTTGCTACGTGGCAGGCTCGGGGCTCGTCTCCGCAAAGGGGAGAGGTCCGATCCTGTGGGACACGTGTTGCCCACGGAGCTAGCCTCTGCGGAAGAAGCAAAGACATTTCCGAATGACACGTGTCATCCTCGGAGCTAGTCCTCGTGGAAATAAGAAGACCAGTCGTACGGGATACGTGTCGATCTCGGAGCCCATCTCCGAGAGGTCCTGTTCTATTGACACATGTCGCCACCGGAGCTTATCTCCAGGAGGTCTGTAACTGCTGGACACGTGTCAGCCTCGGGGCATGTCCCTGAAGAAAGGAGAGAGGAAGGACCGGCGCCAACACGTGGCGTGCGCGGAGCTCATCTCCAAAGGAGGGGGAGGTCTCGATCGATTGACACGTGGCACAACCGGAGCTCCTCTCTGCGGAGAAGGAGATACCAGGCCCCGGAAGGACACGTGGAGCCTCCAGAGCTCATCGCCGCGAAGGTAACGAGTTCTGGAGCGGCGGTTACGCGTAAGAATATCAGTACGTAAAGGAAACCGACCTGAATTCCACAATGTTACCACACCAAATCACCTAAAGATAAGATGATAGGATCCAACAACGATCTGAATAAGACTCTTATTCGGGATACAATCAGATTAGGACTCTTCTCTTCCCAATTATAAATAGAACCCAGAACCTCTGGCCGAACCCACAAACTTCTTTTCCAATTCCTGAGCCAACGACTTAGAGCCCTAGCCACAACCCGCCGAGAAAGCCATCGCCGGAGCGCGGCAAGGAAGATCGCTGGAGGAAAGCCAGCGGTCTGAGGAGGACCTCGAAAACCGAGAGGAAACGTAAGGTAGGCCCCAATACCACCTTACGATATCGTTGTGTTTTCTTTGCATCTGTTCTTTGATTCCTTTCGAACAGAAGCCTTCTCGTGGACAGATCACTTGATGATCAGGTTGATCTAAAGACAAGATCATTGACACGCCCACCTTTGATCCAAACATCTCTGTCCATGCAAGCCATGCGAGAACACACCAGTCTAATAAAATCATAGGATAGCGTGCATATGCATCATCGCATCTAGATTAAGGTTCGTGCATGATATTGATTGCTATGAATCTTGTATGCACGTGATCCTACCTAGCAGGACAAGCTCAGGGAGCTGTCTACGACAAACTGCAGCAACCAGGTTTTGGGATTTAAGAACAACCGGAACCGCAAGAACAAGGCAAGTTCTCCTTGACTATGTTGATCCTATGTTTTGGGTAAAACTATTTTGTTTTGCGAAAAGGTGTGTGTGCTGAGTCAAGCATGATAGGAAACCCTTTTATAGGAGTTTAGTAGTTTCGATTAAACCACCCTTGTCGCCTGGGAAGTTTATGAGTCGAGTATGGTTTTTGCTTTATGCTTCGTTGTGTCTATGGGATTGGGAAGCGAGATAGATGTGTCTAGCTAACTGCACTCGTATTGATAATGAGAAACTGAAGTTAATAATGGACATGGATCAGAGGGAGATCTAGGCAAGACTGGGTTTGTGAATGAGGTAGCATGAGACGGTGATTTACTTGCCATAGATCTAAGGACCGGTTCATGCATGCACATGCCAGGATAATAGTGCCACCACAAGGCCAAGTATGGGTGCGGCTTAGCTGAGTAATTAGGTAAGTTGCTAGAGTGTTATGGTTTGTGGAAGGCGCGGGGAATGGGAGTCGAGTGAGGACTTCCCTGGGAACTGCATGGCACAAGAGGGGGCCCGTGGGTGGGAGAATTGGAGATTCTAGCCTGCCGGTGAAACCTTAGTGAGTCCATACATCTAGTAACCCCTTTGTAAAGGCTATTTTGTGATCTCTTGACCATACACCGACGGATGTGTACTGGTATAATGGAGGTTCTGCAGTCGCCGACGGGTGACAAAATCACAAACTTGTGGGTAAAGAGGTGCAAACTCTGCAAAGTCTAAAACTATCATGATAGCCGAGCTTACGGTCATGAGCACCTGGCTAAACTGCCATGATTAGTTGGGATGGTTATTGGAAAGGTTCTTGGTTTGGTTATGGTTTGGTTGGGACTGTTGAGTCCGGGTGATAAGATGGTTGCATGACTGTTGAGTCATGGTAATAAGATTGGTCTCGGTGTGAGACGAAGTTGTTTTGAGATGGTAGCGAATACAGGGAGGTATTCGTGAGATGGTAGCGAATACGAGGAGTTATTCGTGAGTAAGAATGAGGTTGGTTAATGTTCGGGTGGAGCATGGAAAGTGATGGAGGTATGTTGGTAATTCAATACATGCTGGGATTACATTCATCTAAAGTTAAGTTGCTGTTTTATCATGGTTTTATAAATCTGCTTTTCTGCAAATAAGCCTTTTTATACCTACCTTGTTTATGAGCTGCATATCATGTGTTTTCCCGCACTTGCTGAGTACATCATTGTACTCAAACTTGCATTACTACTTCATCATCAGCAGCAGGAGAAGCCTACTATGAAGACCAAGTGGAGCATTATGGCGTGTGATCTGTTCTCAACCTTGCCTGTGGAGGGAATAGAGATGGAGCCACTTTTGCTTAGATTTGCTTCCGCATTTAGCTAAATTGCTTCTGCTTTAGAATAAAGACTTCCGCTGTGAGCATGAGTCCAAGACTCATGAGGTATTGTAATAAACTCTGTTATTCGTGGTAATATATAATCTGAATTCAGTTTGTGGAACGTATGTGTATGTGTGATGAACATCCTGGGCACACATATGCATTAGTTCTCGGTTCCGTGGTTTTCCACAGAATTGATGGCGTCACAGATTGGTATCAGAGCCACAGGTTGACAGTAGGTTACATGCCTAGATAGAAACCTTAGATTGATATTAGAGCCACATGTTAACAAGCAAGTTACACCCCTAAATAGGAGTCACAAGCGTCCTAGGGTGAATAGCTTAGATCGGCCTTGAAACCACCTTGGCATAGGGAACCATCCTTGAATAGGAGTTGTGTGGGCCCTTGTGATGATTATTTGTGATTATGTGCTTAGTGTGAAGTTGTGGGACGTCTCAAAACGTTGTCCACATCCGCACGTAAGAAGAAAGAGGTGTGAGATGTCTCGGCACTTGCTCACATCCCCATATGGGCTAATATATACCTAGTCCAACTCACCTTGATGCATATAGTTGGAGGGAATCTACCTAACCTTCTAACATCCTAATCTATTTCGATCTCTCTCACAGATGGTGAGAGGAAACGCCGGCCGAAGGAACGTCCAGGAGGATGACCATGATGAAGTTCCTGCTAACCCAGGAGCTGGCGAAAACCATCTGGAGAGGTTGATGGCCATGCAAAACCAGCTTATACAAACCATGATCCAAACTTTGAGTCAGTTGCAGGCCAACCAAAACCCCGTTCCGGCACCGCCGCCACCACCACCGCCAGCTCATAACAGGTTGGGAGAGTTCATGAGGACTCGACCACCCAACTTTGCTAAAGCTAGTGATCCCATGGAGGCCGATGATTGGTTAAAATCCATGGAGAAAAAGCTTTCCATTGTTCAGTGCAATGACCGAGAGAAGGTTCTCTTCGCGTCGCACCAACTTACGGGAGCCGCTGCTGACTGGTGGGATGCCTTGAGCAACGCCCATGCCAACCCGGAGACAATCACTTGGACTGAGTTCAAGGAAAGTTTCCGCTCTCACTACATCCCTGCTGGTGTGATGATGCTCAAAAGGCAGGAGTTCGAAGGTCTCCGCCAAGGATAGAAAAGTGTGAATGAGTATCTCAACAAGTTCATACAACTGTCCCGGTATGCCCCCGAAGATGTCAACTCAGATCAAAGGAAGCAGTACCTGTTCATGAGAGGGTTGAACAATGAGATCCAGGTTCAGCTCCTCAACAATGACTACGGAAGCTTCCAGAAGCTGGTTGACAAGGCCATAGTGGTTGAAAACAAGATCCAAGAGATCGAGCGAGAGTGCAAGAGGAAGATGCCATACCAGCCCCAAGGGAGCAACGTACGACCTAGGTACATGCCCCCTGCACCGCAGTATGGATCAACCACACCTTCATACTGCCCTGGTCAGCCACCACAGCAACAATTCGTTGCACCGGCACCTCGTGTGCCCATGCCTCCTGCGCCCCGACCTAACAATGGTGCCCCTGTTCAAAACTGTAACACCCCAAAATTTTGATTTAAAACCCTAAATCATGTTAAGAGGGGAATTTAAAAATTTTTGGACGTGTTGCATGTTTTGCAAAAATTCAAATTCAAATTGGAATTCAAATTAAACACAAATCAGAAAAGAAATAGAAAAAGAAAAAGAGAAAACAGAAAAAAAACCGGCCAGTGGGCCGAAACCCACCAGCCGGCCCAACCAGCGCCGAGCCAGCCCGCGGCCGCGCGCGCCGTTTCCTTCTGCTGACAGGCGGGACCCACCAGATCGTCTTCCACCTCGCGCCCGCGCCAGACTCTCTCTCACCCGAATCCAAACCGATCGGAATTGCTGCGGATCACAGCCGAATTTCGCTCGGGGGTGAAGCAAACTCGATCTAAACAAACCCACCGCCCTCCCCCGTCTATAAAACCCCCGGCCTCGTTCTATTTTCCCCACGATCGCCGATTTTTACTCCGGTTAGAATCGAGACTTCTCCGGCGAATTCTGGCCGATCTAAGCTCGGAAATTCCGATCTAACTCGCTGGTCTTGATCCACCGCCTCCGGGGAACCTTGCAGGTGCAGAAAACTCGGTGACTTGCGGTGTAAACACAGCGCCGACGAGCCTCGCCGTGGTTTCGCCTCGGACCTCGTCGCCGATCACCTTCCAGGACCTCCGAGCTCAAGAAAACCCCCGAGGTGAGATCCCCGACCTCCCCTCCACCGATCTATGCCATAAAATCACAGTTCTAGGAAGAATTCTCGAAGATCCGAAAGTCTCCGGCGAGATCGCCGCTTCCCGCCGCTGTGCGCCGCCGGCAGCGCCGCCCTCGCTCGATCAGAGCGACGTGGCCGCTCGTGCGCCGTTTATTTTAAATCGCACGGTAGGGTTTAAACCCCCGCGTACCGGTTCGATGTTATAATCTCGGCCGTCGGTTTAAAATCGGACGGTCCACGTCAGCCCCACGTTATAAAGACTGTAAATCTTACATGCTACCCCCTGGGGTTCTCGGGAAATAAGAGCTAGCCCCGGAAACTTCTGATCTAGCCCCTGGAACTCCAGAAAATCATGTAAATTCATTTAAAAATCAGTTTTAGCCCCTGGACTTAATAAAAATTAGGAAAAACACCTCTGATAAGTATAGCTAGACCCCTGAAAATTGTTAAAATAATATTATAGATCCTGTAGTGGGGTAAGTTTAACTTTTTAGCCCTGTTTAGTATTTAATTTAGGAAATTGAATATGTTGCTAGTGTTTAAAAATTAAAAAGTGGGACAAACATATTGTCAAAATTTAATTAAAGACTTTCTCAGTATTTAGAAAACTTTGGAGTGAGATACAAACATATTTTGGGCTGAATTGAATCTGTTTAATTTATTATTCACATTTAGAGACACATTTTTAAGTAATGAATAGTTTTAGAAAATAGGGAAAATAATTGTGAAATAGTTTACATCAGAGGCAAAGGTCAAAATATGTTATCAAATTATTTAGGACCAGAACCTATTCTGTTTAGATGATGTGTATTACTAATTTCATAATAAAGTACACATTTATGCATAGGAAAATAAATCTGAAAATATAGCAACTAGTAAATGATAAATGGAGTTTCTAAAATCCAAAGAATTCAGTTTAGGGTTGGTAGAAATTCTGAAGACACATATGGAGAAGAAAGATACCTTTCATGCACACTTGGTAGCTAAAAGGTGTATCAATTGAATATAAGGAATTTATTTAATTGGAAACTCATATATATAGTATGTAAGTATAAATGTGAACACAAAGTAGGAATCATATACACATGATTAAAAGTGCATGCAAGCCACAAATCAACACACATAGAGTAACCACAACACATATAATGGTGAATGAATTTCATAAATATGAATGTGTGGTTTGTATGAAGTGGAAGTGTGAACTATGTCTTATGGATTGTTGTTTTTCTTTTGCTATGTGTGATGGTATGATGTAGAACCTGCTCAAGAGCAAGTTATTCCTTACCAAGATCAGGACTACCCATTTCAAGAGCAGCAAGAAGGAGGCAAGTGTCCTTGACCACTTTGATCCCATGCTAGGATGTGTAGCTAGAGTTATTTGTATTGTCAATTGAAATATGAAACCCATGTTAGGAAGTTTCCCTAGAATTGCATTACCTTGTTTCCTTGTAGCTTGGGTTGGGATTTATTTTATCATGTCATTTATTATTATGCATATGCTTAGCCATGCTTAGAATGGGATATTTGGGATATGAGATCATCATTTATTTTACCATACTCTTGAATGAGATATTGTGAGTTATGTAGAGGTAGGGATCAAGGCAAGTTGGATGTTTTGGTTGTGTGCTGGGTGCACGAGACTCGGGTTTGTGTTTAGTACTTGCCTGGATCCTATGGACCGGTTCATGGAACATGTAACCTTGCTTTACAGTGCCAACCACATGCTGAGATGGGGCAGCTTGGCCAATTAATTAGGTGTATCCCCGGCGTAGTATGGGTGTGTTGGATGGTGCGGGGAATAGGTGTCAGCTGGACTACCATATGAACCGCAAGGCTCAAGAGGGGGCCACTGCAGCGGGGTTGGAGCCTCTTGTATGCTGTTAGGGGTGAAACCTCAGTGGGCCCACGCTCGTCGGGAATCCCTTTGTAAAGGCTTCGTAGTGATCTCCTGGCTACACACCTGGGAAGTGTGAATGTGGTTCGTGGCCACTGGCATAATGGAGGTTCTTTTAGTCCACCCGGCAACGGGGGATGAAATCACTACATGTGGGCACAGTGGTACAAACTCTGCAGAGTCAAAACTGTCATGACAGCCGTGCTCACGGTCAAGAGCGGCTTGGACTTATTCATGATTAGAGGATTGATGGTTTTGGATGTTGTGGATGTTAAGCGGGGAGCTTAACATTGAAAATGATGTTATGGTTATTTGGTTATGATGATGGGTTGGGAGATTGGGACCATTTCACCTGTGTAGTAATGTAGGTGCTTAATAAGCTAAGGTGATAGGAGTTAATTGCGTAGTGCTTTAACCATGAGTTCAACCTCTCCTTGCCGAAAGAGAGGAGAGTCGTCCGGTGACGTACCTTTCCTACGGATTGACAGTAGGAGGCTTGTTGCGCCGTCTTCGAAGTATGCTCGAAGCCGCCGGCAATACGGGCAAGCTTATCATCCACTATAACTCCACCCGGACCATCCGTGAGAAGAGGGAGGAATGGAGCTCAGAGATGAGGATTATACAAGAAAATCAGCTGCTTAAGATTCACCACTCTCCAGCTTGTCGAGCAACACAGGTTGATGCGGAGAAAGATGTCACCTAGGAGGCCATCACCTGCCAGAGTCACATCTATTGTCGCCACTTGGACAAAACTGAGTACATGTATGTCCTCCAACGTGAGAGTGGTACCACGGAGTACAAGTACCCACCAGTGCAGCAAGGGACTTCCCATGAGCACATGGACTTGTGCTTGGAGGATGCTGCTATGCTCAGCACTCGACTGCAGGAGTGTCAACAAGAGCTTCAGGATGTCCAGGACACCCTGAAGGAAATGGAGGCGTTGCTGCGAGCCTGCTTAAAGGCGAGAGAAAGAGGAGATGGGAATGAACTGTGTGTCACCGTGAATGATACATGGACTCCTGACTCCCCGGATCGCCGAGCGATCAGGCGTCGTCGCACTTCTCCACCAGCAGCCTCCCCACCCAAAGCAGAGTCAGAAGGCAGCCGAAATGATGAGGAAGATCCCGAGGAGCCAGCTCAAGAAAACGAGTAGTGTAGAGTCCTTCCCTTAGCTAGCAAGATATCAAATAGTCGAGTCGTTAAGTTAAGTTAATGGTGTGTTAATGCTTGGTGTGTGACGTGAGTTGTGGAAGCCATGAGCAATTGTCCACAGCCTCGTCTTTAGATTGTTTTGCTTTGGTGTGTGAACCCACATGAAATAATATTACCTTCATTTTTGTGTGAGAAATGAACCCTCAGAAAAGTATAACAAAGCCTCAACCCTTAAAAGTATAGACAAATGAAAGTAGTAAGATGATACTAAATGCTTTCAAATTAACATTGGTTGATTCTGCCAGATGGCCGGAAGAGGAAAAGGACGTGCTGCCAACCCCGCCAACAACAACGATGAGGCATGCAACCCTCATCTTTCTGGAGGCCAGGACAGGGGTGGTCGCCGTGAAGAAGTTGATCCTCTCCACCAAATGCTGGAGAATCAAAATCAGCTCATCCAGAACTTGACTCAAGTGGTGGCCAACTTGCATCAAGTACCACCTCCACAAGCTGCACCACGCCAACCAAGTTTGAGTGAGTTTCTAGGAACTCAACCTCCAAAGTTTGCAAGTGCTGCTGAACCTCTGGAGGCAGATGATTGGCTGAAGACCATTGAAAGTAAGATGAGGATCATACAGTGCCAAGGGTATGAGAGGGTGCTGTTTGCCTCTCATCAATTGCATGGACCTGCTGCTGATTGGTGGACCGCCTACGTGGCTGCCCATCATGACCCTGAGAACATCACTTGGGAAGAGTTCAAGCGTAGCTTCCACAACCATTACATCCCAAGAGGTGAACTCAAAAACAAGAGGAAGGAGTTTTTGGGACTGCAGCAGGGAAACATGACGGTGAGGGAATACCTCACTAAATTTACCCAACTATCCCGTTATGCCCCACGGGACATAGAGACTGATGAGCAGAAACAAGATTGTTTCGTGGAAGGACTTACCGCAGAGATGCAGTGTGCAATGTCCTCGAATGAGTATGAAAGCTTCCAAAAGATGGTGGACAGAGCATTTGTGGTAGAAAGGAAGCTAAAGGCCTTGGAAAATGAGAATAAGAGGAAGGCCGGTTGGTCACATCAAGCTTTGGGAAGCAACACTCGCCCCCGTATGATGCAGCAACCTACGGGGCAGACGAGCCGTGCTGCGGTACCCTACTCAGCACCAAGAGGGTACAACCCGAACTACAGGCCTCCGGCAGCACCAGCACAGCCGCAACGTCAGTTTGTACAGAAGCCTCGCCCTGCATATCCACCTCGACCAGCAGTGCAAGGACCTCCGAACCAACCCCAAGACAACAAAGGCCAAGCACCTAAGGTTGGGGGGCAATGCTTTAGCTGTGGTGAAGTGGGGCACTATGCCCATAAGTGCCCAAAGAAGAAGCCCGCGCAGCCACAACAGCAGAATGTAATGAGAGGACGGGTGAACCACGTCACTATGGAGGAAGCACAAGATGCACCCGACGTGGTAGTTGGTAAGTTTCCTGCCAATTTACACCTTGCAACCCTGCTGTTTGATTCTGGTGCCACCCACTCGTTTATTGCTCAAGGGTTTGTTAAGAAGTATGACCTAGCAACAACACAAATGAACCATATGCTAGCCGTAAACTCTCCAGGTGGAGAAATAAGGACAAGACAAGTGTGTCCCAAGGTGAATCTAGACATTAATGGGGTAGTGTTTACTGCTAACCTCATAGTGATAGAATCCCAAGGGATCGATATTATTTTGGGCATGGATTGGTTGACCAAACATAAAGGAATCATCCATTGTTCGACCAGAACGGTGGAACTAACTCACCCTAGTGGCACAAGAGTAAAGTTTATAACAATACAAGAGCCTAGGAGGGACATTAAATTAAATCAAGTTGAGGTGAAAGTGGAGGAGATCAGGACCATCAGGGAATATCCAGATGTTTTTCCGGAGGAGTTGCCAGGTATGCCTCCCGATCGTGAAGTGGAATTTGCAATTGAGCTAGTGCCTGGAACAGCCCCGATATACAAGAGACCTTATCGGATGGACTCCAAGCAGCTAGAAGAACTCAATGATCATTTGAGAGAATTGACGGAGAAGGGGTATATTCGCCCTAGTTCCTCACCATGGGGAGCTCCAGTGATATTTGTGCCCAAGAAGGACGGAACCCAAATGTTATGCATGGATTACCGTGCCTTGAATGAGGTAACCATCAAGAACAAGTACCCATTACCCGCATTGAAGACTTGTTTGATCAGTTGAGGGGAGCTTGTGTGTTCTCGAAAATTGATCTCAGGTCGGGATACCACCAACTCAAGATAAGGCAATCTGATATTCCCAAGACAGCTTTCGTATCTCGGTACGGACTGTATGAATACATGTCATGCCTTTCGGGCTAACTAATGCCCCGGCATACTTCATGTATCTCATGAACAAGGTATTCATGGAATATCTGGACAAATTTGTGGTGGTTTTCATAGATGACATTCTCGTCTTCTCCAAAAATGAAGAAGAACATGAGAAACATCTAAGGTTGGTGTTGCAGAGGCTGAGAGAACACCAACTATATGCCAAGTTGAGCAAGTGTGAGTTTTGGCTGAAGAGAGTTCCCTTCTTAGGACATATAATCTCGGAGGGAGGAATCTCCATAGATCCCGCCAAAATCGAGGATATACAGAAGTGGAAGACCCCTGAAAATGTCGGGGAAGTTCAAAGCTTTTTGGGATTGGCCGGATACTATCGACGGTTTATTGAGGGATTCTCTAAGATCTCGAGACCCCTTACCAAACTGTTGGAGAAGGGAATCACATTCACCTGGACGCCACAGTGCGAGACGAGTTTTCAGGAGCTAAAGAAGAGATTGACAACAGCCCCAGTGCTCATTATGCCAGATATGCAGAAGAACTTCACGGTGTACTGCGATGCCTCTGGAAACGGGTTGGGATGTGTTCTCATGCAAGAAGGGCATGTCGTGGCTTATGCATCCCGGCAGCTTCGGAAGCACGAGAAGAACTATCCTACACATGACCTAGAACTAGCCGCAGTGGTACACGCGTTGAAAATTTGGCGGCACTATTTGATGGGGAAGAGGACCGAGATATATACGGATCATAAGAGATTGAAGTACATATTCACACAGCCAGACCTCAACCTCAGACAAAGGAGATGGCTAGAGTTAATCAATGACTTTGATGTGGGCATCAACTATCATCCCGGGAAAGCAAACGTCGTGGCCGATGCTTTGAGTCGTAAAGTGCAGGTCAATAAGTTGAGCTTGAAGGACATGCCCGCAGAATTGAAGGACGAGGTTATAAGGCTCAATCTATGTCTAGTAAATAGTGGTGAAGCCATCGCCATGGAAGTGGACTCCACACTCGAGCGAGACATACGCGAGGGCCAAAAGAATGATGAGAAGATACAAGAGATCAGACAACTCATCAAGGAAAATAAAGCTCCAGGTTTCAGAGAGGATGAACAAGGAACGGTGTGGCACGGAAAAAGAATCTGTGTGCCTGAAGTAAAGGAGATCCGTGAATTGATTTTGAAGGAGGCTCACGATTCCAACTATTCCATTCATCCTGGGAGTACGAAGATGTACCAGGACCTCAAGAGCAGGTATTGGTGGTATGGCATGAAGCGAGATGTCGCGGAACCTGTTGCCCTATGTGACACATGTCAGTGGTGAAAGCAGAACATCAACGACCCGCGGGATTATTGCAACCACTCAAAGTGCCTGAATGGAAATGGGAAGAAATCAGCATGGATTTCATCGTGGGATTGCCTAGGACCCAATCAGGATATGATTCGATATGGGTCATCATTGATAGGCTAACCAAGGTAGCTCATTTCATCCCCGTGAAAGAAAGCTACAGCGGATCCAAATTGGCAGAGTTGTACATGTCAAGGATCGTGTGTTACCATGGAGTGCCAAAGAAGATTGTGTCGGATCGAGGGACACAGTTCACCTCGAGGTTTTGGCAGAAGTTGCATGAGACCATGGGAACCCATCTGAACTTTAGTTCTGCTTATCATCCCCAAACTGATGGGCAGACGGAAAGAACCAATCAGATCCTTGAAGATATGCTAAGGGCATGTGCACTCAAAAACAATAGGAGTTGGGACAAGAACTTACCGTATGCGGAGTTTTCTTATAACAACAGCTATCAAGCTAGTATGAAGATGTCACCATTTGAAGCTTTGTACGGGAGGAAGTGCAGAACTCCCCTATTTTGGAACCAAACAGGGGAAAGTAAAGTGTTTGGTCCAGAAGTACTACAAGAAGCCGAGGCGAAGGTGAGGGAAATTCGCAATAACTTGAGGATAGCACAGACACGCCAAAAGAGCTACGCCGATGTACGAAGAAGAGAGCTCGTTTTCAACGTGGGAGACTATGTCTATCTCAAGGTGTCCCCTATCCGAGGACTTCGTCGGTTCAAGGTGAAAGGGAAGTTGTCACCTCGATACATCGGACCCTTTCAAGTTTTGGAGAGGAAAGGCGAAGTGGCGTATCAACTAGAATTATCGGCTCGTCTATCGGATGTGCACGATGTATTCCATGTGTCACAACTCAAGAAATGCCTGAGGACGCCTGAGGAGGTGTTACCCATGAATGAAGTGGACGTAGCTGAGGATTTGTCTTATGCCGAGCAACCATACAAGATTTTGGAGACAATGGAACGCCTCACCAGAAATAAAAGAATCCGGATGTGCAAGGTGCAGTGGAAGCATCACTCAGAAGAGGAAGCCACCTGGGAGCGGGAAGATGAGCTCAAGGCCCAATTTCTGGAATTGTTTTCTTGGAACCACCAATCTCGAGGACGAGATTTCTTTTAAGGGGGGTAGAGCTGTAACACCCCAAAATTTTGATTTAAAACCCTAAATCATGTTAAGAGGGGAATTTAAAATTTTTGGACGTGTTGCATGTTTTGCAAAAATTCAAATTCAAACTGGAATTCAAATTAAACTCAAATCAGAAAAGAAATAGAAAAAGAAAAAGAGAAAACAGAAAAAAACCGGCCAGTGGGCCGAAACCAACCAGCCGGCCCAACCAGCGCCGAGCCAGCCCGCGGCCGCGCGCGCCGTTTCCTTCCGCTGACAGGCGGGACCCACCAGATCGTCTTCCACCTCGCGCCCACGCCAGACTCTCTCTCACCCGAATCCAAACCGATCGGAATTGCTGCGGATCACAGCCGAATTTCGCTCGGGGGTGAAGCAAACTCGATCTAAACAAACCCACCGCCCTCCCCCGTCTATAAAAACCCCGGCCTCGTTCTGTTTTTCCCCCACGATCGCCGATTTTTACTCCGGTGAGAACCGAGACTTCTCCGGTGAATTCCGGCCGATCTAAGCTCGGAAATTCCGATCTAACTCGCTGGTCTTGATCCACCGCCTCCGGGGAACCTTGCAGGTGCAGAAAACTCGGTGACTTGCGGTGTAAACACAGCGCCGACGAGCCTCGCCGTGGTTTCGCCTCGGACCTCGTCGCCGATCACTTTCCAGGACCTCCGAGCTCAAGAAAACCCCCGAGGTGAGATCCCCGACCTCCCCTCCACCGATCTATGCCATAAAATCACAGTTCTAGGAAGAATTCTCGAAGATCCGAAAGTCTCCGGCGAGATCGCCGCTTCCCGCCGCCGTGCGCCGCCGGCAGCGCTGCCCGCGCTCGATCAGAGCGACGTGGCCGCTTGTGCGCCGTTTATTTTAAATCGCACGGTAGGGTTTAAACCCCCGCGTACCGGTTCGATGTTATAATCTCGGCCGTCGGTTTAAAATCGGACGGTCCACGTCAGTCCCGCGTTATAAAGACTAGAAATCTTACGTGCTACCCCCTGGGGTTCTCGGGAAATAAGAGCTAGCCCCGGAAACTTCTGATCTAGCCCCTGGAACTCCAGAAAATCATGTAAATTCATTTAAAAATCAGTTTTAGCCCCTGGACTTAATAAAAATTAGGAAAAACACCTCTGATAAGTATAGCTAGACCCCTGAAAATTGTTAAAATAATATTATAGACCCTGTAGTGGGGTAAATTTAACTTTTTAGCCCTGTTTAGTATTTAATTTAGGAAATTGAATATGTTGCTAGTGTTTAAAAATTAAAAAGTGGGACAAACATATTGTCAAAATTTAATTAAAGACTTTCTCAGTATTTAGAAAACTTTGGAGTGAGATAAAAACATATTTTGGGCTGAATTGAATCTGTTTAATTTATTATTCACATTTAGGGACACATTTTTAAGTAATGAATAGTTTTAGAAAATAGGGAAAATAATTGTGAAATAGTTTACATCAGAGGCAAAGGTCAAAATATGTTATTAAATTATTTAGGAACAGAACCTATTCTGTTTAGATGATGTGTATTACTAATTTCATAATAAAGTACACATTTATGCATAGGAAAATAAATCTGAAAATATAGCAACTAGTAAATGATAAATGGAGTTTCTAAAATCCAAAGAATTCAGTTTAGGGTTGGTAGAAATTCTGAAGACACATCTGGAGAAGAAAGATACCTTTCATGCACACTTGGTAGCCAAAAGGTGTATCAATTGAATATAAGGAATTTATTTAATTGGAAACTCATATATATAGTATGTAAGTATAAATGTGAACACAAAGTAGGAATCATATACACATGATTAAAAGTGCATGCAAGCCACAAATCAACACACATAGAGTAACCACAACACATATAATGGTGAATGAATTTCATAAATATGAATGTGTGGTTTGTATGAAGTGGAAGTGTGAACTATGTCTTATGGATTGTTGTTTTTCTTTTGCTATGTGTGATGGTATGATGTAGAACCTGCTCAAGAGCAAGTTTTTCCTTACCAAGATCAGGACTACCCATTTCAAGAGCAGCAAGAAGGAGGCAAGTGTCCTTGACCACTTTGATCCCATGCTAGGATGTGTAGCTAGAGTTATTTGCATTGTCAATTGAAATATGAAACCCATGTTAGGAAGTTTCCCAAGAATTGCATTACCTTGTTTCCTTGTAGCTTGGGTTGGGATTTATTTTATCATGTCATTTATTATTATGCATATGCTTAGCCATGCTTAGAATGGGATATTTGGGATATGAGATCATCATTTATTTTACCATACTCTTGAATGAGATATTGTGAGTTATGTAGAGGTAGGGATCAAGGCAAGTTGGATGTTTTGGTTGTGTGCTGGGTGCACGAGACTCGGGTTTGTGTTTAGTACTTGCCTGGATCCTAAGGACCGGTTCATGGAGCATGTAACCTGGCTTTACAGTGCCAACCACATGCTGAGATGGGGCAGCTTGGCCAATTAATTAGGTGTATCCCTGGCGTAGTATGGGTGTGTTGGATGGTGCGGGGAATAGGTGTCAGCTGGACTACCATATGAACCGCAAGGCTCAAGAGGGGGCCACTGCAGCGGGGTTGGAGCCTCTTGTATGCTGTTAGGGGTGAAACCTCAGTGGGCCCACGCTCGTCGGGAATCCCTTTGTAAAGGCTTCGTAGTGATCTCCTGGCTACACACCTGGGAAGTGCGAATGTGGTTCGTGGCCACTGGCATAATGGAGGTTCTTTTAGTCCACCCGGCAACGGGGGATGAAATCACTACATGTGGGTACAGTGGTACAAACTCTGTAGAGTCAAAACTGTCATGACAGCCGTGCTCACGGTCAAGAGCGGCTTGGACTTATTCATGATTAGAGGATTGATGGTTTTGGATGTTGTGGATGTTAAGCGGGGAGCTTAACATAGAAAATGATGTTATGGTTATTTGGTTATGATGATGGGTTGGGAGATTGGGACCATTTCACCTGTGTAGTAATGTAGGTGCTTAATAAGCTAAGGTGATAGGTATTAATTGCATAGTGCTTTAACCATGAGTTCAACCTCTCCTTGTTCTATCCATGCATGATATAATTTTCCCACACTTGCTGAGTACCATTGGTACTCAACCTTGCATATTTGTTGGTTTATATTGCTGCTCAGGTCAAGATAATGAGGTGGTATGCAATGAACAAGACTTTGGTCCTGAAGAAGGTTTCTAGGTTCATGGAGACCCCCGGGCAACTCCTGTGATGGAGCCCTCAAGAAACAAATATTCCGCTGCTAGTTTATTTACTTGTGATGAACTTATTATTGTCCATTGAGACATTTGCGATGTAAGACTTATTTATATTCGACACCTGGCTTGTAATAAATGATGCTTCACTATTTGTCATCACATGTATGAGAAAATGATCCTGGCATACATGTGACATTCACTCGGTTGTTCTTCGGAAAAACCGGGTGTGACAAAAACCCCCGCCACAACGTACCTGCTGCCGTAGGCAACAGGGCATGCTTTGCATGCGGGGAAGTAGGACACTTCACAAACCAGTGCCCGAGGAGAGGTCCTGGACAACAAGGTAACGTTCCCAAGCAGAACCCGCGACCGAACGGAGGAGACAATCAAGGGAACCGTGGACAGCAGAACTATGCTCGCGGCCACGTGAACCATGTCACTACCAAGGAAGCACAACAGGCTGAGGACGTCGTAATTGGTATGTTCCTTGCCAACTCCAACCCAGCCACCATCTTATTTGATTCTGGAGCATCGCATTCCTTCATATCATCCAAATACGTTGCCAAACATCATCTATCCGTATTCCACTTAGAATGTTCTATGTTAGTTAATTCTCCCGGAGGAGAAATGAGGACTAATATAGTATGTCCTAAAGTAAGCCTTAAAATAAGGGGGGTAGACTTCCTTGCCAACCTTATTGTCTTGGACTCCCAAGGGATTGACATCATTCTCGGAATGGATTGGCTAAGTAAACACAACGGAGTAATCCAATGTGCTGAGAGGAGCGTGCAGTTGACAAACGAGCACGGAATTCGTGTCGAGTTTGAGTCAGCCCAGCAAACAACCGAACGGGCAAATTTGAACCACGTCGAAGGAGCAACATTAGACAACATTCCAGTGGTTTAGGAATTTTTGGACGTGTTCCCGGAAGAGCTTCCAGGTATGCCACCTGACCGGGACATCGAGTTTGCCTTAGATTTGGTACCCGGAACTGCACCCATAGCCAAGAGACCCTATAGGATGCCCGTCAACGAGCTAGTTGAACTCAAGAAGCAAATTCAAGAACAGTTGGAAAAGGGTTTCATCCGTCCAAGCTCGTCACCATGGGGAGCTCCGGTGCAATTCGTAGACAAGAAGGATGGAACCCAAAGGATGTGCGTGGACTATAGGTCTCTCAACGAGGTAACAATCAAGAACAAATACCCTCTGCCCCGTATAGACGACCTATTCGACCAAATGAAGGGAGCCCGAGTATTCTCCAAGATTGATCTTCGGTCGGGATACTTCCAGCTGAAGATTAAGCCTTCCGATATACCTAATACAGCCTTTCGGACACGGTATGGTTCATATGAATATTACCGTTATGTCTTTTGGATTGACGAATGCACCCGCATACTTCATGTACCTTATGAACAAGGTTTTCATGGAGTACTTGGAAAAGTTCGTCGTGGTTTTCATCGACGACATCATGGTGTATTCAAAAAGTGAGGAGGAGCATGAAGAACATCTGAGATCGATCCTGCAGAAGTTGCGTGAGCATCAATTGTATGCCAAGACCAACAAGTGTCAATTTTGGCTAAAAGAAATATCTTTCCTAGGCCACATTATCTCCAAGGAAGGGGTATCGGTTGATCCTGGAAAGGTGAGAGATGTTCTGAAGTGGGACCAACCGAAGAGCGTGAGGGATATTCGGAGTTTCCTTGGGATGGCAGGATACTATCGGCGCTTCATTAAAGACTTCTATAGGATAGCAAAACCTATGATGGAGTTGCAAATGAAGGGAAAAGTATTTCAATGGACACCAACTTGCCAAGAAAGTTTCAAGGAACTCAAGAAAAGGCTAACCACAGCACCAGTTCTGGTATTACCAGACGTAAGCAAGAGCTTTGAATATATTGTGACGCATCCAGACAAGGGCTCGGATGTGTGCTCATGCAGGGAGGACAAGTGGTAGCCTATGCCTCACAGCAATTAAAGAAGCACGAGCTTAACTATCCTACACATGACTTGGAGTTAGCAGCAGTAGTGCATGCATTGAAGATTTGGAGACATTATATCCTTGGTCATCGATGTGAGATCTATACATATCATAAAAGCCTCAAGTACATATTCACACAAACGGACTTGAATTTGAGGCAACGTCGATGGTTAGAACTCATCAAGGATTATGATGTTGGAATCAACTATCACCCCGGGAAGGCCAATGTAGTAGCTGATGCATTGAGCAGAAAGGGAGCATGTCATCAACTCACGGTTCGGGAGCTACCACCCGAACTACGAAAGGAGTTCGAACGGTTACACCTCAGGTTCTTGAATAACATGGAAATAATAAAGATCCACTCCTCATTGGATCAAGAAATAAGAGAGGGCCAAGCAACGGACGAGGAGATCAAGGAGATCAAGGAAAGAATCCTACAAGGAATAGAGAAGGATTTCAAGGAGGATGAAAAGGGTACGCTTTGGCTAGGAAAAAGGATTTGTGTTCCGAACATAAGACACCTCCGCAACATGATATTGAAGGAGGCACATGATTCCCCCTATTCCATACATCCCGGAAGCACCAAAATATACAAGGACTTGAAAACTTGTTATTGGTGGGATGGTATGAAGAGGGATATAGCCGAATACGTTGCCCTATGCGACACATGCCAACGGGTGAAGGCCGAACATCAAAAACCCGCTGGATTGTTGCAACCTTTGAAGATACCCGAATGGAAGTGGGAGGATATAAGTATGGATTTCATCGTCGGATTGCCACATACTCAGTCGGGTTATGACTCCATCTGGGTTATCGTGGACCGATTGACGAAAACCGCCCATTTTCTTCCTGTAAAGACCAGTTACAATGTTGCAAAATTGGCAGAGTTATACATGGAGCAGAACGTGTGCCGTCACGGAGTTCTGAGGAGGATAGTCTCAGATCGAGGTTCTCAGTTTACCTCTAGGTTCTAGAGGAAGCTGCAGAAAGCCATGGGTACACGACTGGATTTTAGCTCCGCCTATCACCCACAAACAGATGGACAAACCGAAAGGACGAACCAAATTTTGCAGGACTTGTTGAGAGCTTGCGCCTTGAAATGTGGGCGTAGTTGGTATAGGAGTTTACCGTATGCCAAATTCTCCTATAACAACAGCTATCAAGCTAGCTTGAAGATGTCGCCTTTCGAAGCCTTATATGGTAGACGGTGTAGAACGCCACTGTTTTGGAACGAGATCAGAGAAAACCAGATGTTTGGACCCGAAGTGCTACAAGAAGCTGAAGAGCAAGTCCAAACGGTACGGGAGAACTTAAAGGCTGCTCAGTCACGACAGAAAGGCTATGCAGACAATAGGCGAAGGAAGTTGACTTTCGAAATGGGAGACTTCGTATACCTTAAGGTATCGCCTATCCGAGGCCAATGACGTTTCAACGTCAAAGGCAAGCTAGCACCTCGCTACATTGGACCATTTAAGATTCTGAATAAGCGAGGAGAAGTAGCCTATCAACTAGAGCTCCCAAACCACCTCTCCGACGTACATGACGTGTTTCATGTATCCCAGCTCAAGAAGTGCTTGAGAGCACTAGAGGAACAAGTATCAATGGGAGAGCTTGAACTTCAAAAGTACTTGACTTATGCGGAACACCCTGTACGAATCTTGGACGTAAAGGAAAGGGTCACCCAAAACAAAGTAATTCGATGGTGCAAGGTACAATGGAGCCATCACACCGAAGCTGAAGCCACATGGGAGCGTGAAGAGAATATCAAGGCAGAATTTCCCCATCTATTTTCTACTAACGAATCTCGAGGGCGAGATTCAATTTAAGGGGGGTAGATGTGTGACACCCTCATCTCGGGTGTTAGCATATGTTCATGTTTTATGAAGAGGAAACATTTTAAGAAAAGAAGGAACAGAGAAAAATATCAAAGGGGTAGCCAATAAGAGCCGAATCCAGCTCTCAGAAAGCGCCAAAGACAACTTACCGCGGCCGCTGGCCACGTGGCGTGATCGGAGCTCATCCCTGCGAAGTGGGGAGAGACAGCCGCCAAGCTGGCTACGTGGCAGGCTCGGGGCTCGTCTCCGCAAAGGGGAGAGGTCCGATCCTGTGGGACACGTGTTGCCCACGGAGCTAGCCTCTGCGGAAGAAGCAAAGGCATTTCCGATGGACACGTGTCATCCTCGGAGCTAGTTCTCGCGGAAATCAGAAGACCAGTCGTACAGGATACGTGTCGATCTCAGAGCCCATCTCCGAGAGGTCCTGTTCTATTGACACGTGTCGCCACCGGAGCTTATCTCCAGGAGGTCTGTCGCTGCTGGACTCGTGTCGGCCTCGGGGCATGTCCCTGAAGAAAGGAGAGAGGAAGGACCGGCGCCAACACGTGGCGTGCGCGGAGCTCACCTCCAAAGGAGGGGGAGGTCTCGGTCGATTGACACGTGGCACAACCGGAGCTCGTCTCTGCGGAGAAGGAGATACCAGGCCCCGGAAGGACACGTGGAGCCTCCGGAGCTCATCGCCACGAAGGTAACGAGTTCTGGAGCGGCGGTTACGCGTAAGAATATCAGTACGTAAAGGAAACCAACCTGAATTCCACAACGTTACCGCACCGAATCACCTAAAGATAAGATGATAGGATCCAACAACGATCTGAATAATACTCTTATTCGGGATACAATCAGATTAGGACTCTTCTCTTCCCGATTATAAATAGAACCCAGAACCTCTGGCCGAACCCACAAACTTCTTTTCCAATTCCTGAGCCAACGACTTAGAGCCCTAGCCACAACCCGCCGAGAAAGCCATCGTCGGAGCGCGGCAAGGAAGATCGCCGGAGGAAAGCCAGCGGTTTGAGGAGGACCTCGAAAACCGAGAGGAAACGTAAGGTAGGCCCCAATACCACCTTACGATATCGTTGTGTTTTCTTTGCATCTGTTCTTTGATTCCTTTCGAACAGAAGCCTTCTCGTGGACAGATCACTTGATGATCAGGTTGATCTAAAGACAAGATCATTGACACGTCCACCTTTGATCCGAACATCTCTGTCCATGCAAGCCATGCGAGAACACACCAGTCTAATAAAAATCATAGGATAGCGTGCATATGCATCATCGCATCTAGTTTAAGGTTCGTGCATGATATTGATTGCTGTGAATCTTGTATGCACGTGATCCTACCTAGCAGGACAAGCTCAGGGAGCTGTCTACGACGAACTGCAGCAACCAGGTTTTGGGATTCAAGAACAACCGGAACCGCAAGAACAAGGCAAGTGCTCCTTGACCATACTGATCCTATGTTTTGGGAAACTGTTTTGTTTTGCGAAAAGGTGTGCGTACTGAGTCAAACAGGATGGGAAACCCTTTTATAGGAGTTTACTAGTTTTGGTTAAACCACCCTTGTCGCCCGGGAAGTTTATGAGTCGGGTATTGTTTTTGTTTTATGCTTCGCTGAGTCTATGGGATTGGGAAGCGAGATAGATGTGTCTAGCTAACTGCACTCGTATTGATAATGAGAAACTGATGTTAATAATGGACATGGATCGGAGGGAGATCTAGGCAAGACTGGGTTTGTGAATGAGGTAGCATGAGACGGTGGTTTACTTGCCATAGATCTAAGGACCGGTTCATGCATGCACATGCCAGGATAACAGTGCCACCACAAGGGCAAGTATGGGTGCGGCTTAGCTGAGTAATTAGGTAAGTTGCTAGAGTGTTATGGACTGTGGAAGGCGCGGGGAATGGGAGTCGAGTGAGGACTGCCCTGGGAACTGCATGGCACAAGAGGGGGCCCGTGGGTGGTAGAATTGGAGATTCTAGCCTGCCGGTGAAACCTTAGTGAGTCCATACATCTAGTAACCCCTTTGTAAAGGCTATTTTGTGATCTCTTGACCATACACCGACAGATGTGTACTGGTATAATGGAGGTTCTGCAGTCGCCGACGGGTGACGAAATCACAAACTTGTGGGTAAAGAGGTGCAAACTCTGCAGAGTCTAAAACTATCATGATAGCCGAGCTTACGGTCACGAGCACCTGGCTAAACTGCCATGATTAGTTGGGATGGTTATTGGGAAGGTTCTTTGTTTGGTTATGGTTTGGTTGGGACTGTTGAGTCCGGGTGATAAGATGGTTGCATGACTGTTGAGTCATGGTAATAAGATTGGTCTCATTGTGAGACAAAGTTGTTTTGAGATGGTATCGAATACGAGGAGGTATTCTTGAGATGGTAGCGAATACGAGGAGGTATTCATGAGTAAGAATGAGGTTGGTTAATGTTCGAGTGGAACATGGAAAGTGATGGAGGTATGTTGGTAATTCAATACATGCTGGGATTACATTCATCTAAAGTTAAGTTGCTGTTTTATCATGGTTTTATAAATCTGCTTTTCTGCAAATAAGCCTTTTTATACCTACCTTGTTTATGATCTGCATATCATGTGTTTCCCCGCACTTGCTGAGTACATCATTGTACTCAAACTTGCATTACTACTTCATCATCAGCAGCAGGAGAAGCCTACTATGAAGACCAAGTGGAGCATTATGGCGTGTGATCTGTTCTCAACCTTGCCTAGGGAGGGAGTAGAGATGGAGCCACTTTTGCTTAGATTTTCTTCCGCATTTAGCTAAATTGCTTCCGCTTTAGAATAAAGACTTCCGCTGTGAGCATGAGTCCAAGACTCATGAGGTATTGTAATAAACTCTGTTATTCGTGGTAATATATAATCTGAATTCAGTTTGTGGAACGTATGTGTATGTGTGATGAACATCCTAGGCACACATTGCATTAGTTCTCGGTTCCGTGGTTTTCCACAGAATTGAGGGTGTCACAGGACGCGCCTCAGTCAGCGACCCAGCAGTGGATTCGCGACGTAGACCGTCTCGTCGTCGCCGCTGCCAAGCCTCAACTTCGGCGGGGACGACGTCCCAGTCAACCGGCTGTGTCGCTGATGCGCACGCCAACGGTTGACGGGAAGATGGCAGATTTCTGCTCCACCAGGCTCCCATCGGAGGACCTGAGGTCGGATCTGGAACGACGCCACATGGGCAAAGATGCCCGAGTGCTCATCGAGTGATGGCGAGAAAGGCGTCGAAACCAAGAGGCCGGTGACAGCATGTCGACCGCCTCGACCCAGCCTGAGCCGCAGACGTTCGCCACGCGATCTCTGCCCCAGGCATACGCCACACAGCAAATGCCCCAGCCATATGCCCTGCAAATGGTGCCCCCGGTCTATGGCGCAGCCTTGCCCATACCGGGGTATACGGTGCCAGCAGCGAACCAAGCGTTCGCGGCACCAACACCTGCAGCAACAGGAGCAGGATGTGCCGCCCTGGCGCCACACCTTCGCTTCACGAAATGGCCGCACAAGTTCCGGCCGCACCTGCTCGAGAAGTACGACGGCAGCGTCAACCCGGCGGAGTTCCTCCAGATCTACTCCACCGCCATCCTTGCTGCAGGAGGGGACGAGGCCGTCATGGCCAACTACTTCCCTGTCGCCTTGACCGGCCCAGCACGGTCTTGGCTCATGAATCTCCCCCAGGGTTCCATAACCTCCTGGGGAGAGCTCTGCCGGCAGTTCACTGCTAACTTCGGCAGCTCCTACACCCGGCCTGGCACGGAGCTCAACCTCCACGCCATCCAGCAACAGCCTGGAGAGACGCTGCGCTCCTTCATCCAGTGGTTCTCCCAGGTACGGAACACCATCCCGCATATCCAAAATGCTTCTGTGGTGGTGGCGTTCTGGCAGGGTGTACGGGACAAGAAGATGCTTGAGAAGCTTGCGACGAGAGAGGTTCGTGACGTCTCATAGCTCTTCAGCCTGGCGGACAAGTGCGCCAGAGCAGCAGAAGGGCGGAACTGGCATTCACAGCCAGCCCCCGAATCAGGAGGACAGCCCGGATCTAGCGCTGCTTCCCATGGAAGTGGCAAGAAGATCAAGAACCGGGGCGGTGGCAAGATGAAACCACCGACCGCAGCTCTGTTGCTGCAGCAGCAGCACCCAGCGGAGCTCGGGGGCCATGCCCCGACAAAAGGCAGCGACAGTCACCAGCTCCAGATGGTGACCAAGGCGAGCTGTGCCCCGTGCATAACACCAGCAGTCATACTGCTGCTGAGTGCCGGGAGATTCAGAAGCTCGCGGAGCGCTTCCGCAAGGGGAAGCAACCGCGTGCTGATTCCCCTCCCTACGTCAAAGGGAGGGCAAGCAGAAGGTCGACACCCAAGACAACGTCGACCACCAGGTGGGGTTCCAGGAGCCTCAGCGCGCCGTGAAGGCGTTGCACAATCACGAGGGCTCCAGCTCCAGCGACGACGAGCCGTGGCAGTAGCCCACTACGGCTACCTCACCTCGCAGATGCCTACACCAGCAGGCATCCTCAAGATCTGTGGAGACTGCACTGCTGCGGTATCAGCCTTGGAAAAGCTCCAAGCAATCGCAGCAGCCCAAGCACCAGCCCCCGGCGGTGCAGAACCGGGCCAGCTCCACCTGAGTGCACGTCTCTGTGCCTCGGCCTCACCTCCTGGGGGCCGCCCAAGATCCATCAACCTCCTGTCGGCCTGAGCCAATGGAAGAAGACATCCTGGGTCCCCCAAGAAGAGTCCGGGTCCGCCTACCTCTTGTCGGCCTGAGCCAATAGAGGAAGGTACCCCGGGGCCCCCGGGAGAAGCCGCGCAGGACCAGCTCTGGCGTGAAGATATCGACCTCGTCGACGAGGCACGATTACAAGCAACACTCCACAACACACGGCACCGGCTGGTGCTCCGGCACTACCGCCAAAGGACCAAGCGCGTCTGGGAGCTACAAGAAGGCTACCTGGTGGCGCGGCGCACACTTTCCCGTGAAGGACCTATAAACTCTCCCCCAGCCGGGAAGGTCCCTTCCGAGTCACGAAAGTTGCCACCCCATGTACATACGCCTCTCCACCAAGGATGGGATCCTCTCCCGAACCCTTGGAGCATGGAACATCACAGTAAGTCCTATCCCCTGAGCATTAGTAGAACAGGCCTTTACCTTTCTGTAATAGATCCCGTAGGCTCCAGGAACAGCGCTCGGAGCAGCTAAGCCTCAGGGGACGGTCCAGAACTACATCCAGCTTGTCCTGGTTCTGACCCCAAGCGCGTAGAGTCTTGCTTCCCTTCTTAATGGGGTGGGTCATTGCCTCCATGTTCAGCCTGCCTTCCTCCTATGGGCATTTACACAGAAACCTGTTCTACCACATTCTTACTTATGTGCTCATTTAAATTACATATTAATTTCTATGACCACACTCTTCATGTATGCTCACCGTACATTTAGCTCCCTTTTCCCGCTCTCATCCATAGTCAGCATTTGCTATCCTACCGAAGGCGGTTGCGCTTGAGGCACCTGCCGATGGCCAGGGGGCCTTTCGGGCCTCCCCCAGTCAGGTGTTGCGGTGCCAGTTGGTCACCTCCAGGAAAGGCCTACGCTGTGCAATGGGGGTCCAGGATGCGTAGCCTGCTTTGCCGGTTCTGACCCAAAGTGTGCGTGCTCTGCCCTTCGGAGGTCCAGGGGAGTACAGCCGTTTTGCCTGGTTCCGTACCGAAAGACTGTGCACTCTGCTTCCCCGGCGCACGGTGATAGGAGGATGAGTCCCGATCTTCCGAGAGGTAGGGTAAACTTGATTGGGTGGAGATCTCAACGTTGATGATCGAAGGCTCCAAACGAACGGAACCCCGCAATCACTACACCACTGCTCCGTTGGTTATCACCCGTGTCACACTAATGACCTTGCCACGAAGGCTTATCCCTGCAAGCGCATTCAAGAACACAAGCAAGAACAGAGAAGTTGCAATCAAAACTGAATTGATCACGAATTTGGGGTCTCACAACCGATGATCGGTGACACTGTTCAATGACAGATTGTAACTAAGCAAAACCCACCCTAATGTGGTGATGGCTGCTGTATAAAAAGGAGTTTAGGGGCGTGCAAGACCTCTGGACGCAACCCTAATGGGCTTCCACATGTTACACGGGCCAGCAGCCCAAAAGGCGGTGGTGCAGCACCGGACAGATTCTGGACGCCCACTTGTTTTGCTGATTCCCGTCAATTAGAAGGAATTTTGAGGTGGGGCTGATTCCATTGGAAGCTTTATGAAATCACGGTTCCAACCATATATAGAACATCCAAATCCGACTCCGTATGTGTCCGGGACGTCAGTTTTGGTGAAGGCAGCTCCTGGAACCCGAGGTGAAGTCGAAGTCGAGTTGTACTTGGGTTCCTCCTCGGTGTGCACGTCCTATCTCCTCCTCCTTGACTCCTTGGACTCCTCCCAGCCCTTGCTGGTCCTCTCCATTGTTCCTAATCAATAAAACATGCATGGAAACAAACGTAAGTTCTGAAAAACAATTGACAAGGTTAGAACGTACCTGGAGATCCAATTGTCGTGCACGTGCTCTAGTGATCGGTCCCTGCATTGTATGCAAAGGAGAGATGTCCTCATCATCCTCCCCCTCTTGAATTGGAGTCGTCCTCGACTCAAGCTCATCTTCCTCACCCAAGTATGGCTTCAAATCTGAAATGTTAAATGTGGGACTAACCCCAAACTCGGGAGGCAACTCAAGTTTATATGCATTGTCATTTATCTTCTCAAGAATCTTAAAAGGTCCAGCAGCATGTGGCATGAGTTTGGACTTTCTCAAATCCGGGAACCTATCATTTCTCAAATGAACCCACACCAAATCACCGGGTTCCAATTTTACCTCCTTCCTACCTTTACTAGCAGCAATGCGATACTTTTCATTCATTTTTTCAATTTGTAACTTAGTAGTTTCATGCAACTTAAGAATAAATTCAGAACGTTGTGTAGCATCTAAGTTCACAATTTCAGTATGTGGTAAAGGTAGCAAATCAATTGGAGCACGAGGATTGAAACCATAGACTACCATAAACGGACTTAACTTGGTTGTGGAGTGAATAGACCTGTTATAAGCAAACTCAATATGTGGCAAACACTCCTCCCACAACCTCAAATTGTCTTTCAAAACAGCCCGCAACATAGTAGATAAGGTACGATTAACTACCTCCGTTTGCCCATCAGTTTGTGGATGACAAGTAGTAGAAAATATCAACTTTGTTCCCAATTTATACCATAAAGTTCTCCAGAAGTGACTCAAAAACTTAGCATCCCTATCAGAAACAATACTATTGGGAACACCATGCAAACGTACAACCTCATTAAAGAACAAATCAGCAACATGTGAAGCATTATCGGTCTTGTGGCAGGGCACAAAATGAGCCATTTTAGAGAAATGATCAACAACCACAAAGACACTATCCCTCCCCCTCTTTGTTCTAGGCAATCCTAAAACAAAGTCAATAGAAATATCCTCCCAAGGTGCACTAGGAACCGGAAGAGGCATATAAATACCATGTGGGTTAAGTCGAGACTTAGCTTTGTTGCATGTCGTGCAACGTGAAACGTAGCGCTCCACATCACACCTCATTCGTGGCCAAAAGAAGTGAGCGGCCAGCACATCCTCTGTCTTTTTAACACCAGAATGTCCCATCAAACCACCTCCATGCGCTTCCTGCAACAACAAAAGACGAACGGAGCTAGGTGGAACACACAGCTTGTTAGCACGGTAGAGAAGGACTTCACGCAGCAGGAATTTTTGCCACGTTCTTCCCTCTCTACAATTTTCAAAGGCATCTTTGAAGTCCAAATCAGTAGCATATAACCTCTTTATGGTTTCCAAACCAAAGATTTTATGAGAAAGTTGGGACAGCATGGTATAACGTCTAGATAAAGCATCGGCAATCACATTGTCTTTCCCTTTCTTAAGTTTAATGATGTAAGGAAATGATTCTATGAACTCAATCCATTTAGCATGACGTTTGTTCAGATTAGCTTGTCCTTTAAGATACTTCAAAGACTCATGATCTGAATGTATGACAAATTCTTTAGACCATAGGTAATGTTGCCAAGTTTGCAAGACACGCATTAAATCATAAAGTTCTTTGTCATATGTAGAATAATTCAGCGAAGGCCCATGCAATTTTTCACTAAAGAAGGCAACAGGTTTACCTCCTTGAATTAGCACTCCTCCAATGCCAATGCCGCTCGCGTCACATTCAAGCTCGAAGGTCTTCTCAAAATCAGGAAGTTGCACAAATGGTTCTTGTGTGAGCTTTGACTTGAGAACATCAAAAGCTTGTTGTTGTGCTGGTCCCCATCGAAACGGCACTCCATGCTTTGTCAACTCGTGGAGAGGTGCCGCAATGGTGCTGAAATCCCGCACGAAACGCCGGTAGAAACCTGCGAGACCAAGAAAACTCCGAACCTGTGTGACCGTAGTCGGAAGTGGCCAGCTCATGATGGAAACAATCTTTGCCTCGTCCACCTCAATGCCCTGCGAAGTAACAACATACCCAAGAAAAGACACACGATTGGTGCAAAAAGTGCACTTGTCAAGGTTACCATATAAACATGCATCGCGCAAGACATTAAAAACAGCACGCAAATGTTCAAGATGCTCATCATATGACTTGCTGTAAATAAGGATATCATCAAAGTAAACCACCACAAATTTACCAATGAAAGCACGTAAAACCTCATTCATCAACCTCATGAAAGTGCTGGGCGCATTAGTTAAACCAAATGGCATGACTAACCATTCATAAAGTCCAAATTTAGTTTTAAAAGCAGTTTTCCATTCATCACCTAAAGCCATACGAATCTGATGATACCCACTACGCAAATCAATCTTGGAGAAAATAATAGAACCACTGTGACGCCCTCAATTCTGTGGAAAAACCACGGAACCGAGAACTAATGCATATGTGTGCCCAGGATGTTCATCACACATACACATACGTTCCACAAACTGAATTCAGATTATATATTACCATGAATAACAGAGTTTATTACAATATCTCATGAGTCTTGGACTCATGCTCACAGCGGAAGTCTTATTTCTATGCAGCGGAAGTCCTTATTTAAATGTGGAAGCAAAAACTAATGCGAAAGCAAAACTAAGCAGAAGTGGCTCCATCTCTACTCCCTCCACAGGCAAGGTTGAGAATCAGATCACACGCCATAATGTTCCACTTGATCTTCATAGTAGGCTTCTCCTGCTGCTGAGGATGAAGTAATAATGCAAGGTTGAGTACTATGATGTACTCAGCAAGTGCGGGAAAACACATGATATGCAGCTCATAAACAAGGTAGGCATAAAAGGCTTATTTGCAGAAAAAGCGATCTTGTAAAACCATGATAAAACAGCAACTTACTTTAGATGAATGTAATCCCAGCATATATTAAATTACCTACATACCTTCATCACTCCCCGTGTTCCATCCGAACATTAACCAATCCTTTATTCATACTCACGAATACCTCCTCGTATTCGCTACCATCTCATCTCACAAATCAACCTCGTCTCACACCGAGACCACTCCCATGTCATGACCCAACAGTCATGCAAACATCTCATCATCCAGATCTAACAGTTCCAAACTAATAACCATAACCAAATCCACAACCAAATCCATAACCAAATCCATAACCAAGAACCTTCCCTATAACCATACCAACTAATCATGGCAGTTTAGCCAGGTGCTCGTGACCGTAAGCTCGGTTATCATGATAGTTTTAGACTCTGCAGAGTTTGCACCTCTTTACCCACAAGTTTGTGATTTCGTCACCCGTCGGCGACTGCAGAACCTCTATTATACCAGTACACATCCGTCGGTGTATGGTCAAGAGATCACAAAATAGCCTTTACAAAGGGGTTACTAGATGTATGGACTCACTAAGGTTTCACCGGCAGGCTAGAATCTCCAATTCTCCCACCCACGGGCCCCCTCTTGTGCCATACAGTTCCCAGGGCAGTCCTCTCTCGATTTCCATTCCCCGCGCCTTCCACAGTCCATAACACTCTAACAACTTACCTAATTACTCAGCTAAGCCGCACCCATACTTGGCCTTGTGGTGGCACTGTTATCCTGGCATGTGCATGCATGAACCGGTCCTTAGATCTACAGCATGTAAAACCACCATCTCATGCTACCTCATTCACAAACCCAGGCTTGCCTAGATCTCCCTCCGATCCATGTTCATTATCACTAGTTTTCTCATTATCATTACGAGTGCAGTTAGCTAGACACATCTACCTCGCTACCCAATCCCATAGACTCAGCGAAGCATAACGCAAAAACCATACCTGACTCATAAACTTCACAGGCGACAAGGGTGGTTTAATCAAAACTAGTAAACTCCTATAAAAGGGCTTCCCATCACGTTTGACTCAGTACGCACACCTTTTCGCAAAACAAAACAGTTTTACCCAAAACATAGGATCAATATGGTCAAGGAGCACTTGCCTTGTACTTGCGGTTCCGGTTGTTCTTGATTCTCAAAACCTGGTTGCTGTAGTTCGTCGTAGACAGCTTCCTGAACCTGTCCTGCTACGTAGGATTCACGTGCATACAAGATTCACAACAATCAATATTTATGCACAAACCTTAAACTAGATGCGATGATGCACATGCATGCTATCCTATGATTTTTATTAGATTGGTGTGCTCTTGCATGGATAGCGGTGTTCGGATCAAAGGTGGATGTGGCGATGATCTTGTCTTTAGATCAAACTGATCATCGAGTGATCTGCCCACGAGAATGCTTCTGTTCGAAAGGAATTTGAAGAACAGATGCAAGAGACGAACACGATGATGTCGTAAGGTGGTATTGAAGTCCTACCTCACGCTCTTCTTGTCTTCGAGGTCCTCCTCAGACCTGCTTGGTTCTTCTTCGATGATCTCCCTTGTTGTGCTCCAACGATGGTTTGCTCGGCGAGTTAGGGCTAGGGCTCTAAATCGTCGGCTCAGGAGTTGAAAGAGAAGTTTGTGGTTTCGGCCAGAGGTTTTGGATTCTATTTATAATCGGGAAGAGAAGAGTCCTAATCTGATTGTATCCCGAATAAGAGTCTTATTCAGATCTTTGTTGGATCCTAACATCTTATCTTTAGTAACATCATGGAATTTAGATCAGTTTCTGTTGCGTACCGGTATCTTTACGCGTAAAACTTGCTCCAGTACTTGTTACCTTCGCGGTGATGAGCTCCGGAGGCTCCACGTGTTCTCCGGGGCCTGGTGTCTCCTTTCCCGCAGAGACGAGCTCCGGTTGTGCCGCGTGTCAAACGAGCGAGGCCTCCCTCTTCTTCGGAGGTGAGCTCCGCGCACGCCACGTGTTGGCGCCGGTCTTCCCTCTCTTCTTTCCTCAGGGAAGGCTCCAAGGTTGACACGTGTCCATCAGCGACAGACCTCCGAAGATAAGCTCTGGTGGCGACACGTGTTAGATAGATCCGGACTTCTCTGAGATGGGCACCGAGATCGACACGTACCCCGCGCGACTGGTCCTCTGATTTCCGCGAGGACGAGCTCCGAGGATGACACGTGTCTTGCGGAAATGCCTTTGCTTCTTCTGCAGAGGCTAGCTCCGTGGGCAACACGTGTCCCACAGGGTCGGACCCCTTTTCAATTGCGGAGGTGACCCCCGAGCCTGCCACGTAGACAATTTAGCGGCGGAACTCTCCCAACTTCTCGAGAACGAGCTCCGAACACGCCGCGTGGGCTGCTGGCCGCGGAAGTTGTCTTTGGCGCTCTAGGAGGGCTTTATTGGCTATTCTTTTGATAATTCTCTTTGTTCCTCTTTTTCATTAGAATGTTTCCTCTTCATAGAACATGAACATATGCTGACACCCGAGGCGAGGGTGTCACAAATCTACCCCCCTTAGATTGAATCTCACCCTCGAGATTCATTAGTAGGAAATAGATGGGGAAATTCTGCCTTGATATCCTCTTCACGCTCCCATGTGGCCTCAGCTTCGTTGTGATGGCTCCGTTATACCTTGCACCATCGAATCACCTTGTTTCGGGTGACCCTTTCCTTTACGTCCAAGATTCGGACAGGGTGTTCTGCGTAAGTTAGGTCCTCTTGAAGTTCAAGTTCCTCCATTGACACTCGTTCCTCTGGCACTCTCAAGCACTTCTTGAGCTGGGATACATGAAACACGTCATGTACGTCGGAGAGGTGGTTTGGGAGCTCTAGTTGGTAGGCTACTTCTCCTCGCTTGTCCAAAATCTTAAATGGTCCGATGTAGCGAGGTGCTAGCTTGCCTCTGACGTTGAAGCGTCGTTGGCCTCGGATAGGCAATACTTTAAGGTGTACGAATTCTCCCACTTCAAAGGCCAACTTCCTACGCCTATTGTCCGCATAACCTTTCTGTCGTGACTGGGCAGCCTTTAAGTTCTCCCGTATCGTTTGGACCTGCTTTTCGGCTTCTTGTAGTACTTCGGGTCCAAACACCTAGTTCTCTCCAGTTTCGTTCCAGAATAGTGGCGTTCTACACCGTCCACCATATAAGGCTTCGAAAGGCGACATCTTTAAGCTAGCTTGATAGCTGTTGTTATAGGAGAACTCGGCATACGGTAAACTCCTATCCCAACTACGCCCATGTTTCATGGCGCAAGATCTCAACATGTCCTCCAAGATTTGGTTCGTCCTTTCAGTTTGTCCATCTGTTTGTGGGTGATAGGCGGAGCTAAAATCCAGTCATGTCCCCATGGCTTTTTGCAGCTTCCTCCAGAATCTAGAGGTAAACTGAGAACCTCGATCTGAGACAATCCTCTTCGGAACTCCGTGACGGCACACAATCTGCTCCATGTACAACTCTGCTAATTGTGCAACGTTGTGACTGGTCTTTACCGGAAGAAAATGGGCAGTTTTCGTCAATCGGTCCACAATGACCCAGATGGAGTCACATCCCGACTGAGTACGTGGTAATCCGACGATGAAGTTCATACTGATGTCCTCCCATTTCCATTCGGGTATCTTCAAAGGTTGCAATAATCCAGCAGGTTTTTGATGTTCGGCCTTTACCCGTTGGCATGTGTCGCATAGGGCAACGTATTCGGCTATATCCCTCTTCATACCATCCCACCAATAGCAAGTTTTCAAATCCTTGTACATTTTGGTGCTCCCTGGATGTATGGAATAGGGTGAATCATGTGCCTCCTTCAATATCATGTCGCGGAGGTGTCTTATGTCCGGCACACAAATCCTTTTTCCTAGCCACAGCGTACCCTTTTTATCCTCCCTGAAATCCTTCTCCATTCCTTGTCGGATTCATTCTTTGATCTTCTTGATCTCCTCGTCCGTTGCTTGGCCCTCTCTTATTTCTTGCTCCAATGGGTAGTGGATCTCTATTATCTCCACGTTATTCAAGAATCTGAGATGTAACCGTTCGAACTCCTTCTGTAGTTTGGGTGGTAGCTCCCGAACCGTAAGCTGGTGACATGCTCCCTTTCTGCTCAATGCGTCCGCTACTACATTGGCCTTCCCGGGGTGGTAGTTGATTCCCCCCTCATAATCCTTGATGAGTTCTAACCATCGACGTTGCCTCAAATTCAAATCCGTTTGTGTAAATATGTACTTGAGGCTTTTATGATCCTTATAGATCTCACATCGATGTCCAAGGATATAATGTCTCCAAATCTTTAATGCATGCACCACTGCTGCTAGCTCCAAGTCGTGCGTAGGATAGTTAAGCTCGTGCTTCTTTAATTGTCGTGAGGCATAGGCTACCACTTGTCCTTCCTGCATGAGTGCACATCCGAGCCCTTGTCTGGATGCGTCACAATATATGTCAAAGCTCTTGCTTACGTCTGGCAATACCAGAATTGGTTCTGTGGTTAGCCTTTTCTTGAGTTCCTCAAAACTTTCTTGGCAGGCTTGTGTCCATTGAAAGATTTTTCCCTTCATTGGCAACTCCGTCATAGGTTTTTCTATCTTAGAGAAGTCCTTAATGAAGCGCCGATAGTATCCTGCCATCCCAAGGAAACTCCGAATATCCCTCACGCTCTTCGGTTGGTCCCACTTCAGAACATCTCTCACCTTTCCAGGATCAACGGATACCCCTTCCTTGGAGATAATGTGGCCTAAGAAAGATATTTCCTTTAGCTAAAATTGACACTTGTTGAGCTTGGCATACAATTGATGCTCACGCAACTTCTGCAGGGTCAATTTCAGATGTTCTTCATGCTCCTCCTCACTTTTTGAATACACCATAATGTCGTCGATGAAAACCACGACGAACTTGTCCAAGTACTTCATGAAAACCTTGTTCATAAGGTACATGAAGTATGCGGGTGCATTCGTCAATCTAAAAGACATAACGGTATATTCATATGAACCATACCGTGTCCGAAAGGCTGTCTTAGGTATATCAGAGGGCTTAATCTTCAGCTGGAAGTATCCTGACCGAAGATCAATCTTCGAGAATACTCGGGCTCCTTTCATTTGATCGAACATGTCGTCTTTACGGGGCAGAGGGTATTTATTCTTGATTGTTACCTCGTTGAGAGACCTGTAGTCCACGCACATTCTTTGGGTTCCATCCTTCTTGTCCACGAAGAGTACCGGAGCTCCCCATGGTGACGAGCTTGGACGGATAAAACCCTTCTCCAACTGTTCTTGAATTTGCTTCTTGAGTTCAACTAGCTCGTTGACGGGCATCCTATATGGTCTTTTAGCTATAGGTGCAGTTCCGGGTACCAAATCTATGGCAAACTCGATGTCCCAATCAGGGGGCATTCCTGGAAGCTCTTTCGGGAACACGTCCGAAAATTCCTGAACCACTGGAATGCTGTCCAATGTTGTTCCTTCGACGCGGTTCAAATTTGCCCGTCCGGTTGTTTGCTGATCTGATTCAAACTCGACACGAATACCGTGTTCGTTTGTCAACTGCACGCTCCTTTCAGCACATTGGATTACTCCATTGTGCTTGCTTAACCAATCCATTCCGAGTATGATGTCAATCCCGTGGGAGTCCAAGACAATAAGGTTGGCAAGGAAGTCTACCCCCCTTATTTTAAGGCTTACTTTAGGGCATACTACATTAGTCTTCATTTCTCCTCCGGGAGAATTAACTAACATAGCACATTCTAAGTGGGATACGGGTAGATGATATTTGGCAACATATTCGGATGATATGAAGGAATTTGATGCTCCAGAATCAAATAAAATGGTGGCTGGGTTGGAGTTGGCAAGGAACATACCAATTGCGACGTCTTCAGCCTGTTGTGCTTCTTCAGCAGTGACATGGTTAACGTGGCCACGAGCATAGTTCTGCGGTCCACGGTTCCCTTGGTTGTCCCCTCCGTTTGGTCGCTGGTTCTTCTTGGGCACGTTACCTTGCTGTCCAGGGCCTCTCTTCGGGCACTGGTTAGCGAAGTGGCCTACTTCCCCGCATGCAAAGCATGCCCTGTTGCCTACAGCAGCAGGTATGTTGGGGCGGGGGTTTTGAACAGGAGCGCCATTGTTATGCCGGGGCGCAGGAGGCATGGGCACACGAGGTGCCGGTGCAACGAAACGTTGCTGTGGTGGCTGACCAGGGCGGTTCGTAGGAGTGGTCGATCCATACTGCGGTGCAGGGGGCATGTATCTAGGTCGTACGTTGCTCCCTTGGGGCTGGTATGGCATCTACCTCTTGCATTCTTGCTCGATCTCCCATATCTTGTTTTCAACCACAATAGCCTTATCAACCAGCTTCTGGAAGCTTATGTAGTCATTGTTGAGGAGTTGAACTTGGATCTCATTGTTCAACCCTCTCATGAACAGGTACTGCTTCCTCTGATCTGAGTTGACATCTTCGGGGGCATACCGGGACAGTTGTATGAACTTGTTGAGATACTCGTTCACACTCTTCTGTCCTTGGCGGAGTCCTTCAAACTCCTGCCTCTTGAGCATCATTGCACCAACAGGGATGTAGTGAGAGCGGAAACTTTCCTTGAACTCAGTCCAAGTGATTGTCTCCGGGTTGGCATGGGCGTTGCTCAAGGCATCCCACCAGTCAGCGGCAACTCCCATAAGCTGGTGGGACGCAAAGAGAACCTTCTCTCAGTCGTTGCACTGAACAATGGCGAGCTTCTTCTCCATGGATTTCAACCAATCATCGGCCTCCATGGGATCGCTTGCTTGAGCAAAGGTGGGTGGTCGACCTATTATGAGCCGGCGGTGGTGGTGGCGGTGGTACCGGAACGAGGTTTTGGTTGGCCTGCAACTGACCCAAAGTTTGTATCATAGTTTGCATAAGCTGGTTTTGCATGGCCATCAACCTTTCCAGATGGTTTTCACCAGCTCCGGGGTTAGCAGGAACTCCCTCGTGGTCATCCTCTTGGACGTTCCTTCGACTGGCATTTCCTCTCACCATCTGTGAGAGAGAACGAAATAGAATAGAAGGTTAGATGGTTAGGTAGGTCCCTTTAACTATTTGCATCAAGGCGAGTTAGACTATATATATTAGCCCATATGAGGATGTGATCAAGTGCCGAAGCATTTCACACCTCCATCTTCTTACGTATAGGTATGGACAACGTTTTTGAGACGTCCCACAACTCATACTTAAACACATATTCACAAATAATCATCACAAGGGACCACACAACTCCTATTCAAGGAGGGTTTCCTATGTCAAGGTGGTTTTTAAAGGCCAATCTAACTATTCACCCTAGGGTGCCTGTAACTCCTTCTTGGGATCAACCCGTAGCTCTTTTATCTATCTAAGGCTTTCTTCCTAGGCGTGTAACCTACTGTCAACCCGTGGCTCTGATACCAATCTGTGACGCCCTCAATTCTGTGGAAAAACCACAGAACCGAGAACTAATGCATATGTGTGCCCAGGATGTTCATCCCACATACACATACGTTCCACAAACTTAATTCAGATTATATATTACCACGAATAACAGAGTTTATTACAATATCTCATGAGTCTTGGACTCATGCTCACAGCGAAAGTCTTATTTCTATGCAGCGGAAGTCCTTATTTAAATGCGGAAGCAAAAACTAATGCGGAAGCAAAACTAAGCAGAAGTGGCTCCATCTCTACTCCCTCCACAGGCAAGGTTGAGAATCAGATCACACGCTATAATGTTCCACTTGATCTTCATAGTAGGCTTCTCCTGCTGCTGAGGATGAAGTAATAATGCAAGGTTGAGTACTATGATGTACTCAGCAAGTGCGGGAAAACACATGATATGCAGCTCATGAACAAGGTAGGCATAAAAGGCTTATTTGTAGAAAAGCAATCTTGTAAAACCATGATAAAATAGCAACTTACTTTAGATGAATGTAATTCCAGCATATATTAAATTACCAACATACCTTCATCACTCCCCGTGTTCCATCCGAACATTAACCAATCCTTTATTCATACTCACGAATACCTCCTCGTATTCGCTACCATCTCATCTCACAAATCAACCTCGTCTCACACCGAGACCACTCCCATGTCATGACCCAACAGTCATGCAAACATCTCATCATCCAGACTTAACAGTTCCAAACTAATAACCATAACCAAATCCACAACCAAATCCATAACCAAATCCATAACCAAGAACCTTCCCTATAACCATCCCAACTAATCATGGCAGTTTAGCCAGGTGCTCGTGACCGTAAGCTCAGCTATCATGATAGTTTTAGACTCTGCAGAGTTTGCACCTCTTTACCCACAAGTTTGTGATTTCGTCACCCATCGGCGACTGCAGAACCTCTATTATACCAGTACACATCCGTCAGTGTATGGTCAAGAGATCACAAAATAGCCTTTACAAAGGGGTTACTAGATGTATGGACTCACTAAGGTTTCACCGGCAGACTAGAATCTTCAATTCTCCCACCCACGGGCCCCCTCTTGTGCCATGCAGTTCCTAGGGCAGTCCTCTCTCGACTCCCATTCCCCGTGCCTTCCACAGTCCATAACACTCTAACAACTTACCTAATTACTCAGCTAAGCCGCACCCATACTTGGCCTTGTGGTGGCACTGTTATCCTGGCATGTGCATGCATGAACCGGTCCTTAGATCTACGGCAAGTAAAACCACCATCTCATGCTACCTCATTCACAAACCCAGGCTTGCCTAGATCTCCCTCCGATCCATGTTCATTATCATTAGTTTTCTCATTATCATTACGAGTGCAGTTAGCTAGACACATCTATCTCGCTCCCCAATCCCATAGACTCAGCGAAGCATAACGCGAAAATCATACCTGACTCATAAACTTCCCAGGCGACAAGGGTGGTTTAATCAAAACTAGTAAACTCCTATAAAAGGGCTTCCCATCACGTTTGACTCAGTACGCACACCTTTTCGCAAAACAAAACAGTTTTACCCAAAACATAGGATCAATATGGTCAAGGAGCACTTGCCTTGTACTTGCGGTTCCGGTTGTTCTTGATTCTCAAAACATGGTTGCTGTAGTTCATCGTAGACAGCTTCCTGAACCTGTCCTGCTACGTAGGATTCACGTGCATACAAGATTCACAGCAATCAATATTTATGCACAAACCTTAAACTAGATGCGATGATGCACATGCATGCTATCCTATGATTTTTATTAGATTGGTGTGCTCTTGCATGGCTTGCATGGACAGAGGTGTTCGGATCAAAGGTGGATGTCACACCCGGTTTTTCCGAAGAACAACCAAGTGAATATCACATGTATGCCAGGATCATTTTCTCATACATGTGATGACAAATAGTGAAGCATCATTTATTACAAGCCAGGTGTCGAATATAAATAAGTCTTACATCGCAAATGACTCGGTGGACAATAATAAGTTCATCACAAGTAAATAAACTAGCAGCGGAATAATTATTCTCGTAGGCTCCATCACAGGCGTTGCCCGGGGGTCTCCATGAACCTAGAAACCTTCTTCGGGTCCAAAGTCTTGGTCATTATACACCACCTCATTATCTTGACCTGAGCAGCAATATAAACCAACAAATATGCAAGGTTGAGTACCAATGGTACTCAGCAAGTGTGGGAAAATTTATATCATGCATGGCTAGAACAAGGAGAGGTTGAACTCATGGTTAAAGCACTATGCAATTAATACCTATCACCTTAACTTGTTAAGCACCTACGTTACTACACAGGTGAAATGGTCCCAATCTCCCATCCCATCATCATAATCCAATAACCATAACATCATTTCCAATGTTAAGCTCCCCGCTTAACTTCCAAAACCACCAATCCTCTAATCATGAATAAGTCCAAGCCGCTTTTGACCGTGAGCACGGCTTTCATGACAGTTTTTACTGCAGAGTTTGTACCACTGTACCCACATGTAGTGATTTCGTCCCCCGTTGCCGGGTGGACTAAAAGAACCTCCATTATGCCAGTGGCTACGAACCACATTCACACTTCCCAGGTGTGTAGCCAGGAGATCACTACGAAGCCTTTACAAAGGGATTCCCGATGAGCGTGGGCCCACTGAGGTTTCACCCCTAACAGCATACAAGAGGCTCCAACCCCGCTGCAGTGGCCCCCTCTTGAGCCTTGCGGTTCATATGGTAGTCCAACTGACACCTCCTCCCCGCACCATCCAACACACCCATACTACGCCGGGGATACACCTAATTAATTGGCCAAGCTGCCCCATCTCAGCATGTGGTTGGCACTGTAAAGCCAGGTTACATGCTCCATGAACCGGTCCTTAGGATCCAGGCAAGTACTAAACACAAACCCAAGTCTCGTGCACCCAGCACACAACCAAAACATCCAACTTGCCTTGATCCCTACCTCTATATAACTCACAATATCTCATTCGAGAGTATGGTAATATAAACTGATGATCTCATATCCCAAATATCCCATTCTAAGCATGGCTAAGCATATGCATGTAAATAAATGACATAATAAATAAATCCCAACCCAAGCTACAAGGAAACAAGGTAATGCAATTCTAGGGAAACATCCTAACATGGGTTTCATATTTTCAATTGACAATGCAAATAATTCTAGCTACACATCCTAGCATAGGATCAAAGTGGTCAAGGACACTTGCCTCCTTCTTGCTGCTCTTGAAATGGGTAGTCCTGGTCTTGGAAAGGAATAACTTGCTCTTGAGCAGGTTCTACATCATACCATCACACATAGCAAAAGAAAAACAACAATCCATAAGACATAGTTCACACTTCCACTTCATACAAACCACACATTCACATTTATGAAAGTCATTCACCATTATATGTGTTGTGGTTACTCTATGTGTGTTGATTTGTGTCTTGCATACACTTCTAATCATATGTATATGATTCCTACTTTTGTATTCACATTTATGCTTGCATACTATTTATATGAGTTTCCAATAAATTTCTTATATTCAATTACTACACCTTTTAGCTACCAAGTATGCATGAAAGGTATTTTCCTTCTCCATATGTGTCTTCATAATTTCTACCAACCCTAAACTGAATCCTTTGGATTTTAGAACTCCATTTATCATTTACTAGTTGCTATATTTTCAGATTTATTTCCTATGCCTAAATGTGAACTTTATTATGAAAATAACAAGACACCTCATATAAACAGAATAAGTTCTGATCTAAAATATTTACTAATATATTTTTGACCTTTTCCTCTGATGTAAACTATTTTACAATTATTTCCCTATTTTCTAAAACTATTCATTACTTAAAATTATGTCCCTAATTGTGAATAATAAATTAAACAGATTCAATTCAGTCCAAAATATGTTTTTATCTCACTCCAAAATTTCCTAAACACTGAGAAAATCTTTAACTTAATTTTGACAATATGTTTGTCCCACTTTTTAATTTTTAAACACTAGTTACATATTCAATTTTCTAAATTAAATACTAAACAGGGCTAAAATGATGAACTCACCCCATTACAGGGTCTATAATATTATTTTCAGAATTTCCAGGGGTCTAGCTACACTTATCAGAGGTGTTTTTCCTAATTTTTATTAAGTCCAGGGGCTAAAACTGATTTTTAAATGAATTTACATGATTTTCTGGAGTTCCAGGGGCTAGATCAGAAGTTTCCAGGGCTAGCTCTTATTTCCCGAGAACCCCAGGGGGTAGCACGTAAGATTTCCAGTCTTTATAACGCGGGGCTGACGTGGACCGTCCGATTTTAAACCGACGGCTGAGATTATAACATCGAACCGGTACGCGGGGATTTAAACCCTACCGTGCGATTTAAAATAAACGGCACACAAGCGGCCACGTTGCTCTGATCGAGCGCGGGCGGCGCTGCCGGCGGCGCACGGCGGCGGGAAGCGGCGATCTCGCCGGAAACTTTTGGATCCTCGAGAATTCTACCTAGAACTGTGATCTTATGGCATAGATCGGTAGAGGGGAGGTCGGGGATCTCACCTCGGGGGTTTTCTTGAGCTCGGAGGTCCTGGAAGGTGATCGGCGACGAGGTCCGAGGCAAAACCACGGCGAAGCTCGTCGGCGCTGTGTTTACACCGCAAGTCACCGAGCTTTCTGCACCTGCAAGGTTCTCCGGAGGCGGTGGATCAAGATCAGCGAGTTAGATCGGAGTTTCCGAGCTTAGATCGGCCAGAATTCACCGGAGAAGTCTCGGTTCTCACCGGAGTAAAAATCGGCGATCGCGTGGGAAAAACAGAACGAGGCCGGGGTTTTTATAGACGGGGGAGGGCGGCGGGGTGGTTTAGATCATGTCCGCGTCGGCTACGAACAGAATTCAGCGGGGTTTACGTCGGAATCCCGATCGGTTTCGATTCGGGCGCAGGGGAGTTCGGCGCGGCGCGAGGTAGACGAAGATCGGTGGGTCCCGCCTGTCAGCGTGAGAAAGCGCGGGCGCGCGGCTGCGGGCTGGCGCGGGGTAAGTTGGGCCGACTGGTGGGTTTCGGCCCACTGGCCGGTTTTTTTCTGTGTTCTCTTTTTCTTTTTCCATTTCTTTTCTGATTTGAGTTTAATTTGAATTCCAGTTTGAATTTGAATTTTTGCAAAACATGCAACACGTCCAAAAAATTTTAAATTCCCCTCTTAACATGATTTAGGGCTTTGAATCAAAATTTTGGGGTGTTACAGCTCTACCCCCCTTAAAAGAAATCTCGTCCTCGAGATTGGTGTTTCTAAGAAAACAATTCCAGAAATTGTGCCTTGAGCTCATCTTCCCGCTCCCAGGTGGCTTCCTCTTCTGAGTGATGCTTCCACTGCACCTTGCACATCCGGATTCTTTTATTTCTGGCGAGGCGTTCCATTGTCTCCAAAATCTTGTATGGTTGCTCGGCATAAGACAAATCCTCAGCTACATCCACTTCATTCATGGGTAACACCTCGTCAGGCGTCCTCAGACATTTCTTGAGTTGTGACACATGGAATACATCGTGCACATCCGATAGATGAACCGGTAACTCTAGTTGATACGCCACTTCGCCTTTCCTTTCCAAAACTTGAAAGGGTCCGATGTATCGAGGTGACAACTTCCCTTTCACCTTGATCCGACGAAGTCCTCTGATAGGGGACACCTTGAGATAGACATAGTCTCCTACGTTGAAAACGAGTTCTCTTCTTCGTACATCGGCATAGCTCTTTTGGCGTGTCTGTGCTATCCTCAAATTGTTGCGAATTTCCCTCACCTTCGCCTCGGCTTCTTGTAGTACTTCTGGACCAAACACTTTACTTTCCCCTGTTTGGTTCCAAAATAGGGGAGTTCTGCACTTCCTCCCATACAAGGCTTCAAACGGTGACATCTTCATACTAGCTTGATAGCTGTTGTTATAGGAAAACTCCGCATACGGTAAGTTCTTGTCCCAACTCCTATTGTTTTTGAGTGCACATGCCCTTAGCATGTCTTCTAGGATCTGATTGATTCTTTCCGTCTGCCCGTCGGTTTGGGGATGATAGGCCGAACTAAAGTTCAGATGGGTTCCCATGGTTTCATGCAGCTTCTGCCAGAACCTTGAGGTGAACTGTGTCCCTCGATCCGACACAATCTTCTTTGGCACTCCATGGTAACACACGATCCTTGACATGTACAACTCTGCCAATTTGGAGCCGCTGTAGCTTTCTTTCACGGGGATGAAGTGAGCTACCTTGGTTAGCCTAGCAATGATGACCCATATCGAATCATATCCTGATTGGGTTCTAGGCAATCCCACGATGAAATCCATGCTGATTTCATCCCATTTCCATTCAGGCACTTTGAGTGGTTGCAACAATCCCGCGGGTCGTTGATGTTCTGCTTTCACCAACTGACATGTGTCATATAGGGCAACATGTTCCGCGGCATCTCGCTTCATGCCATACCACCAATACCTGCTCTTGAGGTCCTGGTACATCTTCGTACTCCCAGGATGAATGGAATAGTCGGAATCATGAGCCTCCTTCAAAATTAATTCACGGATCTTCTTTATTTCTGGCACACGGATCCTTTTCCCGTGCCACACCGTACCTTGTTCATCCTCTCTGAAACCTGGAGCTTTATTTTCTATGATGAGTTGCCTGATTTCCTGTATCTTCTTTTCATTCTTTTGGCCCTCGCGTATGTCTCGCTCGAGTGTGGAGTCCACTTCCAGGGCGATGGCTTCACCACTATTCACAAGGCATAGATTGAGCCTTATAATCTCGTCCTTCAATTCTGCAGGCATGTACTTCAAGCTCAATTTATTGACCTGCACTTTCCGACTCAAAGCATCGGCCACGACGTTTGCTTTTCCGGGATGATAGTTGATGCCCACATCAAAGTCATTGATTAGCTCTAACCATCTCTTTTGTCTGAGGTTGAGATCTGGCTGTGTGAAAATGTACTTCAAACTCTTATGATCCGTATATATCTCTGTCCTCTTTCCCATTAAATAGTGTCGCCAAATTTTCAACGCGTGTACCACTGCGGCTAGCTCTAGGTCATGTGTAGGATAGTTCTTCTCATGCTTCCGAAGCTGCCGGGATGCATATGCCACGACATGCCCTTCTTGCATGAGAACACATCCCAACCCATTTCCAGAGGCATCGCAGTACACCGTGAAATTCTTCTGCATATCAGGCATAACCAACACTGGGGCTGTTGTCAATCTTTTCTTTAGCTCCTGAAAACTCGTCTCGCACTGTGGCGTCCATGTGAACGTGATTCCCTTCTCCAACAGTTTGGTGAGAGGTCTCGAGATCTTGGAGAATCCCTCAATAAACCGTCGATAGTATCCAGCCAATCCCAGGAAGCTTCGAATTTCCCCGACATTCTCAGGGGTCTTCCACTTCTGTATATCCTCGATTTTGGCGGGATCTACGGAGATTCCTCCCTCCGAGACTATATGTCCTAAGAAAGGAACTTTCCTCAGCCAAAACTCACACTTGCTCAACTTGGCATATAGTTGGTGTTCTCTCAGCCTTTGCAACACCAACCTTAGATGTTTCTCATGTTCTTCTTCATCTTTGGAGAAGACGAGAATGTCATCTATGAAAACCACCACAAATTTGTCCAGATATTCCATGAATACCTTGTTCATGAGGTACATGAAGTATGCCGGGGCATTAGTTAGCCCGAAAGGCATGACAGTGTATTCATACAGTCCGTGCCGAGATACGAAAGCTGTCTTGGGAATATCAGATTGCCTTATCTTGAGTTGGTGGTATCCCGACCTGAGATCAATTTTTGAGAACACACAAGCTCCCCTCAACTGATCAAACAAGTCTTCAATGCGGGGTAATGGGTACTTGTTCTTGATGGTTACCTCATTCAAGGCACGGTAATCCACGCATAACCTTTGAGTTCCGTCCTTCTTGGGCACAAATATTTCCGGAGCTCCCCATGGTGAGGAACTAGGGCGAATATACCCCTTCTCCGTCAATTCTCTCAAATGATCCTTGAGTTCTTCTAGCTGCTTGGAGTCCATCCGATAAGGTCTCTTGTATATCGGGGCTGTTCCAGGCACTAGCTCAATTGCAAATTCCACTTCACGATCGGGAGGCATACCTGGCAACTCCTCCGGAAAAACATCTGGGTATTCCCGGATAATCCTGATCTCCTCCACTTTCACCTCAACTTGATTTAATTTAATGTCCTTCCTAGGCTCTTGTATTGTTATAAACTTTACCCTGGTGCCACTAGGGTGAGTTAGTTCCACCGTTCTGGTCGAACAATGGATGATTCCCTTATGTTTGGTCAACCAATCCATACCCAAAATAATATCTATCCCTTGTGAATCTATCACTATGAGGTTAGCAGTGAACACTACCCCATTAATGTCTAGGTTCACTTTGGGACACACTTGTCTCGTCCTTATTTCTCCACCTGGAGAGTTTACGGCTAGCATATGGTTCATTTGTGTTGTTGCTAGGTCATGCTTCTTAACAAACCCTTGAGCAATGAACGAGTGGGTAGCACCAGAATCAAACAGTAGGGTTGCAATGTGTAAATTGGCAGGAAACTTACCAACTACCACGTCGGGTGCCTCTTGTGCTTCCTCCATAGTGACGTGGTTCACCCGTCCTCTCATTACATTCTGCTGCTGTGGCTGCGTGGGCTTCTTCTTTGGACACTTATGGGCGTAGTGCCCCACTTCTCCGCAACTAAAACATTGCACCCCAACCTTAGGTGCCTGGCCTTTGCTGTCTTGGGGTTGGTTTGGGGGTCCTTGTGCTGCTGGTCGAGGTGGATATGCAGGGCGAGGCTGCTGTATGAACTGACGTTGTGGCTGTATTGGTGCTGCCGGAGGCCTGTAGTTCGGGTTGTACCCTCTTGGTGCTGAGTAGGGTACCGCAGCACGGTTCGTCTGCCCTGCTGGTTGCTGCATCAGACGTGGGCGGGTGTTGCTCCCTGAGGCTTGATGTGACCACCCGGCCTTCCTCTTGTTCTCATTTTCCAAGGCCTTTAGCTTCCTTTCTACCACAAACGCTCTGTCCACCACTTTTGGAAACTTTCATACTCATTTGAGGACATTGCACACTGCATCTCTGCAGTAAGTCCTTCCACAAAACAATCTTGTTTCTGCTCATCAGTCTCTATGTCCCGTGGGGCATAGCGGGATAGTTGAGTAAATTTAGTGAGGTATTCCCTCACCGTCATGTTTCCCTGCTGCAGTCCCAAAAACTCCTTCCTCTTGTTTTTGAGTTCACCTCTTGGAATGTAATGGTTGCGGAAGCTACGCTTGAACTCTTCCCAAGTGATGTTCTCAGGGTCATGATGGGCGGCCACATAGGCGGTCCACCAATCAGCAGCAGGTCCATGCAATTGATGAGAGGCAAACAGCACCCTCTCATACCCTTGGCATTGTATGATCCTCATCTTACTTTCAATGGTCTTCAACCAATCATCTGCCTCCAGAGGTTCAGCAGCACTTGCAAATTTTGGAGGTTGAGTTCCTAGAAACTCACTCAACCTTGGTTGGCGTGGTGCAGCTTGTGGAGGTGGAACTTGATGCAAGTTGGCCACCACTTGAGTCAAGTTCTGGATGAGCTGATTTTGATTCTCCAGCATTTGGTGGAGGGGATCAACTCCTTCACGGCGACCACCCCGGTCCTGGCCTCCAGAAAGAGGAGGGTTGCATGCCTCATCGTTGTTGTTGGCGGGGTTGGCAGCACGTCCTTTTCCTCTTCCAGCCATCTGGCAGAATCAACCAACGTTAATTTGAAAGCATTTAGTATTATCTTACTACTTTCATTTGTTTGTACCTTGAAGTGTTGAGGCTTTGTTATACTTTTACGAGGGTTCATATCTCATACCAACTAGTTGCACTATTATTTCATGTGGGTTCACACACCAAAGCAAAACAATCTGAAGACGAGGCTGTGGATTATTGCTTATGGCTTCCACAACTCACGTCACACACCAAGCATTAACACACCATTAACTACGTAACGACTCGACTACTCGACCTCTTGCTTGCTAAGGGAAAGACTCTACACTACTCGTTCTCTTGAGCTGGCTCCTCGGGATCTTCCTCCTCATTTCGGCTACCTTCTGACTCTGCTTTGGGTGGGGAGGCTGCTGGTGGAGAAGTGCGACGACGCCTGATCGCTCGGCGATCCAGGGAGTCAGGAGAACATGTATCATTCACGGTGACACACAGTTCATTCCCATCTCCTCTTTCTCTCGCCTTTAAGCAGGCTCGCAGCAACGCCTCCGATTCCTTCAGGGTGTCCCGGACATCCTGAAGCTCTTATTGACACTCCTGCAGTCGAGTGCTGAGCATAGCAGCATCCTCCAAGCACAAGTCCATATGCTCATGGGAAGTCCCTTGCTGCACTGGTGGGTACTTGTACTCCGTGGTACCACTCTCACGTTGGAGGACATACATGTACTCAGTTTTGTCCAAGTGGCGACGATAGATGTGACTCTGGCAGGTGATGGCCTCCCAGGTGACATCCTTCTCCGCATCGACCTGTGTTGCTCGACAAGCTGGAGAGTGGTGAATCTTAAGCAGCTGATTCTCGTGTATAATCCTCATCTCCGAACTCCATTCTTCCCTCTTCTCATGGATGGTCCTGGTGGAGTTATAGTGGATGATTAGCTTGCCCGTATTGCCGGCGGCTTCGAGCATACGTCGAAGACGGCGCAACAAGCCTCCTACTGCCAATCCGTAGGAAAGGTACGTCACTGGACGACTTTCCTCTCTTTCGGCAAGGGCAACTACGGGAACTCTCCCTCCTGTGGACTTGCGAGCGGTGCGAATCATGCGAACCATCTAAAATAAAAGGCATTTAAACTTAGGTTAGATAACTTTTTAAACAAAAATCCTTTTTTTTGAATGAAAATTGGGGTAAGATGAAGAAAGTGACTCATTAAATAACACTTTTCAACACACACCTTGTAAAAATAGTTTTTAAGAAAATAGGGCCCTTAAATACGTCCATTTCTACCTAGGTCCACGTTCCTACGGGCAACCTTGGCTCTGATACCACCTCTGTCACACCCAGTTTTTCCGAAGAACAACCAAGTGAATATCACATGTATGCCAGGATCATTTTCTCATACATGTGATGACAAATAGTGAAGCATCATTTATTACAAGCCAGGTGTCGAATATAAATAAGTCTTACATCGCAAATGACTCGGTGGACAATAATAAGTTCATCACAAGTAAATAAACTAGCAGCGGAATAATTATTCTCGTAGGCTCCATCACAGGCGTTGCCCGGGGGTCTCCATGAACCTAGAAACCTTCTTCGGGTCCAAAGTCTTGGTCATTATACACCACCTCATTATCTTGACCTGAGCAGCAATATAAACCAACAAATATGCAAGGTTGAGTACCAATGGTACTCAGCAAGTGTGGGAAATTTATATCATGCATGGCTAGAACAAGGAGAGGTTGAACTCATGGTTAAAGCACTATGCAATTAATACCTATCACCTTAGCTTGTTAAGCACCTACGTTACTACACAGTTGAAATGGTCCCAATCTCCCATCCCATCATCATAATCCAATAACCATAACATCATTTCCAATGTTAAGCTCCCCGCTTAACTTCCAAAACCACCAATCCTCTAATCATGAATAAGTCCAAGCCGCTCTTGACCGTGAGCATGGCTGTCATGACAGTTTTGACTCTGCAGAGTTTGTACCACTGTACCCACATGTAGTGATTTCATCCCCCGTTGCCGGGTGGACTAAAAGAACCTCCATTATGCCAGTGGCTACGAACCACATTCACACTTCCCAGGTGTGTAGCCAGGAGATCACTACGAAGCCTTTACAAAGGGATTCCCGACGAGTGTGGGCCCACTGAGGTTTCACCCCTAACAGCATACAAGAGGCTCCAACCCCGCTCCAGTGGCCCCCTCTTGAGCCTTGCGGTTCATATGGTAGTCCAGCTGACACCTCCTCCCCGCACCATCCAACACACCCATACTACGTCGGGGATACACCTAATTAATTGGCCAAGCTGCCCCATCTCAGCATGTGGTTGGCACTGTAAAGCCAGGTTACATGCTCCATGAACCGGTCCTTAGGATCCAGGCAAGTACTAAACACAAACCCAAGTCTCGTGCACCCAGCACACAACCAAAACATCCAACTTGCCTTGATCCCTACCTCTATATAACTCACAATATCTCATTCAAGAGTATGGTAATATAAACTGATGATCTCATATCCCAAATATCCCATTATAAGCATGGCTAAGCATATGCATGTAAATAAATGACATAATAAATAAATCCCAACCCAAGCTACAAGGAAACAAGGTAATGCAATTCTAGGGAAACATCCTAACATGGGTTTCATATTTTCAATTGACAATGCAAATAATTCTAGCAACACATCCTAGCATAGGATCAAAGTGGTCAAGGACACTTGCCTCCTTCTTGCTGCTCTTGAAATGGGTAGTCCTGGTCTTGGAAAGGAATAACTTGCTCTTGAGCAGGTTCTACATCATACCATCACACACAGCAAAATAAAAACAACAATCCATAAGACATAGTCCACACTTCCACTTCATACAAACCACACATTCACATTTATGAAAGTCATTCACCATTATATGTATTGTGGTTACTCTATGTGTGTTGATTTGTGTCTTGCATACACTTCTAATCATATGTATATGATTCCTACTTTTGTATTCACATTTATGCTTGCATACTATTTATATGAGTTTCCAATAAATTTCTTATATTCAATTACTACACCTTTTAGCTACCAAGTATGCATGAAAGGTATTTTCCTTCTCCATATGTGTCTTCATAATTTCTACCAACCCTAAACTGAATCCTTTGGATTTTAGAACTCCATTTATCATTTACTAGTTGCTATATTTTCAGATTTATTTCCTATGCCTAAATGTGAACTTTATTATGAAAATAACAAGACACCTCATCTAAACAGAATAAGTTCTGATCTAAAATATTTACTAATATATTTTTGACCTTTTCCTCTGATGTAAACTATTTTACAATTATTTCCCTATTTTCTAAAACTATTCATTACTTAAAATTATGTCCCTAATTGTGAATAATAAATTAAACAGATTCAATTCAGTCCAAAATATGTTTTTATCTCACTCCAAAATTTCCTAAACACTGAGAAAATCTTTAACTTAATTTTGACAATATGTTTGTCCCACTTTTTAATTTTTAAACACTAGTTACATATTCAATTTTCTAAATTAAATACTAAACAGGGCTAAAATGATGAACTCACCCCATTACAGGGTCTATAATATTATTTTCAGAATTTCCAGGGGTCTAGCTACACTTATCAGAGGTGTTTTTCCTAATTTTTATTAAGTCCAGGGGCTAAAACTGATTTTTAAATAAATTTACATGATTTTCTGGAGTTCCAGGGGCTAGATCAGAAGTTTCTGGGGCTAGCTCTTATTTCCCGAGAACCCCAGGGGGTAGCACGTAAGATTTCCAGTCTTTATAACGCGGGGCTGATGTGGACCGTCCGATTTTAAACCGACGGCTGAGATTATAACATCGAACCGGTACGCGGGGATTTAAAACCTACCGTGCGATTTAAAATAAACGGCGCACAAGCGGCCACGTTGCTCTGATCAAGCGCGGGCGGCGCTGCCGGCGGCGCACGGCGGCGGGAAGCGGCGATCTCGCCGGAAACTTTCGGATCCTCGAAAATTCTACCTAGAACTGTGATCTTATGGCATAGATCGGTAGAGGGGAGGTCGGGGATCTCACCTCGGGGGTTTTCTTGAGCTCGGAGGTCCTGGAAGGTGATCGGCGATGAGGTCCGAGGCAAAACCACGGTGAAGCTCGTCGGCGATGTGTTTACACTGCAAGTCACCGAGCTTTCTGCACCTGCAAGGTTCCCCGGAGGCGGTGGATCAAGATCAGCGAGTTAGATCGGAGTTTCCGAGCTTAGATCGGCCAGAATTCACCGGAGAAGTCTCGGTTCTCACCGGAGTAAAAATCGGCGATCGCGTGGGAAAAACAGAACGAGGCCGGGGTTTTTATAGATGGGGGAGGGCGGCGGGGTGGTTTAGATCATGTCCGCGTCGGCTACGAACATAATTCAGCAGGGTTTACGTCGGAATCCCGATCGGTTTCGATTCGGGCGCAGGGGAGTTCGGCGCGGCGCGAGGTAGACGAAGATCGGTGGGTCCCGCCTGTCAGCGTGAGAAAGCGCGGGCGCGCGGCTGCGGGCTGGCGCGGGGTAAGTTGGGCCGGCTGGTGGGTTTCGGCCCACTGGCCGGTTTTTTTCTGTTTTCTCTTTTTCTTTTTCCATTTCTTTTCTGATTTGAGTCTTATTTGAATTCCAGTTTGAATTTGAATTTTTGCAAAACATGCAACACGTCCAAAAATTTTTAAATTCCCCTCTTAACATGATTTAGGGCTTTGAATCAAAATTTTGGGGTGTTACAGTGGATGTGGCGATGATCTTGTCTTTAGATCAAACTGATCATCGAGTGATCTGCCCACGAGAAGGCTTCTGTTCGAAAGGAATTTGAAGAACAGATGCAAGAGACGAACACGATGATGTCGTAAGGTGGTATTGAAGTCCTACCTCACGCTCTTCTTGTCTTCGAGGTCCTCCTCAGACCTGCTTGGTTCTTCTTCGATGATCTCCCTTGTTGTGCTCCAGCGATGGTTTGCTCGGCGAGTTAGGGCTAGGGCTCTAAATCGTCGGCTCAGGAGTTGAAAGAGAAGTTTGTGGTTTCGGCCAGAGGTTTTGGATTCTATTTATAATCGGGAAGAGAAGAGTCCTAATCTGATTGTATCCCGAATAAGAGTCTTATTCATATCTTTGTTGGATCCTAACATCTTATCTTTAGTAACATCGTGGAATTTAGATCGGTTTCTGTTGCGTACCGGTATCTTTACGCGTAAAACTTGCTCCAGTACTCGTTACCTTCGCGGTGATGAGCTCCGGAGGCTCCACGTGTCCTCCGCGGCCTGGTGTCTCCTTTCCCGCAGAGACGAGCTCTGGTTGTGCCGTGTGTCAAACGAGCGAGGCCTCCCTCTTCTTCGGAGGTGAGCTCCGCGCACGCCACGTGTTGGCGCCGGTCTTCCCTCTCTTCTTTCCTCAGGGACGGCTCCGAGGTCGACACGTGTCCATCAGCGACAGACCTCCGAAGATAAGCTCCGGTGGCGACACGTGTTCGATAGATCCGGACTTCTCTGAGATGGGCTCCGATATCGACACGTACCCAGCGCGACTGGTCCTCTGATTTCCGCGAGGACGATCTCCGAGGATGACACGTGTCTTGCGGAAATGCCTTTGCTTCTTCCGCAGAGGCTAGCTCCGTGGGCAACACGTGTCCCACAGGGTCGGACCCCTTTTCAATTGCGGGGGTGACCCCCGAGCCTGCCACGTAGACAATTTAGCGGCGGAACTCTCCCAACTTCTCGGGAACGAGCTCCGAACATGCCGCGTGGCCTGCTGGTCGCGGAAGTTGTCTTCGGCGCTCTAGGAGGGCTTTATTGGCTATTCTTTTGATAATTCTCTCGGTTCCTATTTTTCATTAGAATGTTTCCTCTTCATAGAACATGAACATATGCTGACACCCGAGGCGAGGGTGTCACAACCACTCAACTCATCAAGCATGTCATCCAATCTAGGAATAGGATAGCGATTACGAATGGTAATGTTATTGATGGCTCTACAATCAACACACATGCGCCAAGTGCCATCTTTTTTTGGAACCAAAAGAACAGGAACAGAACAAGGACTAAGGCTCTCACGAATGTACCCGCGGTCCAGAAGATCTTGGACTTGTCGCTGAATTTCCTTAGTCTCGTCGGGGTTGGTCCTGTAGGCAGCACGGTTTGGCAAGCTCGCCCCTAGAACCAAATCAATCGTGTGCTCAATGCCTCGCACAGGTGGTAATCCAGCGGGTATCTCTGATGGAAAAACATCCATATATTCCTGCAAAAGGTTAGCAACAGCAGGTGGCAAGACAATGGATGTATCCTCAATAGAATATAAAGCATGTTTGCACACTAAAGCATAGCAAGTTCCATTAGAGGCATATAAATCATCAAGATCAGATTTAGTTGCAAGCAAAATAGGATTTTTCAACTTAATAGGTTGCTGAATTTCATAATTGAAAACAACCTTTTGCTTAGCATTATTCTTTTTCTCCTGCTCAAATTGTACAATTTCAGTGGGACTCATAGGAAACAACATAATTTTCTTGCCCTTATGCATGAGAGTATACTTATTAGATCGACCATGGTGAATAGCATCAGTATCAAACTCCCAAGGACGTCACAACAAAAGAGAACAAGCATCCATAGGTACCACATCAAAATCAGCAAAATCATGATAAGAACCAATGGAAAAATGTATCATTACTGTTTGTGTTACCTTTACCTTTCCATTGTTGTTAAACCATTGAATGTGATAAGGGTGGGGATGCTCCCGTGTGGTCAAGCCAAGCTTCTTGACCACCTCAACATTCACCAAATTGTTGCAGCTACCACCATCAATGATGTTATGTACACGGCAGTCCTTGACGACGAGAAACATGTTGAAAAGGTTGTGACGTTGGCGGTTGTCGTCCTCTCGAACCGTGGCACTCAAAGCTCGCTGCATAATCAAAGTCCTATAGTTGTTTGTCGCAGATGTACCAAGAACCTCCTCAGCACCATCATCCCAACCTGAAATGTTAGTTGCAATAATATTTTCATCTTCAATATCAGAAGCACTAACATACCCACCATCAGCAGTGGCAATGATCGCCCGTTTGCTGGGGCAATCTTGTTGCATATGGCCAAGTCCCTGGCAGCGGTGGCACTTGATGTCGGAGCTGCGACTTATCGAAGTGTTGGGTGCAGCCGCCTTTGCTGCAACACCTGGAGGCATCTGGGACTTGCTGATATCTTGTCCCCGTGATGTAGAAGGTGCGATGCTGCTGCGTACAACACTCGTGGAGGGTGGTGTAGAAGCACGTACGCTCGAGGAGGGTGCTGCTTTGGATGGCACCGGAAATTGTCGTGCGCGTGAAGGTGTTGTTCCGCCGCTGCTGTTGGTGACCCTGCACTTCTTTTTCTGCTAACATAGCAAGTTGAAATAAACGTTGAATAGAATGATATTCCTTGTAGTCAACTATGTCATGGATCTCACGCCGCAAGCCCCCATAAAACCTAACAATTTGGTCTTCCTGATCCTCAACTACCCCACAACGAAGCATACCTTTCTGCAACTCTTGGTAGTACTCTTGGACAGTCATGTCACCCTGATCAAAGCGTTGCAATTTCTTAAGAAGATCACGTCTATATGAAGGAGGAACAAACCTAGCGCGCATCTCTTCTTTTAACGCAGCCCATGTCTGTGGTGCATTACGTGTGTTGACAAGTTCATTCCACCAAATTATAGCAAAATCTTTAAACTCACTAGTGGCTTGTCTAACTCTATGTCGCTCAGGAACAAGATGAGAGCTAATTTTTTGTTCTACCGTCATCTCCCAATCCAAGTAAGTCTCAGCATCATAAGATCCATAAAATGTTGGAATAGAAAACTTAATCTTAGCATAAGGATCAATATCTTGTTCAGGAGCATGAGGACGAGGTCTACCTCCCATACCTTGACGATTTCGTCGAGGGCGACGGTGCTGCTGTGCATCAACCTCATCGTTATTGAAGTCGTCCTCTGTGTCATAGTGAGCATGTGCATCACCATCAAGGATGATAGAGGGTGTAGCTTGTTGGGGAAGACGAGTCTCCATCTCGTCCAACCGTGTGGTCAGACCAGCAACACTTGTATGGAGTCTCTGAAAGGTGGCTGTTGTAGTGGTCTGGTAATTGTTGAAAGCTTCGGTCATTGCCCGCATCATGTCCTTTAGTTCCATATGGGACACGCACTCATCATCATCCAGAGGTGTAGAACCAGAGGTCTTATCCATAGACTTCTTTCCTGTCATTGTTAGTACAAAACAGAAATGAAGACAAAAAGATCGTGAAGAACCCTATTACTATGCTCTCCGAAGTGGGTGGAAAATTGATCAGTAAGATGCGTCTTACCCCGCTCTTACAAGTTTCTTATAGCACTGCAGGTGGCCAACGGTGACCGGTGTGAAGCGAGCAGAGAGTGGGTGTGATTGCAAAGGTTACCTGTTCTGCTCGAGAGAAGGTGGAGCTTGGAAGGCTCAAATGCAGTATATGTATGTGGCACACAAGTTAGTAACAGATAGAAATGCTAAATAAGTGTCCAAAGAATTTCACCTAGTTGCTGGCCTAAGAATGTACTAGAACAGTTGTGGCAACAAGCAAGGACAAGGATGAATGATGATGAACAACAAGGATAATATCAGCAAGTATCCAGCACTCACACAGAAATAGCACAACTAGAAAACCCCTGTTTTTGTCTTGAAGCACTAGTAGAAATCAAATTTTTTTCTCTTTATTTTTTTGATATTTTTTCTCAACCAGGGGCACAAGAATAGAAACAGCACCAAGTATTAGCTCAAATCGATGAAAGATGAGATCGGCACAAATTCAGGAGCAATTGGAAAAACTGGTGCTGGAACTTCGGAGTTCGAAACGAGGGCCTTCTTAATTTTTATTTTTATTTTTTGAAAACACCGTGACCGGTGTAGCTGATGTATCATATGTGGACTTTTTCAAGACATTTCCGGGAAAAAGTGCGCCTCAATCGGAGTTACGAGCGAAAAGTTATGCCCGTTTTAAGGAGGATACCCCGGATCAGGTTTTGGTGGTGGTGGAAACTGCAACAGAAATGAATCGGTGGATGGAATTTTTTTGAGATTGGTTTTTTGTAGATGGCAGCAGATGGAAGAAACAAAACTGAACCAAAACAAATCTAAACCAGCAACCAGACTCAACCTAGGACACGAACTCAGAACTACGGACTCCGAAACTAAATTGTGCAAAAGGTTGAGCGGGGGTTGTAGGTCAGGGAAACTAAAATTTTCTTTTGTGGCTTTTTGTGGACGATAGGACTGAAACAAAATAAATATAAAGGGCACACAAGTATACCTCATGGTGAAACTGGAAATCTGATACCAATTGATAGGAAGATGAGTCCCGATCTTCTGAGAGGTAGGGTAAACTTGATTGGGTGGAGATCTCGACGTTGATGATCCAAGGCTTCGAACGAACGAAACCCCGCGATCACTACACCACTGCTCCATTGGTTATCACCCGTGTCACATGAATGACCTCGCCACGAAGGCTTATCCCTCCAAGCGCAATCAAGAACGCAAGCAAGAACAGAGAAGTTGCAATCAAAACTGAATTGATCATGAATTTGGGGTCTCACAACCGATGATCAGCGACACTGTTCAATGACAGATTGTAACTAAGCAAAACCCACCCTAATGTGGTGACGGCTGCTGTATAAAAAGGAGTTTAGGGGCGTGCAAGACTCCTGGACGCAACCCTAATGGGCTTCCACACGTTACACGGGCCAGCAGCCCAAAAGGCGGTGGCGCAGCACCGGACAGATTCTGGACGCCCACTTGTTTTGCTGATTCCCGTCAATTAGAAGGAATTTTGAGGTGGGGCTGATTCCATTGGAAGTTTTATGAAATCAAGGTTCCAACCATATATAGAACATCCAAATCCAACTCCGTATGTGTCCGGGACATCAGTTTTGGTGAAGGCAGCTCCTGGAACCCGAGGTGAAGTCGAAGTCAAGTTGTACTTGGGTTCCTCCTTGGTGTGCACGTCCTATCTCCTCCTCCTTGACTCCTTGGACTCCTCCCAGCCCTTGCTGGTCCTCTCCATTGTTCCTAATCAATAAAACATGCATGGAAACAAACGTAAGTTCTGAAAAACAATTGACAAGGTTAGAACGTACCTGGAGATCGAATTGTCGTGCACGTGCTCTAGTGATCGGTCCCTGCATTGTATGCAAAGGAGAGATGTACTCATCACACGGCCCGGTACTAGGGGCCGGACGGTCGTACCCTGACCTCGGAGGGAGCCAGAGCCCCAGCGCCTCGCGCACAGAATTGCCCAAGCCCCGTATACCGGACTAGGACCGTAAGCCAAATAAGACTAAGAGACGGGGAAGGGGAGAACCCCCAAGGAGAATTACGCTTCCTCTACCTGTGTGCAGGATCTGCAGGTTTTAGGTACGGGGGCCGCACGAAGGGGGGGGGGGGGAAAGAGCTATCGACTACTCCAGTGCAAGACCGGAGGATCCGGGTCTCGCCCCTTCCGAAGGGGCGAGCCCCGAAGGTCCCACGTGTCCAGCGGGGCCGGACCTCCATCTTCTCAGAGGAGAGATCCGGACCTCCCCATTCTCACGGGGCGAGCTTCGGAGACCCCTGGGGCCCTTAACTCAATAAGGACCCGAGGAAGGTGTCTGTGTAAGGCTTTAAGATTGGTGAAGACCTCTGAGTACCTTGCGGAGCTAAGGACTCGGCTAGGCCAAGCCAAGAAGAAGATAAAGGCACACAGACACAGAAGACAACAAGAGTCTATTCATTCAAGGCTCCACGAGCTGGACTACAGACTCGACAAAAGGAAAAAGAAAAGATACAAGCCCTAGGATTCTCCTGGCTCACGCCGGAACCTAGAGGCTACAAGGGCAGCCACGTCCCAGACTTCAGCCCTGGCGGCTTCCTCCCGTTCCGCAGCGGGGCCCTGTCTCACTGGCTCTAGTGAGAAGGAGGGATCCCGGCTCCGGAAGCACGCCAACACGTGCGTAGCAACCTCCATTGCCAGGCCCCGTCCCTCTACCTCGAGCTCGCCGGCGATGATGAGTCGAAGGCCTCTTGGAGTCGCCACCGGACGGGGCGCCATCTCCAGAAGCAGGGCACGCACGCGCCCTGGATCCCTGACTCGGCGTAAACGCCGCCGCCGGAGGAGACCGGGCGCGTTTCTTCTCCGGAGGCAAGTTGGAAGCCATGACAGAAGGAAGCTCAAGAATAGGAAAGACAAGGGCACAAGAGCTCAAGGAAGATGCAAGCGCTGGGAAGTGCGAAGGGAAGCCACGATGCGGGTGAGATCCCCTTTTAAACTTCCCAGGCGTGATTCAAAGCGATTCAAAACTCTTTGATTATGCCGCTTGGACAACCGCTTCGGCTCCAAGACCAAGCGTCGATGACAAGTGGACCCAAGCCGTCCGGCTGAAGCGGTGGGCCAAGAAGTCAGTCTCCCAAGGAGACGAGCCGACAAGACACTTCGGCGGTTCCCAAAAAGGCGCGGCGACGTGCAGAAGTGGCAGCCTTGGGAACCGCCGCAGTAAAAGCAGCTATCTAGTGGGGCACACGCTCCCACGATCCCGCGACTGTTCATGCTCCGGCAACGGTCAATGCGGGTCTTTGAGAAGGTGCACAGAGCGGAAGAGACGGGGGCCCCACCTCGGGCTTGCTATCTCCCCCGAGATGGGCCCGGGGGCCACTGTCTGTACCCTCATATGGGGTACCCCCGCGCACAAGGGAAACTGCCTAAGGACCTCGCCCTTATCTGCAGGGAGAGCTCCGAAGGCGCCATGTGTCCAGCGGGGCCGGACAACCCTCTCCTCAGAGGTAAGCTCCGGGCCCGCCATGTGGCCAACTGAGCCGGACCTCCCCCCTCCGCGGGGAGAGCTCTGGAGGTCCCACGTGTCCAGCGGGGCCAGACCTCCCTATCCTCAGAGGAGGGCTCCGGGCCCGCCACGTGGCCAGCAGAGCCGGACCTCCCCCCTCCGCGGGGAGAGCTCCGATGGCTCCACGTGTTCCGAGGGGTCGGGCCTCCCTCTCCTCAGAGGAGAGCTCCGGGCCAGCCACGTGGCCAACTAAGTCGGACCTCCCCCCTTCGCGGGGAGAGCTCCGAAGGCTCCACGTGTCCCGCGGGGCCGGAGCTCCCTCTCCTCATAGGAGAGCTCCGGGCCCGCCACATGGCCAGCAGAGCTGCGTACCTGCCCCCACGCGGTAGGCGGCAAGAGTAAAGACGCGCCATACCTTGCCCATACAAGGTATTCAAGACCCGCGCCTTCCCAAGGCGCGGAGACGCGGAGCACGCTTCTGTCAGGTGCCGTTGCGCCCAGTCACATCGCAGACTGGCGCGCCGCGTCAGAGGCTGCACGCCAATAAACACAGCGACAAGACATCCCCTGCCGCCCCTGCCATCATCTACCACTACGACTAGCTGGCGGCATGGAAAGAGCGGCAGAACGAAGACTTGGAAGCCCTCGCCAGAGGCAGCTACCGGCGTAACTGCAGATACGGTAGATGACAGGCAATCTCCCCGGGACCACCTGTCGGGTCCCGGGCCCACCTTGTAAGCCGCCCGAGCCTTGGACTATAAAAGGCTCGGGTAGGCAATGTTAGCAAGGGTTCGACTCTTTGCACACTAACGCTCCAGCATCCGAGCACTTAGGTCATCCTCTAGCTCAGGACTCCGGTTCTGAGCAACAAGCAATACAACGAGCAACTCAGCTCACCGTGGACGTAGGGTATTATGCTCCCGCGGCCTGAACCACGTAAAAATCCCCGTGTCAAGCTTCTCCCTCAATCGTCCCTAACGCGTAAGCTCTCCGTGAGTGTCTAGCCCCTCCGAAAAAGAACCTCCGCGGGCTGCCCAGAGCAGGCCCGGGGGAAGTGTCGGCTACACACTTCGACAGCAGCCATTAAGCAGGGGTCACGCCCCCATGACCGGTCGTGCTGCTCGCGCAACGGTCAAAAGGAGTCTCCAAAGAAGGTTCGTGGGGCGGAGAAGGTGAAGGCCCCACCCTGGGATAGTTATCTCCCCCGGGGTGGGCCCGGGGGCCACTGTCGGTACCCTCAATACTGGGTACCCTCGCGCACAGGAGAAAACCGCCTAAGGACCTCACCCCTCCGCAGGGGTGGGCTCCGAGGGTGCCACGTGTCCAGAAGGACCGGACCTCCCCTCTCCTCAGACGAGAGCTCCGGGCCTGCCACGTGGCCAGAAGAGCCGGACCTTGCCCCCTCTGCAGGGGTGAGCTCCGAAGGAGCCACGTGTCTAGCGGGGCCGGACCTACCCTCTCCTCAGAGGTGAGCTCCGGGCCCGCCACGTGGCTAGAAAAGCCGGATCTCGCCCCCTCTGTAGGGGTGAGCTCCGAAGGCGCAACGTGTCCAGCGGGACCAGGCCTCCCCTCTCTTCAGGGGTGAGCTCTGGGCCCACCACATGGCCAGAAGAGCTAGACCTCACCCCCTCCGCAGGGGTGAGCTCCGAAGGCGCCACGTGTCCAGTGAGGCCGGACCTCCCCTCTCCTCAAAGGTGAGCTCCGGGCCCGCCACGTGGCCAGCAGAGCCGCACCTCGCCCACTCTGCTGGGGTGAGCTCCGAAGGTGCCACGTGTCCAGCTGGGCCAGACCTACCCTCTCCTTAGAGGTGGGCTTCGGGTCCGCCACGTGGCCAGAAGAGTCGGACCTCGCCCCCTCCGCAGGGGTGAGCTCCAAAGGCGCCATGTGTCCAGCGGGGCCGGGCCTCCCCTCTCCTCAGAGGTGAGCTCTGGGCCCGCCACGTGGCCAGAAGAGCCGGACCTTGCCCCCTCCGCAGAGGTGAGCTCCGGAGGCGCCATGTGTCCAGCGGGGTCGGACCTCCCCTCTCCTTAGAGGTGAGCTTCGGGCCCGCCACGTGGCCAGCAGAGCCAGACCTCGCCCTCTCCTCAGGGGTGAGCTCCGAGGGCGCCATGTGTCCAGCAGGGCTGGACCTCTCCTGATAGGAGGATGAGTCCCGATCTTCTGAGAGGTAGGGTAAACTTGATTGGATGGAGATCTCGACGTTGATGATCCAAGGCTCTGAACGAACGAAACCCCGCAATCACTACACCACTGCTCCGTTGGTTATCACTCGTGTCACACGAATGACCTCGGCACGAAGGCTTATCCCTGCAAGCGCAATCAAGAACACAAGCAAGAACAGAGAAGTTGCAATCAAAACTGAATTGATCACGAATTTGGGGTCTCACAACCGATGATCGGCAAACTGTTCAATGACAGATTGTAACTAAGCAAAACCCCGCTGTTTGTGACGGCGGCTAGGGGGTATAAAGGAGGTGGAGGACGACCAGGGGGGTTCTAGGGTCGTGACCTAACCCTAAGACACGTACATAATGGACTTGGACTCGATACAAGTCCCAATGGCCCAACTAGGTGATGCAACACCCTGACAGACTCTAAACTTTATATTGTTTCGATGTTTCCCTTCGACTCCGAGTTAATTTTGACGTGGGTCCAGTTCTATTGGAAAGTTTATCCTCTCAGCTTTCCGTGCATATGCAGAACGTCAAAAACGGAGTCCGTATGCCTCCTGTGCATCCATTTTAAGGTGGACTGCTCCTGGGCCCGAGTTGGACTCGAGTTTGAGTTGGGCTCGGTCTCTAACTTCTTGTTGGTGTATTTTCTGGCCCTCCACGCCTCCAAACCCCTCTCCATGTATCTCCATGTCCTCTCCATGGTTCCTAATCATAATTAATCTATTAGGTAGCAACATACTCTCAAAATTCACATATAAAGAATTGTTCAGGAACGAGCTCACCTCTAAATTCAATTTTCGTGCTCGAGCTCTAGTAATTGGACCTTGCATGTATACCATGTGAGTGTTGTGTATATCTGCAGGAGTGATGTCCACATCATCCCCTCTCCTAAGAGGTGAGCTCTGGGCCCGCCATGTGGTCAGTAGAGCCGCGCTTCCCACCCCGGCGCGGTAGGCAGCAGGAGTAAAGGCACATCGTGCCCAGTCCGATCAAGACATTCAAGACCCATACCTTCCCAAGGCGCGAAGGTGCGGCGCACGCCCCTGTCTGGTGGCACTGTGACCAATCGCGTCACAGTAAAGACAAGCGTGCCATGCCAGAGGCTATAGAGCAATAAACAGAGGGACAAGACATGCCCTACTGACCCTGCCATCATCAACCGCTACACCAAGAAGCCTTCGCTAGAGACAACTACCAGCATTCACTGCAAGATATGGTAGATGGAAGGAAATTGCCCTAGGGCCACCTATCAGGTCCTGAGGCCCACCTTGTAAGCCGCCCAAGCCTTGAAGTATAAAAGGCTCGGGTAGACAACAGGGTAGAGGGTTCGCAACCCAGCCAATTCATCCTCATACGCGAGCAAGCAATACACAGAGCAACACAACTCACCGTGGACGTAGGGTTTTACGCTCTGGCGGCCTGAACCATGTAAAAATCCCGGTTTCAATCCTTCGACTAACTCACGCGACCCTCCGAGAGAGATCTAGCCCCTCCGAAAAAGAACCTCCGTGGGGCTGCCCAGAAGCAGGCCCGGGGGAAGTGTCGACTGCTACACTTCAACAACTTCTATTGAATATATTACAATAGTGTCGCTGATTTGCTAATTTAAGCAAAATATCTGTTGTACTCTCAAACGTTGGACTAAAACTTAATTCATGCATAAAGGTTTGTGCATGTCTGTCGGTACCCTCAATATGGGGTACCCCCGTGCACTGGGGAAAACCGTCTAAGGACTTTGCCCCCTCCGCAGGGGCAAGCTCCGAAGGCTCCACGTGTCCTGTGAGGCCGGACCTCCCTCTCCTCAGAGGACAGCTCCGGGCCCGCCACATGGCCAGCAGAGCCGGACCTCCCCTCTCTGCGGGGAGAGCTCCGAAGGCTCCACGTGTCCTATGGGGTCGGACCTCCCACTTCTCAGAGAAGAGCTCTGGGCCTACCACGTGGCCAGCAGAGCTGGACCTCCCCCCTCCGCGGGGAGAGCTCCGAAGGCTCCACCTGTCCCGCGGGGCCGGACCTCCCTCTTCTCAGAGGAGAGCTTCGGGCCCACCATGTGGCCAGCAGAGCCGGACCTCCCCCCTCCGCGGGGAGAGCTCTGAAGGCTCCACGTGTCCTACGGGGCCGGACCTCCCTCTCCTCAGAGGAGAGCTCCAGGCCCGCCACGTGGCCAGCAAAGCAGCGCTGCCCACCCGGTGCGGTAGGCAGCAAGAGTAAAGGCGCACCATGCCCTTATCGTACAAGACATTCAAGACCCGCGCCTTCCCAAGACCCGGAGACGCGGCGCACGTCTGCCAGGCGCCACTGTGGCCAGTCATGGTCAAGACAGGACATGCCTTCCCAAGACATGAAGACAAGCGTGCAATGACAGAAGTTACACCAATAAACACAGCGGCAAGACATCCCCTGCCGCCCCTGCCATCATCAACCACTACGCCTAGCTTGCGGCGTGGGCAGGGAGGCAGGACGGAGACTCAGAAACCCTCGCCGGAGACAACTACTGGCATTATTGCGAGATATGGTATATGGCAGACAAACTCCCCGGGACCACCTATCGGGTCCCGGGGCCCCCCTTTGTAAGCCGCCCGAGCCTTGGACTATAAAAGGCTCGGGCAGGCGCTGTTGCAAGGGGTTCGAACTCCAGCGGTTTGGCATTACGCCACCTTGCAGTAGACTTTCTAGCACTCAGCTCACCCCCAAGCTCAGAACTCCGGTTCTAAGCTTCAAGCAATTCAATGAGCATCTCTGCTCACCGTGGACGTATGGTTTTACACTCCGGCGGCTGAACCACGTAAAAACCACCGTGTCAACCATATTCCTCCTTCATCCATCACGTTTAGACTCTCCGAGAGGACTAGCCCCTCCAAAAAAGAAACTCTGCGGGGTGCCCAGAGCAGGCCTGGGGGAAGTGTCGACCGCAGACGCTTCGACATTTGGCACGCCAGGTAGGGGTCTTTTCCCTCTCGCGACGAGCTTAAGCCGACGAAGATGATGAAGCTTCCTTCAGCGGCAAGTTCTCCTCGCCCTCGTTCTCGGCGAACAATGACTAGTGAAGCCTATGTCTCGACGCACTCAGGATGGTGTGTGTCGGGGCAAGCGGGAAGCCAGCAGCCGACTCCAGCAACGCGGACTCCAGCAAGCCCAAGATCTGCTGCAGTGCCGAGTGTCACCCATGGGAGTACACTAGCTGCAGCATGAGCGCTTCTATGCAATCCACCTGCTAGGGACGCGCCACAGGCGGCGACCCAGCAGTGGATTCGCGACGTCGACCATCTCATCGTCGCCGCCGCCAACCCTCAGCTTCGGCGGGGACGACGCTCCAGTCAACCGGATGTGTCCCTGTTGCGCATGCCAACGGTTGACGGGCAGACGGAAAACTCCCGCTCCACCAGGCTCCCAACGGCTGACCTGAAGTCGGAGCTGAAATGACGTCACCTGGGCGAAGATGCTCGTGTGACCATCGAGCGATGACGAGAAAGGCGTCGCAACCACAAGGTCGGCGACCGCATGTCGATCGCCTCGACCCAGCCTGGGCCGCAGACGTTCGCCACACGATCTCTGCCCAAGGCGTACGTCGCGCAGCATATACCCCAGCCATATGCTCTGCAAATGGCGCCCCTGGTTTATGGCGCACCTTTGCACATGCGTACACCGTGCCAACAGCGGACCAAGCGTTCGCGGCACCAGCACCTGCAGCAACAGGAGTGGGGTGTGCGGCCCTGGCGCCACACCTTCGCTTCGCAAAATGGCCGCGCAAGTTCCGGCCACATCTGCCAGAGAAGTACGATGGCAGCGTCAACCCGGCGGATTTCCTCCAGATCTACTCCATCGCCATCCTTGCTGCAGGAGGGGACAAAGCCGTCATGGCAACTACTTCCCCGTTACCTTGACCGGCCCAGCACGGTCTTGGCTCATGAATCTCCCCCAGGGTTCCATAACCTCCTAGGGAGAGCTCTGCCGACAGTTTACTGTGAACTTCGGCAGTTCCTACACCCGTCCCGGCACGGAGCTTGACCTCCATGCCATCCGGCAACAACCTGGAGAGTCGCTGCGCTCCTTCATCAAGCGGTTCTCCCAGGTACGGAACACCATCCCCCATATCCAAAGTGCTTCTGTGGTGGTGGTGTTCTGGCAGGGTGTCAGAGACAAGAAGATGCTCGAGAAGCTCGGCACCAGAGAGGTGCGCGACGTCTCGGAGCTCTTCAGCCTGGCGGACAAGTGCGCCAGGGCAGCAGAAGGGCGCAACTGGCACTCACAGCCAGCCTCCGAAGCCAGAAGACAGCCCGGACCAAGCGCTGCTTCCCAAGGGAGCAGCAAGAAGGTCAAGAAGGGCGGCGGCAAAATCAAGCTGCCGACCAGAGCTCCCGTTGCTGCAGCTGCAGCGCCCAGCGGAGATCGGGGGCCACGCCCCGACAAAAGGCCGCGATATTCACCAGCCCCTGACGGTGATCACAGCGAGCTGTGCCCCGTGCACAACACCAGCAGCCATACTGCTGCAGAGTGCCAGGAGATCCAGAAGCTTGCGGAACGCTTCTGTAAGGGGAAGCAACCGCGCGCGGACACCCTCCCTTCCACCAGAGGGAGGGCAAGCAGAAGGTCGACCCCCGGGACAACATCGACCAAGAGATGGGGTTCCAGGAGCCCCAGCGCACCCTGAAGACGGTCCATCACCGTGAGGGCTCCACCTCCAGTGACGACAAGCGCCGGAAGATGCTCCACGTCATCTACGGTGGGTCCTCGGACCCCTCGTCCCGGAGCGCAGTCAAGACCCTGCGCTGAGCTGTGGCGTCGGTGGCCCCTACCCCGTGGACAACACCGCACCTCAAGTGGGTAGGGACCCCCATCACCTTCGACGCCATCGACTGCCCCAAGAACATGGCTGGGGCCAGACAGCTACCGCTCTTGGTAGCTCCCACCATCACCAATGTGAAGATGTACTACGTTCTGGTGGATGGCGGGGCCGGCCTCAACCTTATCAGTCGTGCAGCCTTCCAGAAGCTGCAGATCCCAATGGCCAAGCTCGCCCCCTCGAGCCCGTTCTCAGGGGTAGGGCCGGGACAAGTCGTCCCCTACGGAAACATCAACCTACCGGTGACCTTCAGGGCACCGGACAACTACCAAACAGAGTACATTCTGTTCGACGTGGCGGAGGTCGACCTCCCTTTCAACGCCATCATCGGTAGGCCAGCCCTGTACCGGTTCATGGCAGTAGCCCACTACGGCTACCACGTCTTTAAGATGCCTACACCAACCGACGTCCTCAAGATCCATAGAAACCGCACTGCTGCAGTGTCAGCCTTGGAGAAGCTCCAAGCGCTTGCAGCAGCCCGAGCACCAGCCCCTGGCGGTGCAGAACCGGGCCAGCTCCACCCGAGTGCACGCCACCGTGCCTCGACCTCACCTCCCGGGGGCTACCCTGGCCCTGTCAACCTCTTGTCGGCCTGAGCCAATGGAGGAAGACATCCTGGGTCCCCCAGGGAGAAGCCGCGCAGGACGAGCTCCGGCGTGAAGACATCGACCTCGTCGACGAGGCTCCACTACAAGCAACGCTCCGCAACGAACGGTACCGGCAAGCACTCCGGCGCTACCGCCAGAGGTCCGTGCGTGTCCGGGAGCTCAAAGAAGGCGACCTGGTGCTGCGGCGCAAAATTTCTCGTGAAGGGAACGACAAACTCTCCCCCAGCTTAGAAGGTCCCTTCCGAGTCACGAAAGTTTGCCGCCCCAGGTGCGTACGCCTTTCCACCGAGGATGGGGACCCGCTCTCGAACCCTTGGAACATGGAACATCTCCGTAAGTTCTATCCCTAGAGCAGTAGTATTAAAGGTCTTTTTCTTTCTGTAATAGATCCCATAGAGTCTAGGAACAGCGCTAGGAGCAGCTAAGCCCAGGGGGCGGTCTAGGACTACGTCCAGCTTGGCCTTGTTCTGACCCTAAGCGCGTAGGATCTTGCTCCCCCTCATAATGGGGCGGGTCATTGCCTCCATGTATAGCCTGCCTTCCTCCTATGGGTATTTATATGGAAAGAACCCTGTCCTACCACGCTCTTCCTTATGTGTTCATTTAAATTATGCATTAATTTTTATGATCATGCCTCCATATCAAACACAGTGTATGCTCATCGTACACTTAGCTCTCCCTTGCCACTCTCAACCCTAGTCGGCATTTGCTATCCTACCAAAGACGGTCACACTTGAGGTACCTGCCGATGGACAGGGGGCCTCTCAGACCTCCCCCAGTCTGGTGCTGCGATGCCAGTTGGTCACCTCGAGGAAAAACCTGCGCTGTGCATGGGGGGTCCAGGGTGCGTAGCCTGCTTTGCTGGTTCCATACCCAAAGCGTGTGCACTCTGTCCTTCGGAGGTCCAGGGGAGTACAGCCTGCTTTGCCTGGTTCCGTACCCAAAGCTTGTGCACTCTGCCTCCCCAGCGTTACGGTCTAGTACTAGGGGCCGGACGGTCGTACCCTGACCTCAGAAGGATCCGGACCTCCGGTGCCGGGCGCACTAAATTGCCCAAGCCCCGTATACCGGTCCAGGACCATAAGCCAAATAAGACTACGAGATAAGGAAGGGAGAGCCCCCGAGGAGAATTACGGTTCCCCTACTTGTGTGCAGGACCTCCTGAGAGGCCTCCCGGACCTCCGGAGCCAGGGTCCTAGCACCGCTGCGCTCCGGACGGACAGGGGGGCCTTGGCCTTAGCTCCCCTGTAGGAATATGGTAGGTGTGCCCAAACCATTGGCCACACCTACCAGGGGGCCACTATGGGGATCGCACCAGGGAAGGCCGGAGCACTCGGCAGCACTGGAGCTCCTGACTCCAACAATAAGACCAGAGGAGCCGGACCTCGCCCCCTCCGCAGAGGCGGGTTCCAAAGGCCC